>CP139750.1:11402500-12652500 GCA_034370585.1 Fragaria x ananassa | reverse complement strand
CTTCTTTTCAGTTTGTTGATCAAAATTTGACCTCTTTGAGCTGGAATCACCACCCTGAAAAAGAAAAAGAAAATATTATCAGCCAAAAATAAAGAAAATACACACACAAACAGCATACCAAAAATAAAGTCCTACATTAAATTATTTATTCTATAATCCAGAGCAAAAATTACAAAACCAAAACCTTTCCTGAAAATCCAAGCTCCGAGCAATCAAAGCTTACAAACACCGAGACTTACCGGGTCGGACGAAACAGAGCTCCGGCCCGATGCAATGCTCTTGAGCCGACGCATCATATTCATCTTCGCCTTGTTCGTCTTCAATTCCGCTATCCAAACCCTAATTTGCTTCCAAAAGAAGAGAGAGAAATGCACACGCCTTCCTCTCTCTCCTTCTCCTCCTACTTTCTTCCTTCCTTTGATTCAAAACCGCCAGAAAAATCCACAAAATCAAAGGAAGAAGAAAGAAAGAAACTCACAGGGCCTCTCTCTCTCTCTCTTAAGATTTCGTTCTCTAAAATTCTCTGCCCTCTGTTTTTAGCTGTTTTCTTCGGTCAAACTTTGGACCGTTGAAAAAAGAGAAACGCCCATTCCAGCCTCTCTCTCTCTCTCTCTCTGTTTCTTTATTACACGCCTCCAGTCATCCAGCCGTCGGTTGCGTGCGATTGGGGATCGGACGGCGGGTATCGGACGGCGGGGGGCTGGAATGCGTACGGGATATTCGGGGGGTTCTTTTTGACCGGTCGTTTGGACGGTTTGTTTTTCGCGGTCAAGTTTTCAGGGCTTTTGTTTTTTTGAAGTTACTTGGGATCTAATTAAACCAAATGCTGGCTTGAGAATCGGTCTCTGACCAAAGAAGATTAGCTGTTGAAACTTGTAAAATTTTGCCTGTGTTGGGTATAATTTGTTTAGCTTTCTTGGTAACCAGATTTTGAGGGGGAGGGAGCACTGAGAATGTGTATAGCAATGATGGCTATGTCAAGGGGTGGTGTTGGTGTGATGATGGAAGTGCTTTTTAGGAACATTTTCATTTGTTTATGGCATAAGATCAGCGCTCGTTGATGAGGTTATAGTGGATTCAAGGGGGGTTTAACTCCATTTTCTCTAAACGAGTAGAAAGAAAGAGGCTTTTGATATGTGCCCTATTTTCATTTTGAAACAGAGACACATATAGAAAAAGGTTCAACCCAGAGTTCATTTCGGACTTGGGTTTTGAAGAGTTGAGCATGAATTGTCCCAAATTAGGTGATGATTTTAACGGGAAAATAGATGTAATAAGCAAAAGTTAAGTGATCATTTTGTGTTTCAACTGTCCAACTTTAACTTGACTGGTTTAGAATTAGATTCATCCGAAATGAATCTGAGAATTTCTGCTTGAACTATCCCAAAAACTAGTTAAGGAAGTGAATAAACTTAGAGTCAGTATCATATGAAGGTCATTCTAAAATGTAGCTGAAGGTGTTGCATATATATGAAATCATTTAACAAATATAAATGAGGAAGTAAACTCTCAAGGTCATGAAAATCGAATGTCGAAATAAACACACATTTCTTAAATTCAAGAATGGGTACTTTATGTTTGTATTTGATAATAACATCAAATAAGTTTCAGTGCTATACAAATAACCAAGAATGTGTACAGCTTGTTTCAACTGAAGATGTAACTATGCTACTTCAACGGATTAAACAATATATACTAATGTTATAAATCCAGCATATTTTCAAGCTTGGAATAAATAAAACTAAATAAATCGTATAATGTATAATATCCGATAGGAGAAGTCACGAATAACTAGCTTTTGTAACAAGCGTCAAATCATGACAATGAAGCCTCCTATAGATTTTATTCATCCAAAGCTTACATCAAGTTTGAACTTCAAGCTTTGAATCCAACAAGTCTAACTACCATTAAAGATTGCAATAATTGGTTTTCATATTCAAACCATAGTTGGCAAAGCTTAAAAATCACTTGTTTGAATTTCAAGTGTTGAGACTCTTATTTGGCAAGTCAGTAGGATTTGGGTTTAATAAAAATACCCGAAGAGATTTCTAGGCCCATTAGATGTAGTGCGCTTTCTAACCAACTTGAAGCCCAATTAAGAACAACATTGACTCGGTTTCTATGGATGCAATATGCAAATGAGCTCAAGTCATACCAAAGAGTTTCAGGGTCCAAAGTCCAAACTGAAAGGTTTCCCTTCACTTTTACCTAGAAGACTACTAACTACACCCACCATAGTAACGTAATAATGTTCTGTCTAGTCAGTGACCATTAAAAGAACTTGTGCTCCTAGTTAGTGAATGAGCATAACTTTTCTTAATTAGTTACTAACCATATGAACACCACTGATCACAAGAAAACTTGACTTCATTAGCAACCAAATGAGACACATTCGGTGTAACAGCCGAAGATACTACATAATGAATCTCGATAAGAAGTCGTTGACAAACAAGCCATCAATTGTCCGAAGTTGCTTGCTAAAAAGAAGCATGCGGTCAGAAGTTCGATCAAGGCCTGATTTTCAGTTTCTCTATTGTAATGAGAGACTTGACACAACTTGAAGCTTCTTCCTCTTTCTGGATTTGGCAATGCACAAGAAAAGGGCGGCCTTTTACGTCCATGAGAAACTCATTGATCAAATTAGGGCCTATTCCTGCCTGGCAATGGCCCTACTTATCAATTCAATAATTCACCCCTCACAATCCAAGCTCTGTTTTCTCACTTTTCTCGTATTGATCTCGTCTGTTATGCATATTACCCATATGCATGACATCAACCAAGGTCATTTAAGTGCTACTTGCATTTTACAATTTTACAATATAGGCCGACATAAGAAAATTAAAACAAACGTCTCTACAAAGTGTGTTTGAATTTTTCTCTTTGAAGGCAAGTTACAAATCACATGTTAATATGTCTTGTTTATATATAAGTTTCTTATTTTACATTGTATTTTTGTCATCATCATCTCTTCATTCATCTCTTTCCCACCCTAGCTTAACACACTTGCATACGTTATTATCAAGTTTTATTTCCCTTTTAAAGGAAGTAGTGAAACATTGGAGATGTCAACTATTTTCATGCTTACATAGAAAAAGAAAATATGGAAAAAGATTCGCTTTCTCTGCACTTTTAATTTTACAATAATATGTAAATATGTAATACGTACATATAGAATTATATGTTACGTCAAGTATGTCGGTTACAACAAATTCTTGAATTCATCCAGTGAAATTTTGTATCTCATATTCTCTTATTCATCGGATATGGCCCGGAGCGAGGTACGTTTGCACCACTAATGTCTAAGGCCTCAAATCGTCGTATGAAAAGATTGAATGAAGACTAGAGATCCTAAATTTCTTTATTTCATTTTCATTTTTGATCCGATCAAATTAAACGCTCATAATAAGAGTACATTTTCTTCGACCTCGGGTTCTAACCTTCTAAGTTGGAAACACTTAGAACTAGTTTTTTTTTTTTTTTCAATTTTGTTAACGGTGTTAGAATATATGTATGTAGTGCAGCGTGAATGACCGAATCAAAAATATTGCATTTTAATTGTTCAGTTCACTTGCACCTTTATGCGTATAAGAATTTTCGTCTTTTATTAGGTTGGCCGACTTCACACTTTGCCATGCTCTTCCATTTAGGAATTTGGGAATGCTGCCTTGTGTGACCTTTTGGTAACTAATTAAGATGCTTCATCATTCAACTTAAAATTACATCATTAGCATGTTAAATAGAGCTAGCCGGCTAGGTTAGGAAATAACGTTTTTTCTAAATTAAGATGTTTGATGAAATGTCTTAAAATTAATTTGAGGCTCAGACAAACAGATTCAAACAAATGACATAGTGAGATTGTCGATCGATCTCTTTCAGATTTATGCTCCATCATCCTTCTACCACATTGGCCAGTATACACAAACAATTTGTTGATTGAAACTACTCAAATTAAAGGACAAAGTATATATGAACACACACACTGTTCTTGTTTCATATTTCTGGTAGCTTGAAAGTCGTTTTCCACTGATTGAATTGCTAAGGTGGCTTTACTAGCTTATATGGTAAAATGGTCCCTCCAGGACTTCACAGAGTGAACTATTGAATTCACAGCAATATGAACATGACCCACTGCCCCCAAATAATAGAGAGCAAAGTTAAGCTCAAAGCATGTTAGCTAGTACTACTTCTTCTACTGTGGAAGAATTGACAGATGAGGGTTTTAAGGTCGATCTGGGTAATGAAGGAACCCCACCCTGCATGTGATATCTAATTCTGGGTTATAAACTTGGATGAGAGTTTGTGATAAAGTTGGACTCTGATTGGGTTATTGGGGGAGTAATAGTTATAAATGGATGGAGATTTGAATTTGTTGAGCTGATTACTTGTTGAAGGCCAAAAGCTCTATGCCATGATGGGAATTACTTGCAGCTTGCTTCATTGACTATGCTAATTCCCTAGCCTCTTTGGGATACATAGCTTTCGTTTTCTTGACTATATTGCGTTCTACTTCTGCACCTAGCTACACACGGGTTTTATTGCATAGGGTTTTCCTTATTTCGTCCACCCTTTCGTAGATAAGATGCATATGAAAACTTTACGAATTTTGACTATTTGAATGATGAATAATCATGAACTTTTATCTTTTTAAAAATGAGAAAAGAAGTAAATTGTTTTGGTTTCTCAATCATTTTTGTTTTTAGTTTCTTTAAGACGGATTCGTTTGACAACTTAGGTTTGACATTTTGTGAGCGACATTACTAGTTTTTTCACTCAAACTTAAGGCGTGAATTGAACAGATATAGGTTCAAAATTTAAGATGAAATGATGCAAGTAAAGAAGACGAATGGAATAATGTGACCCATACAAGTGAAAAAGGAATTGAATTATTACAAGCAAGTTAAGGCATGCATGATCTCATTATTGATGTTACCCATATAAGTGAAATGAATTGAATTATTACAAGATATGATCTCATTACAACCGAGATTAATACAAATTAAGATTGATAACCAAGATTATTTTGATTACTCAATTAGATAACTATATATGTTTTCTGACAATTCTCCAAACATTTGAGCCTTAACTTTCTTAGCCAATCTTCATGGTGCTGAAGACCTGAGCTTATCAAAGGAACCTTATCATGAACCAAAACAAGCACCATTTTCACCGTAAAAGGGCCTGTACTAACCATGCTCCTTTGCTCCTCTGACTTCTCTGATGCCAAAACGGCGTTGCTGTCACATTTCCCAGTTTTTGTTCTTTGGGTTTTCCTTGCCCTGTGAGGCTGTGACTCTACTATGTGACATACCTTGTTAGCCTATACCTTTTTTTTTTTAAGTAATGATTTCATTTAAACAGCTAGTGACTACAATCACTTAAGATGGCATCCCTTACAAATTCGGGAGCAACAACAAACCAGCTCTGGCTTTCACTATAGTTCAAAGCATGATTTGCGAGAATATGGGTTACTCTATTAGCCTCACGAGGTACATGGAGAACTCTAAAATCTACATACCGGTGAAGAAACTCTTTCACCTCTGCTATGATGGTACCCAAGGTAGAAAGATCTGTATCTGGTTGCGATACTGCTTGCTGAAGCAGCAAACAATCAGTCTCAAAAACAATCTTACTGATATGCAAAGTTTCAGCTAGTTTCAGACCCTCCAATAAAGCTATCAATTCAGCATGGAAAGGAGAAGTAACTTGTACGAGAACCTTACCAGCCCCTACACGGAACTGCCCGTGTTCATCTCGAATTACAACTCCACTTCCTCCTCTATGGATATCAGTCACAAAAGCTCCATCGCAGCTACATTTATACCAACCATGCCTTGGTTTTTCCCATTTCTTTTGTCTACCAACAGTAGTTCCAAGGCTTGAGGTATTGATTGCTGTGAATTCTGTTAACCATCCCAAACTAAGCAAAGCAGCTTCACTGGGTCTTTGTCTCTTATTCTCCCATAATTGAGTGTTTCTATTTTTCCATATGGACCACATAATTATAAGCACCTTTGCAAACACATCTTTGGTCACAGCACCTACCAATGTCAACAACCAATCTTGCAAGTTCACATGGTTAGTTGCATTATTTGGAATGGATGCAGTAGACCATGTTTCTTGAGCATAAGGACAGTGAAGAAACAAATGCATATTATCTTCAAGAATATGGTTACACATGAGACAACCCATCTCTCCTTCATACCCTTTCCTCAATAAATTTGCTCGAGTAGGTAGAATATTGGCACAAGACCTCCAAGTATGAATAGCCACCTTACCTGGAACTTTTGCATTCCAAATTGTTTTCCACAATTTACACATGGGGTCCACAGGTGTTGGAGGTGCTAATATTGTTCCTATGGCAATATATTTGGCTATAAAATATGCACTTTTTGTAGTAAAAATACCTTTCTTATGGAAATGCCAAATCAATTTGTCAGCAATTGGTCGTCGGCTCAGTGGGATGGATAAGATTAGATCGACATCCGCTGAGGAGAAACATCTTTCAAGTTTCTGAATATCCCATGTACGAGTTATAGGGTCTATCAGCTCTGCAACCAGCTTTGGGGCGTCTCTGGGAGGAGGGGATGATGGACAACGTGGAAAGGAATCTGGAATCCACTTGTGGTTCTATATATCAATCTGATCACCAGTACCAACTTTCCATCGTAGGCCTTGAGTCAATACTTCCCTAGCTGATAAAATACTACGCCACGAAAAAGATGGACGTGATCCCAACTCCGCTGAAAAAAAGTCACCTGTTGAGAAGTAAATAGCTTTATACAAACTGGCGATCAAGGAGTTAGAATTTTGGATTAATCGCCATCCCTGTTTTGCCAACATAGCTAAATTGAACCAATGGAGATTCTTAAACCCCAAACCACCTTCATGCTTAGGAACACAAAGTCGTTCCCAGGATCGCCAGTGAATTTTGTTTTTTTCCTCAGTATCTCCCCACCATAGGCCAGCACACAACTGATGAAGATCATCACAGAAGCCAACAGGAAGCAAATAACAATTCATCACATACATAGGAACAGTCTGGGCAACAACTTTTATTAGAATTTCCTTACCCGCACCGCTTAATAATTTGGCTCTCCAACTGACTACTTTCTTTGTAAGCTTCTCTTTCAAGTAGTTGAACGATGCAGTTTTCTTTCTACCCACATGAGTAGGCAAACCCAAATATCGATCATGTTTTTCAACTCGTTCCACACCCAATATCTCAGCTAATTCAAGCTGCTTATCCATATTCATATGTCTGCTAAAAGCAACACAACTCTTCTACAAGTTTACTCGTTGACTGGATGCAATCTCATATGTGTACAGAATATTCTGGTATTGCTGACATTCTTCTTCAGTAGCTTTACCAAAAAAGAGACTGTCATCAGCAAATAGCAGATGATGAAGTGTTGGTGTTGTGGGAGCAATTTGCATGCCTGTGATCCACTGGTTGCGTACAAATTGCTGAATAAGAGATGAAAGCCCTTCCCCACATAAGATAAATAAATATAGAGACAAAGGATCGCCTTGCCGAATACCTCTTTTAGGTTTTAAAAACCCACATACTTCACCATTCACCATAAAAGAGTAACTCACAGTGTTTAAAGTGGTCATGATCAGATTCACCCATTCAATTACAAAACCCAACTTGAGTAATATGCGGCGTATATACTCCCATTCCAATCGATCATATGCTTTACTGATATCTAGTTTGAGTGAAAAGTGATCGTTCGCTGCAGTTCTGTTAGTATGCAGAAAGTGTGGCACCTCTGTTGCCACCAAAGTGTTATCTGAAATTAGTCTGCCGGGAACAAAAGCACTTTGCAATGGGGATACCACAAGATCCAAGATGCTTTTCAATCTGTTAGCCAAAACTTTAGAACAAATCCTGTATAGAACATTACATAGCGCAATAGGTCTCACCTCAACCATAGATTTAGGACCAGACACCTTCGGAATGAGGGTCATATGGGTGAAGTTGAGCTCTGCCGGTAGAGCACCTGAGGACAAAAAGGACTTGACAGCCGTGCACACATCTGGACCAACTACATGCCAATACTTCTGAAAAAAGAAAGGAGACATCCCATCGGGGCCAGGAGCTTTTGATGGGTGCATCTGAAATAGTGCGGCTTTTACCTCACAGTCCATATATGGAGCTAAGAGCTCATGATTCTGAGCTGGAGTCACTCTAGCTTGAACACTATCTAGAATGAGATTCAGGGCCATGGGATTGACACCATCTGTGGAGAACAACGAGCTGTAATAAGACGTCACAACCGACTCAATGTCCTTTCTATCTGTAACCCGTTCACCAGCTACGTTACACAAGCCCTTTAGAGAATTGCGTTGCTTTCGGTTGGACGCTCTACGATGGAAGTAAGCCGTGTTTCTGTCCCCAGCTTTCAACCATAAGGCTTTAGACCGCTAGATCCAGATAGTTTCCTCAGCTGTAAGTAATTCTTGAAACTTTTTGTTCAAGGCTTGTTTCTCTGCGTGATGTGTTGGGTCGAATAGAGCAGCCATGAGTTCATCAAGCCGACTACGAACTGCTCTCATCTCTGTTTGTTTAAACATAAAAGTCAGTTTTTGCCAGGCATTTAGAGCTGAACAAGTATGTTTAATCTTCCCAATAGCCTGGTTGACAGGATTCCCAGAGACAATTCTTCCCCAACTTCCTTTGATTACATCTTCACATTCTGGATGTGTTGCCCAAAATTGTTCAAATCTGAAAATTCTTTTTTTCCTCATACTTGGAGATGGGTTCACACAAATTTCAACCAACAGAGGACTATGATCTGAAGTGCTCGGGTGTAGATGTGTCGTAGAAGATCTAGGGAATAAATTCCTCAAACCAACACTCCAAAGACTTCGATCTAGTCTCTCTTTAGTTTGATGATCTGCCCATGTGAAAGGGCTGCCTGAATACCCCATATCTAGTAGAGCACAGTCCATCAAAGTCTCCCTAAAAGCTTGCATCTGAGCCAATCTTCGAGGAGCGCCCCCTACTTTCTCCGAATTTGCCAAAATCTCATTAAAATCACCCACTAGTAACCAAGGCAATGAGGATTGTCTGGCCAGCCGGCGCATCAACTCCCATGTACGGCCACGGTCTCTTGTCCGAGCGTACCCATAAATTCCAGATAGTCTCCATTCTTCTGGGGAGCCCTGCGCACCGATAGTAACATCTATATGCCTGGCAGAGTAAGTTTGGATATTCACCGGCATATCATTCATCCAGAGTAAGGCGACTCCTGGGGAGGACTCACTAGACTCCATCCCTAGACAATTATCAAAACCAATTCGGATCCGGAGAGTCTCCAGCTGTTTCTCAGAGCATAGAGTTTCTGATAGAAAGAGTATTCTCGGTTTCTCTTGACGAATGAGATCCACTAAAGCTTGGCGTCGTGTACCGCCAACGATGCCACGACAATTCCACACCAAGATTCTGCAATTCATCATGAATAATTGACAACGCCAGGCTCAGAGACACAAACTTGTAATATATTAATTGGGCTTTGTGTATAAAGAGGATTAGATCGGTGGATGCGGATGCTTAGGAAAGCGATGGGTTGTTTGTGGGCAAGGGGATATGTGTGGTGGTTTGATGTATATATGGTTAGTTTAGTGGAAAGGGGATCTGGGTGTGAATGGTTTTGGGAAAAAGGCTTTGAGATCTTGATTTGAGTTAGATCAAGGTAGAAAAGAAGTTCATGATTAACAAAAAGATCGGGATCAGATGAGTTAAAATCATAAGAGAGAATGGATTTTGAGTAGGGGGTTTTGTTGCAGAGAAAGTAAATGAAGCAACGATGAGAGAGAAGAGGGTTGGTGGAGATTAATGAAGATGGACTTAAGGTGGGAGGAGCTGGTGGTTGTGAGGTAGGTGAGAATAGTGTTGTGTGGGTCTTGGGAAATTTACTCATCGGAACTGAGACAAGCTCAGGGAACACTCACAGGAGGAGCTGGTGGTTGTGAGGTAGGTGAGAATAGTGTTGTGTGGGTCTTGGGAGATTTACTCATCGGAACTGAGACAAGCTCAGGGAACACTCACAGGGGAGTGGGAGCTGAGACAAGCTCAGGGATTTTCTTCTTTTGCACTACTTTGTTAGCCTATACCTTGTCAGATCCTCAAATGTTTGGTACAAGTTAAACCCCCAATCCCCCAATCACCATACAAATCCAAGGACTCAGCATTAATTGATAGCTACCATTTCTCCCAACAGCTTCTGCAACCCCCATAATTTATTGTCATTTGCCCATAAATCTTGAAAAAAAAAAAAAAAATACCACCCACACACAAGGATGATACCTAAGATCGTACGTGTGAGTGACGTTTGTCCAAGTTCTCTTGAGCATTCGTTTAAAACGCAATTACTCAAAGTGTTATTTTTCAAGTATACGCTACTGTGGAATTGCTGAATTGCCCGAGTACGCAGTCTGAAAGAATTCATCCTTATTTTCCAAAAGAAATAGGAAATTTACCCTCATTTTTACAATCTACGTTCCTTTCCTATTTTGATAACTTAAAATTTGTTTTTTTTTTATAAGAGCTTTTATGTAGTGTGAATGTAAAATAAAAAGAAATACTGTTTATCGAAATTGGTGTTTTACATAATGAAGTATAGATATACTAGAAAAACCTCCAAAATCCCAAATCTTTAATATGTATTTGTCATGAAAAAGAAACCCCATTACAACGGTCAAATCCTTGTTAACCAACACAAATAACAACAGAAAATTAAAGGAAATTAAAAATTTAAACCTATAAGATTCCAAAAAGACCCTTTTTCTTCATTTTCTTTCTTTCCCATCTTGACCTAAAAAGAGCCTCGAGGGTTGGACCCGAGTCAATACCCGAACCACCAGCCTTGCCTCCTGCTAAGAACCCAACCGGAGCGTGCGTTTACACGCGCCGAATAGACACTCCCTTATCACAAGGCAAGGGCTCTTTCACGCGCGGTTCGTTCTTGACTCAACACCCCCCACCACCACATTTACTCACCACCGCCACACCAACCACCACCAACCACCAAAAAAAGACACGACTCCACCGCCGAAACCAAAAAAACCAAACCAAACCCACATGCACAACACGACTTATGTTAAAAACAGGAACCCGATCACGTGAGCAGCTCCTCAGCTCTCGCACTGGAGCGCGCCCTTGATCTTCTGGACGGTGCAGGAGATGAGATTGTTAACCGTCTCCACCGACTCCACGGTCAACTTCGCCGACGGCAGACTGTTGACCAGTATCTGAAACGTCATCGTTAGCAGCGACCCACTCACCCTCGCCTCTCCGCCGTTACCGTTACTGCCTCCCTGCCCCGCCTTCCCCTCCGCCACGCCAGGCCCACGAGACCCTGGCCCGTCCGGGACTATCGCAAACCCCGACGGCAGCAGCGCCACATAGGCAGAGTCCCCTCCGTTCATCACCACGTGCATGGCCGGAATGTCCACCGGCGCGTACACCACAAGCGACCCCGCCGCGTCGATGCACGTCTCTTGTAGTATCAGCATGCTGTTCTGGTTTGCGTTCATGGCCTGCATAGAAAATAAAAAACCGAATTACCCTCGGATTTGAATCTTATTTACGGGATCTTTTTTAAGAGTCAAATAGAGGTAAAAAAAAGGGGTTCACGTCAGAAAGTTGACAATGTGTCCTTTATGAAATATTGACTTTTTTTAGAGACTAGCGAAACAGACACTGTCCCTATTCTGCTCCCCAAAACGTCCTCGTAGAAAACTCCAAATTCCAAACCTGTCCTTTTTCACCCCATTTCACTTTCACCTTTCCCATTATCCCCACACACAACCAAACAAAAACCCCATCCCTCTGCCATTTTGACCTCACTCTCCCTCCCAGGGACACATGCGTCATATTGTACCAAATAATTAAGAGAGAGAAAATTTAGAAAACTCACTCTGGCGCGGAGTAGGGAGACGCAGTTGCCTTGGTCCTGGCCCTTGGCGATGTGGGCCATCTCCTGCATGGGCCCACCGTTGGAGAGGATGTCCCACTCGCTCCTAAGACGCTCATCGCGCAAGAAATTGAATAGCCTCTGTGGGGAGACTGGGAGCCAGACCGAGGTGGCTGCGCTGAGCACAATGCCCGGCGGCTCGCCGGGGTCGTCCATGCTCTCTCTGGTCATGTAGCGGACGTCCTCGTCCACGTTACCGGCGTTCAGCTTGTTCCATTTGTGCACCGTCGACGCGCAGACCCCGGCGCAGAAGTTGTCAGTCATTCGCTGCGCTAGCTTCAGCATGCTCTTCCTCCCGCTCTGAGTGATGGCTGCGTACATCAAAAGACCATCAGCATTGTTATCAAACGGCAGTTCGGTAGAATGCACGAATGGATTGAGTTGGCTTACTATTGGTGTGATCACGGGCGGGGACCGTGGAGGACATGAGGATAGCGAGGCACTGGCATTGACGCTGGAGGGTGGCGACCCACCTCTGCGCGCCGAATCCCATGCCGGAACTCAACAAGGGTCGGTACAGGTGGTGGACTTGGCTCTCGTCGTACTCCGCATGCTCAACCCATGTAACCTGCAGCATTATTGTCACCATGATCAGTATTCATTCCTTCTTCATTAGGTTAAAACCAAAAACAGTGCTGGTACAGTTGCACCTAACGGAAACCCAGAACTTTAACACAAAGCAAACAATAAGTTATGTGCCTAGCTAGATTGGAGGCTCACTCATCAATCCAGCTAACCAGAAATCATAGTTATTGGTGATCCTAGTTGGTATAGTCCCGAATGTAGGACCAATGTGACAATGGGTTTCTGGATCTAAATCTAAACTGGCAACAAAATATTCAAGAGGACATGGAATATAAAACTTGGGGTGTAGATAAAGTTGCGCAAGATTTAGAGGGTGACATTGAGATTTGTAAACATTTTATATGGTCTTGTCTACAACATATAATTTATATACACAAAACACTTGGACACCCTACAAGAGCCATATAGAAACAAAATTAGACAGTCTCGGAGTTTGACTACAAGGTCTTCCATTACTCTGTGACAGCATCAAAGATTGGAATGGAAACCTAGAAATGCCATAGTTTATTGAATGGAACCAAAGTTTGAAGATTACAAGGCCTTTTTTGTTATAGAGGTATGAAATTAATGTGTTGAAGGTACAGAAATTATGGGGCAATAGAGGCTTCGGCTAATAAACTATTGGGTTTCTCATATTCAAGGAAAGATGATGATCATGAAATACTAATATTCAAGTGTAACAGAAGCATCAGAGTTTGATTATTTAAGTTTTCTGGAGATTAGAATATGATCTGAGACCAGCTGATAAGATTTTGAGGAAGGTTCCGATTCTGCGAGGGACAAAATATTGGAAGGGATACAGTTATATATTGATTTAGGCATACTGACAGATTAGTGATATGGTGAGTAATCACTAGACAAACAAAGTTCTTTGATGCATGAGCTCTTTAAATTAATAGGAACTTGGGAATGTGCAAATACTATAGTCTAAACTATACTAAGCTCATTGTACCAAAAAAAAAAAAGAATAAAAAAAAGCTCATGATATTGACTTGGGGGTTTGGCATGCAAAACTTAAATGTTCACAACTAAGCTCCAATGTTGCAGTTGCAGTTAGCTTCAACAAACTCTTTAAAGGCCAAAGGGGAAGAACACAACCACTTTGGGAAAAGCATAATAAATATGAAGCCCAAAGCAAATAAGAGCCATGTAAATGCAACTGAACCTGAACCTGGTTGTGATTAATTTCCTTCCTAGGAAAAATACATCCCAGATAATTAGAAAGAAATTACTATGTTTTCCATTTTAGCATAGGAGAAATCATTTAATTTGTGTAGGCATATATAGAAGCATATAAGCACTGAAAAAATTTACCTTGGAGTAACCGTTAGGCATATCTTGCACAACACAGCCAGAAGGGAGCCTCCTGCAGTTTGCAAATGTAGGTGCACCGGAATTGTCTCGGATGGTGCCGACCGATACATCCACCACTGCCCACACACCCTCGGCATGCTGCTTGCAGAAGCGGAGGAAGTTGACCTCACGGACTGGAACCAAAGGAGATAGGACTTGAAGCTCAGCATGCATCTGAAATAAGAAGATTTAATTAGCTACAATAATTATCAAACATTAACAATATGTCACTCTCACATTGTTTTAGCTTGATTTGCACTTATTTCTCATTTAAATTTATTGATAATTATCCACTCACCAGTTGAAGTGCACCATTTCTAGTCCCTCCCATACCGCTGGAAATTACATCAGTGGTAGAAGTTCTGGCAATCATACACGGGAACATCTCCAGCCATCGATTCTGTGAAGAATAATCCAAAATGTTAACATCTTCAATATAAACATGAAATAAGCCAAAAATTGAAGAAGCATGGGGAAACTCAAAATGCCCAAAAAAGCCAACCAAAAAAAAGTTTCATCATGCTGTGGTTAATTCTGTATCAAATTTCAATACAAACTAGTTTGCTTACCGAGTCCATCAGAGTCTCAACCAGAGCCAAACTGTTGATGATGACCATACCAGTCTCCCTAGAAGCCTCGGTAACGAAGCCATTAGGCTTCAACCCAATGCAAGGCGTGAAACTCCTCATGTACTCCTCGTGATTCAGCACCTCTCTCCCACCTTCCAAACTCCAAAGTGGCTCATCAGTCTGAGCCAGCTTCACAAGCTCATCCATGGCGGCCAAAGCCAGCTCTAGAAACATGGTCCTCTCGTCCAGCCCTCCCGCCACCGGTCTTGTGTGAGCCACAAGTGGCATGCCACCCCCAAGCCCCGCTCCGAAATCAGGTCCCAATGGCATTGTTGTAGACACTGAGCTCAGCCCACCAAACCCATTGTTCCCAACTCCGAGCTCCAGAGCTGAACTCGGCAGTGGAGGCCCCATTGATGGACCTAGAGACGAAATCGGGCGGCCCAAGAACTTCCCGGCGAGTGCACAAACCCGGTCTAACTCGTCCTTTAATCGGGCATTGTCGATCCTAAGATGCTGCTCTTCAATAGAAATATCGCCAATCATGGCCGGACCACCGCAGTTTGTGCAAATTGGGTTCCTCATGGCATCCCTAATGGACATGTTTTCGGCCCGAAGCTTATCGTTTTCTTGCCTCAGCAAAGAGTTCTCATGCCTTTCAAGTTGAGTCTGAAACACCCAAAAAACAACCAAAGACACAATCAGCACACAACTTGATCAAACTAAAAGTACTTAAACCAGAGGAATATAGACTTAAGAGTTAAAGACCCTACCTTCATCTGGGTTCGACGATTTTGGAACCAGAACTTGACTTGCCGGGTCTCAAGATTTAGCCTTCTGCTAAGCTCCAATCTTTGTTTCTCATCAGGATGAGGGCACTCCTTGAACAACCTAAAAAACAAAAAACAAAAAAAAAAAAACAAAAAATCCAGTCAGGCAATTCATCAAAGACACAATTTTTAAGCCAAGGCAAAACAAGAGTCTGAATCTTTTTTTTCCGTACGCTTCGAGCTCTTGGATTTGCTGCGGGGTGTGTCGGTGGTATCTCTTCTTCTTACGAGGGTTGCTGTTATCCGCGGCGTCTCCTTCATCGCCGGAGCCGGCGCCGTCCATGTTATCGCTGCCAGATCTACTGATCTCGTTCTCCTCCTCCCGACTCCTCCTCCCGCCGACGTTGTTGTTCCCTTCGAAATTCTCCGCCATTCTCGCCGCGTCTCCGCCTCCGTCGGCATTAGTCTGCTGATCAACAAAAAAAACATAGTACAAACCAGATCAATTTTGTTTTTTTACTCTCTTAGAACAAATTAAAGAGTAAAGAAAGAGAGTGATTGCAATGTTTCATACAAGAGCCAGTGAGAGGCCCGGTGAGTTGTTGAACATGGATTTGGTGAGAGACTGAGTGACAAGTCGAGGCTGAGCGATGGCACTAGAGGGCATACTGGTGTGGTTGGCGTTGTGGTGGTGGTGGTGGTTATAAGGAATATCAGCGACGATTCTTGCACCGCCACTACTGCCGGTACTATTGTCAAGAAAACCCCCAAAACTCATCAAAATAAAACACAGAAAAGCTTCTCCTTCAAGTCTTCCAGATTTTCCTCCCCGATTTCACAGATTTACAGCCTGCACTTCCCAAAACGGACCAACACCCCCCGACGTAATTTCCTCTCTTTGCACCCACCCAGAACCAAATCTGACGCGAAATAATCAAAGAAACCAAAAAAGAAGAGTAAAAGAGAGAAGAGAGGTAGAGGAGACAAACGGTTCAGGCAGAGAAACCCAAATGTCTCCAGCTGCCTCTCCAGAGAGCAAGAAAGAGAAAGAAGGCAAGCCCCGTTTCAAGAAGTACTACTCGTCCTTCCTGCTTAGCTCTTCGTTCTCTATCCCTCTCTCTCTTGCTGGTTAGACTCTCTCTCTCTCTCTCTATAAGACTGGTGACTGACCCAAAAAGCTTAAATGACTGCTGCTGTTTTGGTCTCAGAGAAACCAAAAGAAAAAAAATATAAATAAGAAAGGGAACCCTAGCTTCTCACACTACTGCATGCTTGACTATGCGGGAGAGGGTGGATTAAAATAGAGAGAAGGGAAAAGGCAAATGGAAAAGGCTTTTGGGAGATTTGCAGAGAGAAAAGGAGGGGAGAGAGAGAGAGGGGGGATGATAAACTATGTGGAGTCATCGAAGCCTTACAAATACAAAGCTCCAAAAAGGGATGGTTGACTCTCTTCACTCCTCTCTCTCTCTCAAAGCCTGTGAAAAAATTTGTAACCTTTTTTCACACACAGACTCTCTGGCTTTTTGCTTCTGGAGGGTTACAGATAAGGAAGCCAACTGTGGCAGAGGGCTGTCACAGATCTGTTCTTCCCCTCTCTCTCTCTCAACTTGGTACGGCCAATTGGATTTTCACTACCGGAGGTCTGAAATCTTACAGGGGGGACTGAGTTTTTTACTTTCCTTATTAGCAGACTGGAGTATATAACAATATACAATGACGGAAATATTTCTTACCATAAGCGTGGATGATAATTAAGGTCTTGAATTTTTGCTTGTTATGGAACAATATAGTAGAAAATGAGACCAATTTGGATTTTGTCCCATCAAATGTCGTAAACGCGTAAATGACTTTTATATGAAGTTGTAATAAAACGAAGAATGAGTTTAACTAACGCAATTGTAAGATTTTTGTGCAGTAATAAAAGTTTGTTAGTTGAATAAGGGTTTTCAGGAAGCGTTACGTATGGGTTGAAAATGTATGTTTTTTCTTTAAACTGTTGAATGAGTTCATTTTCAAAAACCATTATACATGTCGAATGCACTGGTTTGTCAATGCTAAATGTACTCGGAAATAAATTTTTGATACTATTCTAATTTGATGAACTGGTAAAAATCGTCGAAGAGTTTCTATGCTAGTTGAGTTTATGCTTACGCTAAACAATTTTTCTTTTAATGACACACTGACTTCAATAACTGAGGAAGTGCCCTGATTGAGTGTATGCTAATGTTATAAATACAGTCCTCTATATACACAGTTAAACCCTCTATAAATTAGTAGCATTGAGACAAAAGAAATTATATTAAGTTAACGAATATTAAATAATCAAGGTAATTAGCATGTTAACCTCAAGTCAGGAGTGAGGACCTACCAAAACTATTATTTAATTAAAATTATTGATTTATCGAGTATTAAATTATCGAGGTCGTAATGCAGATTTTTCATGCTATACTCTAAACAGCTAGACGACACAAAAATAACCTTAGATTTAAATGTCGTTTCAACTTTAGCATCTAACCCGATTTCAGGTATAAATATATAATTTTCTTCGAAATCAGTAAAGGTGTTTCCACGTTTGATACATTTGAGACTAACGACTGGTTTGAAATTAGAGTAAAACTTATTGTGTAGACATTTCTTACGGGATATCCTTTTATGTGGATTCATCCAATGTTTTTAGGGATACAAATTTGCTCATCACCTTATTTCCTCACATTTATCTCTATTCATCTAAATACATGACACATGTCATATTTTCTTTAATTTATCTAACCATGGTTAACAATATAAATCTATAATTATTTATTTAATTTAAATTTGTAAGATTGAGTATTGGGTTTTAAAGTGTAGGGTTTAGGGTTTAGGGTTTGGGGTTTATGGCTTATTCTTTTATCATAATTAGCTAAACCCTAGTTAAGTAAAACCCTAAACCCCAAACCTTAAAACCTTAAACCCCAAACCTTAAAATCTGAAACCTTAAATCCTAAATGCCCAACCTCTCAAATTTATATTAAATAAATAATTTATATTGTTAACTATGGTTAGGCGAGTTAATAAAAATGGACATGTGTCATGCATTTAAATGGGTGGGAAAGTAAGGGTTTGAAGCAAATTTGTATCCTTTAGTGTGATTTGAGAACATATTTTATGACGATATAACTATTGCACTTTTTTTTTTAAAAAAACTTTTTATTAATAACTCACACACCCTACATATGTCAGTGAGGTTTGAACTCATGACCTCAAAGTTGTCAGTTAAACATCTTAACCAACCAAGTCACGGCTCACCGACATATAACTATTGCACTTAAAAATATCTTATATTCTTTTATGAATAGACCAAAAACACTTTATAATTTCAAAATTTGATAATGGATTGCTATGCAAGTATGCAACTGACAAGCAGACTCAAATGAGTTTATAGGATTTTCAAGAAATACATCAAAAGAGTTGTTTTCATATCACTTCTTTTATCTCTTTCTAATTAAAATGCATGAAAGGTTAACTCGATCCATTGGCTTCATGTGTTCTGTTTCTCATTTGGTAAACTTAGTTTGTGCTGTTTCTTTTTTCCCACATCATTACATCAGAAACTACCTCTCATTCTAATATGAACCATATTTCAGTTCACTAATGATCATATAATCTCCTCCAAATGAGGTGTGTCTAAGGAGAAAATCACAAGCATCATCGTAATTTTTGAAAGATGCAGATTTGAAAGGAACCAGCTCGTTATTCTTCAACTTGAAACTTCCATGCCAGTTCAGTTTTTGTTTTGTAATGATCATTGCAAATTTGGCTATTTCTCTGCATTTAGCAAACTGATTCTTGGGAGTCCCCTGCCTGCAGTTATGTGTTTAATATTTTAATTTGTTTCGTCTTGGATGGCTTCCAGGTGAACTATCCTGTAGATTGATATATGCATGTAACTTCTCCTCAATCAAATTCAAACAATTTCAATTAAATTTTTTTGAATAGAAATAGATAACTTTGCTACTTATCCACAGTTAGAAGACACTTACATCCAATTAGCTAGCGTTTTGCGCCAAAACATATTCAACCCAAGCTAACAGACTAACTGACAGGTAACCCTCACTTCAAACAATTTCAGTTAAATTTGAAACGGTAAGGGCACTTAATAGTCTAAGCGTATCATGTGAATTGTTAATGTATTCATCAGCCTCGATATGGTAAAAGAATGTAGACAAAAGTGTGTAACTCGATTCAATGTATCAAAATCATATACGGAAAATGGTTAAAATGAGAAATATAAAAATCAATCCTAAAGACATTTGGAAATTACAGAAAAAGGAAATTAAGTATATTAGCCATTAAGAGAATTTCTATCAAATAGGTGAATTTCAAGAAAGTTTGTGTAACGAAAATAGAGATCCCAACCTAGCAAACTCTGGATCATATATACAAAAGTTTTCCATTTTCATATGTTCATGTGTGTCTCTTGATTTATTTGCTTATATGAACCACCAGTACTTTGTACTGGTATACACAGAGAAACTCACTAAACTAGTAGCACAATCATCCCATTAACAATTACAATTTCCTTCTTCCCCTCAATAATCAAAATGCATATATGCAAATTATTTGTGGTGACCTAACTAGGCAGACAAACTAGTAGGTGCACCCGTCCCACATTGTCTGGGGGTGACAAGTTGCTATACTTATATGTGCAGAACTGGCACTTTACATTGAGACACGTTTTAGGATGAAACCTTAAGAACAAAATCGTGAGGGCCGGTGGACTCAACGCAGACAATATCTTAATGACATAGACTTGACTGTTACAATTTACTTGTCTAGTTATGTTTGTTTATTTCTCCCATATCATACTCAGATTTATTTGGTTAGGTCTCTCTTTGATCAACTATTCTCAATCATTTATACATGGTCGTTTTATATATGTACGTAATCCGGTACACCGCTTTCATTATTTCCCCTTACTAATCTACACAGAACTGCACATCTCAGAGACTCGATCTACACACACAAAATCAATCAGAAGATGGAGTTGTGAACCATCTAACCTCTGCAGCTGAAGCTTCCATGCATTCCAACTTTTATAGTACTTTGAAGCCTCCATCATGAAATGTGTTGCGTCACCGACTCACCGGATATGATGAGTGATTTTTCTTTCTTTTGCAGAAATTATTTGGAAAGCTATTGTGGCAATACTCTTTTTTTTTTTATTTTTTATTTTTAAAAACTTTTATTAATAACTTACACACCCTACATATATCGTAAGATTTGAACTCATGAACTTAAAGTTGTTAGTTAAACACTTTAACCAACCAAGCCAAAATTATGGCAATACTCTTTTCAACCATAGTCCATTGGTGTAGCATTTTCAGAATCGAAAGCCTCATCAACTCTCTTTTCAATCTGTTATTTGAGGTTATATCTAGCATGGTTGGCCCTGAGAATACACCAGCTCAGGAGCTGCTGTTTTTTTTTACAAAAAATCTTTTTATTATCAAATAAGCAACTCATCATATACAACTATTAGTCGTTGTGAGTCGAATTCATGACCTCTCACATACAAATGAGTGACTTATGCCACTAGACTAAACGATAATGGGAACCAGCTCATGAGCTTTAAAAAAAACATTTTTTATGACATTTAACTAAGAAAGGAAAAAAATGGTCATTTAATTAAGTACGATTTTTTGCTGTTGAGAAAATGTAATTATACAATAATTAAATTTATGCATGGCACTCTTTATCTGAAGTTGAAACATCAACCTGTATCATACCCAACATATAAATTTTGAAAATATTAAATAATCAATGTTGATTTAACACGTTATCCTCAAGTTTGTTTGGACGCACAACAATTTTTATTTAATCAAAATTATTAATTCTATAAAATATTAAATTGTCGAAGTCTTTTATTTAATCGAAATTACTATACATCGTTCTGAAGACTAGTTGATTTATGTTTCATCTGACTTAATACTAATGGTTTAAACCTTTAATTTAAAGGGGTTGTAAAGATAGTATACGACTACATAAGCCTCATGATTGATGATACTTTGCCCCTATACCTTAACTCTCACATGCTATCTTAATTTGTATTACTTCATTTTTCTTGGACCATCTCTCGAGCTCGGACATCCAAAGGAGCCTGCATTGTCCTTAAGAACAAATTAAGTCATTAGTTCCTTAAGAATCATGTACCATGTTTATAAGGGGGGTTTTGTTCTAATTAGCTAGTTAGTAAGACATTCATATGTGTAAAACTCTTTTACTTAAGCATAACACACTTGCTATAAAAGATCTGACCCTCCTAATTCCTTAAAGTGTGAAATGAAAGCAACAAGGGATAGCAAAAAATGATGTCCTAATTATGTAGCAAACTAGATTACAAAAAGTCCATGATTGTTTACATACTTGATAAGAAAACTATCCAAGAGGTATTCCAACTTAATCTTCAATCGTTATCACCAATATTGAAAATAGGTATACGATACGATTAGAACTCACATTCTTTGGATTTAATTTGTTTCCTTTCCGCACTACAATCAATGTGAGGTAAAGCACAAAAGAAACTTCTTGTCCAGCCTTCCAATCAGAACAATAATCCATCCCGAATAATACATGTTAACATGGTATGAAATTAACAAAAATAGGATTGCGGTATTTATCCTCCACAATGTTAGATGAAATCTCAAATTTCTAGCATGAGAGAAAAGGAGAGTGGACATGCTATCTAAATCCTTGTATGGCTCGGCTTAGAAGTACAGTAAGTGTCAAACTATAGCAAAAGCATGAATGTAATGTGGAAATTTGAGCACGATTCAAGTAAATCATCCAAGCATGGCATGAGCACAGGCACGAAAGGAGCTCAAATTAAGCATGACCCGTTTGCATTATTGATTTATTGAACTTAGAAGAATCTACACATCCAACACAAAACTAAATGACAATAGATAAAAATGCTTAACTCTACGTTTCACACAATTTCGACTTTGTATTACGGGTCACACATTCGGAAAACTTTCTTAACAAATATTGTTTACCAAATAAATTTTCAACAAGCAATTCGTTTTCAAGAAAATCAATATTAATTCGATTTGATCGAAAAGGAAAAGAAGAAGCATCAGGGACAATATTTTGACCCCAAAATTCTACCTTCTCCTCACCAATTGTTCCCCAAGCATTCATTTTCACTCCCTTCACACCTAGGAGGAAACCCAACTGGAGCAGTTCAAGTGTTTGGACAATGAAAGCAAGATGTAATTTCTTGCTGTGATAGCAAAAGGTTACCATCTTCATTATTGAAAAGTCAAGAAGAGAGAGGCTCTTGTGAAATGTAATCCCAAAGATTAAACTCATCCTGGTTGTGAGGTGTGATGTTGTCATCTCAATTGTCACCCAGAAACGAAAAAAAAAAAAAAACAAATGTTGCTTTCATCTGAGTTAGCCATGGCTCCAGCAACGTTCTCTAGTAACCCACATTCTGGACCTACTCTTTCTTTTGTTATTTTGTGATGAATGAAATGTCCCCATGACTTGGGATTGAATTAATGGTGTGATCGCTAATCAGTGAGGCACTGGTTGGCAGTTTGGCCTTCACCTACTTCACTGCTTGCGTTGCTGCACCGTCGATCTCCTAGGATAGATAGTTTCTTCTTCTCCATCTGAGAAGGCCAGCCAGACTTTGCTTCAAATTATGCACATGTTAGTCTCTCCATTGAAGAATGAGGATGCATTCAGATTTGCGACTACGACGAAATCAAATCACCAATTCAGCTCGAGGGTTTTGATCGAGGACTAAAATATCCATAATATCCTCGATATTTTCTCGAAATTTCCATTTTTTACAAGCACCGATATTAATTTTTATATCTTTCCGATATTTTATATTTAGTTTACTTTTAGTCAAATATACAAATTTTGGTAAAATTTCCATCGATAATCGATATTTTTTCGATATATCTATCAAGATTTCCTTTTTTTTGAATCACCGATATTACCATGATTATCGACATTTTAGTCCTTCGATAGGAGGATGCCCAGCTGAATTGAAGATTGTGGTGTGTTCGTTTTGCTCTTCAGATCGCTTTGTTGTCCAGTAGGGGAATGGCAGCACTGGTTCAGTGGTAGGTAGAGGCGATGGCCGACCTTCGTGGGATGAGACCGATGGCCGGAGGCGAGGGTTTGGAGGCGAGATCGGGTGTTGATGTGCTCAGATCAGATTGGCATGCTCAGATCTGGTCAGGGGTAACCAGACCCGATCACAAGAGAGGAAGAGTTTCGTGGTTACGTCGGCGTACTAGGGTTAAAGGGGAGGAGGGTCGTTCAGCCTTTGTTCATGGCAGTGAGTTGGCGGCTGGAGGTGGAACTGCTAGGGTTCCGCTTGTGGGATGGCGGAGCGGCGACATCTACAATATGAGATTTTATTTTGGGCTTGGTGGTAATTGGGTCAAGGCCTAGGCTTGGGCCTGGGCTTTGGTCTTAAAATATGTTTACCTTATTTCTTTTATGCTTTATTTCATTTTAGTTTTAGAACTAAAACGGTTTTATACCACCAATAATTCCCTGTCAACTTATGGTAGGGAGTGAAGAGTCGTGTCCCGGTCTATGCACTTCATGTGCCTTAATTGCTCTAGGTAGGCGGCGTGTCTTTTGCTTGGTCAAATGGTCGCAACCTCCAAGTATAAGTGTCGTCAGGATTATTTTCCGACGACAACATAGTAGGAAAGCTGTATGATTTTTTATCCACTTTTGACTCATCTAGTGTGGGAGGAGGCAATGATGGACCATACACTTATGGCCAAAATATGACAATGCCTTATTCAACTTATTCCATGCCTTACGGGGTGCAATCAACTGAATCAAGTGATACGTCATGGTCACAGTCTGATGTACAATCTTCTAATGATTATGGTTATGGTCAAGGTCAAGCGCTGCCCAATCCTTACAACTTCCAATACAGAAATCCACAGTCAATCCCTCTTGACCCTTATGGTTGGCATGTAAGTCAATATATGCAAAATTACAAAGGTGAGGTATCATTTAATGACTACTCTTCACAATATACTGAAGACTCTACACAAAGAAACGATGAAGATAGTGAAAATTATGTACCTCATAGGTCTTCTATGTGGCTCTAAACCACTCATGTAATTCCATGTTGTATCATATGTATATAAGGAGTGATGGCCTAGCCTCCCTTTGGGTATCCAGCCATCAAAAAAAAATTAGATGTATAAACTTTACAGTAAAAATTTAAGAATTATCATTGGTTCAGCACTTCAGCACGTAGTTATTCACCTTAAATAACTAAAACTCACTATGATTAATGTTTATTCAAGATTTTTTTGTCAATTATAATAGATAATTGAGATAACAAACATCTCTCAAAATTTCATTTAAAATTTCCATGTTTTTCTACTAATTTCCGTCAATTTTCTCATTTTTTTTCTGCAATCAATATTTCCTCGAAATTTCCATCGAAATATCCGTTTTTTGGACCGTCGAAATTTCCACGATCGGCGAAATTTTAGTCTTTGGTTTTGATTACCAATTCATGAGGCAAATAACATTACTTGACATATTATGTTTACTATACAGTAAGTTCCAATACACCCTTGAGTAGATGACAAGATAAAATGCCATCATGACTATGGGAACAATATGGTTTTCATCATGACAAGATGTATAGTTCAAGCTCGTATAAAGTATCATACAGTACAATTTTCATCTGAGCAAACGATATGTCCCTGTCTCTACCAATTGCTATGATTATATTTTGGAAGAGTATTTTTAAACACAAAGGTCTATGTCCCTAATATTGTGCGTACATCTTTGTATTTTCCCAGTTAAAATGAAACTAGAACCCAACTAACACTCCAGAATTGACAATAATGGACAAAAGCTATATATCATATGCAACATGGCTAAAGAATTTGACTAGTTGGGGAATTCCAGATGCAGCCAAAAATATGTTCAGTGACTTTACCTCGAATTCACCCATTGCTGGACCATTTTGTTCTTTCCTTTATATTCTTTGATCATTAGATACCCAGAGTAATTGAAAATTTCAGACATGCTTTTTGGATAGTGAAGATATTGATGATGCATTCAGAAGTTCCCTGCAGGCAAGCCTGCATCTAAGTAACTACAAGAAGCATAGGGTATTCGGAATGCCTGCTAAAATCATATGCCACAAGTGGGACTGAAATAACTGGGGAGTTCACGCACCAACAGTTACCGTCTGATAAAAGAATAATGATCAAATTTACTGGTGATAAACAACATCAGATTACATTATCCTCAGAAACTAAACATATAATTTACCATTTTCTTTTTCTTGTGTTATCTAACAAAAAACCTGCATGTCTTTCCATCTTTCAGGTGCTCCCTATCCTAAATCTATTATCTCCTTACATAATAGGGAATGGTGGATACGAAAGAAACTGCATCTATTTGATGCAGAGAGGAAACTTGACAACAGAGATGAGAATAAAGGGGAAATAGGGAATTATACCTACATAGCAACAGTATTGGCCATCAGGTGGATGCTGAAGGCAACTTCCAAAAGTTTTTGGTTGCAACAAGAATTTTCTCTCTCGCGTGTGATTCTGGTTCTTTCTCGTGTATGCTAGCAGTCCACCTAACATTATGAGCTATGCGACCTATTTTATCAATAACTTCGGGAGAGTCTCTAATCACAACCGTTCCTTCAGGACGCAAGATTCGATCCATCTCCACCAACAAATCCACAAGGTTACATCTGTAGAAAAATCAAGAAGCATGTTAAATTTTGATGCAGGAATGTAGCAAGAACATATAGAATCAAAGGACAGTTGCACAATTAGAACGCAAGGGTATAATACCTGTTTTTTCCTGTACTTGAATGTTTTATGAGTGATTCAATGCTGGTTACATGAATGAAATCATAGGAACGAGGATACGTTGAGAAAGGCTCACACCTGTACCAAATCAAAAACATCAAATGAGAAAGGATCTAATTTAGAAAATGAATGCGTATAAAAAGAGAATGTGACTAGCATCAACCACACTTAGTAACACTGAGTAAATATTTTCTTTTCCTTTTGTGTAGAAAACTATGTTTGCTTTGGTTCCTCATTACCAATTAGCCAGAAAATACAAACTATGGGATGGAGCGATGTTATGGTTTTCCACAAGGAAATGCAACAAGAACAAAGAAAAGAAACTTTTGCGGATACTGGTATTAATGTACGGATATCACTAGCAGCGCATACTTCACATCAAGTTGCGTGATAAATGATATTTATTGTATAATCTACTAGTTATAATGGTAAAAACATACTGCAATCCAAGAATTCACAACTACATTTATTCCATAATTGATGCATATTTTGTAAGATAGCAAATGAGTTGATTTATGTGAAGAAATAGTGTAAGGTCAGCTCAATCAAAGGATTTATGTGAAGAAAACATTGGGGTTTAGAAGATTGCAGTACTCAGTACTCACCAATCATGGTAGACTCCAATGAGACCTCTGTCGTATATTATAGACAGAGTAGAGGGCTTGCGAGAAGGAACAATATTCATCACCCAAACAGGGTCAGATTTCAGTGCACCAGCAAAACCTCCAAAAAATGCATTCATGTCCATGATGTTGCGCACAGCTGAAGTTCCAAGCTTCAGGTGTAGAGAATCCTTATAGTAGGCCACTCTTCTGGCCCATCGTCGAGTATCAGCCTCAAACACATCAACGCCATTTCTCATGACTGTGACCCTTGCAGGAGGTTTCGTCAGCCTTGCTGGCCATTTTGGAATCATCCCAACAGCAAATTCTCCCTTGACAGAAGATGTCCTACTCATGCATTTCTTTAACTTGACATACCTGCACGACAGTTAAATTTATTAGTATTAATTCCACAGAATCTTTGAATATGAGTCAATTCAGTAAAACTAAAAAAGATCATCACGGTGACGCAACAACTGAAATTCCTATGACAGAACAAAACAAGACCCATTAAAGAACTTTGGAAACTGAAATAATTTCATACTAAGAATGGTTTTTTAAGACAATTACCATGCATCATTTGAGTCATCTGATTCGTCACACAATTCTAGACCATATTCATTTTGGTTAGGAAGGCATGAATCGCCAGCAGGTTTTTTCCAGACAGCTGTGTTTCCATCAACAGCAATTAGCTCATAACACAATGCTCTTGCAACTCCTTGGAGATCCGCCCATTCCTTGTCTTGATTAGCCCACTGCACAGGCGGACCAGAGATTACTAGGTATCCTCCTGGGCGAAGTATGCGATCCACTTCCAGAAAATATGTGGCATCTGCAAATCCCGATTTTAATGATAAGAGCAAGTAGCAGTGAGAGAATATTGTAAAATTGCGAGAAGCTAAAGGTGAAAAGAACTCACTGTAGGCAGTAAAAGGGATCAAACATCGAGAGCAATGCACCAAATCAAATGAGAAAGCAGAAAAAGGTAGTCTGCGAGTGCCAAGCATGAGAGAAAATGCTGGAATTCCTCTTTCTAGGGCAAACTGAATCTGTGATTTGTGTGAGTCTCTTGGAGCAAATGACATTGCTATAATGTTTTTGGCCAGAAGATACCCACCAAAACTAGCAACCTGTACAAAAACCAATTGTTATAATTGAATGATAACTACTAAGACCTACTGATAACAGGGAAACGGCTCTTTACCCCACAACCCATATCAAGAGCAGTCCGCAGAACTCCATCACCGATAGGGATGTACTGTCCAAGTTTTTCAATATATTCTATAGCTCCATCAGGGAACATGGTGCCACCACCAGGGAAAATGAAATGCGGGCCTTCCAGTTTCATCCATCCTTGATGACCTTTTCTCTCTGCAATTTTGTTGTGTGGCATGTTGCTGTGCCATATCTGTATACACATTAATGTTTTAAGATACACGGGTAAAGAGCTATTAAAGTGATACTTCACGTATTTGATATAAAACATTGAACGAAGTTGAACAGATATTTCCAGAACAAAGATGACTCAACATCACAACATGGTCTCTTCCTTATAAAATAACTCCCATGAATAGGACTAGAACAACATGCACATACAATCCATCACTAGTTAAAGAAAGACAACAAGGGAAAAGGCCTCTATTAAGCAGTTCAAGTCTCACTTGTTTGCTAGAAGGATTGTTTCACGAAACTTCAACAACATAAAAACAGCTTATAAGTAGCCTGATTGTCTATTCTAATAGTTAAGGAATGCGAGCAGTTATATTAACCAGGAAAAGAAGCCAGAATCTGCATGCCCAGTGCAGCTCTAAATCTATCACCGACAACAAGCAACTACACATTTCTCTTCTTTTTCGCTCGAACAATTACCTACTAGTAGCAATAAAACAGTTGCATCCTCCAAGCAAACTAGAATAGCTTCTTAACTAGCTAAATCCCTTTCGAACCAATTTTCATAGTTACACCAAATTTAACTTCATGTAGCTCACACTCTACTCCTAATTTAAACAATAATAACAAATCTCAGATCAAAGCTTCTCCTACAAATCCGATTCAAGCCAAGTTCGAATGTTCCAATAAGCAAAACAATTACAATGCATTTCAAGTATAAAGATCAAACCATTCACACCTTTTCCAAGCTCTCCGGCCACGTCACCGGAATCCTATAGCCATCAGGCGGCGGGATCAAGCAGAGAGGAGTCTCCTCCGGCGGAGGACAATGCCGTTCTCTATAAAAGTTCATCTCCCTGCTGAGCTGGCTGTTCCTCCGGGGGTCCTCACACGGCATGTGGTCGACGGCGTCGGCGGGGCAAGCCTCGATGGGCTGCTGGTGCTGGCCTTGCTCGACCAGGGCCACCAAACGGTGTCGTTGCTTGGGATCGGCGTTGGTGGAGAGGAGCAAGGCCTGGCGTCCCGAGGCGGCCATGGAGTCGCCCAAGGGGGTGAAGACGAGGAGGAAGAAGAGGGTGACTATGCCGAAGAAGGCCGCCGAGACCAAATCCAGGAGGCGCCATTGCCGGGGGATCCGCTTCGATGCGGGCAGGTTCAGGTGGCCCATTTCGGATCGGGTCAAATTGGCATCAAGGGTCCGAAATTGGGGATGGTGGAGATTGGGATGAGGAGGGTTTATGAAGAAGGTGATGGTGAGAGTGGAAAAGAGAGAGAGTGAGAGGTGGTGTTACTGCTGTTTCTTGAATCTATTAATTATTCCTTGATAGATTTTTTTGATTTCTTTTTAATTACTGTGAGATTGAATTAAAATTTGGAAATTGTTGTTACAGGAATCACACACAAGTCCTATGATGTAGGACTGTTTTCTTTTTCTATCAACAAATTGTGTATAGTTTTCTTCTTGGAGATCAGATCGGTTCATGAGTTGGGATTTCAAATTAAGGCAATATTTAGGCAGCTTGGCATCTGAAGTGTTTATAGGCGGCCTTTCCAATGTTCTGGTTATTTAGCACCAAATCAGAAAACAAAGATTGCAATTCGAGAAACCTGTGGACTGGTTTTGTATAAACATATCATGAACATGTTCAAACAGAAATGATATGATTTACACACTTCCAAAGAAAGTGAAGGGCCAATTTAAGGTAAGGACCCGAAAGTAACCTTCATATATTCTGGCACAAGAAAAAAGAGGAAGAAAAGTGACAGCAGAAGGGCAGAACGATCTGAATAATCAATGCAACTGATGAAAGTAACTGCCGATATACAAAACATCAACCATCTAATATTGGTAACTGTCGCATATTTTTTCCATCCTGGGTATTCTAAATGTGCAAAATCCACCGCTAAATACTAGTTGTCATCCATGCGGATGAAAATGACAATAACAGTGCACAAGCAAGGCTTGGCCAGACTAAAACATTGTCCGCAAAATAAATTCAGGACTTCTTTGATTGCTTTTGATTGCTTTCGCGCTTGAAAAGATTTACCCTGAGTAGCATCGACTTCACATCCCGATCAAACTCATTCCCTGTCTGTAGGGCCCTCTGAAAAGTTGCATTCCTTTGATCCGCATGACGTGCATATAGAATTTTGTTGTGAGAATCAATACGAGCCTGCAGTGGCACAAAGAATTTGGGTCAATACCAAACAAAAAATTACATATGGACAAGACTGACAGAAGTTTTACATTATCCCGGCCGAAACTATTCTAGATTAATTTCTAAAACTGTCAAGTTATGCTCTGAGAGGTTAGGTATAAGGCCACAAGCCATGCAGCTTATGCAAGTTTATATAGGGCATGGAAGTATACATGACAGGACAAGAACCTAGTATTCTAAATTTTTACTGTTTTAAGCAACTATATAGTAGATGGCATTTCAAACCACACCTGAACTTGGTTGTCAGTTATCAAAGCTTCAAGTTCTTTCTCCAACCCTGCAACATCAGTTTTGAAAGCATTGGCCATCATGTTTAGATCTACAGACACAAAGGGGTGTGTGTATTGGATGAGGGCCTTGTTGCGGATCTGGTCATAGAGCGTCTCAAGGTGATCATGCAAATGGATGTCCAGCAACAAGTTTGCTTTGAGATTCCCAAGGTAATCCAAGCATGAAGCATAACGGCTACAATAGAAGAGAAAATAAATGTTACTGAAACTGAAATAACTCTAAATAAGATATCAGCTTTACTGTGAATTGAATAAAAAACAGTTGCAAAGGCATGCGTTTATCAGTTCCAATACTAACAAGAAACCGGAACATGTTAACACACTGCAAACTGAAATGAGAACTCAAACTAAATGTAACTGATAAAAATGTATGAGATCAGTGATGTTTCTTGCATGATCGATATCTATGTATATTTAAATATATATCGCAATAAAACTTGACACAGATAAAACAGGGATATATCAACTGAAAGATACCATCACAAAATATTACCTTGAGTAGAAATCATTAATAACCTCCCTTATTTCAGGCACCAACTCTAAAAAGTTCCGGAAATTCAGGTTGTCGATAACTTTGTTCTGTCAAATAAAAGCACTTGATGAGAAAAGACAAGAAACACCCAGAAAACAAAGGAAAGAAGAATAAGGATACATGCCTTCAGCTCTGCTCGGTCAAAACTTGCAAGTGCACAAAGCCCACCATATGTTGCAATATCTTGAGGTGCAATGACTTCATTGTAGTTGTTTCCCAACTCATGCCCAGTATCCAAGAACTGTAAACCGCAGTAACATAGATTAGGACAATTTGTCAGAACTCAGCATAGCTCTCTTACATTCTTAGACGTCTCACAAGAACAATCGACGATGGAAGGCATAGATTCAATGAATTCTAATAACAGAGGTTTATCTGAGATGACTATATAATGCGTTTGATTGCACCATTCATATTAAAAAAACCTTACCAAAAAAAAAAAAACAGACAAAAATTACAAATAACCAAGAACTATTTTGAAAATTAGACGATAAGCAACACTAAATCAGCAAAAATAATAGACTAAGATCTTCCTGAAAGACCCTACAAACGCACTCAGCACTAGTTCCTCTGAGGCTTTGTGGTACAAAAAGAAGGTGAGTGCTAGAGTTATAAATCCTATCTCCATACTAAGAACAGAAAGACCTAAGCTATTATCATATTATGTTAAACTACAAAGCTACCAGTCTTTCTATAAAAAGGAAAGCAAGCAGAAACAATCACACTGAACAGAGTAATGTAATCAGTAACAAACCTTACGAGCAGCAAGCTTGTATTTCTTAGCTTCCAAGTTAGCCAATCCAGCAGCACAGCGAAGTTTTGCAACAATAATTGGGTCAAGAGCCTCTTGTGTTTGTTCTGCTTTGCTAACATAGCTTGCGACATGAGTAAATTGACCCATCTCAATGCTGACCAGAATGGAAGACATGCACATATGAACAATATGCTTTGATGTAGTGCAATAATCACGAGTACGAACATAGTTCTTAAAAGCATCCCCAAGTTGCCCATGAGAGTAATGGAAATCTCCAAAATCATTGTAGCCCATTCTTATGCTTTCTTTGATCAAATTTGTCTACAGAAAAGCATTTGAACCCAGAATGAGAGATCAGAGAAAGAGCCAAAAGGGAATCCAAAAAGATGCATGTATTTGAAGATTTACGGGAATAAAAGCAAAAAAGAAATAAAACTCCTCAAACAGAGACCACTAAAGTGTGGTTTTTCCAGGGACTAAATATAAATAAAGCATCAAGACCCTATAATCCAGAAAAGTTTTTCTGACAACATAAGTTCATGTAGCATGTGTCAACTTCAACTTTGGTCCTGAAGCTGATTTTTTTAACTTGTTTAACAGCACCAAAAACCAGACATCTATCTCAATTCGAACAAAAATCATGAATTTATATCCAAGAGGCATATACTTGCTCACAAGCAAAGTCCACCTCCTCCTCACCAACCGTAAGCTTACATTCTGACTTCTAGAAAAAGAAACACAATTCCTTCGAACCCTTTTAAACCTTTCCACTCTCATCCACCATCAAACATGCAATCAACCTAAACTCAAGGAGCGATGACCAACATTGCCATAAAGACAAACAATGGCCCATGAATCTCCTGTACCTGACCATAATTCTAGATACAGTACAACCTAAAAACAAAAAACTCTAGCATACGCATTGCAGTAGATTCTTCTCTCATATAAACCTATCTCTCACACTCTAAACCAAGTACAACATAAGCAATACAAAATTAGGCAACACATCACAATAACAACACTAAGAACCCTAGAAACACAGCCACATGCAATAATGCCATAATCGAAAACCCTAGAAATTCAATTGAAACAAAACAAAGCTCGCATTTCGAGGTAGTGCATACTCTGTAAGCATTGAGCTCATTCTCAAGCTTCTCCCTCTTCTGCTCGGCTCTCCTATCCACCGACTCGCACCACGCCAAGTCCATCTGATACTCCGGCCCCAACCTCCCGTCGATCTTCTGCGCCACGTCCCTAAACCACTGCGTGTTCTCTCCCTTCTTGACCTCATCATACGCCATCCTCAGCGCCTCCAGCTCCATCGCCTCGTTGCGGCAGCCGCGGCTCTGCTCGGCGACGAACAGCAGCCGCGAGATCTTCGTCCGACCGCCGTAGAGGCTCGCATAGGCCTCCACGTCGAGCGGCTCGCCGGAGATGATGGGGCGGTTGCGCTTCTCGTCCTCGCCGCCGCCGTTGGCGTAGATCTCGTCGTCGATCATCGCCGCGGTGGTCTCGTCGTCGGCGTCCATTGTGGAAAACTAGGTTAGGGAGATTTTAGGGCTTTGGCGATGAGGGAGTTCTCAAGGAAGGTGGTGAGGAAGATGGGTTGTGGAGCCAAACACGACGTCGTCTTGATGTATGGGCTTTCGGGTAACAAGGCTTTGGGCCGTAAAATTGGGCTTTTGCCTCGACTATTTTTTTTAATTTTTTTACTAAATTCAGATGAAAAAAAAGAAATGGAGTTCAAGTGTGTGCTGACTTGAGCCATGTTGTTACAAATCTTGCCGGCCGCTTTTGCTAGGGAAGAGTTTTGAGGGGCTTTATGTTTAGTATCCTACCATGTTGAACGAGCTTGATGTACACTGATTGAGGTCTTAAGCCGATATATGTTTGTTTAGTTTTCACACTTGTAAGGTCAATTAGTCAAGGTGTTTCAGTTTTAAGTTTGTTTGTTTGATTGAAAAAAAAAATTGTAAATTTCAATCAACAAAATTATTGTGTGCACCCAAGATTGTTTTTTAGATATAGATTTCCGAAGCTGAAGTGTCCTTTACAATTTGGAATTTTCAGTAGATTTGATATCAAAATCAATTCTTCTTTTTAAAAAACTAAAAATAAAAATCAGTTCCCTTTGTTCTTTTTCTTTCTTAGCGCATAAGCTCACTACGTAATGTAGTGGAAATGCAAAAAGGGAGAACAACTTTGTTCTTTCTTTTTAGAGCATACACTCGCAATGTAATATTGTGAAAAGATCTTCGACTCAATGCAAAAAGAGAGAACATCGAGTCTGATCGAGCTCCTACTAAGCATCTAGCTAGAGAACATGATCTTATATAAGTGCACAAATGTTACAAAGGAGCTGGTCGACTATAGGTGCTTCAAAATTAAAATTGATGCTGAACATTTTTATAAATTTAGTTTTATAAAACGCCCTTGACTTCAATTTCAAGAGTGCACTGCACTTCCAAACGAGTAGATCCATTCTTATGGATATTAAGCTGTCCTCATGCAGAAGAATTGACCACTATGTACTCAAGAACATAGATATTAGGGGTTTAGCTAGAAACTTATCGTGACATATGAACTATATATTAATATTACATGTTCATATCAGAACGTTTTCTGGGCAAGCACATAGAGCAAACCGTTTTTTGGGGCACGGAGATAATATACAAAAGCCATCATCTTCTCTATATAAACTATCTAACTAGTCTTACCATTTAACTACACCTCCTCATAGTCATCTTCATCAACTTTCATATTCTAGCCTACAATGGAGTTCACCAACCAGAGCAAGTGTATCTGCTTGGCATTGGTCCTGATCATGTTGGGGGCCTGGTCTACGGAAGCCACTTCTCGCAGCCTCCAAGATGCATTAGCTTATGGGAGGTACGAGCAATGGATGGCTCGTTATGGACGTGTGTATAATGATGCAAACGAGAAGGAGGATCGCTTCAAGATATTCATGGAGAATGAGGCATATGTAGAGTCTTCCAACAAAGATGGAAACAAACTTTACAAATTGAGTCTGAACCAATTTGCAGACCTTACAAATGAGGAGTTCACTGCCACAAGAAATCGATTCTTGGGGCACGAGTGTTCCACCAAGACCACTACATTCAAGTATGAAAATGCTTCTGTGCCGGCTACAATGGACTGGAGAAAGAAGGGAGCTGTAACTCCAGTGAAGGACCAAGGCCAATGTGGTATGTAACACACTTGTTTTTTTTTTTTTTTTCAATGTCGTAAGATCTATTTCCATTTGCAAAGAAAAAAGTATATGATCTGTGCTAATTATTCTAACTGCTACAAATGTGAAATCAAAATGTACACAGGAAGTTGTTGGGCCTTCTCAGCAGTGGGAGCTTTGGAAGGAATCACTCAACTCACAACTGGTAAACTAATCTCTTTGTCTGAGCAAGAGCTGGTTGACTGTGATGTCAATGGTGTAGACCAAGGTTGTTCAGGTGGCCTTATGGACGATGCCTTTCAGTTCGTTATTCAAAATCATGGTATTAATACCGAGGCAAATTATCCCTACACGGCTGCTGATGGTACATGCAATGCCAAGAAGGAAGCAGGACATGCAGCCACGATAACTGGCCACGAAGATGTGCCTGCAAACAGTGAAAACGCTCTTCTTAAGGCCGTGGCTAATCAACCTATTTCGGTTGCCATTGATGCTAGTGGATACGACTTCCAGTTATACTCAAGTGGTGTTTTCACAGGAACATGTGGAACTGAACTAGACCATGGTGTTACCGCTGTTGGCTACGGCGTGGATGCTGATGGAACCAAGTACTGGTTGGTAAAGAACTCATGGGGTGCACAATGGGGTGAAGAAGGTTACATAAGAATGCAAAGAGATGTTGCCGCACCGGAAGGTCTCTGTGGCATTGCCATGGAAGCCTCTTACCCCACTGCATAGTATACCAGTAAAGATTGAATCAAAGCCTACTACTATTGTAGGTATATAGTTATGATGCTATATATGTACATGATCTTGTGTATGTACTACTAGAAAAAATATCAGTAAAAAATGTAGTAAGTTTCATGAATTACAGAAACCAGTGACACCAATATGTATGAAATCAAATCATTATATACTTCAATAGAAAATATAAATATTTGCTCTGGACACCCTTATTTGGGTATTACTATATATGGAGGCTTAAACCCTATGCTATTTATCTTGGTGGGAGTCTGGAAGCATTTCCTGCACTTCTAGAATTCAAGTTAGCAATATACATTGAGGTTATTATTAGAAAAACCTGTTCCAGTTGTGTTTTAAATTTGTAAGTTATGGATTAGAAACTGTATAGTTGATTCATGCACAATGATGTTTTAACCGTAAGATGAAAACCAGCAGAAGAAGTCTGATCTTAGCTATGAAGTGTGATCTTCATAGTTACTCTGTTTGCCTTCTACTGCAAGCCTTAAACAATGAGACGGTTATCTCATTAGACTTCGAGTGCAAAACCAGCTGAAGATGTCAGTTGTCAGTGTTTTGGTCGTTGATGGTAATTCTTGAGGCCTAACAATGCTATAAATTAACTAATTATCAGGAAGAGACATTCATGGAAAACACCAAGTTTATTTTTCGATCTTTCTGTTGGTGGACTTTCATGTCTCGTTAATTTTAGGTTTGTGATGAAGTGAAAGTAATTCAAGAATAGAGAATCGTGAAAGATATGTGTATTATTCATTGATAGGAGCTCTTTATATATGGAATTACACAATACCAATTAGGTAAGAATAAAGAATACATAGATCTAGTCAAACTACATATCCTATTGGCATAAGGTCAAGACACACATAATGAATATCTAGAAAGATATAGAATATCCTATAACACAAACCTGCAGGTGAGGATCGGCAGGGGTGAGAAGGAGGCATAGTGGCAGGGTTCTCCTTTCTTTCATCAGACTCTGTATAGTTTTAGTTTTTGAATAGACAATATTTAAGTCATGAGAGGGTTTTCATGTTCTTGTTTTGCACATTATGTAAACAAGAAAGTATAATCTTAATTCAGTGATAGATCTTGTGGAAATTTTTATTATGTAATTGAGTTTTGTTGTTGTTGTTATGTTGTTGTTGAAAACAGGTTTGGGATTGTTATTATTTTAAGTTATATCATGCCAAAATTTTTGAAAATTCCATTCAAAAATTGGGACGTGACAAATTTACCCTTGAATTTTTATTTTTGTTATTCATTTTATATAATAAAAAGAGAAATTTGTTGTAACGGTATCTTATCTTTTCCTGCTTATAAACTTGGTACTTCAAGTTTTGCAAACATTAAAACGGTACCTCAAGTTTTCACATTGACCTAATTTTAGTATTTTTAGCCGTAACCTCTGTTAGAGCAATTGCAGCAGTAGTGTAATTTGCCAAGGCAAAAGCTGGGACCCACATAGTCTGCAAAAAAACTTAATGCACCGTTTAAAATTAGCCCCCCGGCAATTGGGCCCCGTGTCAGAAAAATTGCCTTGGCAAATTTGACGGGCGATTCTCAGCAACCGGTTTGCTCGAGCAATTGGTGGGCTCCACTGGAAAATTTGTTCCCTCATCACACGTCAGTCAAACAAACATATTTTCAACGGTAAAAAATATTTTAACGGCTCTTTGATTACAACCATTAAATTTGAATCCTGTGGCTATAATTAAATAGCAACGGTTGTATTTTGTTTTTCTGTTTTCACTTAAAAATTTATATCTAAGTAAAGAAAAAAAATCAGAAAACTACTCCTATAAATACTCATCCTCTTTCTATAATTTCTCACATCAAAACTTTTCAAAGTTTACCTCTCCATCTTCTCCCTTCATCAAATTTAGCTTCTATTTCTTCTTAGCTCATCCAACTATGAGAGATCCTAATTGCAATTGGCAAGAAGATGAGAAAATTCAATTGTGCGATTCTTGGGCGCGTGTAACCGTATGTCCGATCATCGGCAAATCGATAAGTCTTTCAAAGTTATGGGAAAAAGTTTTTGCTGATTATGTGGAAAATTGGCGTGGTCCTCCAACAAGTCGAAGCCCTAGTGCTCTTCAATCTCAATTTCGTCATTTGAAAAAGATGCTCAAAGATTGGCACAATGTACAACTTCAATCCCGCAATAATATAGCGAGCGGCCATAACATGATGGACCATGTTTTTTTTCTTCTCTATATTATTAATCGTAACATTATTGTTATATATGTCAAATTTATCCCTAACAAATATTTAAATTATATCGGTAGATTTTAATCGATTTATTCTCCTTCTTTAGATAAATCAAGCACAATCTATCTACATGAAACATCATCCCAAGGAATTTGATTAGTGGACTTGTTGGGTGAAAGTTAAGCACCACCCTTATTTTGTTGAACCACCAAGCAAAGAAAGAGCACCGGAATCATTTCTGACACATATTGCCTCCGAAAACGAGTCCAATTGACTTGGATGATGATGAAGTTATGGAGACACCACCTAGCTCTTTGCTGAGACCAATGGGACAAAAGAGAGCCAAAGAAGCAATGAGGAAAGAAAAGAAAGTGCAAGATGTTGCTTCAAGTTTGGCTCTTTCTATTCAATCCATGGCCGAGTCAATGCAAGCTTCTGTTGAGCTAGTGAGGCAAAGAAATGAAGAAATTTCCGCTCACTCAAAGAGGGTTATGATATTTCAAAAGAGATGAAGGTAGAATGAGAGGAAATGTGTGAGTAGAGAATGAAGTCTGAAGGTTATTTATCAACAATTTTGGAGATAAACAGTTTCAGATAAGTACATGTGTCACGTAAAGATAGGTTGTAAATCTTATCAAATATCCGAGATATATTTCTAGAAGATAACGATATCTGAAGTTGACACGTGTCAAGTGAAGATTGGACGAATATTTTATCAGAAATCATAAGATATTTATAATGTATTAAAACATTAATTAATAATCTTTTTAACAATAATGACTGTTGTACGATTAATGACATTATTAATTAATCAAATTATAAGTTTAACATTTTCAATTAATAAGTTATTCAAAATTAAAATGTGATAATGAATTAACACGTGAATTGTCTTCAACGGGTGCATTGATAAAGGAGATGCAATTGCCAATTTGAGATGAATAGTGAATTGACAAGGGCAATTCAATTGGCAAATCAGCAATTGCCTTTTGCCTATGGGTGCAATTGCTCTTAGGGTAACTGTCAGCTGGCCATTTTTCATGGGTATTTTTTCATCTCTTCATATTTCAATTAATTATTTTTCTCTAAATATATATTTCATCTCTCTAATAATAAAAAATTGTTTTTTTTTTTGTAGAGGAAAAATTGTTGTCTTCTTCTTTCCTCTATCTTTAGGAAATTAGGAGCTTCACGACATTTACGAAAACCGAGCTAGTCAATGGCCTCATCTGCCGGAGAGTTAACCAGAAGTAGAGAATGACTCTATCGGATAATAACCCAAAGAAAAGTATATGTGCCGTCATATGTGGAGCTTAACAAAGAGATCATGACTTAGGCGACGAAATGGAAAAGGATGTTTGAAGAGAAAGATGTTTGAATCTTTTATTAAGTGAGTTTGTATAACAGATTTACTATTGAATGTTTATGATATTATGACAAGCAACATGCGAAATAAAAAAAAGAAAAACTCAGAAATTTTTATTTTTGTTTATGGATTTCATCAATTGCAAACTCATGAAAACAATAACTCATAAATCTTTGTTTTTATTTCTAAAGTTAAAAATGAATGAAGACATGAAGAGAAGAAAATAGCCTTTAAAAATTGCCACCTAGCAACCCTCGTAACAGAACTAACGGCTAAAAGTACTAAAATTAGGTCGAGGTGAAAACTTGAGGTATTATTCTGATGTTATCAAAACTTGAAGTACCAAAGTTTATAAGAAAAAAAAAAGACGAGGTACCGTTATGACGAGTTTCTCTTTTTATTATATAAAAAGAATAAAAAAAATAAAAACTCAAAAGTATATTGGTCATTTTATGAATAAAAATGGTTGTCGTAAGTTTTTTTAACAGAGCTAACGGTTCTAGATACCAAATTTTGGTCGAGATAAGAATGTGAGATATTGTTTTGAAATTTTCTGAAAGTGAGATACTAAAGTTTTGTTTCTTTAGACATTGTTTGGATCATTTTTTAAAAAAATAATATAAAAACATGAAAGTTAAACATATAAATTATTATAAACGGTTAAGATCGCGAATATATAAGAATTTATCGGTGAACACATCGGTCGAGGCCGATCGACAAAGTGCTCTGTTTTTCAACAATTCTGCGCCATGTCACGTGCCTGTCACTCATTGCTCTACCTTTACACGTGTCCTCCGACACAAAAAGGCGCGCAAGCCAAAGAAACAAGAATCCAATAAGTTATAGGACCAGTCTTCATCTCAAGAAGATCGAAACCTGAAAGCGAGCGATGCCGAGGCCAACTGAGGACATGATCCAGACCTACATTAGCCTCACCGGCGCGTCTCACTCACTCGCCCTCCTCAAGCTCGAGGTTCTACTTTCTTTCTTCACCCTCCTTGTTGCTGCTCAAGTGTTTATCATCAATTCTAGTGAGATTTCAGTAACTTCTCATATCGGGTCTGCAAGATATTTACTCTCTTACTTGAATTGTTACCGATCCCGTTTCCAATTCTGAAGAATCTATGGTTTCTCGATGCATCGTATCATTCTAAAGAGTGTGTAATTATCTTTTTTATTTATTCATAATTTATATGTAAATTTACGTGAAAATGTGATGTCTTTTACTTGTAAGAACGTAATTTCATGGATAAACTGTTTGCATTGCGGATCATATATTCTATTAGTTAACTTTTAAGTTTCTGAAGATGAAGTTAAAACATATGTGGGCTGTAACAAGAATTTGTTTGGGCAACTTTAGAGGTTGAACTTGAATTCAATTTGATTCTATTATTTAGAAGATCGGAAGGGAATGCAGAAGTACGCACACAAAGAATTTGTGATTCTTTCCTACTTTCCTCATTTTAGAGGGTTGGAGTTAGACAAGAAACAAGGATATATATAGTCACTCAAATCTTTGTGATTGAAGCTAAACCTGCGCCTAAGATTAATTCCTCGGTAGCAGTAACCAGTGGTGTGTTTTGATTTATACTTTAGCATTGGCTTTATACACCAAGTCATTTAACCAAGGGGTCTGGTGTATCTTGGTTAGTTGGTTGTAGGGTTGGGAGCTAAGGTGATGAGGTAGATTAGTTTGTTAGGATTTTCCTTGAATGAAAATCAGGATGTATTTCTAGTGTAACTGAAACCCTGATGTTCTGCACTATGTTGATTGAATTGTACACAACTCTTTTACGTAACTTCTTTCTCACTAAGTTTCTGAGTCGTCTGGTATGATTTGGCTTGTCAACAGGAACATGGAGGCGATCTTAATGAAGCCGTGAATGAACATTTTAGGGAAAGAGATGTTCACAGGTATCACATTTCAATTCATCTTGCTCAGCTTTTAGCAATAAGTTTAGTAACATTCTGTGTCGGTGTCTTCTCTTTTTTTGAGACTTGTTTTACCTTTGTTCTTATTTGGTTCAGTACAAGTCCTTCATCAACTGCTCCCCCACAGTACAACTTCGCTCAAGTGAGTAATCAGAATCAAGTAGCACCACAACAAGGACTTCTGCCACTTCTCTCTGTAGCTAGGAGTTTCAAGCCTTCCTTATTGCTTGACCGTAATTACAGTAGAGATCTCTACAATCGGATTGGTTCTGCATTAACTGGCCGGGCACCATCACCTTCACACCCAGGAGAGGTGACTGGGGTTCCTGTAGGTCTTAGTCCAGGACAGAGGCCTACTATTCCGGATGTGGCCAAAACTGAGTTGGATGCCTCGAGATATGGCAATGATGTTGAGGAAGAAATGATTCAGGCTGCTATTGAAGCTTCAAAACGAGAAGCTGAAAGGGGTTCTCCAAATGTGCATAACAGGAATCTCAATGTTTGATGTTGCCTATCTGATTTTGTTGCCCTATATCTTCCGTTTCTCTAAAGTTATGATTCATATAGATTTATTCATTCAGGTATTTCCTGGTAATGGGTCTCCGGATGAGAAAATACCTAAAGAAAATTCAGATATTGACCGTGCAGTTTTGCTGTCCTTGAAGGTCTTAATCTCTTTCTTCCTTTTTTTTTTCTGGAGGGAATTGCTTCCTTCTTTTGAGATCCTTGATTTTTTTTTGTAATTTGAAGTGAGTTCAGACAGCAGAACAAGAGAAAGCAATGCGTGAGATGCAACTGAATGACTGGAATCAAGTTCCAGGAGTTTATAGTACATGGAAGGTATACCTTCTGTCTATGGTACAGTTGTACAAACACATGTCGGTGCGCATAGTGTCAATGTACCCTAAGGCAGAAAACAAATTATAATAAGAATTATATTGGAATCTCCAGTCAAACAGTTTTACTTCAGGTTGTATGCACTCCAGAATGGAGATTTTAGGTCTCATTTTATCAAAATAAGAAAAAGCATTCTCTAATTTTTGGCACACGTTGTCTCAGATTATATTTTAGGCTGAATTATAATGTTTTAGGTTGTCTTAGTTATCTTATTATCTGTAAAAGCATGTCAGGCCTAAATTCTGCTTATGAATCTGTCAAACGAGGTAAAATTATGATACTTGAGTTAAACAGTTTACTGATAACCTCCATTATTGTGTGTTCTAGCAAGGAACGTCATCACACCAAAATGGAGCTGAAGTTGTAGAAGAGCAATTAGTTAGTGAAGAGTCTAAGCGTAATGATGGTAATCATCTTCGGCAGGGCAAATTGGAAAGTCACTATGATGAGGTATAACCCTGGTGTTCCTTCATTTTGATTTAGCCCATGTTATAGACAGTCAACTGCTAGACTAGTCAACTTATTCACATTTATTTGTAGTTGGGCAGCTTATCTCCCAAAGAGCTTGATGAAGCTATAATGCTGGAGAATGCACTTTTTGGTGGATCTTCATACACTCCTAACATTCAGCCTGTACATGGCTCTTCCTCGTCCTCTCTATCAGCAACGCAATTGCTCAAAGAACAACAGGTCTTAACCCTTTGCTTGCAAACAACATCATGAGTTTGTGACTGTATTGTCCAGCACTTGATTGTTTAATAATTACTTGCAGGATGGGAACTATCTTGCATCCCTCATAGCTGATAAAGAGAAAGAAATGAATGCTGTCCATGAAGCTGCAACTTGTCAATTGAAGGGAGATGCCAACAAAAGAATCGAGCCAATGGTAGCGTACTCCTCATTATATATGTAGTAATTTTACCGTAGTGTTTTCAGACTAACAATCTATTTACAATTGATTTGGATTAGCACATTACTCAGATCTGGTTATTTGCTTCAGTTTCTTATTTTCATTCTGGTAGATAAGAAGGCAAAAATGTTAGATATTGCGACATATACAGGGAACAGTTATCTTCTTGTTACTGTATTGTGTCATTGATGAGTTTAGTGGCTCAGCAAGCTATTAAATGTAATTCTATACGAGTGAGAGTAGTTTTTCTTATGAAACATATGTAATTTTAGTGATTCATCTTTATACCAATGGCAATTACAAATATGGTTTAATTGTGTCAGATGCTAAGAACGAATAATAAATAAATAAAATCATGAGTATTGATGTTCTTAAGTTCCACATAGTGTATTACTGATGGTGGAATTTCCGATGTCAGAGCCGGAGATATTATAAAAGCCAGTATGTGAATTTTTCTTGGATGTGCTGCTCTTGGTAGTTTTCCTGTATCACGTAGTTAAGATATGTTGGAGTAATAGTTTAAAACAGGCTGTGCCATTATGGAGTGATTTACCATTTTAGTTTTCAATTGCTAGATACTTTATGTCTTTTGTCAATGATCTACTGTCTCATGAGATAAGATGACAGGAATCTGAGAGAAGGCTAGCTGCAAAAACTGCTTCACTTCCTTCTGAACCAGCACCAGATGACGAGAATGCTGTGACTCTTCTTGTTCGGATGCCAAATGGCAGCCGCCTCAGCCATCGCTTTCGCAAATCTGACAAGCTTCAGGTATGATGTTAAGAATGTGTAGAGGCTTGTATACATCTCTCTCTCTCTCCCAAATTGACAAAACTTTTGTTTCTTTTTAGCTTCTTTTTGACTTCATAGATGTAAGTAGCGTGGTGGAGCCTGGAACTTACAGAGTGGTAAATCTGCTTCTTCTGATTTGATATTCGTTTCTTTTTTTTATTAATGAAGTAACTTACAATTGCTTTACATTAATGAAGTGACTGAAATATCACTTTGCTCATGGCTTTTTTCTTTATATATATTATTTCTTGTTCCTATCCATGCCTCATATCCTGATAAGCTTGCTCTCATTTTTTTCATTTTTATTAGAGTGCTGTCATTAGTATCTTACTAAACTATGGGAATGCTATGACTTGCTGTTTGCTTAAATAGTTGGATTTTAGGATGTAAAACAATAAATACACCAGTTGGAGCCCTCAATCTAAATAGCTGGAATTGTTTGAATCTTGATTTGAGCATGCTGATTGAGAAATAATATACGTCATACAATCCAAAATGCTAATTGGAATTTAGCGCTCAATGGATAAACTCCCCAACCCCTAAATTTCTAAAGAATTAATAAATATTAGAAGAATGTCATCCAAATGGCCCAACTGCAAGCAATAAGTGGGATTATTCAGTATCACCATACAGATCATTGACTTTAATCTTGTGACGTCTGACCCTTATGTTGTATTTTTAAACTCCCGTGGGACAATCCAATTAGACTATGAAAGCCAAGAGGTGTTTTTAATTTTAGTGAACATTATAATAGTTTGCTATATTTCTATGATTGAAAGCTGTAGCATTACATCATGTGGTAGTTTGTTGAGTAGTTTTTGTTTGTCTATTACAACTTCTCATATTCTGATTATGCTGCTTGATTTCCATGAACAGGTCAGGTCATATCCTCGACATGCTTTCACCGCCAAAAACAGCTTATCAACATTAAGAGAACTTGGCCTGAACAACAAGCAAGAAGCGCTGTTTTTGGAACTGATAGAGTAGCCTATTTTCCTTCCCGAATCCTGATCAGTTTCCATAAGATCAAACAGTTGATACCTACCTCTCTCTTGTATATAAGGTTCAAATCCTGCTGACGCGGCCAAAAAACTTCATGTGGTAATTTATTTGAATTTAATAGTCTAGTTCTGTAAAATGTTTGATATGATCGACATGACCTTGCTTACCTAGTCTCAATCAACTTGTGGCTTTTCAGCATACTACTAATCAACTAGTGGCTTTTTGGCTGAACTGGTTTGTAGCAGTCATTTTTTGTATGAAATTTTATTTGACATAAAGAAAATCCATGTGTATCCTTGGCCGAAAAAACCTTTACTTTTCATTGGTATGCAGATTTCAGTCCCAAGTATCTATCGCACCACAGAAATGGGTGCCGGAAAAGAATAATTTGATAGTCATATTATGGACAGAAAAATGTAACAATCAAAGGAAGAAGACAAAGCTCTATGATTCTCTACTGCTTTCTCCATTTTGGTTTGGTTCTGGTGCTGTCCAGTACTGCTTAGCCGCCAACAAGATCTTTTCTCTATGGTGAGGACCCTCTTCATGGTCTACTATTCTGGCATCATATTGCATTGCATCTAAGAGCCCCTTGGCCTTCACAACCATATCCACCTCATCCCTGAAAATTATGCTGCCTTGTGGCCTTAAGATCCTATCCATTTCTAAAAGAATGTCTACCATTTCACATCTGCATCACAAAAGTTTTTCCAAGTTAGTGAAATCTAGAATGCTTTAAACCCAAGTCAGTTTAACATTTCCATTAGCATTTCCGGTATGCAAGACTGATTAGACACCTGTCCTTGTAAAGAGTGAAAACTGAATCAGAGTGGATGAAGTCATAGGTTCTTGGATAAGTAGACATGGCCTCACACCTGACAGAAAGCAAGTTGATAGCTTCAGTAACAAGGTAACATAAAACGAGAGTACTGATAGGTTATTTTTGAACCTAAAACCGCACAATGTTATAGAGCATACCAGTTCTGATAAGTTCCGATCAAGCCACGTTCATAGATTGCTCCAAGGGTGTTGACCTCAGCCTCAACCGGGACAATGTTCATAACCCACACAGGATCATCGACCAGTGCAGCTGCAAAGCTTCCCAAGTACGAGTTCATGTCAAGCAAATTCCGGTACCTCCCAGGGTCTGCCAACTGATAGTCCAAGGTCTTATAATGTGCAACTCTCTGTTTCCACAGCGCCGTGTTTTCTCTAAACATCTCATCTGTGATTCCTTCCAAACTTCCACTACTAATTCTTGGAGGAACTGTAGTCAGCCTTGCTGGCCATTTAGCCAATTCCCCACCTGCAGTATCTCTTAAGTTATTCACTCCAGGCAGTGGAGTCAAACACTCCTCAAGTTTAGTATACCTACCAAAGGAAAAAGGAGTCATTGTGTTAAGTACAACTTACAAAACAATAATACCAAAAGAAAAAAGAGTCATTGTGTTAAGTAAAACTTACAAAACAATAATTCATTTTGACGCAAATCAAATCTATCATTTACTTATTAACTTGGCCACTAAACAAGCATTGGAGTAAAGAACAAAGAAACAGCACCAACAAACTAGTGTGAACAGTACAGACAGTTGGACTTGGACAACTTAACAAACACTTGATTTGTACTGAAGGATCTGGACATTTTACCTTTTCCATCTGATTGGTTTTGGTATAAATGACAAAGATTGAGATTCCAAATGCTCAAAACAAAGATCTAAACCACTCCACCAAAATTCTGTATAGACCCAAACGAATGAAAGCAAAGAAAGACATTATAGGGGACTGAATAGCAATAATTACCATGCGGTGTCTGGATTTTGAGCTTGGCAAAAGGATGGTTTCTTGAAGACCTTTCTATTGGCTTTACAGTGGATATGGTTAGTGGGTTTCTGCCAAATGGCAAGGTCATCCTTCTGCTTCAATTTTTTCCAGCATAAGCTTTTTGCTACTATCTCGATCTTGTCCTGCTCAGCTTTGAGGTCTGCCTGGGTTCTTTCCCAACCTTTCCAGTGCTTCTGCCAGTTGATTGGTGGGCCGGAAAGAATCCAATAACCACCGGGTCGTAAAACACGATCAACCTCAATCAAGTACAGGCCATCTGCATGATCAAAATCCAAAATTTTCGTAAGAAAATGTTCAACAAAACACAGTTGAATGAGCAGTAATTTTGATTTAAATGACTGTGGCGAATGTGGTAAGTTACCGTATTCTCCCCAAGGAATGAGGCAACGAGAGCAGTGAGCCATGTCGAAAGCTCTGGAGGGATAGGGAAGTCTAATAGAAGCCATTACCCCGATCACTGCAGGAACTCCTCTTTCAAGAGCAAACTGAACTTGTGCTTCATGAGTGTCTCTTGGTGCAAATGACACTGTTAAAATGTCCCTAGACAAAAGGTAACCACCCCAACTTGCAACCTGAATTAAAATTTAAAACCAAATCAAAAACAGTTGCAGGATGATCATGTGACTTGCTAAGCAAGCAAGCCAAGTAAGTTCACCATTAACACTTCATCATCTGAAAGTTCAATTCAGATATGAAGTACATTAGCTCTTAGGATTGGAATGAGTATTAAAATCTGAAAACTGAATTCAGATATGAAAATCATCGACAACAAAAAATCAGATATGAAAGTACATTAATATTGGAAAAGAGTGCATTTCAAGAATAACTTTTCCATTTGCCAATGCTAATATATTGAAGCCACTTTACTTCATTGTCAAGGACTCTGAGGAAATAGCCTTTTGGAACAAAACCAACTTCTAAAGTGATTTCACTGTCAAAATCCTACTTACCTTTTTAAGATAATGTAGGTGTCACTACATCAATCTCAATATGTAACATCATAAACGATAAGATTGAGTCATTCTTACTTAATCTTTTGCCAAGAAAAACCATTGCGGCAAGCCATTAATTTTCCCTTGAAAGGTTGTTAATCTGAAATTAAATCGCTAATTGGATCATTATAATTAACTACCTGATTAATTATGTCAGTGGTACAGAGTTTCTTCAAAAACCGTTCCCCATCTCCCTAATTAAGAGGAATCTATCAACCCAGATTTTTTTTCTAATCTCCTTTTATGTCTTCACACCAAGATGGAAACACAAATTAAACTCCCTAATCAATATTACCATAGCTGGGTCAACAAATCTGGCCGTTTCATGCCTCCATTGTATGTAAGTTTTCAAGATAATTAGATACAGATGACAATAAAGAAAAACCAAATCGCTTCCAACCCAAATCACTCCTTTCACACCTCACCAAAAATCTAAATATCTCCATATTCAACTCTCGAAACCAATTTCTAGCTCATTACTCAAAAGATACAAATTCTTCTCGTAGCCTTTTGTGATTTGAAAATCTAAACTTTTCAGAACTAATATAATTAACGAAAGTTAATTACGTAATAATATCGCGAATCAATCCGAATTAAGGAGGGTGTCAGAAAAGAAGGTAAGAAATCGGAAAAATGTAATGCTTACCCCACAACCGGTATCGATGGCGGTCCTGATAGACCCGTCTCTGAGATTAATCAACCTGCCAATATCGTCAATATAGGCGTCTGCACCATTAGGGAACATGGTCCCTCCCCCAGGGAATCGAAACCGGTCACCCTCGTAGTGAACCCAATTCTGATTCTTCTTCTCCACCGTCAACTCCTTATGCGGAACGTTGGCGTACCACACCGACCCCCGGCTCTCCGGCCACCGGAACGGCACCTGGTACCCGTGCGGCGCCGGAATCCGGCACTTGAGGAGCTCGTCCTTCTCCGGGCAATGCCTCTCCCGGTATACCAGCCGGTCCCGCTCGAACTTGAGGGACCGGGTGACGTCCTCGCAGGGGGTGTACTCGGCGAGGCTGGCGTCGCAGGGCGGCAAGTGGGAGACACGCGCCGTCGTGGGAGGGAGGGGGAGGTCCTCGGCGCGGTGGTGGGCGGCGAAGTCGAGGTGGGTTGTCATGTTGGGGAGGAGGTGGGGGCAGGAGATGGCGGAGGTGACGGAGGTGGTGGCCGAGGAGGAGGTGGTTCCGGCGGAGTGCTGCCAGACGCCGATTAGGTAGCAGAGTGTGCAGAGCACTGTGGTAAGCGTTAAAAAGTAGAGGTTGGTCCGCTTTGGCTTCAGTGAGAACTTCGCCATGGCTACACCCTTCGCCATGGTGAAGGGTTGGTGATGACGAAGTTTGGTTTCCAAGGTTGATTTTATATATTCTAACTGTGTGCGGGGTCAGTGCTTACAGCTTTAGGGTCCAGAGGAGGAAGGCGAGTGAGAGACACGCGCAGGGGTGGCGCGGGGGAGAAAAGTAGTGAGCGGTTCGTTTTGCACAGGAAGGGTCTGAATTTATTGAATGCGGGGGAAGGATTGAAGGGGGAGATCCGTGTAAATATTGCAATAATCAATCCGGATTCTATGAACCTCGGATCCAAATTTGTTTTGGGCATATCCTTCTACCGTGTTTGGAATGTTTTGTTGTAATTTCTGTTCGAGAATATATATGCTCATTATATGTATGCGGGAGATTGGTAATCGTGGTAACAAAAAATATGTTAATTTAAATTTTTATTTGTGTGACGGTTGATTGTTTTGAGGTATTGTTTAGGCGACAATATGATTTTGGAAATATATGGAAACTATATCCATATTTGGTAGCTGTATATACGGATGATTCTTGTATTTATATTAGGATTTTATATTTCGTACGAGAATATGTATTACTTATGTCATGTACATATACGAGAGGGCAGATAATGGATGAATGAGAATGAACTTTTCTATAATGAGATTAGATGATGGACTTCCCAGTTCCTACCATGTAGTCGAATATCTGAAAGAACAGTGAAAAAACTTGTTTAACACCTGATAAAACTTTGCAAATAAATATTAGTCGAAACCATTTTTAACTGATAAAATAATATTTAAGTCTAAAATATTCACTAAAGAAGAAATTTGTAAAATCGACAACCGACACAACAACATTCAATTCCAATTTGACACAAGCATTTTAAATGGGGATTCTCTTAAAACGAACACTTAGTCCTTGTTTGTTCGCTTCCTCTGTATGGATAAGGAGATACTCCTACTTGAATACAATGTATTTTTGTTGGGTACTAAAAGGTTCGAATATACAAGAGAATACAATCAATTTCCATCTGCATTATTATCATTAATAATTTAGAGACCATGGAACCACCTAATTGGACAAAAACAGAATGTTTTTTCTTCTATTTTTCTTGGATACCAAATTTATAGGATTTATTAAGGAAGCAATTTCATCGTGGTGCGTTTGGTTGGTGCTTGGTAAGAGGTGATGGGGGGTAATACGTCCATTTTTGGACACTGAGGTTGCAATGGTTGTGGGAAGCACCTTTACTCTACAAATAGAAGCGCGTGGGGCGCGTGAAGAAGGTCCCATTGGGGATTTTGGGTAAAGTCGAGTTTGGCAGAAGGAAAAAGTACTAGCAAGGACAAACACGCGATCCTAACGCAAAAGTGCTTCTGCGTGGCTGCCGTATTGCATACAAAAGCGTCCTTCGAACAAATATTGAAGGCTCAAGGGACCCGAATATTGCGATAATTTGAGTAATTGTGATGCTAAGAAGGAATAATGTGAAGCCAAAATGAAATAATGAAGGAATAATGTGAAGCCAAAATGAAATAATGATCCGTCAGTGTACAAACGATTGACGTTTCCCATCAATATCACAAAAAAAGAAGTGAAATTCAGAAATTCACTTAAAAATGACATCAATTAACGGTCACAAATCATTATTCGGTGTTCAAATTAAAATACTCCATTGGTGATCAAAAATCGATGGATTGATTATTAAGAAGCAATTGTGGGTATAAATGTGTGAGATTTAAAACACTATCATCAAGATTATTGCCTCAACGTACCAGTACATCGTGAGAGAGAACTAGTCAATTTCTTACTTTCTTTCTTTGTAGCATTAGTTGATTGGATGCTATATGTCTTCTTTGTTGTGTATATATGATCACATTATAGTGGTGAAGCAATCAATCAGTTAGGTGTTCACGTTCATATCCAATTAGTAATGGATAAAGTTGTCAAACCCTTGGTGAGTTAAACTCAATGCTATAAGTCGACTAGCTGGAAGTGCTCGTTCATTAACCAAGGAAGGCAGATTAGAGAGAGGTTGATGAGATTTCAATAAACAAATGTAACTTGCACCAAACATTAACATAACCATGTTACTTTGAGGAGAGTTGGTAACGAGCTAGAACAATTGCTTGTTCAACTAGGTTAAACTGTTGAAGGATCGAAAAGGATATATATACAATCCTTGCTAGATAGCTAGTTGCTTCTCGATCTTGTAAGATATTTGAGATTTCACCTATCGCCATTTTGGATGCATGCAATTATATCCTAAAATTGACCATATTTCATTATCTAATATACTTTATATTATGTTACTATAATGCCATTTTCATCTGAAATTTATATACCAAAATGTTTCTTCCTCCCAATTTTGCTCATTTGTATTATTTGAATATCTGAATAGCGCGCCATACGTACTAGTTATATATGTATATATGGTGCTAAAGCTACATATTGGATTATTGAATATTCCCGTGATCACGAAATATATTATAGTGACTCTAGATGTCTCAGATATGCATGTCTTTCTAACATTAGCAAGAGTCTTCGAATTCCTTTATAAGCTAGGAAGATAGAGCACTAATTAACCCTAATAATAGAATGACGTATAAGATCAATAACCACATATTAAGTGTAGCCAATAGAGGTGTTGCAAACTTCCGATTACTCTTACGTGTGACAAATTGGTGGAATATGATGAGAAAATGTCACACATATAAGAATTGCAAGATTGCAGTACCTCTATTGACTACATTTGATGTGTGGTGATTGATCAATATTGTTGTAGTGAGATATACTTTGGTCCGGGGTCATTCATGTCATTTTCATCTGGATAAGCATATTATGTGATAGGTGTTAATTGGGTTTGTTATATATGGTGGAGTGATTCTGTTGGAATCTTTTCCGCAATCTTGAATAATTACTACTAATTGTCTACGATTACAAGCTGTTTTTTTTTGGCTGAAAGATGAGTGAGAGAGGAATGACTTCTAACACTCTTATGTATTAAAAAAGAAAAGAGAGAAACAACAAGAGAGGGGGATTAGACGATTACAAGCTGTAAACTGCATGTAAACATTCATAAATTAACATGATTCGTCGGTGAAGCTGGGGAGGGTTATATCTTGGGAACCCTAAAATTGTACGTATGAATATATGTTTTAACGTACAAGAAGTAATTACTAATTAGTTAAGTACTAGATGTTAAGAGAATCAAGCTCGCTCAAGCAAATGACATCTTATGCATGCCAAGTCCTACTCGAACAGTTAACCCAATTATCATATTATATAAATGTTAATTAAATGTTTACGATGACGGATGATCTACTTAATTTTAATTAATTAGTAGTAATCATATGATGAGACTGCAGTACTGTTGGGCACCTTTCTACAGGTTCCATTATATGTTGCTCTTCACGTTCATCACAACCTTCCAAACAGTCGACCTCCCGTTCTTTTATATGGTTTGGAAAAAACCTGGATTATATATACACGACAGTGATGATGGTGATTGAAGAAAATTTTGTAATCATCCATCAAATAATTTCATTTCAAGGTTTGACACTAAAACACTTGATATTTTTCTTTAATCTCAACCATATTGATATTAAATCAAAATCCTTGTTGTATCTGAGGACCGTATAAAGATTACCTACATAGAGTTATATTATTCAAGAATTCTCTACGGATAAACGTCTACTTCATGATTATAGAATATGCAATGCAACTATGCAAGCTAGCATTTCTAGCTATTTCTTTTAATTTTTTTTTGCTATGAAGGATACAAATAATACAAAAAGACCTTAGATGCTTGTCAATAATAGTTTAAAATCTTGTTAGAAAAAAAAGAAAAAAAGAAGAAGAAGGTCAGCACCTAAGGTATGGCCAAAAAGTTACAACCCCGCACTGCTGCTTCTAGCTATATAGATCTCTACAGAGTTTGATATATACAAATCAATGAACAAAGGAAAGAAGCGAAACAAATGTGGGGAAACGTAGAGTTTGACGCTAATTTGTGACATCAAATGAGGCAGATATTAAGAGGCGTGCAAGATGTGAGGGGTATGGACAAATCAACATATCACTCAAAATTAATTTCGGAAACGTGATACAACATTATAGAACACGAACAAGATCGCGATCGATTTGAGATCCAAGTGCCTAACAAGATATTTGAGTTCTAGTTGTAAGGTCATGGATCCAAAAGCTTCAATCGTTCAACTATACCTCTTCACGACTTCACCTATAAAACTTTGGAATTAGTCGCGCAAAATTAGATACATGCATTATTTAGCGTGGAATTGGGCCATAGATTCATATGCGCATATGACTTATTACATGATAACATGCCTATCGAGTGCAAAGTGCGAGTATTGCAATAAGCAAATGCTGTGATGTTACATTTCCTTTTTATGTATATATGCAATGACATGGCTTGCAAATTTGTGTTAGCTAATTAATTATTAGCAAAATAATGGAATATGTAGTAGTTAGCAGTAGGTTTCGCACTTCCTGCATGAGAGAATTGAAAAGAAAAACATGTCGATCTGTGGCTACTATCCAACATATATTTTGAAGTTTATCATCCTACAATACCATGTTCATAAAGTTCTACTAACCTCGTTTGTTCTAACGAGCTAGCTACAGGTAAGAAAAACAACATAACCAAGACCTGCGACATCTTTGATTCCCCTCCGTCGTTAATCGCAACCACCGTCGCCGTCATAATCCCTCGGAACTGGACAAATATTGCAGCAAATCACACAAAAAAGTTGAAGAAAAACTTGCAGCAAATCACCGTGGCTCTTCTCTTTTTGTTGGCAATAAGGAAATCCGAAACTGTCTATTCATACTTCTGGGTTTGAAGTAGTCGATTAGTTTTCTTGTTTTATTTATGTTGTATGGTTGGGTTATTATGGGCTATAATTTATGGCTATTTGGTTGTGTCCCTCAATGAAGTTGTTTCATTTCCACACACACAAAAAAAAAAGTTCAAGAAAAACTTATCCCATGCATGACAAGTTGCCAACTAGTGCAACGACCCAACCTACTGAAGATTCATGGGTACGCATGCAAGACAGAGTAAAATGAACGAGTATTAAAGGACGAACTGTAACACCTAACCGCATCGGCATTGTGATACACTTAGATCAGTAGCCTTGGTGGATATTGCATATCCTAATTTGACAAGGTAGACGCAGAGAAGAAGTAGCAAGATACCAAAAGCTCCAAAAGAGCTACTGCTAACATGGAAGCAGAAGCCGTAGCTAGCTTGCGAGAATGACGACTAACTTTACCTCCTTGCTGATCGGCGCATCCATATCAAAAATGGAACTGGTAAATGTTAGATATATAGAGAGGGGGATCTGAGTCATTAGGTTTTCGACTGTTGGTTAGTTTCAGGCGCGGATCCAGACTTTACTTGGTAGGGCTCAAGCCCAACCAAGACTTTGAGATTAAATATTTTAGCATGTGCCTCACACTAATAAATGAAGCTTCAGTTGGCTTGGTTTGATGCAAGTACGTACTAACAACAACCCCATCTAGGTTTGATTCCTAGTCTCAGTAGTTTTTTTATTTTATATTATTATTATTTTTTTTACTTCTTTACTTTCTAAATTTCTTCTAAAATTTATTTATTTTCTTCTTTTTTCACTTCTTTACTTTTTGGATTTCTTCTAAAATGCATTTTTTCACTGGACTCAAAATTGAACAATGGGTCTCATTGGTAAGATGTTAGATCTATTTTAGTATTTGTTATGATTGAATTCTTATCTTAACCTTTATTTTATCATATAAATAGTTCCAAAAAAAAAATATTCTAACAATTGCTTAAATGATAGTTTTGGATGAGTTTTTATTATTGCATCTCAATAAATAAATTGTATATCTAATATATTTTAGTTAAATTTTCTTATTGTTTCGATCAACCAAAAAAAAAATCAGTTTACCCAAGTGTCACTATTGGAAAAAACCTCTTAGGCGACGAAATTGTTTTAATTCCGTCTCCTAAGTAGAACTTAGGCAACGGAAGAATATTCCGTCTCCTTAGTTACCACCTAGGCGACGGAATAGTGTTCTGTCGCCTATGTGGTAACTTAAGAGACAGAAAATGTACTAAGGCGACGAAAACATTTTTATAAAAAAAAAAGAAGAAAAAGAAAGTATTAACTTAGGCGATAGAAACGTATTCTGTCGTCTAAGATTGATTTAGACGACGGAAAAATTTACTTAGATGACGGAATTATTATTTTTTATAAAAAATAATATTTATTCATTTAGGCGATGGAAATGTATTCCGTCTTAGACGACGGAAAAATTTACTTAGAGGACGGAATTATTATTTTTAAAAATAAAATAGAATTATTAATATCTTAAGCGACGAAATTTTTCAAACTTTCCTAAGTACCGAAATTTTTAGAGGCTCCTTTTCCGCCAAAAATTTTAGAAAAATTTGAACCAAATTTTTCAAACTTTCCTTATATATTCTCTCTTCCTCCTCTCTTCTACCCAGTTTCCACGCATGCCTCTACCTCTCCTTCTTCTTCCCTCTGCCTCACCTTCTTCTTCCCTCTGCCTCTCCTTCTTCTTCGCCCTCTGCCTCACCTTCTTCTTCCCTCTCTGCCTCACCTTCTTCTTCCATGTGCCTCTCCTTCTTCTTCTCCCTCTTCCTCTCCTTCTTCTTTCCTCTGCCTCTCCTTCTTCTTCGCCCTCTGGCTCTCCTTCTTCTTCGCTTCTTTCCTCTCCTGGGCGCCCATCTCTTTCAGTGGAGTCCGCACACCTTTGTGTCAGGGGACTCCGTGCCCTTCTCTAACAAGGGAATCCGTGCGCCCTTTGTGCCAGCGGAGTCCGCGCGCCCTTTGTGCCAGCAAACTCCGCGCACCCTTCCCTGCCACCGAACTCCGCGCGCATTCTGTGTCAGCGGAGTCCGCGCCCTTCCCTAGAAGCGGAGTCCGTGCGCCCTGTGTGCTAGCGGAGTCCGCGCGCCTTCCGTGCCAGTGGAGTCCGCGCGTCCTTTGTGCCAACGGACTCCGCACGCATTTATTTTTTTTTAATTTTTTTTTCACTTTAGAGACGGAATCCAGTGATTCCGTTGCCTAGGGGAAAAATAATTTTTTTTTGTCATTAAACAATATCAGTCGCCTAAGTCCTTAGGAGACGGAAAACTTCCGTCTACGAGTACTTAGGCTACGGAAACAGTTCCGTCACCTAAGTAATTTTGACTGAAATTTTTCGTCGCCCAGACACCTACCTCACCCTACTTAGGCGACTGAAATTCCGTCTCCTAAGTACTTAGGAGACGAATTTTGTTACTTAGGTGACAGAATAGTTCCGTCACCTAAGATGTTTTTTTCCAGTAGTGTGTTAAATTCTGGATCCGTCACTAGTTGGTTTTAGTCACATTTATGGGTGGGTTCAGCTGCCGAGTACACCTGGTGAAGCATCATTTGGTAGATGTGTGATCTGTAAACTAGTTTGACATGAACAAGAAGATTCATTTTTTTATCAAACAAATAATTGAAATGCTACAACGAGTCTATATCGTGAGTCGAACTCACGACCTACCACTTACAAAGGAAAACTGATACCACTAGGCCAAAGGGCACACACTACCAGAAAATAGATCTTGGGCGACGAAATGAAAAAAACCGGGCGACGATTTTTTTTTTTTCGTCGCCTAAGAGAAAACTTGGCCGACGAAAAAAAAAAATCGTCGCCCAAGGAAAAAAAATCGTCGCCTAAGGCTAAATTTTGTCGCCTAATATAGAAACTAGGGCGACGAAACAATATTTCGTCGCCTAAGATATTTATATCGTCGCCTAAGTTTTTTAATCCTTAGGCGACGAAACTCAAATATATCGTCGCCTAAGTTTTTTATTTTTTTATTTTTACTTGGCCGACGAAATAAAAGAATTTCGTCGGCCAAGAGTAATCCGAATAATTAAAATAAAATAAAACACATTTAAATTTCATTGTACATGATTTTTTATTTTTACTCTTGGGCGACGAATTTAACATATATCGTCGCCCAAGTATTATCTTGGCCGACGAATTATCCTACTTTCGTCGGCCAAGATAATCCGAATAATTAAAATAAAATAAAACACATTTAAATTTCATTGTACATGATTTTTTATTTTTACTCTTGGGCGACGTATTTCACCGTTCCGGTCATATCTTATTTCACGACTTTTTTGCGTTTGAGGCCTCTACATATATGTTGTCTTCAAAACGAAACTTAAACTCAACACTTATATAAAAAAGTTATACAACATTAGTACATATAACGTGAGTTTGGTGATCGGAGAAGAGGAACTGAAAACCTACCGTCAGATATGACCAACATAACCAAGAGAAAACTTGGCCGACGAAAAAAAAAATCGTCGCCCAAGGAAAAAAAATCGTCGCCTAAAGTTCAACTTTAGGCGATGAAAATAAAATCGTCGCCTAAGGCTAAATTTCGTCGCCTAATATAGAAACTAGGGCGACGAAACAATATTTCGTTTCCTAAGATATTTATATCGTCGCCTAAGTTTTTTAATCCTTAGGCGACGAAACTCAAATATATCGTCGCCTAAGTTTTTTAATTTTTTAATTTTACTTGGCCGACGAAATAAAAGAATTTCGTCGGCCAAGAGTAATCCGAATAATTAAAATAAAATAAAACACATTTAAATTTCATTGTACATGATTTTTTATTTTTACTCTTGGGCGACGAATTTAACATATATCGTCGCCCAAGTATTATCTTGGCCGACGAATTATCCTACTTTCGTCGGCCAAGATAATCCGAATAATTAAAATAAAATAAAACACATTTAAATTTCATTGTACAGGATTTTTTATTTTTACTCTTGGGCGACGTATTTCACCGTTCTGGTCATATCTTATTTCACGACTTTTTTGCGTTTGAGGCCTCTACGTATACGTTGTCTTCAAAACGACACTTAAACTCAACACTTATATAAAAAAGTTATACAACATTAGTACATATAACGTGAGTTTGGTGATCGGAGAAGAGGAACTGAAAACCTACCATCAGATATGACCAGCATAACGAATTACGTAGGTGGGAAAAAATTCAGCTCCATCGGACAAAGATAAGGGCTTGATCCATCCGGTCAATCGGCGCGGTCAAACCCCTAAACGGACGGAGACGGCTATTCGACCCTCCAAATCAAGTAATCTGGCCGGACCTTCCACTGAGAATAGTTTCCAATCGACGAGACGCTTACGGGGATATAAAAATTTGGTAAAAAACATTACCTTACAATTTAAATGTGCTTTATTTATTTTAATTATTCGGATTATCTTGGCCGACGAATTATCCTACTTTCGTCGGTCAAGATAATCCGAATAATTAAAATAAAATAAAACACATTTAAATTTCATTGTACATGATTTTTTATTTTTACTCTTGGGCGACGAATTTAACAAATATCGTCGCCCAAGTATTATCTTGGCCGACGAAATAAAATAATTTCGTCGGCCAAGAGTAATCCGAATAATTAAAATAAAATAAAACACATTTAAATTTCATTGTACAGGATTTTTTATTTTTACTCTTGGGCGACGAATTTAACAAATATCGTCGCCCAAGTATTATCTTGGCCGACGAATTATCCTACTTTCGTCGGCCAAGATAATCCGAATAATTAAAATAAAATAAAACACATTTAAATTTCATTGTACAGGATTTTTTATTTTTACTCTTGGGTGACAAATTTAACAAATATCGTCGCCCAAGTATTATCTTGGCCGACGAATTACCCTAATTTCGTCGGCCAAGATAATCCGAATAATTAAAATAAATAAAGCACATTTAAATTGTAAGGTAATGTTTTTTACCAAATTTTTATATCCCCGTAAGCGTCTCGTCGATTGGAAACTATTCTCAGTGGAAGGTCCGGCCAGATTACTTGATTTGGAGGGTCGAATAGCCGTCTCCGTCCGTTTAGGGGTTTGACCGCGCCGATTGACCGGACGGATCGAGCCCTTATCTTTGTCCGATGGAGCTGAATTTTTTCCCACCTACGTAATTCGTTATGCTGGTCATATCTGACGGTAGGTTTTCAGTTCCTCTTCTCCGATCACCAAACTCACGTTATATGTACTAATGTTGTATAACTTTTTTATATAAGTGTTGAGTTTAAGTGTCGTTTTGAAGACAACGTATACGTAGAAGCCTTAAACGCAAAAAAGTCGTGAAATAAGATATGACCAGAACGGTGAAACACGTCAACCCGTGAAAAATGAAGATATTCCGGTAAAATTTCTGTGCCGGTTGTTCCGGTCAACGAATTTCTCTTATTTCTACCTAGTGGTAGCCCTATCCCGGGTATTTATTTTTTACCAAATTTTTATAGTCCCGTAAGCGTCTTGTCGATTGGAAACTATTCTCAGTTGAAGGTCCGGCCAGATTACGTGATTTGGAGGGTCGAATAGCCGTTTCCGTCCGTTTAGGGGTTTGACCGCTCCGATTGACCGGACGGATCGAGCCCTTATCTTTGTCAGATGGAGCTGAATTTTTTCCCACCTATGTAATTAGTTATTTTGGTCATATCTGACGGTAGGTTTTCAGTTCCTCTTCTCCGATCACCAAACTCACGTTATATGTACTAATGTTGTATAACTTTTTTATATAAGTGTTGAGTTTAAGTTTCGTTTTGAAGACAACATATACGTAGAAGCCTCAAACGCAAAAAAGTCGTGAAATAAGATATGACCAGAATGGTGAAATACGTCAACCCGTGAAAAATGAAGATATTTCGGTAAAATTTCAGTGCCGGTTGTTCCGGTCAACGAATTTCTCTTATTTCTACCTAGTGGTAGCCCTTTCCCGGGTATTTATTTTTTACCAAATTTTTATAGCCCCGTAAGAGTCTCGTCGATTGGAAACTATTCTCAGTTGAAGGTCCGGCCAGATTACGTGATTTGGAGGGTCGAATAGCCGTTTCCGTCCGTTTAGGGGTTTGACCGCGCCGATTGACCGGACCGATCGAGCCCTTGTCTTTGTCCGATGGAGCTGAATTTTTTCCCACCCACGTAATTTGTTATGCTGGTCATATCTGACGGTCGGTTTTCAGTTCCTCTTCTCCGATCACCAAAATCACGATATTCTGAATTTTATGATAGAACTCTTGGCCGACGATTTTCTTCATCTTGGGCGACAAGATTTATAGTGAAGAACATCGTCGCCCAAGTATAGTATCTTAGGCGACGACTTGAAAAATCGTCGCCCAAGATTATCTTGGCCGACGATTTTCAAAAAACAGGGCGACGATTTTTCAAGAATCGTCGCCCAAGAACTCGAATATAAAAGGCAAAAATTCAGAACCCTAACCATTCGCGCTGCCGCTCACAAATCCAAGCCCTCTCTCTCTCTCCGAAAATCCACCGAAGCCCTCTCTCTCTCCCTCTCTCCGACCCCGACCACGCAACCCGACGCCGTCCCCGACCTCGAACCCTGCGGCGGCTCAAAGGCTCTCCCACTATTCACTCTCTACCATCTCACAGTCTCTCTCGGTTAATCCAAATAAGCTCGACGGTTTATTTCTCATCTTCAACTCCTCTCTAATTCGAATCCGGTCGACGGCTCTGGAACTTTGAATCTCTGGTGAGTTGTTTTCCAGCTTCAATTAGTCCACTTTTAGTTTATGAAGAATGATTTCGCCTTTAGTTCTTTGAGACCCGGCCTCCAATTTTGAACATATCTGCTAGATGTGTAATGTTAGGGTTTATATGTTCCGAAAGGGAAATCGTGATTGTAGTTATGGTCAATAAATTGCTGATATAATAGTCATAATTTGGTATATGCGCTCTTCTTGGTTAACTGACCCATGAAGAAACTGAATCTGTTTGGTGTGAAATAGTTAGTGAAATTACCAATTTTTGTTAGACAGGGCAGTTATATATTTCGCGTAATTTATGGCTTGCTATTGCAATGTGTATCATTTCATGATTGACATGTTGGATTCTATTGCAATGTGTATCATAATGGAATTGTTTTTCATGCTCAGTACATCCTGAAAATATTGTTAGGGGAGTTCGCATAATCAGTTAAGACTTAGAACTTTAGTTTTGGTATGGAATTGTAAAGGCTTGGCAAACATCAATTGTCACAAAAATATGATCTAGGCTTAAGTTTCAGGAACTTTCACATAATTGCCCTCTTTTGTGATGTATAGTTGTTAATGTGATTTTTTTTTTATTTTCTTATTTCTATTCAAATCTTGTCTGCTTTATTCTTACTGCCTTTGATTGTATCTCAGCAATTTGGATTGCTTGACATTGGATTGAGTGGTTGTTTGTTTTTCTCTTTCTCAGGAAATTTGTGTAAATTATGGTAGGATTTTAGGGTAAATTATGGTAAATTGTGATGTAAATGATAATTGTAAAATATTAGGGTTTAGGGTTTAGGATTTGTGGAAATAATTTGTAAATATATTGTAAATGATTAAATAATTTTTGATTAAATAATTAAATAATATAAATTATAATTGTAAATATATTGTGGAAATTTTGTAAAAAATAATGGATTATTTTTGAGTAAGGATGTAAATATTCGTAAATTAATTTTTGTGATGTAATAATTCTGAATTAATGTAAATAATTTGTTATGTGAATTAAAAAAATAATAAATCCTATAATAATTATTACTTTTTATTTGTGCTATTATTGTTGATAAATTTTTCGAAATTTATGGTTATTTTTTGTTAAATTAATTATAAGACGGTAAAATATTTTTAATAAATATATGGTTATTTTAAACAGGATGGGCATGAGGAGAACTTCTGGATAACGTCCGGGTGCGAGAAGCGAATATTCCTCGGACGGTACATTAAACAACCCGCCGCAATCACCGTCGGTCGGGTTTCCGTGGCAGATGACGGCCCGACATGCGGCGCTTAGGGGTGGCGCGAGCGGCTCGCGTTCTGCTGGGCAGCCGGGCCCCGCAGCGACGGCCCCTCGTCATCCAGATACTTCCACGGTCGCGATCTATCACCGCCCCCACACAGTCGTCCCCGACCGACGGTGATGGCGGGTCATCCGGGGTCCCTACGGTGCCGTCCGACCTCTTCCTTCCTCCGACGATACCGTTAAACCTGAATTTTTGTAATTTATTACATCCTGAATTTATGTAACAAATTATTTATAAATTTATAAATTTCTGTTATTTTTAATTAAATTTTAGTATTACAAAAATTTAAATAAATGTCAAAAAAAAATTCCAGCAAAAATTAAAAAAACATTATTTATATATTTAAAAAAATTATTTAAATATTTAAAAAAAAATTTAAATATATCTTAGGCGACGAAATTGCTAAATCGTCGGGCAAGGACTTACCATATAAGACGACGAAAAAAAATTATCGTCGCCCAAGTTCTTGGCCGACGCACTTCTGGCGACGACGTCTTGGCCGACGAAAAAAAATTTCGTCGCCCCAGGTTATAACATCTTAAGCGACGAAAAAATTTTTCGTCGGCCAAGGTTTTAAATCTTGGGCGACGAATATTTTTGGGCGACTAGAAGTAGATTTTAGGCGACGAAATTCGTATCGTCGCCTAAGAATTACTCTTAGGCGACGACGGAATGAATTTTCGTCGCCCAAGTTCTTGGCCGACGCACTTCTGGCGACGACGTCTTGGCCGACGACGTGTCGTCGCCTAAGTACTTAGGCGACAAAATTTTTTAACAGGGCGACGATTTTTTTTCGTCGCCCAAGTTGAAATTTCTGGTAGTGACATGAAAATTTTGTTTAGCATTTACAAAATCTAATCAACTCATAAGCGGGAAGATACTTCTACATATGATTTGGAAGCATGAAAGCACATATGTTTTATGGTGGAATCAAACTTAAAATGGGACATCAGACGAAAATTTTGTGATATGTTAGACTTCCTGCCACAGACGATGCCACATAAAATGTGAAGCACTTAGTAACACTATCATTCCTCGATGGTGAATATATTGGTTGATTCTTACAAGGTTAGTGTTATTAACACACCTTTTTGTGTTATTAACACACCATATCTATAATGAGAGTCAATCATGAAACAAATTTAAGTGGAAAATAAAATTGAAATGTATGAATATGAAAATAGATGAGGTGTGTTAATAACACAAAACAGTGTGTTAATAACACTAGCCTTCTGACAATTATTACACAAATAACACACAAATTAATACCAACGAAAAGCGAATTATGTTGTTCTATAAAAGTATAAAACAATACAACACATTACACAAACAATTGCAGACAAAAGCGATGAAACTGAAACACAATAGCAGCGCTCATCAGTTAGGATAAGGAATCCTATCCCACTTAGTCGGGGGTTTAGCCTTTGCATTACGGAGGCGCCAAGCTGCTTGTATGGAAGACGCTGCCAAATGCTCCCAGAGCTCCAATTGTGAAACACCTACCTCTTTCCTAAAATGCCACCAAAACTTATATACAACACTCTTCAAGTCGTCGGCTCTGATAGCAAAGGCTTCGATTTTGGGATATAACAGTTCGAGTTTAGATGGGTAAACCAGAAAAGGAGAGGGATTGGAATGTCCAAGTTAAAACTTCTTCTCCGTAAAAATCGCCTTTCTTTAACGTGTCGCCTATTATGTTACTGGTTGTGTAAGTCCAAGCAAGGCCTTGCACGATGAAGATCATCTTTCCAAGTGGTCTCCCCTCTTGAACAATATAACTGTCTTCAGTGTATGTCACTGGCTTAAGATGCTGACAGATTGCTATCAGAACATTTTCATGAATATTTTCAAGCACAGGTGCCTAGAATATCAGTGTTTAATTTGGTTAGTTAGGTAAAATAAATTACTAAGATGATCGAGATAAGCTAAAAAGAGATTTATATATGGCCGGAATTGTTAAGTTAAACCATGATCAATTAGTGAGGCCAGTAATGTATCAAACTAACTGGGCTATCTTTGTTTATACTGGAATATATGGATGAGAACTTAGGTACATGATGATCGAAGAGAAGGATTACTTAAATCTTCATGATCGACATAAGAGAAGGATTTAGTACTTACTTTCTTTAGTGAATCCAAGCAGAGAAACTGGGTGATTCTTTTTTTCTCATTTACGGGAAGAATAAAGAGCATGTTTTGCAAATCGATATCTTTGTTTTCCCCAAGTTCGTGTATGTTTTCCATGATGGCTCTCTTCAAATCCTCTTGTTGAATGTTATTTCTATATAACCACAGATCTACATCTGGTTTCAGCAACTGCGTCTTCGATCTTTTTTGATTTAAAATCGTCTAGTATCTTTTGTGACTCCTGCATATAATTAAGCTGATTCAGTCGATAAGAAATATACCTTTATGACAATAACTTAGTTAAATGTTTTGATTATAGACTGATCAGTACTAACCTGCACCCTTGCATTCAGATATACTAAAAATAACGCCATGCCACATATAGATATCGACACAGACAAGAAGATTTCCATTGTGTACAGACTAGTCTGGAGGTTTGAACCAAAGGAACTGTAAAATTGAAATCATTCATCGTAAACACAGTAGCGTATATATGAAAGACAAAACACCGATCATTGAAATCATGTGTCCAGTGCTTAAAACCCACCGACGCCAGGACCGGGGTGTGACAGAGACATAACCATTGATGACAACGACGATGCCAACCACACCGGTCCGAATGATAGAGGAGAATCATAAACTGCTCGGTTGACCAGAAACAACCAATATGAAGAAATAAGGCTGGGTAACGATGCTGATTTCTGATTGTAGGACAGTACCCCTTGGATTTACAGCAAGAGGCACGATAACAAGAGAATAACAGAGGTATATGGTTTTGAAAATTGGGGCAAAAGCGAATGAAACGAAAGAAATTGAAATACCGGAAGTTAAAGCGTAATCTCAAAAGCCACAAGGTCACTAATCGTGGCCATGGGCTCTGAAACCATGCTAGGATTCTGAGTTTATTGATATTGAAAGTGTAGAGCAGGAAAAGAAAAACACAGAAGAAGGCAAAACACTACTGTAAACACGAAAATTTCTGTAACGAATAATAGAAAGACACTTGTATAAGATAAAATATTTGTATTGATGAATTTGCTAGTTTCAATCTCTGTGGGTATTCTTTTACAAGAATTTCCTCTGATTCGATCTCCGACGTCGATTTGATCTAAGGGTGACGAGCACTTAATCTTGAATCGAATTGTTGTAGTTTGGACCTCTTGTCGTGTTGACGATTTGTAGAAGTTGATTGACCAAGGCATGTTCTTGATCGGACTTAGGCCACGAGCAGTGTCACGTGGTGCATGTTCTTCGACTTTGGCGGGGGATGAATCGGCACGTGTGTTCGGTGCATGTTGATTCTCCACGAGTTTCTTGAAGAACTTGGTAGAGGTTTTGATTTGTTGAAGACCTGAAGACGAGGGTTGATCAAGGTCCGTGGAGGCTTGATGTTGATCTGGTTTGATCCACGAGCGGTTTCACGTGGTGGTTCGTTCTTAGTCTTGAAGCTGGTGAAGATGTCGCACTACCAGGACAAGCACTTTAGCCGACGAAAAATTTTCGTCGGCCTGTCAGCTTAATTCGTCGGCTAAGATCTTAGTCGACGACCTTTCGTCGGCTAAGATTTCGTCGGGAAAAGCTCGTCTGTGGTGACTTTAGCCGACGACACACGTAGAAGTCGTCGGCTATAGTCCAGAGTTTAGCCGACGAAATAATGTCGTCTGCTATAGTCCAGACTTTAGCCGACGACATTATTTCGTCGGCTATAGTCCATACTTTAGCCGACGACATTTTTTGTCGTCGGTTATCTTCCAAACTTTAGCCGACGAATAATTTAAAATATTCGTCGGCTAAAGTTTGTAATAAAAAAAATCTATGGCCGACGAAATATAGTATATTTCGTCAGCGTTATAGGGATTTAGCCGACAAATTAAAGCATATTTCGTCGGCTAAAACTTATTTTTTTAAAAAATAAAAAACTTTAGCCGACGAATTAAGGCTTTTTTCGTCGGCTATAAGTCCATTTCAGTAAAAAAAACCCCGAAATTTCTGAATTACCATTCCAAGCAAGCTGCAAAATACACCTAAACAATTCCATATAACCAACAACAAGCACATAAAAGTATATAATTCATCAACTACAGAAAATCTAAATCGTCTAAATTAATATCCGCTTCTAGGGGCTGCTGCGGAGGTTGCGGCGGCTGGGGTAGCGGCATGGGCGGAGGCATGGGCGGAGGCGGAAGTCCCTGAAGCTGGGCAGCTGTAAAGTCTTGCATGTACTGGAACATCTGCTGCTGCTGGACCTGCTAGATGGCATGTATCTCGGCAACATAGGCTGCCTGCGCGGCATTATAGGCTGCCTGCGAGGCATTATAGGCAGCCTGAGCAGCTTGCTGTTCTCATAGTCTCTGAACTTCCGACTCTAGCTGAGTCGTCCTGGTGATCGTGGACGTGGTCCTGCTGCTGGTCGAGGCTGCCTTTTGTTGAAATCCTGGAGTGGTCTTCAGGACCCCCTCGCCTTTCTTTCCTAGACCCCGGCAGTAGAAGTTGTTTGCTCTCGGTGGGAAGGCTGTGCCCATGATCCTCGCCCCAATCGTCAGATCTGAAGTGTCGATCCGGGACATGGCTTCGGACATCTCTTCCTCCTGCATGTCCGGCCATGTCTCCCTCACTATATCACTCATCACCTCGTCACTAGCCTCCCTCACCTTCGCCTATATAGATAGGAAAAAAATTATTAATTAACATTTTGACATAAATTTAAAAATTTAAAAATGTAAGATGACTTACAATATCCTCCTGGGAGTCAGGATATGCCTTCTCGTACGTATAGACGTACCGGTTGACTTCTGGATGTTCCATGAAGACAGCGAAGGGTCTAGAACCGCCATGATGATTCCTTGTGTTGCGTTGCCGGTTCTGAGAGTTTGCTCGGGAAACGGCCTTCGAAGAAAAAAATAAATTATTAGTAAAATATTTAAAAACGGACGTACTTAATGACAAATTAACTAATTAATTTTTTTTAAATACCTGTTTACGAGGGTTGTTGAATTTTGATGTCAGAAGCCAACGCCACTCATACTCCCTGTACTGGAACTCAGCAGGGGTACCAGAACGTGCGTTCCCGTGCGTAGTTTAATGGGTCCACAACTCGTTCTTCCACTCCTTGTACCTACAGATACAACAAAAATATTAGAAATATTATTAATATCACATACAATTTTGTTTTTCATTAACTTCCCAACGTACCTTCCCCCATGCACAACGTCGCCCCAGCTGTCCTTTAGGTGCTCGGGAACCTCAAACCACACCTGCATTTAACCGTTTATTAGTTTAGTTTTTCGAGAAATCAACAATGTAATACATAATATTATTTTGTAAACTCACCGACATCGCGTTGTGGACCATGTCCTTAACCTCCTGCGGGACCTCGCCCCAGTCTGACCACAACATAGGGACTCTATCCCTAATGAGCGCTCCCACGCGGCCGGAGTACGTCCTCGACTTCCCGCCCGATACTATGTGGCCATCCCCGTCAGTATTGATGACGATCCTCCCCACGGTACCCAAGATCTTCTCGAGAGCCTTCCCTGTGACGGGGCCTCTCTTCTTCTTTGTCGGCTTCGCTCCGACGGTGCCTATCACATGATAAACTAAATTGATTATTAAAATCGGAGACCCTTTAAAAATAATCATGCATCACTAATTACCTGAGGCGCTCGCGGCGGATTCCGTCTCTGTCGCCGATGATGATACCCTCGCAGAAATAAGAGGCGTATCAAAAGGCACGAACCGGTACGCCGCTGATGGAGCCACTGGCGGAAGCAGTGGATAAATCGGCGTCCCTGAGCCATCGACTACATGTAAGGCCGGTATCATCCGCGGAAGGAACAGATGAGGCGGCGGCATCTGTACCCCAGATGACCCACTATCCGAAGAAGTACGACCCGGAGTGGGCGCCCGGTGTATCTCAGGCATACGGGGAGCAGATACCTCCGTTTGGGTCTGAGGCCACAGCTGCCTCGAGGAACGAGGGACGGCCGTCTGCCTCGATGAAAGGGGCACCTCCGGCTGCCTCTGCGCCGTCTCCAGAAGGCTCGCACGTCTGGCTGTCATCTGGCCCTGAAACGTCGTTTGGGGGTTGTTAGAGGTTCCCTCAGATGATTCGGACCTTTGGCCCTTCGAACTTTCACTACCAGGAAAAGTACTTTAGCCGACGAAAAATTTTAGTCGGCCTGTTAAAAAAATTCGTTGGCTAAGACCTTAGCCGACGATCCTTCGTCGGCTATAGTGTTGTCGGGAAAAGGCCATCTGTGATGACTTTAGCAGACGAATTTTTTTTTTCGTCGGCTATAGTCCCACTTTAGCCGACGAAAAATATGTCGTCGGCTATAGTCCCAGACTTTAGCCGACGAAATATTCGTCGGCTAAAGTGCGTAATAAATAATAAAAAAATTTATATTTCGTCGGCTAAACGTTGTAAAAAAATTTAAAAAATAACTATAGCCGACGAAATATAAAATATTTCATCGGCTAAACCTTATAAAAAAATTAAAAATAACTATAGCCGACGAAATATTAGGTTATTCGTCGGCTAAACCTTATAAAAAAATTAAAAAAAATAACTATAGCCGACGAAATATTAGGTTATTCGTCGGCTAAACCTTATAAAAAAATTTAAAAAATAACTATAGCCGACGAAATATTAGGTTATTCGTCGGCTAAACCTTATAAAAAAATTAAAAAATAACTATAGCCGACGAAATATTAGGTTATTCGTCGGCTAAACCTTATAAAAAAAATTAAAAAATAACTATAGCCGACGAAATATTAGGTTATTCGTCGGCTAAACCTTATTAAAAAAATTTAAAAATACTATAGCCGACGAATATAGTGTTTGAATATCGTCGGCTAAAGTTGCTTGGTTTTGAAAAAAAAAAACTGCAGAAACTTTCGGCCACCCAAATGCAAATGGCGGAGGTTGGTCATGTGAGCCACCGAAACCGGCAACACGCCGGTGAGGTTGTTGTTGTAGAGGTCGAGAACACGGAGGTTAGTGAGGTTGGAGAGCTCCGGCGGGAACGTGCGGTTGAAGACGTTGTTGGAGAGGTTGAGGAGGCGGAGAGCGGAGAGCGGAGATCTCAAGCGGGATGGGACCGGAGAGGTTGTTCTCGGCGAGGGTGAGATTCGAGAGGTAGACAAGGAAGGTGATATCGGGGGAGAGATACCCGGAGAGATTCAAGCCGGAAAGGTCGAGGGAGGTCACGTGGTTGTGGGAGTCGCACGTGACTCCGGCCCAAGTGCAGTGGCTGGTGTTGGGTGTCCAGGAGGAGAGGCGGGAGTCGGGGTCGTCGAGGGAGGACTTGAGGGAGAGGAGGGCGCGGTAGGTGGCCATTGGGCGCGTGGGGGTGGAGAGTAGACGGTGGGGTGAGGAGAGAGTGTGGCGGAGCTGGAGGAGGAGAAGGAGGAGGAAGAGGAGGAGGGGCCGCATTATGTCTAGTGTTGGGTTTATTTGAGGTGGTTGTGTGGAGGAGGAGGAGGATATTTAATTACCCTACTCTGCGGCTATTCTTTATTTTCGTCGGCTAAACTCTTTGGTTGACCGTCAAAAAATTTTGGTTGAAAATTTTGAAAATTTTTCGACTTTAGCCGACGAGTTTTCATATATTTTCGTCGGCTAAAGTCCTTTGAAAATTTTGGTTGACCACCAAAAAATTTTGGTTGAAAATTTCGAAAATTTTTCGACTTTAGCCGACGACTTTTCATATATTTTCGTCGGCTAAAGTCCTTTGAAAATTTCGTCGGCTAAAGGTACCAATTTCGTCGGCTAAAACTTGGAAATTCGTCGGCTAAACCTTCTAAACTCGTCGGCTAAACTTTATAAATTCGTCGGCTAAACCTTTGAAATTCGTCGGCTTAAAGTATTTTTATACATTTGGCATGTTATGATTGTGATGATCAAACTTGAGAAACAGAAATCCAATCGTCAGATCTGACCATCATGATAAAATACATGTATGGGAAAAAATTCAACTTGATCCGAAAAGAATAAGGGCTCGATCCGGACGGTCAATCTCGTAAGTCAAACACCTAAATGCACGGAAAAGGTCGTTCGACCGTCTAAATTACGTATTTTGGCCGGACCTCCAACTGAAAATAGTTTTAAACCGATGACACGCAATAAGTCGTATAAAAATTTTACGCAAAATAACCACCGAATATAGGGCTACTCATAGGGGGAAAAATGAAAAATTGCATTAACCGCAACTATCGGCACCGAATATTTACCGGAATAGTGTGATTTTTCAACCGTGGATGTATTTCAACATTCTCGTCATATCTTATTTCATGACTTTTTAGCGTTTGAAGGTTTTACATATAGTTTGTTTTTGAAACAGAACATTTACATAACACTTGGTAAACAAGTTATACAACATTAGTATGCATGTTGTGATTGTGATGATCAAACTTGAGAAACATAAATCCGACCGTCAGATCTGACCATCATGATAAAATACATGTATGGGAAAAAATTCAACTTGATTCGAAAAGAATAAGGGCTCGATCCGGACGGTCAATCTCGTAAGTCAAACCCCTAAACGCACGGAAAAAGTCGTTCGACCGTCTAAATTACGTATTTTGGCCGGACCTCCAACTGAAAATAGTTTTAAACCGATGACACGCAACAAGTCGTATAAAAATTTTACGCAAAATAACCACCGAATATAGGGCTATAGTAGGTAATAGAAAAATTTTAGGGTTTAGCCGACGATTACCCTAACGTATTCGTCGGCTATAGTATGTAATTAAAAAATTAAAAAATAACTATAGCCGACGAAATATTAGGTTATTCGTCGGCAAAAACCATCTTAGCCGATGAGTATTTCGTCGGCTATAGTTATTTTTTTAAATTTTTTGACTTTAGCCGACGACTTTTCATATATTTTCGTCGGCTAAAGTTTATAAATTCACGAAAACACTCATATCTCCCCCTATATTATGTAGTTTGGTCAAATCTTCCACACGAAAAACTCTCACGTAGATGAGACGCAACCACCTATATAAAAATTTTGAAACATTTACCTTTCGACGATAGGGCTCCCCCTAAGAAATAATAATGGTAAATAGGGTTGACCGCTACTATCGGCTCCGAGACTTTACCCGATTTACGTGATTTTTGAACCATAGCCGTATTTCACCATTCTGAACACATCTTATTTCAAGAGATTTTTAATAATTTTGCTTCCTATGTAGAGTTGGTTCACAAAGTTGTATAACCTACTAAACAAGTTATACAACATTAGTAGACACGTTGTGATTCCGATGACTAAAATTCACAAACCAAAATTCGACCATCAGATATGATCATTATGACAAAATACGTCTACGGTAAAAAATTCAACTGGATCCGACAACGTTAAGGGCTCGATCGAAACGGTCAACCATAATCCATCGTCACTTATCACACGAAAACGCTCATATCTCCCTCTATATTACGTAGTTTGGTCAAACCTTCCACACAAAAAACTCTCACGTAGATGAGACACAACTGCCCATATAGAAATTTTGAGACATTTACCTTCCGACGATAGGACTCCCCATAAACCCGAATAACGGAAAATAGTAGACACGTTGTGATTCTGATGACTAAAATTCACAAACCAAAATTCGACGGTCAGATTTGATCATTATGATGAAAGATGTGTATGATAAAAAATTCAACTGGATTCGACAAAGTTAAGGGCTCGATCGAAACGGTCAACTCTAATCGAAAATAAGAAAACTGCATTTTGAAGCCCTAAACGGACTCGGATGGCCAAAAAAGCCTATATGTGATGGCATTAGCGATGAGTTTGACTCGTAGCGCCGTTACGCTTCCGGAAAGGTATCACAATAGTCAATCAGACACCAAACGCCAAATCTGCAGCATAGTGAATAATAAGGGTAAGTCAACTATCGGCACCGAGACTTTACCGGAATACCGTCATTTTTCAACCGTAGACGTATTTCACCATTCTGGTCATATCTTATTTCACGACTTTTTTGCGTTTGAAGGTTCTACGTATAGTTTTTTTTTTCCTGATGAGTTGTTGTCCAAATCTGTAAATATAAGACACTTTAGCCGACGAAATTATATTTTTCGTCGGCTAAACTCTTAAAAATTTCGTCGGCTAAACTCTTAAAAAAATTCGTCGGCCTGGTTTTTTTTTTTCGTCGGCTAAAACCTTTCTTCTAGTAGTGTTTTCTTCGATCTAAAATAGCCGCTCATCCTATTTAAAATATTAATTTGAATCAAGGCTGAGGCAACATTGAAAAAGTAAAAATTCAACCTTATCCTTCTCAAATCTAAGACTTTAGATTATTTTGTTTTTATTGTATAAAAAATATTTTTGAAACCATATTTTTTCATTATGTTCATGCTTAAATTTAAACACTTAATATAATGTGAAATATATATATGTTTAAAATTATACTTATTCAAAAATATGAATTCAATAAAATATATATATATATATATATATATTCATCCGGATTTGATATAAGTTTTTCTATTTTGTATTTTGTATCTTATGTTTAAAAATTCGTACCCAGCCCACGATAAAACCAGTACCTAATCATGGAATGCAAGCATCAAGTTCATTATCAACAAAGCATATGTTTAAAAAATAACGATAATTTATCTCCTAAACATAAATTAGGCAAATTAGACAGTATATAAAACATAAAACATAGCCTAAAAATAAATTCGAAATCAAAAGTAAAAAAGAAGAGAAACGCTAACCTTGGAGACCGGGAGAGCGAGGGAGGAGGTGGAGGTGGAGACCGGGAGAGGGAGGGAGGCAGGAGGGAGGAGGCGGAGATGGGAGAGGGAGGGAGGAGGGAGGGGACCGGCCGGGAGAGGGAGAGGGAGGAGGGAGGAGACCAGGACCGGGAGAGGGAGGGAGGAAACGGGAGGAGGCGGAGACGGGAGAGGGAGGGAGGAGGGAGGAGGGAGGAGACCGGGAGATGGAGGGAGGGAGGAGGGAGGAGGCAGAGATAATTAGAAGGGAGGAGGGAGGAGGCTAGGGTTTCGCAGTTAAACCTGAAAACTTTAGCCGACGAAATAATTATTTCGTCGGCTAAAGATACCAATTTCATCGGCTGTACACCAATTCGTCGGTTAAACCTTCTAAACTCGTCGGCTAAAACTTTGAAATTCGCCGGCTAAACTTTATAAATTCGTCGGCTTAACCTTTGAAATTCGTCGGCTAAACCTTTGAAATTCGTCGGCTAAAAGTATTTTTATACATTTGGCATGTTGTGATTGTGATGATCAAACTTGAGAAACAGAAATCCAACCGTCAGATCTGACCATCATGATAAAATACATGTATGGGAAAAAATTCAACTTGATCCGAAAAGAGTAAGGGCTCGATCCGGACGGTCAATCTCGTAAGTCAAACCCCTAAACGCACGGAAAAGGTCGTTCGACCGTCTAAATTATGTATTTTGGCCGGACCTCCAACTGAAAATAGTTTTAAACCGATGACACGCAACAAGTAGTATAAAAATTTTACGCAAAATAACCACCGAATATAGGGCTACTCATAGGGGAAAAAAATGAAAAATTGCATTGACCGCAACTATCGGCACCGAATATTTACCAGAATAGTGTGATTTTTCAACCGTGGATTTATTTCAACATTCTCGTCATATCTTATTTCATGACTTTTTGGCGTTTGAAGGTTTTACATATAGTTTGTTTGTTGTGATTGTGATGATCAAACTTGAGAAACAGAAATCCGACCGTCAGATCTGACCATCATGATAAAATACATGTATGGGAAAAAATTCAACTTGATCCGAAAAGAATAAGGGCTCGATCTGGACGGTCAATCTAGTAAGTCAAACCCCTAAACGCACGGAAAAGGTCGTTCGACCGTCTAAATTACGTATTTTGGCTGGACCTCCAACTGAAAATAGTTTTAAACCGATGACACGCAACAAGTCGTATAAAAATTTTACGCAAAATAACCACCGAATATAGGGCTATAGTAGGTAATAGAAAAATTTTAGGGTTTAGCCGACGAATACGTTAGGTTATTCGTAATTAAAAAATTAAAAAATAACTATAGCCGACAAAATATTAGGTTATTTGTCGGCAAAAACCATCTTAGCCGACGAATTATAGTGTATTTCGTCTGCTAAAGGAAAAAAATACATTAAAAAAAACATACGATATTAGTAAACCATACTAACTTCCTGTTCATCATGTATCACCAAAATTCATATAAAATAACTGAAATATGGACAGATTTCAACAACACCCAAATTTTTTCTCCCGTTTTTTCTTCTCCCGTTTTTTTTTCTCAGATGAGCTGATGTCCAGATCTGCGAATATAAAGAACTTTAGCCGATGAAAATATAATTTAGCCGACGAAGGAAAATTTCGTCGGCTAAAGTCTACTTTAGCCGACGAAAAATTGATTCGTCGGCCTGGTTTTTTTTTTTCGTCGGCTAAAGCCTTTCTTCTTGTAGTGTCGGCTATTTGGCAGCTTGGTGACTCTTCAGAGTTTGACGACTTCTTGAGTTGAGGTTGATGAAGAATCAACTATTTGGCAGTTTGATGATTCTTGAAGGGTTTTGGGAGACTTCTGAGCTCTCGGGAGTAATTTTTTTTTCTCCTTCTGGTCCGCCACCCTCTCCTCTTGATATGAGAGGGGGTATTTATAGTCTCAACATACATTTGCTTATGGCATGTAATGAAGACACCGAATCAATTGTATTTCCTTAAAGGTAATAATTGAATCAATCAATTATGATTGATTGATTTAATTGTTAATTTTAACATAATCAAATCAATCAGTCTTAATTGATTGATTTAGTTACGCCCAATAAGATATAATTGCTTTGGATTAAATGTCCTGCTTTGGCCATGATCCTCAGTAAAGGGCGTGCCATCTCGTGGACACGGAAAGAAGGTGCGTGGAATCTTGACTTCCAAACAAGCGGGGAGTTCTGGTGCCACCTCGCGGACGAGGAACTTACGACACGAACAAAATGTACATCTCCTCTTGCATGCGAACTTTGCCTCTTGCTTCTTCGCAAAGTCTCCTACGCGGAGTCATCTCGCCTCGCCTTCATGTACTTCTACGCGAAGTCATCTTGCCTCGCCTTCATGTACATCTATGCGCACGAAGTCATCTCGCCTCGCCTTCATGCACATCTATGTGCGCAAAATCATCTTGCCTCGCCTTCATGTACCTCTACGCAAAATTCGTCTCTTGATTCCATGCGAAGTCATTTTCGCATACAAGCTCCGATATCTAGCTCGCCTGATCTCTGATGAGCCATCACTTGTAAACCCAATTATATTGGGCATGTCCTAAAAATTAATTTAATCGATATCTGATCATCGATCGACATTTAACAATTGATTTTAATCAGGATTTAAGGTTTTGTTATCGGCCGACCATTCCCACATTGTCATGTGTCATTTCCGACAACTTTCCAACTTTGCCGACTCATGAGCCACGTACGTAATTTGTCGGGTCTTCGTGTTGCTTAAAGCATTCAACGATTATTATTATCGTTAAATTTTATATGTCTACAACTACATCTTGTATTTCTTTATGAATTGAACTGTGTACATCTAATAGCATATATAGGGTAGGGATTATAGAGAAATGACCCAAGTACCCTTATACACTTAACAAAAAACGACCACAAATTTGTTGTCATATCGGTCAATTTAAGTATCATAAACTAGTAGGTATCCTAGAAAATTCTGATTGGGTAGCACAGTCAAATGGGAAGAGCATATATGTGAAAATGGGGTTGTGACTTGTGACTTGTGACTTGTGAGAGAGCTAGTCCAGCTACTGAAAGCGTAAATCTCTAATGATATATGGTTCTAGAGAAGTTCCCTTCGCTCTCCATCCATCTAACATCTAGCAAGTCACATATGCCTTCTTGTCATTGCTTTTTTACTATTCCAGACTAAATTCACCGAGGGACTCCCCAACAACTGTTTCAACGTGTTTTTTTATCAGGTAAACAATTTTAATATTACAACTTCGTAAGTCAAACTTACAATCTCTCACTGATTAAGATGAGATTATGTCGGGCCGGTAGACCAAATGGTACCGGGCCACTTTTCTAACGTGTTAATGTGATGAATTTTACTATTTTCCATTCTAAAAAAAAAACTATTTTTCAGTTTTTTTTTAAATTAAGAAAAATAACACTTTATATAATAATAATCAATCATTACAAAATTGGTTGATTATGAAAATTACTACACAAATAACACACACAAAATACAAACACAAGCGTATGTACATTGTTCTATAAAAGTGTAAAATAATACAACACACTACACAAACGATTGCAAACAAAAGCGATTAGATCGCAAACTGAAACGCAATAGCAGCAGTTTAGGGATAAGGAATATTGTCCCACTTAGACGGGGGGTTTGGGGGTTTAGAATTTGCATTACGGAGGCGCCAAGCTGCTTGTATGGAAGACGCTGCCAAATGCTCCCATAGATGAGAAACATCTGCCTCTTTCCTAAAATGCCACCAAAACTTATATACAACGCTCTTCAAGTGGTCGGCTCTTATGGCAAAGGCTTCGAATTTTCCTTGGGACGTAACAGTTCTTGTTGAGATGAGTAAACTAGACAAGGAGAGAGATTGGAATGCCCAAGTTAAAACTTCTTCTCGGTAAATAACGCCTCTCTTTAACGTTTCGCATAATTAGTCGGTCCCATAATTAATGCATCAAACTAACACTACCATCTTTGTTTAGACTGGAATATATGGATGAGAATTTAATTAGGTACATGATGATCGAAGAGAAGGATTACTTATATCTTCATGATCGATAAAGAGAAAGGATTTAGCACTTACTTTCATTAGTGAATCCAAGCAGACCAACCGGATGATTCTTTTTCTGTCATTTACGGGAAAAATAGAGAGCATGTTTTGCAAATCGATATCTTTGTTTTCTCCAAGTTCGTGTATGTTTTCCATGCGTCTTATTTTTCATTGTTTTCTCCTTTAGTATCTTTTGTGACTCCTGCATATAATTTGATTCAGTCGATATATAAGAAATATAATTGTGACAACCTAGTTAAAGTTTTTGATTATATATGCTGATCAGTACTAACCTCCACCCGTGCATTTAGATATACTAAAAATAACGCCATGCCACTTATAGATATCAACACAGACAAGAAGATTTCCATTGTATACAAACTAGTCTGGAGGTTTGAACCAAAGGAACTGTAAAAATGAAATCATCAATCATACAGTGAACACAGTAGCGTATATATAAAAGACAAAACATCATAGTAGACTTCTATTACTTATTACATATCGTAAATTAAAACAAAATGTCATGTATATGCTACTTTGGTTTCAGTTTTTCCCATCTATTATGATGATGACCACCAAATATGGTTTGTATTAGTTTTTTTATTTTTATTTATTTATCTCTGTATTAAATTAGTTGATGGTCTACTGTATACTAACCTCAAATTTCGAAGTGCCCACCAAAAAGATTGGGACATTCTTTGTACGGCATGTGTTGAACTTGTCACATTAGACTGAAGAGCGTAGAGATATATACCAAAATCAAAGACTTCTGGATTTGCTTCTTTAACCGGATGACATAATTCATCCCATTTAGAGAGATTGCTGGTTTTTAAACCGGACATTTTATCACAGAAAAATTGACGACTACTTATAGATTTGCATTTATGAGTATCTAGGAGGAGCTCGTTACAGTGTAACTTCCAACAATCTACTTGTCGCTGCACAGCAAGACGGTACCACAAAGCTCCAAATAGCTGAAGGATATCTCATATATAATAATCAGGAACTTTGTTAATTAATAATCAGGAATTCGTATGTATGCATGAAAAGGAAAACCCTAATGTCTGATTAACATGAGTCCATTAAGTGTTTACTTGGCCAAATCTTATTCAAAATGATATATATATATATATATATATATATATATATATATATAATATGAAATGTTAGAAACAAGTTAATTAAAGACTTAAGAACAAGTTACAGACATCAAGAATTATATGAAAGTTTGATACAAATGGGCATGGACTGAGCTAACTATACAAATAATAGGTAAACTTTATGTTCCTGATAATGAAAATTAAATTGGCTGCAAGAAAAATATAAAGAAGTGAAATCCACACACCCTAAATTGTAATCCACATATCCACTTTCCATTTTTAGTAACTTAAATTTTTAGTCTTCATATGAGAATGATCATTAAAAATAAAAAGTGAGTGTGTACTACAATTTGAGGTGTGTGGATTTCGCATCCAAACAATATAACTGATTCACATCTATTCCATTACGTACTTATTAGGAAGAAGACACGTGTTGACTTATTGTATATATATGGTCATATCCTATAGAAACCAAATAACGGAAGGGCATACTATTAACGAAATGTTACCTTAAGTTCAATCATGTAAAGTGAGTGAAAAATATAAACATCCAAACCCCAAGATACATAAGAATATAGGATCAGAACTTACATGAGAAGCAAGGACGAAGGGAAGGTAATCCATTACAGCTTTAAGCCATTTTCCCATTCCAGACTTTAAGATAGGACGTCGCAGCCTCAAGGATACGTACATGTGATAAATCCGTAAGGAGTATTGGATTGGAGTTGTGATTATAAGAGCATAAGTAGGATCCCATTTATGTAACAGTAATTCCGAGCATATGGAGGAGAGTAACAGTCCCTACACACATTATATGTACAATTAGGCAATTGAAGAATTTGATTAAATCGAATGAAAACCCTGCCTTAATTTATTTCGACTTTTGCAATTTTAAGCTAATGATAAGAATCTATCACTCGTATTTCTCGTTATGTTTTCATGCACTCTTCTAATAATTAAGCATATACAGTATATGATTTATCTCACAAGCTAGTGTCAGCCGTTAAAATAATTCTTGCTTTACCTCTGGAAGGGGAAGAGAAACCAAAATGAGATATAGGGCCCTTGTCGTTTGGCTATTTCTAGTGCAGAAGATCCCAAATGTCTTCTTACATAAACTAATAACAGGCCCCTTCTTTTCCTCTTCGGAACTAAGAACTGTCTTCTGGTTACTTCTAGTCAGGAAGGACCGCCACAAAATACCCAAGTCGATTGCGTAAAAGACATCAACGGCTAATCGTAAACCAATATACGTCCACATCAAACGTAGGTGCAGTTCCAAGCAGTTGCCGTGGATCACAGGAGAGTAACAGTACAAAAGATCAATGAAGATTGCAATTGCACATGATATTGTGAAGATTGCATTCCATCTATATCTTAGCTCATGCTTTTTATGAGTTTCTTCTGGCTCTTTTGTAGTACTTGTACTCTTATGTCCTCCATCTCTGGGTTCCAACAAGACAAAAATGGGAATTATATATCAAGAAATATATAAGGAGCATACGATATTTAGCTATATCGACATTTTGCTTTCAAATACAACTTCCTCTTCTTTGAAGATATCGAAGATTAAAGGTCTTTAAAGGTTAAAGGAACTAACCCTAGCTCAATTGCTACTGCATCATTGGCTTGCTCCATGATCACCAGATATCCTCTTAGCTAGCTAGATTGTTAACTGTCAATAACACCCAGGGAGAATAAACTTATCAATTACTTGAGGCAGAAAATAAATCAACTCCATGCATACATAGTGATCAAACTGAAAGCCAGAGAATTATGTAGCAAACTCCAGTCTAGTCCATGTACCATGAAGCCATGAGCTAAGCCTTAATTACTAAACCTGCAGACAGTAGCTAGAGATCGAGATGTTAATTCATTTCCCAGAGCTCGTTAGTTCTACTAGATCAATCAGATGAAACTTACAGCATGCAGAAGACAGAAAGATCACTGCTGTTACTGTAAGGCCGAGGGAATTCTCATTCTTCAAGTGATACATTCATACATATAATCTTTCATATAAATACTAGCTAGTCAAGTATAAAGGTCTCCATAGCCTCCACTGATTGGCAACCTCATAATATCTATTATATAAATCAATCATAATCTCCAGGCTGTACCTTACAAGATATGTTTGCCAATAATGTATGATCACTAACATAAAGGACAAGAAAAGGGTTAGTAAGAACAGAATATTTATGCTCAGTAACTCGATCAGTAAGTGTTTTGAAGGTTATATTTGAACGAAATGTGGTAATTATATATATTTTGCATATATAGAAGAGCTGAAGAATTAGTTACAGTTCTGTAGTATAAAACTTCCTAGACCAGCCCCTCAATCATGCAGTTCGATCACTATTGTGGAAGTTCCTAGATCACCCCCCGCAATCATGCAGGTTTGTGTTGTCTGTAACATCTCGAAAGTAGTACGTACAGGTCTTATCGGAATTATAGTGGCCATGTTTTTCACGTCCATGTTTGTTGCCTTTCACAGATGTGCGCACTCACAAAAAGGTAATATCTTTTTCATATTTTTTTTGTTTTTTGAATAAAGGGCTGGGCCGCCCTCTCTTTTTCATTCTTTAATATTACAGTGATTACCAAACTTGCGTCAAAAGTTTTAAATGATCAAGATAAATAATAGTCTCAAATAATCAGGGAAAAATACTTGAGGAAAGTTTCCTTTTTTAATGCGGATAAAAAGTAAGTCATCTCGAAGAAAAAATACATTAATTGTGTCTTCGTCTTATGTCAAAAGTTTTAAATAATTAAGATAAATAATGGTCTCAAATAATTAGGGAAAAGTATTTGAGGAAAGTTTTTTTTTTTTAATGCGGATAAAAAGTAAGCCATGTCGAAGGAAAAATACATTAAGTGTGTCGTCTTCGTCAGTTTCTGACGAGAGTAAATTAAGTGTGTCTTAATGAAGACACACTTAATTCGTCAAAGTAACTGACGAGAGTAAATTAAGAAGTTATTAATCAACGGATGTAACAACTCAATTCGTTATGTCAGTCATTATGTACGTTATTATTACCATTGAATATCATTATTATGTGTCAGCAATTATCGTTGTAATCAACCTCTAGATAAAGACGATCTGGATCCGGATTCTCTCCTAACAATTGTCTCCTAATACTACCTAATAAGTCAATCTTGACCTCTCATTTTCGACCAACGGTCGAGATCTCTCCAACCTATCTCAAAACCTATTTTCCTATATACTCGACTCATCTCTCTCTCTTACCCTCAAAATCTCATATCGTCTATCATAAAGCAAAAGTATATTTCTTTCTCATCGTTCTCTCTCTCTCGTTCCTGAAGTTCTGCCTCTCTCCGCCAATCAACCGCCGGCGTCGGACTCCTTCTCTCCGGCGACTGCACGGCCTCTCTTCGACACTGACACCTCTCTCTCTCTCTCTCTGTCCCCGCAAGTTTGAGATTTTTTTTTTCTGAAGATCCATTCCTCCTCACGATTGGGATTTTCAGGAAAAAGAAAAATTCTTCTGGAGGTTTGTAGGTGCGCTATTATTACTATGCATTGCTGCAAGCATGACTTTTTGTTCAGTATCATATATCCTTAATTCCCAGCACTGCTTTACTTTGGATCCTTTACTTTTGGCGTTGGTTTTTTTTTTTTTTTGAATATAGGTTGTAATAATTGAAGAATCTGGTGAAGAAACTAACACTAGTTTGGAGCAATCGGCGACCAGCAACCCAGGCTAACGAATTTTCAGTAACCCATCGTTTGAGAATTGAAATTTTCAGGCGGCGTCCTCCGCCTCTCTATCGGCGTCCTCTGCCTATTTCTCGGCGTTTCTTTTGTTTGTTGAATATAGGATTCGAGAATGGAAGACTCTGTAGAAGAAACTAACACTTGTGTGCTCAACAATATCTTAGCTTTGATTAACTGAACTTTGAGTTCGTGTGTTGTGGCTCCAGTTTTAGGCTGTCACCATTTTAGTAAATGAAGCAATGAGTGCTTCTAATGTAGGTCTAATAGAGATTTAGCTCTTTGTTGATGAATCTTAGATGGGTTTTGTATGTTTTATGAATTACATTGTTGATGTTAAGGAAGAATTTGTTATTTGTTTATGTATGAGATGGATTGTGTCAATTGAATCAATGAAATGGTTGCTCTCACACAGATTTGCTACAACTTGGTTTCTGCAATGCTTGAAAGTTGAAACTTGTGTTGCAAGGCTTGACAAACTTTAATCTTCCTGTTTCTTACATTATAAAGTAGTGTACTCGTAATGATCTTACTTTTGCTAATCTAATGTCTATAGAACAGAGAAACTAAAATAAAAAATAAGAGCAAGCAATAGCAATTGTTCTTTTGCTAATCTAATGTCTACAGAACAGAGAAACTGAAATAAAAAAACAAGAGCAAGTAATATCAATTGTTTGGGGGTAAAAGTATGCGTTGGAGGAGCCATAACTTTACAAGGGAAAAGCTTTTTATTTCCAAATTTGCCAATATGTCGCTACACTAGAGCTCGTGATGATTTGACATTCCTGGGTCTTGCAATGTAGATGGAAATCCTATGATATTTGATTGAACATATGCTTGTGTACTTGCCGCAGAGGATTCTTGAGAAGGCATCCAAAACATTCCGTTTGACATATTCAAATCATGATTCTGTAGTAGTACTAGAATTATAATCAGATAACAAAAAAAAAAGGTGGAAATATATTTATGTATTTATGTATAGCAAACACACACTCACGTTATGAGGACGACGGAGCAATTGCATATATTGATCATTACCAACCATCATAGGAGGGTGGATAGATACCTGTAAGTTATGGTAATGAATCATACATAACATTACAATTTTTTTCAAACTCTTTATATAATAGACAATATACCTTTCCTGCAGAAAGAAAAAAAAGGACAATATACCTGAGATGACTGTAAAAGAGACGATGAAGATTGACTACATAACTCTATCCCCTTTCCAGCAGTTGAAATCCCAATGACCTATCAATATAATCAATGGTGAGTGGTAACCAATTGCTTTAATCAATAACACCAAATAACATACAGACAATATGCAGTACAAGGATTTCATACCTACATACAATTAGTCATGTTTGAAGGGCGCAGAACCCTCCTGGGTTATATATGTAAAAGCATGTTCGTTCATGAAGCTTAAGTCGCTGAATAACATGCAATGCAATCTTTTGTGTGCTTAGGAAGATTCTTTCAAACACAACTAGGTTCTAGTAGTTCCAAATCATTTAGATGCCAGAGATATCATATGAGATATCATATAGCAAAACTCAAACCACATCTTTATCATATTTTATTTTTAGGGAGGAAACAAAATATATGCAAGCAAACTCCATACTCATTATAAAAGTCGTATGCGGCTTGCTCAGAATCAAACTCCATGTCATATTTAGGTTTCCAAACCATGTCTTCTTCTGATTTCGATTGCTCCAAACTAGTGTTAGTTTCTTCGCCAGATTCTTCCATTATTACAACCTATATTCAAAAAAAAAAAAAAAAACCAACGCCAAAAGTAAAGGATCCAAAGTAAAGCAGTGCTGGGAATTAAGGATATATGATACTGAACAAAAAGTCATGCTTGCAGCAATGCATAGTAATAATAGCGCACCTACAAACCTCCAGAAGAATTTTTCTTTTTCCTGAAAATCCCAATCGTGAGGAGGAATGGATCTTCAGAAAAAAAAATAATCTCAAACTTGCGGGGACAGAGAGAGAGAGAGAGGTGTCGGTGCCGGAGAGAGGCCGTGCAGTCGCCGGAGAGAAGGAGTCCGACGCTGGCGGTTGATTGGCGGAGAGAGGCAGAACTTCAGGAACGAGAGAGAGAGAGAGAACGATGAGAAAGAAATATACTTTTGCTTTATGATAGACGATATGAGATTTTGAGGGTAAGAGAGAGAGATGAGTAGTATATAGGAAAATAGGTTTTGAGATAGGTTGGAGAGATCTCAACCGTTGGTCGAAAATGAGAGGTCAAAATTGACTTATTAGGTAGTATTAGGAGACAATTGTTAGGAGAGAATCCGGATCCAGAGGATCTCCAGTTAATGAAATGAGTAGACCATTCCAATTGTCATTTTACTTTAACAGTCCAGCTCTTTATTACGGAAAGACTTTTTTTTTTTTTTAAATAGGGTTAGTATGGTTGTCTTCAAGTCTCAATCTTTATTGAAACTTCAGAATACATGGGGAACATTATCCAAAACCCCTTAGTGCAGTAAGCATGAAAAGAACATTCCTGGATAATCACAATTCACAAGACTCTCAAGTAAACCTCTGTATTTTAACAAGCGTCATTTACCAAAAAGCATATCATTGGCTATTCCATTTATTTTACAATGTGATGACGTACCGGAAAGATAATGTGTGAATACGAAGCCATAAGTTGATATATATGTTTTACAGCTCTTTGACATTGAAAGGCATTCTTGATGCAAGGAGGCTCGTTCTTAACCTTATGAGATGGGTAGGGGACGATAGGGATATTAAATTCTAGATTTTCAATTGGGTCTATGAGTTTTCTTTATTACATTATTTGGTTCTTGAAAGCAACAAGAGCACCTTAAATTTAGATGAAACAGTGTCTGACTATATAATTAATGGTTGTTGGAATTTCCCTAAAGTTTGGTAGGTTCCTGATTCGAAGGTTGTTAAACAAATTATGGAATCCATATCCCATGCAGTGTCTCATCAACAAGATGAATATCTTTGGGGACCTTCATGAGCCAATGGAAAATCTGCAACATGGCTAGTTAGCTACAACTTGATGAGCTGGTAAAACATAGACCTGTAAATGGACCGGATTTGGAGCGGATCTACCTAGATCCGGATCCGGATCCGTAATAGAAATTTTGGATCCGGATCCGACCCGTTACCCGCCGGATCTTTGATAGCTAGATCCAAATCCGGATCCGGTGGGTTAACGGATACCCGACCTGTTAATTCGATCCGTTTATGATTATAAATATTTTCAAATTTTAAATAATAATTTCTTAATTTTATCATAAATTTTCATAAAACACTAATGAAATATTATAACAAAATAAATGTTTACATCAAAAGTTGAATAACATGGCCAAAATACTTCTTAACAATAAACTAATATATTCAAAATACTAAACCTCCAATGTATTTAGCAAAGAGCATAAAAAAAACATAGGCATCGTAACCTTCAACTTCATCAAATGAGCATATATACTTTAGACGCAATTTAGACGTTTAGGTTATCTAAATAATTATTATATTATTTAATATTTATCAATAATATTATATTTATAAAAATATTATTTAATTATTTTTAAACGGATCCGGGTCCTTAACGGATCGGATCAACCTCGATCCGTATTCGATCCGTTTAATAAACGGGTAAATGGATCCGGGTCCTTAACGGATCAACGGGTCTAATTTTCGATCCAAACCCATTTAAAAACCACGGATCCGGAGCGGGTCCGGATTAAGATCCGGTCCATTTACAGGTCTAGTAAAACACCAGCAAACTGACCTGATAAGTAAAGTATGAAAGCTTGATGACCCACCGAACGTGAAATTATTTGGTGGTTATTGCTTAGAGAAAGACTTCAAACTAGAGATAGATTATCAAGGTGACCTTATTGATGATATTAGCTATCCTTTATGGGATAATGATAATAATAATGATAATGAAACTATTTGATATTTTGATTTTACTACCGAGGTTTGGAGACTTGCAGGAATTATTAGCCATTGATTGACATGAATGACATTTAAAAGTCTTGCACGAAATGTTCATTAAACAACATACCTTATGACAAGAATCTTCTAAAAAAGTAGACATATGATTATTTTTTTCTTATGAGTAGAAAATATCTAGTTAATCTGTATTTCTCCACCTTTTATACGATTATGGTTGGATTTCATATTCGAGGCTCCGTACTATGCGGAGAGTTTTGTTTTTTTTTTTCTCGAAACTTAGGATTCGACTGGCAGCGCTGCACCTCCCATGGGCTGGGAGTCGATCGTGCTTTGGTGGGCGGCACTGTTGGGAGGTTTCTCGACGAGGGTCACGATGGTGGCAAGAGGCTTCGGCTTGGTAGGTTCTTTGATCGTGTTGTGGGTGATGGTTTTCAATGCTGGAATTTGACGACGGCGCGGGTCTCGGTGGTGCCGATCGTGTTGCTTGTTGGGACTCGATGGAAGTCTAGTATGATTAGGATCAGAGGTGCAACGGTGAGGCTGTCTTGTCCAAAGGAGGGCGGCGGTTGCAAGGTGATTACGACGTTGTCCGGCATGGTTGTCTCTCGGGTGGATCAGGCTTGGCTTGTGATAACAGATCTGGATTGAGGTGATGTCGGAGCTGTGCTCGCAGTGGATCTGCGCCAGTGGTGGTCGGTGGTCTAACTGCGGGTTTGGCTTGGGCCATGGTTGGTTGAGCTTGCTGATGCTGAGCCTGTTTTACGGGCTGGATTATGGGCACATGTCAAGACCCACCCTGAATTTCACCCTGAAATCTGAAATAAGTCTTTCGGGGTCCATTTCTAAAGAAAATTTACTGAAAAACTCGGCAAGCCTCTCTTGAAAATGAACAACTCTAACCCGAAAAATTCAAGAATTACCCTTCTATAATGAATCAACCAACCTCCAATTCATCCCATAAATATCCAAATAATATAACAAACTTCAACCTTCAAGAATTCAAAAAATATAACATAAGTCTTAGCACACCACCGAAAAAGAATATGCTAACCCCAAGGATAATCAGAGCTATTAAAAACTAGAGGAAACAAGAAAATACCCTGGTAGATTAAACAGATAACCTACTGGTGAAAAATGATAGAGAAGTAGGTAACTATGCCTCGCCTCCTACTAGTGCCAACATGAAATCTGCAGACTGGGCATTTTTAAAACGAAGGGCCCAGAGAAAAACATTCACAAACGTTAGAGTGAGTAGATACAAATAAAATAATAAATAAATAAAATAATTAACAAGATATATGTTTTCCCAATTTAATTTCTAAAGAAATCGAATGCATGTCTCAAGCGATAAATCTTTTTCTCATAAATATCAAGCCTCTTTAGCTAAAAAATATATACTAATATATATATATATATATATATTAAAATATGTATGTATTTACACACGTCCATACTCCATATATAATTATTTTATAGATTTAAAATAATTTATATAGGGCTACTACGCTCGCGTCTAACGCACACGTCATGTCTTAATGCGGTGATACACTACGCCATTAAGGTGGACAGACGGGTGTATAGATATGTGTCCATACCCCATATATGAATTAAACACTCATATAGAGCTACTACGTTTGCGTCTAACACTCACGTCATATCATAATGCGGTTATACACTACTTCATTAAGGTGGACAAACACATATGGCTAGCTAGCATTTAAATACATACTCTCATCATAAATATATTTATAATTTACCGAAAAATCTCATTTTCGGTAACTCTTCAAAATAAATAAAATCGTTAAATAAAAATGACGTCAAATGCTCCAACAAAATAAATTACTCAACAATAAACAATTGCATGCATATTATTTAAAACAAAAGTCCACAAACTAATTAGGCTGAAGCCTGATGTCGGTCCGAGACCTCTTCAGCTCGAACCTCCTCATGTCCTGTTTCAAAAACATAAATTATTCCTCAACTATATATCAACGCTTATATAAAATTAGGCAAAATTAAATGTGAGTCTTATCCACGCTCATCTTTGCCCAACTTCACCATTCTTAAATCGATACGGTTCAAACTTCACCACAAATACCGGCAGCTTTAAACTAACATTTTACAGCCTAAACAACATTAATCTAACGGCTGAATTCTATCCAAATTAACTGTCAAAATACCAAACTTTGAATAATCTCAAACCTATCCAAAACTCCTTCAAAAAATTCTAAACTTCATACCATTAAACTCCCCTTAATATTACACATCGAAAACCATAAAAATCCCCCTAACAGCAGCGGCCGACTCCGGCGACCTCAAATGCCTACCAAAATTTAGCACAACCTTCCTCTCAACACGTACAACAACTTCTCTAACTAGCACAAACACTAATTTCAAGACTAAATAGAGTAATCGAACCAAAACAGTGAATTGAGCCCTTGAGCCCTAGAGTTTCAATCAATGTTTAGGCTCAATTGAACTAAACGTGTTTGTGGTATCCATCAATTGTTGTATTAGAGCTCTTTGACGTAAGACGATGTTGTTGTAAGTGCCTTCTAGTCATGGATAAGTAATAAAATTATCCGTTTACGTTAAAAAAATGGTTGGATTTAATATACACATCCTTTGTTTCCTCATAGATCTTAGAAAGCCAACTATGTGTTTAATTATACCATTTTTCAGCCCTGATTTTGAAGATTTTTTTTCCCCACCAACAAAATCAAATTCCAATATTCCCATCAACTTATAGAGTCTTAAGGATCTATTCCCACTAACAAAATATGACAACTTTTACATATTTTGTATGACAGTAATACCCATGTTCTTCTAACTACCTATCGATCTGTTACGCCACTCTTTTTTCATATTTGAATTTCTATGAGAGAGAAGCTTCAGCTTGAGCTCGAGCTGTGGTTCAAGTGTGATAGGTAGAACAAGTGTTGGGCTCGAAGCTCTAATTCTGGTTTGATTGAGAGCTCTAATCTCAATTTGTTTTGCGATGGATCTCGTAATAAGCGATATGCTTCGGTTCGTTTTTGTAATTTTCTTGATTCCTTTTCGTTTTGATTTGCATTTGAACTTGATTTTGAATCTGATTTTGATGTATTGTTAATTTTTGCCTGCTCTCGATTTATTTGTGTTCTCAATTTGTGTGAGTACAAATGAATTTTAGTTTTCGTTTTGAATTTGTTTGAGTATTGTGTAGTATATCGTTTGTACTGCCTTAGTGTTGTGTGAATTCAGTTTCTCTGTGGTTTTTTGTATTTTATGTCATATATATGACTCATATCTACACACCCTATTAGGGGCAATAAGCCGGTAAGTATACCCCTATTGGGGACAGTATGCAACTCCTTTTTAATGTTATTTTGTTTGTTTTTTCTTATTTTTTACAGAAATGTGGATGATTCTTTAGCTATTAGGTGTCGTTATTCTGGAAAAGGCATGTTCTTTATTCATCAACGTATGAACTATGCGTACTTGTTCAAGTATATTTGTGAAAGGTTTCAGTTGTCTGCAAGTGATGTTATTCATGAGCTTCACTTGTCACTTCCTACTTTTCCTCTCTTTTTCCTGCATAATGACCATGATTTTCAAATGTTGTTTATTTGTGCTAAAATATACAATTTGGATTGTATTGATATTATCGTGGAGAAGAATTATGAAGGTTGCATCAAGAGAACTTCTGTTTCTATGTGAAGATAGTTGCCCTGCTGTTTTCGATGAAGATGATTATTTGACTGAGGGATATAGGTCTGAAGTGTCGAAGCCTTACTTATCAAGTGAGTGCGATAGTTATATCCAATATGTAGGGCAGAAGTTTCATGGCGGTGCCTCTGAATTTCGAGATAAGCTGCCCAAATATGCAATTTAAGTTGGCTTCACCTTGGTATAGAATTCATACAATATGCAGCAACGTGGGAACCAAAAAATTTGAATGGCATGTTGCTGGTCATTCCAAATCTGTGAATGGTTGTTTTTTTATTGATGACTTGAACAATGTACACACTTGCAAAGGCGTTCTGCGCCATAAAAAGCATGATCAATTGTGGTCGAAAGTTGTTAAGAGGATATTAGCTACAATATGTGAATTCTGCTTATGGTTTTGAGATATCATACATGGTTGTTTGGAGAGCAAAGCTAAGTGCTAGGGATATGATTTATGGATCTGAGGCTGATTCTTTTAACATGTTGTCTTGATTTAAGTAAGTCGTTTTAGAAAGTAACCTGTTAGTACATAGTACAACATCAGTCATACTCGCCTAAGAAGACACGTGCCGCCACATAAAACGGGCTTGGACCTTGGCTAAGCCCAAGAAGCCTACACTATTCCTTGAGGGCATAATGATAATACACCCTCTAAGTAAGGGCAAAGTGGTATTTTTAAGATGCATCCACCACATCCCTATAAATACCACTCTTCCCCCTCATTCTCTCTCTCCATCTTCACTCCCTTATCACCTTATTTCTACTCACTGACTTAGGCATCGGAGGGTCGAAGGCCGGAGCACCCGGTCTTCCCTCTGACGTTGTCCATTCCTTGATTGTCAGGTTAGGGAAGCTTGAATAAAACTCCTGCATCTGGGTGATCCCCCCTCAGAGATCACGCCAGAACATAACATTGGTTCTGTTTTTGTCTTGGAAGTGCATCCATCGACCAACCAATTACATAGGCTTTTCATTTCCTATGCATGTTGTACTGAGGGTTTTAAGTTTTGTCTACCTTTAGTATATGTCAATGACACTTTTGGCAAGAGTCTTAACAAGGGGACCATCATTTGTGCAATTGGAAGGACTGGAGATAAAAGTAAATTATTGTCTCATCTTTTTTTTCTTGATTATGTGCTCTAATTGTTTGTGTTTGTCTTGGAAGTGTGGAGCGGCACACTCCCATTAGGGTGCAGCGGCATGCTGCAATCACTTATTACCCCCAGTAGACGCCCTACTGCCCCCAATATATATGATGACTTTCTTTTTTTTGTTTTTTTTATTCTGTGTAGGTTGCTTTCCTTTGGCCATGTGTGTATGTGATTCTGAGAGTGAAGATAATTGGTGTTTTTTCTTCTGGCACTAGAAGGATTTGCTGGAATCCCAAGGTAGAGTGGTTACATTTATGAATGCTTGCGGTACTGGATTACTCGGTTCTTTCAAAAAGGTACTTCCTGGTCATCCTCACTTGTTCTGTTACATGCATTTGTTAGCCAATTTGATAAATAGATATGTTGAAGTGAGTGCTAATGTGAATTTGATGTGAAGAATAAGTTTTTTGAGTTAGCATATGCATCTTCCCCCGCGCAATACCGTTTGCATTTAAGAAGTCTTAGAGAAATTGGTGGTGCAAATATTATAGATGATTTTCTGAGGGATATTTGTAATACTCTGAGTATTCTACAAACAAATATATAGTGTAGTTATATTTGTTTTAAAATACTCAGAGTATTACATATATGCCTCTTGAAAATTGTTGTCGTATATTTTTCCCTGGATTACGTTATGGGATTATGCCTAATAGCATGACTAAATCTTTTAATGCTTGGTTTTCTGAAGAGCGTGAGATGCCAACATATGGTATGCTTGATCAGACTAAGATAAAGTTAATAAATCAGATGGGTGAGAGCAGTGGCGGATCCGGGATCCAAATCATGTCTAGGCTAATTTTAGGACTGATTTTTTTTTTTTTTTTTTGAGGGCTGGAACTCATAATCATCTTGTAAGAAGCAGTTTCCACTCTAGATTCCCTCATGTATACAACACAGGGGGCAAATAAGTAATGCATAATCTCAATATCTGATACGGTTTACAACTAGATACAAGTATACAAAGAGCAAAATCGTGGATACAAGTATACAACTAGATAGTAGATAAATGCATAATTAACGACAAATTCCCAAATCGCAGCCTTATATTCTTAAATTCTCAATGCCTCACCAAATTCCACTACCATTTAATCGCATATCTATACATGATTACACCCATAAACCCTCCAACCTCAAATTCCCAATTTGAGAATAACAGAAATATTGAAAACCCTAATTCGAGATTCAAAAATTAACGAGCAACATTGATAGGATATCACTCTCTCGCCGATCTCTCTCTGGTGGTTAAGGTTAAGGGTTTAGCAGCTGATCAATTATATAGCAAGAAATGATATAATAAGAGAAAATGAGAAGTGGAGAATGGCTGTGTCGTATGTAGCTAGTGAAAAGAATAGAATAACAAATAAATATGCGAGAGGGAGCGACAAGCTGCTTACTATTTATTTTTATTTTTTTCCTGATATGGGGAATGGTTGCACAAGTAAATATACCTCTAGCTACTTAAGCGTTTTTTCTCCAAAAAATTTGTCTAGGCTTGAGCTGATAAAGTCCACTGAGTGTATATGCCCCTGAGTGAGAGGAGGGATGCTACTCAATTCTGGACCACACCATTTACTCCTAAAATGCAGGATCGTTTGAAAGAACGTATGGATGTCGCTGCACAATTTAATGTGGTTTACTCGACCACAAATATTTATGAAGTTCGAGGGAAGTATTCTCATGTTGTTGACCTTGGTATATGTTCTTGCTCATGTAGAAAATGGGAGACTGAATGCTTTCCTTGCTCTCATGCTCTTGCTGCAATTCAAGCTATCTTAAAAGATATTTATGCATTTATAGATCCGCATTTCTTTACTTACTACTGCAAAAGGTGCTATGATGTTCCACTTCTTCCTCTTTGTAATGCCAATATGGCTTCTGCTGAATCTGCTAATGATGACTTCATAAATCCTCCAAATGTGAAGAGGCCCCCTGGAAGGCTGAAGAAAAAGAGGTTCAAGTCAAGTGGAGAGACTGAAAAGAAGCTCATTCGTTGTGGCCGGTGTCAAAAATTGGGCTATCATAACAAGGCAATCTACACTAAACCTCTTTGAATTTATGGAATTATATAAGTTTTAGAATTTTTCTTATTTGTAACAAAGTGTTTATGTTTCCGTTTGGATGAATTCATTGAGTTATTTAATTTGTAACAGAGTTTCTGTGTTTTTGGTTTGAATATTCGTCTAGTTTTCAAGTTTCATTGCTTGTGTATGGCATTTTTATTTTCATTTTGTTTTGCAATAGCTTGTCTATCACTATGTGTTGTGGAATGAATTTTGAATTTATATACACGTCCTACTACCCCCAATAGAAGGTTTTACTACCCCCTCCCCCTCAAATAGACCTTTTACTGCCCCCAATAGAACCTATTATGTAGCACCCAGTTATGTTCCAGGGTCCTACTGCCCTGAATAGAACCTATTATGTGTGACTTTTGCACCCAGTTATATTCCATGGTCCTACTATGTCCCCATGCCAATAGGAGGTCCTATTGCCACCAATATAACCTGTTAATAGATCGAACTTGTATTTGACTTTTTTTCCACTAGTTTTTGTCTTCGAGGTCGTGCTCATGCTTGATAATATGATTTTCTTGCACATTAGAGTGATAGATTGGCGATATCATCAGCCAAAATGAAGTTTTCTGCAGCACATCCAATACTTCTTCTTCATTCCAATATAAGAGGTGGATTGTCTTCTTTGTTTTGGCTTCATGTTGAGGAGGAGGCTTATTAAATTAGTCGAATAGACCAACAAAATACATAAAGGAAATATGATTTCTACTGCCCCCAACAGAGGGTGCTATTGCCCCGAATACACTGTCATATTACTCCAAACATAGTGTTCTATTCTCCTTAATATGGTCATACTGCCCCAATAGAGGGTCCCACTATCCAGGTCCCACAAGGCAAAATTAGAACCTCAACTACGCTAATTACATCACAGAGCATCAAAAACAAACTCATAATGTGGTTTAAATCAAGAACCATATATCCCCTAATTGAACAAGTCATACGAACTCCAATAGGAAGGTTCTACTGCCCCTAATATGGTCTTCTTGCCTCTACTGCCCAATAGGAGACATATTGTCCCCTAGTAGAACCCTAGATTTTACAGATTTCAACAAAAGTAGTTGCTAGTCTTCTCAAGTTGGAAGAGAGATTGAGGATTTACCTAGTGGATCACGACATAGTGCATGACGAGTGAGAGCGGATCAGAGAGAGAGAGAGAGAGAGAGAGAGTTCGTGATTTTGAGAGTGAGCGTGGCGTTGACGTTCATTTAGGGTTTAGGGTTATTGTCATCTTTTTCTTTGTTTAGTTGACTGGTATGAATTTAAAAATCTAATTTTTTTTGTGGGAATAAAGTTCTTAAAATTAGGGATAGTGGGTACTAACCCATTTTTCAATTGAGAATACAGCTATCACTACCATAATATTGAGCAAAGACCACATATCATGTGTGGGCAATAAGAGTGTACGTTGCAAACTTGCAATTCCTATATATGTGGCAATTTCCCCGCCACATATTGTCACATATATGGAAATTGCAACACTAGGGCTGGGCATGGTCCCAGACCGGTAGCCAATTTCCAAAGTCTGGGCCCAAATCGGCCACTGTTCAGTCATGCCGGTCTTTGCTGTAAAATTTTTTGAGATCTAAACAAGCCCGGACCAGCATAAATCGAGATGGTCTTACCAGTTTTCGGGCTTTTTTCCAGTTTGTCGTATGTCCTGCAGATTCGACCTAAAGCAAGTCCTAGCTCTCCAAAAAGTTCTCCCACTTGCGCCAACTCCCTCCCCTCTTCATGCAATCCCTGATCCCTTTACTCTCACTCAATCGACGATCCCATCTCTCCCAATTCATTCCTATCAAAATTATCAAAATCAGAACCCGACACAACCACTATGCCGTCAAATCAAAACCAAAACAAATGCAACAAAAAGAATGAAAAAAAAAAACTAAAATGAGTTACCTCATGGACTAACGATATGAAAATCACAGAGCTACCTGAAACGAGTGTTGGAGCTATGGAAATCTGGAGCTTTTTTGAATTGTCTGACTGGGTAAAATCCAGCACTGAGAGGGATTGAATTGAAATTGAGAGAGAAACAGGGAATTTCAAATTGAGATTGAATAGGATTATAGTGGAGAGAAATAGAGATTTGGGAAAGTGTTTTGATTTGTGAGAGAGGGAACTAATTTTTCTGGGTGTTCTTCTTCTACCACACACACAGAAGATAAATTTTATTCACACATCCTAATTTTCTACATATACATCTCTTTTTTAACAACCTCATTATTAAATTATATTAGTCTATGAAATTACCAAAAAAACATCAAACTGAACAACAAAAAACTAATATTGAACCTTGAGAGCTAGGATCTGTGCCACTAAAAGGAGATGATCGAGAAAGATCTTTCATTTGGGTTGATGATTTTGGCTTCAAAAATTATGCTCAGTATTATGCTAATTTATCTTGATTTTTATTCTAGTTTCATACAAGCTGGTCTGTGCTTATTTGATATATAATCTTCTAATAAATTTCAATGATTGTTCATGAAGTGCAGACTGAAAATGAAAACCTAAATTTTGCATTCTTCAATTTCAACAAAATGTTGAGTTCATTTTCAATCCACATATCTTGAGAAATTGATCTTATATCCTTTAAGAAATTGAACTGAAACCTAAAATGCTTGAATAATATTTTTGAAATTAAAGTCTTTTGTGTTCAAGGGTAGTTTGGGAAGTTATGGGTTGTGTATTTAGTAAAATATAAGAATAACATATCTAATGAATGGGGTATTAAGTAAAGAATGTGTATTTAGTGTTTTAGGATGTGTGAATAATTTTACTCCACACAAAATTGGGAAAGAGAGATTTTATCACTGAGACAGATCAGTTGTTTTTTATAAGCATGAGAGACGAGGGATGATGACATCTGAATTGGATATATTTTTTATTGAATCATGTGTGGTTGGTCTTATACTAATACGATAGAACCCATATAACCACCAATAAGCAATAGGTGTAGGCTATGTAAATATATTAGGCTTTCGGTCCTTAGAAAATTCTGAGTTTAACAACCCAGGACCGAACCGGAAAATACAAGAACCGGACCGGTCATAAAAGAAGCTAGGACCGGATAAAAACCCAACCTTGCCCGGCCGGTTCGGGTCAATTTGACCTTTTTTTTTGTTTTGGGCTTTATGCCCAGCTCTATGCAACACCCTTATTGCCCACACATAATGTGTGGCCTTTGCTCAACATTGTGGTGATGTATCAGCTTGTGTTTTCTCTCTAACTTCACCTAGTAATTTTTCTAAAGGTAAAATATTGTATAGTCCTTGTGGTTTGAAGTCGATATCTATTTAGTCCTTATGGTTTTAGTTTAATCTGAATAGTCTTTAAAGTCACGATTTTTCATCCAAATAGTCCTTATGGTTTTATTTTAATCTGAATAGTCTTTAAAGTCATGATTTTTCATCCAAATAATCTTTATGGCCTTTAACTGAGAAAATTGTCGGAAGAGCTATTTGGATGAAAAATCATGACTTTAGAGACTATTCAGATTAAAATAAAACTAAAAGGACTAAACAAATGTCGACTTCAAACCACAAGGACTACACAAATTTCAATTCGTTTTATAATTCAAGCTATGTTTTCTCTCTCATCTCCCGGTCATCTAACATTCCTTTTAGGCTGCTACTCTTAGAAAGACGACCTTAAATATGATGAAATTGGCGTGCTTCCTGCTATTCCCTCTAGAAACATATATGTACAATCAGCGACAAATATTTATTAGAGACTTATGTTCCAATGGCCTTATCTCCAATCTATACGCAATCAGTCAAATTGTGATGATTTTTTAATTAGTGGTCGTTTGATTTGAAGTTGCAATTGGAACCCGCCCATGAGTGAAATGATGCATGATAGTCAATGGCGGATGATATATTACAAGCCCCCAGCTCGATCAGTCAAACTAACGCGTATGCTTGATCAGGGAGTCACCAGTACTTCTGTACGTGTGTGTATCTATATTCGTATATATACATACATATATAGCTATATATCATATCGATCGCAGCACCAAAAACCACTGCATCAGAAAACCTAGATAATTATATATATCCAGATGTTCAGATCTTTGCTTCCAAAGCTCTCAGAACCCCCAACACCTCCAAACGAATTCGACTTGGACTTCCGTGTTATAGAAAGGATCGGCGGCCGTGTGTACAAGGCAATACATGATTCTGGAAAATTTATCGCTGTTAAAATGGTACGTTGAGTACTTCTGTATTGCTTTTCTGCAGTTCTTGAGTGTTTATTATCTGTTGTTTTGTTTGCTATTACTCTTGGGATATAATAGGGACTTTGTATTCTTTTCGTTATATACGTTTTTGTTCTTGTTGAGTTTACATGGATTGTTATTTTGTGGGGAGTTGTTTCCTTGTTAGGGTGATGAATCGATATCTCAGTTCTTCTTCCCATGTTTGGTTTGAATTTTCATTTTCTTGTTGAGATCGATCTTTGCAGGTCTTGGCCAAATGAAAACTTCAAAATTCTCTATTTAATTTTTTTGATCATGCATTACGTCTTTGTGGTTACCCTTAATTTGATTTTCCAACGTACCAAGTCCACTCAATGACTTCAAACTAGTTTTTTGATCGCGATCTATTTCTTGGTTCTTTCTCAGATTCCAATTCCAGAAGATGGTTCCAAAGAAAACCAGGTTTGAACTGAATATGCCGAATTGTGTTTACTAATTAATTAATTAATTGTACATGCAATTAACATTCCAGAGTACTATTCATTAGAGAGTGATTAGTGATATTGATATCCATATATATGCAGTTCTTAATTTCTTGCATTATTACACATTCCTTCCAAGTACATCTAATTAAAAACCGGAAGCTAGCTATATGCCCAGCCAGCTCTAGTTTACTTAATCTGCTGACCAGTAGATGGTTGTAAATTTTACGATGCTAGGACTGTTCTCAGATTAAGATCCTTGAAGATGAAGTGAGGAATCTACAATCGCTGTCTCATCCAAATATTGTTGTAAGTAAGAGGTACCAATCATCATTATTTTCATCTGTTTGAAGCTATATATAACTAGGATGTAAACTAACCAATCTCGTTTTAGATACGAGATTCAGTTTAGTAATTAATCGGAGGTGTGTTTTTTTAATACACTATCACTTTTCTGACACTTGGGCGGGTTTCGTAGCAATATTTGGGAACGAGGAGAGCTGGGGGAACTTTGTTTATCTTGATGGAATTCTGGGGCACATCACTCTTTGACAAATTTGCAGTACTGCTCAACGAGACCGTAAGTTCAAGCAAACTATATATACTTGTTTGTTGATTACATGTCATTTAACAACTTTTCTTTTTTCTTGCAGAGAACAAGAAGATACACAATTCAGTTGCTGCAGGGACTAAAATATTTACATGAACGAAAAATTGTGCACGGAAATATTAAGGTATCTGATTTTTCCTTAATTACACCCTAAACTTGGTAACATTTTTTATATTAAATTATTGACAAGGATTAGGCGATATCAGCTCCTCTGTAACAGTCTGTTAGGTGACAAAGCACTCACTCGACCCCGAAGGGGACCGTTACAATTGGGAACCCACCACCCGTCCTTTATCAGATTTTTTATTTATAAAACAAAGAAATTACATGAAGTGAGGAATGAGGGACTAGGCCAAAACCATTCCAACAACATACCAAAAGACATTGTTTATTCTACCCATAAAAATCAAACAATCCTCTCACTATGAAAACAGATAATTTGGAATACCCAAATAATCCGCATGTAAGAAACCATGAAGCTCAGTAGGAGGATTATCATACCAAGTAAATGAAGCATTTGACAACCCCAAGTTTGCCATCTTGTCAGCTACCATATTTCATTCTCTAAAAATATGACTGCAACGAAAGTTTATTTGATGGATTATAGAAAGACAATTGTGCCAACGAACTCTTAAGTTCCATGGAAGAGAAAAAGACCTGGAAGAGAATCAAGCTACCACATTAACAAAGTCACTTTCCAACCATATGCAGACCCACCCTCTATCATGAGCATAATGTCACGAGCTTCCTTTTTCTTAAGCTTCTCGTGCGGCCTTAGCACTTCCCTTATGCTAAGTCAGTCTTCCTCAAGCAAACGCTTTGGCTAGAACACCCGAATGAAAGGAGAAGATCTCTGAAAGATAGAACTTGTATTAAGCTTGAGAGAATTTTACAAAGCTTTACAACTTTACAAGTGAGCTTGAATGCTATTCAACTCTCTATGTCCCAAATAGGAGGCCAGGGGTGCCTCCTATTTATAGGCATCATCCCCCCTTGCCAATGTTTGTAGACGACTCTAGGATATTTACAAGTATAGAGACTGCTAGAGTTTTCTATACAACTCTAAGTGTTATCTTGAGTATTCTAGAGACTTCCGGAGTAGTCTTGAGCTTTGAGCCTCTCTAGGGTTCTAGAGAGTACCGGAGTGTCCTAGAGACTCTCTAAGGTCCTAGAGAGTTCTAGAGTTTTCCGGATGCTTCCAAGACCTTCCATAATATTCAAGATGCTTCTAGAATGCCCATGTGCTCTCCAAAACCTTCCTTGAGTCATGCTTGCATCAAAATGCTCAAGGAAATTCCTTGTTAATTTGGCGGGGCGTGACACTCTCTCCCACCTAAGCAAGCGATGCCCTTATTGCACATTCGTTGTACCGCTGGATCTTGTTCTTGAATTGTCATAGTATGTCGTCGGACTCCCAACTGGCTTCCGTATCGGGCAAACCTCTCCACTTGATGAGATACTCTTTATAACTTGGCACGCCTTAACGACGAATGACTCAGTCCGCGAGTATCTCATCTACTTCTTTGTCGAAAGAAGTGACAACTGTTGTTGGTGCCCGATGTGAAACTCTCCTTGATGGGTCTTCCTCATCTTCATGAAAAGGCTTTAACATGCTTACGTGAAAGACCGGATGAATCTTCAACTTGGGTTGGAGGTGGAGCTTGTATGAAACCTTCACTATGAGAAAAAGGTTCTAAGATGACGAAATATATTTAATTCGTCACCTAAGAGAACACTTTAGTGACGAAACCGGTTTCGTCACCTTAGTGACAATTTTCGTCGTCTAAGTAAGATAAGGTGTCGAAACATTATTTCGTCACTATTTTCGTCACCTTAGAGCTAACCTAGGTGACGAAAATACATTTCGTCATGTAAGTAACATGTTAGGTGACGAAAACAAATTTCGTCACCAAAGTTTTGAGCACTTAGGTTATGAATATAAATTTCGTCATGTAAGTGATATGTTAGGTAAGAAAAACATATTTCGTCACCAAAGTTTGAGCACTTTGGTGACGAAAATGCATTTCGTCGCCTAAAAACTTACTTTTGTGACGAAAATAAATTCGTCGTCTAACACCTTTACTAAGGTGATGAAACATAAAGTTGTGTGTCCTTTTGAAACAACTACGGGGTAAAAGTAAAATTTTAGAAAACCCACCGTACTATATATCAGTGTACTTAAATACGGCTATGAAAAAAAATCCACCAATTTTTGAAAACGATAAGGTCTCAATCTACGCAGTCAACATTAAATTAACGTCATTTATTACACGAAAATGATTTTTCCTACCCCTATATGACCTAGTTTGATTGATTCTTTCACACATAAAACTCTCACATTGATGAGATGTAACCACTCATGTAAAAATTTGGGTACGTTCACCTCTCAACGATAGGACTCCACATAGGGAAACATAAGCGTATATAGGGTTGACCGCTTGTATCGGGGACGAAATGTTACCGGAAATATGTGATTTTTCAACCATAGTTGTATTTCACCATACCGATAACATCCTATTTCACAAGATTTTTGAAAATATTGCTTCCTCCCTATAGTTGGTTCACAAATATCTACACTTGCATATAACCTACTAAACAAGTTATACCACATTAGTAGACAAGTTGTGGTTCTGTTGGCTAAATTTTACAAAATAAAAATTCAACCGTCTGATATGATCAGTGTACTTAAATACAGAGTTGAAAAAAAAATCCACCAGTTTTTTAAAACATTTAGGTCTCGATCCACACGGTCAACATTAAATTAACGCCACTTATTACACGAAAACGCTCTTTTCTAACCATATATGACCTAGTTTGATTGATTTTTTCACACACAAAACTCTCACATTGATGAGATGTAACCACTCATGTAAAAATTTGGATACGTTCACCTCTCGACGATAGGGCTCCACATAGGGAAACATAAGCATATATAGGGTTGACCGCTTGTATTGGAGACCAAACGTTACCATAAATTTGTGATTTTTAAACCATAGTCGTATTTCACCATACCGATAACATCCTATTTCAAAAATTTTTGAAAATATTGCTTCCTCCATATTTAACAAGATCACATTCTATCAAAACCTTTTCTTAAAAATAAATATTTTTGGTTCACTGAGATGACAAAAATTCATGTTTTCGTCACCTAACTACTTAATATTTGGGGGGTAAAAAATTCCGCCAATTATTTGGCCAAATTTTTAATCACTTCCGCCAAAAATTTCAGAAAAATTTAAACCAAATTTTTGAAAGTTTCCTTATATATCCTCTGCCTCACTTTTCATTTCTCACTCTTTTTCTTTGAACTCTCTCTTCTCTCTTTTCCTGACTCTCTTCTCTCTCCCTCCTCTCCTCTGCCCCAGTTTCCACGCACCGAGAGACCCTCTAGCTTTCCCTCTGTAGTTGTTTTCCCTTTGCCTTCTTCTTCGCCACCGTCGCCTCCTTCCTCATCGTTGGAAGCCGTTTTCTCTCTGCCTTCTTCTTCGCCACCGTCACCTCCTCCCTCATCGTTGGCAGCCGTTTTCCCTCTACCTCTCCTTCTTCTTCGCCACTGTCGCCTCTCTCTCTTCGCCATCATCGCCTCCTGCCTCTCAAATTCAGCCGTTTTCATGGAATGACTAATTTTCCTCCTCCATTGGACTCCGCGCGCCATTTCGCCAGAAGACTCTGCGCGCCATCTCGTTAGAGGACTCTGCGCCCATCTCGCCAGCGGACTCCGTGTGCCATCTCGCCAGCGGACTCCACGTGCCTTCTCGCCAGCGGACTCCGCGCCCATCTCGCTAGCGAACTCCACGTACCTTCTCCCCAGCGGACTCCGCGCCCTTCCCGTTTTGGCCTTGTTAATTTGTGTTTTTGCAAATGACTACGGAGGCGATCTCGGTTGAAATTAGGTTGCTTGATATTGGTTGTAAGATATTGGGGTTGATTGGATCTGGGTTGTAAGAAGTTGGAGACGAAACTATTGTCAGCTAAGTAACTGGGTGACTTTTTCTACGTGAAAAAATTGTCAGTAAACTAAATAAATTTCGTCAACTAAGTAACTGGGTGACTACTGAATTTTCGTCAGCTAAGTAACTTGGTGACGACCGAATTTGCGTCAGCTAAGTAACCTAGCGATGAAAACAGTTTCATCAGCTAATTAAGTAACCTAGTGACGAAAAGTTGTTCGTCATCTTAGTAGTGACTAAGATGACGAAATTAATATTTTTGTCACCTAAGTGCTCTAACCACCGCCTTCGATGACGACCCTTAGGTGACGAAATTTTCGTCAACTAAGTGTTTACATGACAATAGAAGCTCTGAGGTGACGAAAAAAATTTCGTCACCTAAGAACTTTTTTCTAGTAGTGCTTGCCCTATGCGTTTGATAACCTCAAACGGCCCTTTGTACTTGCGTACCAAGCCCTTATGCACCTTCCTAAGGGACTTGAATTGTTGCGGCAAGAGTTTTACAAGTACAAGGTCGCCTTCCTTGAACTCCACATGCCTCCTCTTCTTGTCCGCCCACTTCTGCATCCTTGTAGCAACTCATGCCATAACTTGGCAAACTTGAACGCGGCTGGGCTTTTCCCTTCGTAGTGAGTGGTAAGGGATAGTGGGGTTGTCGGCTGCTGTCCCAAGACAATTTCAAAAGGACTCTTGTTGGTGGCCTCACTTTGTTGCAAGATAGGAAAACTGTGCAACGTCAAGAAGCTTTGCCCAGTCCTTTTGGTTGACACTCACATAGTGCCGCAAGTACAACTCTAAAAGAGCATTGACGAGCTCTGTCTGACCGTCGTTTTGTGGATGGAAACTTGTTGAAAAGTTCAAGTCTGACCCGAGCATCTTGAACAGCTCTGTCCAAAATCTCCCGGTGAAGCGTGGGTCTCGGTTGCTGACAATATTCTTCGGAACTCCCTAAAGTTTGACTACATTGCATAGGAATAGCCTCGCTATTTCCTCCGCAGTGCAGTCGGTTGATGTGGCCATGAAGGTTGCATACTTGCTGTATCGGTCCACCACGACTATGATGCTTCCAAACCCTTCGAACTTCGGTAGGCAAGTGATGAAATCCATAGAGACACTTTCCTATTGTCTCTCGGAAATGGGTAAGGGGTCAAGCAAACCCCCCGGCTGCTATTGTATGACCTTGTCTTGTTGACAAACAAGACATGTCCTCACGTACTCTTCGACCCCGTCTCGCATCCTTGGCCAATAGTAGGTGGAATTTAAGAGGGCAAGTGTGCGCCTTATACCAAGATGGTCAGCCCATAAGGAATCATGACATTCCTTAATTAGCTCCCTCCTTAAATTGCCCCACTTCGGTACATAGATGCGGCGGACCTTGGTGTAGAGAAGGTCTTCATCTAACCAAAATCTCCGCGTTTTTCCTTCCCTTATTAAGGCAATGATGCTTTGAACTTGTGGATCTGCCTTGAGTCCTTCCTTGATCTTGCTCAATAAAGGGCTAGTGACTTGGGAGATGCTTGCAAACTCTGCCTTTCGGCTTAACGCGTCGGCCACCATGTTCACCATTCCCGACTTATACTCCATGACATAATCAAATTCGGCCAGGAATTCTTGCCATCTAGCTTACTTCGAACTTAGCTTCTTTTTTTTTGTTTAGAAGTATCTTGTTGCAGCATTGTCGGTCATGATGACGAACTTTGTCCCAAGCAAGTAGTGTCGCCACACTCTAAGACAATGGATGATGGCAGTCATCTCCTTCTCTTGCACCGTGTAGCGTCGCTCAGTTTCGTTAAGCTTCCGACTCTCATAAGCAATCGGATGCCCTTCTTGCATGAGTACACCACCAATAGCAAAGACAAAAGTATCAGTGTGTACCTCGTATATATGGCTTGGTGTGGTCGGGTAAGCTGGGTACGGGCTCCTCGCATATTGCTTTCTTCAAGTCTTTAAAAGCCTCTTGGCACCCGTTGTCCAATCCCATACCTTGTTTTTCTTGAGAAGGTCGGTTAATAGAGCGGCCCTCGCCGAATAACCTTTGATGAAGCGGTGGTAGTAGTTTACTAGCCCAAGAAAAGACCTCAACTCATGTACCTTGGTGGGTGGCTCACATTCTTGGATGGCATGCACCTTGCAATCTTCCATCATTAGCTTGTCGTCCTTGATCTTGTGTCCCAAGAACAACACCTCCGGCCTAGCAAATGAACACTTCTCCTTTTTGATGTATAGCTCGTTCTCCCGTAGCACCTTGAACACTTCCCTCAAGTGCTCTACATGCTCCTCTAGGGTTTTGTTATACACCACTATGTCGTCCAAATAGACGACCACAAACCGATCAAGGTATGGGTGGAATAACTTGTTCATCAAGGTGCAGAAAGATGTCGGTGCATTAGTTACACCAAAGGGCATAACCAGAAACTCGTAAGAACTGTACCTTGTGATACACGGGGTCTTTGGTTTGTCTCCATCGGCTATGCACACTTGATTATATCCCGAACGAAAGTCTAACTTTGAGAAGTAGCGTGCATGACCTAACTGATCAAATAGATCGGCAATAAGAGGAATGAGATATTTGTTCTTTACCGTGATTTTGTTGAGCACCCGATAGCCGATGCACATGCGTAGAGAGCCATCTTTCTTCTTTTGGAACAATACCGGGGCACCAAACGGGGCTTTTGAAGGTCTAATGAATCCGGCATCTAAAAGCTTCTTCAGTTGCCTCCTTAGCTCCGCTAACTCGGGAGGCGCCATGTGATAAGCTCCCATGGCGGGTGGTTTGGTACCTGGTTCTAGCTCTATCTTGCGATCTATTTCTCTCCTTGGGGGTAGTTTCTTAGGCAGATCGGCTGGTGAAACATCTTTGAACTCCTCAAGAACTGCTGCTACCTCCTTGGGCATGTCATCTTAGGGTCTTGGCTCATCATCGTCGAACTCACTACGGATGACCAAGTAGCTTTCCTCTTCCCTCTTGATGTCTTTCTTGAATTGTAACGCCGACAACACTTTTAAGTCTTGCTTTGTGCATCTAGTTGTTGGCACTACACAAGCCTTGTCGCATTCCGTGATGCATAAGCTGTTGGTGAATGGCACCTGAATTGCCTTGACTTGATCATGGAATTCCAACCCAAGGACGACTTTGAAGGTATCCATTGGAACAATCAAGAAGTTTAAGTTCCCACACCATGCTCCTAAGCTGGTCTTGACTCCTTGAACTACACCATGAATGGGTTGAGCTGGTGAATTGACCGCCTTAATGGAGCCTCCTCCATTGTTTCCCTTAAGTCTTTGCCTTTGGGCTTCCTCAACCGCGATGAAGTTGTGGGTTGCACCAGTGTCAAGCATTGTCATCGTTGGTTTCCCACCTATAGTGACGTCGATGAAGAGTAAACATTTGGCTTGGACCTTATATGTGGATCAGATCACATTCAATAGCTGCATAGACCCCACGTGTGTACCACCGTTGTCACCTTCGGCACCTTTGGTGTCCGTCTCTTTTTGATGACTTCCGAAGAGTGCGCTTAGAGCTCTCTTTTATAGGCAATCTCTAGCCTAATGCGGACCATCGAAAATGAAACATTTGTTGTTGTTGGGCTTACCCGAGCTCCTTGTCTCCTTTTGCTTGCCCTTATCCTTGCTCCTTGCCGAGTAATTCTCTTGACGGGGCTCGTCTTTGCGTTGACTTTTATCTCCCCCACCTTTGGCATAACTACTCTTCTTTTCTTTTGGCTTAGCGGCGGACTCCTTTGGACTAGTATAGTCGATTAAGTTTTCGGCCACGGCTATGGCGGTAGCAAGGTCTTGCACCCCATGTCGCCTTAGCTCGGTCTTAGCCCATGGTTGGAGACTGTCCATAAAATTAAAGAGAGCATCTTTGTCGGGCAAATCGGGAATCTCAACCACTAAGTTGGTAAAGTCCTTAATATAATCCCGAATAGACCCTGAGTGCTTGAGCCTTCGCAAGCGAGCTCTTACCTCATCTTCGGCATTCTCCAGATAAAATTGTATTTTAAGCTCCTTTGTAAAGTCATCGAAGGTAGTAATGGTGCACGTACCTTTTTTGACATCTTCCCGCCTTCTCCTCCACTATAACATGGAAGTATCGGTGAGGTAGAGAGCCGCGGTCCTAATCTTGGCATCCTCCTCGGTGATGCCTACGGCTCTAAAGTATTGGTCTAGCCCCCATAAGAAGTTATCCACTTCACGAGCGTTGCGTGATCCATCAAGACTCTTAGGCTTTGGCACCTCGATGCGCTTAGCCTCCATAATACCGTTGGTGTCCGCTCTCATAGCCAATGCGCGCTTGCATAGGGCCAAGTCCCCATGCATCTCCTTAATGCGTGTAAGCGTGCTATTCAACTCTTTCTCATGGACTTGACGCATTATGGTGAGTTCCCCCATAAACTCATCGGGAATCTTCACCATCTCGCCTCGCAAGGACTCTTCTAGCTGGACCATCATGCCCTTAATCGCAGTGTGGATGGCGTCATCCTCCGTCTCTAAGCCTTCTACCATTTGGCCTAGATCATCCACCTGGGCTTCCATGTCACTCACGCCCTCCTCCACCTAAGATAGGTGTGAGTCGAAAGTAGAGATCATGTCCTTAGACCGTTCTCGCCTTGGAACATCAGGGTCGACATGCTCTTTGCGAGTTCTCCTTTGCGTAACTTCCTTGGAAGGGTTGGATCCTGATGCACCTTTGGGAGCATCATGCTTCGCCAATTCGGAGGGGTTTGATCCCGATGTAGTTTTGGTAGCGCCGTGCTTTACCATTGTGTCGAGCGAGGTTCCGATCGAACTTCTGCTCTGATACCAACTATCACGAGCTTCCTTTTTCCTAAGCTTCTCGTGCGGCCTTAGCATTTTCTTTATGCTAAGTCAGCCTTCCTCACGCGAACGTTTTGGCTAGAACACCCGAATGAAGGGAGAAGATCTTTGAAAGATAGAAATTGTATTAAGCTTTAGAGAACTTTACAATGCTTTATAAGTGAGCTTGAATGCTATTCAACTCTCTATGTCCCAAATGGGAGGGGTGCCTCCTATTTATAGGCATCATCCCCCTTGCCTATGTTTCTAGACAACTCTAGGATATTTACAAGTATAGATACTTCTAGAGTTTTCTATATAATTCTAAGTGTTATCTTGAGTATTCTAAAGACTTTCGGAGTAGTCTTGAGCCTTGAGCCTCTCTAAGGGTCTAGAGAGTTACGGAGTGTCCTAGAGACTCTCTAAGGTCCTATATAGTTCTAGAGTTGTTCTAATGCTTCCCGATCCTTCCGGATGCTTCCAAGACCTTCTATAATATTCTGAATGCTTCTAGAATGCTCATGTGCTCTCCAAAACCTTTCTTGAGCCATGCTTGCATCAAAATGCTCAATGAAACTCCTTGTTAATTTGGCGGAGCTTGACAATAAGTAGCCCTAAACCTAGTGGCATGTATAAACAGATCTTTACGCTTTTCCTTAATTATTTCTAAGTGGAATATACTAGGTTATAACTAACATGATATATTAACTTTTTGTAGGGAACAAATATCCAGGTCGATGCTTCTGGAGACATTAAGCTCGCTGATTTTGGTCTATCAGCACATGTAATTGATCATTTCTAGCTATATACTATGTGGCTGTGTCTCTATTATGCACGCGCACACACACATATGTATCATCTATGTTGGGATATCAATCTCATATCAGGAATATGAGACATTATTTATGAATTTATAAGGATTTGAGTCACTCTATCTATATGACTAATTGGTTTTAGACGTGAATCTTATACTATTTTATCAATCTAGCTAACTCATGGGTGTATTGATGTTGTAGTCGAACCTTTTGGGGAATCAGTCTTCATCCGGATACAGACATGCTATTGAAATCTTTCAACCCCCGCCCCATCTCGACCCGTAAGCACGATTTTATTTAACCTCATTTCAGACATGCATGCTAACTTGACAATAAATCAGAGATAGAAACACACAGAGATAGTGTTGATATATATGCTATGGATCGTCCGACCGATCACGTTTTTGCGTATCATCTCCTTTGATCAAGTTTCTTTATGTGTTCAGATCTGCTGATATATGGTGTGTTGGGTGCACTATGATTGAGCTGACCAGTGGCAAGGATCCATGGAGTAGAGAGAGCTGGTCGAATTATCTTTTGCCTAAGAAATTTTCTTTTCATGCGAAAGACTTTTTGCAGGACTGTCTACAATGGTATGCTAAGGACGATTTATCTTTAATCAATCAATTAAGTGAATTAAAATTTCGTAGATATATCAACCATCTTGTAAAAGTTGCATTGATCTTTAAGGTTTACAATTTTAAATACGATGCCCTAGCTAATTACAATTTGTTCTCATGGATATTACAGGGAACAACAACAAGATTCGAGGCTAGCCACATTTGTCTTGCTCCAGGTGAGACAAATTTCACTTTTTATTGCGTTGTGTCATGTGCTTTATTTGTTAACAATCCCAGGTATGTATGTATTACTTGAAGAATTACCTAACGTAATGCATAATGAAAGACATGAGTCGCATCATATTATATATACTTATATAGCACTCCGTATACCTAAAAATGAATAGAGAAACGAATTATTTCATGTTCATTAATAAATTTCTTATATATTTCATGATACATGCAGCATCCATTCTTAAACCCTACATTCGACGTCCGACCTACTCAACTACTTCCGAGGGAAAGCCTAGTTGCTGAAGTGCTACATTCTAGCTCACCTTCACCAAATTACGCAGCAGCAGCTGCTGCTAGGTTGATTCTAGATCATCATTATGGCATTTCAGGAGTTGAGGCAGCTGCTGATGAACCTTCTCCTAGTACTGTTGAACCTCCTATAAAGCAGAGTCGACCTAACCAAGCCTTTGGACTTCAACATGGTGCTGGCGCAGCTCCTGTCAGTTTAACTCTTACTTCCAATGTTGGATCAACTTACGGTACCAATCACACGGAATCCATTTCCTCCTCTTTCGGTTCCGGTGTCACTTCTGTGTCCGAACCTAGTTCTCGTCCCCTAAATTTTTCCAGCACATCCTGTAGTTCTTGTCTTGATTCCAAGTCCAGCGCTTCCGAATCCAAATCTATTTCGACACTTGTTCCTACTCTCGATCCAAATACTAGTACGTGCTTCCGGAAGGAGGTGTACGTACGTAAGCGTCGATTTGTGTTCCTCAAGTTCATATGTTTTTGGTCTCCCTAATAACAAATCTTCCTCTTCTCGTTGGATATATGTATTTGTGTGTCTGTGACTGTGTGTTTCAATGTATTGTTTGGATATTTTCAAGAGCTTTTCAGAAGATATAGAACTTTTAATGAACAAGCTAGTGCACATTTGTTGGTAAAATTACAAGAAATTACAATAAAAATTATAATTTCAATAATTAGAAGTTTGTTGACAATAGGCTGAGACGCGGGTATTTCGCTCTCTTTAAAGAGATTCAAGCCCTTTGAGGAATAACACCGATGCACCAAACTCTTGACTTGTCTCTTCGAGGATACAACAATCAAACAACAAGTTGTATGACTCACTTCAATCGGCACAAATCGGAGGAACCCAAAGCTCCACCACAAGAACATCTTTCTTTGGCCGACTAAAAAACACAAGACTCTTTTGGGGAATTTTGATGGAAAGTTGATGGGTGAATATGTTGTTGTGGTAATACTCTTCATGCAACAAATGGTGGTCTTGTAGGACAAATCGGAGGAACCCAAAGCTCCACCACAAGAACATCTTTCTTTGGCCGACTAAAAAACATAAGACTCTTTTGGGGAATTTTGATGAAAAGTTGATGGATGAATATATTGTTGTGGTAATACTCTTCATGCAACAAATGGTGGTCTTGTAGGACACTCCCTATGATCAATAGGGTAATAACCAAAAGCCATAGGTTACAAGAAATAAAAGAAAAATAAATCTAGTAACCACCATGAGTTACACACAAAAAATGTAAAACGGTTTTTTCAAAATAAAAACTGAAAGTAACACCCAAATAAATTCACCCAAAATTAATTCAAAATAAATTAAAATATTAAAATGTTACAACATTCCCCCACTCATTTTAATATTTTAAAAACAAAGAAAATTACCGGCCAAACACGAACCATTACGCGTCATGAAGGTGTGCTATGCATTGAACCTTCACTTAGTGAAACAACAATCTTTACTCCATAGTTGATAGTGGTCTCAGACTTGAACTACAACTGCTTAGGGGAAATAAGAACTACTGCTCACACATAATAATTCAGGTGTTAATATGAGCTTTATTAGCCAACAAGTTATGGTGATGTACTTATCCCGGTTTTCATGTGTATTTCAAGAATAAGCCTCATTCTCATAGAGAGCGGCCCCACTTTTCACTCATATAGGTAAAATCCATTAAGGATTCTCTTGTAGCTGTAACATCCCACTTATTATCAGCTACATATTTTATTAAGAGTTACAAAGAACTCAACATCCATATACGTTACAAGAAAAATGTACGTACACCATAAAGATGAGTAAGAATATATAGTGCATTTCTTACAGCCACCTTATAATTCATTTTTCCCATTGAACCCAATTTTTAGGATCTCTAATCACCGGGTTAGGTGTCCTCATATATGGCTCATGATGATATGGCCTTCAATCCCATTCCCCTCGATGTACTCCAGACCCTTTCTCTTTCCAAGCCTTTAGTTAAAGGATATGCAAGATTCTCACAAGATTTAACATAATTCACATTAATAATCTCATCACACAAATATGATTTCACAGTACTGTGTTTTCTTCTTATAGGTCTGGATTTACCGTAATAATAACCGTCACTTACTCTGCCAATAGATGTAGTACTATCTTCTTCTTTTTTTGGTCAAGAATAGGACTTCATTGAAACAGACCACAAAGGTCGAGCAAAAACAACAAAAAGAAAGTCAACAAGGCTGACAAAACAAGAGGAAAACTAAACACTGCTACAAACAACTACATACTGAAAGTAAAGAAAGACAAAGGCAGATCAAAGAGCAAGAGCTGCTGTAACAACAGCAAGTCTCAGTCAGGGTGGCCATCACTCCTGAGAATAGGAAGGAGGGAGGTTGGGGGCGTATTAGCCCAGTCCGAAGAGCACGTACAACCTCACCATGGCAAGCTTCGCCACTGCGTCAGCAACCCGGTTAGCTTCACGGGGAACCCAGTTCCATAACACCTCACCAAAAGCAGGCAATAGAAACTTCACTCTATTCAGGATAGGTAGAATTATCTAATTGAGAGTGAAAGTTGGGGAAGAGAGAGACCTAATGACCTCCTGGTAATCACCCTCAATGATAACATTTTTCAAATTCAGAAACCTTGCAATTTGAAGACTTTTAACCACCGAATCAGCCTCAGCCTTAACAGCAGAATTATGGGAGCACAAGAGACTTGCACCAGCAATAGAACAACCCCTATGGTTACGCACCACTAGACCAATCCCACTGTGATGGTTACTCGTCTTCCAAGCTGCATCAATGTTAACGTTTACCACATTTGGAGGGGGAGGATGCCACAATTTGCTTGCAGTAGATCTCCGAGGCTCATCTGGGGGAGGGTCATAATCAGACTGAGCTTCAGACCACTCTTTAAAGCTTATGTGAATATTCTCTATAGTAGTAACCGGGTTAGGGGAGACCCTCTTCATTACTGTAACACATCTTTGCTTCCAAATCTCCCACAAATGAAAACACACAAACTGAAAGAACTCCTCATTGTGATGAGATAACTTACTAGAATTGCTATAAACTACTAGAAGCCAAGCATCCAAGCTTGTGATAGAGGCATTCTCTGGGATGTATCCCAAAGAGCTCCCAAACCATACAACGCTAGTCCAAGGGCATAAAAGCAGGCAATGCTCCGTAGTTTCCGGATGCTCACCATAAAGAGCACACATAAGGTCTGGAATAATTTTTCTTCTGAAAATATTCCAGTTGATAGAAAGAGCATTTGACAACGCACGTCACAAGAAATTAGAAATTTTTGGCAACATGGCAGGCCTCCACACCACCTTCCACACCTTCGCATCAATCATGTGCGACGATGAAGGTTTAGAAGACCCCTTACCCCCTGCTCCTTGACAATCCTTCTGTAGCCACTTTTTGCTAAATAGACACCACTCTTAGAAAAAGACCAAATGAGAACATATCTATCATTCTCACTGCCAATCAGAATAGATTTGATGGACTTTACATCATCACCATTCAAAAACAGTTCCAAGTGAGTAATATTTCAATTCCCTGAAGCATCAATAACATCGACAACTAAGAGTGGAGTGAAGCGATTTGAGGAGTCAGTTGGGATAATAAGCCCCCCGAAATTATTTGGAACCATTCTATCACTCCAGACATCAATACTTTTCCCATTACGAACCTGCCACCTCGAGTGATTACTGATGGAATCTCTGCCAGCTAGCAAACTGTTCCAGATCTAAGAAGGCCTGGAGCCTTTTTCAAGAAGGAAGAATGGTTAAAGTATCTAGCCTTTAGAATCCTCCCCCATAGAGAATCAGGCTTATTAATCAATCTCCAGCACTGCTTTGCGAGGAGGGCAAGGTTGAAAGATTGCAACTCCTTGAAGCCCAAACCACCATCAAACTTACTCTTGCTCAGGTCCTCCCACTTTTTCCTATCACAATGGATTAAAATAGGTGGTATTGGTTTTTCTCACAAGGGAATTTCATGCAATAAATCTCTCAACCAATTTGCTTCTTCACTTGCAGAAGCTAAAGTAATAAGCTCAGCCTCCATGGTTGAATTAGAGATTATTGTTTGCTTCTTTCATTTCCAACATATAGCACAACGTACCTAATGTAAAAATATACCATATGGTAGAGAGAGAATCACCTGACAATGTATTTCAATCAGCATCACAAAAACCTTCAAGTATATCATGATATTTTTTATAAAATAAACCACAATTTTTAGTACTAAGCAAATATTTCATAACAGGCTCAATTGCGAGCCAATGTTTTCTACCTGGTTTGCTTGTGAACCTACTAAGCCTCTATATATAGACGATACAATACATACGGAAAATACATATATTCTTATTACAATATTGATATTGAATCCTATTTTGATTCTATTTTGACTAAGGCGCACACATGAAACCTAATTTCCTTAAACAAACATTAATATCATTTGTTCTGAAAGTAAAATCACTAACTGAACAAAAACAATTCACATTAAAGTATGGATCTTAATTAAAGAATAAGAAAAAACTTTCAAATTTAACAACTCATTGATGTCAATCGATATCAAGATGCACAATGTTTGTAAATGTATCTCTGACGCTGATGGAAAATAAACAAATTGAGTATAAGTGAGCGACTAGACTTGAAAATTTACATACAAAATCGATATGAAAAATAATGAGTAAAGAAATAAACAAAGGATCACCAAAGAAAAAAATAGAAGAAAAAAAAATACAAACAATTCACCTCTTCTTCAGACTTTAGACTAATCATATTAGTGTTAAACAAATTTGAACTTCCTTGCTTGCACTTTTTCTATTTTGTATAGGTTGTCACCCAATGAGGTTAGTCTAATAGAAGCATGTTAGGCTTCAAATAGGGCGAACGTAAGGATTCTCCTAGCAATAGGAGGTCTTTTGTTTGAACCTCAACTTGTGAAAAACATCTATTGAGGATGAGTCATACCTAAAATTGCTCCCGACCCAAAGTGGTAGCTCACCCGGCCACCATTTTACATATTTTGTATAAGATGCCAATACCATCATATACCAATAATTTATGTGGAAGCTTACGTCTGAGGTGGTTAGAGCTAAGTTGGCCGGTGATAGCGAAGTGTGGCGGCCAGCGGAAGTAAGTCAAGTTATGATTTTTATGCTGACCATTTTTAACTTGTGAAGACCCGAGCACGCCATGAGTAGGAAAAATGATATTCAATGGCGGACTAGACGACGCATGGCGAAATGTCAGGGAAGATGGTTGATGAGGGAGTGTCAAGTATATATGCCAACTCCAAAGATGAGTACTTCACTCAGCAACCCTAATGAATGTACTCACTTCTATTCTCCACAAAGTCACATGATCTCAGTCTCCGATTCGATGGGACGAGCACAACTTGACCTTGATCGGTTCCGGCTCATCTGGGCCTGTCTACTTGGCCAAAGATCAGTCTGGATTCCCTATTGCTGTCAAAAAGGTATTTATTTTCTAATTTCATTTCTTTAGTGCCTTTTATTCTGTGTTCTAAACAAAATTTTGTTTTACTTGCCGGGTTTTGGCTGTGGAGTATATTTGTTTTGGCTCTGTTCTTGTTGAATGTATTTCGATTAGGGTTAGAAGTTGGTCGATCTCCTTCTGTTTCTCAATGGGTTCTGCCCAAGTTTAGCTTAAAGTTCTTTTGCATTTGACCTTTGTAAACTTTCTGGAATTGATGTGTTAAGTTTCTTTCCTCCTTTTCTTCTAGTTATCATTAAATTCTTGGTATAAGTCCTATAGTTCAATTTTATGTTTTACATTGTTCAATCTGGTTTTTGGTTTTGAACGTAATTTTGGTCTATCTTGAATTGAATGATACTGAAAAAATTCAATCTAGACTGCATTATGTCATTGATATGATGATTGTGATGTTGGAACTTAAAGTTGACTCCATAAAAGAAGTGTTCGATTACAGTAGTCGAGTTTGCATCATCACTAAGTCACAAACTTAGGAAGCTGCCACATAAAAACCATATATGTCACACAAGTATATTCACTACACAATCAAAGGCCACCCTCCCCACTTTTTCAATTGCAAATCAATCCAAATAGCTAGCGTATTATGGATATTTCTGCCTATTTGCCAAGCGCATACTTCTTTCTACATCTGAAATTCTAGTTTTTCTAAAATTTGGAATATATGAAAAATTGACAACTAATGCCTTGTTTCTCAGTCGGTTATGATACTGATCAATGATTTTACTGTTATAAGTAGGCTGACATCAGGGAGCTGGATGAAGTGAAGCTTCTATCAAAATTGTCTCATAAGAACATTGTCGTGAGTAGAGTCTCTTGTGTTTATTTCACTTCTAGAACTCTTTCACTTCTCTGACGTTTGTGGTTTCTCAAAAATATTTGGGTGTGGAGACAAAGGAAGAAGCCTCATATATTATGTTGGAGTATGTTCCTGGTGGATCTATTTCATCACATTTAATGAAGAGACCTTTCAATGAGGATGTGAGTTCATGCAAACCTAATTTACATATGCAGGTGTTTAAATGCTAAATTTTGTAAATACTTTTTGAGCAGAAAATAAGAACATACACGCAGCAGTTGTTGTCAGGACTACAATATTTACACCAAAAAGAAATCAAGCATGGTGACATCAAGGCATATTGCTTTATCTGCACATCATATGCAAATATAGTAAGGTCTTTTCCTTTTTTCCTAATACTGTACATGTAAGTGGATAATATCTAGGAGAATTTTCATATACACCCAATTTTAAAGAGTGATTTTAAATAAAACCCACATAATATTCGTATCTAATAAATATATAAAATATATCAATTATGATAAATATTATATCTTATTTTTTCTAAATTTTACACAATTGACATCATTCAACTATAACATATTAATATAATAAATAAGCTTAATTGATGTTGTCTTAAATACCTTGGTTATGAGTTTTTCTTCTAATATAATTATGATTTTTCAATCAATTTACAAGAATCATGTAGTTTTCTTTATTTTTATGAAAAAAATCCAGATTAAAGAAATTCAATCTTTAATCTATACATAAAGTAAAATATAATATGAATAAGATATATGATCTAAACCCTAAACCCTAAACCCTATACGTCTTGAACCTATACCCTAAATCTTATACCTCAACCCTATACCCTAAACCCAATTTTAGGTTTCTTCTTTTTAGGTATATTATCATATCATGCCCTACTTAATAGGTACATTAGAAACGTAAGTAGTGGATAGTAAAATGTTATCTCAATTAGGATGAGAAATGATATAATAATATACCTAAAAAAAATTAATCAAAGAACAAGAATGTGTACCTTACAATTAGACATTTTTTGACTATGTAGAGAGACATCAAATGTGAGCTTAGGAATGAAAAATATCATCCTATTACAAACGACATACTTCTTTATATAATAAACTCAAGTTAGTAATAACAAGGTAATGAATTAAAAAATATAATTGATTATGACAAAGTTAAATCCAACTAAATTTTAGCTAGTATTTGAGTTTCAAATTGATGCTAAAATTAAGAAATATACCAAATTTAGTTTTCTACTGTCTGAAAGGCAAATTAGAGAAACCGAAAAATGAAGAAAACTATTAATTATAGACATTTGTTCTATATGGTATGTTTGTTTATGTGGAATGAGTGTAAAAAAAAATTATGTATGAGTTTATCTTAAAATATGTCTAATATTTTGAGTTTTTATCTAATTTTGTCTAATATCTATAATATTATGAATTTTCAGGGCGCAAATATCCTTATTGACGCTGATGGATGCATTAAACTTGCAGATTTTGGTGCATCTAAACAGGTGGTTTAACTGGCACATATTTTCATTTCCTTTATCTGTTCTCATTCACATATATAGATATATATCTAAAGTGTTTATTTTGTGTTGTCACTTCTACTGTATATGTTCATTATCGTAGGGTGCACAACTCTGGATGGCTCCTGAAGTCCTGGACAAGGATCTGCATAATTCCAGGCATGCTATTTGATGGTGATGATATATCATTTTTAAGTTCTCTATCATCTTGCTATAGTATTAAGAATTTTTTTATATAGGACACAGTCACACAGAAGATAAAAAATAATTTTCTATGGGAGAAGCAAAGGTGCACATACTTGATAAAATCATAGAAGAGTGGATCTTCTAATACAGCCATGGTCTAAACTTCATGATTGGAGAGAACTTTAGTTGTCTAACATATCTTGTGAGGGTTATGTGCTGCAAGACCTACAGCTTGATTAGAAAAGAAGTACACCCTTTTGCAGATAAGATCATTAACCCAACTCTAAAACTAAAGCCTTTTTGTCCAAATAGAAGAGTCCATGATAGTTTAAGACTTGGCCTGTAAAGTTGCACAAAGAATACCATTCATGAGTCGATATTTGAGTTGATGTTAAGTTGTATCAAGACTTCAAGAGCAGTCCGGGGTCTACTGCTATTAACAGTCTATTTGAGTCTGACAATTATACAGCGCACCCGGCTAATCTCACCGTCCACTCATCTGTGTCCGGCCCCACCTGGTGATATCACCGGCGATCTCACCGTTCAATTTCCGGGTGCGCCGAATACGCTCTCATTTGAGTAATCAGGGTAAATACAATGTCTTTAAGTTCTGAAAGGGTCTCTTCTTTTTAACAATTCTTTTTGGTACTTGAGGACTGTATGGAAAATGCATTTCAAGCCTCTAAATAAGGCCACTTTTGCAAGGCAAGTCACAAACGGAATGAGTGGAATTTGAGTGTCGTTGAATCTCCTCCTCCCTGTGATTTATGTCTCTCTGTTTCCCTTCAAATGACAGCATCTTATGACTCTTTTCCTAAATCTTCTCCAGTTACCAAGACCTCTACTCCAAAAGCTCAGCATGACCATAAGCATAATCAGTCATACCCATCCTCTCATTGTCCTACTTCACTAGGATGTGGAACGTGATTAAAGAGTTTAAGTGATGTTTTCTATGAACGACTTCTAGCTTGTTATTGCAAATGCATAATCTCTCCATTTCTTGTGCTAAAGAATATGATGTTATTGGTTTTTTCGTGATGGAAAAGTCTTGTACTTATTCCTGAAAATCTTGTGAAATCATACAGCCCAGTAAAAATATAAGGTCCAACATTGTGTACCACTACCAGTTATGTCTATCAAGTGAATGACAGTTATAAGTTTCATGAGATTTCATTTGAAAAAGGAATCGCATTTACTTCAATTGATGAACAAAGTTTGGTATTTGGATCTTATAGCATACTTCCAGTATCTTAGGTTAATTAGTAGTGGTCCTTGATAGAGTTTAACGGTGATGAATACAATTTTGCCTTATCTATTTAGTGTTTATTATTTCCTGTATAACTATTAAACACTGACATTTGAGAATAAATTCTTTAGATTCACTTATAAGTCTGATATATGGAGTGTTGGGTGCACTGTTATTGAGATGGCCACCGGAGAGGATCCTTGGAGGCGAAAGTACCACGCAGGGGTAAATAATTCTGCTTAATTTTTAAATAAGTTCAAGAAAATGTTTTCTCCGATATGTTTCCACTAACGAATCATTCTTTAGGACTCATTTCTCAAACATATGGCCAAATCGAATTCTGTTCCTCCAATCCCTGGCAATCTTTCTTTTCATCTGAAACAATTTTTGAGACGATGTTTGCAAAGGTAAGCTAGTGCTGTTCACTGTTGTCTGTTGTCTGTTGTCTATATACAACCTAGTATAATTGCAGTACTAATAAGTACTAGTATATACAACCTAGTATATCCATCGGAGGCGTCCGTCCTCGTCCTCCAGCTACCAGCAGAGGCGGCGTCCGTCCTCGTACTCCAGATGCCAGCAGAGGTGGCGTCCGTCCTCGATCTCCTACTTCTACTGCTTGGGTAGGCGGCCACCGTTCTCATCTTGCTACTACACGCGAATGCGTTCGTCCACATCTTCCTGCTCTTAGGAGAGGCGGCCTCCATCCTCATCTTGGTGCTGTTAGGGGAGGGGGCGTCCGACCTCATCTTCCTGCAGGCGGCCTCCATCCTCATCTTGCTGCTGTTAGGGGAGGCGGCGTCCGTCCTAATTAGGGATATGGTAAAAATCCCCAGCCGGTACCCACAGGGATTCGACTTTAATAGGGGAAAAATATGGGATAAACGGGTAAGGGGTCACAGTATTCAAATTCTTAAATCGAATACTAGAGTCAGTAGGGTGTATGGTATTTTTTTTCAGTAGGGTGAAAAAAAATTATTAATTATATATATATAATTTATAAATAAACATTTATATCCCCACCCAATGCATAGACGTTTTACTGTTATTGTTTTTTAAGGGGCTGTTACTGTTTTTTTTTTTTTTTTAAACAAGACTTGTATTTGTTTTCATTGGATTGAATAAATGAACTTATTATATTTTAGTATTTGAGTTTCATACTTCTATATATCGTATTTCTTTGAAATAATTTGTTACATACTGATCATTTATGTTGCTAAAGGGTATCAGGTAAGATATGGGGACCTAATCTCCAAAAAGGATGGGGAATTTTAATTATCTTATTACGGGAATTAGGGCGGGTACATGGATGGGTAATGAAACAAGGTATATGTATGGTTTTGTGATACTCTTACACTACCCTCTCTATTATCATCCCTAGTCATCATCATGGTGCTGCCAGGGGACGCAACAGTGTTGGGCTCTAAGTGCACCCTAACCCTCATCCTCCTATTTTCAGCAAAGGTGGTGTACGTCCTCCATCATCCTGCATCTAGCGGAGGCAGCGTCCGTCCTCATTCTGTTGCTGTCAGCGGAGGCAACGTCTATCATCGTCCTCCAATTGCTAGTGGAGGTGGCATTCATCCTCGTTCTCTGCCAGCAAAGGTTTTCATCTTTGTCCTACAGTCCTATTGTTAGTGGAGGTGGCCTCCGTTCTTGTAACGCCCTGATTTGAACCTATCAAGCACATTACAGTGTCACATATTCATTGAACTTTAGGTAGGATTCATCACTCAGGTTCTAAAAACGCGCAAGTCAAAGAAGAAAATAAAAATTAATTTATAAAGTGAGTTACACAAAAATTTAAGCAAGTTATTTTAAAATGAGATGAAACTATAAGATGTTTAGATATCTTTCTAATCAAACAAACTCTCTCTCAAACAAAAATCAAATAATAGTTTGATTTAATGTCAACATTCGAAAAGCTTGCAAGAGAGATAATTTTCAGAATAATCACATACTCGATCAAAAGGCTACCCAAGGACAAGAAACATAAAGGAACATGTAATACGTAGGCCTGTAAATGAACAAGATCTAGAGCTGATCGACATAAATCCGGATCCATTTAGCAATATAAATTTTTGATCCGAACCCGACCCATGTCTTGTCGAATCATTAATAACTCGATCCAAAGAGTAGTGTTACATACACACAAAAATTATACAAAATATCAATACCAATTGACATGGCCTATGCCGCATAAATTTCAAGTTAATATTGTATAGATAATGTGGATTTTTTTTTCTTATACCTTTTTCATATTTGGCACGATGAATAGAGTCGTCGAGAAAACTAAAACTTCGTCAAGAAGCTCATACCTTTCGAGCTTCGAATTTTCTCTGCAATCTCTACATGGACAATCTACCACCATCAGCGCATCGGAGTTCCCGAGATGAAGCAAACGCAAGCGGTTCTCCGTCGTTAGTCACTGAAATTGAAAGTTTTTGTCATACAATCTTCTGTCGCGTCAAATAAATTGAGTTAGTGCGTCCTTCAATTCTCACTCTTATATGTTCTTCCTCAAATGATTTAGGACCGGTCATATGATCAAATAGATAATGAATGTACGACCGAGATCACATCACCATATTTAGGTAGTGCTATTAACACACCCTTAATTGCTATTCACACACTTCATACAACTTTTATAAGTTTATAATTCAGTTTTCTTTTGCTATTACCCAACTTACCCTCCTTTTATTTTATTTACTTTTTATTTATAATTTCTCTTGTCTCTTGTCTCTCTTCTTTTTGACTTTTTCACATCTCCTCTGCAAATGAGTTGGGTGTCTGTGTCTATCATTTCTACTTCAACACCATTGGAAGAACAAATAAGAGGGTTTGTCTCTCTGCAATGTATCCAACCCTAGATGAGAATTGATCGAGAAATATTGTTTTCCTTTTGTTTCCTTTCATCAAAATTCAAGTACTAGTTCTCCATTTTGTATATCGATCACTTCCTCTGAGGTGATCAAGATTAGTCTGCGGGTTCGGAAGCTCTGTACGTAGTGCAAATGCAAGTCAAAAAGTAGACCCATCATGTTTCTCATGGTTGGTAGAAGATGGCAAGATGCCAATCAAATGACTTTGCAGCCTCTAAATTTGTTTTCAAACAGGCTCAAGTATAATTTATACGATTCCATAATCACATAAATCTCGTCCCAAGTTGGTGAGGGCTTTAAATAATCCAAAGCTTTCGTATACAATGCAAAGAAATTAGCTTCAGACGTAGCTCTTAAAATAAGTTGAGTGTATTGGATTTCCTTGTTATATCTAGGATTTTCAGTTGGTTGAGAACTTGAGATCATATTAAACGTTCCGATTATCGAATAGAACAAAATTTCCAATTATAATATAGATTCATTAATCTTAACGACCCCTTTCGTAATTTTACGGTAACGAAGAAAAAGATAGTTCAAGTAAATTTGAAGTTTAACAATCAAAATAAAAGACCTGTTATCCTCTCAATCAAAAAAGAACGACTTCACTTCTCCAGACATATATGCATGTCCGAAATTCATTGTAAGCTTGAGATTACAACCCAACACACACACATATGAAAGTTCAATAACTAAAAATCACATGTAAACATGCTAATGTACAGTTCGACTCATGTGGACAAAGCTCTCTACCATTGTTGATGGATAAGATCATCGTCTTCTCTTCTGTCTCTGCCTTGGAGTCTGTGGTGTCCATGACAAGGAGAGCCACCACGAGATCCACATGAAGCTTTGCTGACTCAACTCCACATACGCCTATCCAATTTTATACTAATCATGATTAGCTTTGTCAATGAATGCGCTCATTAGCTTGGATTATACCCTGGACTGGACTGGACTAGTTGTATATATGATTCGCACAATGCTAAAGAAACAACCATACATTTCGGTCCTCTATTAAAATGAACCTTTAGTGTTGCTTTTTGTTAGATTAATCTACAAAAAAGCAGTGGTTCAAGTGAATTAATTAGGCATTATAATGGACACCTATTCTATCAGGAAGTTAATTTGGATTAGAAAACTCACACTTTTTGCAGTTGAGGAGCAAACATATAGTTGACAGGTGAAAGGGGATGGACCCTTTGCCTTTGATTAGGATCTAAAAAAAACACACTAAAACATGAACGTTTTAATAATTAAAGGGGACATTTTAGCACTTGTTGGTGTTTGAAAATGACTGATTAATTAGTTTGGTTGATCATCATTTTCAATCAAGATGATTGGTGTAATTAATTTTCTTGCGGATAGGGCTTTGAATTATAGTATTTGGTTGAAGCAAACAATTTGTTTTTGTTTCGATGCTTTTGGATGATCGAGCTGAGACGATAGTTTTGTATCCATTGATGTAGAACATGACCATATATTACAGACTAAGACGACTCGTTCATTTAAATGGTTCTTATATATGTTTTTTTTTTTTGATGAGATGGTTCTTATATACGTTGTCATCTAGTTATGAGTCTACGTATTAACTTATAGCAATAGTCTGCAAGTTGGAAAATCTGAAGCAATGATCGAGCTGCATTTGCAGAATTCATTGGACTTCAAAATCAGACTAAATTATCTAAAAAATATAAAATTGAATTCGGAAGATAGAAGGAACTTATCTGCGATGAATCAGAACTCAAAGGTGACACGCCTTTTCCCTTCTTCTGTTTCCCCCCTCCCCCTCTTTCAAACACTTATGTTCAATCGATCTCCTTCTCTTTTCTCTTCTAATTAACTCTGATTTGCAGTCCATTTTGGTGAATAATAAGTTTCTTGTAGATATACGACCAGTTGATTGTGAAATGCTTATTAGTTATTACAGACTCTAAGACTCTTTATCACCCTCTTTCAAACTTGTCCTCCGGCAAACCATTCTCCAAAATTCTAGTCTCATTCTTTTTCCGAAAAAAAAACTATATGTTTCACTATTTTCTCATTCAAATGTGAAACTATTTGAAGGAATGGGTCATGACACTTCTATTATATACAAAGTTTTGCAAATTTGAAAACTTTATCATGTTTTTTATAAGAAAAAATAATATTTAACCATTAATAAACTCGATACATCACATAGTTTGAAACATACTCGAAATATTACACAAGTCGGTCATTCATTCATGCACAAGTGTTCATTATTTCATTATTTTAAGTGAGAACAAAAAAAAGATTTGTTCATGCAGATAGGATGTCATATTTTCATTCATGGAGCATATGTGATTTGTTTGACATTTTAACTCGATTTTCTAATATTTTTGTCGTTAATTGACATATGTTTAACATAATCTCATAACATCAAATTTGTAAAAAAAAAAAACTGAACCTTGTAAAACTTCACAATTCATTTTCTATCTGCTCATGTTTTTTCATGGATTCATAATCTCACCCAACATTTTTTGTTTGTAGTTTGAACATCATTTTTTTTTAACAAAGAAAAGGAATATTATCCATTCATTCTTATCCATAACCATTCCCCAAAAACATGATTTACTACAAGAACTTTCCAAAATCTGATTTATTGTCATCATAAAGCCAAACTCTTCCTTACGCGCCGGCGCCGGCGTGTCCGAAAATACCCAGCACAACTGAACCCGTCAACTCCAAACCAAAGCGCGTGCATCACACGTCCTCTCTCCCTCTCTCTCTCTCTCTCTCTTCGTACGAGGTTCCCCTGTTTAAGAGAGAGCCTCTGCTGCTTCTTTCCTCAGCCTCAGAAAAAATCATTATCAGAACATCCCGAGAAACCTGTCATCCTACGGCACGAGCTGTACGGATCCGACCGTACCTACGTGTCCCCTTCATCTTTATCTTCCCTTAAAGTTAGCGCCTTTTATGTTCCTGTCTCTCCCTAAAGATTCGAGCTTTCTCAGATTCACCTAGGATCACAATCCCAATCAGATTCAGTATTCATTAATCAACGCTGTCGATTTTGGTTTCTGGGTTTAAAATAAGCCCATGTTGTTGAATCTGGGTCCAGGTGTGGGATCTGTTTGCTTCACATTCCTGTCCTTAAACCTGTCTCAGAAGATCTACAAGTTCAGATTTAAGCTCAAGGTTTAGACTTTAGAATCAGAAACAGATTCTGGGTTTGTGTTATAATTTTTTGTTTGTGTTCGAACTTGGGTGATGGGTGCTAATTTATCGGGTGGTGTTACGGACACGGAGGGTATGGTGCAGCCGAGGCTTGGGGATATACCAGAGAGCTGTGTGGCGTTGGTTTTGATGTACATGGATCCTCCAGAGATTTGCAAGCTGGCCCGGTTGAACCGGGCTTTTCGAGGTGCTTCGTGGGCCGATTTCATCTGGGAATCGAAGTTGCCGGCGAATTATCGGTTCATTGTGGACAAGGTGTTTGATGAGAAGAGTACGGTGAAGAATTCAGGGAAGAGAGATATCTATACCAAGCTTTGCAGGTCTAATTCATTTGATTATGGAACAAAGGTAGTTCTTTTATGTTCTGAGTTGTACTCTGCTTATTTGTTTGTGTATGAGAAGATAGGCTTGTTTGGATTTGGATGAGTTTGGCTTAATTTGTTTTGGAAATTCTCTTGTTTTTTGAAGGAAATTTGGTTAGATAAGAACAATGGTGGTATTCATTTGTCGATTGCTTCAAAGGCGTTGTCGATCACAGGGATAGATGATCGAAGATATTGGAATTTCATAGCAAGTGATGAATCTAGGTGAGCCACTGAGCCTATAATGAATGTATATGTTCAGTTTTGTTTTGGGCCTTATGTTAGAGTTTGATATGAGCCAGGAAACCAGCTTGATCTTCAATTGTGTATCTTTGCCCAAATTTTTGCGAGCCTTGCACCTTTTTGTATATGTAATGTTTCTTTTGTGGTCAGTCTATTTCTTGTTCAATAGAATCTGAGATGACAGGAGATTCAAGAACCTAATTTGTTGTGTAATTAATTTGTGTAGGTTTCAGACAGTGGCTTATCTCCAACAAACATGGTGGCTTGAAGTTAATGGAGAGTTTGATTTTCAATTTCCATTAGGGAAATATAGCCTGTTCTTTAGGCTCCACCTTGGCAGATCCAACAAGAGACTTGGTCGCCGAGTATGCAATTCAGAGCATGTTCATGGCTGGAACATAAAACCAGTGAAGTTTGAGCTTACGACTTCTAATGGTCAACGGGCTGTATCAGAATATTACTTGGACAACCCTGGAAACTGGGTCAATTACCATGTGGGAGATTTTGTTGTTGACAATCCTCATGCTTTGATCAAGATCAAATATTCGATGACCCAGATCGATTGTACACACACCAAAGGCGGTGTTTGTGTAGACTCTGTGTTGATACACCCTAGTGGTGTAGGAAAAGAGCATTAGCTCGTTTTGTTAGGAGGTAGAGCTGCAAATTACTAGTTGCAGTGAGTGAGAGATAGAGATTACTGGTTGGTTTTAGGGGCATGTAATCTCTTTTAGGATGAGTATTGTATCTTTAATTTGTTAGGAATTTTAAGTGTTGTTTGCAGTTAAATTTTACCAGAAGAAGAAACTGCTTCGATGTATTGCGAGTCGGGAGTCTTATGATCGAAAGCTGTCAATAATCGATGTATTTCATTTGAGAAAGAACTTACCTTCTTATTCCTTTGTTATTTAGTTTGGTTTTCTTTGCTTTACTCTTAAGCCAATGAAGGGTGAAGCCCTTTGTTTCTTCATTGTAATGTAGTATTTCCAATTAACTTCAATTTGTATCCGCTGTACTCATCAATCACATCCTGGCGTTAGTATTTGGTTTCTCGCCATTATCCCCATCCTAAATAGTCTACCTTTTTTAGGCTGGATAAATGTCATAGTTATGACTATTTGGTCAATATACTTATGGTAATCTTTCTGTTATTACTTTTGCTGATTATCTGGTGTCTAATGCCACAGGAATGACTTCCTTTATAGAAAATGGTACTTGCTGTGATGGTGTTGCAGTATCTTATACTCCATCCATGGTTCTATTCCCTTGATTCTTGACTGAATTCTGTTAGAAATAGAAGGTTAAAGATAATCCCTTGGGTCACCTAGCTCGTAGTGCCAGGTGATAGCAGGTTCTGCATTTTTACAACGCCAAGTCCAATAAATGCTTCGTTCCCACTATGAAGTAAAATTTTGTGTTTAGTCTGGTGTCAAAGGTAATCAAAATATGGTAGCTGTAAGAATGGTTGTCTCAGCATGACCTGTGTATCTTGCTGTTGCTTGTGAAATTTAACTTGTATGTAAATCCCCAAAATGGCTGAATGAGTTTGGGGACCATGCTCGAGTTTCTTTTTTGTTAATCTTATTGATTTAAACCGGTAACTCAGCTGTGATGATTTTTTGACCTGTCTTTAAATGCTATAGTATGTCCATTTCTGTTAACTTTCTCACTGATAACTTATGTATGATCTCACTTTTGGTGTGTTTGCTTTAAAGCAAGAGAATTTGGTGTGTATTGATCTGATGTTAGATACAGTTGATAGTTCATGTCTCTGCATTTGGAGTTCATTGCCATCGTTGATCAGCACATTAATCACATTCAGGCTTCAGTTGAAGTTCAGCTGCTTAGAAATTAGAATACACCAATGGAGTTATGATCCAATTGGCCATAGCAGACCTAGTATCACATTCGTCTAGAGCATGACTAAAATTCAACAAGAATACAAGAAAGCGATGACAAACAACTGTAAATAATGTTCTCACACTTTAAAAAGCCATTCAAAAATGAACCACACTATAAATATACCACTATAGTAAGATGAGAAAAACAATTGGTAGTTAAGTTGTTGATAGTCGTAACATCCAATGTCAGGCAAATAAGTATGCCATCTTCTACACAATGTCAAGCAAATAATCAAGCCATCCTCTACACATTGTCATGCACTCATGCAAAGTCATCTTTTACACATGGCAAGTTACATCTTTTCCCACATATCCCAGTGGCAAACCACCATCTGCACCTCCATCTTCAAGTGGGAAGTCCCCTCCACCATCGGGGAAATCACAGTTGCCGATGAGTTGCCGGATCCAAATCTAGGACCACTTTTTTCCGGTCGTGATAAAGCCGCCCGCACAAGAAAACAGGTTAACCATGACATGTATAAACGCGACATACCAACCCAAACCGGCGACAAAGCCTTCAAAGCCATCAGCCCGGACTGCATTGCCGACTCTAGAACGGAGATATAACTTTCACCGCCAAGAGCATTCCATCCTCCTATGTCCTACCAGCGAAGTGGGCATGGAGATGGGTGCTAGTACCAAAATGAACCCATACTTCGATACAGTGAGGGAGACCCAAAATGATCACATTTCCAAAAGCCACAACAAAAAGACAAGCCTTGACGACGTACGATTTGGCAAGTGAGGGAGATGTACGAGACGAGCGACATCAAATCATAACACGCATAAAATGAATATGTGAAATCTATTGGAGTTTAAGCATGGAGGCTAGAGAAAAATTAACTTTTTAATTTGCTTATGTATAAATTATATGAAAATTATTGGAGTTGTTCTAAAATCTACCTACACTATAAACCCCTATTACCAAATAAAAAATAAAAAAAACTATGAAAACCACCGAACTTTTATAACCCTAATATGTGATCACAAAAAAGAGAAATTATATTATAACAGCAGAAGAGTATGTAATGACATATTCTAACTTGTATATAATATATTTCTTACCCAATGGATTATTAAAAAAAATTAAAAAAAAGAGAGAAATTATAACCCTCTTTCAATACCATATTAGACAAGAACAAACATGGTCCACCATTATCCCTAATTCAACCATAACAACAACATTATTTATCCCTATTTCAACTGCCTTTCACATCTCGGCTTTTTATCAAAGCCCCTTCACGTACAAAAGGTGTGCATCTTCTTGTTCTTCATGGATTAAGAAAATAATAGGAAAATAATAGGAATTTTGCTCGGAAAAAAAAAACTACAAATGTACATGGTACGATGTAAAAGATCTCCCTAATTTTTTGTTAAGATCTGTTGGTTTATAGGGCATTGCTCTCATGTTTCTAGGGGTGTGGGAATGATGTTGCATATGCTGTCGCACCTAGAGTAGCTCATTTAGAGGAACGTAAGTTTTTGTTAGGGGTTGAGTCTGATTGGTTTATGAATATCGTTGATAAACCCGTTACTGGTGCTAGTATTAGGGAAGTGAGTGTAACAACATTATTTACCCTATAATTCTTGTTATATGTAAGTTCTTATAAAAGTATTCCTTTCTTAAAAAAAAAAAACCAATACAACATTGGTTAGGCTGGGCCAATAAGTTCTCAAGATCTCAGTGCCCTAAACCAAGACAAATCATATTTTACCATCCCAGCAGAATTCACCTGTATATAATTCATCTTTTTCTAGTAACATCTAGATATTTTTCCCCATATAGAATCACAGATAGCAAAAGCTGCAAATTACCAAAGGGGGGTACGGTCACAGTTACTTCACTGGCAAACTTTGTTGATACACGGCAACGCTTATCACCAACAAACCTCTCTCTCTCTCTCTGTCATAGGGTTTGGGCCTTTCGCAGACAACCCTTTTCTTCTTCTTCTTCTTCCCCCCAAAAGGTAAAGTTCGATCCTTTCTTCCAATCCCATCTTCTCTGATTTATAAAGTTCTCGCCTTTCTCTCTTGTTTCTCTCCAATTTTGATGCGATTTGTGTTGTTTTGTTTTGAATCCCTAAATTCCCAATTTTTATGTATAATTCTCAATTCGAAACGTTTCATTGGCTATTGATGATCTCAATATTGAATTGTGGTTTTAATTGTGCAAATTTTGGATATTCATGACCTGGAGAACGGTAATTGATCTGAGGAACGTGATCAGTTTGATTTTGTTTTATCAAATTAGTAATCTTCAGTAGTTCTTTAGGATTTGCATGCTTTGCTATGTTTTGATTTTTAGGATTTAGTGGTTTTCGGATGAAAGCTTAATTCAAGTTTTCTAGTTTAGATTACATGGAATGATTTGCAGTATTTAAAATCGGTTTTGTTTTCTAGTTTTTTTTTTCAATGATCATTGTAATCTGGACTGAATGGTTTGTTACAATGTGGATTCAGGTCTTGAGGCTGAGGAAGGCATCCGGGTTGTGTTTATGGTATGTCGGAGTTAATTGATATAGCTCCTTGTATGGATTGGTTGAACGGGCTTGAACCTGACATGTCGGTGAAGGTCCTGACCTGTTTAGACAATCCAAAGGATCTTGTTCAAGTTAGTACTGTCTCACGCACTTGGCATTATATTGGTAAGCTAAAACTCTTTAACTTTAAGTAGTTCTATTACCTTAGTATATGAAATAGTTCTAAAATGTAAAACTTTACCTATGGTTGTATAGCATAAGCAGAATGTATGTAGCTCATGTATTAAGTCAATCAAAGATTTCAAGTTGATGGTTCTATTTATTTTGTATGTTAGTGTCTGCTAAGTTGTCTGTTGCTAATAGATAGTGGGTGCTTGGTTATATGATTTCAATGCTTATACTCTCTAAATTATATGTTTTCTTATGGTTGTCTGTGTGTGGCATCCATTCATTATAGATTGAGGGGGTTTGAAGAAAGCTTACTTGATCTTGAATGATTGAAACTAACGTGGGTATCCCATATTGTGGAATGAGACTTGAAAAATTATGAAAGGAGACATCTCACTTCTCTGATTTTATGCTCTCCATCTTGGAGGATTTAAATTGGCATACAAGGTATTTGGATAGTCTACCTATGGCAATGTCCCTCCCCAAAGCTGGAGCTTAGAAAATCCAGCTTAACAAAGATCATTTTAAAGATCGTCATCAGCTTGAAAAAAAAAAAAAGACAAATAGAAATCTGATTCCTACAGTTGACAAACCATGCAGTGATGTCGTCCCCCTTGTAGCATAGTGGTTGATTGCATGAAGCAACATTTACTAGCTCATGGGTTTGACTGGCATCAAGAGTTTCAACAGCGAGACAAACCATGCAGTGGCAATATGGGTGTCTTGTCTTACTATTCGATGGTATTGACTCTTATTTTCCATCCCAAGGAGAGTTCCTGGAATATATGGCTTCTGGGTTGAGTGAATTTTTCTGGATTTTAGCGATGAGAAAAATATGGATTATGGGCGCGATCAAAGAAAATCAAGTCAGTGGAAGCTGTAGGATAAATCAGATGGCGCTGGTGTATATCTAACAGGTAGTGGTGTGCTGGGTTCTGGTTGCGAAGCTGTGAAGCTGTGTTGGTGTATGGAGAAGATAAAATATTAGCGGAAGTAGCTGACTTCTTTGGTCCTATTCTCACCATTTTGGACAATTTATATAGGAATACAGTGTATTTATATATCAAATATTAAGCTATATATCAAAAGCCAGAAACTATTTTGCAGCCTACCTTTTAATTGCAATGAATTTCCTGCCTGATTTTCTTAGTCAAGATGTGCTGCTGACAATGTATTTCATTCAAAAAAACTTACACGAGTTTGTAACTTCTAATGTCTTGCAGTGGTAGAAAATGGTCTGTGTAAGAAGCTGTGCTTGAGAATGTTTCCTCAGTTATCTAGAGTTGCTCATGTTATCGAGTTACACGACTCTGATGCCAAAGAGTGTGCGGATGTTGGATCTAGCAATTCAAAGGAATGGGACACGTTAGAAAGGGAGCATAGAGTGTACGCCTTTTTAGCTCATGCATGTACATCTTTCCCTGCTAGTGATTGCATTTCAGGGGCAATCAGTGCTTCCAGCACCGACAATTTTCCGGAAGAAAGCATTAACAATACTCTTTACCCAAGCACGAGGGTTGGGCGGAGAGCTTCGTACTGGTCAAGTAAAGGCCAAAAGAACCCTGCAGTGCCTGAGATGTTGACTTACAAGTTGAAGTCTGATCTTATTATAATTACTGAAATCAATATACATCCTTTCCGAGGCAAGTATTTTAGTTTCTGAAATTATGGACTTCACTAATTTGTTTTGATGTTCTAAAATTGTCTGATCTTCTCTCTCTCTCTCTCTCTCTGTACAACTCTCTTTTACTACTTGCAGCTTACTTCCAGCCTGGACAACCCATATATTCTGCCACTGGCGTTCGATTTCATATGGGGCATGCCAAAGTCCCTATTGATGTAGAGAGTGACCCAATGAAGGAATCATGCCATGGTGACAAGTTTGAGTGGACTTACACTTCACAAGTGTTCCCAATGGCTCAGGTATGTGATCTGATCTAAACTTGTTTCCTACCTTTCTATACTTGCATCTTTGAATTTGTTGTTTTGAAATATTCTCTTCTCCAATAGAGAGCCCATGTTGTTTCCTTGTATACTGAATACCTCCTTTTTTGGGTTAAGGTGGTTTGTAATAAGACAAGTTTGGAGACCATGATTCTTGTAAACATTTCTGCAACTTTCAGAATAGAAACTTTGTTTGGGGGCTAGATTATGACTTGTATTCCAGTAGACTATTACACAGTTTTGAAACTAGAAACACTGCTTTTGTGCATTTTAGGACTTTTATACAATTAGCACTTGACTTCCAGAGTTTTCATCTCTCTCTCTCTCTTTTAGGTATTAAATTTTAGGCTCACAAGTTTATGATCAACTATCCTAGTGGCTTTATGCTTGCCAAGTCTTTCGTCCATCCTTTGACAAATTCTTTAAAGAGATGTTGGTACATGGCTAGACCTTATTTGATCTTCCAATTCAGGTAACTAATTGATGACTTTTTTACCTTCCCAACAGGAGGACTGCTTGCAGACTTTTAAGCTTCCAGAACCAGTTCTTTGCATAGGTGGAATTTTGCAGATTGAGTTAGTCGGGAGGGTTCAGAGACAAGAAATGGATGACCTGTTCTATATATGGTTTGTTCCGTGCTTTATTTCTCTCAAGTGTTATAACAATTAAAAATCTTAAAATGAAGAACATCAATATCTGAGAGTAGTATTATTATTACAACGCTGACAAAGTTAAGTAGTGTTTAAAATCATAGCCATCAAGTCAAATCTGACAATTGTACTTGGTGGTTCAGTAATATGAAGGATGGATGCAAGTATGTGGAATAGTGTCTCTTATTTAGTTGGTTCAATAATTTTCTTTAAAATTGTTAATGGAGATATGTCAGTGAAATGCAATGCTGGTCCTCATGATTTGATCATCTAGTATGGTAAACTGTGCCAAGCAATGGACATGGAGCTGATGTTCAAATCTGACACAAAAGAACGTAGTTTTCAGATTTAGGAATGTTTTGGCAATATCGGTTAGTGGAATACATAATGTGTTTATTGGGTCTGTAGTTTGGTGTGGTAATAATGACACTCTTCTTTTGTTGTCTTTGATACTTGGTCATTAAGATTATGGTCAGACTTGTCAAACATGATTGAATAATTGAATTGTAGAATACCTTGACATTAAGAACTCGTTTATTGCCTTATGTGGGAAGAGAAACTTAAAAGATGCTACACTGGAACACAATTCGGTGGTATTTGGAAAGGTCCATTTCTTTAGTTTCGGTTGAACACTGTATACTTGTTGATCCTGTTTTATCATTTCTCTGCTTCTGCTTTATCATTATCTGATCATACATCTTTGTTACATCTATGTACTTCTCCTATTGAATTTCATTGGTCACTATACCTTCTCTATTTGGCATTGAATAACATACTCTATTCTGCCTATAATCATCTCTTGTGATGTTATTTTAGAGAAAAGCTAAAAATCATCCCTGTTTCCGGCATCACTTGAATTTCTCCTTTCTGTCTTTGATGTTGCACAAACATTGAAGAATGTAGTGGAAATGAACAATTCAAAACATGTGCAAAAAACAGGTGTAAATATTTCATTATGAGATGGACCGTCATTGTTTGTTGTTTTGGCTTCATTAACCCTGTTTGATGTTTTGTTGTTTCCTGCCATTTAATACTGCACACTCACATGTGAGCTAATTTTGTTATAGTTCTATTCACATGCTTTGATAGTTTGATTATACAAAATGCCTTCATGTCGTGGGGAAAAAAAATATCTCCCTTTATCCCCCATATTAATTTTAGATAGTTCATCTGGACTGCATTCCGGGATGGCAACAATTCTCAGTTATAAATGTTTCCAAAGTTGCAATCTTAGTTATAACCGTTATTGCTACTGAATAACTTGTTCTTTTAACATGTATATACTAAATTTTGGGTGCTATGTTGCTTCCTCAGTGTGTTTCATGTTGAAGTCAAGGGGAAATCACTAGGACCTGCATTTAGTGTTGAAACCAATGCACCATCTGGGTTGTTTGTGTTGAAGAGACAAACCAAGTTCAACCAACCAAGCTCACCTGAGAACAAGTTTAATGCTAATTCCACTGGTGATTTGGAGAGAGACGTTAGAGAAATGCTTCCCATTGTGCTGCATGGAAATGTAGTGGATTTTGAGGAATATTATGAATGGGATGATGCCGATTATGAGACAGACGAGGAGTTCATGGTCTAAATCATTTGTGGTTGTGATTTTTCAATGTTCATTTTTTCTTTTTAAACTCAGCTTCTATCCTGCTTTGAACTGGATAGCAGCTCCATCTGTGGCTACTTTTCTTGAGTGCTAGACTACAGTGAGAGTGATAGTCATATACTGTCGGTGTAGCTATCTACTTAAGGTATTAATCGTATTATACAATTAGCAGTTTTTATATTATGTATTCTAATATTAAGAATCAGTCTGATGATGCTCTGGGTTTTGGAAGGTGTCCAACTAACCTGAAAGGTCATCCTCAATTCCATTCTTAATATTCCTTGTAACCAACCCTGTAAATGTATGGTCTGCCAAATCTTTGCATGTACCTATGAAGTTTTGTATTCTGATGTCAAAATGCATAGTTCCATAATTACGGAAGTTTGATGTGTATATTGCATCATTCAAAGACAGCTGACCGATTCGAAACCTACTAGGATAGGATCCCTGGTGCATCTCAGTTTGAGACAGTATTCTCACAAAGAAAGGAGTAGCTTTCCGACAGAGTATTCACACAAGCGCCTTCACTCGTCTATCCGAATCCTCTACTTTCCTTGTTCGTTCACCTGCCCGGTCTGGTAATCTTACGTGCTGGCTTGGACGAGTACAGTTCTCTGATTTGAATCACTTGAACTAAAGCTCCAATATCCGTACTACTTAAATTTCTTACTCGTCACAGTCAAGATCCTGCGCATCAAATGATTACTGACTTGAACTACCACTTGCTGCTATTAACTCAGTAGACAATCAGACGAGATGCTAATTGGAGAAGAACTAACCGCACCTAAAGCACAAGCATACAGATTCGTAGTGTTCGTTCAGAGATTCACCATACCCTTTTCATTCGGCAATGCAACTCTAGCTAAATCCCTATCATTCATCTCTAATGGTGCTGGTTTTGGACCATATGTTTGCACTCCCCATTTCATCAAAAATGTTGGGAATTCTTTCCAGAGTTTTGTAAACCTACAGATAGTGTTAAATCAACATCTGTTGATGCATACCAATATTTATCCAAATTCAGGCAACTCTGAAATAACACTATTAATTTGAAACCAAAATTGCTAACCACGCCCTGATATGACTCTCAAATCAGAACCACTTTATATCACATCACTATGTATTAGTGAATCCGGAGAAGAATAATATGTATTTATGAATTGGGAGAAGATGGTTGACAAGGGAAGTGAACAATACTCAACGGATGATTTTTTTTTTTTTTTGTCGATTTCTAACACTTGATTGCTTTATCTTTGGAAACAAGAACACGTTATTTCTGTTGAAGAGTGCATAACATGGACGGTAACAAAATAAGTGAAGTTGTAAGTTCACCCTCCTAGTTTGCATACTGTTTGCACTAATAAATATTCATATCACAGTCTTGATAGTTATTAGGACACTGAAGCTCAAAGGGGAACCTGCTCTTTAGGATGTTTTAGCCTTCACCGGAGCTGGCAGTAACTGCATCACCGAAACAAGGAAGAATGTCAGAAGAAAAACTATGCAGCAGTTAGTAGATCAAATCCGAGCAGAATTATGCAAATCCGCTAAGCACTCATAAAGATAGACAGCATAGAGAACAGTGGCACAGATACCTGATAACATGAAATCAGAGAAGTAGTAAATCCCAAGGCTCCAGTAACACGTGGTGTGATTTTCTTAGGTGCCAACTGAAGCAACCCAATTGCAACCACTGTATCCATGGCTGCTTTAACCAGGGCTAGTGATCTTTCATTCGATTTTTTGAGTTTAGCACGGTACGCCTCATTCTGCAGCCACAGATGCACAAAAAATGTAAAAATTGCAGTAACTTGAGCCAGCGAAATTATAACGTGTCGATACACTGAATAAGGTAAATTCAACATACTTGATACTTGTCACCGGTCTTCAGATCTTTCTCCAACTTTTTAATTTGTCCAGAAAGCCTTCCTAGCTCCCCAACCTGATTTAGGAGGTAACAGGAACAAATAGTTCATGTTATATGTATACTAAATAATAAATAATACATATAAACAGCAAGGCATAAAGGATGAAGAAAACACACCTCAACTAAAGTGGTGCAAACTGAGGAACCCATCCAACAGTAAAGAGATATACGACCAATTAGCTCAGCACGTTCTTTGTTCTAATACAAACATAATATTTCAAACTAATACCACAATGGTTTTACAGAATCCAATTCATAACAATGGAATTGAAGGAAGTACATGGTAAATATATACCTTATAAATGCCTGTTCTGCCAAGCCAGACAATTTGGTCAAGAAACAGAAAAGTTGACAACAATGCATTTTTCGACTGTACAAACAAGAGGTCAAAACTGAAAAATCATTATAATATGACAACAAAAGGTAGAAATCACATTCCGGTATGAAGTAAACCATACCTTTCCAAGCAGAACAAGAGGAAGAGGAGTTCCACGAGCAGTTGGACTAATCAGACCATGAAGATCATTCACAAACTGGAACCAAGCAGACAATTGATAAAATGTTCAAGAATGTAAATTACTGTAATTCAACTTCCAAGTCATATTGTGATTGGAGTACTAAAGGTCCATTTTCTTCCTTATAAAGTGTGAAGGAGGATTGGAAATAGCAAGAAGGGATTCATTTAAGCCTCATCCTTACTCACTCTGGTTCTTCCAGATTATTGTGGAAAGAGCATCATATAAAGCAGATATAGTATTTTGGCCTATAGTTTAATGTCAACAGTCAGTGTATGATAAATATTCTATTTCTAACCTTGAAAAGACGGAAAACTTTTCGTGCCAAACTAGTCGTTTTGTCAACATTTTGGGCTGCCCCGGGTTGTCCATTACTCAAGAATTTTGAACCATATTGTATCGCCCTGCATATCTTGTCCCTGGCCTCAGCCTTGTTCAGATAAAGAACTGCAAGAGCAAGTTCAGCTCTAGTTGCATCCAATGTACTCATCTCTTATCTTGAACCTGCTGAATGCAGTTGAGACAAATTGTTAGTACTAATCATGTTGGGGAAGCTTCTCAAGGCATGAAAATAATTATATGATGTATAAAACATATACAAAGTTATCATCTAAGCCTCTCTTATAAGGTTGTAACTGTGACCTTTCAGAAAACAAGTAGTATGTACAAGTTTAAGTTATTCGCTACACCATAAACCAAAATTGTTTATTATCCCCGGTTTTATCTGATCAACATTATTTTAAGAAAGACAGTCTCATCCTTACTATCTCAACTCTCAATAGAGCCAATGAAAAGTAAAGCACAAATCTTGTTGTTCAAATTGTTAATCAAACAGTAGCAAACAAATTGTCAATCCATCACAAAGAGAGTAATGCACTATAGTCTATAACGATCAAAGACAGCATGAACTATTCTCGTTTGCTATCTGAAATCAGTTGTTCTATATTCTGCACACACCTTATAGCTCAACTTCAGAGCTGATATACACAAACAGACAGAAACTATGAAGCCGAAATTCAAAGATCACAAGAACATAATCCGATAAAAAAAAGGGTGTACTCAGCTGGGTATGGAACAGCAAGTTGGCAAGACTCTCATTTTTCAAAGATTTCAAAACTTTAACCAAGACAGCAAATACGAGTATACAACAGCGATCATGTATGTAATCACTCTCCCAGCAACCAACCATAAAAGTCGAGCATGCATTGACAATTAAATCAAAATATCTACAATTTAACTAACATAGCAACTATATAAACAACAATCAAATAAATATGTAATCATTTGTTATATTTTTCCGGTATTTCATCACTTTCATAGTAATAACCCACTTGTAATTCATAACCAATCAATAGAAACATGAAAATCCCAGAGAAACGATCCAAACTGAGAAAAACCCTGAAAGTTTGAGCAAACAAATCAAAACCCAACACCCAGATCAAAGTTTGAGCACACAATTCAAAACCCAACACCCAAATCACAAACCCAGTAAGAAAGATACAATCTTTAAACTTGAGATTGGATCAGAGACTGTGCATACCTAAAGTTAAGGTCTCTCTGGGTTTGTAAAGTTCAAGTCAACAAATCAAAGATATAAACTTTTGTGAAAGATAGAAAGAGATAGGGAAGAGAAATGGGTACCGAAAAGAGTGCCAATAAAAGAGCCTCGATAAAGCAAAATCTGACAGAGGATGGCTGCTTAGCTTTGTATCTGGTTTGTTTGTTTAGAACGTCAGCTCTGTCTTTGGTTTATCCTTCTCCTCTTCGATAAATTGATAACGGCGTGTTTGGTCCTTCTTTTTCAATACATGCAAACAACCAACCTTCCTTTTCAAACCAAAAAAACAACAACCAATTATTCTGTAGGAGCAAATGCACTTGTTTTAAGGGTGGGAGGTGGCCAATTCTTAATTCGGGATAATACACTTTATCTAACTCAGTCTTTTTATTTATGGTTCCACAGTACAACTACGAGATCAATTGACAACTAATTATTATTCATGTTTTATAAAAATATTTAATCGATAAATAATTATTATTTTTTATTTTAGGGTGTTATTAACACATCTTTTTTCTCTATTCACACACCCTCTCTTATTTCTTCATGGTGTTATTAGGTCTTCTCCAGCTGATGGTTACAAAAAGAAAGTTATATATGAGAAAATACAATCACATTTACTACTATTCATTCAAGTAGTAGGTTCTATAATCAGGGTTTATCTATCATATGGTATACTAGAATTTTCTGCCTTTCAATAGTGACTACCAAAAATCCATAATATAGAACTGATCGAGGCTCTCTTTTCCAAATAAAACAGTCACTAATACACTCTTTTCCAAGGACTAAGAGTTTGTGATGTTCTCTATGATGGTGGCTGGGACTTACGCATGGTAAAAGACTTTCATTCTAAAGATGTGAAACTGAAAATCTTGCATACAAGAGAAATCTGAAGTGGGGATGACATGACCATATGGAAGTTCTCACACAACGGTAACTTCTTTGTTAAATCCGCTTATAGCTCCCTTTTCCTAAATTATGAGACTGAACCAAGGCCATGAGACTTTATTTGGAAGCTTCAAGTCCCTTCTAAGGTGAATTTTTTTTATGGACTCTTGTCCATGATAGATTGTTGAAGAACAAAGTCAGGGTTCGTAGAGGTTTGGCTATGGATGCTCATTGTCCAAGATGCAACTTCCCGATTGAATCCGTGGACCATCTCTTCAAAGACTGCACTATTTCAATGCGGGCCTGGTCTGCTCTTCAATCTCCAAGCGAGTTCCCCTCCACTTTCACTCTTCCCTTCAACGACCAGTTGATTTTTAATTTAAAGTCTCCTGTGAAGTGCAATGAAGTTCCTTGGTGTTGATATTTTGCTACAAGGCTTTGGCATATATAGAAATGGAGATGTAGCCTTATTTTGGATCAGAACTTCAAATTCCCAGGTTGGCCTTCCTTCCTTAATTATTAGCACGCATTAATATGTATCCCTTACGCATGTTTACAGAACGAGTAATGCAGTGGTTGATTTGTTAGCAAGCATTGGTCATGGTTATGAGACTGGGTGCAAATTCTTTAGCTCCCCTCCTACTGATGTTATTCCTCTTTTGGAAGCGGATTCTTTAGGCTCTTCTAAGCCTAGATTAGTTGTGTTTTAGATTTTTTGTCCTTGCCTTCGGGTTTCCATGTAATCAAAAAAAAATACGCTCCCATATAATCTCAGACAAATGTTCAGTCTTGGTCAATTACAACTTCAATGTATCCGAGGCTAGCAAAACCTACTCAAGTCGTTGAAGAAATCAGCTGCCATTGATGAAGCTGAATAATTGATGTACTGCTCTAGCAATATCATCTGCTGATCCTAACTTACATCCCTCCTCAATCTGCATTACCAAGTTCAAAGTGAACAAAGCATTAGATTAATACTCACAACTCACACTGCACACCTTTTCCAACAACAAATCAAAACGAAACTTCATCAAGGACTAGGGTAGCTAGCTTAGGGTACATGCTAGCCTTGGTATCTAGCTCTAGGGGTTGCCTATGTTCCAAGTCAGAATGGTTTGACCAGAAAAAAGACTAGACAGAACAGAATGTCGAAAATACAACATGATTTAAGAATTTGGTGTAATACCTTGAGATTGAAAGAGTAAAGAACCTCGTCTTCTGAAGAAGTAATGTTGAGGTGCAAAACTGTTAGCCTGATATCTTCAAATGCAACAAGGGCTCTCACCAACTGGCCAGGTCTCTTTTGACACTGGACCTTCAAGTTCACATGGGTTTGGATCACTGTGACATCTACTTCTGCAGCCTCAGACTTGTTTTGTGCGGTGACTCCATCATCCCCACAAGTGTTTCCTTCCTCAGTAGACCCAATTCTGCATTGGGAGAGAGACATGAACATCCCATTTGAAGGCATTGTCATGGTTGATGATGAAGATGGTGAAGATGAGGTCATGGAGTTGTTATTGTTAGGGTCAACATTGGTGTTGGTAAAGCCTTCAGCTCTTCTCGTTCTCTTTTGTGCTTCAAGGGACTGAAGGCGCTGCTCCAACTCCTTCACAAAGTCTATTGCTCCCCCAACGATGGAAGCTTGGTCACCCTTTAAGATTAAGACAATCATTTTCAGAAATGACACTAATTTAAACCAATTTAAATTAGGTTAAAAGCAGATCGTTATTACCCTTTGGATGTAGGAAGGCGGCATGAGGGATCTGAGAACATTGAGATGATCATTCATTTGGCGTCTGCGGTTGCGCTCAACAGCAATGTGGGTCATTCTCTGGCTCTCTACCTCCTCTTTGTTCGTGGTTGGTCTTGTTCTCTTACACTTTCGTCTCTCTCGGGTGGCTGGAGAAGAAGCCACTTTGGTTAAGCGGGTCTGTGTCTGGTTAGGACTCATTTTTGCTGAGTTGAGTTGTTGCAGTTTTTGGTTGCAATCTGAGCTCACAACAACACCACCACCACCACCACCAACCTCAAGAGTACCAGAAAGTGGGTTGTTTTGGTGAGGGTCTTGTCCTTCAGATTTTGCCGGTGAATACAACTGTTGTTGATTGTCTTGAGTTACACAGCTTTCAAGTTCCCCAAGTGTGTGAATTTGGGCATTTTGGGTACTTTCCATTTTAGGCCATGCTGTTGTAGTGGTGTTGTTGAGGTGATGTCTCAACAACGGTTGAAAGCTTGCCTCTTTTGGAGTGAAATCAAAAGGAGGGAAATCAATGCTTTGTAGCATCTGAATAAATGGCATTCTATCTTCCAACCCTGAGAGGTATTGTGCTCCCTCTTCTTCCTCAAATTTCAAGCCATGTGTGGTGGTGGCAGCGGTGAATCCTTGGTCTAAGCACTGCAAATCCAAATGGCCTCCAAAGAACTGAAAATGGCAAAACAGAAAACCCCATTAAAAATGTTAATAAATTAGCCAAATCTAAGACGCATAAACGTATGAAAATTTCAAGTAAGAATTCAAGTTAAAGCAGTACTAAAAAAGAAGAGTGAATTCCTAAACCGCATGGATCTTCAAGACCAACTGTATTCTTTCAATGTGATACAGCATGAAAGTTATAAGATAAAATAAAGAATAAAAAAATTGTGTAGAAAGCATGCCTATTCTTAAAAAGAAGACCTACCTCCCACATCAATCCAAACCATTTTTGTTAAGTAGTAAGAGGATTGTAGAGATGTATAAAGCAGGGTTAACCAAATAACATGAGACAACTGCCTCATCATGTTAGGAACACAGAACCTCAGAAGAGGCTGCAGAACTTCCCTTATGAAGGAATACAAGTTGTTTCAATGACATATTACAAATAAAAACCCATTTGCTGTTTACGATCGAGCATGTTTTCCTCCAGATACTTTAAAAATTGAAAAAAGAAATATTTGATTCCACCTTTCCATTGATCTGTTCATTCCCCCAATGCCTCCTTTGTGAGTATCTCAAGCCAACACCATTAAAACTTATTCCCAACTTAAAATCAGAAGACATGCCACATTACTCTGATGATCTGATATTGATAGAACCCAAACAAAACAAAACAAAAACAAAGCAAATATCATACTATCTTACCCTCCTGAATCCCGGTTCCATACTTCCAGAGAAGACAACAACAACAGGAGATTCACTGCCGGTAAAGCACAACAATGCCTTCCATATTATAAGTGCAGATGTAACAATCATACCTGAAACAGAAAAATTTATTAAAACCACAACATTGACCACATTTCTAAAACCCAAGCATGACAACAACAAAGTGACATTTTTACGATATATATATATATATATATATATATATATATATATATATATATATTTAAAAAAAACCTCCCATTCAAAAACCCTTTGTATTAAAAACTGACATGGATCGGGTGGAGGGTGGTTCAGCCAAGTTCTCAACTTCAAATATAAAAAACCACTTGGAATCACAATCCAGAAAGAGAGCCCCACATATCAAACAATTGAATTTGCGGTGTTCAAAATTGTAGCCTTCTCAAAAACAATTGAATTCTGAGCTTAAATGAGACATAACAACAATGATTTAGGAAAGGTGGAGGTCCCACATTGGAGTGATGGTGAGGATTTGGTTCAGCATAAGTCTTGGGAACCAACCGTATCAGAAAGACTGAGCTATATGAATCACATAGTTGTATACCATTTATGTAAAGCACTACTAACCTGGAACATTTATTTGATATTTTGAATAAACAAAAACTTCATATGCTGACTTGGATTCAAAGAGAAGTTAGACAAAAAAGCAAGAGAATTTAAGTTTGAATACAAAAACACTGTTTTTTTTTCGATAGAAATACAGAAAACACATAGAATGGGAATAGAATGTTAAAGAAAGAGTGCATTAGATTTGCTGGTAAAGGTACAGGCATTGCAATGAATGAAAAAGAAAGAAAGAAAGCATTTTTTAGAAGTAAAGGCAGTCAATTTCTTGAATCTTGGAAGGGATTCAACAAATAGCACAGAGAAAAATAAAGAGTGTGTACAAAATAGGAAACCAGTAACATAAAACAAACAGAAGGAGCCTCTCCATTACTGAGCAGCAAGGAAGTTGATGAAGAAGCCTTATTAAAAAAAGATGGCCAATCTTTTGTCTCTCTAACTCTCTCTCCCTACCAACATACATTCCATAGTGAATACCAACATACATTCCATAGTGAACAAATGCAATAAATGTGAAATCCTCTCACATTCCATAGTGAATACCAACATACATTCCATAGTGAACAAATGCAATAATATTCATTCATACTCATACGCAACCAAATCACACAAAATCATCAAAACTCAAAATCCTTGACGTTTTCGATTCTAAAAATTACATACACCAGAAGACAAGGCAGTTTTTCTATACCAACAAAATCCAAACGCGAACCTGCCAGAGGAAGAGAATGTCCGATATCCGATCAAAAAGAGGAGGAATTGAGGATTTCCAATCTTCAGTTTCTTCCGTTGCTTCCATAGCTGCCGGAAAACGAAGTTCGGGTCTTCCGTATCAACTGGGTTTGGGATATGATAAAGCACGATTATGGGTTTTGGAAACTGATTCATAATTAAGCAAATCGGGATCCTCTGGGTTTCTGAGATTCTGAATTATACCCAAGCCTAAACCCTTTTTATTTTATTTGATTTTTTCCTTTTTTTCATTCGGTTCTTTTTCAATTTTTTTTTTTAACAGGGGTTCTTTTTCGTTTTCTTAAAGAGCATTTTGTTTAACGACCAAAAAAACAAAAGGCGGTGCATACAGCTGAGCTAAAGCTCTGCCTGTCTTCAGATTGGGACGCGACAAATCGCGTTTGCGAGACGTCACTGCAAGTATCAAGCCATGGTACCGAACTGAAAGGGGAAAGAAAAATTATGGACATCCAGATTTGGAGATGAGAGATGGTAGGAAAAAGAAGATGGTGGGTAGTGAGGAAAGGGTCGGAGAGATTTTAGGGCTAAGGTTATGGTTGAAAATTAAAATTGGGGCATGATGGAAGAGAAGGGGGAGAAAACCGAAAGGAAAGCAAGAGGCAGAAGTCTTAACTCTGAGACAAAGCTCAGGAAGGCACCCACGACAGGTGAGCAATGCCACCGACTCTCAACCCAACAAGGCTTTCTGCCTTCCGTAGCTTCTTTCGAGAAGTCTGAGTGCTTGACAACAAGTTTAACATTCAATCTTGTGAAGAGAACCTCTTTCTCATTAGTTTTCATCTAAAAAAATATCGAAACAAAGTGGATTGGGGAGGACCATGGAATATCCACCACACTCCTGTCATTCTGCAGGAATATATATATGACGACATAGCGCCCTTCAATGAGGTGCCAATGACGTTGCTCTACTTTTGGGTCTGAATCACAAAGATCTCATCCTTATACTTAACTAAACCTATGATCAAGGATATCGTCATTGTGGCTTGTACGTATATTGATACTGATCTTAAGCTGTTTCGAAATGAAAAGAAGGGTAGGGTATATGATCATGATATCTCGCAGCCATTTATTCTAAAAAAAAGAATCTCAAACGGGATGCAAAAGTGGAGAAGGAGATTCACTTATGAAAATATGTCATCGATTTGTGAACATTGCAATTTGATCTACCATGTGGAGGAACATTTCCCTCTATTGGAATGGCAAATTTTGAAGACCCCAAGTCAGCAGGTACCAACTTTGAAAGTAGCACCACCCCAATCTCATGGAAACAAACTTTCGACTCTAAGGTGGGGTGCTTAACCCTAACAACAAACCTTTCTTCCTAGCAGCGACGCCAACCAAGCCTCGGCACCCTATTGTGTTGAAAAAGAAATTCTTCCAAGTAGAGGGAGACACGGATGAGGATAACGCAGCTAACACTTTAGCCTTGGTTCCTATTTCATCTAATGTTGCAGGTGAAAAGCAGGGGAGGTGATCCTTGCCCTAGCCCTTCACAAATCCTTTATTCGCAATGATGAAGCTGAGTTGGAAGCACAAATCCTACTGCTGAATCTCCTATGTCTGATGAACTAGTTTTGAACTGGAATCCTCCTCCAATGGACATGATTGCTATCAATTGTGATGGGAGTTGGGATATTTCTAGTTTGGGGGGGGGGGGGGGGGTAAAGGTGTGGTGATTAGAAACCACTTGGGGTCGTTTATGGGTGGTCTTGCTTCCCCGGTTCGCACTAGCTCTGTAGAGGCTGTGGAAGCGCTAGCCATTCTTGCCGGTGTCAATCTCGTCTTTGATATGAACCTAAAAGCAGTCCAAGTTCAATTTGATTCACAATCAGTCATCTCAGATCTAAATTCTATTGCCACATGCAATAATTGGAGAACTAACCTGATTGTTGAAGAAATCAAATGGAAAAGCAGGTTTTTTGATCGGGTTCACTGGAGGTGGATACCGCGAGAAGCTAATTATGCTGCTCACACAACAGCACAGCTTGGAAAACAAGCGTTGGACCTCTGCATCTGGTCGGTCCCCCACCATCTCTCACTATGGTTTTGAGAAATGACGCGCTACCATGCCCTTATGTTGATGTAATTTAGAGGAAGCACTATGCTTCCTTATGTTTTTTTTAGCTCTGTTTTCTCCTCTCACTACCACTGTTTGGTTTGTGTTGGAGAATATATGTCTTTTTAGTGTTGTGCTTTGTTGTTTGGATTTTTGCCTTCTTAATAAATTATTCAGCTTGCCAAAAAAAACCTGAGTTGGAAGCAGAATCGCAAATCTAAGCCCATGAGGCCATTGGTGATAAGCAATAAGCTATGTTTGATACAATGAGTGACACTAACCTGCCCGTCGGCAATGTGATTGTGTCAAAACTGGGGTCTACTTTCCTAGGTAAGGCAGTGGTGTCAACTCCAACAAAAGCCCCTACTTAAGTCAGCGATGCGACAAAGAGACGTACAACAACCTCCCTCTCCTGCAAAGTCCTCACTGAAGCTTTCTGCTCCTCTGCCCATTTTGTTCAAGTCTTGTTTTGATGAAGTGCCGCAAAAGAAAATAAAAATGTTGTAGTACATTAAGCTTCAATGCGAGTTCATTAGGTCTAGTTGGTACCGTTAGAAATGTTCTGATACCTAGGGAACAAGTGAGCCTTCAAGCAGGTAGCAACGGGGACGACCAATAGGTTCCAAAAACAAGAAGCCCTCGAAGGCAAATTAGCCATGGCTCACCAACAAACCAAGAGTAATTTTTCCGACAAAGTTGTATCTTTATAATCTTTTGGTAAATTATAAAATCCCCCGTTCACGAAAGCTTTTTTCAAGTTGCAACTTGGTTTAACCAAAACTAAACTATAGTTAAAACCCCTTCACATCCCAACAAACAATCAAACAAAATCATACTTCTTAATCTCAATAATCGATCAAAACATTTTTGGCTTGGGGCATATACCCACCAACTGTGGGTATGTTTGACAATAAATGTGTCGGGACCAAAAAATTTGACAATTTGGATTTCCTAGATTAATTCATGTATATAGCTAGCATTATTATGATATTTCCTATTTGGATTTCCCTCCTAACTTCTTAACCAATTTTTTTTTCAAGACAATTAACAATATATAAACATTTTGTACTCTCTCTCAACTCATCAACTCATCTCCTTCCAAAAGCATTGACATTTGACACCCTTCCAACAACATTGTCTCCTTCCAACAGCTCTATTATGATGGGTGAGTCTTGGTGCTGGCCTCTTCTACTAATTTTGCCATTCTTGGAGTTGCAAGTAATCTAGAAGGTCTTTTTCCAAATTCAAGTTGCAAGGATTCTTGTATTTGGTTAGCTTCTACTTCTGGAATTTTCTTTACAGCTTCTACGATGGATCAGATTCGGATTCATTATCATGTTGTTGATTGGGCAAAGATTGTCTGGTTTACCAATAATATTCCTAGATCCATTTTCATACTTTGGTTGGTTGTTCATGGTAAGCTGTTACTCTTGACATGATCACTGCTTATTCTCCTCAAATTAGTTCTCTCTACCCTCTTTGTGGTCTAGTTCCAGAAAATATCAATCATCTTTTCTTTGCTTGCTCTTTCTCGTTGCATATTTGGAAGAGTGTTCTTTCTTCTTGTGGGGTGCCTTGGTTGAACCCCCCTAGCCTTTATTCATTGAATGGGCTTCTTCTCGGTGCACTACCAGGACAAGTACTTTAGCCGACGAAAAATTTTCGTCGGCCTGTTAAAAAAATTCGTCGGCTAAGATCTTAGCCGACGAACCTTCATCGGCTATAGTGTCGTCAGGAAAGGGTCGTCTGTGATGACTTTAGCCGACAACACACGTAGAAGTCGTCGGCTATAGTCCAGAGTTTAGCCGACGAAATAATGTCGTCTGCTATAGTCCAGACTTTAGCCGACGACATTATTTCGTCGGCTATAGTCCATACTTTAGCCGACGAAATTTTTTGTCGGCTATAGTCCATACTTTAGCCGACAACATTTTTTGTCGGCTATAGTCCATACTTTAGCCGACGACATTTTTTGTCGTCGGTTATCTTCCAAACTTTAGCCGACGAATAATTTAAAATATTCGTCGGCTAAAGTTTGTAATAAAAAAATAAAAAACATCTATGGCAGACGAAATATACTATATTTCGTCGGCTTTATAGAGATTTAGCCGACAAATTAAAACATATTTCGTCGGCTAAAACTTATTTTAAAAAAAAAAACTTTAGCCGACGAATTAAGGCTTTTTTCGTCGGTTATAAGTCCATTCCAGTAAAAAAAAAACCCCCGAAATTTCTGAATTACCATTCAAGCAAGCTGCAAAATACACCAAAACAATTCCATATAACCAACAACAAGCACATAAAAGTATATAATTCATCAACTACAGAAAATCTATATCGTCTAAATTAATATCCGCTTCTGGGGGCTGCTGCGGAGGTTGCGGCGGCTGGAGTAGCGGCATGGGCGGAGGCGGAAGTCCCTGAAGCTGGGCAGCTGTAAAGTCCTGCATATACTCAGGTCCCTATCTATATGGGGGAAGCCTTCCTTTTATAGCTAAAGAATGTTCCTTCTTATTACATGCTTCCGATGTGGGACAATCTAAACATGTCCTATCACGGTGTCTTCTTATGGAGCTTGGAGAAGCACCTTCCCGATGTGGTACCGACGATCTTTCACCATGGCGAGGTAGCCCAGACGTCGATCTACAAGTTTCATGACTGGTCTATAGGCGGGAAAGATAGTTTACTAACTACCGACTACATACACTGATTGATTGATTAGGATACGCTAATGACTGCAATACCTGCAGATCTTATGTTAATATAAACACACTATTAAAATGTAAAATTTGTTGGAACATGCTGAATCTGCCTTTTAGCAGAGTTTAGGAGGCAGCAACTAAGCAAGCTTGGCTAAACAATTTTCGCTCCGAGAACCATATATACAAGTTCCAAAACCATCTCATTCTGTATTTTCATATAATAAATTGGGGTCATTGTAATCCAAGTTCTATTTGATACTCATGAAGTCACATATTTGATAAAGTAGTGTTGGTTCACATCTAAAACTAATTGATAATGGATTAAATAACCCGAACCCTTATTAACCCATAAGCAAGATCTCATATTCTCAATGTGGGATTAATATCTCAACACAACCCCGCACGTGTGACAAATTTTCAAGCCTAACACGTGGACAACATTTAGGATGACGTGGAGTTCGTGTGGCCATTGAGCTTCATACGTAGACATGGGTAACCCGCTCTGATATCATGATAAAGTAGTCTGGGGTTCACATCCAAAACCAATTAGCAATAGATGGAATGACTCAAACTATTATTAACCCACAAGCAAGGTCTTATATTCTCAATGTAGGATTAATATCTCAACAATATTGACATATAACCCGATGTGAGACTAATATCTCAACAATATTGACATATAACCTGCATATACCAACAGTAAAGTCAATTGCACCAAAACTGGAGATTTTAGAAAGCGTATTGAGTATCAGCTGCTCTAATGGTAGTTACATAAATCACCATAACTGGATGCAAAATTGGTACAGAAAACAGATCATGGTTAGTCTTGGTTGGTCCATGCAAAGCACCGGAATGATCAGGGTCATGACTTTCTGGAGTTCCAGGTATGCGATTAGCTAGTAAGACCACCACAAAATGCTTCAAACTTGCAAAAATGAACACAAGGCCAGGGATCAGGTTGGAAAATTTGATCTTTGAGTTTGTAGGTTACCCCAAGAGGGTCTGTTAGAGTCTCACTGTAACCAATGTTACGTTGTTAGAGCAAGTCCAACAGATTCCCTAAATTCTTTGATTTTCTCTATTTTGGAGAATATGGCGTCATTTTCCACTCCAACAGCTTTCTTATCTTATTATCTAAAATAAAGAAAGAGATGAAAAAGAAGCTTTGTTTCCCTATATTTATAGATTCTCTAAAAATATTTAGGGAAAGAAAAATTGAATGTTGCACATTCTTCAAGGCTCAAAGATAAGAAAGAAAACATAATTTATTCTAAAAAATAAACTTTGAAATTTTTATACTTATTATTATATTGTAATAAATGAGTATTGTTGTTGTAATAAATATTTGAATCTTTAAAATAGGGAAATTGTTAGATTTAGTATACAAAATTTTTAAAGATTTTGAGTTTTGTTTCCCTATTATGTAGAAAATATAAAAAAGTTGTTAGACTTGCTCTTAATTAGCAACTAATAATGCCAAGCATTTGAAGTAATAATTCAACAAAGGGCATCTGGACTCTGGAGTATCCGAACGATTTAACTCGACACGCAAGATCACATACTGCTAATTGTTGTTGGTGCATGTGACCTTAGACCATAATTGCTACTGCCAAACCTTGTTTCCAATTGACTTCACCATTTCATGCATAATTGTTGGCTCTTCTTGAAGGTATGAAACTGGCAGAAACTTTGAATTATCCCAAAGTTATATTTGAGACAGATTGTTTGTTGCTGGTGCATGCTCTGAAACAGGATACATCGATCTGATATATGAAGCCTAAGACGTCTTTATACTTGATGAGGCTAAGGAGATTATGAATAGACATCATGATTTTAGACTAATTTATGTGCGCTAGGCGTGAAACTAATAGAGTTGCTCATATCCTTGCCAATCATGGACAAAATTCTTGTGAGTGTAACATTTGGTTCGTATCCGCTCCCGTCATGATAAGGGATGTCATCTTGAACGAGTGTAATCGTTAATTTCTTCAATGGAGTTATTATTTCAAAAAAAAAATTTGCTCATGTCCCTCCGAAATTATGAGATTGGGACCTTTTGTAGTAACTATTTTCCTTAATGAAATCTACATGATTAAGCTAGTACATGATATAGGTTGCTGGTGCATGTTTGGAGTCAGAACACAATAATGGTGGTAGTTCTCCAATTGATTCATAACAAATGTTATCTTCCATGATGTCACATCATATGTTATTGTAATCTTGAAGTGCAGCCACAAGAAAACTAGAGACAAATTGTAGATTTTCTCTCCTAGTTACTATGATCGGATTTCTTTGCCTAGAAAGGACATAAGGTCTGAGATCCACACCAAATGGACTGGTGCTTAAAACAGTTTTTATTATTATTTTAGAATAAGTGATTATTATCGTGAAACTCACATTATAGTGCATAAATTGTCAAAAAATATGTGCGCATTGACATGAGAAACTATAGGAGGAAATATTACAACAACAAAATGGAGCAAAGGTCACACTTTTAGAGGTGTTGCAATCCACACTTGTGTACAATTTTCCCCTCATCTCTATTAATACCCACACTTGCCACAAATAACGAAGAATGCAACACCTCTAAAGGCCACACTCCTTGTGTGGTGGCTTTTGCTTCATATTGTTGTTGTGATGACTTATAAAGAGTTTGAAAGCATCCTTACGCGAAAATGGTATAGGAAGTGACATAGTTTCATTATCGCCTCATAAAATAAGTTGCTAAAATAAATGTTTTATTTACATTTTAGAGACAAGTAATGATAGTACATATTATGACTTGATTTATCGACGAACTACTAACTATAATAATCATGTGAAACTTAACTATAATTTATAAAGGCACAATTTCTCACTTCTTAATTGCCATGGGAGTTAGGAGTTCACTTATACTGCAATCTTTTAAAGAAGGAAGTCTGAGCACATAATTAGTTTGAAGTACATGAAAGCCAAATTTATAGCATTTGAAAAAACAAAGCAGGTTTAGCACATGAGTCAGTCAGTGAGTAACCAAAATGAAGTAGTAATGAAAATCAAATTGAAATTGAAGTGGAGTGGTTGGGTTGTTTAGAATCAATCTCAAGGACGAGTAGAAATGGAATGAGTAAGTACAACAACAGAAGTGGACAGCATGGGTTGATATGAAATGTAAAACTTCCAGCTACTAGGTGATGAGATAATAAGAAATATGTACAAACTAGCTCTAAGTTATGTGTTATGACATATAAGAGTGTTCTGTCAATTTACATATGTATTTGACATATTATGTCGTTAGATTTGACATAAAGTTTTTCGATTTAGATGAACTCACCTTACCGTTAATTTTAATTGATGATAGTTTGACGACATAAGATATCATGTTTTACAGAATAACAATTTCATATATATATATATATATATATATTATCAAGTCCAAATATTCTTATTTATTCAAAATGTACGGATTTTCTTAATTGACCCATTTTTAGATCATATTTTCTCATCTTAACCATTCACATTGTAGGTATATAGTCTTCTTTTGGTGACGACCACGCAAGGTCATCTCGCCTAGCCTTAAGGCTTCTGCGTCTATGCGAAGTCGTATATGCAAATAAATAAGGTATATGCGAAGTCGTCTCGCCGTGACTTAGGGCTTATGCGTCTATGCGAAGTCGTCTCGCCGTGACTTAGGGCTTTGAAGTTTGAACAACATTGTGGCCTTGCTCGGGAAGGAAGAGATGACTCGCTGAAGACGTGTTTTTGGGGCTTCCGACGGAGCAAGAGACGAGACAGGTAGATAGAAATGCTGCAAAAGAAATAAAGAGAGTTAGAGTGAGAGCTCCACTTTCTTGCTGGCTCGCCACTTCTTTTCCTCTCTTCTTTTGCTTTTTGCTTCGCCTGTTCTCTTCTCCTTCTTCGCCTCTTTCATTCTCTGTCTGTGTCGACTTTGCCTGCTTCTACCTCTGCCTTTCTCTTCTTCCCCCCTTTTGAAGGCTTTGGCGTCTTTATATAGAGTGTTTGATTAGGAAGATTGAGTTGCAATTGGACTTTGATGCCCGTATTGTGTTCCTATCCAGACACATGTTTACAGAAGTTACAATTGAACTCAAAAGCTTTGTGTATGCAGCACAAGAAAAGTATTATTATTATTTTTTTTGTAGTCTTTTTTTTCTTTTTTCTTTTTTGGTATCAACAGTGCCCCCTCAAGCTTTGTACGTGAAACTTGCTTTTCGCGTGCAAAGCTTGACTTGCTATTGCTTGCTTTTAACATCTCATATTACTATAATCTCAGGTATTGGACGTATACAGTCGAATCTTTTTGGAAGCAGCTCTTGACAAAAGGGTGCATTGTGTTGATCTTTTGTTGGCCTTCAATCCATAATGCAGTTGAGCAAAATTTTATTTGCCGTTGTTTACATGTGCGGAAAAGAATACCACACAACTGGGTATTTTGAGGTCCTCCCACTCTTTGCTGCCAATGAATTTTTCTTGTAGTTACTGGGGGGCTCCATGCATGTGAGTGAGTCCATAGTTTGATCTGTCAGTAGGTGTAGTGAAGAATATGTCATGGCAATACATTTTAAGCTTCACCTATTTGCTGCCATCATCGTTCTTTTATGCAGTGTAGATGCCTGGCGTTTGCCGCATGTTCTTGTCCGATGCTTCTGAGCTGGAATAAGATATTTATCTACTTTTTGGCAGTAACATATGCACTGTTTAATTAAGACTTCATCTTTGTTTCGGAAGGCCACATATGAACTCATTTCTGCTAGCTTTACTTTTATTGCGTATGCAGAAACTTGTAAGGAGAACCACACAGTTTGTGCATTTTAACTTCTCCTATACATTTGCTGTCAGATTTCTTTTTGTTGTTGAGATCTCTCTTCTTCTTTTTTGGGTGGCTTGTTATTGCAAGAATAAACAAAGTCCAAAAACTTATGTCGATTGTCGGTTGCTCCCTTTGATATTTATAATGAACCAAACACTTGCATTGCCATCTGACTTCATATATCTTGGAGTAATTTCTGCTTAGAGATACAACAGACCAATCCCTTTTACCAGACTGCCTACGTATCCCTTGAAGAAATCAAGCCAAACGTAGTTCACCCACTTGATTTTGGGCAAAGAATTTTTTTTGAAAACTTGTTTTTGTTTAGTAGAAACTTACCAAGTCTAGGTCCAAAATATCTCGCCCATGAAGCCTCTTACCACAGATGGGACAATTGTCTCGTAGACAATGCATACAACAGAACTGACCACAAGTAGTTGTGGCAACCGGAGCAACAAAAAGCATCCACCCATCACAAGCCTCACATCTCTGCCAATATATATGAGTAGATTATCTTTACAAATTTGCAGCTAAATTGATAATCGTTAAGGTATCGAAAATATATGATTACAATGAACGAACCAAATCTATTCAACAGGAACCGTTGCTGTAATTCACAATTTTGATATACCTTAATGATTATCAATTTGGTTAAAATTTTGTAGAGATAATCTACTTATATATACCTAAAAGATTTTCATTTTCAATTTAGCAATGGTCTAAAAGGCGCTAGGCGCTTGGCGGGCGGCAACCCATAGCCTAGCACTTGGACAGCCTAGGCGGGGACTAGGCAATTTGCATTTTTTAAGATTTATTAATTAAAAATATATATTTTATACAATTTAATATTTTAAAACGGTCAAATATGAATAAATTATTCAACATAAATCTAGTCAGACCCATTTATAAAATAAATTATAGCCAAAATTTAGCATAACTTCCCATAAAAGTGAGCAACAAAAAAAACATATATTCCTCTAATTTTAAACACACAATTAACTCTTATATTCTCATACTTCTCACAATATAACAATCATACCACAAAAAGAAAACAAAATTAGCCGGAGAGCTTAACAGCTTAGGCGAGCAAGGCGGCCCCTAGGCGGGCAAAGCGGCGTTTAAGCGGAGTTTAGACGGGCGCCTAATCACCCACAACCTGACACAAAGGCCTGAAAGAAAAACGAGACGGCTTGTTGCAGCCTAGAGGGCAGGGACTAAGCGGTCCTAGGCATGACCTTTTAGAAGCTTGCAATTTAGTAGCCCAGCCCCTGTTGAAAACAAGTCTTTACATGTCAAAGCAAGCTAATTTTTTTTTTTTTAAATGAACAGCGATCAACAGTTTGAAAAACAAATGGAATAAACCATCCACACCAATAGCAAAGGAAGTAGATAATGAACTTACAATTACAATATTCTTTTTTTTTTTTTATAAATAACATTCGAATAGAACATAGACAACAGAGATTCCCAGGCTTGCGCATGCCAGTTGATAACCTACTTTGCTTCATATAGACAATGAAACAACTACATAGTAAATACACATAAGATAAGCTTACAACAGTACACATGCATCTGTTCCACCTATTTTCTTGTGAAGAAACTTCTCAATTTTCCTCTCTCCAACTTCTCAAGTAGCTTCTTGGCTCCTGGTATGTCCATCTCAGTAAGCTTCTTGAGGTACCCGATTGCTCCATAGGATATCATCAGCTTCTTACACTTCTTACTCGAACAAATTAAGCCAAGGGCACAGACGGCATACTTTTTGGCAGTATTTTGTGGACTAGGGTCAAGCAATTGGACCAAATTTGGTACACTTTTGTTGTCCCGTTTCACTTCTCTACAATTGTGTGGAAGGCTCATCAAACTTGAAATCGCTTGTGCAGCAACCTCTCTGGCACTGTTTGATTTAGCCTCGAGCATCTTGATAAGAAGAGGAATGTAGCCTGCCTCACCGATCAATTTCTTCATCTCAGTTGAGCTGCAAACTCGGCATATAGCTGATGCAGCTGCTTGTTGTGCACCTAGTGAACCGGATTTAAGCACGTGAACCAAGCAAGGGAGGAGACCAAGGGAAACCAAAACTTCCATAGATACTGAACCGACCAGGTTCCTCAATGCCGCAACTGCAGACTCTTGTGGCAATGGACCGGCTAGATAAGCCAGTAAACTCCGAATTCCACCTTCTGATATTACAGACCGTCTTAGATTGTCATTGCTTGCAGTGAGATTCTGCAAACACTCGGCTGCATATTCTTTGGACCCCAATAACATTCCACAATCAAGAAGATTGATCATAACCTTTACAATTCCTTCCTCAGCTAGAGTTTGTCGAACCTCGGGGACAGCTGATATGTTCTTCAAAGTGCTAGCAGAAGCAGCCTGAGAAACTGAATCACCAGTCTGGCAAATCTCAATCAGCGGTCTAACCCCACCATGTCCGACAATAGCTCTAGCTGCTTCAGCTGACATTGACAATCTCTGAAGCGAAATTGTGGCCTTTTCTTTTCCAACAGCACTCCCAGATTCAACTAGCCTTATAAGAGGTGGCAAGACACCTTCAGAAACAAGCCAATTCTCACAACTCCCCGATTCTGCAAGCGAGCAAATAACAGTTACAGTCTTCTCCCGGATACGAGGAGATGTTGCGGTGAGCAGTTGGACCAGGGCAGCAATATTGCTACGCCCCAAAACCGACAACACATTCTTTTCGTCCTCTTTCATGAGCTCAACAAGACTGTCAAGAGCTTTGTGCTTTGCTTCCAAGTGCCCGATCTGAAGCCGAGCAAGCAATTCCCTTATATTACCATGTAGAGCAGCTTCAGTTTCAGTTGAAGAACTAGCCATAGACAAAGGCAAAGTGGCTTCACCAAGCACCCCAGTCTTGATCAAAAGGCCACAATCTCGCAAATTCAAGTCCAATTTACCAGACAAAGAATCAAGATCACTCTGCATACGAAGTTTTCCTTCATACTTCTCCTCCACACAAAACTCTGCCAATTCAATAGCTTCTTTCAATGTCTTAGATACTGACTGCAATTGCTCCTTACAAAGAGCATTCTTGGAGAAGCAGGGATGGCTAGACAAGTCTGATAATCGTGAAGGAATCAGCTCCAACTTTGAAATGATCATCTTCCATCTACCTGGAAACCCCTTTACCTCTCTTGCCTTAGTCAGAGCCAATGGAACAAGCTCCCTTGCTTGTGATAACCATTCTTCAGCTGACCGGGTATCAGTCAAAACCTCGCTGCCACTTTCTTCCACCATGATTTCAATCTGGGTATTGATCAGATTGGATACCAGAGCTAGACCAACTGAAATTTGAAGAAACCCAAGCTTTCTAAGAATGAAGCAGATGAAGAAATGCAAAGAAAAGATAGAGACGCATATAAGATTTGGAAAGGCAGTGGAGCAGTTGCAATCATAAAGATATAAAATTATTACTTAAAGCTGCAATTAAATAAGTTCAGATGCAATAAAACAAATAGGCCAACATCAAGAGCTTCGAGAATCTTGCATGATCACAACAAGCTCGTTTTCCTGAAAACAATATCGGACCAACCATATGGAAAATACCTAAAGATGCCCCATGACTCCATGAGTCCAAATTACTGTTGGCAAGTGATCATCATTAATTGCCAAAGCAAGATTGAATTTCAAAAAACAAACTTTTGAAATGATTCTACTTTATAATACGAAATTGTTGATCGCACACCCGCACGGTACCAAAGCAAACACTCTAAGCTAAAAAGTAAAGAAAGTTTGCTTTTTAAGGGTAAGCAGTGCCGCCCAATTAACAAGCCGTCGGTGCATGTTTTTTCTGTAAAATCAACATCATATTAAACGAAACTGAGCTTATACCAAGTGAGAATTGTTTATGAAACTTAAAGCAATAAACTTTGGGATCAAATTTGAATCGTGAATTTGGCTAACCTCATCTAGATCAAGATGTCAGGATCAAAATTTCATGGAAACAGATTGAGAAAGTGGGAGTCTTAGTCTTTGTTGCTGTTTCTTTCTCTTAAATGCAGCTAGGTGGTTAGACAGACGAAAAGACTTAACTTTGAAGAGAAGGTACAAGTCTCTATCCCAAGTTGCATAAATAGAGTGTAATCAAATTCAGCAAGATGGACCAAACCCCACAACACAAATTCATGAAACTTCAAACACAGAATTATGCACAATAAAATTCATACCTTCAATTGATTTGACTTCGCTTAAATTTCAAACGGTTCCACCATTGACAGCTACAACAATACAATGCCTTCTTGACCTCTTAATCTCAGTCCTTCTGTTCCTCCAAGCACAGAAGAAAACCCATGAAAACCCAGAACTAGAACAAATTGGGTAAATCTCAAGCTTAACATATAACATATACAAAAAGCAAAAAGATCAAAACTTTTTCACATTCTGTATTGAAGGAGTTAAAAAAAAACAGTCAAGAACCAACCTTTAAGACTCAGAAAACAGAAATGTGTCTTCTTTTTCTTCAGAGAAAAGACCCACTATAGCTTGAGCTTCAATCTTCTTTGTACGTAAGTGTCAGCAACCCAGATCAAATTGACCTTCAAACCCCTCAATTTCACTAGAATACTAAAACCCTCTTCCTCTATCTCTATCTGATCTCAACCCACCTCACCAATGCTGCCAAAATCAGCAATCAAAGATCGGCTGGATCTTTGTTTCTCTATCACTCACTTTCAAAGTAACAGCTTCTCAGTATCTGAAACTACCCTGAAACCAATTCTGTTTCCTAGTAAAGATGGTCTGAACCCATTAAACACAGATAGTGAGAAGTAGAAGAAGAAGCCCAGTTTGAAAGTCCAACACTTCAAAAGCTTTGAGCTTTTATTGACACTAGTACACCCAATGTGGTAAAAAAAAAAAAAACACAACAAGAATTCAAAAAATCAAATTCAAACGGAATGAATATGACAAAATCTCTGACTTACCTCTCTGTCTCTCAGATTATGTTTTAAAACTAAAAAAGATTTGTGCTTTGTATTGGTGGAGAGAGAAATTGTGCTTGTGGTTCAGGAGCAGGGGTTAAAGGGCGAGCAGGTTTGAGGATCAGACGGTTGTGATTGGGACTGTGACAGAGAATCCGACCGTTGCCGATTGGGTAAATTTTTGAATGTGCTTCAATTATTATTATTGTGATTCGAATTATTTACCTAACCGAGGTGGTGACATGGGTTTAGTGACACGTGTGAGGTGACTTTTCAAGGTTGTCACACGTTGGAGAGTGACAGTTTGCTTGGGAAATGATACAACGATGAAATTACTGATTCAACCTTTATGAGTCTAATGAATGTGGAATTTGTTCATGATCACTTTGGGTAACATAATGAAATAATGAGGTGGGATCATCTATAAATAGAAGAGAATGATTTTATCTTTTTCAAGTAGAGAATGATTTCAACCCAAAATAAATAATGAAAAGAGAGGGAATGAATCATTTCAAATTGAGGTACAGAAGTTGTGATGCTCAAGATGAAGTTTTTTTCATTAATAGAATGAACTAAATGATTGTATTCCTAGCCAGAGAATTAACAATATGAAGAAAAGATTTTTGTCTATTTTGTATGAACTACTAAAAGTTATAAAGATAAAAACTTGATTATTTTTCATCAGAGCGAGAAAAACACTTCTTATCAAAGATGTGCTTCATATTTGACGAATTATAAAATTGTATCACATATTTATTAAATTGAATATCATACACGACAAGTATAAAATTAAAAACTATGGTAAGTCTGTTTTCGACAAATAATGTGATGCAATGTATTATTTTGTTTATCTTATTGTCATCTGAAAAATATTTTATTATTATTTTGTTTTATTTTTTAGAAGGAAACTTTTGGTAATTGAGGCAGGTGCTTTGATCTTTTCTTGATCAAAAATAGCAAGATGAATTGGTCAGATATATATGATTGGTGAATATGCTATATGGACTTGTCATAATAGTTTGTCTTAAATTGGAAGTCAATTTGTTTGGCAACTGTGTTCCTCATCAACATTGGTAAGTATAGTCTTATTGTAGAATGTAGTAGTTTTGGGTCTTTTAGAGAATTGCTAGTCTTAAATAGAACAATGTAGTTCATATAATGCTGGAACATAATGTTATCCGAGTTAGTTATAAAATGAGTTTATTCGGCTCATGAATCACAACAGCCGGTGAGCGGCAATGACTCACCATGATCGGCAGAGTCTCATTGGGAAATAGAGTGCCACACCTAGATGGCCAACATCTCTCTCTATACAAAACAGAGTTGAACATCCATCAGTGTTACTAGTTACTAGTTACTAGTTACTACAACTCCCAACTGTAAACTCCAATGGGAAATTTACTCTAATTAACTACTTAGTAAACTAATCAAAACTGGTCCATGATTATTCTATTTATTGTCATGAAAGAAGCAAGTAGGAGCTGCCGTGGAGCTTTCAAATGGCTGCGTACGAAACAAAGAAAGAACCCAGAATTTGGGGAACGATGAAAGAAAGGCTTTGGTTATGGCGCTGGCGTTTGCGTGGCCTGGACGTGACGCTGTTGCCTGTGTCGATTGTCGGCTGCCTCTGCCTTGTTTAACCTGATGTCTTTGTCTTCTTCCTCGTCTCTCTCGTCCTTTACCCTCACAACACACACTACTTTTCTCCTTTACGTTTAAAATCCTATGAGCTACACCAACAAGGTTACAATTTACAAATGAATCCTATGAGCTACAACAACCTACAACTTCACCATCCCATGCGTTATCCCCGTTAGACCTAGTGCGAGATATCTTTACTCTTTAGGCCTAATTATCCCTTAAAAAAAAAAAACAATCTTCAATACTCGTTCTATCATTCTAAATACAATCGAATATCTTTATAAAGAGTCTTGAGTCGGACAGTTGGATTAATCCACAAGTTATTTTGCCCATGATACCATTTTTCTAGCTTTTGAATACAGTTTTCATGACAATAAACACGTTTGATGAAAATTTTCCAGTCCAGTTAGAAAGAAAATAACATGCAACAGTAGTAACCATATTTGGGTTCTTCGCAGGAAATGTATATAGGGTAATTAGAGTATGGCCGTTGTAAAATGTAAACATTTGCCTACATGGCATCATCTTATTGACCAGTCGGACCAATTTAGTAATTTTTTTCTACGAAGAGCCAATATAGCGATTTGATGAAGAACTTAACAACATCTAGGCTTCTTGAATTATCAAGGTGTTGATGCCAATGGTAGTAGTATGCTACCTTGACTACCTTTGAAGACTAGCAACTATAAGTGTTGGTTTCAGGCTGGATCATGGTAGCTTCAAACATGTCGAAACATGCCTGCCAATATACGAAAACATGTGGTATTATCAATTAGCATGCTCTCCTATAGTAAAAAAGAAAATGGTAGAAGTTCAGACTTCAAAGCCTTTATCTAATTCTAATTCCAGGGTGAACTCTGATACAAACATTTACGGGAAACCCCAAGAATCCCCAGTGGCAAAGTGCCAAAAGAGACGATTCGATCTTAGAAAAATCTTTCAAAGAGAGACTTCTCCACAGGGACATTAAAAAAAGAGTTCCGATAAAGAAAACATACTACTATTTTCTTAACCCGAGGTACGACCTCCAATATGCACACCACACCAGGTTCATCCATACCACCCCTTTTAAGATTTTAAACTCACAAACGAATGAAGTATAAACCAACACAAGAGGCTCCATAAACCATATCATTGGCTACTTAATAATAAACTTCGAATTCACCACATCAATTAAGTTTCAGACCCCAAAGGAAAAAGCACAAAGCACACTGATGTTCAAACTCACCATGTATCTGAATACATTAAAATAAGGGAATTATCAAATTTAAGAATGTCAACTACGATTGATGAGTCATTTCCCACAACAGAAGTACAAATGAGAGGAGACCAGCTCGGCTAACCACTACTGGTTCTCATGATCAAGATCTTTCCCTTGCTGGGGGTGAACGGCTGCATTATCAACAACAAAAATATACTTAAAACTCAGGCAGATAATTATTTTGACGTAAAAATACAATGGTGACAAAGCTAGTCCCCCCATTAACTACAGCCGAGACTCCGCGTTCTATTACCCTATGCCCCATTCTTTTGTCAAATGTAAATCCTAGATAGAGAGATTGCAACTTGATGGAATCTAGCATTGAAGCTCTACTTTGAGTCATTATTTTATCTTCACCTAATGCTTCAAGGCATTCCTCCAAAACTTAACCCCCCCCCCCCCCCCTTCACAAAATAAAAAGAGTTCAGGTCTTTGTCAAACCTGTTGTATCTATCATTGACAGGGCTTGCAGCTCGCTCATAATCAGGGCTCCTTCTTGGAGCTCTATCATATTCGGGACTTCTTCTTGGTTCAGCTCTAGAATTCTGACGGGAACCATGGCCATAATCTGGACTACCCCTCTCTCTGCGGTATGGACTTGGAGATCGCCCACGATCATTGCTTCTTCTCCTCTCGGGAGATGTATCACGGCCCCTTCTATCAGGACTGTGGCCATTTCTTCTATCATCATCATCACGGACAGCATACTCCACCGAAATAACTCGGTCCATGAACTTGCTGTGCACCAAAAAGAAAGAAATTATGCTTAATAGAGAACAAGCTGCAAATAATTGAGATGATTTCCACAAAGTAGCATTTGAAAGAAAAAAAAATTAAAAAGAGAAAAGGCATTGAAGTTGTCCCTTGTGTAAAATATTTCTAAAGGGTGAAAATATAAAGCAGGAACAAACTGAGGAGACCTACATTTTGAAAAATAAAAAATAAAATTGGTGGCATAACCCAAAACGGCACATTCAACTGTCCTCACAAGCAAGAAAAAGAACTTGGTAAAGAATCATATATACCCTAAGCTGTCGCAATGAAATTTTAAAAGAGCTGAAGGGAGTTTTCAAAGGCAAAGATTTCTGAATTTATAAATCAAACAAAAAACATAATCAAACTTGTCGAGAAATCGAACCTTGAATTTGTTGCCTCCAACGCTTTGGTAGCATCCTCCTGTGATTCATATTGGATAAATGCAAAATTCCTCCTAATCCTTATGTTCATTATTTTCCCATATAGATCAAAGTGCTTCTCCAGATCCCTTGTCCTGGTATGGATAGGATCAAAATTGATGACAAACAGGGTTTTTGACGGCTTTGTGTTCGCTGGAGGTTTTTTTGAATCGTCAGGTCTCCTAATCCCGCGTTCATGCTACAACCAGAATATAGAGCAATAAGTGAGTGCAAAACTGAGACAAAATAATCAAGTAGAGACCCTGACAAAAAGCTTATCCATGTGATCATATGCTGTATGAAAAAGTACATAGATCGATTGAAATGCATAGAAACATAAAGTAGATAAGCATTCTTTTGTGATATTTTGAACCAACACAATCACAATAATATACTGATGAGGTGCAAATTTGGTGAAGTACAACACTTGTATGTATTAGATCCTGATACAGGTGTTGACTGACTTGTTAATTACGTTATTGAACAAATCATAAAGTGATAAATTATTGTATTGAAAACCAACCACAATACCTTGGTCCACTCAATACGAAGGCGGCGCCCCTTCCTACCAAATTCTGTCCTGTCAAGCTTTCGAATTGCATACTCAGCATCTCGCTCATCATCCATATAGACAAAGGCGAATCCTATTTAAACCAATGCAGATAGAAGCAATCCTATTAAAACCAAAATGCTATGTAACCAAAGCAAATGCAATTTTGTTATGTAATTTTCCTATGTACAATTATTACAAGTAAATCCTAAAACCTGACAAAATCTTGACTTCTCAAAAACTAACAAAATCTGTACATACAAAAACATCTATTAGAAAGTAACACAAAACCTGCCATTGGCTGCGATATCATCATGGAATCTATGATTGAACATGTCGGTAATTGAACACTGAGGAAAAGTCATGAGGAAAGAAAAAGCAATAGTCTGAGGGAAAGTAGGATGGCAGGGCTAGGGCTGATCATATTAATTCTTCTCGAAAAATAAACTGAACCATGGCACATGCTACAAAAGAAATGCAGACAAGCAGATCCATCCAAGAAGAGCATGGACATTCCAAGTAATCCTGCGCCAAAGAAATTATTGAGTATGGCAGTTTACACTTCAATAAAAAGTTACCTGCTTCTCTGAAAATACCGTGTACACCCATTCAAATAATGATTCAAGTAATGATACATTGACCCTTTTGAATAACAGCTAAATTCTTTTCTTAGAAATATGCCTTCCTTTAAGTTTACTATAAATCCAATAATCCAATGAAAGAGCTCAAGTTTCTTAATATGAAGGAGATCCACAGGACATAGGTACTTCTACATGCCCGTAGCTATAATTTTCCTTGAAAGGAGAAAGGGGTACTTCTACATGCCAATATTTTGAGAAGAACATGAGAAAAAGGTTACGAAACATAAACAGACCATGCATTTTGCTGATATACAAAAAGGGTCAATGAGGTATATCTTAAATGCATCACGTTTCACTGGTTGAAGACCACAGGTTTCCTTTCCTAGAACTTATCCGGTAACCTCACTATAAGGAAAACATCATTCAGAAATACAGTAGCAGAATATCATGATTGTTGAGTAATCATATCTGTAGGAGGACAAACGTCCCTATTAAATCACTATGTTGCCGTCGGACTTGATGTTAGTCTGTTACACCTCTAAACAGCATTCTACTTATCAAGTCCTATCATTCATCTCATAAGGATAACAATAGCCGCTCAAACTTCAATCCACATTCCTTCACACAGAACACACCCGAGCAGGATGATTCAGTCATCTCGCACTTCAGAGTTATCACCACAGCGAACATACCAAAAATCTTCCAACACAATACATATCCAACAAACTCAAACGAAAAACCAAACAAAAACGAGACGACCAACATTCAACAGTCAATGACCTAGCCTTTTCTATACACCAATTCCAGGTAGTAACAGCAAAAACTAGATCTTCAATAAGAATTTTTTTTTTACCCGATTTGACATCCACCCTGTCGACCTTTCCATACTTATTGAAAAGCCTTTCGACATCCGACTGCCTTGCATCAAAATCCAAGTTGCCACAGAAAATAGGCTTCATTTTCTTCAAGCTCCAATCTTTTTATGCCCTACCAGATTTGATAACAACACAATCAAGTAAACACAACCACTCAGTCAGCTCTATAACCCTTAAGCTGATATGTAATCAAAGTAAGTTAATTTTACTTTAGCGGTGATATGGGTAAAGAATTATGAAGCTTAAGTACATAAGAAAGTGAATCCAATACAGGATCACAATGTTTAAATCATGAAGCAAACAATCTAAACTAAACTAAAAGGTGGGTTCTTTATTGACACAAGCTAGCAGTTCTAAGTTGAAGATGTTAAAGATCTGAGCTTTAGTACCTTGGAGTGTTTGCAGGGAGAGCTGAGAGGAACCCTAGTTGAAGGAGTTGCGCCAACAGCTCTTGAACTGCTTTGAAAGCTCGAAGACAACCCGGACAGTCTGTCTGCCTATGTTCTAACAGAGGGAAATAAAGAGAAACGGCGTCGTATGACTTCCCCACTATTTGTAACCCTAATTTTGGTAATCTTCAGGCCCACTTGGATATGACGTCATTGTATCTAGATATTTTTGTCTCTTAAAATGATATTCTTGTTGTAAAATAGGAAAAAATAAAATAAAGGAAAGACACAGAGAAAATAATTAAGAAGAGGTAGAAGTGTTTTCATTTATTCTCTCATTAGTTTTCATATATAGAGGTAAGTTTATATCAGAGTACATAACTAATGAGTAATTACGTAGACAATCGCATAGATTATAATATTTACAACACTTCACTAAACCTGTAAATGGACCGGATCTTAATCCGGATCCGCTCCGGATCCGTGGTTTTTAAACGGGTTTGGATCGAAAATTAGACCCGTTGATCCGTTAAGGACCCAGATCCGTTTACCCGTTTATTAAACGGATCGGATACGGATCGAGGTTGATCCGATCCATTAAGGACCCGGATCCGTTTAAAAATAATTAAATAATATTTTTATAAATATAATATTATTGATAAATATTAAATAATATAATAATTATTTGGATAACCTAAACGTCTAAATTGTGTCTAAAGTATGATCATTTGATGAAGTTGAAGGTTACGATGCCTATGTTTTTTTTTATGCTCTTTGCTAAATACATTGGAGGTTTAGTATTTTGAATATATTAGTTTATTGTTAAGAAGTATTTTGGCCATGTAATTCAACTTTTGATGTAAACATTTATTTTGTTATAATATTTCATTAGTGTTTTATGAAAATTTATGATAAAATTAAGAAATTATTATTTAAAATTTGAAAATATTTATAATCATAAACAGATCGGATTAACGGGTCGGGTATCCGTTAACCCGCCGGATCCGGATTTGGATCTAGCTATCAAAGATCCGGCGGGTAACGAGTCGGATCCAGATCCAAAATTTCTATTACGGATCCGGATCCGGATCTAGGTAGATCCACTCCAAATCCGGTCCATTTACAGGTCTACACTTCACGTTGGATGTCCACCAATAAATGATGAAATTGGATGCATTTAATATTGTCTCGTTAAAAACCTTGTCAGATAACAAAAACCCAGTGGGAGAAAAATAACCCTGGTCGAAGGAGAAAAAGAGCACAACACGCATATGTCTTAGGTAACATATTTTTTGATGCTCCTCCTGATGAGAATCTTCTCTTGAGCATTGCAAGCTTCATGCGCCGTAAATAACGGTTTGATTGTTCATCACTAAAGTGACACCATGTGTGCTTTACATATGGGGACTCATCATGAAATTTCAAACCTGCAAAGTTAAAACAATACTAATAGAGCAAGATGATTTCTAATACATCTTACCTCATTTAGTTATATGATCAAATTCATACACTAAGCAATAGCTAAACAACATAATAAAATATCTCATGACGTATCTAGCCATATACATCAATATCTTTGTGTATTGGTACGTCTCATATAAGCTTTTCAAGAGCTCTAAGTAATTCATAACTTCTAAAGTTAGAATATATAGCAACATAATTATCATAATTCTAATTCGATTTTGTAGTCCAATCATAGTACTCATTGAGGCAATTTTGATCACGTTAACTATAACAGAATGAGTATATATGAGCTAGCTTTAGACTATTTGATTCCATTAATTAGCTTCAGGTTCTCTCAAGTATTCATGGATCAAGTTACATTAGAATCATTCATGTACTTAAATCCTTTAAGGATTTGATAAGTGATACGCTTGTAATGACACTTCACTTTTGAGAATTTGCTTTTAGTAACGTGTCTTTTATGATTCTCATAATATACAATGACAAATGTCGTAAGTCTCTCGTCAATAACAACTATATCTATTATGTAACACTGTACTCACAGAAAATTGTCACGTATAAGGAAATATATTCATAATCCCCATGTCTCTTGTAGACATTATGTCATAGTGATTTATTTTCACTATGATCAATACCCTTTTTTATCATGTAGGGTTAAAGGTCAAAGTATCATCACGTTTCAAATATTTAGTTTAATTGAAATTGCCTATTTCCAATTTGGTCAATAATATGTTTTGTCGACATGCATCATGAAACATGACATAATATCGATTAATACAGTCCTTAATGGTCTTTGGTAGCTACCATTTGTAATTTGTCATAGATGATCATCATTCATAGATCCAACACATTCTTATATGTATGCATTTGATTTTTGGGTACTCATGTCATTTCTAGGGCAAATATTGTCACTTCAAGGACATATATCTAGTGAATGTGGATCTTTTACTTGTAATATCACATAGAGCATTATAGGATCTGTATAATCTTTTTTTTTTCAGGAGCTTAAAACTTTAGACCTGGTGAATACATTTCACTCAAATTAACGTCGTTATTCAAATGACAGTAGTCTTATTCTCCCCCTAAATGCGGAAAGACTATCATGTTATGACCATCTGCAAATATGCATTTAAAGCTCTATCATTTTCTTTCGAGTGAGATGTTCATTGGCTGTGGCAAACCTAAATCAAGTATGAGGTCAAAAACTTAATATTTTTGAGTATCAACCATATTGATGTTTTGTTGTATCACCAAGAAATCGTTCTCTAATGGCGTATATTAAGAGTCGTAGCCATATTAAAAACTTTGACATTCTTTAATGATATTCTCTTCAGGAGAACCATGTTACTTGGATACCCATACATCTCACAAATCAAATGAGATCAATATGGTTGTACTCGAGAACTTTAAAACAAACATGTGCTTTTGCATATACTTTTGTTAAGATCTTTTATTAACTCATTTGCTGAGATATTTCTCAAAACCAAAATGAGACGGTGGATACACAACTCACATCAATTTACATTATTCTTTAGGAACAATCCTACTCTCCCTCATGATATGAAGAGTGTCTCATTAAAATGACAACTTAAAAAATATGGGACATATAAGTAATTTGCTATGAGTAGGGCTAGTGGTGATCAAGACATGTTACCGATTGCAAGCAACACTGTAGGTAAAATATGACTTAGCTAGTCATGCCTTGTTTCAATGAACTTCTGGTTCATGATATTATATGCCTCGAATTGTTGTAGAAATTTAACATTGTATGTGTTTTTCTAGAGTCATCAATGATACGTGTAATCAAAGGTTTAGGTTTAAAATTTACTATTAGAACTTCTGGTTCTACAGTACAATATTTTGAAACTTCTGGTCCAAAAATATTACACTCGAAATTCATATGATCGAGATGTAGATTGTTGGCCCAAATGAATAATAATAAAATTTAAATGAAAGTACTATAATGAAAGTGCATAACAAAATGAGAAAATTGTAATGAGCATAAATAAATAAATAAACTTCACATTGAAAACTTCTAGTTCCATAAATGAAGAAAATACATAGAATTTCTGGTCTGGTTAACTTCATCAAATATGATAAGCTTGCTTTATTGATTTCCTCTATGATTAAGGATTGCAAGATGTCATTTCGATCATTATACGACTCTGAAGAAGTTCAATGGCCCTCGTTAATTGCATAAGCTTTTAGAAGCTTCATGTCGTAATTAATTCTATTTATTATAATCCTCTCGAGGAACTTCAGACCCTCCATTTCGATCAAGAGACTCCATGTCTCGATCTATGAACACAAAACTCATCAACAAATGTAAACGTGATTGTATATATATTATCAAATGATCAAATAGCTAGGTCAAATTGATATATTTCTATGAAATTCAAGCCGAATGTACAACTTCTAGCTTTGTCTAAGTATCCAATATATTAACCTTCAAAACTCCCATCATCATACGGAGGGAGGAGGAGGGAATCTCAAACACCAAATCCATGCCTCTTATATTCATCGAGAATTACAGTATGTAAGTGAATTCATATACTCAATTGTATTGCTTTGAGGATCTTCTGGCCCTCCTAAATTTCACAAGTGCTGAAAGACTTCATATGATCTTTACAAGAAACTTATAGCACTTGTATAATCGATTCAACATACATGCATGATGTATAAACTGAGATATATTTCAAGGATTGAAAACACATGTAAACAATATCCAATTAATTATCCAATATGCATAACAAAACAGGTAGAGACAATTATTCCTTCTATATAGGTGCGATGATCCATGCATGAAGCCTCATGTTATCATTTTACGACTACTGGGGATAAACAAATTTATAAACCAAACAATGTAAAATTGAAAAGTAACGACAAAAATTGGTTCATGGATAATCACAGAGAAGTATAAACATATATCATGATGGGCATCATATAGAATCTACGAATCCCCTTTTTGTTTGCTTCCTAAAGCCTATCACGAATCATATGCTCCTAATATGTAAGCCAATAGCTAGCAGTCTTTAAACAAGATATATAAAGAATGATCCAACCAATACGTTTACAAAAATACAACCTGCGAATCAAAACCTTTACAGGTTAAATAAAATCAACAACAAAATGAACTCATAGATCGTGAATGATCATGGTAAATAAAAACAACAAATGTTGCACCAAAAACATCATAGATCATCATCGAGTTGTAAAAAAAAATTGGGAAAAAGGTGAATGACAAAATCAATTTTGGTTTTGTAGGGTTTGACAGTTATCAACTCAAAGGTAGAGTCGTGCTGATAACGTGTTATAAAATAGAGAAAAAAATAGAAAGAAGACACAAAGAGAATAGTTGGTAGGAGGTAGAAGTGTTCTCATTCATTCTCATTAATCAGTCTTCTTATATAGATGTAGAGTTTACATCAGAGTACATAACTAATGAGTAATTACGTGGACAACCACATAGATTATAATATTTATAACAATTCTTCAATAATGTAAAAAATAAAATTGAGACAAGTATATGTACTAGTCATTTCGTAAAATGACAGGTCATAACTACTTGGTATAGTAAAGTTGGTCTAGTAGCTTAGTATGGAACCCTCAATCATCTAGAGTTCGAGTTCCAACTCCCACAAGCTTGTGGCCACTAATTTTGAGAGGCCTCCAAATTTGTGTGTCTGCGACGGGAGATTAGTCTAGTTTAATTTGTTACGATACTCATGTGGATCTATGTCTAAATACTGACCGGATGAATGTGTTACTAACTTGCTAACGTAATCCCGAAGTGGCTTGTTATCTCACTCTCAATTAGAAGGAGAAAAATGATTGCCTTGTGGCTTCGTGGTTATCTTCCTTTGCTTCAGGGACATTGAGTTAGAGTTAAAAGAGTGTCCAAATCTGCACCGATGCTATGGAAGGGCATCACCAATTTTTGATCAAATGCTGCATGCAATGATAGGAGATTATTCCCTATCGTAGATGGAATTCAAAACATTCAGTTCCATAACCTGGGAAGGGATTCCCCGTGAAGCAAAGTTACACACTTGCGACTTTGCTTAACAAATCGAGGTTGGGTCTTAACATATGGGCTTTATCGCTGCCACCCTATTTAGCTTCAGTCCTTCGTAACTACGACTTACCTTGTCTACCGACGCCAACAATGGGAGTGGTTTAACTGTTGCTTTCGTGTCTTTTGTTTAGAAGCTTTTGTCTTATGCTATTTCTTGCTTGGACTTAAGCTTTTGTCTTCTGCTATGAAACCACATACTTGTTGCTACCAAATATATTGGAACGTCAAATGTGCTAGTTGTTGAGGCTAAAGCTTTACGGGAGGGCCTTCAGACTGTTGTTTTAAACCATTATGTGGGCATTGAAGGGGCCGAGAATCTCAGATACTTTGATTGCTTACAAGATAAAGAAGCAAATAATAGGAGAATCCAAAGTCTTCTACCTTCAAGGAGCTAATATATATCGCCTAATCTTTTTATTATTTTATTATTTGTAAATAAAAAAAGGAGAATCCAAAGCCTAGTGTCTGATATATGTTATCTTGCCTCCAAGTGCTCTTATATTTTATGACAAAATACTGGCCACTCCTCTTATTTTTGAGGTTTCGACAGTTTAGTCATTTTTTCCAATTTACAACTCATTCCTAGTAATTTTCAATGTCATACAATTAGGTCTAATTAAGTCAAACCGTTTAAATTGATTGTTAATATGATGACATGGCACGTTATCACGCCACATGTGTTCACGTCGGGCTGTAAAATCCCTTGACTACCCCTAGCCTATTACACCCTTACCACGTCGGTTTATTTTCCCGCTCCAAAACTAAAACCATTTCCCTCCAAATATAAACTTTTTCTCTCCAAAAACATTATGCAAGATAGTCATTGAAATATGTCATCCCTAATAACATCAAAAAATACATTGCATCAAAATTAGCAAGCCAATCAATAAAGTGCTAATTTACCGAAAACAAAAATTGCATCATCAATTGTTCAACTGCTAACTAATTAGCTATAATCATCTTATCAAAAGATTAGAGCTAGCAACCAAGTGACAAAGCACAAGGTTTGCCCAAAAATAAGAAGCATTAGGGGCTAGCTAATATCAAATCTCACAACTATTTTCCAACTCCTTTAGCTGAGCTCTACCTAATCCTTTGGGAGGTTCTTGGTATTACACCAGCCTTCTTGGTTGAAGCATTTGAACCTTGCACATTCCTTGAAATGCTAGAAGCAGATCCAGCTTGGAGGGGCCTTGAACTTTGTTGTGTAGACGCCGCTTGTCCCTGCCATGCTCTCTTTAGAGTAGATTGAGCTTTCATGTCAGTCTTCCTCTTCTAGACACACAACAAATGAAGACAAAGACATATGCAAGTTAGACAAAGTCATAAGTTAACCCAAATTGCAAATATTCCTAAAGACAAACAAGCAACAAGATTGAAAGGTTAGACAAACAAGCAAATATTCCCAAAATTCAGAAGCACACCAACTACAATAAGAGATCAAACTTTTTGACAAATCCTACATCATCAACAATAACAATACTTGGTAGTTACCCTCATATATTCATTCCTTTCTTTAGCTTTCTTCCTCAACTCATTGGAAGTCATAGGTCGTTTTGTCTTGGCTGAACTGCATCAATATTATTGTAAGGTTAGAGTCTATCTGTGTTATAAATACAAAACAAAATATCAACATCAGTAACCTTATAAATATCAACAGCAAAATACAACTTACTTTTTTTTTAGCAGCTTGTCCTTCCTTGTTGAGGTTCTTCTTATTAGCAGCAACAATAACCCTTTCCTTCAGCGGCAAATGTCTATGACATGTCTTGGAGTTGTGACCTATCTGCTTGCAGCTGCCACACCTTAAAGCTCTTTTCTTCTTACCAATTATAGTGCCACCATCCTTATCCTTTTCATAAGCAGCTTTCATTCTTGCAATACTAGGTCTACCAGGTTGTCTCGAGTATTGTGGACGCTAAATAACATGATCTTCACCACTAGACCACTTATCCATGTTGTTTACAGGCTGGATAAGATTGTCGTAGATGCTCATATAAGTCTTCTTCAAACAACATGCTGCCACATAATCATCTGGATCATGTCTCTTCAAGTAAACAGCCGAAATAGCAAGCTTCAAGACAACATTTTCAAACAGCAACAACCTAATTCTAAACACACAAATACCGTTTAGAATGAATGAAGGTTGGCTAAAATATTGTTATAGATTGAACACTGCACATGGGGTTTGGTGTAGCTTTGGAAAATCGTATTATAACACCAAAGTAGAAAGGCACAGATTCTTGATGCTATCAAAATCAAGCTATTCAAGTTACGTAGAGAAGAGCAAAGTAGAAACAGGGTGAAATTCGGTAGGGGGGTATACCAAAATTATATATAGCTTCATTCCTTAGAAAATTATATGGTACCACTGAAACCCTTGAATTCAAAAGCCCTAATTTTTTTGCCCAAATTCAAAAAACCCTAGAAACATATGTGAAGACAATCATTCGATTTCATATACCAAAACCAAATAAAAACCCATGAACTTACTGTAATCGGGGATACCCTTGTGCAAACGATCTCGACCTCTACGAACCCACAGTTCTGGGTTGTTCACCATGTCACTGCTTTCGACGTTGTCCTTTGATGATTGAATGAAGGCTTGGAATGGGTATGAAGGTTTTCGAAGGCTTTGAGTTTGATGGGTTCTGGAAATTACTGAGGAATATCAAACTACTTTTGAGTTTGATAGATCCTCATCGTTGTAAAACCTCGGAAATTTGATATTAGTTTCTAATATTATTTGAGAACTTTCGAGTTAGAAGTTAGTGTGTTTTGAGGTTCGAAAGAAGAGCGGAGGTGTTTGAGAGTTTTCTTTGTTGAAAATGCTTATTTTGAAGGGTCAAGAGTTGACTTTTTAATCTGTTGGGTTTTCGAGAAACTTCCTTCACAAAAGTTGTAGAGCACAACGATACGAGTTCGTAGACACAATACACGCCTAAAACGGACTTCGTATGGGAAAGTTATGGTCAGCAGAAATTCGTGGTTTTACGAGATTTTTAGGTTAAATAAGAAAAGTTTAGAGTTCCATTTCATTTTTTTTTCGGGAACCCATTATTCTCTCTCTTTCTTCTCTCTCGTGATACCTTTGGTATCTGAGTTCTCCAGCCAACCCGACCCGGACCTGGTCAACCCAACCCGGTTTTTTTCGGCCAACTCTGACCGACTCAGGCGACGACACAGGTCGGAGTCGCTTCATCTCGGCGGCACAACCTTCCCTGTAGTAGTGGCTTGCTTTGATTCGTGGTGATTCGTGTGAATCGAAGCCTAGAAGTTTCGGGTTGAGAACCGGTCTGGATTCTCACCTTCGGTGGCGGCGACGAGACTTGAAACTGGTCGAGGCAGAAGCTCCATGGCATCCTGGTTCGACTTCTGGTAGTCTTATGACTCGATTCGAAGCTTGGTGTTGCATTGTCGGGTTTTGAAATTCCCGGCGAGTTTCCAGCATTTTCCGGCCGATTGGGGTGAAACCTCAGGTATAAAAGATGCTTTTCTTTCTTCCATCTACAAGTTTCGTGTTGTGAGTTTTCCCTAATTCGAAAGTTGGTAGGGTGGCATGTGGGGCCCACTCGCCGCCGTCTGTGGTGGCGCATGGGGTTCACTCGCCACCACAGGCGGCGGCACGTGGCGGCGCGTCTGACAGGGTGTGTAGGTTCTGTTGCAAGGGTTAGCTAGCTATTGTTGTTTTAAGCATGTTGATATATTATAAGGCTAGGTTGAGATCATGTAATGCTTAATTGTTGGAGCTTTTTCAATGAGGTTGTTGAGTTTGTGATTTAGAATGTATGAGCCGTTTTCGGCAGTTGCAGGAGGTGTTGTTTTGGGGATCGAGGACCTTGGGAAGTCTTGAAGGAGAGTTGCCCTCCTTTGGGAAAAACTTCGGATTTAGTTTGGAGTTAAGAGGGCAAATGTTACTATTTAGTTGTTCATTTACTAAGGTTAACGTTTTGTTAATAGGTGACTTGTGGAGTGTGGTTTTAAGCTATATGCTTGTGTTGTGCGTGCGAAGACGCAGTTGGATTTGAGGTGAGTAAAATCTCACCAAGGTTCACTTTGTGACCTATTTATTTATGGTTATTATGATGATGATTATGATGATTATGATGATGATATGATGATGATGATTATTATTATGATGATGATTATGATGATGATAATGTTGATGAAAATGTTGATGATGATGATTATGATGATGTTGATGATTTAAAAATTATGTTTTTCTTTTGTTTGTTTTAAAATATATGAGCTTGATCGCGAACGACTCATGGTAAGTGAAAACAAGTTTTCTGTTAAAAATATAATATTTCAAATGGATCTCTGATCATGTGTGTGCCTTAGTGGTGATTGTGTGCATTAGTTGTGGATTTGTGTGCCTTAGTGGTGATTGTGTGCATTAGATTAGGAGCCTTCGTGGTGGACTGGGAACTAAGTCTTAGCTGAGTGATTGGTTACGGTCAGTTTAAAGTTTTAGTCTGTATGTCGGTACTTCATGGGGGATGACTATGTGTTGACGAACCTATGTACGTGTTTGTTTGATTACTTATGGGGGATGACTAAGTGTTGACGAACTCATAAGTAAGAGTGAAGAAATAATTGTGTGATATTCTTACGTGTTGTCATTTAAATTCTTTGCTTTGAGTATCTCTTGAACTATGTTTATCTGCATGAGATTCTTTAATCTTAATTGTATGATTTTTAGTGGAATTTCTGAACTATGTTTTTTGCAGGATTTCATTTATGATTTGATTGATTGTGAATTGTTGTGTTTTTTTATTTACTCACTTTTGAATTCTCTTGCTTTTAGGCGATTCCTGAACTAAATTACTAAATGCATGAATTTTCGGTATTTATCTTATGTGATGTTGGGTTGAGTTCTTTAATGTAGATTTACTCATACGAGCTATTAAAGCTTACCGAGTTTGTTGTTTACAACCCGGTGTAGGGGTTAGACCTGCAAGTGTTGATCAACAGGGTTGATGCGAAGGCATAGTGGCAGGATTTTAGTTTCTGTGCACTTTATTTTATTTTGTTATGACAGTTTGTTTTAAACTCATGTGAGCGATTTTATTATTACTAGACTTTTGAAGTTAATGTAATTAAGTAGGTTTAATGTTTAACTCGATTGATGAGTTTGTTGACATTTACACTTCCAGTATTTGTTTTTAGTTTGGAAGTTGTTGAGCAGGTTTTGAGATATTAATATTTTGAGTTATATCACGCTCAAATTTTTGAAAATTTATCTTTCGAAAATTGGGGTGTGACAATCGCTGCTTTCAAACTTTTAGGGGTTTTTCTAAGGTTAATTGAATATCAAACTGCGTTGATAAGGGTGTAATATGCTAGGGGTAGTCAAGAGATTTTACAGCCCGATGTGGACACACGTGGCGCGATAACGTGTCATGTCATCATATTAACAGTCAATTTAAACGGTTTGACCTCATTGGACCTAATTGTATGACATTGAAAATTAATAAAAGTGAGCTATTGAAATTGAGAAAAAAAAGACTAAACTGTTAAAATCTCAAAAATAAGAGAATTGACCAGTATTTTGTCCTATATTTTATTCAAGCATGTTCATCATGAAGGCATTTTGAGCTGAACGTCTTGCAGAATTTACTCGTCTTCATCATGATCTTCTATATGGTTTTAGTGTCTTTCCATGTCTGTGTCTCATGTGTTCCACTTTGATCAACTAGAAGGGACAAGTTACGTGCAGTTTTAATTTATAGTTCTTGTTGTTGTGCTTTTTGATCATCAAAACAAACAAAAGCCACTTCATAAGCCCGAAAAGGGAATGATGCTTCTATCCATTTAGCAAAGAAAGTTTCAAAAATTAATCAACCTTTTCTTTGATTGGAGTCGAGTCTAGTTGGCTCCATGAGTGTGGCAGTATGAACTTCTTAGTGTGGAGTATAGCTAGTTGGGAAGCTCTAATGCAATTCAATAATCTGGTACATGCGTAAAAAATTTCTACAACCTGTTGTAATTGGTTCATCATCAATGAAGTTTCTTATTTGGTGGAAAGCAAGCTTTTAATTGTTTGATTGTCCTTGTTGGTGCCTTCTGTGTTAATGATTTGCCTATCGATCTGTGAACCCTAGGTATATACCAAATGACAATTAGTTTTTAGTTTTTTCTTTTTAGAACTGTAAAATGATATTTTATCTTTTGCTACAGGCTCTTCACAAGCCTATTTATAAAACAATAAAAGTGCCGATCATTGTGCTTGAAAGCCTCTGCTCATTTTATGAAATATGAGAATATATGATGTAAAGTGCCTTTTAGTCATTAATTTAGCAATAATATTGCCCGATTGTTAAAAAATAATATGAAGTCTATATATGCACAAAAATGTCTGTAAGTCGAGTGATTTGTTTGAGCTTATAGACTATTCTAAACGGAATTGATTGGAATAGCCTAGTATTCTTTGCCTACATTCGAGCCATACATGAATATATATAAGCTCGTTACATCAGAAAGAAATTCATGAAGATATTTTTTTAATTAAATCCAGCTTCTGTAATTTGATCTTGAGATTTGAGCATCAAAGTATATCCTCTTGAACTTTAATATAAACTCAGTCGCATCACCTACCATTCCACCGCCATCTTCACTCTCTGCAACTCTATCCCAACTCCCTCATTTTCTCTTCAATGGCAGACCCAGCACTCCACCCCGAGACTCCCTCTCACCACAAAACCCAACCCCTCAAGCAGATCGCCATAGACTACACCCCAGACGCCTGCACACACTGCACCGACTCCAACACCATCACAGTCACCTTCGACCACCGCGGCGGCGCCAGGTGGCGCACCCCCACTCGTTTCCTCTATGGCACCTTCAGCGCCCTCATCCAGTGCTCGAGTGGCAACACCAGCGGCCTCAACTTCAACCTCTACCTCTCCTCCCTAGAAGGTGACAAGTCCCAGGACGAGATCGACTTCGAGTTTCTAGGTAAAGACATGACCATTGTCCAGACCAACTACTACACTGAAGGGACTGGAAACAAAGAAGAGATCCATGACCTAGGCTTCAACTGTTCCGAAGGGTTTCATGAGTATGTCATCAAGTGGAGTAAGGATGTGATCGAGTGGTTTATAGATGGGAAAATGGTGAGGAGGGTTGAGAGAAAAGAGGGTGAGGGTTTTCCAAACAAGCCTATGTATTTGTATTCTTCGGTTTGGGATGCTAGCTATATTGATGAGGGGAGGTGGACTGGGAAGTACGTTGGATGCGATGTGCCTTATGTTTGTGTTTATAAGGATATTCATGTCCCTCTTGAGACTGCTGTGGATGATTAAGAGCTTTGAGGTTTTCTTTGAGTTTTGGAGGGTCAGTGTACTTCTGAATAAAATGGTGTTTGTTTTGTTGTTGATGATGGGGATTTGAATCCGATCATGTTTGTGTTGTGTTTATTTGCCAAATTGGGAATATGCAGCTTTTACTACTCTTATATTTGTGCAACTGTTTTGGATCACAACCCAGTAGAAGTGCATGTGTAGGAAAAATGTGTTAACATCCAATGAGATCGATCTTAATTGGCTGCTTTCACAATAGTGTTGTATGGCTGGACAAGATAGTGATGTAACATGAAACTTTTGCTACTGAATTCTAAAGTAGTCTTTTGTGACTTTGAATGTTTCATATGGCCTTGCGATGTTATTGATCATGGGATCATTTCAATTTGATTTGCTTGATCGACTTTGTTTTTCTGTTTCGATTCTGGGAACCTTCACGAAATAATGTGTTTTGAGGAATGTGGAAATTGAGATGGTGGAATTTTGTACCAATTTTAGAAGGCTTTTTGATAATGGGGATCGAGTAATCTGTTTCTTCTTGTCCAACAGTACCATCATGCCCTTTCCAGAGAAAAAAGAAAAAAGAAAAAAAAAAGGAACAAAAAGAGAGACGGAGCATCTATCTAGCGACTAGCATGCATGATCTTACGAAAGTAAGCTTCCATTCTTTCTTTTGAAAAGGACCCAAAGAATGGGGATTGAGACCTATGATAGGAAGTACACAAAACACATCTAGCAAGCAATACTAATTTTAGGTCGAGCATGCACTAGCAAATAGTCTGTTCCAACCTTCCAAGTTCCAACAATGCAAGTGCATCAGCACCCACTTCTGCTCACCAACTGTTCAACAATGGTAGATAGGAGGTTTGGCCTTCCAAACTTCAGATGCTCAAAAAATGGAGACGATGAAGTCAAATTTGGTAGGTATGACTGGAGTAGTGCTCCAGTGGCATTTTATATATAGAGCTTTAGCAGGATCTTATAACACGTACACTTCATTTACCAAACCATTAAGTTAATGTCAACTGAGGTTAGTGGGTTTCAACTACTAAACGTTGAAGTAATGCTATTCATAGAGTTACACAAATGGTGCGACTGAAACTTCGTTGTGAAAACAGAATCTCCGATATAACAAGTTAATAACTTCAAAAATTAGGTAAATAATGGCTAACGATCGATTAGACATGACTCATAATTTAAAACAAGAGTGTGATGAAATATACCACTTAGTACTAGAGTTTGATAAACTCAAGTTCAAGATCAAAGCAATGCTACGGCAATGTTACACAAGTTGTGTGATTAGAATTTCGTTATGAAAAAGAAAACACAGAGATAACGAGTTAATATCTTTGAGGAGAAGGTAAACAATAATTAACGATTAAATAGACACGACTCATAAGTTAAAATGTAAGTTTGATGAAATATACCGATAAATACTAAAATACAATAGACTCGACTTTAAAATCGATTATTACATCATGAAATTCGCTCAGTCTTTTAAAGTGAAGGCATATTAAGAAAATATGTTACACTTTAAAAATGAACCTTGGTCATCTAAATTAAAAGGATGACAGTTGTTTTGAAATGTTTTTGATCAAAAGTAGAAAATTGTTGAAACATTTAATAAAAAGGATAACCAGTTGTTTCGAAATGTTTTTCAATCAAAAACAAAGTTGTTGAAACATTTTGATGATTTTTAATTTAGTGTACACTGGGGGATCACCTTGGGGCCAATTGAATTTCTCCTATTTAGTCTACAAATCAATGTTTTGAAAGTTGTTGAGTATGACTGTACTTAGTAATTTGGTATTTTCCAATCATATCTAGCATAGAAAGCAGAATCTAGTCGTCAGAACAAGTACCGTAGAAAGATCCACAAGCATTCCTTCATTAATTGATCAACTTTATCTACTTTGTGTTTTACCTTCAGACTTTCATACCAAGCAAGCAAGTAGCAGAGACTATTCTCTTCTTTCGACCAAAAAAAAGAAAGAAAAGAAAAGTAGCAGAGACTATTCTAATCCCCTGCTGCTCAACAACAATCGTGACAATGACCCAAGACGAAAAATATAAATCAAAGACTAAATCTTTAGTGTAAGAAAGCCATCAATATTGTTAAAAAAGTCTGAGAAACCAAAGAAAAATCTATCCGCAATGCATCCCACTCATTGAAATAATAAAGCTTTTTTTTTTTTTTTTCCGATTACTAAAGCTTTCATACTTTTCAATGCACAAAATGGCCATAGCTGAATTGCTGGAAAAGACAAAGGAAAATCCTTTTAGCCATTTTGGACCCAAGCCTAGGCCTGAGCCTTATCCTCATGTACTCAAGTAGTATGGTTGAGAAAGCTCAGGGATGATAGTGAGAATCTCTCTCTTTCTTCTTCTTTGGTCTTGTTCTCTTCTTTGTTCCTTAAACTAACATGGGAATCTCAACACTTTATATCTGACGGTTGAAACCACCAGTTATAGACTTAACCACCAGTTAAATCCACTTTTGTTTCAACCGTCAGATATAGACTTAACCACCCACTGTTAATATTTGCTGGGTCCAATATGGACCCCATTGATGAATACGATTCCAAAGAGCAAGAAAACGAAGTGCCTCCTTCCTTCCACAACTCTCTTTGCTAATTGTTCTCCTCTACCTCAACATCCATCCATTGTGTTTTATATTAATATTCAAAGCAACTTAGGATTGGCTTTGAGTCCACCCAAAGCTATTCAGATTCTAAGCTTTTGTTTCTGATTTGTGATGGGTTTTCCTGAATCTCCCTCTCCATTTCTGGAGTGATTCTGATCTGGGATCTTGCTACCCTTGAGTGTTTTGCTGTATTTGAAGTTGTGGGTGCTCATTTGTTTCTTTGTTCATTTCAGCTGAGCTTTGTTTTGGGTTTGGAGTTTTGAGTGTGGAATTGGTTGAGTGAGATTCAGAAACAAGTAGAAGAGTCTGACATGACGATGGGGTCGGGTATGAACTTGATTACTACTGTGATTGGTTTTGGTATGAGTGCAACATTCATTATATTTGTTTGCACAAGAATCATTTGTGGGAGGCTGAGAGGTGTTGAATCAAGGTCTATGTTTGAGATTGAATCAAGAACTGATCTTGAGCAGGTATGTAAGTTTTTCTCTGATTTGGGTACTTCTCCCAGTCATCAACTTCTGTTTATAATAGCATGTATGTTCTTGTTGAGCTGGTTTCAGTGATTCAACATCTAATTAATTTAGCATCTCAGTTTTTTTTTATCTGGGTGAACATCTGCTTGTTGTGTTCTAGCTTTGATGTGAATTCTTCTGTTGTTGAAGGTCAACTCTGGAAATGGAGAAATGATAATGGATACAATAATCGTAGTGTGAATTGTAATGTACTAGTTTTGCCTTTTCTGGTTTGAATACTAGTTTTTCTTAGTATTGCCAAAAAAAAAAATGAAACCGAAGGTTTAAAAAATGGTGGGAAGACTTTGCATTAGGAACGGGTCTTATTACTTATCTCATCACCTTTCTTGCTTGAAGAGGTTGTCTGCTCAATAACAACGGCAATGATTGATTGAAAACTTCTAAGCTATCATAGAACGACTGATTTCCTTCATACCCTTTCTGCATAAGTTTTAGAAAGACTGATTTGTTTCCTTCATAACCTTTTTGCATATGTTTTCCCTGCTAGTGATGCAGTTTCAGTAACCCCGAGACATTACATTTGGTTAGCTGTTACTAACTTCTGAGCAATGTGTTCTAAGTTTTTGTTGTTTGATGGCAGCCAGAGAATCGGTCTAATGGCCTTGAACAAGTTGTGGTTGCTGCAATCCCAACCATGAAGTATGATCAGGAGGCTTTCAGTTCTGTGGAAGATGCACAGTAAGTTTGACAACATCCTTCTCTGCTACGGTTTAAGAACAAGTACTCTATTTTGTTTTGAAAATCCTCTTTTCTTAATTGAAAGATGTTAATTTGGTTTCCCTGATCTTAAGCTGGCACTTATTCCTTCGGCACTCCTGTAGCATTAAAGTTCAATCCTTTGCGTTTGCAGGTGTTCAATATGTCTTGGGGAGTACCAGGAGAAAGAAATACTGAGAATTATGCCGAAATGTGGCCACAGTTTTCATCTCTCATGCATTGATATATGGCTGAGGAAACAGTCTACCTGTCCAGTTTGCCGTTTACCCTTGAAAGAATCTTTCGGCCCAAAACATGTGAGATCGGCAACGTTTATCGTGCCTCGGTCTTTTGATGATTCTGAGAGCATTCAAACCCACGAACATTCTCAGCAGTGGTTATTACCAGCATCCGGACCGAATTCAGCAAGCAACAATGTTAGCAACCAAGGGCGGTTAGAACCTGCTCCTGGAAACCCCTCGGAACCTACTCAATCAAGAGAACCAGACACAAGGCATTGATGAAATCAAGAGATTGGTTGCGGGAGCCAAGCACTTGTCTTCCATTTAGCAAGCAAATCATCTTTGTGTACAAACATGCCATAGGTGACTTACCTCTGTTTTTTCCTTTGCCTTTGAGCGAGAGGTTGATTCCAAGTTCAGTGAAAATCAGATGGTAGGGTTAGATTTGATTGGAGACTTCTCATGATTGGTAGAATGGTATGAGCTGAGGTTATGCTTTTTGAGTCGGTTTGAGAATGGAGCAAGCTTACACATCGTAGTCTGATTTCTGTATATATAAACTACATCTGGAAAATTAGATTGTTTAGCTCTATAATCATACATTGTGTTTTTGAGCCATTCATTCTACAGTTCCTAATGATTGCTTCTTTCTTATTTGCTGTGGTTCAAATGTACTTCCCACTTCCTGAATTTAGTATCTAAATTTGATACTGCCACAAAACATCAGGTTCCAACAAACTGATGTGGTTGTTCACACCATTTTTGAATGAAAGAGGTCATACTTTATTAACTCAGCAAACAGTATAAAAACAATCTCCTTAAGTGGGGCGTCAGAAAAAACCGTTTTGTAGAAATTATTACAAATCCATCTAAAAAGAGTGAACGAAACTAATAATCTTCTAGTACACCCACATTCTTGTATGAAGCCCATAACAAAAGGAATAAGAGCCTCGGCTAGAAAAAGTTTCCTTATATGGGTCACCGAGGTCTCTCTTCCTTTTGCGATCTCTCCCACTCAAATCGAGATAATAAAAAGCTCATCATCATCCCTTGGTAAGAAGAGTCTGAAGAGATGTGAGCCTATAACAAAAATAAAATAAAAAAAATAAAACAATAACTACCCAAGCCCAACATGGCAGTGAGGCCCAAAAGGAAAACCTAGGAGCCATCCCTGACCAAGCTTGCCGCCGTCAATCCCTGCCCAAGCCGCCGCCGCTGCTGCCGTACTCACACTGTGAAACCCGACACTAGCAGCCAATTCAAGCACGTGATTTTGCACTCCAAGTATAAACACATTAGTCACAATGCCGACATCATGACGAAGGAGAGAGGAAGCCTCGGGTTTCCAAACACTACCGAGCCTATCATCACCCACATGAAGCTCCTGAATTGTCTTAGTCAGCCTCACATCGCCGATGACCTCGTCACCCATTAGAGAATACTGAGGGGAACAACCACCACGATTGTCGTTCCCTACATCCTCGTACACATACCTCCCAACGTCGACCAGATCCAAAGAGTCATGAGTCGACATGAAATCTCCTTTTGCCAAACCACCATCACTGCTACGGCGACGCACAATCCACCCAACACCACCGCCATCGATTGAGCTAGCCTGGCAATTTGGCCCGGGGGCTGTAAACCCGCTCGAAACCCGCCCGTTTATGAAACGGGCTGAAAAAAGCCCACACGTCAGAAACCCGTTAGTTAACAGGCCGTGAGTGTTGAACTCGTGGGGACCCGTTAAGTAAAAAAAAATTCATAAAACAAAAAAACTGAAGGAAGAGGTTAGAATGGGTTTGTGTTTCCCGTGTTGGTGTTCGACTCAGTCCGGTGTTTCTAACTTTTTATCGAAAAACTGATCAATCTCCTCCTCAAAAGTCTTTGAGATCGAAGAAACTTGATTCAACGCTTCGACTTTGATAAGGTAAAACCACTCTCTTCTTTGTTCTACTTTTTTTTTTTTCTGTGAATTCGAGTTGGGTATTTGGTTAGAATCGAGATTAGAAACTGGAATCTGGGTTTGACCCAATGACCCCATCTGTCTTCTTGGGTTTTCGTTTTCGAAATTCTATTGTTAAGTCTCAGTAGATGAGTACGAGATTAAAGTTGGAACTTTTGATTCCAATGATCATGCATGCTTTGTTTTCTCTTACAAGAAACTCTTGGTAGAAATTTACAGCAAGATGAAACCATTGGTGGTCGAATCAACCCATTACTTGGGTAAGCTAAGGATCTTGTTTTTCTGTTGTGTTTTCACGTTCTGGGTTTATTGTATGTATAGCTTACTTTGTCTTTCATATAAGTTTGCCAAAATGATTGGAAATAAAATTTTGGGCTTTAGGATTGTCTAGATTCGCAGTTATTCAGAAATAAAAATACATTGTGGGTGTAGGTTCAGTAGTTATTTAATGATAGTGGAGGTTTTGTTTGGATGCTTAGACAATGGGATTTTGTGGTGCTCTTTACATCAGGGTTTGATAGAAGTACTGTAATTTTTAGGCCAGTGAACCAAATAAAGAATGAGAAATGTGATTTTGTATTGCATGTAGAAATGTAAAGTTGTTCTGAGGTCACCTTATTTTTCTAATTTAGTTGATGATCTTTCGCATTATTGGCTGTTAATTACATAGTTAAAAAATGTATGCACTTGTATTGAGAAAATTTAATTCTCCCTAGGTAGCTTTGATTGTATTCCTAGCACATATAAGAAGTTTTGTTCCAGCAAATGCTGCAACTGTGGGTTTGACTGATAGGTTTGGCTTTCCTATATATTACCAACATCATCTAAATCCTGCCAACTTGCGGTTATCTTCTGCTAAATAGTGTCAGTTGTTTGAGTTACAGGGATCTTATGTACTTATGATTCGTGCTAAAAACAGTTTTAATTGTACCATAGCATTAGACTATCAAATATGTCTTTATGAACTGTACAGTCAGGAGTAGCAGCATCTTTGATTCCACCCTTGAGCATATGGTATTCTTTTGTTCCCTGTTGTTCAACATGATATTGATGTCCGATGTTTGTAACTTTGCTTTTCTTTTCTCACAGGCTAGTTCCATGTGACTTAGAATAAACTGATTTGTTGTATTTGCTTATTTTGCTGGTCTATATGTTTGTTTTTGCAGATGAGTTTGCATGATGAGTCTCATGGTTTATCTTTGGGTGAAAAAGAAAATGCAGAAGGAGGTATGTATGCACTTGTATTGAGAAAATTTAATTCTCCCTAGGTAGCTTTGATTGTATTCCTAGCACATATAGGAAGTTTTGTTCCAGCAAATGCTGCAACTGTGGGTTTGACTGATAGGTTTGGCTTTCCTATATATTACCAACATCATCTAAATCCTGCCAACTTGCGGTTATCTTCTGCTAAATAGTGTCAGTTGTTTGAGTTACAGGGATCTTATGTACTTATGTTTCGTGCTAAAAACAGTTTTATTTGTACCTTAGCATTAGACTATCAAATATGTCTTTATGAACTGTACAGTCAGGAGTAGCAGCATCTTTGATTCCACCCTTGAGCATATGGTATTCTTTTGTTCCCTGTTGTTCAACATGATATTGATGTCCGATGTTTGTAACTTTGCTTTTCTTTTCTCACAGGCTAGTTCCATGTGACTTAGAATAAATTGATTTGTTGTATTTGCTTATTTTGCTGGTCTATATGTTTGTTTTTGCAGATGAGTTTGCATGATGAATCTCATGGTTTATCTTTGGGTGAAATAGAAAATGCAGGAGGTTCTTTACCCAGTAGAAGTCAAGCGGGAGGTGTGACAATTAATAAGAGAAGGAAGATGTCTGCATGTTGGAGATCATTTGAGGAGCTTCCTCGAGGTCCTGATTTAGTACAGCGTGCCAAATGCAGAAAGTGTGGAGTCGTACTCAAATGTGGTTCGTCATTAGGAACATGCAGCTTATTGCGGCACCAAAGTAGATGCTCATCTAGTGACACTACTGTAGTCTCACCACGGCCTGCCACACGCTCTGGTACGTTTAGTCATATAAGATTTGTTGAGTTAGTGATTGAGACAATAATTAAACATGATCTACCTTTTGCCTTTGTTGAGTATGAAGGGATTAAAGCCGTGTTTTCTCATATTTGTTCTTCACTTAGGCTCCCTTGTAGAAATACTGTTAAGGCTCGTGTCTTAGATATGTTTGAGAGTGAAAATGTGAAGCTTCAGACTTTGTTGAGTTTAGTTAAGGGTAGAATAAGTTTGACTGCTGATTTGTGCCAATTTGTAGCCACTGATGGATACTTGACTGTTACTGCACATTTTGTTAATTCAGAATGGATATAGCAGAAAAAGATAATAAGTTTTTGTTATATGTCTCCTCCTTATAATGGTTTTGCATTAGCTGATAAGGTTTTTACCTTGATAGGAGAGTGGGGAATTGAAAACAAGTTGTTTTCAATTACCTTAGATAATGCATCAGCCATGGATTCTTTTGTTGAGAAATTGAAGATAAAGTTGAATTTTAGAGGCTTGCTGTTAATGGATGGTAGATTCTTTCATGTTAGATGTTGTGCACACATCTTGAACTTGATAGTTCAAGATGGACTAAAGAGATTGATCCATCTGTTGCAAAGATACGGGAATGTATCAAGTATATAAAGGGTTCAGAAGCAAGAAGAGATAAATTTTTGGCATGTGTTTCAGAAGTTAGATATACTTGCATGGTGGAAGGTGGAGCAACAACGATATCCTATCTTTTCCATATGACTCGTGATGTGCTGACGATCCCTATCTCTACTGTTGCATCTGAGTCGGCTTTTAGCATTTGCGGTCGAGTTCTGGACTAGTATCGGAGTTCGTTATTGTCTGATACTGTTCAAGCTTTGTTGTGTACCCGTGATTGGATTTTCGGCAAGAAAGGTAAAATAAATATCAATTTAGTTTTGTTTCATCATAATATTAATAAGAACCTTTTTTATTCTTTTAAAGAAGGAGAGTGATAGCGTGGATGATCTTACTGAGGATATTTTCCATATGACATTGTTTAACCGTCATGATGCATTGGAGGAACAAGAAAGCTTCCTTTAAGAAGAAAAATTTGAATTATCTATTTTGTGTAATGAATATTTGTTGAATTATCATTTTATCTCTTAAGGGTTTGAATACTTGTTCATATGGGTGTATTTTCATTTTGAAGAAGCTAGTATTTGGTTTGAGAGAATTGATGTTACGGTGTTGCAGGGTATGAGCAATTTGATTGATAAACTTTGGGGTGTAAATTTTTTTTATCTCATTAAAAAAAAATCTTCAAAGGTTTAAAGGGTTTAAAAAAAAAATTGCTTGCTTAACGGGTTCCAACGGAAACCTGTAAACTTGTCGGGCTCGGCTCGGTTTGACCCGTTAGCTAACGGGGTATTAACGGGTTTAACCCGTTAAGAGCCCGGCCCGTTAAGAACCCGCCCGTGACCGTACGAACCCGGCCCATCCACAAAGGCTCTCTTCCAACAAGACTTGTCCTTTGATCTCCCAAGGAAGCGACACCAGAGCAACATCCCTAAAGGGATGACAATAGGATTAGACCTGCAATTTGATCCATGAAAATGGAGTAGATATAGAAGCAGCTTCCGTCGGAGGCTGCGGCGCTCAAAACCTTAGCAGAGCTAGGTTGGGTTCGCATAGGAGCGTGAAGTAAGGTCAAAAACTTAGAAAACAACCATTTGTATTCATCATTTTTATACTCACAACACAGATGTAAATTTCGCATACTACAGGCAAGAACAAGGTTGCTTTGCAAGAACTCTCAAAATCATCTGCTTATACGTCATATTATGTAACTGTTGTACGTAACTTGAAGGGGTTCGATATAATAACTTACTCTTTAAGCATTTTCATTTGGCGGATATAAATTTTGCTCTTTAAGCATTATCTTTTGGTGAACAAATTTGGTGAATGACCTATACAACTTAAGCATTTGTTTTTTGGCGGACAAATTTGGTTTGAAATTTTACTCTATAAACATCTTCGTTTGGCCAACAAATTTGGTAAGTGAGCTCGTCTCATAGTCAAAGACACAAAGAAAGTTCAAAACCGACACGTGGAGCACAGAAACGAAATTTTTAGGAGAATTCTGTGGAAGCCTAAGAGCTTCTGCCACCGTACGCCATATCCATTCAAAACTCTATATATGGGGTATGAACTCCTCCCACCATAAGTTATATCACATCTCCCCAAAATATTATTTGCCGAACAGCTACAGTGAAACTCTACATATACAGTTCCAAAACGGTAAGGTATAATCATCCAATTTTTTATTCTTCCCTAATTTTGTTCCCTTTTTACCCTTTATCATTCAACTAACTTTCATTTTATTCCACATATGTCCTCTCCTAATTTTGATTACAATTTAATTTTCTCCATTAATTTGATGCGATTAAATTTTGATAATAATAAAAATTATACCATTACAACAATCACAACGAGCTTTTTCATTTGAGCCTAATATTGCATATAATCGGGCTAAATTATTTAGGGACACCAATCACTAATTCATAAATTATAAATGACAAGATACGATAATGGCCTCTTCAAAACCTTCCCGGAGATCAACTCCGAGCTCGGAAAAAGTACCACACACACTTATGCAAAAAAAAAAATGATACAGAAATAGAAATATATTACCAACTACGACATTTAGTATTCTGGCAGATTATCATCATTTCTTCTGCTGTCACCGAATTGTTGTCCTCCTCCTTGCACACCACTTGAACTAGATCCACCACTTGCTCCGTAATGAGGGAGTCCACCATATTCAGCTGTTCCTCCATGGTGATCTCCGTATCCATTAATACCACTTGGAAATTGAAATGGTGATCTGCTACGCCCTGCATATCCAAAGATCATAATTAGCTACCACCTCGAGGATAATAGTTGGTGATCTGCTACGCCCTGCATACATGCCTGCCCAAGATGTTGGACAATTTTTCCATTGCCAGTGCATGCAATCTAAGCTCCCTAACATTCCTGGGAACCCGCGTTCTTCACCAATATACAGAAGTCTTGCAACATCATCTGCATTAGGTGTTCTCAGATATCGCTCTCCGAAGACTTCTATAACTGCTCGACAAAACCTTTTCAAACATCGAATTGCAGTAGACTCACCAATTTTTATATATTCATCAAGAGAATCAGCTGGTACACCATATGCAAGCATTCGAAAAACAGCTGTTAATTTTTGGAAGGTGGATAATCCGGGCTTACCAATACCATCGCGTTGTTGCATAAAGAAATTGTCATGATCCTTGACAGCATCTGCAATTTGGAGAAACAAACTTCTGCTCATTCGATACCTTCTGCGAAATTTGTGCTCTGGATATACTGGAACCTCAGCAAAGTAATCCATGTAAATATTGTAAGCAGCTGTTTCTCGATCGCGATAATAAGTTATATGCCCAGGAATTGCTCCTCTACGTCTCGATTCTGCCTCGTCGCCTTCCTCGTAGTCGTTCAACTCTGCTAAAAGTTTATTGTTATTCGCGTAGGTGCGAAACAATAAATCTTGTTCTTGATCAAATGAAGCCATGACCCGATAATAACAATCATCGGTCTCATTTGATGAAGACAAGGAGGATGATGATATTTGAGAAGTATTCATGATAGAAATGGATACAAGACATAGATTGAAGGGGAGAGTTAGAGAAAATGGTGTGTTGGAAATTGTTGTAGTGTTCAATTTATAGAGATGAAAAAATAGTCGTTGAAATAGCCGTTATAAAAGTTGGAAAAAAAAATTAAAATATATAGCCGTTGTAGAGCCGTTGTAGCCGTTGTAGAGAGATAATTGAATTAAAGCATATCATATATGTCTTACCATAGCAACCACATAATATATACAGAAAGACATCTTTTAGAATATTCCAAGTTGGTTTGCTATAATCATGAATATAGCATATGAGTTTCACCGTACGGTGGCAGATGCTCTAAGCCACTACGACCACATCGTGACATCGTTGTCTTTTCCCTCTCTCACACACTTGTACCAGTCCACTCAAAAACACAGAAGACAATAGAAGCTAGACTAGAGACTTACATGGGCAGAGCTAACCGACCGAACCACTAGAAAAGCACATACAATTTCTGGAAGGATGACAATGGCGGCACACGTGGCACTCATATCGTTCTCTTCTTCCTTACCTTCTCTGCCTGGTCTTCCTCGTCTGTCCTCCACAAAGCACCGACCTTTAATCAGTGAGTATAAAGTTAACTATAAACAAACTCAATCCCAGATTGCAATTTAGCTTTACTTGACCAATTCGAGCTAATGGGGTCATTATTTAAGTTTTGTAAGAATACCCATGTCGTTTTTTGAGGAAGTGTATGAACTTTTCTGTGCTTATTGAATTGGAGTATTGGACTGTTAGTATTGTTTATACAAAGATTGCAGTTTTGCAACTTTTTTTTGTTTTGATCGTGTGTGAAGAAAATTCATGGTGATTATTGATTTGTCTGTAATTGTTTGTGAGTTGAATATGGGAACAAGAAACCATAAGGAAACTTTATGTCATTGATTTTCAATGCAAGAGTCTTTAGAGTTTGAAGTTTTGAAGCTATTTCATTGGAATGATGGCTGTCATGCTAGAAATCATGAATCATGGTTAAAGTCATTCTTGTCTGTGTTTCATTTGTTGATTAAACTCATAAATTATGGTTATTTGGCAGTGGCGGCAATGAGTGATGATCCAGTTCGTAAATGGATTCTCACGGAAGGAAATGCAACAGAGATCATAAGAATTAGTCCTATAGGCGGAGGTTGCATCAATCGTGCTAGTCGTTATGACACTGATGCTGGTTCTTTCTTTGTTAAAACAAACAGGTTTGGCTGCATGGTACTTTTGATGCTCAAAGTGGTTTTCTTTGATATTTAAATTCAAAGTGAATGCAAAGTTGTTTCTGATTCTTCGATATCTTGGTTAAGTATGCTGTTAGAGTTCTGCTTTCTGTTTCAAAGTCATAAGTAATTTGTTTAGATAAAGCTGAATCAGGAGCATTGGACCATCTATGTTTGAGGGAGAGGCTCTTGGCTTAGGTGCCATGTTTAATACCGGATCAATTCGTGTCCCTAAGCCATTCAAGGTTTGGAAGTTTTATCTTCGTTGGTTTATAAGTCACAGTTTATAGTGAGAATTAAGAAAGTCCACACTAAGGCTTGAAAATCTTGCATAACCTTTCTATTATAGGTTGGCCCTCTACCTACCGGTGGTTCTTACATCATTATGGAGTTTATTGACTTTGGTTTATCCAGAGGTAATCAGGTGAGGATGAGGAAAAGTTCATGAGTTTACATTGGTGGAAGTAACTTATTATCGTACTAACAATATATTGGTACTCAGTCTGATCTAGGCAGGAAGCTTGCTGAGATGCATAAGACTGGAAAATCTGAAAAAGGTTTTGGTTTTGAAGTTGACAATACCATAAGGGGTAGTCTTTCTGGGCATGGGCAAGATAATTGAAATTCAAGGACATTCCCTTGTCATAAACCGATACATTTTTTCCTTGCAGCACTCCGCAGATAAACACTTGGTCATCAGATTGGATTCAGTTTTATGGGGAGCATAGACTGGGTTATCAGTTGCAGCTGGCTAGGGACCGGTATGGTGACAGTACCATATATGAAAAAGGTAAACGTTGTCTTATAGTATTCTTAATGTTAGATTGTTGATCACATATCATGGGTAGTCCTAAATTTCTACTTATATTTGAGGAAGATGTTTATTAACCAAAAAGAAACCATGAGTTTGAAGGTCCCCCTATAACTGCAATTTCACCTGCTACTTTGAGATTGCTTCCATCGCCAATGTCAAATGCCCACAAGTGTTGATTGGAAGGCCGAATTTTAAACTTCCAACTGATTTCAATGGACAATGATACTAGTTTATTTGTGATTTGAAAATGTTTTTTCAGCTTTTAGATGTGAAATATATATTACTTGGGTTCTGGGATTTGAAATGGACACCGACATATTTTTGGAGGCCAGTTGGACACCGCTTCTCTTACTTCAACTTACAACCTTTCAATTAGAGTCAAATATTTATCTTCCAATGTGATAGGTGGGAATAATTGCTTGTAGCTAATTGAATGTGTTTGTTATCGGGTTATCACATTTAACAGGACAAAGATTAGTGAAGAGTATGGGACCTCTCTTTGATAATGTAGTGATTGAGCCATGCCTGTTACATGGGGACTTATGGAGTGGAAATATCAGCTCTGACAAGAAAGGCGAGCCAGTTATACTTGACCCGGCATGTTACTGTAAGTTAAAATTTTTTTCAGTAACTAAATTGGTGCAGGATAACTAGAAACCAAACTGTGTTCGTTTTAGCAACTAGCATGTGTTTTAGTAACTGTTCACAGCATGACACCATAATAGCCACATACATCTATATATGACTTATACAGCATTGCATATCTGATGATAGAAATTGTAATAACACAGATACGAATCACTCTTATGGTCATAGACAGACAGAACACATGGAATCACTCATTTGGTTTCGACTGTTATTACAAAATTTGAAATGTTAACTTTGAAAATAGAGCTTGAATTAAACTCTGAAAAACTAAATGATGAACCAAATCTGCTCTTCTGATTTAGTACCAAAGCCAGTCGATTTCTTGTATAATATCCGGACAGAGTAAAAGACAAAATGAGTGTTAAAGAATGTAAGTAATTTGGCTCATAAGACAATAAAATTCCAAATAATGGAAGGCCGTGTCATACAGCAACAGAGACAGAAGAAGTCAGACGAACAGAACCTTCGTGAGGCATGCAGCTAGAACAAGTAGCGGATGATGATGAAACTGTGGAAGTGTTCTGACCTCAGGGTCCGGAGTTGCTTCCCTTTTTCGGACAAGGATGTCCCTTTTAATTGTTCCAAGGTTCCTGGGGAACATAGGACACAGATCTGGTTCAGGTACAAGGATATGTACCAACTGAGGCCGAGGAGTCTTGCATTGCATGTGCCAACATGGTTGCTTCACGAAGCTCTTCCTTAAAATTTAAAACATAGTTGTCACGGACATTGGGAAGTGGTTTTTCTGCCAAGACTTGATCTTGAAGATGATCTAATCCAGTATCTAGACCCATCAAGAAGTGAAACAGTTGGTCTTTTTCAATGCTGCATCACCTTGTACAGTTTTGATCTGACATGGTGGGTCAAGGAAGTCAAGTTCCTGCCCGATAGCCTGAAGAGTAGAATAAGTTGCCAATGATGCCAAGGATCTCCCATGTTGATGTGTGTCACGCTTGGTGCCATAACTCAAAAATAAAGACCCCGTCAATATTGTCATGGTATATGTTGTACAGAACTACAGATACCCAGATATCATGAGCGGTGGGAAGAAAGAGAAAATTGGCATCAACATCTGCAGTCAGAGTTGAGAAGCCATGACATAATCATGGCATTTTCCTCTTCCGGTGTTTAGTAACTAGGATCTTTTTCATCTGGCTGTGATCTTCTCCAGTCAAGTATCACAACTTTCCTTTCCCTGTGACATACAACTTCCGAAATTGACACCAACTTGCATAGTTTGTCCCATCAAATTAGTTGGCTGTAAGCTGCATGCTCGTTGTATCATGTCTTTCCTAATCTACCTAAGCTTTTAAGCAGTAGAATGAAAGAAGAGTCAAATCCGTTAGTAGCTATACAAGGATACAAAAAGAAAAGTAGTGAATTACAATCAACCAGCGTAATATGTTTATTGATTCTGGCATGATTTGCAATATTTTCAATCTTGAATATATCTTACTTTAATTTGTTTCAAGGAATATTGTTTTCAAAACTTAGAACTGATGTTGTCAATTGCATTTCCTGCTAGATGGACATAATGAGGCGGAATTTGGAATGTCATGGTGTGCTGGCTTTGGCGGATCTTTCTACAGTTCCTATTTCGAGGTAGTCTCCTTTTTTCTTCAAAAAAGAAAAAGAAAAAAGGAAACCAATTCAAAGTAATGAAATATTATGCATATATGTTGTGCTTGATATTTGTGCATTCCTTTCTTTTGCTCAATGATGTGGTGTTTGAATGACACCAGTACAAAATTTATGAAACCAAAACAAACACCATTTTATCCTTCCGAGTCTTCCAACAGGCATCAGCCGCTTAAAAGTAGTTCATTTATTAATGGTTTTCTCTGTGTCTCCAGGTGATGCCCAAGCAACCAGGGTTTGAGCATAGGAAAGATCTCTACATGTTGTATCATTACTTGAATCATTATAACCTCTTTGGTTCTGGTTACCGTTCCTCTGCCATGTCCATAATAGACGATTATCTTCGGATGTTAAAAGCTTAGGCATTGTTTGTAAATCCGTTTTCAGTCCTCATTCTGGTTGAAGTTCAAGTTCGTCTGTGTATGAGTCATGCGTTGTGAGTACCGTTGTACGGTCACAGTAATGTATGCCAATCAATTCCGGTGGCTTATAATAAACCAAAAACCACAGAGAAGAATATGCTGGTTAAATTTATGCACTTGCTTCAACTAACATGTTGGAAATTCTTGTATGCACGACGTGTATTTACACGACACAATTTTAACCGTTCATAACAATTTATATGTTTGACCACCATGTTTCTATATTATTTCTTCTAATCCTGACCATCCATGTATGTATGTGAAGATACACGCCGTGTACTAAATATACTCTCCTAACATGCCTCTCTAAAAGAAAACATTTTGGGCTTCAGCAGTCAGCGCCTCTACTTATACTGAAAATTATCGTATACCGTATCAAGATTTCACCTTTCGTGTGGTAAAAAGGTAAGATTTTCACCTTAGACTCTAACTCCAGTCAACATTAGCGGGACTCGAATCTTATCTGACGGTTTCACAACCAGATGTTCTTACTATCGGGTTCTTATTATTTTACTAACTCGACTACTTGTGACTTATGAGGGTTTTGCAACCGAACTTTTAACTAACTTGGCCGTTTACAGTGGTTAAAAAGACGTAAGATTTTACTCGTCTAAAATCTTGGTCGAAAATAGAAGCTTTTATCACCTAAGAAACTAGCTTCAATCTTCAAAAACGCAACCTTTGATCCTTTCTCAGTCTCAAATTCTTTCAAACCCCCGAAAGCATTAAACTTTTTCATCACTGAATCGTTTATACCAAGACTTCCAATGGACTCCATGGATGAGGTGGAGTCAGAGCCACCGCCGCCGACGCCGTCGCTACCACCATTATCAAACCTTATTCTCTCCCTTGAGCAAGCAACCCTTATGGCCAAACAGCTCCCATCTACCACCGATCCAACTCACCTCCTCCACATCCACTCCTCCCTCCACCAAGCCCACCACCACCTCTCCGCCTTCCTCTCCACAACCCACTTCCCCCAGCCGCCGCCCGCCGCCGAGAACTCCCTCTCCTCCGCCACCGGCAACGACCCAATGGACTTGGCCGGCGAGGAGGAGAATTCCAAGGCCACTATTGAGAGAGTGGAGGAGCAGATGAGGGGATGTTTCATTAAGAATAAGAGGGGGAGGAAGAGGCAGCTTTCGCCGTTTGCGGCGGCGGAGGAGAGAAGAGTTAATGGTGATGGGGTTGGGGTTGGGGCGAGTGTGTTGGGTTTTGATCCTCATGAGACTAGGTTGAGGGCGCTGGAGCTTGTGTACCAGTTTCATTTGTGAAAAATGAAACAGAGCAGAAACAGGGGAAAACAGAGGAGGTGTGTTTCATTAGGAATTTAGGATGATGAGTTTACATGATTTGGGTTTGTGTTTCTATGAGTAGCTGTCTGGAATATAGATGCTTAACATTGTGAACTTGACTGGTTATATAGATCATAGGATGATGTCAGTAGCATGCTGAAAGAGAAAATTGTTCTGTGACTTCAATTGGTATTGATTTTCTTACTGATTCTTACAACAAACGGATTCTTGTCTACTACCAATGTACAATTTGGAATGAATGGGATACAAATGTGTCTCTGCATGATAATATTACAAGCATTATACAATACAATTATACGATACACAATTTCTAATCACAAATTTGGCTATAAACACGGTTTAAGGACCAAAGAATTCATGATTCTGCTTGAGCAGTACTGATATGGATCCTGAAAACAGTTCTGCAGAACAAGTCTGCCATGGAACAGGCTAGCTTGCATTTGGTCTTCCAGGGAAACCACGAATAGTTACTCTGTCACAATCATATTATGCAGCTTTACAAAATCCTCCGTGGTTAGCTCTTCTGGTCTTGACTGCAAAAACAATCGGAAAAATTATGTAGCAAAACAGATTCCAGGAGCCATGGGATTATGAAAGCTTTTTCCACATATTGCTAAGCAGTACCGTGGCAGGTCGACCGACATTTTCCAAAGCACTTTCAATCTCTGAGGGTGTGCATATGTGCTGAAGTGATTTCCGCAACATTTTGCGTTTCCCATTAAAAGCTGAATTCACCTGTGTCGATATACAACAGAAAGTGCTCTAGTGAGTAAGCAAAACTAAATAAAAAGAAGTGATGTACTCGTTGATCTTGCTGGCAACAAAGATATCTATGGAAGGGAAATACCCAATCCTAACTTGTGAACTGTAGACTAGAATGATTACTGAAACAATAAAACCTACTACTGTCTCTAACATAATTCCCAGGTTAAAACTGTGAGAAAAGTTTGTTGCTTTGCGATATATTCTGATAAGTATGATATTAGCATCTGGAAATTGGAAATCACCATAGAGAAGAAGCTTTTAGTCGAGGAAACTGAGGGAAACTGTGTAGGTTGCTTCAGCCTAAACTTAACAACAGCAGCATCAACCTGCAGAACAAGACCAATGGTCAAATTCCATTACTGTTACTCAAGTTTTGGCAATTAATATTTTGTTTAAAGGTTCAATAACATCGCTCGGTTATGTTATCAGCTCATTCCAACAAAGATATAACTAGCATTGTTATAAACCATATGTTTCCCTTTATGGAAGATAAATTACTTACGTTAGGCTGAGGAAAGAAGTTTTCCCTGGGGACCTTAAATTTGAATTCAGGATCTGAAAAGGGGAAAATAACAAAGAGAATGAAAAGTCAAATACAAATTTCCAACAAAATTTTGAGACAATACCTAAGTTCCAGAGGGTCTAGAACCCTCCAGAAACATGCATAGACTTGTATTTGACTCCATTAACTCCAGAAACATACAAGGAGTTATTCCATTAACTCCTAGTACTGTAAATAGTCATTACAGATTAGAAGAGACTGAGTATACACTTGCATCTTATCAGATTATCATCTCTCTCACTGTTATCACTTTTTTCTATAACTTCTGGTTTGCTACACCATGAAGAGCTCTAAATGTTTGCTTAAACGATCAAATAGCTACCATGTTGAATACAAAAAGAAATTGAATAGAAGTACCTGAATAGAAATTGACGAAGATATTGATAGGCCGGTATTCAGATGTCCGCAGATATGACTCGACCAAGCGAAAAGCTGTCTCCTCCTAAAGTTATATATCATTGTAGCGGAAGGAATCATATCATGACTCATAAAAGATCCATAACTTGAGACACTGTCAAAGTCTAGCATGCTTTGATAGTTAATGTCCTATAAACTTCGGATTTCTACTCTCTGCTATTAAGCTTGTTAGCCAGACACCCAATGGTCATAACATGACCACAACAGGAAATAGATTTTGACTAGAAGGCTGCATAACATACCTTTATGTAATAATAATAAATTTACAATAATAGATAAAATGAATAATGTTAACCTGGAGTAAGAGAACTACTTCAGAGAAGATGTCACCCATTGGAAGAAGTTGTTTGACTACATCTGTACTTATATTAAAGGGTATGTTAGCAACTACCTGCATTGAAGCAACTAAGTTAGTCCATGTTAGGCTTTTTACAAAAGTCGGAAGAAGTTTTGGGACACTGTAAAGTGTAAACAAAGGAAACTCTTCCAATTAGAGAAAATTCTTTTAAGCAACCGAGTATGATTCTAACTTTCGCATGTCTTGGACTTGCCCCGGATGACTCAATGCTTCTCAACAATGATGACATATGTGAATGAATATGACATTTGACAAAGTCCTCTTGCAAAACCTACCGATTGACAAAACGATATCAACATAAAAAACTCAAACGCAGAATAATACGATTCCATTCTCCACCAAATTCAAATGATGGTACTCCAGAGACAAATGAATTCCATGTTCAATTCATCCTACATAACAAAGCGAAACATCACCAAAACTAGGCTTACCTTCAACTGACCAGTCTGCGCAAACCTTTCGCTAACAAGGGTAGCCATGTATGGATCCTAAAGCTCATAAAACATGATAAAACATAAGTATTAAGTTTGATACAGAAATAGGAAAGCATCTTCACCATTCACATAACAAATACTTGTTGAGCTCATAGGCAATCAAGTAGCAACCTTTTCGATAGCGAGCACAGTGGCACCAGCATTGATAAGAACATTAGTCAAAGAACCAGTTCCGGGTCCAATTTCCAGCACCACATCACCTTCCCCAACTTCAGCCGCAGCCACAAGTTGGTCATTGACCTCCGAGTCCAACATGTAATGCTGCAAATGCACAAAAAACCCACCAACCAAATTCAAAACCCAGTAAACATATCACACCCTACTCACAATTCACAGCTGAGAACACACAATTGGGTCCAAACTTACATCTTATCTTCCAAACAAAGAAGAGAACACAGAGTCGACTTGAAAAGGAAAGTTTCTTATTTGGGGAGATTGAAAGAACCTGGCCGAGTGATTTGCGGGGGAACCGGCCTTTGGAGTTGAGAGCGGTAAGAGTGGCGTGGTAGTCATCTGGGTTCTTTCTTCTTCCTCCTCCTGTCTTTCGTGTTGTTTTGGCGCAAGCTGTTATATAAGTTGGGGTCGATTGTCGTGCGCCGGGGGTGCTATTGTTCGCCGCCAGTGTGAGTTTTGGGTTTCGTATTGGCGGGAGAGATTGGTGAAGCAGAAGAAGATGAGGGGCTGAGTTCATGTCTCTCTGTTTGTTGTTGTTGGCTTGAGGAAGTGTGAGAGTGTGAGACTAGCGTCCTAGAGTAGAAGAGGCTCCGTCCCAAGAAATCAATTTTCAACGAGTCATATTTTGAGATTTTATTTTAGCCAAAAGGCCACCAAGATATTTTATCCTTTATGAGGCCATTTACATGAATAATTTTATTAAAATTTCGTATTTTTGAGTTTTAAAAATAGGTCAGTGTTATTAACACATCCTTTTATTTCTATTTATTTTTCTATCTATATATTTTAATTTTATTTACATACTTGTGACTTGAATTTGTTTCATAATATAGATGGGATGTGTTAATAACACTAGTCTTAAAAAAAAAGAATTAGAGCATCTTTAGCAATGTTAATGCTAACTATTTTTAAGTTAAATTTTAGTCAAATTAGCTAAAATGTCATTTTAGCTAGACACTATAAAAATGCGGCTGCATCAATGCTCTCTATTTTAGGTAACATTACATCAACATTATTTTTCAAATAAAGATTAAATAGTTTAAATATATTTATATATCACGTAAAATATTTTACAAAGAATGTATTAAATTATAGCTACCCTCATCTGAGTCATCTCGCTCTCTATATTTAGCTAGAGAGATAGCTAAAAGTCATAATAGCTAAAATTTGACTAGTTTACTGGAGCTCCGAAAATATTAAAAAAAATAAACACGCTCTCTAGAATAGCTAAGATCTAAAATAGAGTGTTAAAATTGCTCATATACTTTTGACACTGACTGTGACCGAATATTTGTCGTTGAAGCCGTTGGCTACGTTACGAAGGTCGCTAGCTGCATAATTTGAAAGACATTTCCATCCGATGATTCACATCATTGTTCATCTTCTTTAAAGTTTTTAGCAAACCTTTAAACAATTTTTCTGAGTGTGGTTCTAATGATGACCACTTGGTTGAGGACTTGTTTGTTTCACTCTCTTTTTTATCGCATATATATATATATATATATATATATATATATATATGCTTTCTGTGCTACACACGCATGTATTTATTCTTACGGTATGGATTTCCATTTTAGACTCACTTTTCAATCGAATTTTCACGTCTCCACCGTCTAGTCTTTAGATACTAATGTATAGATCATCTCTGCAAAATTTCAGCCAATTTGGTTATCATTAAGGCACTCAAACTCGATTGAACCAATGGATAAATATAATTCTGTCGAACTTGAACCGTTCATGTTTATAACAAAAAAACACAGTTTTGAGTGCCTTAATGATAACCAAATTGGCTGAAATTTTATAGAAAAACCGTTCATGTTTATGGCTTCGACGACGACGACGCCTCCACCCTAGCGGACTCTAACGGCGTTCCCGATCACTTTCTTTTCCCGGCGAGATCGATTTAAAGGTCTGGGCAGCAACCTCCACCTAAAACTTCAGACAATATTGATCTCGCCGGAAAACTGAAATTCTGCGGACTCGCCGGTGAGAGAAATTGATCGGGGACGCCTCTGGAGTCCGCTAGGGTGGAGGCGCGCCGTCATCGGCGCCAGACAGCGCAGAACGAAGGGACGTCCGCACTTTAAGGGCATGCGGACGTCCGCCTCTGATATATACAGAGCTTCTCAGCTACGAACGTCCGATAGAATTATGATACGGTGTAGATTTCCTCCTTCACGGTGTAGATTTCCACTTTACACTCATTTTTCAATCAAATTTTCACATCTCCACCATCTAGTATTTAGATACTAATGTGCAAAATTTCAGCCAATTTGGTTACCATTAAAGTACTCAAAACTGCATTTTTCTGTTATAAACATGAACGGTTCAAGTTCGATAGAATTATGTTCATTCATTGGTTCAGTGTGTGTGTATATATATATTGTTGTTGGTATATATACCGCAAGCATAAGCAACGACAAAGTAGACCGTTCTCTGGCCACGAAGGGTCCCGCCCCCGACATACTTTCGGTAGACCGACATCCGGGTTACCTCGCCATGATGAAAGATCATCGGTACCACATCGGGAAGATGCTCTCCCAAGCTCCACAAAAAAGTATCATAAGAAGATATATGTGTAATTAGTCCCACATCGGAAACATAATATGTGAGGGAACCTTCCTTAGCTATAAAAAGAAGACTCCCCCATAGATAGAGATAGATGATAGATAGACTGAATCTCTCTCTCTCCCGATCCCAAAGGCCTATTATCCATAATAATGGAATCTTAAGTGGACGTAGCCATGCCCTCCAATGGCATGATGAACCACTATATGTCCTTGTCTTTTGCCCATGTTGTTGATTGTCTATTGTTTGTATTCCACCGTGATTCTATATAGCCTCTGGGATTATGCATAAACATTTGGCGCCGTCTGTGGTAATCATTACTAAAATTCACGTTGCTCTACCACCCGAGAGGCATTCCACCTGAGAGGCATTCCACCGAGAGGCAGTTTACTCAAGTCCATGAGAGCAATAGGTCCATCGGGTTGTACCCAAGTCCAGCAAGAGGCTAGCTAGTTAGCGGGCCAGCAAGTGCCCTGCCGGGTCCAACTGCCATCGGGCTTAAATCTATATGCAAGTCCAATTAAGTAGTGGATCTGGGAGTTTCGTGTTCCACCAGTTACCGATGCATCCCCGATGGCTCCTCTCCCGGTGACTCCAGGCCTCCAGCTGCATCTTGTTTGTCTGATCTCGCCAACTAGCTCCGCGCGAACTCGAGCGACTCCTCCAGGCAGGTAGCACCCGGGGATGGATCACCGGGACCCAAAGTTCACGCAATCACCAAGGTAGTTAATCATGTCGACCGGGAGCCTCATCGGTAGCGACCTCCTCCACCCGCTGGCTGCGTTCGTCAATTCTCCGGTCGGGATGAGTATTCATCAGGAGCGTCGAGCAAGATTCACATTAGGAAGGGGATTTCGGCCGGGTGTGCACGGGTCCCATTAGCAGGAGAGTACTTTGAAACTTCAAATCTCGATCAAGAAGCAGGGTCCTAGTCGTCAAGTTTGGTTATCACTTCCCTCTGACAACGCCTGCTCTATGAGTTACCAGTGGAACCAGTCAGGATCATGATACCGTAAAATTTCAGCCAAGTTGGTAATTGTTAAGGCCCTCAAACTCGAAAAATAAATAGACAAACTGAATTATGTCAAATATGAACCGTTCATGTTTATAACAGAAAAACACAATTTTGAGGGCCTTAATGATTACTAAATTGACTGAAATTTTGCATAGATGATCTACGCAATATTATCTAGATACTAGATGGTGGAGATGAGGAAATTCGATCAAAAAGTGGTGCAAAAATGAAAATCCGCACCAAAACCATTGGTGCGGACGTTTGTAGCTGAGAAAAGCTGTATATATATATATATATATATTATCAGGTCCAAATATCCTTATTTATTCAAAAAGTACGGATTTTGCCAATAGAACCACTTTTCGATCATATTTTTCGATCACAGCCAACTAGTATCTAAATATATATGACATGATCATCTCTGCAAAATTTCAGCTAAATTGGTAATCGTTAAGATATCGAAACTATATGATTACAATGAACGAACCAAATCTGTTCAATATGAACCGTTCGTATAATTCACAATTTTGAATACCTTAATGATTATCAATTTGGCTAAAATTTTGTAGAAATGATCTACTCATATATACCTAAAAGATGAATGGTTGAGATGAGAAAATATGATCGAAAAGTATGTCAATTAAGGAAATCTGTACCTTTTGAATAAATAAGGAGGTCCGTATCTGAAAAGGCTTGTATATATATATATGTGCCGGATATGAAGTGCACGTGCGTAAGTGCGCACGGAGCTCCGTTCGCCACCGTCCGGCGCCGACGACGGCGCGCCTCTACCCCAACGAATTCCAGCAGCGTCCCCGATCACTTCCCTCCCCGACGAGTCCTCCGAATTCTAGTTTTTCGGCGGGATTACCCAAAACTTCAAAAAAAGTCGATTTCGCCAGAAACTGGAATTTGGCGGCCTCGCCGGGGATCACCGGGGAGGGAAAGTGATCGGGGACGCTGCTGGAGTCTACTGGAGTAGAGGCGCGCCGTCATCGGCGCCGGAAGGTGGCGAGCGGAGCTTCGTGCGCACTGCGGATGTGCGCTCCATATATATATATACACACACTTTAGATCAAAAGTTCATGCATTTTTTCAAAAGACCATGGATACATTAAGCTCGTACCGTATTTTGTCCGTGTATATGACAGATATCCTCACTAGTGCACAACCTGGTGCGTCTTCCAGGCTCTTCAGGACATTGTTCACGGACAATCTCCCAACCCATTTCATGTATCATATCGTGCACCCACAGACGGTTGTCCTTTATTGTTACCAGTGACATATCAACAAGAACTTCAATTCCACAATCAGCAGATAAACCACAAGCATCTAACTGGTTTTTCGCAAAACCTATATATTCCCCTTTGTAAAAACATGTGATATCAAGAAATATTTCTCTCGCATTCTTTTCTAGTACATTATAGCTTACTCTATATACACTCTTCAGCTTTTCGTCAAGAGACATCTTCATTTCATTCCATAAACGTCTGTGGAACTGGGAACGCCAAAGTTTAAGGGCCAATGGAATTCCTGCAGCATAATCTACAGCTCTCCTAAAAAATTCTGAAGAAGCTGGTGCAGAAAAAATATATTTGGGAGCATTCAAAACAAAGAGCTGTTGAGCTTCATCATCATTTAATTCTTCGACTTTGTATATCTCAACATCATGGTCATCTTCTTCCCTCAATATTTTCATCAGTCTAAGTTGCTGTAGATCTCTAGTTGTTATAATGATTCTGCTCCCGGGGCCAAATGGAACTTTACTTCCAGCCAAAAATTCCAATTGGCTAGAGTCATTCACATCGTCAAGAACAACCAGGACTTTTGTTCGACGGAGCTTTGCTTTAACAAAAAAGTCTATAGTTGGAGTCTGTATACTTATACTTCTGTCCCCATAAATTACGAAGAAGTTTATTTCGCAAATCATATAGTCCTTCTCCAGTCCCTGATGCTTCCCGAATGTTGGCAAGAAAACAAGAAGCTTTGAATTGGGAAGAAAGTCGGTGAAATACAAGATCAACAAGGGTGGTCTTGCCAATACCACCCATACCCCATATACCCACAAAGCAAACACGATCATCTTGGGGGGAAAGGCTTAGTAATGATTTGGTTTGCTGAATGCGCCTTTCAACTCCAACAAAGCCCGTTAAATCAACTGTGGATACACGACTCAGTTTTGTCACAATGTCTTTGACAACTTGATCAATTAAATCAGATTCATCCCTAAGACATATTACAAAGGACAAAATTCATGGTCAGTCACCTAACTGATAACTCAAAAATAAAGTATTAACTAACAAATAAAGTATTTGTACAAGTTATGGATTTACCTAATAGTGCTTGAAGTTGAATCAAACCCAGATAGATGTGCTGCTTGTATTGAAGAACTTTTGTTCAACAGTGGGCTAAATTGTCAAGAAGGTATAGTCTAATGAGTACTAACGAACTGAATTGAGCTAGTACATACGTACATACCTGTGGAATGGGAAGAGACATATATATGCGATGTATAATAGGTAACCACTTAAACTTTAACTGACGTCCTATTAGCATCACGTCTCCGACGACGAACTCGTTGCCAGAAAACGAAAATGTCCATTGCATAAAACAGATCAATGGCTGACTGTAAACCAATAAATGGCCAAATCAACTCATACTGCCAATAGAAGCACGCAAGTTCCTTATCGTTGACAGGAATATATAAGAACAATGGATCAACGAGGACAGCAACTGCACAACATATTCTAAATATTTTGTCCTCCCATATCGGGAAAAAGGTACTTCGCTCATCATCACTTGGATCAAGCATTCTTTGTGATGATATTTGCAACATCCCAGCTCCATCTTCTGTGTCAGAACGCCCCCTTAAATTTGGAGGTGGGCTGCTAAGCAAGAGACAAGAAATACATGATTAGATAGATATATGCTTACATATTCCGCTCGATCGTAAAGTAAACAAATCACGTAATAATTTACATGAGTAAATAAACGATATGGCGTCACAGAATCACAGTTGGTGTTTAATATATTGGAAGAGATTCGATATTTTCGGTTGTCTGATCATATATACAAGGTTCATTTAGAAAGTAAAAGTTAAGAATTTAACCTAAACTCAATTGATACATCAGCGGTCGGCTGGTTGATCATATTGATTATCAAGCTTTTTTGTTTTGTTTCTGAGAATCGAAATATAATGCTGTTTAAACTAACACCAGAGAGGATGTTAGCTTCTACAAAATGATACGCAGAGTCAAAGAGGACTGATTATAAGGTACACACAAACGCACAGGCGAACACACACGTACACATCTGATCTATGATCACAAAACCAAAACAAATGCGAATCAGCTAACAGAGGGAAGAGAACTGAGGGAGATGTGGACAGAAAGATGAGAGAGCTAGCGATATATAAGAGAACACACACACACACGCACAACTTTGAATGCATGTATCACGATGGGTTTTGTGGCACCATATCCGTTTGCCTTTACTCTGTGTGGCCGGAGATTGTTGCTTTTTACACAGCAGGTTATCTCATCCGCCTTAAGAATTGATCGATTTGTAACATCATGAGCGAAAAGAGAATCTCTATTTCACCCAATATATTGTCATGTACCCTACGTTGTTAGCTGTCCGTCATGCCTTCTTCTTCCTCTCGGGACCCTCTTTCAAAGCTCGCCGAGAACGACCTTACTGCAACTAAAAGCCAAATTGGAGGTCCCTATTCTCCTCCGCTTCCTTGTCTCTGCATCTCAGGCTTGCTGGCTTGAGTTGCACGTATGAGATGAATGCTAACACAGAATAGGAATTAACATAGGATTATAGTGCTATAATACTGATTCGATGGCCTCTTGATGTTTGGTGGAATCTGCATTAATCTTCTTTCTGTAACAGACAGAAGCCAGTCGTGTTGCTCGTTTGGGTTCAAGACACGTCAAGCTACTCGCAATTAATCAAGCTCCAATCTCACTGTTTTTTCTCGTTTTCTTTTAGTTACAAACGATAAAACGAATTACTACATTTCAAAAAGAAAAAAGAAGAAGGAATAATTACTTTACTTGTCATACAAGTAGGGCACCCCGTATGAATATTAAGGTTTGGATTCAGTTCTGGTAGGGTTTGGGATGTCTTCGAAAGAACAACAAAAACTTTATAAAAGAAAAATAACCACAAAAATACTAGCTAGGTAGAGTACAGTAAAAGAAAACCAAGAGGCATATGGTTCTCGAGAAATGCTTTAGGGAAAGCACAAAACTACATGAAACGTGACTATATCGTACAATATGCTCACATGCAGCGCGCTTGTAGAGAAAGCTTGAGGAAGAATAAAAGCACGTAGCTCGATCATGATGATCGAAATTCGAAGGGCTCTAGATGTTGGATTTGTCCCAAGTATCAAGTATGAGAAACCTGGTATTTCAATGCAGACTGCTAAATCATACAAAAAAAAAAAAAAAAAAACCACCGAACTACAAATCCTCAGAGCATAATTAGGAGCTTTTAGTGTATTGATAATTAGGAAATGCAAATATTAATTGATGTTTTGCCAGTTTTGGTTTGTCGACTCTCTTGGTTTGCTGGGCAGGGAAATTAAAACTGAAGTGTCTATTGTTTGCTACTTGATTGGTATATGAATCCCAACAAGTAAATATATAAACTTAGAAATATATACCCAGAATATATATATATACACACACAGATTTTCTCAGGTGCGGATGTCCACATTTATTCTTATGGTGCGGATTTCCACTTTACACTCACTTTTCAATCGAATTTTTACATCTCTACCGTCTAGTCTTTAGATACTAATGTATAGATCATCTATGTAAAATTTTAGCCAATTTGGTTATCATTAAGACACTCAAACTCGATTAAAACAATGGATGAACATAATTCTGTCGAACTTGAACCGTTCATGTTTATAACAGAAAAACACAGTTTTGAGTGCCTTAATGATAACCAAATTGACTGAAATTTTATAGAGATGATCTATACATTAGTATCTAAGTATTAGACGGTGGAGATGTGAAAATCCGATTAAAAAGTGAGTGTAAAGTGGAAATCCGCACCGTAAGAATAAATGTGGATGTCCGCAGCTGAGAAGCTCTACACACACACACACACTAGAACAGGGCACTTGGTATGGTATGAGCCAATCGGAATTTTTGCGATGGCAATTCGATGAACCCAAATCTGGGCTCATTATGTTGGGAGATTTTCTCCCATTATGTTGGGAGACATAATTGAAGAGGAACCTGGCTCTGATACTAATTAGAACAGGGACAAGCGTGACCCGTGCATCATTATCGTACCGATACTGTCTCAACTTAACAACCTTTAAGGTGTTGGGTTTTAATCACAAAAGGTCACTGTACAATTTGGTATGATCTATCAACTTATAAGTTGTATTTTATTTTTCCTTTTTCTGATGTGGTATCTTTCCTCTCCAACATACAACATATATGTATTGCAACAATCAATTGCAGCACCTTGCACCTCATCAATCCCAAATCGCAAACATCTTTGTTACCGAAATCCCAAGTCTTGAATCCCGAAACTGAATACATTGCAAAAAGATCGACATACCCAGCGATCTTAATCGAAACCCCACGATTAGAATCCACCAAAAACGCTCCTAATTTCTGACCAAAGTTCAGTTCTTCCTGACCGGCCTGTGCACCTCTGCAAGGCACCGAGAGAATAAATAGGACTTTGGGATTAGGGTTAGGGTTCTTGAAGGAGGAGGACGAAGATTGAGATATACAGTGATGATGATTATTATAGTTGTGGATTATTAGTCGATCGGTGCTGATCAGTAATTAGAAAGGTCAATGCGTTAGTATATGTTTATATATAGTATCCCACATCGGAAATGGGTTAGCATAATACGCGTTTAAATATGTTTGCTAATCACATAAGTGTGTCCCCCGGAGTGACTTCTGCATTCGGATTGGACCTGGTGGACTTGCACCGGACTTCTTCGGCTATATATCAGACTGACCTACGTAATTGGGTTTGGATCTGAACACTAACTGGACTTGGACTATATGACTAAAAAACCACTGACCTTAACTAGGATTCCCAAGGTCAATAGATTTCTTCAATCCGTAGATGGATTTTTTCAATCTGCACACCATTTTTTCAATCTGCACACCATTTTCTCACCCGTAGAAGTATTATATCTTGGAGGAAGTTTCATGTAAATTTCTTCATTCAAATCTCCATGAAGAAATGCATTCTTCACATCAAACTGCTGCATAGGCCAATCCAGATTAGCTGCCAAAGACATGAGGACTCGAATAGTATTGATCTTTACCACAGGTGCGAACGTCTCATCATAATCCATCCCATATTTTTGAGTGTATCATTTTGCAACCAACATTGCCTTATATCTGTCAACTGAGCCATCTGCATTATGTTTCACAGTATAAACCCATCTACAACCAACGGTCTTCTTTCTAAGTTGTAATGACACCAAATCCCAAGTACCATTCTTCTTGAGAGCATCCATCTCAACCTCTATTGCTTTAGCCCACTTCTCCTCCTTGATTGCATCCTGCACTTTACTAGGGAGAGATACAACAAACAATTGATTCACTTGATTCACAAAGGCTACATAAGGTTTAGACAATCTATGAGTTGACATGTAGTTGACTATATGATACTTGACTTTAGCTGACAAGAGAGGCTCATATTTTTTAGGAGGTTGACCACGGGTTGACCTAGCAGGCAAGACCCTACTAGATTCAGGGACATTGGAGAATCACAACAGAATAATACTACATACCTCAAGTGATGACAAGCCAGGAGAGATCGTTGATGTAGGGGGAGAGACTGAACTTGCATGTACATCTTCAACAACTGGAGGCTGATTACTATTCAATTCTCCTCCTTTCGACGTGTTAGACAGTTGTTCATCATGTCGAACACTTTCAGAACAGGGAACAAACGCCTCAACTCGGGCAGGTTCAACAGATTGAATCACTTTTTGAGGTTCCAGAGTATTATCTCTCGGATTCTGGAACTAGTCGGTGACAGGCCGAAGATAATTTTTAGCGGGGTTACTGTCAAAAAATTACACAATTTTCTAGTTATCTAAATTGATCGTCATAAAAAACAGCATTCTCCTCCCCACTAGGAGATACCGTAGGAGAAAAATAGCACAGGTCTTCACTAAATGTGACATCCATGGTGACATAGAATCGTTGAGAGGGAGTGTTTACGCCCAAATTAATATTTTACTGGACAGTAAATGTCTATGTGAATATTAATTAAATTCTTGTTCCATGTCATACCGGCGAGCCCAAGTTCTTAAGTTTACAAGTAATGTCCACCAATAAGGCCACGTGCAGAATGACTTCGCGCGGACTACAGATCTCGCGCGCTTAGTAGACTTCACGCGGACTATGGATCTCGCGCATTTAAGGACTTCGCGCGTTTGTGATAACTCGCGTGGAATGACTTCGCTCAGAGTAGAGAGCTCGCGCGTTTCGCACGAAATACAGGGCTCGCGCACTTAATGATCTCGCGCGCGCGCGTAGTTGAGGCGCAATAATACTTCGCGTAAAAGTCCTAGGTGAGGCGGAATATATCAAGGCGAGCTGGCTCACGTAGGAGACTTCGCGAGAAGGCATAGGCGAAGTCCGCGTGCATCACATTAATCGTTGAAGACTCTTATAAGTCTTTGACATGCTTCGGGCCAATCCCTGTGGCCCTTTTAAGGCTCGCGAGCTGCAATAGCCCGTGAGATGGAAGCGAGCTTGAAGAGCACGTGAGATACCCTCCTGTGACTGCTCGGGGGATGAATTTCAGTCTGCATAGGACTCTACAGTTGGCTGCGCGGAAGCAATGCCCTATGCCCGAAATGAAGTGTGCGAACTGGACATGTGTCACATGATGGTTAGTTTGCGCAGGCGGAACAGTGCCCTTGTGCTTTTAGGGTTTCAGAGTCAGACTTGAATTCTAAGCTATCTTTCTTCTGCCGCAAGTCGAGCTTCTATATAAGGCGACTCGAAGCAGTCTCTCTAGACACACTACTTTTACAACAGCAATTCAGAGACAATCTCTTTACAATACAAACCTTTGACCCAGTCAAACCTCCAACGCTCCCTGGAGCTCTGCTTTCGCTTCCTTGTTGAAGCACAGACAATCAAATCTCTCAACAAATACAAACAAACTGCAAATCAGTTACCCTTCGAGCTACTTGAAACCCTAACCCTAAGTGCGTTACCGCCTTAGTTTCAGAGCTCTCTTGGACTCGCCCCCGATCTCTGATCCCCCTATTGTTGCTTTGCTCGCGATATACCATGAGTATCGATCGCCTTGTGCTTATAAATTCCTCATCCGAGGTGGCACCGGTACCCCCCCTCCCGCCATTTGATCAAGAAGTCAAGATCTCGCACGCACTCACGCAACCATCCTTTCCTCGTTCGCGAGGTGGCACGCCCCGCATTCCCAAGAAGCATTAACTGCTACAATCCCTTCGCACCCTAGCTGAGGATCGTGGCCAAAACACGGAGGATGGTATCACTTATATCCTTTCTGATGGGATCCGTATTCAACAAACACACACTTAAGGGAACGAGCCTCCAACTTAGATCTCTGATTTTTGTAAAGATGAACATAGGCCACACAACCAAAGACACGAGTGGGACGTTTGTTGAAAGATGGAATAGTAACATGTTCAGACAATACCTCAAAGGGAACCCGATTCTGAAGAGCTGCAGATGATAGACGGTTGATAAGGTGAGAGGCACACAACACAGCTTCACCCTATAGATATTTGGGTAGATTGGCACTGAGTAAGAGAGCTCTTTCAATATCCAAGAGGTGTCGATTTTTCCTCTCAGATACCCCATTCTGTTCTGGTGTCTGAGGACAAGTAGTTTGATGAACAATTTCATATTGCTGAAATAGTCTCGGAAAGAGTGGTTAACAAACTCTCCTCCATTGTCAGATCGAAATATTTTCACACAAGCATCATACTGAGTTCTGATGAGACTATGAAAAGTGGTGAAAGCCGAAAACACAGCATCTCTTTTTTTTAATAACACAACCCAAGTTAATAAACAAAACAAAACAAAATCATCAATAAACAAAACAAAGTACTTCATTCTTGTCAATGTCAAATTCTTCGAAGGCCCCCATACATCAGAATGAATCAACTCGAATGGTGTCGAACTAGAAGAAAAATTAAGAGAATAACTTGACTTATGACTCTTATTAAAAACACAAGTTTCACAATGGAAAGTTGACTCTTTTATTCTAAAAAACAAAGATGACATCGACTTCTTCATGACTCCAAAAGATGGATGACCCATTCGGCGATGCCATAGCCAAATTTCTTTTACTCGATCAGAACTCAATGTCAGGGCAACGGTTGGTGACAGTGCTCTTGCTTCCCCGTTGTACATGCAATCCAAGTGAAATAGTCTCCCCCGCATATCTCCCTTGCCTATTATTGCCTGAGATGACAGGTCTCAGAAGATAACATACATAAGAAAAAAAAGTTATAGAGCATTTGTTTTGTGAAATCAATTCAAAAACAAACAATAAGTGATGTGATAGAGCAGGTGTCACGCCCCGACTATTAAATTTTACCAAATTTACTAGCATGATGTTAATAAGAGTTTTACGGTCTTCGTAAATAAGTTCATAGTTTCAAAGGTCCCTAGAGGGGTGTTGAGAGATAATTATTTCGGAAGAATTATTCGTAGTAGAAATATTTATCGACGGTAAAATGGTAAATTTTAGCTAGAAAAAATGTAAGTTTTATTAGGGTGTTAAATTTTTGAAATTGGGTTATATTCTTGGTTTGGACCGGGTGGGGCAAAACCCCAAATTCTTTTTCTCTTCTCTCTCTTCTCTCTCCTCCCTCCTGATTCTCTCTCCCTCTCCCTCTGCCCGGAACTTCTTTCCGGCCATTCGCCACCGTCTGGCCGCCTTAGACCGCTGCACCGATCCCAAACGGATGGCCGTTGACCCAGCCATCTTCCTGGACCAGTCGCAACCTGTCTAGCGCCGCCGTGAGAGAGAAAATGTAGCTGAAAGGTCCGACTACCGTGGTGGTTTTCTCGCCGGAGCTCCCTCCTCCGGCCACCATAGCCGGAGCGCCTTGGCTCGTTGGAAAACCCTCCTCCCGTGTAGCAACCCCTCCAAAGGATTCGCTCCCTCTTGAGCTAGGTAAGAAGAATCAGTGAGTTGAAGTTTTAGGGCTCAAATCACTCTTTTGGTTCGATTACCCTATCTAGGCTTGGAATTAGTGTTTGTGCTAGTTAGGGATGTTGTTGTGCGTGTTGAGAGGAAGGTTGTGCAAAATTTTAATAGGCATTGGAGGTCGCCGGCCGTCACTGCCGGCGGAGCCGCCGCTGTTAGGGGGATTTTTATAGTTTTAACTGTGGAATATTAAGGGGAGGTTAATGATGTGAATTTTAAAATTTTTGGAGGAATTTTGGATAGGTTTGAGATTTTTCAAAGTTTGGTATTTTGGCCGTTAATTTGGATAGAATCCGGCCGTTAGATTATTGTTGTTTTGACTGTAGAATGTTGGTTTAAGGCCGCCGGTATTTGTGGTGAAGTTTGAACCGTATCGATTTTAAGATTGGCGAAGTTAGGCAAGGACGAGAGTAAATAAGGCCACATTTAATTTAGCCTATTTTTATATAAGCGTTGGTATATAGTGGAAGACTAATTTATGTGTTTGAAACAAGACGTGAGAAGGCTCGAGCTGAAGAGGCATCGGACCGACATCAGGCTTAGGCTTAATTTGTGAGTGGACTTTGGTTTTAAATATTCTACAAGTTATGGTTATGGGTTGAACAATTTCTTTTATTGGAGCATTTGAGGTTATTTTATTTTGATGACTTTATTTATTTTGAAGAGTTACAGAAAAAAAGATATTTTTCAGTAAATTATAAATATTTTTTATAAGGATCAGTATGTATATAAATGCTAGCTAGTCATATTTGTCTGTACACCTTAATGACGTAGTATATAACCACATTATGATGTGACGTGAGCGTTAGACGCAAGCGTAGTAACCATATATGAGTGTTTAATTCATATAGGGGGTATGGGCACATATTTATACACCCGTCTGTCCACCTTAATGACGTAGTGTAGCACCGTATTAAGGCGTGATGTGAGCGTTCGACGCGGGCGTAGTAGCCCTATATAAATTATTTTAAATCTATAAAATAATTATATAGGGAGTATGAACGTGTGTAAATACATACATATATTGGTATATATTTTTTTGAGATAAAAGATTTATCACATGGAGCATGCATTCGTTTTTTTCTGAAAATTTTTATTTGGGAAATCATAAATATTGTTATTACTTTCTTTATTTATTCTTTTATTTTGTCTACTTACTCTAACATTTTTTAATGTTTTCCCCTGGGCCCTTCGTTTTAAAAATGCCAAGTCTGCAGAGTCCGGGTTGGCACTAGTAGAAGGCGAGGCATAGTTACCCACTTCTCCAGCACTTTTCACCAGTAGGTTACCTGATAAACCTACCAATGTATTTTCTTGCTTCCTGTAGTTTTTCCTTAGAAGCTCTGATTACCCTAGGGGTATGTAGTGTATACTTTAATAGTGGTATGCTAAGATTTATGTTATTTTATTTATATATTTATGAGTTGAATTGGAAGTTGGTTGTTTCGTCTAGGAGGGTAAATTCTTGAATTTTCCGGATTAGGGTTGTCCATTTTCAAGGGAGGTTTACCGAGTTCTTTAGTAAATTTTCCTTAGAGGTGGACCCCGCAAGACTTACTTCGGGTTTCATGATGAAATTCAGGGTGGGTCTTGACAGCAGGAACATAAAGGACTTTGTTTAACACAATTGTTGGAGTAACTTGAATTGACCCTATACCTAGGACCGGGAAGGACACCCCATTTGCATTAGACACTTCAGGTATGGGAGATGGGGACTTATCAAATGTCATATGATCAGACGTACCAGAATCAATTATCCATGTATCACTAGCAGTAAAGTCAAAATTTTTTAATGCAATACCAATTTTACATCTTTTCTCCTGAGAACACATATATGTGGTGAGGTCTTGTCCTCCTACTCCATAGAAATCAGGTTCACGGGAAACTTCAGGTTGATCACCAAAGATTGCAAGATCCATTGCAAAGAGGATTTGATGACAGAGGAACAGAACAAGTATGACAGAATTCGACGAAATCGAAAGCTTCCTTCGACAGGTCGAACAGATAAAATTGGGACAGGTTTAGAAAAAATTTGCAGCGGAAAACAACAGGGTCATATTACCAAGATTGCCAGGATCGACTTAGGCTCTGATGCCAAGTCAAACAGAACACAAAAAGTTAAGAATTTTCTAATATATTGAATAAACCCCAAGTCGGGTATATATATAAGCACAGTTCTAACCCTAGAACATAATCCTAGTTGATTACAGAATACACATATTCCCAATATACTAAGATTGTGACTCGCGTTAACATAGTTTACAATTGTCTGTGATAAAATCCACTTATATTTGTGGAACACTTTCTGCATTGAAATACTGAAACTTTGTTCTCGAGAACTGGACTACGGTGCATAAAAGCAAGAACTGGACTACAGTACTAAACTTTGTACTTTTTTTTTTTTTTTTTGGCAACTAAACTTTGTACTTTACTGCACACAGATTGCACAATAGCGTCGGCAAGGTAGTGGTCACTAGACCTACAAGGAAGAATTAAGGTCAAATAATCGTCTTGATAATTGGGATAGCTACTCATCACATAATGCTTACTGGGAATTCTGTAGAATCAACCCAGGAAAACTGGCCACTTTTCTTGAAGCATCTCTCCACTGATACACCTTCTATGATGAAAAGCATCGCGTCCGGTTTGGAGTAGGGACTTGTTTCATCGAACAATATACCTATATAAGGGGGTTCCATAGATGCAGCACGGAACCAATGATAACCAAATTGAACTGGAATTCAGTGCATAAAATCACAGTAGGGACTTGTTTCATGAACAATATATATACCTTAAGCAAAATCAGAAGACGAAGGCCTTATCTAACATCAATATAGGACAGTTGATACGGTGCCCTCGAAGAATAGCTCAGAGGATAAATGTCTTCATAACTTCCTGGTTCTCTAACAAAAATCAATCTATCTTTGTCCACGTACAGCTTCTTTGTTTGGTGATAGTCCTCGCGGCATTGGTACTCGCTAGCGCTGCCGGTATCCCATCACTAAATTGTTAATCTTACCTTTCGGCTTTGACAATCTCCATGTGTCGTGCATTTGCACTGTCCTCACTCTGATTGATCACAGTACTACCTTCACTAGTACTGTCACTTCCGTGGCTACTCTTGTTATGATCACCCCTTTGATTTTCACCTCTCTTAACCAAAACAAGAGCCAAGTGAAGCTGATCATCCTTCTCATCCTTATTAGCCCGGAATGACCAAACTTGAACCTTACCTCCTTTAACCATACCATTCTGCTCCACAATCTCATTCCAGTTGGAATTCGGCTCATAAAGTTCTTCTTTCGACAACTTCCACCACTTCAAGCATTTCGGATCTATCAATGGAACCTTTAGGGTTGTGTGCCTCTTAAGGCTTTCCATCTCAATATCTTCCAAGAAATTCTTAGCTAGGGTTTCATATGATGGCAAGGTCAATATGCTCTTGTCGCTCTTTACATCCCTATCATCTAAACTCTTCTCTATCAACAAAGTCAATTGCTTCAGTCTGCCGAGAATGATTTGCTTATAATCTTCAGGAAAATCAGGACCTGTATTAGTTCTTGCAGGTACGCCCTTCTTCAAACGTTTCACCTTGGGAACCCTAGCTCTATATTCCTGATTATCATGATCATCAAAATCGTATTTCCTTTTCGAAACAGGAATGTCATTGGTGATCTTTGAAGCTGCAGGCTTGACCAACATTCGTCGATATAATACGAACCATCGTTTCTTTGGTGGTAACTTCGGCAGTAACAAGTTTACTTGTTCCTTGGGCACGGCCATGATTTCGGACAATTCTAAACTATGTTTCGACTCCGGGATTGATGAACGCACAACATTTTTCCTCTTGATCGTCGAGCCGTCGACGACGGTGGCTACCTTCTTGACATTCTTGATGACAATCTTCAGGTTCATGTTCCTCTTGGTGTCTTTTCCCTTGATTGTTGTCATTGGTTTCTTGGTTGTGTTAATCTTCGATCTTCTTCAATCCTTTTGAGTCGTTATTCCTGATTCTTTGGTTTATATAGAAAAGGGTGGATCTAAATAGGGATGTAGTACACTCCTTAACTGATCAGGTATAGGAAACCTAGTAACATTGGGCCCTTCAAAAGTTAGAAAAATTTGGAGATAAAAGGTTCATGCTGCTTTGAAATTTTTACTCTCTATTTGCGAAATAGGCATATCTGCAGAACCAAAGGCTGGTCTAGTGGGAATTAGACTATTGAGGTCCTCCCTCAAACTGCTTTCAAAATGTCCAAAGGCAGCCGCCAAATTCATGTTTCTACTGCTCTCAGGTCCAATGTGCTCATCATTGAAAATATTATAATCAAGCTGATTTCTTTTAGATGATGTCCCATATATGCTATTTGATGTCTCATTACTACTTGAATCCACATGAATAGGTCATCTGCAGAACCAAAGACTGGTCCAGTGGACATTTGACTATTGAAGTCCTCCAGAAAATGGCTTCCAAGTTCTGGTTGATCTGCTGTGGATTTAGAGTACAGGTTTGGTAGTTGGGGAAATTCTCCTTGAAAATTACATGATGATGAAGATGTTCTTGGTTGAGAACTTGCTGAAGTGGAAGCTCTGATCTTTCTCTTGTCATTTGCTAGTTGTTTCCGCCTCAAGGATTCACGATATTTCTGCAAAAACAAATTGACTTTCATGTGGTTACGATTCATTAGATTAGAGGGTTTCTATTATTCTGTTGTGATATGATGCCTATTTATAAGAGAGCAACAATTTTCTAATGTGCTCATACTTCTGTCTATCACATGGAACAAACCTGCAAATGGCTTGAAATATGTCTTTTTGTCAGCCTAGGGACATTCATAAGCCGAACTATTTTCGTTGGACGAGAAACTGAAAAACAAGAAAGAAATTAGCTACCATTGTTCATTTAAGTGTTGATACAAATATCCCAAGTATTTTCAGTTGGTCTTTGCAATAGAGGATCTAATTATCATGGTATGGAAGCTGGAAAATGATAATAGTAATCTATGAGACTGAGAACTTACTAACAACAGGTAAATCGGAAACTGCCTTCAATTTGTTTAGAAGCTCATATTTTGTCATGTCAGGCAAGTGTGCCTCTGTCAGCACAATGTGAAGCTCATCTTTCTTCTTGTGAGCAGAATACAATGCCTCATTACCTCCTTTAGCTGTCAAAACTGCTAGTGAGAGTAAAGTAAACTTGTTAAAATAATCTCATAGGATTATTATCTTTCAATTTTGTAAACAGTTAAAAAGGAACAAAGAAAGACCAACAGTGAGAACTCCATCATATATAATGAACAAAAACAAAAAGATAAATTTTGCTCCTATCTATGTGTTTCTTCTAGTTACCTTTATATCGTAAGCTGCATAGCATATTTGACGGCGTTGATAGATATTCAGAATCATTATCAACAACCAAGACACTGAAACATGTAGTTCGTTTTGGACTAGTCTTCATAGATTCAACTGAGATTGTTCTGCACTTGTCCATTCTTAAGATTGGTGTTTGATGACAGAGAAAGTTGAAATGTCTATTAAATGATTAGATCAATCACTGTATGCAAAAGTTTATGTGCTTTGAGAAGAAATGAGAGGACCATTTTAAATGAAATTCAAGAACATATTCAGAATTAAATTTATCCCACGAACATCTACCAACTATACGATATGAAGGTCAAGGTCACTGAATGATTTACCAAGTTGAGAAATTTGTAAATCTCGTTTAGATACATATATGTTTTTAATACCTTCGGTCATTCCCTTCAGGGATATTTTTGACCTATACTTTTACTGTGCTCGAGTCCTGATATGGAACTTGCATTTTCTGTGATGGATTGCCTAGTTATTGGTTCCACATTCTGCATTGTTGCTTCCACTCCCAATTATTCATACTCCAGTTTAGAACTTAATATTTTGTTAGCTTTTTCAAACCTACCGTAATACCAAACATTCAGTTACTAAATTTGTTCATAAATATCTCTAGCAAGATAACTATAGCTTAAATTGGAAGTTCAAGAATTACTGCTCTTACACCCCTGAAATTTAAGGTACAAAAGCATATGCTTACTGGAGAAAGTTTGTTCCCTAGTACCAGAGTGTACTTTTTGCACCTCTTGGATCAGCCTCTTTAAAAGTTCATCCCTCTTAATGTTCATCTTCTCCCTACGAGGTAAAATGGAAACAGCTTACTAACAACAAAAGAACGATAGCATAAAACAGCACAAAAACCTCTCAGAAACATATTTCCATGTGTATAAAGTTCAAAGTCTGTGTTACATTCTTACATCTCAAATCTTCAGATCCTTGAAATATGCGGACATTGAGGAGTTACTGTATACACTTTCACCAAGTCTGATATATAGTTCATAGTATAACTTCAGTATGCGAGGGAGGTAGCAAAGGTCTATACTATGTCAATCGGCTCCAGTGGAAATGAGCACGCACACATAAAGAACCTGGACAGAAATTCTACTTACTAGCTACTAATGACAACTCTCAAGTTAGAAATCAATCACTGTGCTGTCAAGAAAATTCAGGGAATTCATGTTTTACTTCAAATGTATTCATGTTGAACAGAAGACCAAAAAGAAGCCGAAATAAGTAAAAGTTGTGTAGGGTAGAAATGCAAAAACCAAACATCAGATCACAATGTACCAAGCATAAGTCATGTAATTAAGGATATTAATGAACAGTGAGTTATTGTTGAACTTCCTGCAATACATTCACTTAAGTTTGTATACATTCAGGTATATTATTAAAGAGCTATTGTTCAAGACCAAGCATATATGTTTTTTTTTGTATTGATATAGTGGTTTCATATATACATAGTGTAATCTGTAGTATGTAGTTGGATAAAACATAAAGGGCTTTTCTTTCTGTACTACTAAGCAACAAAACTTGCTAGCTAGTTTTCTTACTTACCTAGTTTCTTAGTTCACAGACATGTTCATGTACATATCTTAAGGATATAGGCTTTGATTCAAATTGTTTAATTATGCAGTAGGGTATGAGGGTTCCATGGCAATGCCACAAAGACCTTCCGGTGCAGGGATATCTCTTTGCATTCTTATGTAACCTTCTTCACCCCATTGTGCACCCCATGAGTTCTTCACCAGCCAAAACTTAGTCCCATCATCAGTGACACCATAACCAATAGCGGTAACACCATGGTCTAGGCTAGTTCCACATGGTCCTGTGAAAACACCACTCGAGTAGAATTGGAAGCCAGATCCACTAGCATCAATGGCAACAGAAATAGGCTGATTAGCAACGGCCTTTTGAAGGGCGCTTTCATTGTTTGGAGGCACATCTTCATGGCCAGTAATCGAGGCTGCATGGCTTGCTTCCTTCTTAGCATTGCATGTACCATCCACACCAGTGTAGGGATAGTTAGCCTCAGTACTAAGTCCATGGTTTTGAGTAATGAACTCAAATGCGTTGTCCATCAAGCCACCCTCACAACCTTGGTCTTCACCATTGACATCACAGTCAACCAGCTCTTGCTCAGACAATGAGATTAGTTTACCAGTTGTGAGTTGAGTAATTCCTTCCATGGCTGCAACTGCTGAGAATGCCCAACAACATCCTGTACATATTTTCATTGCAAAGTTGTAGCAATTAGAATAGAGTCATATTTTGTTTAGGTTAACTAAAATACATGCACAGAGGGAAGTGTGCTACATACCACATTGGCCTTGGTCCTTGACAGGAGTTACAGCTCCTTTCTGTCTCCAGTCGATTGTAGCCGGGACAGTAGAATTTTCATACTTGAAAGTAGTAATCTTTGTGGAACATTCATGCCCCAAAAATCGATTTCTCGAGGCAATGAACTCCTCGTTTGTAAGATCTGCAAATTGATTCAAACCCAATTTGTAAGGTTTGTTTCCTACATTATTGGATGATTCTATAAAAGCCTCATTTGCCTTGAATATCTTGAAGCGCTCCTCCTTCTCAGTGGCATCATTATATACACGTCCATAACGAGCCATCCATTGCTCATACCTCCCATAAGCTAATGCATCTTGGAGACTGCGAGAAGTGGCTTCTGAAGACCAAGCCCCCAACATGAGGACCAAGGCCAGACACAAAACTTTGCTTTGGTTGTTGAACTCCATTGTAGGCTAGGATTTGAAAGCTAATGGATATGAGAAGGTGTGGTGCAATGGTAGGATTAGTCAGACAGTTTATATAGAGAAGAGAATTGCCTTTGTATAATATCTACGTGCCACAAAAAATGCTCTGCAATGTCCTTGCCTTGCCCCAGAAAACGCTCTGATATGAACCTGTTGAGATTAATATATAGTTCATATGACTATTGATCTAACTTGATACATGTCACGATAAATTACTTGCTAAACCCATGTCCTTAATTGATTAGTTATATTTTGAGACAAAAGTCGAACTATCTTTCTTAATGAATTAAACATGTAGTGCAATATGGTTCAAATTGTAGTCAAATAGGATACATGTTAAGAAATGTTCCAACATCAATTAGAACTCTAAAGCACCTAAGCAACTCTAGCTCCCTTTGGCATTTACTGAACAAACATGCAAAATAGTTGTTTACACTTTACAATTGCAAATTACCCAGTATGGTTCATAATTGGTTACCAAAAAATTTAGTAATTGAATTACAATTGGCAGAGTCAAAGGTACTAATTGAATTACAATTGTTAAACAATGGCCAAAATGTTTGTTCTGCATTGGTTCTTCAAATTTTAGTATGTCATTACTCTAAGCCGGTCACAGTTTCAAAGTATGCAATTAGCACTCAAATAATAAAAATGGCATGCACCAGATGTCAGTTGGAAGTTGTACTTCAGATCAGTCCTAGTCAGTTCCAGAGAAAGTCGGATAAGTTTACATATTTCAACAGAAAATCAACGAAATAAATTTACAAATTTCAAAAGGAGCAACATAAATATTTGTTTTTTTTTTTTGAGAATAAATATTTGTTTTTGCTCACTTAAAGAGATAAAAAAAAATAAAAAATAAAAAAACCCCACACTAATGTAGACCAAACATTTACTTACAAAAAATACACAATGCTAATCAGTTGTTCAAGTGGGGAGAGAGGAGACCCTAACTTTACATCTTTAGCTACTTTTACAGACTTGGGGACCAAAATCTGAAATGCATCAGTCAAACAAAAGACGGCGTCTTACAGACTTGGGGAGATTTGAATTGGATGCTTTTATCTTTCTGTTACTAGTTTCAGCATTCTGACTAACACTGATCTGGGTTGGATCCTCTCCAGCTTCTGTTTCCAGCTTCTTTGTTTTGGTAGAGCGGTAGAATTCTGTGATATTTAGCTGCACACCTTTTGGTTTTGGCGGTGTTTCTGGCATAACACTGGCTTTTCTTCTTTTCAGTTCTTTCAATTCCTGCAAGGTCACAAAGATTCATTCAAAAAATTTAACACCCAAAAGAGCATTACAATTTTCACACCGTTCTGCTTCTATTTGCATCTTAGCCTTCCTAGATTCTCCAATATTATGGTACAAAAATATATATCATCAAACACTAAACCCTAGTGATGTCATGTCCAATGATTACCTTTGGAAAAATAGTTTTAAGCATCATTCATAAATAGAAGACACGATTACCGTATGCGAGACAAAATGGATAAGGGAGATAGAAAATGGAAAAGGAAGCCAATGAAGCATCACTTTGAAATAGAAGGGAAAGAACTTGCACCTTCTCTTGCAAAAATCTGTCAACTTCCTCTGGAAAAGCAGCCTGGACAAGGTCCATATTTTCATCTGTTAGCATAAAGTAGCACCCATCACTGTTACGAATCTTAGGGTCATCAGACTCGTCCCATACACTTATGGATTCATCAACTTCAATAACATCATCTTGTACGATATCCGACTCCTCTTCAGGATTTGCCAAAGTGACAGAATTCACTGTAGGTGCAGCCCTTTTCCACTTGACCACATAAAATTGATGACCATTTCTTATTTTCAAACGGTCAATGGAATGAAACTCATACTGCCCATACAACAAACTGTTTAAAGGATTTTCAGCCGTTTCCCTCAAATAAATGGTAGACAACATAGGAAGCATCCTCTGGCGAATATAAGATGGTTCCCACAGCTGATGAAAAGCTAAGAAATCAACCAGTGCTTCAGTTTTTGGACTTTCCCAGGATATGCAAGGGCCCTCATTTGCTGCACAAAATATGAAAACACGATTAGACACTTAGATTGGCAAGGTGAAAAACACATAAATGCATAGGATATCGAAACCGGTCAGCCATTGGGAAAAGGATAGCCTACCCCTTTCCCATCTCTCTGCCCCAAAATACCAAAGTAAAAGACTTAAGAGTTTTGATCAATTTATTGATAACTTTAAACAAACGACCAATAATGTTCTAATGACAAAAGATAAATATATTTCCAAAAATATATGCTAATAATCCTTCAACAGTCATATTGGGAATAAACAAACAACAGCAATTAGAAATGAAGTAAACCTTTCCGTAAAGCATGAGTAAATTGCAAGATATGGGAAGTCAAAGCTTTGCAATGTAAAAAGAAATCAATTCAGAGAGAGGGAGATTATTAAAAATAAATGTAAAGAAAAAAGAAAAGATCTCATCTCTGCAAAAGGCACATACCACTGAAGTAACCATGGTTGTTGCACAAATACATTTCAATTATCTCTTCATTGGGAAAATTTGGCTCCTGTGCAATTTTGTTGAGAACTTTCAGTCGCCAATTCTCTTGCTTCTTTTGCTCCTTGTCTTTACGATCCTACCATTACCATTAGATGCATTTACTGAAGGATATACAGAGAATGTTGCTGGAAATCGTAACAAACATTGGAATTTAACGTATAATGCCCCCACACATAGAAATAGCCATATAGTATACAAAATTATATACTACTGCTAATTCAGAAGGGGAAATAATTTACCATATCGCAGGAAGAGCAACTGCATCTGAAGCCCTCTGGCTTTTTCATGCAACCCTCACCCATGTTGGTGATACAATATTCACAGGAAGACTTGGAATGAGCTTTCTTGCTGCCAGGATGCCCACAGAATGAACAATGAGAAAATTTTGTCTTTGACGAGCTCTCAGCTAAACTGGGTACAATATCATCCACATATTGTATACCACCTTGCAACAGTGCAGCATGGCCGTTGCCTATATCGCGCAATCTGCATCAAATGTCATCATCAATATCTAACAGGGCCTATCTAATATAAAGAGCATGAATCTGTAGTATCAATATATAATTTTTACAAGAACAGAGTTCTAAAACAATCTATATGAGACTGTAGAATATACCTATTCAGTATCTCATCTTCACTAAAAGTCTGGACAAAGCGAAGAGCTGTATCTAGTCCAATACCTTGCACTCCATTCAAATCGTGGTCATTTCCAACCAAAAGAGAGATGGCAACCATATGTTTCCTTTTCAAACCTAGACCAGCTTCAATATCTGACATATAGTAACATTCAAATGGTTCCTGCATAATGAGAATTATCATTGTGTTATATAAGGATGCTAAGGCAAAAGACTATCAAGATCAATGAGCTCAAAAGTAAGAAAAGGAGAAACCAATGCTCAAGCACAAACTACTCAGAAGTTACGACTGACCTTTGAATTGGATTGGAAGCTTTTTATCACACATTTAGCCCCAAAGAGTAAGGCATCACTATCAGATGTGATGCAAGCATCTACATCCCCTTCAAGATTTAACTGGCCACACAGTGCTTCAGCCTCTCCTTTTGCCTTTAAAACAGGTACCCCAAGTAGCTCAAGTAGTTCCTACATGACCAGCTTTAGTAAATACCAGACAAGCCTTCCAAATGCATCACCAAAAAAGCAAAAGGAGTATCTATATTACACAGATAATATACTGAACCTAAAAAAGTTCAACTGATCACAAATTTCAGCCAGATGAAATATGTGCCACCGAAACAATCAATGCATGGACTAGAGCCTGCTAAAACATGAGCAGACCTAACAGACTATTATTTGGTACAGACAATCTCAGTTATACAGGAGTAGGCCACAAGAAGAGTGGAGGACAAGGCCAAAGCTATCAATATTGTTCGTTATACAGCCTATACTCTACCCATATATGATAACAGAAAACCCATGCAATGTTTTCCTTCCTCCCGCATTGCAATTCATAGAGTTATAAGAGTGTAAGACTACTCGATATTACCACTATGAGAGATGACAATTTGAATAATCTTTGATATGAGTGACCCGGGAACAAAGAACACTTCCATAAAAATTGAAGGGGTGGAAGTGGAAAGTCCTTAAAATTAAAAAGAAATGCAATTATGCAAACGACCGAAGAGTTCTAACGCAGTACTAAACAAAGATAACTTCAAACTGCATTTACCATATACTTACCACACATTCTTGAACGTACTTTGTAAATGTGCTGTTCCTCTCAGCTGAAATTCCATCTTCTGCTACAGGCAAACTCAAAGAATCAATACCAGAAGCCCGAAAGAATCTTGCAATCCTCGCCTGTGACTTTAGATGTGATGGATTCCCATCAACCACAAAGACCGGAAACGCTCCAAACTGCAAAAACACTAAACAATATTACTCTTTTACTCCTCTAAACTACGCAAGAAAACAGCATTATTCAAAACAACACATTGCACTTGAGACAAAAATTCACCAAAGCATAAGTAAACTGTACACTCCTGAGATATCTCAACCATATACTGAACATACATTTCTCACTTCCATATACCCCAGTAAGGCGAAAGAACTAAACATTACACTAATTTCTACTAAGACCACTAAACACAACCAAATTTCATATACCTACCCTTTCCTTTCAATTTAAACATACCCTTTTCACCATTGAACCATATATTAAACACAGATTTCTCACTTCTATATACCGCAGTAAGGCGAAATAACTCCACTTTACACTAATTACTGCTAAAACCATCTCTAGTTTCGGTTAAAACAAGAAAACACAATCAAATTTCATATACTTTTCCGCTTTCCTATCAATCAAACACACCCACTATAACTTTCTACCTAAAACATCAAACCCAATACCCAAAAACCAAAATGCGTGATCTTACAACCAGACCCAACTCAATTTCTCCCTAAATTTCTCAACTTTCCATGAAAACCAATCAGAAACCCCAAAACCCAAAAGCAAAAAAAACCGAACCTTGGCGAAGAGATTGATGGTGCGGAAGAAGGTGAGCCTGAGATGGGGGCTTCGCGCACGCGCCTTGATAGCGGTTTCATGCTGCACAATCCAGAAGGAGAGGTCGACGGCCACGCGCTTGTTCCTCAAGAAATCAAAACCCTCGTGGCGAGCGTAGGGTTTAAGCAAGTCCCAGAATTTACCACCCACCCCCATCGGTTTTTTTGGTGTTTCACAATGTGGGTATATGATTGATGAGTTAAACATTCATGGTGGGAAAATTGGGAAGAAGAAGAAGAAGAAGAAGAAGAGAGTTCGGATTTTTGTGCCGTTTGGGTGTTTTTGGTTTTTTTGAAATGGTTGGAATTCTGAAGCTCATAAAAGAGACGTTGATGCCGGTTTTGACCTCCTCAAGAGTCCTTTTAGAGTGCCCGCCAATTATAGCAAGCCGTGTGTACAAGTTTAAAGGCAATTGGGGGTACTTTTGGTTTTTGGTATAAACACCAGGGGCATTTTTGGGAGGATGCTGTTGTTGTTCAAGAGTATGATCGGTGGGGCAAGCATCTCATATATCGGAACCCTGAAATAATCGGTCAAGTAGCTTAATTAAAGACGTTGAGATTATAAATTCGGTGACGTTAAGATTATGAGAAATTTTGATGTCACAATGGTTTTTAACCTTCTTTTTTTATTTAGTTAAAAAATAACTATTTTACAACACAAAAGGTCTACTTACCCTTATCAAATTCTCTACAACTTTGAGATTTTTTTTAAAAAAAAATAAAATAAAAATAAAAAGATAAAAAAAACAGCAAAAACCAAATAAAAAAAAGACTAATAAGATCATTAGCAAATCACATATACATCATCTAAAAAGATTTGAAACACAAATAAATCCATTTGTGTTGCTGTTAAACAAATATGCCGGACAGTATGACATAAATACACTGATACAAATAAAAGCACGTGTTTTGGGTGTTTTGTTTTGAAAAATATAGCATGCCGTCTGGTATAATAGAATTTTCCAATTATTTAAGCTGCCTAATTGGATCTATATTTAGACTTTAATCGACATATATAGACACTTGTTATAACGTATATATATCTCAAAACATTAATAACTTCACTAACATCTTTGATCGAGTGGGAGAAAGTTTAGCCATGAATCATGAACGATGTGGTACTAGTAGAGTGCAACCGGGTTAATATACTTTTGGATTTAGTCTTCAAAATGAAGTTATGGCCCAAATAGAGATATTCTCACCACAACAGTCAATATCCGTGATCAAGCTAAGCCTCATGTGATTTTAATTTGTTGTTCCAATTAACTCCAAGGTGTGTGCTGGCTAGCTTGTTGGTACACACTCGAGCCAAAACTAACGTGTGAGTCACTTGTGAGCTCCATTCTAAATCTCTAATGTTGGAGTCAATTCTCTATTTCTAATCAACACTATCATTATCAATCGTGATCGTATATTGTTTCTACCTGCTTCGTCCCGAGCCGAGAAGGGGTCGCGAGCCGGAACGAGGTAGAATTCTTTGGTCCTGCACAAGTGACAACGTCAAGTAGTCGGGACTGGGGTGGCTCAGTCTTCGACTCTCTGATGCTTAAGTTAGCTTTGAGCACTTGCAACGTATGAGAGTGTGGAAGAGAGAAGTGTGTACCTTTTATGGTAGCTTGTGCCTGTTTTATAGGCCAAGATTGGGCACTTTGGCCTTAGTCTCCAATGTGGGACTACTTGTTAGTCTTTGTGGTGTCTCCCCTTTTGGGGGTGTTTTGCCGCTAGAGTGATTTTGGCAAGCGGTTTGTTACCGGCCCTTCACTCCTTGGATATCCGTGAGGGGCTTACCACGGCTATCTTGTCTGGAACGACCTTCGGTGACCGGGTAATTGGGCCTTATTCTCGGCTCAGCCAAGTATTTTGGTTATGTACTAACAAGTCCCCAAGTCCCAAGTCCGAGAGAGCTCTTGGGTGGGGAGTTATTCTATAGATGCCGAGAATAGGTTTTACCCGGGTGCTGGAGGCATGGTGCCGAGTCCCCAAGTCCCCACGCGAGGGTCGCGAGGTGACGGGGGTGAAGTTCTGAGTTTAGTTGGCGAGAGGAAATGCGCTATTGGCGTTGCGTGCCGCTACGGGGCGACGTAGTGCTCGCGAAGTGGCGAGGAAACGCGCTAATGGCATTCGAGTAAGTTCGCGCTGTGACGAGACTCTCGGGAGGCGGGCCGCTACTAGGCGAGTAATTCCAAGCTAGTTGGCGAGACTCTCACTGATGGGCGAGTTAGTCCGCGCTAGTTGGCGAGACTCTCGGGTGGCAGGCCGCTGTTGGGCGAGTAAGTCCGCGCTAGTTGGCGAGACTTTCGCAGCGTGGCGGGCCGCTGATGAGCCAGTCAGTCCGCGCTAGTTGGCGAGACTCTCGCTGATGAGCGAGTCAGTCCGCGCTAGTTGGCGAGACTCTCACTGATCAGTCCGCGCTAGTTGGCGAGACTCTCGGGTGGTGGGCCACTGCTGGGCGAGTAAGTCCGCGCTAGTTGGCGAGACTCTCGGGTGGTGGGCCGCTGCTGGGCGAGTAAGTCCGCGCTAGTTGGCGAGACTTTCGCAGCGTGGCGGGCCGCTGATGGGCGAGTCAGTCTGCGCTAGTTGGCGAGACTCTCGCTGATGGGCGAGTCAGTCCGTGCTAGTTGGCGAGACTCTCACTGATGGGCGAGTCAGTCCGCGCTAGTTGGCGAGACTCTCGGGTGGCGGACCGTTGCTGGGCGAGTAAGTCTGCGCTAGTTGGCGAGACTTTCGCAGGGTGGCGGGCCGCTGATGGGTGAGTCACTCCGCGCTAGTTGGCGAGACTCTCGCTGATGGACGAGTCAGTCCGCGCTAGTTGGCAAGACTCTCACTGATGGGCGAGTCAGTACGCGCTAGTTGGCGAGACTCTCGCTGATGGACGAGTCAGTCCGCGCTAGTTGGCAAGTCTCTCACTGATGGGCGAGTCAGTACGCGCTAGTTGGCGAGACTCTCGGGTGGCGGGCCGCTGCTGGGCGAGTAAGTCCGCGCTAGTTAGCGAGACTCTCGCAGCGTGGCGGGCCGTTGATGGGCGAGTAAGTCCGCGCTAGTTGGCGAGACTCTTGCGGCGTGGCGGGCTTATACAATGTCTATGTATAGTGTTGGGGATAGTTGGAGGGGAGAGTTCGTGCTTTCGAAACTGAAAATTGGGCGAGCTGCAATTTACGTTTTAGGGTTTCGGCAATTCTACAATCTTCAGACTGGGAAACGTCTAATTTCATCCTCGATCGAGTGGGTGCGAGCGCTCGGCTGTTTGCAACCAGCTTCACTGCCACCACGCGGATCCGCTGTTTCAAGGTATGAATTTGTCGCTTTCTTTGTCTTTGGATTTGTATGTGGTGGTGGGATTGTTCACATGTTTGTGATGTTGGTAGGAATTCTAGGGTGAGAGGATTGTTGTCGGGCTGGTTAGGATTAAGGTAGCGGGGCAGGTCGCGCTAGTGGGCGAGATGAACCGCGCTTATGGCGTGGCGGGCCGCTATGGGGTGAATGGGTTTGTGGCCCTGCATTGCAGGAATGAGGTGTAGCATGTTGGAATGACAAAGTACTTCATTCCATTTATATTTAGCCGCTAGTGGGCGAAGTGTACATTGTTGAAGCCGTTACTGTGCTAAAGCACAAACAATGAAGTAACGGCTACGACACCGAGTTTAAAATTGGTTAACTGAGATAGAGATGGAGGTAGCGAGCGTTCCAGGGGTAGGGCAACACGCGACCATCACAATCGCGGAGATAGAATGTGGCGGGCCCAGGAGCGTCAACTATTTCAAGTGGGCCCACCCATTTTGCTTTGAGACCAGTAGGGTGGGGAATGACCTCTTTCATGACCCAATCGCCTATCTTCATGGGGCGGGGGACGACTTTTTTGTTGTAGTATTGAGCTATTTTCTGTTTGTTGTTGATGGTCCGGAGGTATCCCTTGTCCCGGCGTTCCTCTAGGAGGTCCATGTTAAGTCGTATCGATCCCTGCTGCATTTGTCTCGAGGTCATAGGCTGTGATACGTTCACTCGGGACTTCTATTTCCACCGGTACCACTGTCTCGGTGCCGTAAGCCAAGAGGTATGGGGATTCCCCTGTGGCCGTTGTGGGGGTGGTAGTGGAAATGAGGGGTGGGTAAGGAGATGAGATACGTATATGATCTGGCTAGGCCCTCCCGGGAGCATGGAACCAGTCTGGGCTTGACTAGGAAGGGCGTCCGGGGTTCCGGCAACTCGCGCCGCACGGTCCAGGCTGTCGTTGTACACGTTACGATGCTCTAACGTGGCGCGGAGCAAGAATTGTTCTTTCTCCAACTCGGCGATGCGTACCCGGTACGCTTCCGCTTCTGCCTTCTCTTTCACCGCTTGCTCGCGGAACGAATGGAAGTCCCGCTTGAGGATTTCAAGGGCTGTGGCGGAGTCGGGATGGCTAATGGGGGCTGCATCGCTGGTTTGGGGAAGGGATGTGTCGCCGGGTCGGAAAAGTTCCTCCTCTGCTTAAGTACCAGGGTCCGTAGGGTCATCAATGATTTCCACCATGGTGCCGAGTCAAATGGGAGTTCCACAAGATAGGGGTCCTCCTTCTAGCGTCAATTGTTTCTACCTGCTTCGTCCCAAGCCGGGAAGGGGTCGCGAGCCGGAGCAAGGTAGAATTCTTTGGTCCTGCACTCGGAACCTGCACAAGTGACAGCGTCAAGTAGTCGGGACTGGGGTGACCTAATCTTCAACTCTCCGATGCTTAAGTTAGCTTTGAACACTTGCAACGTAGGGGAGTGTGGAAGAGAGAAGTGTGTACCTTTTATGGTAGCTTGTGCCTGTTTTATAGGCCAAGATTGAGCACTTTGGCCTTAGTCTCCAATGTGGGACTACTTGTTAGTCTTTGTGGTGTCTCCCCTTTTAGGTGTGTTTTGCCGCTAGAGTGATTTTGGTAAGCGGTTTGTTACCGACCCTTCACTCCTTGGATATCCGTGAAGGGCTTACCAGGACTATCTTGTCTGGAACGACCTTCGGTGATGACCTGGTAATTGGGCCTTATTCTCGGCTCGGCCAAGTATTTTGGCTATGTACTAACATATATCGTAATTGTATATTCTAACTAACATCTTATTATTTAAAAAAATACATAATATTAGAATACAAAAGGAAAAAACAAGTAATTTCGATGTACTAGTCGGTATACTAATAATACAAGGGAAATTATTATTTGTACCCGGAACACAATTTGTCTTATGTTCTATTTTAATCTTATTGGTCCAACTGTTTTATACTTATTTCTGATTGGTGTTACAACCTAAAAGTTAAGCTATGAAGCATTCCACAATTGCCTATATACGTACGACTTTAACGTTTATCATGGCTGAATTATCAAGTATGGTAAAGGAGTATGGACGTAACCATTTTAAGGCTACAATGTTATGGGCATGTAAAAGAAAGGCATGAAATAGAACGATTCTAGCTAGCTAGCTCAGACCAAAAAAGAAAATATGGAGTAAAAGGCAGTGTGCAAACCCATGCCAACTGCATGCTTGAGAGTTGAGACCTAATTGAGGGTGTGATAAAAGAGAGAGCTAGAATTTGTAGCAAAAAGATATATCCCCGACAGTCTAAGCGTATGCCATAGAGAAAGTACTAATCTAAGGATGGAAGGAAGTCAAGGAACTCTTGTAGTCTTGCTTATTTGTGAAGTACTCTCAAAGTCTGGTTCACCTTTATGTACAACCAAAGGATCCACAAGCCAACGTTAATATTCCATGTCAATGCATGTATGAATTCGCAATATAATGTATTAATGTATGTATGCACATACATATATACGTTCTAAGGAATAATGCACAACTTTATAAGAATATTGATCATCCCGTAATAAATCTCAATCGATCAGTTGGTCTTTCATTCTATATTTTCTTATGTCTAGTTGTAAATTACCTAATGTCACCATCTCACACTGATTTGACTCTCATGGATCGATTTACTCTGTGTTTATAAGCCCCTAATTAAGAATATGTAATATGACCGAAAAATGTGTTAAAAATAAGGAACTTCACACTTTAATTTCAAAGTGAAGTTTCTTCTGTATAGAAACTGTATATGATCAAAGTTAAAAAGAAGGCGACTACTAAAGAAAACAAAATGAGAAATTAAAAGAAATATCCTAGAGGCATATATTCAACTGAAATATCTTAATTGTGAGGTTTAGTTGTTATCATAGTGAAGTTTCGTTCTGGATAGAAACTGTATATGATCAAAGTTAAAAAGAAGGCAACTATTAAAGAAAACAAAATGAGAAATTAAAAGAAATATCCTAGAGGCATATATTCAACTGAAATATCTTAATTGTGAGGTTTAGTTGTTATCATATGGGTATTGATTCGGTGTCAAGGTTTTAGTTGGAACGTAGTTGCTTTGATTTTCAGTTGGTACGTAGTTGCTTAATTTGATTCTTAACTCTTTATCTGGGTTATACTCGCGATCACAGTTCTTCTTCTTTTTTTCTTTAATCCGATGCTAAAGTTATAGCTAATTTTTCTTTAGTGATAATTTCTTTTCTAGATCTGCTGGGATTTGAGTTTGCTGTTAGTGTTAAGTTTCCCTTTATATCAAGCAATAGTGCATTGGTTCACTCTGCTCTGTTCCACTAGCTAATTCACCTGTCAAGGATTGCTTCATATAGGGCTCACGAATTGGTTATACGATCCTAGGCCTGGCAACGATTCCCACAACTGTAAATTTGGTACTGGTAAAACAGCTATTGAATCATACAAAAGGTGTAATTCTATTACAGGAACTGTCTGTTGTGTCGGACGGTATGACATATATACACTGATACAAATAATGGCACGGGGTAGTTGAGTGTTTTGTTTTGAAAAATTTTGCCTTCAAAGTTCAAAGCATGCTGCATAGCCGTCCGGTTTGATAGAATTTCCATTACAATATAACATATTTATGGGTACATGATCAAACCAAATGATCGATCCGATCGATCCAAATGCAAAAATCATACTACACTATAAATCAACATAGTCAAAGCTGATCAACATTGACTCTAATTGGTTCAAGTCTTCTTTCTCTACCTAGCTAGCCCTTGATATTCAGTCACAGTGGCTCACATCATAATGGTCACATGCCTACCATATATACCGACTACGTTCTAATTCTCATTTCTAGAACTGCAATGATACAGATTTTGGGATCCAAAAATAGTCGGATTCGTAAGTAGCTAGCTACTGAAGGCAAAGTCTAAGATTACAAAATGGACCACTTTTTGGTTCTGATTTCATTTCTTCCTATATATGGCTGGAAAAGAACCCAAAGCATTGCGTGTTAATCATTCTACGAAAATTCCCAAGTGTTCTAGCTTCACATATATGTATAATTTAGGGGCCCTTTAGCCCTAAATAATAATGGACCTTTCCTAAGACAAAGTGGGGCAATTTTTTCTCTTTTTGTTTTTGATCAAAATTGTAGGGCAAACTGATACACATTCCTTTGAAATCAATTAATTGGGTAAGGTTAAAAACTTACGACTAGTCTCTGCAAGTTGTGTGCTATCGGGTTGCCAAGTATGATTGTGGGTTTTGTTTGAATTATGTACGTGTTGCTTGCATTGCTTGGTTTCTCTGTTTTGGAACACTAAGTAGTGGACCAAACGATAATACATTTGTGCCACAATATGGGGTCATTTGCGATAGCAAACACTTGTGATGGGGTCTTGGAAATCAATAATTCACCTTGTTTTATGAGAAAATGGCACAAAAAAATAAAAATCAAACTTTATTCTAAAGACAATAAGACTTTTGATCTCAATTGAATGAGATATTAGTTTATTTATGCCCAAATACACAAATCTTTATTAAATTCATAATAAAATAATATTTTTAAGACACTTTTACCCTTGTGTTTTATACACATTGAGAGAGAAAAAAATGGAAGAGACAGAGGACTTTGACAGAGCCTTGCTATTAGACTTTGACCGAGTCCGGTCGCCAGAATATTACTGATCCCCAATAAACTTCTTATCCACCCTAATAACATATTATTGACCCTTAGTAAACTTTCTATCCGTCACAATAACATGACCCCCAATAAACCTAGTACACTTCCTATCCACCCTAATAACATATTACTCGCGTAAACTTTATTCCCTCTTAAGAACTTGTTTGTGTTAGGTCCGCACGACAGAACCCGATCAAAATCTCTCTAGTAGATGGTCACTGGCACCGGTGATGGATGTCGCCGAAGAGAGAGAGAGAGAGAGAGAGAGAGAGAGAGGATCGTCTAAAGGCAGAGACGACGTGTTGGTGCGTGGCGAAGATCGGAGATCAGAGGCGGCCGTGGTGCATGGCGGAAGATCGGAGGCGGCCGTAGTGCGTGGCGGAGATCGACATGGCGTTGGCTAGCTTCAGAGATCAGAGATCGGAGGCGTTAGCGTTAGCGTTGGCTAAGATCGGCGTGCGTGGCAGAGATCGGAGGTAGCCGTGGTGCATGGCGGAGATCGGAGGCAGCCGTGGTGCGGCTCACCAGCGTCGTCAGCTTCAGATCTGTGGCGTAAGGTTTAGAATATGCGTCATTGACTTCGGATCTGCCGGCGAGGAGGAGGCTGAGGCAGTAGGCGAAGGCGAGGAGGAGGCCGAGGCAGTAGGCGAAGGTGAGGAGGAGGCCGGGGCAGTAGGCGGAGGCGAGGACGAGGTCGTCGGAGTTGGTGGAAGCGAGGGGAGGTCGCCGGCGATGGATTTGTGAATGAGAGTTAGAGAGAGAGAGATCTAATCGGCGAGAGGAGAAAGATTAGACGGTTATTAATAGGGTTAAGGATATTTTAGTCTTTATCTTAAGATTTGTATAATTTAGCGCAGTAAACAAATTTTTATTGGAGTTGGCATCAAGGCCCAATAATTAGTACTAAATTGACATTATTCCTTATTTTATATTCAACCTAGCCTGTCTTGTTCTTAATTCTTATTACTACAAAACATACGTATATATTTGACAAAAAAATACATATGTATATATATACGAACCCGACTTCGGTGATAAGGGTTTGTCACCTTAAGGTGACCACAGTCAATGAACATGAGACACGTATTCATTTTAAAATACTTGGCTGTAATTTAAGGACATAACAAGGAGATTTGGGTATTTAACATATTTGTTTATAATTATTGTTGACACTTGTCCATCTCTTATTGGTGTTTGTCACCTATAAATGACCATAGTTAGTCACCCAAGCTATTTCCTATATATACCGGCAAAAATAAGGCTTAACCATGCATTCATGGATTGATATCTTAGAAGAAAATGACCGTAGGAGAAGTGTTCAATTTCATTATTCCTAAAGGACCACTGGTGATTTGATATGTGAGACAGAAGAGAGCAGACTGCCCTGGCCGTTGTGGTACGTGATGTGTCTTGGGAGCAAGATAGGTTTTCAATTGTCACGTTTGCTCAATGCTAGCTAGGCTCCAAATGTCTTGGACGAGTTGGACAGGTTTTTTAGTTCTGTTGTATGCAATGTCTTGTGCCCTTGTGAAAGGGTTATTCCTTCTGATATGTATGAATTTACTGAGTTCTAACTTCTCTAAAGAAAAGAAAAATAACAGTTAATCTGGACAAAAATGTGGAATACAAACCGCGCTTATATATCACAACTGATCACGGAGATGGCCGGCTCATGGCATACGTGTATTTGGTATCTTCTTCTTCCTCCCCCTCCGGTACCACTCTCCTAGAATTCCAGTCGGTCTGGTATAAAAAATCATCGTCTGAGGTCATCTTGTTTGTACAGTACTGTAGGTTGTCTCTCTCTCCTCCACATGCGGACAAACAATCGAGTTTCAGAAAGAGACGAGGACGTCCTAACCGGAAGACTAGCTCGCAGAATATTCTAATCGAGGTCGAGTACGTTAAACCCTAGAAGTGACATCTGGTTGCACCTGTAAAACGTGTCGAGGTGATGAGGCTGTTGGAGAGAGAGCTGACTAGGAGGGAGAGAGAGGAGGAAGAAGAAGATGAGGCTTTGAGAAACGTGATCGAGGTCGTCTTCCTTGAATGACTGCAGCATCTTCTGATAGATCCACACAAGCACCGCACGCCCTTTAAGGTGCATTCATGGCTTCATGCATATGATCAGTTATGACTCATAGTTACACTGTCACACTTTCAACTTCTTGCTTCCATGGCTAGCTAGTATAATATGGAAAAATTGTACAAAACGATTGATGAAGTTTGAAGTGCTCCGCAGAGTAAGGTCCATAGATTTCATGACCAGTTGGTTATGTTAATTTAACGTGTGAATTGTGATGGCATACATTGTACTAAACAAAAATGATTGATGAAAAGATAATACTAAATTAGGAACAAATTCTACGCACAACAAGGTATACTTGTATTATCATTGTTCAAGTTATGACAATTAGAGTCGTAAAAATAGAATAAATATTAGAGATTCTTAATTTTTTTTCTCTTATTTTCATTTTTGATCTCATGTTTTTTATAATTTTGATCACATATCATCGGCTAAACGTGAACACCTTGTCCAGTATATATAATATCGAGGGTTGGAAGTTTTTGGATGAACAATAAGGTCAAATGGAAGTTGAAAATTACTTGTCAATTAACATATTTTGCCTTGTATTTATTCACTAATAATATCAATCTTGCCGTTGTTCTTTTGGAGTTATATATTTCCTCAACGTCTCATTACTTCTACCTGTCATATACGTTGGACATGGAGTATAACGTAATTCCTTAGCTTATTTTTCCTTTCAAACTGCTGCAGTCTTTCACAAATCCATGAAAACGCATGGTATGGCTGTTAACATGGAACGTTTCCCTCGTTTGGTTCTTACACACACAAAAATGATCACATGGATTGTTTGATCTCACATACATAAGGTACATTACTAGCACGCTTTTAGTACTGCTGAACGTTATGGAAACTAACGTACAGTTTCTAAGTCCTTATGTTTAACTGTACGTGTGTGTGTATATATATATCAAGAAAGTTTGTACCTTCAACAAAAATTAAGATCGATGATGATCACATAGATATAGTTCAAGTACGTATCTGGACTCTAGCCATTGAGTAATTTGATGATGATCGATCACAAACTTATATTGTACTTATTGAAGGATAGGTCAATGAATTGGCCGGGTACTAGCTCTTCATGTTTATGTGAGCATTTCACGAATGGGTCAATATGTTTATGTGTCACGTACTACTCGGTCAATGTATAAAAAGGAATAATGCATAATGAATAATTGAAACAATGGCTTTGTTGCTTCAAACAAATATATAGTGATGATATCTAGAAAAGCGTACTCATCATAAGAACTTTGAATCGAGTTTGGCAGAGTTCGTTGAAAACAGAATGGAGTTTGGCTGAAGTAGAGGATGGTGATCCTGGCTAGCAGCGAGGTCATTTGGCAAAGGGATGGTCCACGGATGGAAAACGGAGTTTCGTTTATGTAATGTTTTAAAAAATCTCCGCCTAGAGCCGATTAATTTCTGTATAAACGTTAGGCGGTGCTTCATCATATTGATTATGGTCCGTCTAGATAGCTAGAAAACCGATTAATCCTCTAGGCGCTAGTCACCGGATGTCCGCCCGACTAGTTAGAGTTTAGGGTTTAGGGTTTAGGGTTTAGATAGCTAGAAAACCCAAGTGATTGGAATCGTAACTTTGTATACAAAACAATTTTCAAACAAAGAAATTATATAACAAAGAAGCAAAACGTTTAACATAAAAAAACAGAGTTAGCTAGCCAAAACACCTAATAAAAACTCAAAAACTATTTTTTGTTCATGATATAATCAACTCAGATACTACAATTAGTATTTTGTGAGTCATATTCACAAGCTTTTATTTACGAAGAGAAGATTATATCACCCGACCAGATAATTCTTAACACCACGCACTCTTTTGGTTTTCTCTACTTATATATAATAATGTAAAACACTGTCTCAAACAAAAGAAAATTTGGCCAAAGAAGAAAATAGACAATAAGGTGCATACAAAATATCCAAAATACCTCTCCACATCATGTAAGAGCCACCTCATAATAGGAAAAAAGATATGTGTTGGTTGCTTAGTCCTTGTAAAATCTTCACACTACTCTTTGCCTCTCTACACAAACTCTCTTCCCTCACTCTCCGCCAAGTTGCCAACCAAAGACTGACCCTTTCTCTCCCTCGCACCCTTTAAAACTCGAAAATTCTAACCCGAAGAAAAGAACAGCTCCGACTCCAAGTCCAACACACACTTGTTCTCTCTTTTTTCTCTCTTGATTTTTCCATCTGTGGAATCATTCTTTATTTTGATTACATCCCAATACAGTCACCCCGTAATTCACCCGGTACCGTATCCCCCTTATTTATTTCTTTCCTTCTCTCTTTGTGTGTGTGTTGGGAAGGTGCACAATTCAACATGCAAAGTTGTAATGAAATAGTTTCTGTTTCACGCATTGAATTCTGAAAAATCCCATTGCATTTACAGCTCACCGTTTCCTCATTGATTTGGAGCGTTTTCTGGGTACTACCCAATACCCGGAAACTGAGTTGGGTCTGTGAGAGAGAACAGGGGTGTTGTTGAAGACTTGAAGACGATGAAGAACGAAGAGCAAGCTCGGTTTCTGTTTGGGATTTCTCTCTCTGACAGACCCAAATGGCAGCAATTCCTGCTTTGCTCTTCTGGGTTCTTCTTTGGTTACCTTGTGAATGGTGTCTGTGAGGTGAATTCACTCTCTTTGGTTTCAAGCTTTCTGGGTTTTTCTTTTCTTGAATGAATGAATTTGTTCTGTTTCTTTTGAATCAAGCAAAGGGTTATGCTTAAGTTTCTGAGGAAGTAATCTTTTTGTTCTTGAAGGATGTAGGATTTTTGTTTAATCGTTTTTTTTAACTGTTTTTGTTTTTGTTTGGTTGCTTAAAGTTCTCAGATAAATTTATAATGAAGTTTTAATCATCTGTTTGGATTATGGGACCAAAGGGTGTGATTATATTATGAGTTTACTCTTTGACGAACATGAATGCAGCTCATTGCACGTTCAGAGATGACTTGATTATTGGTACACCCTGTTAATTTTATTTTTTAAATTTGCTCATTGAATCTTAATTTTTTTGACCCATTTGCAGGAATATGTGTATAACAGGCTACAATTCAGGTGAGGTTAACATGTTAGATTTTTTTTTTTTTTGAGAAATGTTGAGTGTTTTGTTCTGTGATTCAAATGGGATCTGCTTGTTATTCTGATTCTGATGGGTTCCTTGTTGCAGTTATGGGTGGTACTTCACATTTGTACAAGGATTTGTGTATCTATTTCTGATTTATCTTCAAGGCTTTACCCCCAAGCAAATGGTGAACCCATGGAAGACTTATGTGAAGCTATCTGCTGTGCTTATGGGCTCTCATGGACTTACCAAAGGTTCCTTGGCTTTTCTCAACTACCCAGCACAGCTAATGTTCAAATCAACAAAGGTTAGCAAATTTCGTGTTAAAAAACTTTGTTTGTTTCTCTGAGGCAGCCAATTTTAACTTGGTATCATTTCAAGCTGGAAAAAGTTCAGTGTAAAACAGAGAGGATTTGGAATATGACTGCCTCTTAGGCACATTTGTTTTTCCCCTCTCAGTTTATTTTGTTTCTGTTTAGTGTGGCCAGTTTGAGATTACTGTTGTTCATTTTAGGGGAAAGAGTTTGAGTTAGTCTGTAGCTAAGGAAGTGTTACAAAAGTGTCATTTAGATGCTCTTGGAATATTATATCTTTGGTTTAGGTTAAGAATAGTTTATTAATATGTATTTGGCTGTATATGTCAAACCAGTTACTCTGCGGCTTCTCATGTTAACTTCATGCTTTTGGTCCTTTTGCGGTTTCAGGTTCTGCCTGTGATGGTAATGGGAGCCTTCATACCAGGTTTGAGACGGAAGTACCCACCTCATGAGTACATTTCTGCAATCCTTTTGGTGGTGGGGCTTATCTTATTCACCTTAGCGGATGCTCAAACGTCCCCCAACTTCAGCGTGATTGGTGTTGTGATGGTATCTGGTGCTCTAATCATGGATTCATTTTTGGGTAATTTGCAAGAAGCTATATTTACCATGAACCCTGAAACCACACAGGTGATTCACATTCTCCGCGGGTGCTTAAGCGTGAATTAGATACATGTTCATGCAAAAGTTGTGACTTCAGTTATAATGTTGTTCTTTTATCATATCTTTATCCACAACTTTCAAAAAAAAAATATCTTTATCCACAGATGGAGATGCTGTTTTGCTCTACAGTTGTTGGCCTACCTTTCTTGGTTCCACCTATGATTTTGACAGGAGAATTATTCAAAGCATGGAGTTCGTGTTCTCAGGTAACTTGCCAGTTACAAAATCTCTTGATTCCAGACTTGTGCATTGCAAGCCTCACTCACACCTAACCTTTTGGTATTGTGCAGCATCCATACGTATATGGTGTGTTAGTGTTTGAAGCCATGGCCACATTTATTGGCCAAGTTTCTGTCCTTTCCCTCATTGCATTGTTCGGTGCTGCCACCACAGCCATGGTACATTCTTCTCACAACTCCATCTTGGCCTAGATCTGTGAATGTGATATCAACATTTAATGGAAAAGATATGATATTTTATTCAAATTGGCATTTTCAAAGTAATGGCCGTGTTGCTTGATTTCTTGGTATTTTAATTAGGCCTCATGAACATTGATGAACACACAAATAGTACAATGTGAGTTATATCAATTTTTATTTTTGATGAAGATCCTCATCACATTTTTTTTTTCCGCAGATAACAACGGCTAGAAAGGCAGTGACATTATTGCTATCATACTTGATATTCACAAAGCCATTGACCGAAGAGCACGCGACTGGACTTCTGCTCATAGGTATGGGGATCACATTGAAGCTCTTGCCTGAGAATAAACCATACCAAAGGGTTCCAAATTCATCATCTGGCAAACCCAAGAGTTCAAAACCAGCTCATAACGAAGATGAGAATATTCAACTTGACCATCAACATGTTGAAGAAGACGAAGAAAAGAGGCCTTTGGTCTGATATAGAAGAAACTGCTTCTGTTGCAGAATGTATGTTTAGCTAGTAAGGAAATGGTTAATGCTAAATAACATCAATTTTCGATTTTTTACCTCCTGTTCTTTACATTTGGCCTTTCTTCATTCATTCTTTATATTTTTGTGAAGTGTTAGTTCCCCACAGTCCCCATAGTTACTGGTTTTTATATTTTCTTCCTTTTGTTTTGTTAATGTTTTGGACTATATATGAAATATTGTTTTTTCGATGATCAGTATATGATTGAGAGCTTCAGATAATGGTGTACAATCTTAGATATATGAATTTATTAGAAGCTCGTAACTGTAGTCACTCAAAGTAGTAATCCACTAATCCTAGCTTTCAGGTTATTCTAGTTCATTTTTATTTAGGGGGACAATCTGGGTTACTGGGTTGACCCTCTCTTTCTAAATATACTTAATTACAAGTATGCAGGCTCAATTCAAAAAATAAAGTATGCAGCTCAATATTTCAGGTATGGTACAACTTGATTAATAGAAAGTTAGAAACTGTGGAATTGTTGAGATAAAAAATTGAGTACAGAATTATAGTAAAACCAAGTAGCTGACTGCGTGGACTGCACTCATTAGTCATTACCAACAGATTAAACAGCACTTCGTTGGTCGGTTGGTGCTACCTATGTGAAATTGTGAATTGTGAACATTGAACGTACGCTTGAAGCATCAAATTTGGGGAAGTTAGGGAAAAGTTAAACATGCAAAAGCTATCGAGGAAAAAAGGAAGTTAGTAAGTGATGACCAAAGATTAAACATGTAGAAGTTAACTAGTTAATCTCATTCTTAGAGAAGTTGGGAAGATCTAACATACAAAATTCTCAATCATATTGCTAAGCACGTCACTAAAACGACAAAAAGGAGACTAATAGAAAGAAAATCCACATCAATATGTACCATAATTAGTGTTATAATTTTTGTTAATTTGTGATTAATCGTTGACAAATATTGCTAATGAAGTTGAAACTGAGCAAAGAAAACTTGCCTTATTCATTGGCAGCAAGTAGTGTTCGCTGCCCCATCAATTTTGCTAGGTTGCTTTCTATGGTGATTGAAGAGGAGGAAAGCAATTTTTGGAGTTTATGATTGTACTGATTTGGTCCTCGTGTTTAGATAAGATTGGGTTTTTGGTTATCTGTCTTAATTAATTATTGCAATTCTCTTCCTCAATCATAGAATGATGAAAAGGAACAAAATTACAAAACAGTAAGGATGGTTAAATTACATGGATGAGTATTGCAATATCTAAACTACAGAGATTGTTCTAGCTTTGAAGTGCATTATGCACACTGTGAGGACCTAAGTGAAAAATTGTAGCTTATTCTTGATTACAAACTAATTTCAACCTCAAGATTTTACTTGTGAACTTAATAAGTTACAAGTCTTTTTGTTCAGAAAAACAAATAAACAAAATTTTCTCAAGGTTTAATCCCCACGTAATTAACATGATTTTAGCAAGGTTTTGGAGTTTAGATGATCCAAGTTAGTGCAGACATTACATATGTTGACAAAAAGCCAGGAATTCCTTGTTGCATCATTGCTCCAAAATCCTCCAATGGAGCAGCACACTCAGAGATATCCAACCGATCGAGTTATAGAATGAGACATTTTTTCTACGTACGTGTCGAGTCGCTTCCATGCATGAAGACAACGCACACTCCACTTCGACTTTTTTGATCTCCCTTTATCCTTGTTAACCCTTTAAGTCGGTGAGGAGCACAGCATGAAACTGTGAAAACTGAAAAGAGCTGGGTGATCGATGATGAACTGTAAATTTACAGACATAGAGCTTGACGTACTATAGTCGGAAAGAGAGAACCATTTGAAAGGACCTATGGCTGCAGAAGAGACCAACATCAGTACTAGCGCTACTGCTGCTTGGCTACTTGATGAAGTAGACGATATTGAAGAAGATAGATCAGAAAGCTTTGATAATGGTGCTACTGGTAGTTCGAGACCAAAAGAGCCATGGAAAGCAGAGTATGCAAAGAGCATTCTGTATGCTGGTCTCGATGCCATTGTCACTTGCTTCTCTCTAATATCTTCCATCTCCGCCAGCCGTCTCACCTCTGGTAATATATAATATCACTCACTATTTTTTTTTCTCTCTTGAATCAGAGTCTTGGTTTATTAAAACGTAATTTTTGTTGATGATTTGCTAAACTCCTGTACACTAACATAAATCTGTCTTCACTATATATTAAGTTGTTTAGGGTCTAGAACCAATGCATGTCTTACAGCTCTATAATGGAAACAGAACCATAACTACTGAGGGTACAGATATATACAGTAAGATTACTATATTGTGTATGTGAAGTATATATGTTGGAAGACACCAAAGAAATTTCTTTAGGAAAATTGGAGGTTTCTGGAAGTGTATGATATATATGTGATACAATGAGACTCCTATAGAGGTGCATGCATGCCCTAGTGCATCATTCACAAATTGAGTATTAATTCACTATAGTTGTCTTACTTTGCAGCGGATGTGCTGGTTCTAGGATTTGCAAATCTGGTGGCAGATGGGATATCAATGGGAGTTGGTGATTTTTTGTCCAGCAGCAGCGAAAAGGATGTTGCCACCAAAGAAATGACGGTGACAGAATGGGATGTCACAAATCACGGCGGCCTTGAGAAGATGGAGTTGCTCCAGAAGTATCAAGCACTTGGCATGGACGTTGATGATGCCGCCACGGTATGCAACAATTTCCTCTAAAATCTAATGAAAATGTTTGATGAAATTGTGATAAAATTGCTTATTGTAAAGTGAAGTTAAGGTTGTTGTAAGATCTAATTGAAAAAGAAACCAACTTGTTAAATTGCTTATATGTGACATGGTTTTGGCCTTTTGGGACTTGTACAAGGTTGTGAGCATTTTTGCCAAGTACAAAGACATCTTGGTCCAGGAGAAGATGATGGCTCATGGAAGGCTACCACCGGAAGAAGCAGAAAAGCCATGGAAGAATGGCCTTGTAACATTCGTCGCCTTCCTTGTGTTTGGCTCTGCTCCTCTCCTCTCATTCATCGTCCTCATCCCATTTACAAACAATGACTTGGTTAAGTTTGCTGTTGCTTGTATCCTTTCCGCAGTTGCGCTTGCTCTTCTTGGGATTGCAAAGGCCAAGATTGCAGGCCAGAACTATGCTTTATCTGTGGCAGTGACTCTCTTCAATGGTGCCGCTGCTGCAGCTGCCGCTTATGTTGTTGGATGGACGCTGAAGAATATAGCTGGCCTCGAAGGTTGAAGACTAGGGCCAACAACAAGAGCTCGGTTCTGCAACTTTTTAGCCTTTACTAGGGCTACAGATGTATGTATATGTCGACCCGGACAATGAATGTGTGGCTTGAACTTTCTTTTCTGCTTAACAAATGTTGAAACCTTGCAAAAAAAAAAAAAAATAAAATAAAATAAAAATATTAAAAAAATTCTATGTTCGCTTTCCTTGGGGAGTGACATGATTACTGATCAAAAAGTATTTTATTGGGCACAACTTTGGCCTACCTTCAATTACACTAATGAAATCGAAACTGTTGTGGGAACCTTGTACTAACAGAAACGAGCATTAGCAAGCACACAATGAATAGTTACAGACACTAAAAGAGTGAGGATCATAAGCCTTGACATAAACTAATTTCTGATGTAAGCTAAAACACATGTTCTGTGGGATGTTAATTCCCTTCATTCAGAGCCAACTGCAAGGCATGCTCTGCTTCCTTGAGGAAAAAACGAGCGAGTTGTTTTTGTCCTCGTCTATAAATTATACTAGACCACTTGTTTCTGCTCATTGATTGGGGTTGTCGCTCTTCACTGCTGTCGAGAGGTGTCAGACGATTGAGAAACAGATTCTAGCTTCTCTACTAATTCATGTGCATAAATGAGAACAGAATGATGAAGGTAAAAGATTGTACCTTAAATCGTTTTCATTCCCTGTATTTAGACTTGGGCTTTCACTTATGTGTGCGTCTTTAAGCAAGTTAGTGTCACTGTCCTCCGAACCAGAACCATCTTGAAGATCCGACATCCTTACATACAGAATACATGGTTCGCAACTTAGCATAGGTACTGAACAATTCATGTCAAATCTTCTAAGTAGCATGCAACCCGTTTTAATGAAAACTGATGAAGTCAAATTCTGATGGATCCCATTATAAGTTTAAAAGTGGAGGCATGCAGATTGAGAGGTTCATTTAGTTCTTGCGAAAAATATTATAATATCACAAGTGAGGCACTTGATCATGGATTAGGATTCACCTCATAGTAAGAAGATCAACAAGCATTTGCAGAGCTCCGGAGTCACCACAAGCCTCCCATATTGCTGCTCGAACTTCTGAATTAGATGGTTGCCTGCCCCCTCCAGATGTAACAAGCTTTAAGATAAGGTAGATTGAACCAGGGTTAAGAACTAGGAAAGCAATTGATTCAATGGGCTAGACCATAAAATGGTGTCCTAGCTTGAGTTAACAGGCATTACAAATTTGCAGTTTACATTTACTTTCATTTCTTGCTTATAAAAAGGTGACCTGACCTTTTTTTAATCAGCAAAAAATGAAAGTAAAACATGTATAAGAAAAGACCAGCTTTCCCTTTCGCTTTGTGGTTAAGGCCTTTGCCTTTCTCACAAGTTAGCGGGTTCAAAAGCTGGTATGGTGGTGGGGTGATCTGGTTGTGCATCTTGTTTGCTCCTCAAAACCCAAAACATGAAACAGAGAAGGTAGATAATCTATACCTCTTCCAGCATCAATGAAACCTGAAACAGCTCATCCTCTTTCATGGCTATGGTCCTCAAAGTTGTCAAAAAGTTTTCGGGAAATACCAACTTGTTCAAATATAATGGCATCTTGCGCTGACCACTCCAACTATAGCTGCAAACACGCTCAAGTTGGCCCTTATCACTTCCTTCATTAGTTGAGATGCCTAATGGGAAAAAGCCGTGATCTAGTAAACTTCTAGGTAAGAGACACCTCATTTCAGCCTTCTGTGAACGATCCAGGTTTGTGAACAAACAAAGTTTGTTTTGAAAATAAGTAAATGAATAACCATGTACACATATAGTTTTACTGAAGTAGAGAGCTTGTGCTCAATTAAATCAGAGAGTACCATAACACAAAGTTAAAAAACAGACAATAGAAAACCTGTGCTTCAAGAAGCTGTGCTTTCGAGTCAGTAAATGGAACACTTTGCAGCGCTTGTACTGGATAATGGACCTGTATATCATTAAAGTAGGAAACAGTGATCAGCTCAAACAATTGATTGACAAAAGCTATGGTCCTAGCTGGAACGAGATGACAAGAAGGGTTACAATATCCAAAGTGTATAAAGTAATAAGACTAAAAGGTCCATGTTACTTCTATTTGATCTAGTTTGAGACATTGTCACTATCGAGAACAAGTTATTGCGAAATAAAAGAATGATCTATACAAAGTTACTCCAAAATAACCAACACAAAGGCATTACCATGAGATAGTCATCTGGATTACCATCCATGACGAAACCATACAGATGAAGTAATTCCTGCATCAAAAACAAGATAGTGGTTCGTTCTTAGAAGTTGATATCGATGAAGGTTGTCAAATGCTTATGGGGATTAGGAGAAAGAGATCACGGCAGAGACCAAAAACTTGATAAAACTTTCTTCAATTAAAGTTGATTTTTCAAATAAGCTCAACAACTATGGCAGGCAAAGTAAGTGGAATTTGGAAGACTCATAGGCCTAAGTAAGCTCAAAGCCTCAAATGACAAAAGAACATTAGGTGCAAGTAGCATGCAAGTAGCACATGAAACTAAACAAGTTTCAGAATACAAGCATATGCCAGGACAAAGGCAAACATTTTAAAAATTATGTTCAATTGCTAGGAAGAAAATCAAGTCTGGTGGAACGAGATGAAGAAATATGTATACAACCTAAAAGTCACTTTGGTATCAAATACAACATTCAATAAATGTCACCAGGAAGTACCTCATTTCCTTTGTTACCATAACTTATGGAAATTTCTTCATCAGTCTCCAAGGGTTGTCCAGCTTTCCAATTTGAAAAAAGGAATATCTCGGTAAGTAAGATAACCCAGATAACAAAATCAAGTAAGAGAAATGAAAACAAGTATAGTAAGGCTTCCATAGCCACTCTCACAACTAAATGAAACCAATATGAAATCTCATAACCCTGCTACATAAAAGAACACAAGAAATAAACACAAGTATAACACAAGAATATATCCAATAGTTGTATGCCATTAAAATCAATGCAAAATCTTATGGCTGCATAACACCTAATTTTCCTGATTACAGCAAAAATTAAGGTACAAATTGAAAGAGGATACTACCAGAAAGAAGATACATAGAACAAGGAACCCGAGTTATTGATCCTGTTCCATCAACTTCCCAGGTTGCTGCCGGCTTTAAACCTGAAATAGAAACATGATGTAGGTGTATGAGAAAACACTCTGGTAGGTGTATATATATAAGGACAAAAGCGTAGGCTATAGTAGTAACAAGAGTCAAACATGAGTTGAGCTGCAGGATGGGCTACACTGGTTAAAGGATCTTACACTTGAATATTAACTGTGGAATATATAATTCTGTAAGTTCTGTAACAGAAGTAAATAAATTTCTATGAATACCAGATTTAATGATAACAGGCGTACCATGGTTGCAAAAGTCAATGCCAGGAACAAGCCCCTCCACCCAGACAATATCTTTTTGTTTTGAGACGGATGTCACTCCATTAACTTGAATATCAACCCCGTCAACCTGACATCCTGATTTTAGAAAGCATCAATATTAGTTCAAATACCCACATTTACATCAAAGAGATACCAAATCAAGCATAATTTATACTCAAAGATTTGTTGTAACAATTAGTAAGGGAAAAAAATTACGGTACCTTTATCATCCATGTCATTAACCATATGAGTTGTAGAATCGTTTGAAATTTTGTCATTTGAAGCACTGCAGTTCTTCTTTTCCTCAACTTGTGGAAATACATAAGAGTATGGAAGGGGAATGTTCAAAGCACGAGCCCAAAACACAGAATTCGCCCTAGCATGACAGAAGTTAGGAAAGATAAGCAACAAAGGTATCAAGAAGGGTTTAACCAAAACCTCATAAGATTATTTAATTAAAGATGATACATACCAAAGGAAATCTTCAAAGCACACATCCCTGTAAAAGCAAAGGGAGCATAGTCTCAGAGATCAACATTCATAGTGTATACTTAAAGATGAAAATAACTAATTACAATGTTTATATTATTCTGAGTATTGTTCAACATGCAATTTTAATATTATCTTCAAAGGTTACACGGCCCACTATTCACTAGTGCTAGATTTCAAGGGTCTGACGATAAGTTTACATAGAACACCGTGTTTACAAACTCATCATGAATCACACAGACATTGGCTTACTAAATGCTGACATTCACATGGTCCATAAGTTGTTGGTGAGTTGAGAGTCCGGAGTCTGAGAATAGCATTGTAACACCAAATGATGTACTAATGTTTTCATAGGATATCATCACACGCTGTATTCTTTATTATTGAACACTAGTTCAAGACAAAGACACAAGACTGGGCATGACCAGTACCACCGAGATTCTAAAAAACCTGTCACTCTATTCTACCCTTCTAGCTGTTGCTAAGAAGCCAAATAACAAGAACGACACAGGATAATTTCACTGTAACTAATGTATCCAGTATAATAATAAAATGGAAGTGCATAATTACTTATTTATGTACCCATGATTCATACTAGCCTCTCTGAGTTTGAAATAAATACTTTGCGTACCAAAAAATATTAACAAAAATAGATGGATAGATATTCTTTTGAAAGGACAAGACCTGCTAGCTTAACTCTCTTATGAGATCAAATGGAACAGAATTCGTTTCTGACATACCTTTCAAGATCACCATCAAGAGTTAACAGCTTATCCACCAGAGCCTTCAGTTTATCATCGTATAAAGACCGCAAGCTTTTCTTCTGTAAATTAAAGCTGTCGTTGGTCATATATAGTACAGAAAAACATAGGCTACTCAAATCATATTATCAAAAGAGAAATCCAAATGCTTTCAAACAACAAAAATCAAAGAAAGAAAACTGGACAGACACACAACATTTTTGTCAATTTGAGAATCAAATAGGCATCAGGTTAGCATTTCAATATGTCTAAATTACTCCCACAAGCGATATGACATAATCACAAGTAAACCCCACAGAACACCCGAATAGTGAATTCTATTTAAAAATTAAGAGTGAAATCGGCACCCCTTTTTTGCAATCCACACCCCCTTCCCTCTTCCATTTGTCATATACGTATCCATTGTAGAAACAATCAGGCAAGAGGTTAGAGGGGTGGTGGTTTGTAGTAAAAGGTATGCCAATTGGCCCCCCAGAATTAAGTGCCTCTTTGATCATGCCTGATCATGCCATGGTAATATATTGCAAAGGTGTACTGTATCAATACAATCAACATCATAAAAGGTCCATAAAAAAGAAATCAACTTGAGAACAAGATCACTTCTATATTGATGCACATAAATTTTTTACCTGCAGTTCAGTTGCTTGATACAATGTTGTTCCTTTTAGCTCCAAAAGCTCATCATCAGTAAACCAAAGCGGATTGCCAAATGAGATGGGAAGCATATCAAGGTACCTGACCGATTCCAATGACAGGGGATGTTATCTTCCACCCAAGAGGGAAAAAGCTCACCACCAAAGAAACCAGAAAGTTTTAACTGATAATTAAACAAATTCCTTCTATACATACGGCTTCCAAGAAGAATTCTTGCGGAGGCGCTCCACTGTTAGAAACAAAACCATCAAGAACCTATCATCTACATCTCCTTCTTCGAACATTGCTCTACATTCCGGTCCCAGAAGAGGATCTTGCAGGACTCTCATAGGAGTTATTGCTAAATCCAGAGGCACAACTAATAAAACCCCTGAATTTTATTTCCAAAAGTGAGTCAGAACTATTCTACTTGTAAAAACGTAATGAGAGCAGATGTCATAACACAATGGAGATGTAGTCTTGGAATGGTGACCTAAAAGTTTGGGTTGTGATGCCTGGGTATGATGTATGGGTACAGTGCTAACTTGGTGAATAATTGTAGGATGAAGTAACCTAAGAGAGGAAACGTTTGCCATTTTTATTATTGATTGATAGTGTCCATTGAACATGTTAGGCTTTAAAAGCCACATGGAATGCTACTGCCATTTCTAATTCAAGTTCAATATAAAAGAACAATCTTGACTGGTATATTCCTCCATGGGCATCATCTGGTCACAAATCAGCTCGTACCCGCTAGCTTTTAGTTTGAAGAACACAACTGCACCATGCAGTTGTGAATGCAAACATTGTTTAAGCTTATAAAACTTTGTTAAAGACATGGCAACAGTACTCCAAACATAAATCTCGTGTGCTTGTTCAAAGAAACATTAACACAAATTATACTTTCAATTGCAGGATCAACAATATATTGGCTTGCAAAAGGCAACAATAGGTACTTCTGAAGATCGGAATCAAGTAATTTACTCAATCTTTCCTACATGGTTCTTAAAAATGTAGTATCTGACAGATAAAGAACAAAACTTTACTAACTCATGCCAAAAGGAAGAACTGGGTTTACCATCAGAAACAACATTATCGGCAAAAATGCCAAACCCTTTATCAGAATCAGAGTATTTGATCTTACACCCACGTAGCTCCACCCTATTAACCTGAATCCAAAACCCAAATAATCAAAATCACAGTTTCACCAATTGGGTCAGTAAAAAGAAACTCATGCAATACTGTAAAAAACGTGGGCACCTCTAACCACTGCAGAAACCGTTCAAGCTTCGCGTCTTCTTGTGAACCCGCCATTGCTTTGTGTATTCCTAATTGGAAGCGCGGAACAACATGTCGACGTTTTCGTCGTCGTCTTTGGTAATTTCGGGATCGGGCGGTCTGGGTGTAAGAGGGTTAGAGAGAGGAATTGGGAGACGGGATCGTGCCCTTTTTTTTTTTTTTTTAATAAAGGGCTGGCACGGCGCCCAAAAACTTTCATTGATGAAACTGTGTGTAAAATAAAAAAGGGGAGATAGGGCCTAAATCTTTTGTTACAAAATTCCGAAATAATATTGAGTAACTCTATAAGATACATGTATCCTAACAAGCATCAACTAACAAAGAGTACTACACTAATGACGACTCTATTTGTTTTATATATGTAACCCGTTTACACATCCTAATAATACAGCTAGATATGTCAAAACTCCATCGCCGACTAGGCCTCGTCACAAACCCAGAACCACAACCCTTAACCTCCAGAACCCATGAGCAAAATCTCCATCTCCCTCTGCAACATAAACCGATACGGGTCTCCGATCTAACAGTGAGATTGCAGCGCAATCCAAATGAATCCAACCACAAACCCACAACCCAGATCGTGCCTCACCGATACCTGCAACAAGTTCTGATAGGAAATTCCTCCAAATCCATGTTTGTGTTGATACTGTATTCGCCAAAAACCATGAAACCAAAACTTTTCTCAGCCCCGACCAACCACCTGGGCATGCTTCTAAATCTTGCATCTCGTTCGGCCGCCATCTGGCAACGTTGGTGAGGCCAGCGCGAGCGCGGCCGCGCAGCCGAACTAGAATAGGGGAAATATCGATGGGGATAGTCCTAGGGTTGAGCGTGTGTGGCACGTTCTAGAGGTTAGAGAAAATAATACTTAAGTATGGCAATGTTGGGTTTATGATGGCAGAGTGTTGGGTTTAGGATGGTTTTGGTTCAAGCTTATCACAAAAATAAATAAAAATAAATAAAAATAAAACCTATATAGTACTAATTATTGCCCATTTTAAACGAATTGTGATTACTATCTTTCATATATCTCTAGCATACTGCTTTGAGATGGCATATTACTGCACCTATATATGTAAGTAACTTAGTATGTCAGTAAGATTTGTATGTAAACATTTTGATATTCAAGACCTAAGCACTCTTTCTTCCTATTGGAAAAGATTTTATTGATATTTGCTTCCTAGTTCGATCGAGTCATGATAAAGACTTATTTAGAGATTGTGATCCATATTTACAAAGGATTCAGAGACTGTGTTTCTAAAGAAAATTGTCAGGTACAAATGACCCTCGAGAAGTAGCATATGAGAAATGAAGAGTTCACTTTCACATATTAATACTGTTGCGGTATTTCCATCTTCCGTCTTTCTACGGAGGTTCAAGGTGTTGATTTTTAATGAAAAATAAGTTTAAAAACTCATAATTCTATTATAAATATTATTTATTCAAATTGAAGAGTCATGTCTTTTCTCAGGGTTATGATGAGTTTTATAAATATTATACTCTTATGTGAAAGAGAAAAAGTATTATATATTGCTCTTATACTCTTACTCTTCATCTTCCTCATTCTATTCTTATTTCCTATCGTTTAGGCAATTCAATAAACACTTGAAACTCCCTGTAGACATATAAAATTTAACGATAATAATAATCGTTGAATAATTCAAGCAACACGTGGACCCGAAAAATTGCATACGTGGCTCATCAGTCGTCAAAGTTGGAAAGCCGTCTGAAATGACACGTGGCAACGTGGGAATGGTCGGCCGACAACAAAACCTTAAATCCCGATCAAAATCAATTATTAAGTGTCAATCGATGATCAGATATCAATTAAATTAAAAGAAGTCGGACATGCCCAAAATAATTGAGTTTACAAGTGATGGCGCGCCAGAGGTCATGCGAGCTAGATAGTACGTGGAGTTCGCATGTGAAAAAGACTTCGCATGGAATCAAGAAATGGACTTCGCGTAGAGGTAAACGAAGGCGAGGCAAAATGACTTCGCGTAGAGGTAAACAAAGGCGAGGTGAAATGGACTTCGCGTAGAAGTAAACAAAGGCGAGGCAAAATGGACTTCGCGTAGAAGTACGCTGGTCGGTCTAAATGAAGAGCTATTTTTCTTTTCTTCTCAAAAACAGAAAAAAATATCAAAAATTTTCCATTTCAATCAAAATATATATATATATATATATATGATTTTTCTCAACTGCGGATGTCCGCACCAATGGTTTTGGTGCGGATTTCCATTTTTGCACCACTTTTCGATCGAATTTCCTCATCTGCACCGTCTAGTATCTAAATAATATTGTGTAGATCATCTTTGCAAAATTTCAGCCAATTTGGTAATCGTTAAGACCCTCAAACTCGAAAAACCAATAGACGGAGTGAATTCTGTCAAACATGAACCGTTCATTTTGTAACAGAAAGACGTCATTTCGAGGGCCTTAACGTTTACCAAATTGGCTGAAATTTTGCAGAGATGATCTACACAATATTATCTAGATACTAGACGGTGAAGATGAGAAAATTCGATTGAAACGTTGTGTAAAAATGAAAATCCGCACCAAAACCATTAGTGTAGACGTCTGCAGCCGTGAATGACTGTATATATATATATATATCAAAAATTATTTAACTGCAAAGCAAGTCCTAAATGTCCTATGAAAAGTTGAAAACACATGACATCCCCTCGATTTGGTCCCAAACCAAATGGACAAGAACAGTATTTGACACACCAGCGAAACACAACTCCTTGTTGCTCCTAGTACTGCTACTTAACTTCCCCCTTCTAGAATCCCTTCTATCTCTCTCTAGATTTCTGGGTTCCAACTCTTTTAGAGAGAGAGAGAGAGAGAGCTCTGTGATTTTAAGAATGGCAGGCTCTGATTTACCAGAAGGGACCCTGCAGAACGTACTGGAGCAAGAGACCCTCAAGTGGGTCTTCGTTGGCGGCAAAGGTGGTGTTGGAAAAACGACGTGTAGTTCAATCCTCTCGATCCTTCTCGCCAGTGTCAGATCCTCTGTTTTGATCATCTCCACCGACCCTGCTCACAATCTCAGCGACGCTTTTCAGCAAAAGTTCACCAAGACTCCTACTTTGGTTAATGGGTTCCCCAATTTGTATGCCATGGTGAGCTTTCTTGATTACCAAGTTGGAATTTTTGGTGTTCTTTATGGTTTAATTTGATTGTTTTCGGGTAATCTTGGGTTTTCGGAGAAGAATTGAGGTGGGAATTTGGTTTTTGATGAAGTTAGGAGACACCCAGATGTTGATTTGATTGATTATGTAGGTGTAGTTGCTAGAATATGCTGATATATGATCACATTGAGAATTTCGGGTTCACTGGTTATGTTGTTGGTTGAGAATTTGAGTACACCCTTTTCTGAATGTAGAGTGAATTCTTGATTATGTGTTAATTGTGGAGAGTTGATTTTGCATTATACCTAGTCTCATTACTTGGTTATGATTCTTTACAGGAAGTAGATCCTACTGTTGAGCATGAAGACATTGGCGGAGAGAATGGAATGGATAGTTTGGTTTCCGAGCTAGCAAATGCTATTCCTGGGATTGATGAGGCAATGAGCTTTGCAGAGATGTTAAAGTGAGTTTCATGATCCTTTCTGTTTGTTTCTTTGCAACCTTGTTATTAGATTCTAGCTGCCGGATATAATGTTTATGTGTTCACATTATTCTCTGCAGATTGGTTCAAACAATGGACTATTCTGTTATTGTATTTGACACTGCACCAACTGGTCATACGCTTCGGCTGTTGCAGTTTCCATCAACATTGGAGAAAGGTCTTGCAAAAGTGATGTCTTTGAAAAATAAATTTGGCGGTCTAATGAGTCAGGTACTAATAGAGTTACAAGGAATTACAATAATGAATATGTTGGCATGTGGCAAATTGCGCACAATAAATCACATGATTGTTATTAAGTTTTTTGGCTAAAAGTTGTGTTTCTATTCTTTAATGGCTTTTGTGGAATCCTATTTTGTATAAATTTGGCGACTTCGTCTTGGCATATTCTATTCCACAGGTTACTCTATGTTCCTTTGGATACTAGATTAGGTTATCTAAATTTAAATATTTATGTTTGAAACTTTGAGTATTAGAATTATTAATGGTTCATCTTAATGCTTCAGATGTTACCTGACTTTAATATGTTGTATTCCAATATCGAAATTCTTTTGCCTTTTCAAAGACCTAGTGGAAATTACAAAAACTCCTTCCCTTCGTGTTTATTGTGAACATATTGATGCAAGCAAGTTAACCTTTAAACTAAGGAGTCTAATGCATGTCCCACATTTTAATTCTACAAACCTAAATACAATCAATGTGAATCCTGCATTACCTTATTTACCTATATTGATATGTTAAATTTAACTTATGTGTTTCAGTCTGCAGTGTGACCATGTGCACATTGGACACATCTGTCAGTACGGGATTCAATTGGAGACCATTTTTACTTCCTTCTTTTTTCACCTTTTCATGAGATATATCCCCTATGTCATGTATTTCATCTTAGATCAAGTACTCTTAAACGTGAATCGGGTTACAAGCAGTAGTTGGTTTTGTAAAGGATGGATATTTCTTAGATGTCCGCATGTGAGATGCTCATATTAGTCTGAATTAAATCTGGGATAAGATGACTTTAACTGTGTGTTTGCTTTAGAACAAACTGTATATAGTAAGATGCTGAAATTGCATTTTTTATTTGAGCAGTTTACGAAGTTTCATTACCACTGCCTGTTCATTCTAATGTTAATTGCTGCTGGGCATTACTTTTCTAGTATTTTAGTCAAATAGTTATTTTGCTATTGAGAGAACACTTTTCCATTTCCTCCCTAATCTTTAATTTATTTCAGTTTGCATTACCAATCTTAAATTGTTGATACTAATTATTCCAAAATTGCTGGCTGCAGATGACCCGCATGTTTGGTATGGATGATGAATTTGGAGAGGATGCGATTTTAGGAAAGCTTGAGGGGATGAAAGAAGTTATAGAGCAAGTTAATAAGCAATTCAAAGACCCAGTAAGTCTGTCTTTATTCTCTCTGTTGACTCTGGTGAGATATGCAAGTTGTTGTTTTGGATTTGTAATCCATTGGAGAAAACTGAAAAGGGAGAACAAAGTATTCTCCTTGTTTGGGTTTCGGATCCCAAAAGAATAAAAAAAAAATTACTCTTCCACTTATGTGATAGAAGCTAGCCCCTTCAGTTTTCTTTATTCATGAAAAAGTGGATACACTTTTTCAAGTTGTCAGTTTTGAAAGCCCAAGGAGTTTTAGTTTATCTGTCTGAAAGTCTTGTCTGCTTCAGGATTATTATGAAAACCACATTAAATTCCCTACTTTATAGGTATTTGTTGATGCACTCATATCTAACTTTTTGCAGGACTTGACAACATTCGTTTGTGTTTGCATTCCTGAATTCCTCTCTCTCTATGAAACAGAGAGATTGGTGCAGGAACTCACCAAATTTGAGATAGATACGCATAATATTATCATTAACCAAGTACTTTATGATGAAGAAGGTATGCCTACCATGTCCAGTTATGTCCTACTACATTTGCTTCTTAATGTTTTGAGCATAACGTTAACTACCTACTGGTAATTCTGTTGTAGACTCGCAGTCCAAATTACTCAAAGCAAGAATGCGAATGCAACAAAAGTACCTTGACCAGTTCTACATGTTGTATGATGACTTTAACATAACAAAGCTCCCATTGCTACCTGAAGAGGTAAACCATAGAGTGCAATCTTTGTTGAACTTTTGATTTAATGTTGTGGAAAGAAAGAGTTTGGTTAGTGGTTTACTTTTTATGTGCTTTACTGTACTTCTTATTTGAGCAATGTTAGTATCCGTGTCATTCTAATGTTGGCTTTTTATATTTACAATTGGGGTAGTCCGAGACCATTATAGCTGGAATGAGGCTATGATATATTGAAGTTACCCACCTGCCTTCTATTATCTTGTTCTTGAATCTTTTTCTGGTTCTTAAATTTCTCTACAAGTAATTCTAACTTTTTTTATCGGCTAGTTTTTCTTCACATTTTTTTTTCTTTGGTTGAATTCCTGGATTGCTTAAGAAACTGAGGAATTCATTCTCTCTTCTTACTTTCTGGGTAGAATTCGGTACTTAATGTAGTGTAACACCTGCTACACAGTTCTCTGAGCTATTCTCGAATTGGTTGATACCTGCTCTTTGTTTTATATGATTTGATATCGTATGCGTGTTAAATGGAAAGACTTTCCTCTAAGAGAATGCAAACGAGTCTAGCATGTGTTTTCATGGATTTTTGCATGGATTGCTTATTAACTTACTTGAAAGCTGAAGTTTGTTGTCTGTATGCAATATTACCCATTGGATGCTTGTTGATCGTCAAGCCTTTGTATTAATTGCTGGATTTTGCAGGTTACTGGAGTGGAAGCTCTGAAATCATTTTCACGCCATTTTCTGACACCGTATCAACCTTCCACCAGCACGGTGGAATCGTTAGAGCAAAGGGTGTCTGCGCTAAGGCAGCAGTTGAAAGACACGGAAGCAGAGCTAGAAAGACTAAGAAAAGGAAAGGAAAAGGCCTGATCAGACCTTGTTCACCAGGGTTGCCTTATGTCCCATTTCCAATCTTGGGGTTTCCATTTGAGTGCTGGTTGAGATGGTTGTTTGTTCTACTTCATTATATTCTTTTTTCTTTTCAGTTCTGTAAGTTAAATCACAATAAATTAATATAATTTTTTTAATATCAAAAACAATAAACAAGTATAATCAACATGTATTACAGAGAACTGTATCCTTAGTCAAATTAATGTGATTTACTTCATTCGAGAGGTCTGGCTACTTTCTTGTTTTCTTTTTCCTTTTCCTATTGGAATTGTGTTTTGAAAGAACTAGAAGCCATTATAATCCATTTTGGAATACGAATTAGCGTATTTCTTGTTGAATTAGAGGAGGACAGCATTCAATTTTGTAGAAAATGGAAAAAGCCATGTTAATAACGTCGAATAGTTCGTTCCCCTGGCATCAATTCACTGATGACTTGTAATGATCGGGAATGTTTTTCCGAGGCGTGAATGGACATTTTCAGACTAAGTTATGAGTCTAAAACCACTTTATCATGGCCTTATGTAGTCATGTTACATTAGACAGTCAAATTTGCTTATTCTAATTCTTACGAATCAGTGTAAAGAAGTTAATGAGTTGGGGTGCGATGCTCTTTTATCCAATGAGGTTTGGCGAAGTTTTGATGAGACCATTATCCGCTTTTTGCATAAGTTCTACTAGTAAAAGAAACTATACCCGGAAAAAGAAAAAAGCAAAAAAGAAAAAGAAAAAAAAGGAGTATCTGCAAGTCTAATTAAATTCAGTGCCAATTTGGACAGCTCTTGTAGAATTATTCTGTTAGGGTTCCCGGGATCAAATCCATAGGAAGCCATTAGAGAGAAGAAAATAAAAGCTACAGTTAAGAAATAAACTAAGAAAATAAACTTCAATATTCTTCAATACCATTACAAACATTCTAGATTGCCTTATATAGTAGGAGAATAAACCCTAAAGACCCATGTAAAAGAGAACCCGAGTCCATTTACCCGTTACAACATAAACTAATATCTAAGAGGCCCAACCCAAGTATGAAGCCCATCTAAATAGATAGAATCATAACATTTCCACCCCTCAAAGAATAGGCTTGACCTCAAGCCTGGAAGCTTCTTTCAGAATTTGTCCAGTAGCCCAACAGCTGGCATTGTACTGAGAAATTAGATGTTTCATACCAGTATTCTTAGCAGTACATTTTGAAGGCCGATCATTGATATATTTGTAAATCTCAATATCAAACAGAGCAAACCATGCAGCAAGGGTCTCCATCACATGTGTGAGTGACATCAACAGTGCACTGAGAATCAGAAAGGCATGAAGTGAAGTAACAAGAGCATAATCAACTACAATGATCAGCAGGGAAGCCATCGTATTGTCAAATGCAGCAGCATTTGTGTTCAACATTCCCATGATAGTGGCGTAAAAACAATGAAGAGCAGCTAGGCTATTGTCACCATAATCATGAAATAAGACGTCAAGGCTATCAATTGAATGAGTAGAGAAATCAAGTACCTCGTCATGCAGCATGTGGCCTTGAGTGGTAGCTCCAAAAGTAACCATGTCCTTATAACCCACTCCTTGATTCAAAATGTTATCAAACAATTGCATGCACGATACTTTCATGAGCTTCTTCTCTGTAAACAGCAGCTCTAAACTTGTAAATGCCTTTTCCATGTGCTCAAACTTGAAAAGTTTTTCTGGCATCAACCAAAACACTTGCACTAGTACTATCATATAATCTCTGGAACATACACTGCATGTTCGTTGCAATATGGTTGGATACAATTCCCATCTTGTAGAGCTCATCTGAAGGACCAGTGGATAAAGCCATCACCAACTTAGTCTGATAAGCAGATTCCACCAAAGAGAGTTGAATCACACAAACAGAAAGTAAGAGCTCATTTGATGAATTCTGATACTCTCTGAGATACTTCATTATCTTTGACTTGTAATGTGAGGACATTTGATATGAAACTCAACTAAGACTTCATTCACACATCCATATTTTGTTAACTGTAACTGAGCATGAACATGTTTTCCTTGAGATGGATAAGCAAGCTTTGCACAACTCATTATAGTAGCATAAGATAATTGCACGAGAATCATCTCATGTTCATAATTGAGTGAAAGCCCTGCAATTATATAGTTCCAGCAAACAACTACTTCTTGTATGCTATTAAATATATGATTTACCTCCATGTTGATTTCATTCTGGAAATAGCAACAGAGTACGGCATCCCATGAAATCTTGTTACTGCAACAAATAATCTGCTTGTCACCAAGAGTGAAAGCAAACAGAGTGTGTTCGCCGGCCTGCCCATGCTTGGAGATATCAGCTTCAAAACCCCCAACAATAGCTGCTCGAAACACAAGATCTGGCTGGCATACAAAGCAAGATGTCGTAGCCAAAAGTGTCATTATGGTTGCTCTGCTGCTAGCATCATCACCGAGACTGACAGAAACTGTGGAGGCAAGCGGCACAAATCTCCGCTGACTAGCATCAATTGCAGAGCTGTACAAGAATGGCAAAAGCAAAAGACCATCCATTATACCGTCAACTCGAACCACATGCAATATAATCTTTGTTTCATTCTTGTGTGTGGAATAACCGCATGTAGAGATAGTCCCTCCAACATATTGTACCATATCCTCATCAATTTTTGGCTGCATTGTTGTACTCTGGCAAAGCACCTTAAAAACAGAATGAATGGGTCCATGTTTTATAACCATAAGATCCTGTTCTAAAATATAATCCAGTGGCCAATATTTTGACCAAACTACACCATGAAGAATATCATAATTCAACAGTGGGAGACCATGTAATGTAGAGTAGACATGAAATTCTTCATTGACATTTTGCAAGATGATTGTAAGACCATAGTCAAAAGCAACTTGGCAAGATGCCCACAAATGAGACTTTTTCAAAAGAATTACCTCTGTGTGCCGCCAACAAATAGTATAGTGACCTGCATGTGTATATGAGATGGTAATGTACAACTCTTCACCCAAATGATAAACAAGTCTAATAACAATTGTTTCACCGGGAACAATGAGACATTCATTAACAAACGCCGACTTACTCCACCGAGACAAGAGAGCACATTTTAGCTCTGTACTCATTCCTAGTGCCATAACTCCCTTAATAAACAACGGTAAAGTATGACATTAGAGAACAATAGAAGCCATAATAACTGAAGGTTCTCACCAATCATGTCTGAGACGCCTGCTTCCTTCAACTTGTCCTGAGCAGCAGCCAAACACCGCAACTTCATACGGTATTCATGAAAATTCACAGGCAACTCTTTCTCCATTTTACATCCAGAGAAAGTAATTGGAAACTCAAAGAAAATTCTGTAGGTAGCACATAGATCATCGACTTGGAAGTCATCAGGAGGCCTAGTGCAGTCCTTAATATGCTCATTAACAATTTTGATTGCTTCCTTTGAATCAAGGTCTTTAGGAATCGGAGAAGACTTGTGGCTGCAAACATCCAATTGACGGCTAGCTTTTAAGTCATGTATATAAGAAGAGACTACAGTGCCTCTACTGAAATGAGTTGACCAAGGCATGTTCAAGTTTTCGTTGAAAACAGGTTGGTTGACATCATTTTCTGAACCATCAAATCCATCAGTATGCTCCTTGTTTGGTGGATCAACTTCATCATCTCTCCCATATTCTGAAGTCATTTCATCCTGCTTAGCAGTAACACTCTTAGTCTCCTTCAACTCTCTATCATTCTGGAGCCTACCAATCAATTTTGCTGTAACAACAGGCCTTTCAGTACTTTAAATTGCATACCCCCTACTTCCAATGCTAGCACCCATCATATTACTCACATGATTCAATTTATCAGTCATGCAAGTAGAAATGCCATCCTCACAATTGCTTTCAGATACCACAACAACATTAATATCATTATTCAAACTCAAAATCTCACCAGTAGATGTTGTTGAAATATCAGATGCCACAGGTTCAGTGCTTATTTCACCATTGAAACCAACTTCATGTTGCGAAAAATTCAACCTCGTATTAGTAGAGATTCTTACCATACCACCATTAGTAGTGGCGGCAGTAAGGTGGACTTATGATGGCGGTAGAGACCCAAACTTCACAGACATATCAACTTGGCTTCCATCATTGGCAGAAATGAGTGATGACGAGGCCCCAGTCCTGAATCGGCGGTGCTTCTTCACTCCTCCAGTGACAGCAGTCGACTCGAGAGCGACTTGCTTGCAACGAGCCCTCCACAGATGAGAGTGAACCACCAAAAAGGTTCATGTGAGCTGTTTGGTGAAATTGGAGGATGAATATGGAAATTCGGGTTAGGATGAGGTGTGCAGTAAGAAGGGATTGATGGGATTTGAGGAGTGGTGGTGAGTGGTTGTGGAGCAATAGGATGAGTGGGTTGCAAGTGAGGGGAAGAGTAGTATTGTGCCTGAGTTTGAGAAGCACAAGGGAATTGGAGAGGAAGCAAGTGCCCATTAATTAGGGTTGCAGAATGGTTGTGTTGCGGTGGTGGGTAAGAGTGTGGTTGTGTGAAATGCTGCGGTGGTGGGTAAGGGTTTGGTTGAGTGAAATGGTGTGGTGGTGGGTAAGAGTTTGGGTGTGTGAAATTGGTCATTGGATGATAAGAGGCTCCGACAGGAGAGTGATTGTAGCAATTGACGGCAATCCCTCCGCCGTATCCCACCGGAATCAGGCCCAGATGTGGGCTCTGATACCAAATGTTAGGGTTCCAGATCAAATCCATAGGAAGCCATTAGAGAGAAGGAAATAAATGCAACTGGGTGAGAAATAAACTAAGAAAATAAACTTCAATATTCTTCGATACTATTACAAACATTTTAGATTGTCTTATATAACATGAGAATAAACCCTAAAGACTCATATAAGAGAGAACCCGAATCTATTAACTCGTTACAACATAAACTAATATTTCTAAAAGACCCAACCCAAATATGAAGCCGTCTAAATAGATAGAATCATAACATATTCATAGACTGACCATGACCTCTCTACAAAGCCATGCTAATCTACACCTTTTCCATGTGAAACTAGGAATCCAAACCGAAAAAGGCCGGAGAGTTCCATTTCATTATTCGTAATGGAAACTGAATGATGAAAATGCTTATAGATTACGTTGTTAATCTTCAAATCCAACACACATTCATTGTTTCATATATCTCTCCTGTCATTCGTTTCTGCTCAAGAACCTCTTTCATCAACCATGGAAGAGAAACCCTTGATGAAAACCCTAAATTTGATCGACAAGTTGATGCATGAGGTGAATTCACCCTCATCTGGTAGTAGTAGTAGCAGTACCAATAAAACTGCAGAAAGCAGCCAACAACTTTGTGATGCAGCCACTGATTTAACTCTGCATCAATCTTGGTTGCAGCTGCCATCAAACACAAACAAGAGAAAAGCAAAAGCACCAGTAACACTGGCAAACGAAGATAGAATCGAGAAACCAGCCGCTCCTACCAATCCAAAGCATCAAAAACTAGTAGTCTCTGATCAAGAGAACATCGAGTCCAATTCAAAAAGTGAGGATGGTGAAAACCTTCATGATCCAGAGCAGGTAGCGCGTGACCTGACCTTATACAAAATAAAGAAGAAGTTGACAATGAGTGACCTCGGAAACTTGAGCAGGCTCTTGGTGCCAGGTTATATGGTCAAGAACTATGTTTTGCCTCTCGTGGATGCCGACTTTAAACAAAGAGTGGAGAGCAAAGCCGGTAAACAAGTTACGTTGAAAGACTCAGATAAAGAGACCGAGCATCAGTTAACGTTCAGATACTTGAAGTCGTCGAAGAGTTATGTTTTCAATGGAAAATGGAAGGAGTTCGTGAGGAGGAGAGATTTGAAGAAGGACGATGAAATTGGAATTTACTGGAACACTCTCGATTCCAAGTTCCACTTTTCTGTTCTGAATGTTGCAAGCCAAGAAAGCCAAGCTGCCAATGAAGTTGATCGTGCTCATCAACAATGACATATCAAGTCCAGAATCTGGAAGGTAAGTAGATATTTGGAGTATATAATAAAGGTATTAGATATTTGGAGTATATAATAAAATCCCTCCCATAATACATAGAAGTCATCACTTCAGTATGTATACGTATTTGATTAGATACCAGATGAAATATTATTTTTTTTATTTTCAGTTTTTTGTTATGTTGAAGAAACTATTTGGTCCATCACTACGTTTGCATGATCGATATACATGATATCCAAAGTATGTCGCAGAAGTTGCAGTATACATGCGAAAGTGATAATTTGATGTATTTTCTATATAATGTTTGCATCATCGATGTGCAGGATATCTAAAGTGTGTCACAGAAGTTTATGCATGCGGATCGGAACTTTTTGATGTAAATTACGTATAAATTAAATAGCAAATCACATATACATCATTCAAAAAGATTTGAAACACAAATAAATCCATTTGTGTTGTTGTTAAACAAATAAGGACAGTTTTTAACAACTAAGGACAATCTTTTCTCTGCATACCATGTGTCATGGTTTAATTTACCAAACTAACAATACACTAATTAAATATACTTTTAGAAGTGAAAAGTCTCTTATTTTGAGATTTTTCAGTAAATGGAATACAATATCAGGTTTTCAATAACTTAGTGTAGTAGCACTTAATTTCAATAGAAGTAGTAGCAGAGGTTAACATTCAACTAGAAATAGTAGCAGAGGTTAACATTCAAGTAGAAATAGTAGCAGGGGTTAACATTCCAGTAGAAGTAGTAGCAGGAGTTAACATCCTAGTAAAAATAGTAGCAGGGGTTAACATCCCAGTAGAAGTAGTAGCAGGAGTTAACATCCCAGTAGAAGTAGTAGAAGGAGTTAACATCCCACTAGTAGTAGCAATTAATTATAGTGGTAGTAGTAGCATGGGTTAACATTCCTGTAGAAAGTAGTAGCAAAGGTTAACATCCCAGTAGAAGTAGTAGCATGTTTTTAGTGGCTTAGCTAATGTAGTAGCAGCATGTTTTGCTGAAAAGCTACACTTCCAACATATGTAGTAGCAGAGTTTTAGTGGTTCAACTAGTGTAGTAACAGCTTCAGTAAGTGCAGTAGCAGATTTTCAATGGCTCAACTAATGTAGTAGCATGTTAAACTGGAGATTTAGTTGCTACTACGCTTCCAACAAATATAGTATCAGAGTTTTAATGGTTCAACTAGTGTAGTAACAACTTCAGTAAGTGCAGTAGTAGCTTCAGTGTTTTAATGGTTCAGCTAGTGTAGTAGCAGCTTCAGTAAGTGCAGTAGCAGGGTTTTAGTGGTTCAGCTAGTGTAGTAGCAGCTTCAGTAAGTGCAGTAGCAGGTTTTCAGTGGCTCAACTAATGTAGTAGGATGTTAAACTGGAGATTTAGCTGCTATTACACTTCCAACAAATATAGTATCAGAGTTTTAATGGTCCAACTAGTGTAGTAACAGCTTCAGTAAGTGCAGTAGCATGTTTTAGAGTCGTCGATCGTTGATGAGGTGAGAACTAGTATAGTAGGAGCTTCAGAAAATTTTCAATACGGGGGCAAAAAAAAATATTAAAAAAAATCATACCATACCCATGCATGTCTTATTTTAGAGGAGAGGTTTGGTGGTGTGTTGTTAACTGGAACACTTAGTACAATTTAATCAATTTATTAATATAACTAGCATTCCCCTAAGATCGTGGGTAAAGAGAAGATGAGAGCACGTGAGGGATGATGAAAAGTCAAATCAAAGAAGAGATGAGAGGTATTGTGATGATATGATTATGGGGGCAAAACGCTTCAAATGGCATTAATACATGAAACCCGGACAACTTCAGTTCTGCAAAACTAAAAACCCACTGGGGGCAACTTTAGCCCGAATCCGCCAAGAGAGAGAAGATTGAGAGAGAGGCTAGATCTTTGCGAACGAAGGGGTCGACGTCCTCGCCGTTGAAGATGGCGGAGGAGAGAAGGAGTTTCGAGTTTCTCGGCAAGTCGCCGTTATCGGCGGCCACCACCAGGGTTAGAGAGATCGATGAGACCTTTCATGGCATGTATGCAGCGGTAATGGGTGAGGAGAGAGAGAGAAAGAGAGAGAGAGAGAGAGAGAGAATATGGCAGATCGGAGGAAGAGAGAATATATTTTTTGTAGGGTATTTTTGGTTGAGGCAACGACAGTTTTGTAGATATTTTAGAAAAGATTGATTTTTTAAGTATTTTGCGTAAAAATTGCTGACAAGGCTTGGTACTATGCATTATGGGTCTGGGCTTATGTCCTTATTTGTTTAAATCTGTTGAAATATAGTTTTTCTGTTTTATGCAACTATTTAGGGTAGTTGGATGTCATTTTCCCTAAATTAAATAGAAAATTTCATAGAAGTCTCATTCTCAATATTTTCTCCTTCATAAGTTCACCTTAATCTTTTTACCAAGATAAGTCCATTTTGCTTACTCCAATTATTTCATCATGACCATTTTACCCTTGTGCTTAAAGATATGAGACTTGTGGTTCTCTCTCTCCTTCGATTCTAATGTCGTTGCCGCTTCCGCTTAGAGACGAATTCTGATAGGACCTCTATTGCTTCTTCGACGATGACGATGCCGCCGCCTAGCATCGACGATGACTTCCGGATCGACTGTCGACGATGCCTGCACGACGACCTCGGCCTCAACCTCGACTGCATCTCCCTCAAGGTCGTCACCAAACTGGCTCTTAAATGATATCGCAGATCTGCATGCGTCGGAGGTCTCTCCCTCAGATTATCCATCGCCGCCAATCGTCCGGCTAGACCTCCACTGCATCTCAGTTTCAGTCGACAACGACGACTTCGAGCTCGATTGCATCTTTGATTTTGTGTCGAGATCGGTGTCGGTGATCACTGTGATGGAGGGAGGCGGCGAAATTGGCTTCGGTGATCAGCGAGAGCGGTGGGGGGGGGGAGAGAGAGAGAGAGAGAGAGAGAGAGAGAGAGAGAGAGAGAGAGAGAGAGAGAGAGAGAGAGAGAGAGAGAGAGAGAGAGAGAGAGAAGGTTATGATGGCAGATGCGTAATTAAGTTGAAAGCTGATACCTAACATGAAAGGATATTTGGGCTGGACTTGATTGGACTGGACTTATGTGGGTAAAAATGTTTGAGTAGACTTACATGGAAAAAAATTGTCTCAAAGTGGACTTCTATGTAATTTGCCCTAAATTAAAAGAAGATTTGAGAATATTAGTTTATGTTATCTATAGAATATTTTGAATATATTTACTTTCTTTGTATGTGTAGGTTAAATATTATGTATAAATGTAGGAAATATTTTCCTATTAGCACTACAATTGTATCTCTATATAAACCTCCTATATGGAGAAGAATAATACATTGAAGCATACCAAACCATATTGAATCATTATTTTCTACTTGGCATCAGAGCTTGCCAGGTTCAATCATTTGAATTTACACCCAAAACACCACAAATCGCTGCGTATTAAAAACCCCACAAATCACACACAAATTCCCATATCCCAAAACCAAACATGAATCCCGAATCACACCACAAACAAATCGTTGCATACATCAAAATCATAAATTGCGGAAGCTTTTCTTCAATATTTCTTGATTGAAATTTTTACAAGGGGTTTTAATGACAAGTATATATAGAAGTACATGAGAAATGTATACAAGGAACTCAGCCACAGCCACAGCTGTGGCACCAAGACCGAGGACACCAACTTGTTGCAGCAACAGAGAGACAAGTTGCAGCACCAGCAGAAAAAGAAAGAATGTTGTTGCAGCAGGAAAAAGGAAGGAGACCAGAAGACATGGTAGCACACCAACAACTATAGCTTCTAAAGTCAACTTGAACTAGAGTAGTTCAATTAGAACTACTCTCTAACTCTTTCAATATTTTGTTTAGAAAATTCAGCTCATCAGCAATGGCCATATGTATGTAATTTTTTGGATGCTAACAGGCTAGCCAATTGACAGTACATGTAACCTATTTTTGTTACCCTCTATTATTCTGATACATGGGATACAAAGTTGTTGATGGAGGGACATGTATTGTACCATGTACTGCTTTTGTTGAATACATTATGTATATTAGTAACATTATCATATCTATGTTCAGTTTCTCATGCATTTCTGTTTTGCTTAATCTTTCCATAATAAATGAATTATTATTGAAACTTTAATACATGCAAATAACATTAATGTAGACATTCAACAGCAAAATTGATCCAAATAAAAACATTTACGGTAGGGAATATCCGTCATTGCAAACCGCGGCAACGCGCGGGCATCATCTAGTATATTAAATATCAATACAAGAGTTGACTAAACTACAATTACAACCATGGGATTTGCTTAGTCCCCACTACCATCTGCTGGCAAATCTATCCCATATATGCTGCTGCCACTCCTCTTCTTACCTGATCTTGAATTTTCATTGGCATCAACAGATGCAAATGTCTTCAGGAGCTCCGGTAACAGTTGCAAGTAAAGGAAGAGCTATTTAGCTTGTAAGTGAGGGATATTAAGATCGAACAGTAAATAAAACTAACTTAGCTTGCAACAGATGCCTCAATCAACATTCCAAGTCACAATCTTCAAATCTTTGCCTTAATAAAAGGTCGATAATCCAATGGCAGAGCAAATAATATTTTTACATGTACCAAAAGTTCCTTTTCATCAAATAAGATACCAAGGTTTCCATTGAAGACACATTAGTTTAAACTGTCACTGTAATTAACTAAGGACTGACTGTATATTTCAGGCCATCTAGGTCAAGCCCTCACTACCACAATGTACAACTCCATGAGTTTATACATAATTTATAGCAGTGAATAAAAGGAACTGGAAACCAGTGAGTTAAAGTAAATTAGTTGTAGCTTAGGAATATCAGATGCTTCCAAGGCATTGATTCATACTTACTCTTCCAAACCAGTGAGTTTACCATCGATTCATACTTACTCTTCCATAAGCAGATAAGCACTGCCATGTTTTGATTCAGTGCTTGTCTTCTCTTTTAGTGGCTTCGTCACTCTGCTGCTACCATCCCTCTTATCTTTTAGTGGATTTTAATTTATTCTGAACAAACTGGCTTTTATTTTCTGGTTGCCTATAGCTTCTGTTGAGCCTGCTTTGCTTTCGAACAGACTATCTTCTTCCTAGTCTTACTGCTTTCGTTTTAAGCATGGTTTATCTTCACTTGTTCTGCTAAAGTTTCTTAATGAGATTTGATGAATAATGGACTCTATTTTGCTATGTTCTTTCTATTATTATATAGAAGTAGAACATCAGATATCTATTACTGCAAAGGTCTAACTATATAATCCAAACACAAATATAAAAGCACAATACCATTACAGAATTATGCATACAGAATCAAAGTTTCTTGTTAATTTTGGAAGTTGGAATGTACCAAGACAAGGTGGTACACACTACACCGGCCAACAGCCATTTAGTCTAAACCGCATAGGAAATTACTAGCTAGCAATTGTCTCCAAACTGAAACTAACTCAAATACTACATTCTCCTAATAGTAACCTTAATCACTGCAACCTCATTTGTCTTTATCAGAATCGATAATAATATCATCATCTTCAGAACCAGAGTCAGAGTCGATGATACGAACATCATCTGAATCAGAATCAGAGTCAATAATAATAACATCATCTTCATCTTCATCTTCAAGAAGCCTGTCAGTTTTGCTGGCCTTTGACCTTTCACAGTGATTGTGTCCATAGATTTCCACAAAGAACTTGGCATGTCCATAGTACTGCAGAGTCACATATTCACCTAGCTTCAATGAGTTTCCAACAAAAAATTCTTCCCAACCCTCTTCCAAGAAGATTTCTCTCCCAATCCTTTTCACATCCACATTCCAACTTCCAGACATCGTCTGAAGACGGCACTGCTGAGGCACCACTCCATCAGAATTCCAGCAGAACTCTTGGGGGATTTGCTGCCAGAACCAAAATCCCACAAGGCCACAAATGGTCATGAAAGACTTACAAGCACAGAACTTTTACAAAGGCATAGAAAACAAGAGACTTGCAAGCTTAGAATATGAAGAAGTTAGAAGGAACTTACAAGCTTCCCTTTGTGAAGAACAGACTCATCCACACACAAGTAGAAACCTGGACAATGAGTGTCTTCATCCTTTCTTCTTCTGCTGCAAGAACCCATCACAGTTTTGGGTTTGCTACCTTTTACTCTGGGTCTGAATAAGAAAATGAGAGCAAAAAAGCCTAGCTGCCTTTAAAGCCTCAAAAATGCTCGAGGCAAATGCAATCCAACTACCAAGCCTGCAGGTCATAAACTTTTGTTCAAGTCATAGTACTTTAAAATCTGGATAGGCTATAAATTCAAAGCCTGCTTAGTTTCTCCTTTTGTGTCTGTTACTGTGCTGGTAATGCCATTCATTTATTTACTACACTCTATTCTTGTGTCATGTTGCTCTGTCCCTTTGAATCACTTTGACTCTGCACACACCTGTTTAATTTTCTGATAGCGTCTGGTCCTGCTTTGGTTTTAATACATTGGTTCTTACAATCTGAGTAAAGAAGCTCCACAGAGAACACAAATTGTTCCACAACATCCCACATAAAACTGCATACGAATCAGAAGTCTCTTGTTCTTTTCATATGCGAAAACCAAATGACTTCGGGGCAAAAACAGCAAGTTCCTCTAAATATGTAAACAATTGCAACTCGATGTTGATGCATTGCCCAAAAAATGCCAAGTATTACAATACATTTGAAAGAGCAAAGGTTATAGGCAAATAATAACAAACATAACAATTAATAAGACGAGCCAAAAGCTTTTATTGGCCAAAATGAAGAGCTCAACTTGATATAACATATAGTCGGTCAACCAGTTACAAGGTTATGGATTAGTAATGTACATCAAACAATTTGGCTCGACTATACTGAAAACAATGGGAGAAAGAATATCAATTCAATAGACCCCCTCAGAAGTTTAAGTACGTTCTTTTTCCAATAGATGGTACACCACAAACAGTTAGATTGTGACCACATTTCCGAGTAGTATCATGGGATATCCAACGAATTGATCTCCCCATGTGCCAAATCAAGATCTAAGAAGTGAATTTTCTTGGGAGTTTTCTATCTTTGGTTTCAACAATCAACGAGAGTTTCTCTTCCTGCTGATTATGGGTTTTTACAACCAATACACTGCCAACAAGTTGCTACAGATGTACATCCATTAACCTACAACTGCAACTGCATGAGAGTGTAATCAGCAAACAGAAAACCAAAAGAATATAAATAAATAAAATACCGGTGTTTCTTCCACCAGTGTGTGTGTGAGAGAGAGAGAGAGAGAGAGAGAGAGAGAGAGTGTGTGTGTGCTGTATTTTGAAAGGAAAGGGAGAAGAGTTCGGTGAGTTGTGTAACAGAAATTCCAATCCATTTGACTTGGGATTGATCTCCCTCCTTCCTTCCCTCTCCTAATTCTCACAATACTGGAACTATATAGCATCACTATATCATTTTGAAGCCTACCATTTACAGTAAAGATCATATCAAATAAATTTGATTACATGTATTAACATGACAATTATGTCCATGTAATCAAAAAGTGAACATACTTCAAGTTGGAAGTGCAGACATTTGCATTTCATCACCCAAAATCCCATCTGATGAATCATGCTTTTGGAAAGAATCTTTTCTACCACGCTCCAAAGAAGTTGCTTCGTATATCCCTACAAATGTATTACATTCAAAAGAAAGTCAGGCAACATACTAGTGGGAAGAACATAGATAAGAATTATACAGAAAACCTCCTATTGCTTATTAGATTATCAGAAGCAACAAGTGTGCAAGGCAACAAGGAGGAAATGTAATAAATGTAGAGATAAGTAAAAAATTACTCAAATAAGTACATGAAATCAACAAGCAGCCCTCTATGCCAAAAAAAATACTTCATTTCAGTAAAATGCATGAACACATAATATATTAGTAGAGATGAGGAGAAGTTTGATCACGGTATCAATCACTATCATACAACATCAGAAATAAAATCAAATAATAAATGTTGTGCACATACCAAAGCCCAAAACTATGCAGCAAATTAGGAAACCAGGAAGAGAAAAGTCCAATTTGTACACCATTTCCATCACGATAATGCATCCTCCAGCTCCCATTAAATGCTTTGGAGAAGAGAAGACCATGTGTAATCTACAGAATGATAAGAGCATTAAGTCTATGACATGATCAGGAGATTATTCCCACTCAGCTATAATGAAAATGTAACGTAACAAACCCCGAAAACAAAAATTGTTCGACCAGAGCACTGATGACATATATGAGCGTGGTTCATAATTTTCCATCTATGTGAATGAATGATGAAGATTTAGACTTCAAAAGCTTTAGCCATATTATATCATTATTTTTCATAGTCATTACGAGATTGCTGACAAAAAATACCCTTAGTCTGTCCCCAGCACCGGGAAGAGAAAAGAAAATATAATGAGATTATATTCACAGCCCCTCACTATGCAGTGCTTAGGAACCAAACAACAATCTGGAAGATAATATGTCAACAATATTATTAAATCTTCAGAAGTTAAAAAGAACCATTTGCAATTTTCTCTCCATATATAATGAAAAACTGCTGACCATAGTTAAGTTTAAACAGTCAACAAAACAACATTTACAAAATCTAAAAAACACAAGTAAAATATTTCCAAGTAGACATGGAAGTACTCCTAATTGGGCATTTTTACAAAGAATGGAAGAAAGGACTCAACTGCCCTGACAAGTTGTAAATTAATACCTCTCTTCCGCGATACTATCAACATAGAATATCAAGATAACTCCAAAAAAAATGGTGCTTAGAAAAGCCCAAGTAGAGAATGGCATCTTCTCACTGCTACTAGAAGGTGATCCCTACGTGATTAGAAAAAATACAAGAAATAATTAAAAGGGAAATGGATAAAAAGGAGGGGAGGCGACAACGAAGAATAATAATATAGGCATAAAAAGACCCATTAAAGCAAACTTCAGTTGCTCCAACAGTCATATTAATCCAATGTGACCTCGGGAACTTACTATGATTATGTCCCACATGGCAACAGGAAACATGAAGCATGTTGCAGAGGCAATAGTTAGAGCATGAAGTCGTCTTTTAAGTTGATTCTGAAAGTACAGAAGGCAACAATCAGCAGAAATGACTTTTTATCATATCGATTGAATAATAAATATATATATATATATATCGGATTTAATAGGATCAAAATGTATGAACACAATAATGGTAAAATAGATTAATACAAGATTCATCACCTTCAATGAAACACGCCGTGCAATCACCCTCCTCAATGCTGATAAGATTCCAGCAATGATTGGAATTGCCATCTCTTTCATACCTAACACCTGTTCTGGCTGAACCTCAGCATCCAGGTTATCTTTAAATGGTAATTTCAGGTCAAGTTACACAATAAAAGACACAATCACTATTTTTGAAAGTGAAAAGGAAAGAAGGTATGGAAGGAGACAATTATTAGCACGCCTTCAAATAATAAGATGGGAAAAAGAAGAGTTAAGAGAGGATATAGAATGGAGAGTATGTTTCTGTGGCCCACCCTTGAGATAAGAAGTAGAAAGATGCCACCATTGCAATAAGCCCACCTATCTGGTACAAACAAAGAAGGATCCATGAGTTCACAAGAATCTAACATATCTAAGTTTTCAATTAAAATCATTGTTCTCAAATAACCAGGGCGATAGATCTTCTAGTCCAAATTCTGGACAAGCCTTCACTGAATCTTGACAGTTTACAAGAATCCAACGTCTCTTAGCTTTCGATTAAAACAAATTGATATAACATAACCAGGACAGTAGATCTTTTATTCCTATTCCTGGAAAAGCCTTCACTAAAGCTTGAATATAAAAGTAGAACATTTAGTGTAGTTGTAGACGAAAATTTTGGCATCTTTGAATAAGTCTTATGAAATGAGAAAAGGACCGCTCTAGAGAGCAACATACGTTTAATTAGTGATCATATGCAATTGACATGAAGCAAACAGCCTAAGAAAGTCAGACCCATAAGAGGAACAAAGCATCTGAGAATTTTACCTTTTTCCAAGCGTGGCCCTTCCGCCCATACAATACTGCAGAGAGTACTCCAAGGATAGCACCAGAATACTCTGCCAATATAGCTCTAGCATAATATTGACAGACAAAAAAAATTAAAATCAGCTCTACTTCGTCATAACAGAATCTAGTTCTGTTTGTTCAAATTATGTCCATTTTGAAATCTAGTCATCATATGTTTATTCCTACCAGCTGATTGTTCATTAAAGTACTAAAAACATCTAATAGGCAGCACTATAATACGGAGGCAAGATATGTTATGGGTTTCATCTCACTCATCACTATAATTTCTTAGTGACCCAATGGACATAATTGGAACGAACAAGAAAAAGAAAATTAGCTTAATCATAATTATACTACTAAAACTTGTATAAACAGGCAACTTGAAGTGCTTATTTAGAGTGTAAGAGAGCCCACCTAAGAGGTCCACATGATTTGAGGCCTTTTCCCCACAAAATAAAGTACAGAGCTGTTATACCACCATTTATAATAGAAGGAACCACCTGAAAACATCAGGAACTACTTAAGAAGAATCCGGCAACCATTTTGTAACTTCTTCATCTAAATTCTAATGAAAGGAACAACTTAAGGAACCTGTGTATTTGTGAGCGGCCTGCCCTTCCAAGGCTTTTGCAAAATTAGAAATAGGATGGATGCTGGGATCAGACAAGTGAAGAGAAATAGTACTACCGACGCCCCCGTCTGAGACAAGTACCGGTACAGGGAGTAAATTGACCATATTCTCAAGAAATTTCCGACAATATGGATTACTTGCAAAGGGGTGTGCCTGTTAGGAGGAAAGTTCATTGGTAAAATCAGTTGCAGTTGAAAAGAAACAAATAACAAACACATGAAATACTGATCTCACTGAAAAGAAATAAGAGTTATATTGCACAAGAGCTATAAGAATATGAAAAACCAAAACAATACCCTTCTAGGCTCTAGCACACCAAAACAATAATTCGTAGTCAAGACGCATTGTGGTTACAGCAACAAATACTAGACCATGCAGCCGCCGCATACATCCTGCAACACCGAACACTATCTCAACAGGAAAATTTCTCTACTACCCCTGTTGCTAAAACGCTCCTTCTCAGAAACTTAAAAGTGAAAATTTAGAAATCCTTAGCTGCAACCATCCTCTCTAATCTCCGGCTGATTCACCTGTTAATCCCTTCTTTCTCCTAAGAGGTAACCGTAAAACTTAATAGTAAGTCGTAAACTATATCAGCCAAGTTATTGATATCAGAGTTAAGATAGGGACTAAATAACTATCCTTGTCTTGGCTATAAGCATATGACTAATATCAAATTACTCGCTACTTAATCTATACCTAATCAACAGCAACCCTGTTACGAAACTTAACAATAGTTCTTCCATTCTATCCTTCTAAACCATGCTTCTTCAATTACTCCAATTGTTTGAAACCTTCACCGCCAAGCAAAGCAAGACCCAGAAATTATTTATTAAAAAAAAAAATTGATACTTTGATGAACCCAATAAACCAGAGAACAGATACAACAGCTAAACAAATATAAATTCACACATCTACCTCACATTCAACATCGAACACTACTAAATTAGGGTTTTGAAACCCAAAATGCAGAGATTTTGAATTTGGGTTTTACCTGAAATGTTGGGGAGATCCTCCTCGATCTTCAGAAATTGGCCTCGGAGACATCATTTTCGAAACGATTGCTTAATTTGTCAGAAACCCTAATTGCTCAAACATTTAATCGCCGATTTTTTGCTTCTTCGTAGCGCAGAAAAATCGCCGAGTTTAGCAGTGAAGAAGAAGAAGAAAGCAAAACCTCAACACTGAGCAAACCTTTTGTTCAAGCTTCGCTCCCAAATTTCTATTTCTTCTTCAGCTTCTGTAATAAGGGCTTGTTGGGCCCGAATGTCGGCCCACTCCGTATTTTGTGACTCGCACATAATTGATGATCGAAAAATGATCTACATACTGAGTCATAATTGTGAAAATATGACTGAAAAATAATCTAAATAAAAAATCCTATATTTTAATTTTAAAGTGTGGCTCAACTCTGGATAGAAATTGGTGCTACATGCACCAAATAGTTATATAAAAAACAAGGGTCCGGATCAAGGACACAATATTTAACATTATTTTTTACACCAATTTATATCTGTTAGATTTAAGTTGATTTAATAATTGTTATTAATTGAGAATATGATTTGACAAGTAACAAGACAGTAATATTAATCCCGAATTAGAAATATAATATATATGTAAATGAAATTTTTTTTTATTTAAAAAAAAATCATGATCTAACTCCAAATCGAAGGACACCCATGTTCTTCAACGAGAAAGCAAATTTCCAGGAATATATATGCATGCAAACAGTATCTTCCCCATCAAATAAGAACACCACTTCTCCAATTTAAAACACCAAATCTGAGGTTTTTTTAAAAAAATTATTTCATTATTAATCATAGCATTTGATTCCTAATTCCTGCATATTCTAAAATAGAGGATTAGGGTTTGCTCAAGTCCCTAATCTCTTTGCGCAGGCATTAACTTGATCGATTGGATTGCCCATAAGTTAAAGGGATTCAGTTAAGAAGATTGATGTGGTTTCTTAAAAGAAAGATTAGATGTGGATTCATATGCTTGCTTGCATAAACCTGGAATTTTCATCTTCAATGAAGAACATGGGTTCATGAGTGTTCTTAATTTCTTATCATGTAATATATTTTATATATAAAAATAATTTTATCATATATATATATATATATATATATATATATATATATAAAATTAGGAATTAATATTACTACATCATGTTCTCAATTAATCACAACCATTAGATTAACTTAAATCTAACGGATATAAATTGATGTAAAAAATAGTGTCAAATATTGTGTCTCTTGATCCGGACCCAAAAAACAAATACTAAATTATATGGCATCTTTAATCAAATAATCTTAAAATAAATCTATTATTCTCAATTTCAAATTAACCTAAGCTTCTCTCCAAACATGTTCAAAAGAAATAGATCGACTGAAAATGGGATGATAAAGCTCGGATATCTCGAACCAACACTTTAAGGCGCCATAGAATCTGACAACAACCATTGAACGCATCCAGGAGAAGCTTAGAGTCTCCTTCCAAAATAATTGGTTGAGTAATGTAGGTAGCAAGCAGCTGCAAGCCAGCACGAAGAGCAACAGCTTTTGCAAGAAGAATGTCCATCTGATCAAGATTTTGGCTTGTAGCAAAAACTGGGAGGCCATCAGAATTATGAACTACAAAACCAGTGGCAGCAAGGGAAGGAGGAAGCACCGAACCATCAAAATTGGCTTTAAGACTATTTGGAGGGGGAGGATACCATTTAATATGGGGAGAAGGAGGGTGAGCGTGAAGGTGAGATTTATCAAGATTATTTTGTTGACAAAGGGAGAGTTGTTTGGCCGCCCCAAAAGCAGAAGAAAAAGATTGGTTACGGAAAATAACCTCGTTATGGGTACGCCATAAAGTGTAGTAGAACATAAAAAATTTTGAAAGCCAAACATTTCTATGTGGATGATCAAGGAACATGTCTAACCATTGCAAAAAATTAGGAGGATGAGAAGAAATATTGGGAATAGCACCTAAGATGCACAAACCTAATCAACACTTAGCCATCACACAATCAACACATTAGCAACTACAAGGACTAGCTAACACAGTAACCAAAGTTCTCACCCTTCCCGGACGCGCCACCACCAACCTCAATATTTGGGAAAACTCACAACATGAAACTTGTAGATTGAAGCAAGGTGAGTAACTTTAATACCTGGTGGTTCAACCCGTTCGGCCGGAAAACATCCCTAAAACACCAACCCGAAATCAATTTCCAAACTTGCAAATTCAGCGCCCAAACTTGATTTTCAGGTCACCAAAGATGTATATACAGCTCTAGAGGAAGAAGAAGAGCAAGACTCACCTAACTCATCGAAATCGTGGTCGAAATTGCCGGTTTTCCGGCGATACAGCAGCAGCTCCGCCACTCCGTGGCGGCTTCCAGGCAGCGAGACTGCCTCAGGAGTGGAGAGGAGACCTGTGCCGACCCAACGGGACCGGCGACGTCCACTTTGGTGGCCGGACGAAGGAGAACCAAGCCGGAGAAGATGGGAGAGCGGGAGGAGGTCAGGAGAGAGGAGAGAGAACTGAAATTAGGTTTCCAAAAATAACTTCCCCACATTTTTCTACTTATACAGTTTCTAAAACCGAAAATCGACTTCCTCTTACCATAACTTTCTCATACGACATCCGTTTTATGCGTGCCGCGTGTCTACGAATTCGTATCACCAAACTCTACAACTTTCATGAAGGAAGTTTTCGAAGATAACTTACAGAAATTAAAGTCAACTTTTTTATCTCTTAAAGCACCTTAAATAAACTCCTGAAACTTCAACTTTGCAAAACTCAATTTTCATTAAATATGGGAATAATATAAGACAAATGATATGAAAATCTGAGATATTACACTATATGCCTAAAAGGAGATTATGCCGTTAGACCAAATAGTACTAGCCATCTTTTACTCACTTGAAAAATTGAAAATTAGAAAATAAAAATAAAAATAAAAACTACAAACTATATAAATGAACTAGAGAATCTGCAGTCTTCATTTTCTCAGTTCCCTCTCCTGCTTCGGTAAGGGAAGGAGCCAAAACCCTACATGTTAAGGATCACTCTATCTTATCCTTTTCTATACCAGCACAATAGTTATGCACAAGCCCATAAGTAGTGAACCCAACTAGAGTAGCCCATTTCCAATGGTGGTGCTGATACACGTGTCCATCTACTGTTTTGTGGATGACATTATCATTTTCTTTTATATTCTACTGTTTTGTCAATTTATCCTATCAATTTTCCTTCATGGACTTCGGTCCTAACACTACACCCTAAATCCCAAATTGGCAAAGCAAGCAAGCAGTTCATCAAAATCCAAGGCTGGTTGATTGAAGCCGAGCATAGACACGCTTGGTATTTGGTGAGTCCTTTTTTGATTTGCTCCAAGTATCTCATTATCATTTGCTCCAATTATGTTTAGTCTATGCTCTAAAAGATTGCAATTGCTTCTTCCAAGTCGTAGCATTTCTGTTAATTCAGTGACCCATTTGCATTTCTGTCAAAACCCAACTTCATATTCATCAAAATCATTACTGGGTTCTGAAAATGGTAAACCACAACAGGAAGATAAAGGTGGCTCTTTTACAGTTTCATACCTTATAAACTCATGTGGGATGTCCCCAGAAATCGCTCTCAATGTGTCAGAGAAGGTACACTTTGAAACCCGAGAGCGACCCGACTCGGTTATTAAGCTTCTCAAAGATTATGGAGTCAATGATGCCCAAATCCCATTGCTTGTTATGAAACTCCCAAGGCTCCTGTTATACAATGCTGAAACCCTTTTGCCCAAACTTGAGTTTTTCGGTTCTATAGGCCTTTCAGGCACTGGCCTCGCCAGTGTCCTCCGTTGCAATCCCATTATCTTGACGCGGAGCTTAGAGAAATGTATCCTTCCTTGTTATGATCTGATCAAAAGTATAGTTGTTGAGGATAAAAGGGTTGCCAATTACTTTAGGACCTCGAAATGCACAGTTTCAGCCGACTCACTGAGATATCTTGTGTCTAATGTTGCCATTTTCAGAGGGCTTCAAGTGCCGGATTCCACAATCTCTGTTTATGTGACATGGTATCCTTTGATGTTCTTCCAAAAAAGCGAGTGTTTCAAGGAAGATGTCAACAAGGTCATGAGTATGGGAATCCCACCTTCATCATATTCGACGTTCATGCAAGCCCTAGTTGCGACTTTTCTGTTGGATGCATCAAAGTGGGAACAAAAGATGCAATTTTATAAGGGATGGGGTTGGACTGAAGATGATATCGTGTCGGCATTTAGACAGTATCCCATGTTTATGACATTGTCCAAGAAGATTGTTTCAAGCAAGATGTATTTTCTTGTGAACAAAATGGGGTGGCAGCCTACAGATGTGTCTCGGAATTCATATGTTTTAGGTTATAGTTTGGAGAAGCGGATCATACCTACATGTTCAGTTATGAGGGTTCTCCTGTTGAAGGGCTTAATAAAGAAGGGAGAATGTTCCTTGGTTACCATTCTGAAGATGCCTGAGAAGTCCTTGAATAAGTTTTTGCTCAAATATCAACAGCAAGTACCTGAAATATTGAGCATCTATCAAGGCAAAACAAGTCTCGCAGAACTTGGCTTAGGATTTGAAGAGAGAGCTAGAGTGGATCATTTGTAATTTGCTACCACCTTTGCACTTTCGCAATCTCTTACCATTCTACCTTCAGCACACCTATTATCTGCAATTTAAACTCGGATCAACTCAAACTCCTCTGTGACCGAGCATGATGACATCTTGACCTGTTATTTATCTTAAATTTCTCCTTTCAATTGTTGGCTCTATACTCTGTATCCCTTTTGAAGTATTGAAGTATGTCCTCTATGAACTCTTTCTCCTGCCATCATCAACTTATATTCTATTTTCTTCTGAAAGAAAATGGTCGATGTGGCTAGAATTCAAGCTCCCTTTCTTTCTTTTTTTTTTTTTTTTTGAATAAATTCAAGCTCATTTGGGCAGCAAGGTTCTGCTATCCAAATGCTTGGTAGTTCATATTGAGAGAAAAAATTAAACTGAAAGAACGTTGGCTGTAGTGGCAAAATCCGTTTGTGTTGCATTGGTATTACGCGAGTCAAGGAGAGTTTGACTTTGTTTACACCTCCACCCCTTGAGGTAGTGTAAAGAGGTTATCTGTACCAATGGCATAAGCATTGTCTCGACTCTTGAGGACCTGTAATGACATTCTCATTCTAAACTTAAATCACCTTATCAAAATAATCTCTGGGGTGTAGCGCCACCATTACACATGGTGAGAACAAAGCCATTCAACTGGAACTGTCCCTAAAACGGATTAGAAATCCTTGATCAATATCTCTTAGAACTGATTCAGGACAAGACAAAATATCTCTTGAAAACATACTTCAACCAAAATATCTCTTGATTCAGGACAGTCCCATATCCTTTAACCAAAGTGCTCAATTGCAGTCTCACCAGGCTCACCGCAATTGGTTAACTATTGAGCATGCAGCGCATCCATAAGGTAAAACAATAACATATCCAAAAGAAACCAACCTTAATAAGTTGGCTTAATTCATAATGCTAGTAAGAGCGCAATGAAGTTGACCTTTGACGTACAATAGCAAATTCACAATCAAATGTGCAGCTAAATGCTCAACAAATATTTATGGGATCCAGTAGAAACAACTCCATATAAGGAAGAAAATTACATAAAAAGGAAGGATAGACAAAAGGTATAAGATCCTCCTTGACATCATCTATGCAGAGAGTTCACTGCAGATCCGAACTTGACCATGTGCATAGCAAATCCAACACCGGACCAGATGAAAGATTCTAGTGACCATACTTCTGGAACTCCCACTCACTGTTATCTGTGTTAACAAAAGATAACCACAATTGAGGAAAAAAACACTGGTGTTCTGAAAAGACGGAAGGTCTAGGGATATCTAAGGATTCAGAAGAGAGTGATAAAGATATCTTACCCAGGGGACACACTTGACGAGTCTTGAGCCATCTGCTAATGCAGTGGAAGTGGAAGGCATGGTTACAAACCCCTGCAGAGTATAACACACGGTTCAGAAAAAGACATACTACATGCTTAAATGTATATACATAATTCCTGCTCCACTATTTCTACAAGCAGTCAATGGTCATAACTCAGTACATGAAAACTATAAGTAGCAGCATCCCTTTTAAACATCAACACGAAATGGCATATCATGTACGCAATCAAAGAACCGAATGTGACAGAAAAGCTAGAGTAGAAAAATGAAGATACTAAAACCTATTGGAAAAAACAATATACTATTGGAGAAATCCTTATATTAAAAGAACCTAACAGAGCCAGTACTCTTTCAGATTTTTCACCAGGATGTCAAAATGCAAACTGAAATAATGTAATTTACTGAATCCTTTTCCTTTCCCCTATTACAACTTCCAAATCAAGAAAACAATCCAACCTTAAACTATACGCAGAATATGGTGTCAAGGCGATATCACAAACAGTAAAGTCATACATTATCAAAACAAATCTAAACCACACAAAATCAAGAGTTGAAAGCTGAAGCATACCCCAAGCAACAGTACACTCCTCACTCGTAGCACTCGCCTGGTTCGCCTGGCACTCGATGCCTAACCACACCAAACAAACACACAATATGATCAGCCAACAATTAACACACTAACAGAAAAAAAAATCGCAAACCCGAACAAGAACAGAGAAACTCACAGAGGTCCATAATATGGTTCCTGCAGATGGCGCAATTATCCACAACAATATCTACACAGAACAAACCAAATCAACGTCAACACACCATACACCAGAATTCCAAAACCGAAACAAGCCAGAGGAACTAGGGTTAGGGTTTAGAGAGGAGTAGCTTACCCCAAGCCCAGAGAGCGACGGCGTTCCACTTCTTGATCTCAAATCGCTTGGGCTTCTTGGTCGAGGAAGGACCTGCAGAGCTCGAGCCCTCACCTACGGGAATCATCGGCACGTCGGAGTCCAATGTCGCCATGGATCAGCTTCAAAGATCAGCACACAAAAAATTAGTTCAAAATTACAAATAAATCCAGCACCGGTTTCACGATCCTTCTCTGAATTTCAACAATCAAGGCACAAAGGTACAGAAAAAAAAAATAGGCAAAAGGTGTAAAACGTTGAAGCTGAGAAGATTGGAACGGAAGAACAAGAAGAGTGAGAGATAAACGTACCGAGGGAAAATCGCGAGCAGAGAAATTAGGGTTTGAAGGAAGAAGGAGACCTTGATTTGAGAGAAAAGGAAGACGGTGAATGGAGTGTGTACCGGGCTTTGTGTTATATATATCGGGTCGGGTTTTCATATTAGTGGGTCGGGTGTTTTTTATTTATGGAATTTTCTTTTGTTTAGTGAAAGGGTAAATCAGTTTTCTTAAATAAAAAGAGATAAAAGAACAGTTTTACTGAATACAAATGTGTGTTTTCTCAGGTTTTGTTTTCCTATTTTTGAATGCATGTGTAAAATCGTAAATGTTGTAACAATTAGTGAAAAATTATGAGTACACTATGACAACATTATGTTGCCATTCTAAACTCCCTACGGGGGCTGTTGATATGGTCATTGAACCTCTCCCGTTCTAGGATTTTACAAGTTCTATTTTGGGACGAGCTTTTTGGAAACAAATAGTTATATGAATGGATTTGGAGCGATGATTCCAATTATGTTCGACTTGTTAACTTTAGCAAATGGGGTTACCAAAGAACTCAATCATGGAATTAGACATTGAACAACTTAATCATGGAATTAACTCAATTTACGATTTTGGATGTATATAGTTACGTTAGATTTTAGTTTGTCGGCTTATTTTATAAGTGAGTGCTAACATTAATCAATCGGATTACGTGCATAGTGACAAGTTATTGAACAAAAGTTGTACCTTGTAAGATCTCTTAACGACACGTAGTAGTCTATAACGTCTTTCCCAATTATTGTGTTACTATATGTTAAATCTCATTCATTCAAAACTCATAACATAATGCGCATACAGTTATTCTAAAGGGATGAGAAAGCACTATTTTAATGAGTAACATATATTACCGATGAGGTTGGTCTAGTGGAAGTATGCTAGGTTGCAAGTGGGATGGACGCTGCAAGGATTCTTTTGGTAATATGAGGTTTTTGGTTTGAACCCCAATTTGTGAAAAACATCCTTTAGAGCATATGCACCCATAAGTGGAGGCCGATTGCTGATTTGTTGATTTAATTGGTATGACCAATTCATTATTTATCCAAAATTGGTAATTGCCTTTAGCTTAGACAATGCACCAATCAAAGACAATTTATTTGTCAAACCACTATTAACTTAAAAAGTTGTCAATGATAATTAATTAGAACCATTAAATCAAATATCTAATGACTACAATTAAAAAACTATTATACATTAAGCCCACATGGGTGTGGGGGGCCACCAATCAGTTATACCAATCAAATGACCAAAAATTGGTTATTGAATTAGTAAGGCATGTGTGAGTCATTAATCAGTCATATTTAATTTAACACCGGTGCATTTACCATTCCTTCATTTTTAGCCAATGAGCCAGTGACCACCCAATTAGTATACTGGCGCATATGCTCTTTTTTTTAAAGGGAAAATGGAGTCAAACTCATTTGATTTCAATCATACAACCGTACTAGGTTAAGCTAGGAGAATATTTGAAGACAAACTCCATTAGGGGTAGAATTTTGAAACCGAAAACCGAAAAAAACAGAGCCGAAAACCAAACCGAAACCGGAACAAACCAAACCGAATTAAGAAAAACCGAACCGAACTAAAAAACTGAATCCCTCTAAAACGACCTCGTTTTTTGTCTTTATTTTCTTATTAAATATTTGATTTGAAGAATATGATTTTAGGTTTTATGTTGTATATAATTATATGTTTATCTTTTCTAATATTTTGTTTTTTATTTTCATTTTATGTACATATAGAAATGTTCTAAATGTCGTATATGCGAAATATATGGAGTGATATGTTACCTCTAAAATCGAAGACCTCATTCTTGTGAGTTTTAGATGATGGACTCTAATATTTAATTTATGACTTATAAATTTTTAAATTCAGAATTTATTTGGATGGACTTTAAACTGTGGAATCTCTATTTTGTGTTTGTAATACCCCAGAAATTTGATATTAGTTTCTAATATTATTTGGGAGTTTTCGAGTTAGAAGTTAGTGTGTTTTGAGGTTCGAAGAAAGAGCAAAAGCGTTCGGATGCATAAATTACTCGAAACGGTTTTATGGTTTTGAAGGGTCAAGAGTTGACTTTTTAATCTGTTGGGTTTCTCAAGAAATTTCCTTCACGAAAGTTGTAGAGCATTGTTTTGGTCACGATCCTCAGCGTGTGGAGCCGAGGTGAATAGCGAACAAAGAGAAAGGGGAGTGTTGCGGGCGTGCCACCTCGCGGACGAGGAAAATGTTGATTGCGTGCTTGACTTCTTGAATCAGGCAGAAAGGAGTTCCAGGTGCCACCTCAGATGAGGAATTTACGAGCACAAGGAAGTCGATACTCACGGCGGCGTGAGCAGAGCAACTATAGGGAAGATTCCGAGGAATCGGGGTAGAGTCCGGAGAGCTCTGAAGAATTCTAGGCGGCGGTGCGCTTAGAATCGGGGTTGTGTGTGTTTTGCTTTAACGGGGAAGCGGAAACAAAGCTCCTGGGATCGTTGGAGATTCGACTGGGTCGAGGGTTTCAACTAGGTTGAAGTTTGTTTTGTATTTGTTTGAGTTTGATTGAATTGTCAGAGAGATATTGTAGAGAGTCGATCGCTTCAGCAGGGAAGCAGAAATAAAGCTCCTGGGAGCGTTGGTGATTCGACTGGGTCGAGGGTTTCAACTTGGTTGAAGGGTTTTGTTATGTATTTTGTTTGAATGAGTTGTGTGTGAGAGAGAGTGTTGTTGTAAACCGTAGCGCCCTTTATATAGTGAGAGCCTGACTTCTGCGTGCGGAGAAAGATAATCAGAATCCATGTTGAACTCTGCAACGTGAAGCATAAGGACACTATTCCTCCCATGCAAACCAATCTTCATGTGACACACGTCCAGTTCGCATAGCTCATTTAGAATAGGACACTGCTCCTGGCGCGCCTCTCAACTGTAGAGTCCTATGCGGACTGAAATTAGGAGCAATCTTATCCCGCGGGGTGCCACAGTCCATGTAGAAAGATAATAGCTCACGCGGACTACAGACTCCGGTAGCTCAATTCCACCTCGCGGCTATTGCAGCTCGCGGGCCAAAACAAGGCTTTTTAATTAATAAGGGCCACATGGATTGGCCCAAAGCGTGTCAAAGACTGTAAAAAGTCAGAAATGATCACAAACATTCGCGCGGACTCTGCGTATGCTTACCTTGCAAACCAGCGAATCAGTTCGCCAGCTCTCCTAGATGCATTCTGCCTCGCCTAATACCAAAGTTATTCCGCGCGAACTGTGCTTTCCGCGCGAAGCGCGCGAGATGGATCCCCACTCGGCGCGAAGTCATTTCGCGTGCGAGCTCTGTTTTTGTCTGAAAGCGCGCGAGATCCGTTAGTCCGCGAGGAGTCATTCCGCGCGCGGACTTTGCATTCCATCTCGCGTGGTCTTGCTGGCGGGCCATTATTTGTAAACTTTAAAGGAACTTGGGCTCGCCGGCTGACATAGACCAAGAACTTAATTAATATTCACATAGACAATTATTGTCCAGTAAAATATTAATTTGGGCGTAAACAAGCATGACGATACGAGTTCGTAGACACGTGGCACGCATAAAACGGACTTTGTTTGAGAAAGTTATGGTCAGTAGAAGTTCGTGGCTTTACGGGATTGTGAGTTAAATAGGAAAGTTGTAGGGTTCACTTTTCTTTTTCCGGAAAACATCTCTCCTCTCTTCCTTCTCTCTCGCACCTCACCCTCACTAGCTGAGTTTCCCTTCTGACCCGACCCGAACCCGGCTAACCCGACCTGACTTTTCCGGCCACCTCCGACTGACCTAGACACCGGCATCTGTCAAGTTTTCTTCCTCTCCTTGGTGTGTTCCTCCCTATGTAGGTGGGTGAGGACGACTCAACCAGGAGTTGAGAGAATCGAACGCCACAGAGAGGGTGGCAGACTCGACTTCTAGCCGACGACTTTCAATCCGTGTACGGTGGCGACTGGAGGTGAGGCTGCCCATTCCTTGAAGAATTCTTCCTTCTAAGCACGTTTCAAGCTGCCTTTCACCTCGTTTTGAGGTCTAGAAGTCGGTTCGGGGCCGCCTTAGTAGCTAGTTTTGTTGTGGACGATTCTGGCCGAATTGGTTCAAACGTCAGGTATAAAAGATGCTTCCCTTGCTTTTATCTTGAAGTTTGATGTTTTGAGTTTGCCCAAATTAGGAATTTTTAGGGTGGCTCGTGGGGCCCACTCTCCGCCGTCTGTGGTGGCGCGTGGCGGCGTGTCCGGCAAGGGTTGGGAGGTTAGGAGTAACTGTTAGCTGGTGCTTGTCGATACGAGCACATTGACATGTCATGAGGTTTTGCATCCTACGTTTAAGACTAAGTTGAGAATTGTGAGAGGTTGTTAAGCTTTGGTGTTTGAGCTTTGAAAATCTTGTTTACCTTTTTCAATAAGTTGGTTGAGGGTTCCCTTGACCTTAGGAGGTCTCAGAAGAAGGTCGTCCCTTTTTTGGGCAAATCTTGGGCTAAGGCTTGTTAAGGGTGCAATGTTCTTTTGTTTGAGTGGTTATTAAAGTTATTATTTGTGTTAAATAGGTATCTTGTGGAGTTGATATTTAAGCTTGGCTCTTGTGTTGTGTTGAAGTCGCAGCGAGATTATTTAGGTGAGTAAAATCTCACCAATGTTCACTTTGTGACCTATTTATTTATGATGATTACTATGATCAGTGGCGGAACCATTCATGTGGCTATCAGGGCTATAGCCATACCCAGATTAGACCACAACCCAAATTAGCCCACCAAACCTCATAGAGTATCATTCATCTTTACGCTCTCCTCCTCCTGCTTTCTCTCTTTCTCCTCCTCTCCTCCAGACTCCAGTCCTCCGTCGTCGCCTCCACCGTAATCGACGCCGGCAACAGACCTCACAGAGTATCATACTATCATTCATCTTAACGCTCTCCTCCTCCTGCTTTCTTCTGTCCATACAAAATTAGCCATACCCACTGTGAAATCCTGGTTCCGCCACTGACTATGATGATGATTATGATGATAATTATTATGATGATGGTTATGATGATTTTTGTGATGATAATGATGATGATGATGATTTAAAAAAAATTATGTTTTTCTTTTGTTTGTTTTAAATATAAATGAGTTTGATCGTCAACAACTCATGGTAAGTAAAAACAAGTTTTCTGTAAAAAAAATATATATAATCTTTCAAAAGGACTTCCGATCATTTATGTGCATTAGTTGTGGAATGGTGTCTTAGTGGTGATTGTGTGCATTAGTTGTGGATGTGTGTGCCTTAGTGGTGATGGTGTGCATTAGTTGTGGTTGTGTGTGTCTTAGTTATGGATGTGTGTGCCTTAGTGGTGATTGTATGCATTAGATTAGAAGCTTTCGTGGTGGACCGGGAACCAAGCCTTGGCCAGGTGATTGGTTACGGTCAGTATAGAGCTTTAGTCTGTCTGTCGGTTTTTCATGGGGGATGACTAAGTGTTAACGAACCCATGAGTACACGTTTGTTTGGTTACTTATGAGGAATGACTAAGTGTTGGCGAACTCATAAGTAAGAGTAGAGAAATGATTGTGTGAGGTTCTTATGTGTTGTTATTTAAATTCTCTGTTTTGAGTATCTCCTGAACTATGTTTATCCGCAAGAGATTTTTAAATCTTAATTGTGTGATTGTAATGGAATTCATGAACTATGCTTTTGCAGGATTCATTATGATTTTGAGTGATTTGAATTGTTGTGTTTTCTTAATCATTTCATTTGAATTCCCTTGCTTCTAGGCGATTCCTGAACTAAGTTGCTAATGCAGGAATTACCAGTTTTATCTTTTGTAAATTTGTTGGATTGGTAGATGTACTTATTTGTTCATGTGTTTGACTTGGATGGTAGAAGTATTGAGTTATTTTGGGATTTACTCATACGGGCTTTTTAGCTTACCGGGTTTGTTGTTTACAACCCGGTATACCATTTCCTGGTGTAGGGGTTAGACCTGCAGGTGTTGATCAGCAGGGTTGAGGAGGAGACATAGTGGCAGGATTTTAGTTTATGTGCACTTTATTTTATTTTGTTATGGCAGTTGTTTTAAGCTCATGTAAGCGACTTATTTATTACTAGACTTTTGAAGTTAATGTAATTAAATAAGTTTAATGTTTAACTCGATTTACGAGTTGTTGACATGTACACTTCCAATATTGTTTTTAGTTTTGAAGTTGTTGAGCAAGTTTTGGGATATTAAGATTTTGAGTTATATCACGTCCATATTTTTGAAAATTTATCCTTCGAAAATTGGGGTTTGACAGTGTTTAAGATGAACTTAGAAGTTTTAAAATTATGGTTTCATGGTGTGCTAGTGTGGTCAATTCCCAATACTTTTGAAATTATTGAGTATTAAACTTTCAAAGTATCGATTTGGTTTATAGATCGTTGGTTTGTTAGAGAATCATTGTCATAAATTTTATTGATATATTATATGTGCTTATAAAAACAAGTAAAGGAAGAAAAAAAAAGACCTAAAGTACAATAATTTTTTACTAAGCTAAAAGCATACAAATTTTAAGAAAAATTATTTTAAAAAAGAAGAAGAAAAACCGAAAAAAACCAAAACTGAACCGAACCACGGTTTGGTTTGGTTTCAGTTCAAGACCTCAAAAAATGCCAAACCGAACCGAATTTTTTATTCGGTTTGGTTTTTGGTTTTAGGTGAAAACCGAACCGAACAAACCGAACCGACCCCTAAACTCCATATTACATGACGATGCTCACTTGACCAATGGGGACAAGCCGGAGTAAAACTCCAAAACAAGTTCAACTGTTGGTCAATCGGGAGCGAAGCTCCGATACAACTCAAAGAGCCTACAAAACTACAAAGAAAAACTAACTCAAAAAACCTAATGTCCACAAGAGGACTTTATTTTGGCTTACAAAGCAATAACCTATATAACCAACCAAAGTACCCCAACTCAATGAATCGAGGCCTAAGACTATTTAGGTGTACATTTCCAACAAAAAGGGGGTGGGTAGGTAGAATCTTCGATAGGGTTATGTAAGGATCTATCACCCCATCCTTCAAACTCGACTCAAGCCCAAAAACCAATTGAAAAGAGAGCAAAAGTACCGACCCAACAAGCTGCTAATTAAAACCCATCAGACTGAGACCCAGGCCCAACTTGATCCTCTCTCCCATTCAGATCGGACCGACGACAAGGTTGCCGGAGGAGCCTCCTACCAATAATTCAGTCAGGTGGCTTAGCCGCCTTAGAACCCATGAGCACCTCTACTGGCCGCTTCTATTTCAAGCGTCGCTAGTGAACACCTCCGTTGCCCTTATCACCAAGCAAACTCAGGTCAGAAGCATATCTATATGGAATAGAATGCTTCACCTCTGTTCAGAATGCTTCGACTTCGCCGCCGCCCGCAATCAAACTTCACTCCTCTGTGGATAAGGTTGGCATTAAAACCCACGGGTATGGGTACCTATGGGTAAATATTTCTTTGGGTATTAAATTCTGGGTATAGGTATTATGTATGGGTATATTTTCTAGCTAATGGGTAATTGAAAAATACCCATGGGTATTTTTTCTGTGTATGGGTAATATCCATGGGTACCCATAATTTATCCAATTCCAAGGTCACCTTTGTTTTATGATGTTTTGATTTGACCAAAAAAAAAAAGCTCACCCAAAACGCAGAACCACGCCGCCCTCCGCCTTCTCTTGGGGTCGACGCCGACCTTGCCTTCCACGTCGGCGTCTCACACGGCGCCGAACCCGCATCCCCGCGGTTCCTCCTCGACATCCTTGTCACCATTGTTGAGGTCCATCACTACGACGATGTTATTTTGCCCATATATCAGACCCGAACCCGGACTCAAGGTTCCTTTCAGAGTTAGAGCTGATACCGTTCTCCTTCCCGCTCGACTTCGGCCTCCACCGCCTCGACCACTCCGTTGGCAACTTCCCTGACCTCGTCTTCGTGGAGTACATGAAATTCCAATACTTCATGTACTTGTCCCAATGATTTTATGAGTTGTTGATCTTAAAATTGGAGGTAATTGCATAGTTGACGAAGCTTGATTTGGAGCTAATTGAAATTGTTGAGTTGGTTTCTAGGCCTCACTTAGTAAGATTTGGTTTTGTTGAAGAAGAAGACCTGAGGATTTGGATGAAGACCTGGAAAATTCGATCTTGCTTTTTTTTTTTTTGATAATAAAATAGTAATGGGTGGGTAAGGGTTTTACCCATTTAGAAATGAGTGGGTAATTACCCAAATAGCAAATCACATATACATCCTCCAAAAGAATTTGAAACACAAATAAATCCACTTGTGTTGTTGTTAAACAAATAATGAGAGTTTTTAACAACTGAGGACAATCTTTTCTCTACATGTCATGTGTCATGATTTAATTTACCAAACTAACTCTACACTAATTAAATATACTTTTAGAAGAGAAAAGTCTATCATTTTGAGATTTTTCAGTAAATGGAATACAATAGCAGATTTTCTGTCACGTCCCGAACCTTAATTTTTACCTTAATTACTAGCATGGTGGTAATAAGAGTTTTTACCGTTTTCGTCATTAAATGAATAATTTAATTAGTCTCCAGAGTGGTGTTGAATGACGATTATTTCGAAAGAATTATTCGTAGGAGAAAAATATGACGACGGTAAAAATGACAAATTTTGGCTAGTAAAAGGTAATTTTTTTTAGGGTATTATTTTGGTGTGTTAAATTTTAGATTGGGTTTATAGAGGAGTTGGTGGACCGGGTGGGCTAAAGGCCCAAATCAGTTTTTATTTTTCTCTTTTTCTTTCTCTTCCTCCTGTTTTCTCCCCCGAGCCCTTCACTGTCAGATTTTCCGGCCGCCCCAGCCCGCCGCACCTGTCCCAAACGATTGGTCTCCGAACCATTTTCCATTCTAGACCGGTGGCGCCGCCGTGAAGGAGGAATCAACGCCGAAAGCCCCGACTGCCGTAAGCTATTTTTCTCCGGAACTCTTTCCTCCGGCTGCCATAGCCAGCGAGTCTTGGCTCAAAAGGAAGCCCTCTTCCCGTGCAGCAATCCCTCCAAATGGCTCGCTCCATCTTGAGCTAGGTAAGGAGAAATCGGAATTTGAAATTCTAGGGCTTTTATGTGTGTTTCCGTTCGATTGACATGGTTAGACTTATAATTGGAGTTTGTGGTAGTTAGGAATGTTGTAGAGGAGGTAGAGAGGAAGATGCTGCTAAATTTTAATGAGCATCGGAGGTCGCCGGAGTTGGTCGCCGGCCTCCACCGAGAAAATGTTTTTGGTGGAGATTTTTATGAGGAGTTTAATGGAATGAGTTTTAGAATTTTTGAAGGATTTTTGGATAGGTTTTGGAATTGTTAAAGTTGGTATTTTTGGCGGATTAATAAGTTAAAATCCGGCCATTGAGTTATTTTATGATTAGGACGGTGAAAGGTGATTTTTGAGGATGTCGGTATTTATGGGGAATTGTGGTTGGAAGTGAAGATAAGATTTAGGACATTAGGCATGGTTGAGCGCAAGAAGCTCATATTTAATTATGCCTATTTTCTTTAAACGTTGGGATTTTATTTAAGGAATTATTTATGTTTTGGAACAGGACGCGAGGAGGCTCGAGCAGAGGAGACATCCGACCGACGTCAGGTTTAGGCCTAAGTTGTGAGTGGACCTTTGATTTAAATAATGTGTTTGAATTGTTTTATTGTTGAATAATTTCCTTTGTTGGATTTTAACCGGAATTGAGAATTTCGGTGTTTATACTCATTTATTGACATTTTTTAGAATAGTATGTATATGAGTGAACGCTAGCTAGCTATACGTGATTTCCCCCCATAATGAGGTAAAATGCCATTATGGGGTGACATGAGCGTTAGACGCAAGCGTCGTAGCCCTGTACGACTTTTTACTTATCAAACTTATTCTATGTTTTCGCATTCATTCATAGAATTCGTACAAGGAGTAAACACGTATATATATACCCAGTCGGTCGTTTCCCCCATAATGAGGAAAAATGTCATTATGGGGTGACGTGAGCGTTAGACGCGAGCGTAGTAGCCTGGTATGACTATCTACTTTCAAGCTTATTCATAGATAGCATACATGGAGTAGATGGGTGTAAATACATACTGATATATATATATATATATATATATATATATATATATATATAATTTTAGCCTGAGAGACTGTATTTGTTTAAGATTTGGAGACTAGCCTAAACTAGTCGTGTTCTTGCCAGTTTTTGAGCTGTCACTTGTATAGCGTTTTTCCTTGATAATTTTCTTGGGGAAATATTATTGCTTGTCGAAATTATTTTGTCTACTCACTCTGACGTAATTAAATATTTTCCCCTGGGCTTTTTCTTCGTTATGCCCAGTCTGTAGAGTTTGGGTGGGGTCTAGAAGGAGGCGACGAGGCATAGTCACTCATCTTTCCACTACTGTTCGCTAGTAGGTTGTTTGTTTAACCCACTAAGATTTTTTAGCAGCTTCCGTTGTCTTTCTTGTAGTAGCTCTGAATACTTTAGGAAAAATAACTGTGTATTATTTTATTCGGTTATTTGGATTGAGTTGAAGAATTTATATTATTGGTTAAGAGAGTGTTCTTTAATTTTTCCGGGTGAGGGTTGTCCATTTTCAAGGGAGTTTACTGATTTCTTTGGTAAATTTTCCTTGGAGGTGGTCCCCGCATGACTCACCTCGGGTTTCAGGGTGAAATTCGGGGTGGGTCTTGACATTTTCAATAATTTAGTGTAGTAGCAGTTAATTTCAGTAGAAGTAGTAGCAGAGGTTAACATTCCAGTAGAAGTAGTAGCAGGGGTTAACATCTCAGTAGTAGTAGCAGTTAATTCCAGTAGAAGTAGTAGCAGGGGTTAACATTCTAGTAGAAAAGTAGTAGCAGAGGTTAACATCCCAGTAGAAGTGGTAGCATGTTTTCATTGGCTCAGCTAATGTAGTAGCATGTTTTGTTGGAAAACTTTGCCAACAGATGTAGTAGCAAAGTTTTAGTGGTTCAGCTAGTATAGTAGCAACTTCAGTAAGTGCAATAGGAGGTTTTCAGTGGCTCAGCTAATATAGTAGCATGTTTTGCTAATACATGGTCGTCCAATCTTCATTCTACTACATTGTGTGTTCGTCCAATCTTCCAACTACTACACTGTCTGGTCGTCCAATCTTCCTGCTACTACACTAGTCATCAAATCTTCATGCTACTGCCTCGTCGTCCAATCTTCCTGCTACTACACTGTCTGGTCATCAAATCTTCCTGCTACTACACTGGTCGTCAAATCTTCCTGCTACTGCCTAGTCGTCCAATCTTTATGCATAATGAGGTATACAACACTAATCACACTCAATTTGCAGAAACTCGTCGCCCAAATTTTAGATCAGAAAGAAAGCAACATTATGAAAATCAAAGTAGCACAACTCCATTCACCTTAAGTTTCCACAGATTAATACAAACCAAGGCAGCAAAACTTGGACATTCAACAATGAAGCCGAGCTAGAAGCATCCCCTCCCAAGGACGAAACCAGATGCTAAAACCGATCAAGTGGAGCGATCAAAACTTTATGATTTCAAGGGTGTAGACATCAGCGTCGATCGAGCGGCGGAGTTGATCGGCGAGGTCAATCTAGCAGGCGGCGAAGTCGATCTAGCAGGCAGAGTGGATCGGTGAGTGAAGTCGATCTAACAGCGACATCGATCTAGCAGGTGGCGGAGTCGATCTAGCAGGCGGAGTCGATCAGCGAGGTCAATCTAGCAAGCGGCGAAGTCGATTTAGCAGGCGGAGTCGATCAGCGAGGTCAATCTAGCAAGCGGCGAAGTCGATCTAGCAGGCGGAGTCGATCGGCGAGTGGAGTCAATCTAACAGCGGCATCGATCTAGCAGGTGGCAGAGTCGATCTAGCAGGAGGAGTCGATCGGCGAGCGGAGTCGATATAACAACGACATCGATCTAGTAGGTGGCGGAGTCGATCTAGCAGCGGCATCGATCTAGTAGGTGGCGGAGTCGATCGGCGAGGTCAATCTAGCAGGCGGCGGAGACGATCGGCGAGGTCGATCTAGCAATTACGACGGAGTCGATCGGCGTCATGTGGTGGAGAGAGAGAGAGGTATATATATATATATATATTTTTTTTTTTTTGGTTAGGGTATTTTTGGTTGAGGCAGTGGCAGTTTTGTAGTTACTTTAGAAAAGATTGGTTTTTGGATATTTTACGTAAAAATTGCTGACAGGACGTGAGACTATGCATTGTGGGTTTGAGCTTATGTCCTTATTTATTTAAATATGTTGAAAGTTGATTTTTCTTTGTTTTGCAACTGTCTATAGTAGTGGTTTATCATTTTCTCTTACCCAAACCCAGCACATAGTATAACAGGTATTAGCCACTGGATATTTACCCACAAACCAGTTTGAAAGGGTATAATAAACCCACGGGTTACCCATCGGATAAGAATGCCAACCTTATCTGTGGAACCAACTAGTGCATATGCTCTTAGAAATAGGTCATACCTACCGATTGTAGCTCACTCGACTGCTATTTTTGAAAGTAACATATATTTGTGTCTCATCTCTCAATTCTGTTCTTGGACTAAATATTTGAAAAAAATTAAAAATATTATTGGTCTTCCTCCCTGGACCTCCCACAATGACGAACTTTTTTTTGTTTTTATCCTCTCAATAGAAAATAGAAAATGACATTAACAGTATTATTTCTCTCATTGGACCCAATCTCCCCTACCTTTTGACCCACCAGAACAAGATAAAACCCTATCCAGTGGGTCCAACCACGTGTCAGCATCTCTACGTCCAATCTCATGAACGGCGGCCAACGAACCGTGAGATTCTCCTCCCATCTTTTCCTGCAAAATTACCATAGAATTCCACAACACATCTCTCCGTATAAATAAGTAAATAACCACCCTCCCACACAAACAGCCTCTAGTTTTCAAGCTTCCCTCCAGTCTCTGTTTCTCTCTCCAAATCTCTCCCTGCAACTCCTCGATCAGTTTCTTTCTTCTTCCGAGTTCTCCTTTCTGGGTTTTCATCCTTCTCATCTGGGTCCTCCTTCTTTAGTTAATAGCCATGCTTCAAAATCAAGAGTTTAAACCGGGACAAGTGGACCCCACCGGCCGCGCCGAGACCGAATCTCCGCCGTCACAGCCTCCTCTTGTCATGAAGGAAGAGCAAGAACCGGAGCAGAGGTCTTCGCCGGCGATGTCGGTGGCGGTGAACAAGCCGAAACGGACGTCAACGAAAGACAGGCACACGAAAGTGGAGGGCCGCGGCCGGAGGATCCGAATGCCCGCCACGTGCGCGGCCCGGATCTTCCAGCTGACCCGGGAGCTCGGGCACAAGTCCGACGGCGAGACCATCCGTTGGCTACTGGAGCACGCCGAGCCGGCGATAATAGCCGCCACCGGCACCGGGACCATCCCGGCGATTGCCATGTCCGTCAACGGGTCGCTCAAAATCCCAACCACCGCGCCCGACTCCGGCGACCCGGCCAAGAAACGCAAGCGGCCTTGCAATAGCGACTACGTGGACCTAAACGACACCGTTTCGGCCGGGCTGGCTCCTCTGACCACCACAACCACTCAACAACGACCGACACCGCCACCGCCGCAGCCGGTTGGGCAAAGCGTGGTCCCCATGTGGGCCGTGACCTCAAACGGCGTCGTTCCGGGGACGTTCTTCATGGTCCCTCAAACTCAGTCCCCACACATATTCACATTCCCGGCCACCGCCACCGCCGCGTCGCCTTTCCTCAACATCTCGGCCCGGCCCATCTCCTCCTTCGTCTCCTCCATGGGCACCAACACCCTCTCGTTTATCTCCCCAGCTCCAACCCCTCCTCCTGCAGCCTCCGCCGCCATCACCCACAGCACCGTCGAGACCACCACCACCCCCCTCCGCGACAAGACGGAGCTCCAGTTCATGTCCGGGTCGTCAAAGCATTGACCACCGCGAAATCTCGGCGGTCTCGGTTCCCGCTCCTCCGTCGTCAGCTAGGGTTTTTCATTTTTTCAATTTTTTGTTCTCTCTTTTGAGCACGTGAGGGCGTGGAAAGTGGGGTCGGATTAGGCGGGGGGGAGGGGCCCACAGTAGGGTTTATAGGGTTGGGGTTTTGCGCTGTGGACCGTGTAAGAAGAAGGGTGGGTGAGGGCTGGGAATATATTTGTTATATATATTTGGAGGTGGTGGGCCAGCATAAATGTGTCAATGTGAAGGCGGGAGCGGGGCCCAATGGGTGGTGGGGACGGAAAACGGGACCGTTCGAGCACTACTGCCGAGGCGGCGGTCGCGTGTGGTGGCCCTACACGGGCAGGAAGGGAGAGAGAGATCGGGGCCGACGGGAATGGAGACACGTGGCCTCTTTAGAGGTGGTGGGTTTGTTTTGTTGGTGGGGCCCGGAGGATTCAGAGAGTGATGTAGGGGAAAATGGAAATGTGACGATGAAGATGAACATGGGGCGCAGGGGATGATGGTTACTGTTCATTTTTTTTGTGTGTGTGTTTTTATTTTCTTTTTGGTCCATGAGATTGTAAATTGAAGAAGAAAATATTATTATTATTTGGTAATGGACCTAATCTGAACACCAACTTGTATGATCTTGTTTTAATGGATGCTTTTATTCTTGCTTTGATATGAGAAGTTGATATTTAGATGATAACTAGGGGAAGCTCTACCTAAGGCTAAAGTCGATCCTTTGGATTGGAAGGAGCCCCCAGAGTAGAGCGCCTAACGGTATATAAACCGCAATGCCACAATGACGAAGATAGGATGAGGTTTGGCAAGATCAGCATGTAGAGGTGATGTCGAGATTGTGTGTGCTTTTGCCTCCACGGACCTCTACAAGCATTGCTCTATATTTGTAGATGCCGGTGGAGGATGACTAAAAAGAACGGTAGATAGGCAAGCGGGCAATGAAGATGAAGGGATCTGCAGTGGAGGGTTTGATCTTGCACCATAGCAAGCGGTATAAACCAATTCAGGTAACCAATGTCTATAGCCTAGTCGATAAACCAATACAAGTGACCAATGTATATATTCGAGTCGATAAATCAATAATGCGAGTAATTTTTTTTTTCTTTAGGCCTCGTTGAGTTGATGGAAATGAAATTGGTTTTTTGGTATTTCCTATGTACATAGGAAAATAAATTTCCCACTAGTTTTCCTACGAGGTGTTTGAGAACGTCGGGAAAATAACTAGAAAATGTATTGTATTTTCCTTTCCAATGTTCGGTTTATGCAAGGATATGAAAACAAGTAATATTTATTCACCAATTATATCCTTAGTATTATAATATAAAATATTCAAGATTCAAAAAAATTATGGATAATTTGGTAATAACATACATTAAAATAATATTTAAAAGATGCAATTAATGTGCAATTAATGTTGGGAAAGTACGAGGGAGATTGAATCTTATGGTATGTGGGAGGATCCAATTTCCCATCTATTTTCCCATATTGCAGTAAAGTCTTTCATTTCCTTAAAGGTGCCAAACAAAACAAATGAACAACTTTCCTTTCCTAACTTTTCCAATTCGTGAACTAAACAAAACCTATAAGTAGAATCATTAGTAACGGTTTTTTTTTTGGGTACGGTCGCGGAAGGATATGTAGTGTGAATAAGAGGGAACACTTTCACCGACACAGAATAAGAAAACAACAACAAAAAAAAACACTTACGAGAGACTCCATATTCGAGCGGATCTAAATGGAAAGCTGGGGGCACAAGAAACTGAAGAGAATTGATCCAGATAGCCGGCTAGACGATCTGCGATAAAGTTAGCTTCACAATATACATGTGGAAAGATGATTGAATCAAAGAAAGCCCGAAGATATCATGCACCAACACTTCAATTCTCACGGAGTACTATATTAACATCAGTTTTGCTTATTCCTGGGTTATTTGAACCTCTCAGCACTGTTCACTGTGCTATGAGGGGTAGCAAAACTAGCACACTAGCTGTGGTCAACTCCAGCCAGTTAAGAAGGTCATCCATCTCCACATTCAAATCACCCGTGGCTACAATATTTGGATTAACCATGTCTTGTGGGAGATATAGCGTTGCTAATTAACTGGAATTCTATATGCATCGATCATTGATTCGATTTTTTAGGTCCAGCATCATAAAACAAACATTGCGATTGAGAGAACAAGGTCGCTGATCTTGAAGTAGCAAAGCGAGGTGACACTATTGCTCACTAGATTGGTTATAGTAGATGAGTTGTGTAAGATTTTGTGTAAGGAGAAACGAGAAGATTTCATTCAAAAAATAGTAGTTGATTAAAGACGAGGCTTGACTAACAAACATAGGCTTGAGCCAAGTGAGTGACACCAATGATGTAGCAATGAAGGACATTTGATTTGCAATAATGTAGCACCTCCACTTGTACTAGTGTTAAAACCTGTGAGATTTGGAAGATCCTGGTAAAACTATGATCTTATTGTTGTAGTTCACTGCGTCCTCAGTTGCTACAACTCTGTACCAAAGATCTTCCAGTTGGAAAAGAGATTGAGCTGCATTAGATGTGAAGAGATATCATTAGCTTCTGTCCTGATAGTCTGGAAAACAATAGAAGCCTCCAATTCAGAGTTTCCATCGCGGATGAGCACACGGCCATGGTAGCCTCCGGTGAGGTTGTTGAGTCGATAGCAACATGTTAGGTCATATCTCTGTTGAAGTCCTCAACATGTTACTGTCATAGTTGCATTTTTGTCGAGGTTAACTCCATAGTTGTGCCTTGGTAAGAACAACGACGGCAAGTTCTGACAGCCCAGCCACAAGCCAAACATGCTTATAAGCCATAGGAACACCAAGTACCTCGATACTACTGCAATCACATTTCAGCAAGTATGTTGATAATATGTGGAGCTAGGACATAAAATACTCCAAGAAACAACCACCCAGAATAATTCCAAGTCATCTAATAGAAAGGCTATGAAAAAACCACTCAAATAAAGGGACAGTACAACTGAAAGCACCAGTATCTGATAAAGTAATTTTATCCCCAATCCTTAAACCACTGGATCCAGCACAACCTCAATAAGTTCGTCGTAAAAGTTTCCAACTTTCCCATTATCTATAACAAGACAAAAATACTTTGAAGACAAGAACATGAAAAGGAACACAGAATTTCGGAGCCCCAATCACTAAAAGAACTGCCGAGCCAAACCAATCTCAACTGTAGAGCGTGAAATTGCAACAACTTTTCAATTATATTCAACAGGAAATTGAACCCATGACTAGATTTTCATAACACAATAGGGAGAACCAACCAAGGCACCAAACAACAAGGAACAAAAACTAGCATTAACTAAGAGAGAACATTTCTTGCATGCAACCAAGAGGACAAAAGAAAATAGAATCCACATTGAGTAATACTAATGCCAAAAACACAAATCAAAATCATATTCAAATGCTTTTTGAAGCCTCACCATCAAGTTAATACTGACATTTTATTCATCAACAATCACCTCTGCAGTTCGTATAACTCAGTACAACTAGTCCTCCAAACAAACCTGTATAGTTTATAACTAATCATACAATCATATCTAATCATGATGCGACACTCGCTGATGTCTTAAGCTTCTTTGGTGGTGGGTTTCCTCCAGAGAGAAGGACATATGAATAGAAGCAGATCATTGCAGCACTAACAGCAGCGTAAAAGCCTGTAGGAAATACTTTCTTTGTCACTGCGTAGGTCTGAAGGTTTTTCCATAGAAGGACCGTGGCCAAAGTGGCTTGTCCGACAATGAAGGGTAAACTAGATTTTCCTTGCCTCCAGATCTTTAAGCTAAAGATGCTAAGGGCTAGAAGTGCCCCTCCAAACATGATGCCAGTGCCCAGTGTGGCAGGATTTCTGGAGAAAACAAAACCAAGAAGTTCACCACTCAGAACCATCCCACCAAATGGAATCCCGAAACAGAAATCATGAATCTTGGCTGCTTGTTTCGGTGGACCAACTTGTTCATCATCTAAAATGGGATCCGACTCTGCAGGGGATGCATCCCCTGTGTAACTAGCACAAATCCTTGTCTTTGAACTGCTTGCAAGGTTCATAGCAAGACTAGACAAAGACTTTGGGTAAAAAGTGCTTGTGCAAAGAAGTGAGGGACATCTTGAGATATGGAGGTGGCGATTCATTGCAGAGAAGCATGAGAGCTGCGAGGTTGTCCCTGCTGCGATTGTTCTCATGTTATCTGGTTTTAACCACCAAGAGTAACGAAGTGGTCACTAGCCAATATATAAGCCAAAGTACTGGATACAAAATCAGAATTTTGGGCAGATGGAATGCAAAATTTAATTCAAGATAACGCAATTACTCGAGCTATGAATTAAAAGAACACTTTCATTACAGTGAAGAGAGACAAGGTATCTACCTCAAACACCAACTTCTATATAGTACTGAAAATGACAAAATCGCAAATGTAGACTGCTAACCCTTTGACCAAAGACAGACAAAATCCAACAGATTGGAACAAATGCCACCATAGATAAACACTTTTTACGTCCCCGATTCTTCATCCCCAGCAACTGTGATGTTAAAAGCTTCTCAGTGAAAGACAACGCCCGAGCAGAGCAGACCGAAAGAAAAAATGTCGACACTCTTCCTACTTTCATAACATTAAGCCATTTCATTTGAATATCTATGCTTATGACCCTGAGTGCAATTCTTCAGAAGATCATACAACTACTACTACAACCTAGATTATCTTACATCAAACTTATTTTCCAATAAAACATTTAAACTGCAAGAATTGAGAAAACCAAACATAGCTAAACGACTAAAAGATTGTGACATATAGCAGATGCGGGATTCAAATCCTAACAATCTCGATGCCTAATCTAAGATATGGAAAGAAGCCAACTTCCACAGTCATTAGATCAGAACCAAATTGATTAACACGTTGCTCATCATTGCTCTCGCAAACAATAAAGGCAAATCAAACAAGAGGTTTTAAGGGAATCTGAAGCTTACCCGGAATTCGAGAATAGGCGAATATGATGAATCTCGAACGGAATGAAGGGTTGAGGAGGTGGGTTGTGGTCGCCGCTTGAAAAACAAGACTGGGTTTGTGTAGAAAGGGCTCTTCAACCATCGAGTTGTACACACTTCTACTTCATTTTCCTTCCTTTTCTGTTTTTAGCTTTTTATTTCTTTATTTATTATGATACATGCTCTAAACAGTCTTATCGTCTTGAATTTTGAATTTAAATTTTAAATTACTAAATAATCGAACAGTTCATGGCTTGATACATACTATACACATATGTATAGCAGCGAAACCCGTTGTATTTAGCATATTATTTCCTAATTTGATGAGAACTTTTTACTCAATAAGTTAGTCTAGTAGAAGCATGCTAAGCGAGTATGCAGACACTGCATGAGTTATCCTAGCATGTAGAAAGTCGTAGATTTGAAACCCAGCTTGAGTCTACAATCACAAACGAATGCCGTTCGGATATTTGAAAGTGGCTATAGATGTATTTATTATTATTATTATTATTATTATTATTTTCTAAGTGTTTGCCGATTTGTAGTATTTTGCATATGGCAATGTAGGGGTTAAGATTTCTGCAATGCCAGAACTTGTTTACATCAGTTCAGTTGAATTCTTCAAACCATAAAAATGTAAAAAGTAAGATGTCAGTTGAATTCTTCAAACCATCAAAATGTAAAAAGTAAGATCTGTCACAAAGGAATGGTAAGTAGATTATGAATACATAAAAGGCAGATGATAGTTCATCCAATCGTTACTGGACATGAAATAATCAATTAATTTAGAAATGGCTCCATTGTTTAATTTTTAGCTTAAGCAAAAGGATAAAACAAAAGATAACACCATAGAACAATTGCATACAATCATACATATAGCTTTTTATCAAACTGAAAAACCAAAGAGGAGAACTGAAAAATCACTGAACTTAAATTTTGGACGTTTTCCAGTTTCCTTTGTGGAAGTTACATGATATATTTTTCTAGCGACTGAGTGTATTATCAAAACTATGGCAATCAGTACATTTTAACTATACCAATCAAGAAAGAGAATGGAAAACGTAAGTACAAACAGGAAGAGCAGAAGAAAGGTCCTGCTGCTGGTATTTCGCTGGATTGCTTTGGAAAGCTCTTTGTTGCCGAGATCTACATTGTGTGTGGCTTCAACTGCCTGTTGGAGTTGCACAGAGATCATTAGCAGTAAATCTTTACAATGCACACTTATGCCTTTATACAAGATTCAACCATAAACCACTGATAAGTAACATTCTGGGAAAAGAAACAGTGGGAGAATGTAGCAAACATAAATCATGAAGCAACACGTATCAGATATCCACTCACTTGGTCATAAAGTTGTTCTATTTGTTCACGTTGTTGCAGAACATGTGTAGACATAAGGTGATTTAGTGCAGACATTTCAAACATCTTAGTTTCAGTTTCTTGAACTGCATCTAGAAGGCTAGTCAGCTCTACCTGCATTTCATAGCAAGAACAACAATACATAAACTGTAAGCAACTTTATGTGCTTGTAGGTTTGTATTTTAAAACGTAATGGAGCTAAGATGAACAGCTGATGACCTGTAGGGCGCGTGTTTCATCATCCAAAAGCTGTTGTTGGACCGTTAGAGACTGCGCCTGATATGCTTCAGGTTCCCTGACCTCTAAATTGTTAGAACTGAAGGTATCTTCGGATTCTTTTTTTGGAATCCGGTTAAGTTTTCTTCTTGGCATTGCTCTGCTAAAGGTATCTTGGAAGCGTATGGATCTTAGCTGATCATACCGGGATGTGACAGAATGGAGTCTCTCACTTAAAATCAAAACCTACAGGTTTGAGCACATGCATCAGAGAAACTTAGATAACCATGATGGCATTCAACCCCTGACTTGAGGAATATAAAATACCTGCTTGCTTGCCAGGATATTAACAACTTTCCCAATAATATAGCCTAGGAAAAATTAGCTTAAAAAAGAACAAAAACTGGATGATTTTCCTATCCAATCGAATCGGGCAAAAAAGGTAAGGTTTCTGAGTACTTAGGCTGGCTTATGTGCACAACAGACTATAGTATAAATGGACATATTCATATAACATGAGAAAGAATCATACCACACCATGCTTGTGTGCTTTAGTGTCAGCATTAGAGTGATCGGCCCTAATACCAAGCCAGCCCTTTGACTTTGCCTCGTCATCATTGATGCTATTTTTGAGAACACTAATCTGTTCTTGGCACACTTTAATAAAAGCACTAACCTGCATATAGAGATAGGAGTAAGCACAGAGAAAACCATACAGTTTGATTGGCAAAAATACAGAAATATATTTCACCAAGAAAAATAAAACAATAGCAAACTGAAGTCCAAAAAAACTTTACTGAAGAGCAAACTAAGTCCAGGAATCATGATATATATAAAAGGTAGCAATGACAGTAGAATCAGAGGAATAATTCTACGAATTTTCTGTAACAATATCTATAATCAACAGATGATATCACAATGTTAATTGAGAACTTACTTTCTGCTCAATGCTATCTCTTTCATGTTCAGTGGTGCGATGCCGATCCACATAATCCTTTCGATGTTTCAACATAAACTGTTCCAGAGCTCCAATGCTTTCAAGCTGAGTCATTTATGAAAGTAAATGGATCAAACACTAGCAATCTCCAATATAACTTAATATAAAGTCTATACCAATTCTGAAGAAGAATGTTCACTGAATCAAAGAATTAGACAGTGGATGCATGACATAGCCTAGAAGGGAGTAAAAATGAAAGTTCTGAATTGGATGTTGTCTGAGGATATTGACAGATAGAATACATCAGAATTAAACACATTTCCTTTAGTGTAACAAGTATTGACAATTATTTGCGACCACATACACTTTATTTTTTTTCCTTTTTGGGTGTTGCAGCAACAAATAAATGTAAGAATCGGACATGCAAAAAGAAAATATGGATAGCCATATTTGCTTGTCCTCAAGCACAGAGTGAAAATATGAATTCCGCAATGAGCATAGCCATATTTGCTTGTCCTCAAGCACAGAGTGAAAATATGAATTCCTTAGTGAGCATGGCCATATTTGCTTGTCCTCAAACAGAGTGAGAATATGTAGTATTTCCCTCTAACGTAACTTAACGAAGAGATATTTAAAAAGGACACGTCCTGCAATAATATAGAGAGTATTGAGGAACACCAAATCGCTCTATGATGCCCATGAACAATATGTCCTGATTTGACATAATAAGTTCCACTCTATGCAAACTAACTGAGTTAACAACAAGGGCATAGCTACTAAGTTCATATCTTTCTTTTGAAAGTGAGTATGTGATAAATATGGTGGTGGACATTAACCTGCTGTCAAATTTAGTGGAATAGTGATTTGAAAGCTCACTAAAGATTTTGGTAAATAATTCAACGACTTGGTAGAGGCATATAAATGTTCTATTAAGCCTGATTCTACTGTTAGCTAGCTCGGTGACCAAGTAAAGTTTGTTGGGCTGGTTAATTACTTTGTTGATTGCCACAACTCAAGAGAAGTAGAACACTTATTGCTTATTTGTGGCGCTAACACTGGTGCTTTAGGAAATGCCTACAATTTCTGCTTATGAAAAACAACGATCAACTGGAACACAGGTATCTCAAGCAACATATGCTCGCCAAGCCAAGAGAAAAATAACGGAAATATGGATATATCGGTAGGCATAAAACTTTCAAAACCAATAGAGTAAAACCATTTCCTTGAGAGAAACAGCAGGCCAACAATGGTGAAAAGAACCATTCCAACTGATAGTATCGAAACAAAATTAGTTTCTTCATACACTCTTGATTGACACACAGGGCATCCAAGTATTATTTGTTAGCTACGGATTCGGATACAGATGCATCAAGTAATCCCATCACTAAATCGGAAAATACTAGAATTTCATAGCAATAAAAACATTGGGTTAAAAGGCAAGGCATTGGGAAGTGTGCAAGAATATGTACCGTTTTGTAAGCAGCGCGGGTGAAAGGTGACCTTTGGCGAGGTGGGTGTATAATGAACTTGGCCATAACCGCTGCCAATTTGGACTGTAAATTTAAAACACTTGTGATTCAAACTCCAAAAAAAAACTAAAAAGTAATTTAGAGATTGATTGATTGATTGAAGAAACCTCGTTGTAGCCGGAAGAAATGGCAGCCTGCCGTACTGCGTCTTTGAAATCTTCCATCCTGTCTCTGAATTTCGCCATTCTTCAAATTGAGATCACACAATTCCGACGAGGAGTCGAGGACGCAGTGTTCACCTGCGATCTGCTTTTATACTTGACTCTGTTTCGTTCCCGGTTCGGGTCTCGTGGTCCGACCCGCATGTGACAATGGCTAATGTTTTTATTTTCTTCTTCTTTTTTTTGACAAACAAACAAAGATTACAAAGCACAAGAGTAGTGTTCACGTGGTAAAATTTATAGTCAGTTATCATTAAATTAACATTTAAGAATAGAAAACAAAACAACTCTTCTAAACAATAATTCTCCTCATCATTGGATTTAAATCCAATGGTGACTGACCACGAATCTCATGATCAGTTACTAACTATGTGAACATAACCCCCCTATGAGACTGCAACCTGGACTAAACTGATCGAAGTTAAAAGTAGAGAAAATTTTAAGAACAGTACATAACAAATGGTTCACTCCTAATTTTAGTGTTTAGAGTTTCAAAACAATCATAAATGTACATGACATTAGAATCACGACACATTTTTAGTACATGACGTCAGTAACGCCGTTAAAGTTTGATCGAAGTTAAAAGTATTTAATAAGAGCAGGAAAAAAAAATTGTTGAACCATGTGGTAGGGGTAGAACTTTGATGACTGAGACTAGCAATGGCGTTAGCAACAAAATTTATGAACATATTTTGCTCCACTAGACATGAATTTGAGCCGACTCGCTGGCAAATAAGAAAGCGTTATTTGTAAGACTCAAGAGTGTCTCATGAGCTTTGCTCTCTTTTGGTTGAGTTGCTTGAGTGCAAGCTATCAAAATTTTGATTTTTGGTACTGAAATCTAATTTCGATAATGTTTCAAGCGATGCTATGTTTCAATTTAAATCTTATACTGGTATATTTAAGTTATGAAACTTTTGAACATTCTTAAGCACCCGAGCTGCTTTAGGAATATTACTGATTCCATTCTTAGGCACTAAACAATGCCAGACTGGCAGTGGTTCGATTCTCTATGCCCAAAATGCATTCTCAGTTCTGTGTTGGTTTTCAAATTTAACTAATACTAAACTTAAATTTTTATAACACAATATGTAGTAAAATACTAAAAAGCTTAAAACAAGGGTGTCATCAGCAGGGACTGAACTACCATAGGATGCATACATGCTGCATAAAATGCATAAGGACACCGGGAAATAAACATCCTAGGCAACAAAAACAAAAGGCCACGAGAGCAAAATGATAGGGCAGTTGGAAATTCACATCAGAAACCTGAGCAGCCTAATGCTCTAGAGTTACCAAGGTTCCAGTTGATTTAGCAATTAACTTGGACAAGTAGATAAATGGCAGTCTGCTTAAGGCCGCCTTAGCATCTCCATAGCACAAAGTGTACAGAGGATCCAGTGCTTGAAGCTTCTAATGACCATACTTCTGAAACTCCCACTCACTGTTATCTGGAGCACCAAGACCAACCACAAAAAGATAGTTAGGAAAAAGCTGATAGACTGAAGGCAAAGAGTGGGAATCATAAATCATACCTAACGGGCACACTTGGCGGGTCTTGAGCCATCTACTAATGCAGTGAAAGTGAAATGCATGGTTACAAACACCTGCAACAATAAGAAGTTAAGAACCAATATCACAGACCAACAATCAGATATAGATTCCACAAGCTTGATACCAGTCATCAGATGCAAGCAATAATCAGTTCAATATACTACATAAGTACAAGGATCATTTTAACAAGCAACAAAAAGATTCTAGCATAATGACAAGTATCAGTTTCAAACAAAGAAAAGCAGAGACTAATGTCCATAAGCATGGTAAGATACAGCTTTGAGAGCACATATAAAACATATCAAACAAAGGAATTCAAGGACACTAACGCTAGGTAAAATTTGATGATATGATTCTGCAATACCACTACAAGAATCTCCAAAAACTATTTGGGAGATAAAAATCATAAAAATCAATCATAAAAGTGTTCAGTTCCGGGCTTAATGCCATAAACTTCTTTCATCAATGCGCCATAAACTTCTTTCATCAATGAGCCCAGCATGGCTACAAGCATTTAAAACCACCATAATCTGTCCATAATTTGGATCAACAGTTGGTTTAAACATCATCCAAGCATCACTTAGATTCCCACATTTAGCATACGTATCAATATGGCAAGAACCCAAGTGAACATCTGATAATGTAACCTATTTTCTGAACAACAAGTGCATGGATATTTTGACCCAGAAGCAAAACACAACGTTAGCACATGCAGAAACAACACTGCTCAGATAGAATCGATCCACCATAATCTGTCTGCAAAGCATAGAACGGAAAGTTATCAAAGCATATCCATGCTCACCATTAAGATCATACCCAGAAACCATTGTACTCCATGATATGAATTCAGTTTTCATCTCGTCACTCGTAAACTTAGACTTTGCTCTGGGAGGCATTTTTGAATATCAGTGACGCATTGTCCATTCCCCCACATTTCCAGTACATATCTATCAACGGAGTTCGATGATATCCATCATTTTCAATGCCAAGCCTCACAAGACAGCCGTGAATTTGTCTCCCGAGTTTGACAAGAGATAGAGAAGAAGCCAAACCCAGAGAGCTACAGAGAAAGTGATACCTTGAAACAAAACTCTGTTTCCCACCATCTCATGCTCCAATGCACATCTTTCATCCCCATTTTGCATTAACCTATATACGACTATTCAAACTAGAAACATATTTGGAGGGTAACCTTCTGAACAACTTCTCCATGTCTCCAATATGCATATATGCACCCATCATAATATTCCAAGTAACTGTATCTCTATCATTCAAACTAACCCTAAACCTTGCTGCATAATTTATCGCTCCATATTTGACGTAAACATCAAGAATTGCGTTCTCTAACACCAAATCCAATTCCCCATTTCTCAATATCCACCCACGAATTCCCTTCCCCATCGAAAACATGCTTAAACTAGAACGACTCTTCAAAACGCTCGATAACATAAATTAGTTCGATCAAACACACTCAACTTGCATCTCTATGAAAAGCTCCACCACCATTCTACAAGCTCCAGTCCGAGCAAAGTCAAAGATAAGTATAGTCCAACATTTTACAAGCTCCATCATTTTCCAAAAAGTATTTTTGACAGGAAAATGTTACTTTTGAAAACAGTAGTTTTCATTTTCTGTTTCTCTCTACGTCTAAAGCAGCTAACAGCTGATAAGCAACTAACATGTTGAAGAGATGGCTGAGAAGCAGATCAATTCTGTAATGAGCATAGCCTCATTAAATTTGCTTGTCCTCAAGCAGAGTTAAAATATGGTTATCCAATGAATTCCAACGTTTCCCTCTAACGTAACTTCAAAAATAATAATAATTAAAACGAGCATGTCCTACACTATCCTAGAATGTATCAGAGAACAACAAATTTTTCTAAGATACCCATGAACAATAGGTCTTGATTCGACATAATAACTTCCACTCTATGCAAACTAACTGAGTCAATAACAAGCGCATAGCAAACACATATTCTAAAAGACAGTAGCATAAACACAAATTCACAAGAAAAGGCATACCCCAAGCAACTGTGCACTCCTCGCTTGTAGCGCTTGCCTGGTTCGCCTGGCACTCAATGCCTATAACCACCACAAAAAAACACTCCAGTAAGTAAACCCTAACCAACACCACAAAATCTAAACTACATTGCAAAGCAGTCATTACAGTAAAAACTCACAAAGATCCATGATATGGTTTCGGCATATAGCACAGTTATCCACAACAATATCTGCAAACACCGAAAATCAAAACCATTTATCAAACAAATTTCAAACCAGAAGAAGGGGCTAGGGTTCCGATTAGCTACCCCAAGCCCAGAGAGCCACAGCATTCCACTTCTTGATCTCGAATCGCTTCGGCTTCTTCACCGAAGACGAGCCAGCGCCGCTGGAGCCTTCGCCTGCCGAAACCATCGGAACGTCGGAGTCCAATGTCGCCATCGCGAATGTGATTCAATCCCTAAACCTGAAGACAATTCAAGAAAATCAAAAATCGAAAATATGTGTTGCTTTGCAAGAACCCTAGGAGCGAACAGGGTATAGAGCTTTTGGGGTTTGGAAGATAGAGAGACCTGAAATCGGAGACGAGGACGGAATTTGATGACGCAAGCGTGACGTAGAACAGGCGCGAAAGAGAAGACCGGAGCGGCTGAAAGAGAATAGAGAAGCCTTTGGGGGTAATATATACAGCCACAGAGGTTCTAATCTAGTGTGGGAGGTGCCACAGTGTACACAAATTTTTCTTCTTGTTTTATATTTATATTTATTTTAAATGATTTTACGTTTTCAACTTGGGTTATTGTCTTGCGTATGGAGGACAAATATGATCATTGAAACACGTATGGTGTAGTCTCACTACAAATTTCAGGTCAGTAACGTATCACAAGTGAGCCTATAATCAAATAAGAATTATTGATTTAAGTGATCATAAATGTAAATCTAACTGTCCTAGTAACTGACCAGACCAGGTGAACACGACTTGTCTCTGAACCCTTTCTCTTTTTGTGTCGTCGTCCTCTGAGTTAAACCCTGGTCCCCAAACCCATACCTGAAACTTGAAGATCTGCAATCTCTCCCCTTAAAAGTAAAAGCTTTTAGTCTGCTAAATTGATCGATACCGTTTCCTCTTTGATGAGTTTTGATAATTTTGTTTTTTTAATTTGAACTAGATTTCATGCCATCTTTCTTTAATCCTGATTGAATTGGCTTGATTTCAATGGTGCTCCAAATTTTGAGCTTGAGGAATCCATTCCCATCTGCAATGGCTTTTCCACTCTTTGATTAAAGTTTGAAACTTTAGACTGATTGGTTTCTAATTTCAGTGTTGAATTGAAAACTATCTATATTGATTAAGGTGAATTAGTGATACATAGAGAAATGGGTTTCCGGGTTTAGTGGGAGATGAGTGGATGGTTTCGAGTATAGAGTTTACTTCTAGATGATCCTGTGATGCAGTCAAGCTTATCTTTTTGGTTCTGTGTTATATCTGTGCAGGATCAAATTAGTTTCATTGCCAAGTTACTGTTTGTTTTTCTTTGCTTTGATACTTGATTCAGTAATGGATAATACCGCACTGCCAGAGTGCTCTGTACCCGAAGATGTTATCCAGGCGCTTTTGAGTGTGTCAGACTCATCTAACCTTGTAGAGTCCGTTTAAAATTTAATACAAGTTTGTAAAACGGCTGATGGTCGTAAAGACCTTGCCGCTAAGAATGTTCTTCCCACAGTTATCCAGCTTGTTCAATCTCTCTCGTACCCCTCTGATCACTACCTTCTGACATTGTCTTTAAGGCTTCTAAGAAACTTGTGTGCTGGGGAGGTGGCGAATCAGAACTCGTTTGTTGAACAAAATGGAGTTGCAATCATATCCAATATTTTGAGTTCTGCAAGTTCTCTGGAGCCGGATTTCGGGATTATTTGTGTGGGATTGCAAGTTCTAGCTAATGCTGCATTGGCTGGAGAACGACAGCAGCACGCAATTTGGCAGCAACTCTTCTCAGAAAAATTTGTTGCTCTTGCATGAGTTCATAGCCAGAAGACTTGTGGTCCGCTGTGTATGATTATCTCCACTTGTTGTGATGGAACCCCTGAACTGGTTGCACAGCTCTGTGGTGACTGTGGAGTAACTATTTTGAAAGAGATTGTTAAGACTGCTGCTGCAGGTAATTATGGATATATATTTTTATTGCTTCTTACATTTAGCTTCAGTTTTTCTGTGAAACCGTTTATTGATGATTGATGACTGCCATTCATACCTTTCTTATGTTTTGTGTCTTAAATCAGTTGATTTTGGAGAAGATTGGTACAAATTGCTTCTTTCAAGAATCTGTTTAGTGGAACCTTACTTCCGGCCACTCTTCTATAGTTTAGAACATGCTGGTGAGAATGCTGAAGACACAGAAGGTGGGCGAGAGTCTTTCTCGAAAGAGCAAGAATTTTTGTTGAAAAACGTATCAGAGATCTTGAATGAGCGTCTTAGCGAGATAACTGTTCCCAATGATTTTGCTTTGTGTGTTTTTGGAATATTCAAGAACTCCATCAAGGTTCTTAGTTATGCAACAAGAGGCAGGTCTGGACTTCCAACAGGCTCTATTGACATTGATGTCCTGGGATACTCGCTCACTATCTTGAGAGATATATGTGCCCAAGGGACACTAAGAGGATCTACAAAGGATACCATGGATGTTGTGGATGCTCTGATCTCCTATGGTCTCATTGAATTGCTGTTGTCTTTGCTTCGTGACCTTGAGCCGCCAGCAATAATAAAGAAATCTATCAACCAAGCCGAGGACCAAGAAGGATCCAGTTCTTCTACGTTAAAACCATGTCCATATAAAGGCTTTCGGAGAGATATAGTTGGAGTTATCGGCAATTGTTTGTATGGAAGGAAGATTTTGCAAGACGAGTTTAGGAGAAAAGATGGGCTACTTCTGCTGTTGCAACAATGTGTAAGAGATGATGACAACCCGTACTTAAGGGAGTGGGGTATTTGGTGTCAGAGGAACTTGTTGGATCAGAACCAAGAAAATCAACGGGCAGTGGCAGAATTGGAACTTAAGGGGTCTGTTGATGTGCCTGCCCTTGCTCGACTTGGTCTCCGAGTAGAGATGAACCTGGCAACTGGACGTCTCTGGATAGCCATTTCACATGTAAAGAATGAGCAACTTGTGTAGTCTAGGGTAGTAGATAGACCATCTGTAGGATCTATTTTCTTATCAAGTTCAAGTTCATTGTTGCCTAGACTTTTATAATATAATTAACACAGTTTTAGCATTATTTAAATACAGTGCTTCAAGTTGGCCACACATAAACAAGATGCATTATTCTAAAAAAGAAGAAGAAAAAGCAAAGATGCATAGTCAGAGATGTTACCTGCATATCAACATTATAATGTGCCAAAATTGGCAGAGTTGTACAATGCGTTGTTGAACACCAAAAGTTAACCAAACTGTACAAAAGGAATTTATTGGAATTCTTCTATAAACAATCTGCAACTCTGGATGTGATGACCGGCAGATCAAATGCTCAGGTTTCCTTGAATGCCAAAGAAGTGACTTGGTCTACCAAAGAATGAAATTGAAAATAGAAAGAAACCCTAAAAGTGCCTATATCCTATCCTTCTATTGGTTTTGCTAAATACAACAAAAAAAAACGTTTCAAAACTGTTCTATAAAACTGAACTGGTGATCAAATTGTCAAATTTTCTTGAATGCCAAGGAAAGAACCGGTTATATTTCCTCCTGCATCTGGGAAACTCTCACATCCAGGAAGGGATGTGACTTTGCCTTTTCGATCAATTTCAACTGGATACTTCAATAGATGACCCCTCATCTCTGTAACCTCCTCAGCAGCAAATTGTTTCCAGTTCATCTCACCCATTGCTCTAACTCTCCTAACACATTCAAGACTCTCTGGTTCTCTAAAACAGTCCTCAACGGTTCCTGTGTGCTCTGCCCAAAGTGACATTCTATATCCAAATATCTATCAACCAAAACATTCGCAACTTCAGGCCATATAAGTGAAAAGGCATACATTCTCAAAAAAAAAAAAAAAAAAAAAGTGGAAAAAGCACACAAACAGTAGTAACTATGTCCCTTTATAGACTAATAATTCAAAACCAGCATATAATCTGGTTTCTGTGATTACCTGTCCGAGAGGACTAGAATGATTTCTTGCCCATGTATGATGAGGTTGGTAGGACCCCATTGCTATTTCAGTGTCTCTTGTCCCTTCCATAGACCGCTGATTGATGTTTGCGGACCCCAGTATAACATACTCATCATCGACTATCATTCCTTTTGAATGAACATAGATCATAAATCGCCTGCTTTTTTGACTAAATGCCTGGAAACAGGAGATGCAGAAGATATATAAGTATATATATGGTAAACAGATGCAAGGAAAATTGGGAATTAACAACAGTAACATATTAGAAAAAAAATTGCAACACCCTTCCTCTCATTCCAAATATCACAACCAGAATTAATAGGACATATCTGGCCTGCTGCTATTAGGTACAGGCACCTTCTGCCTAGAGGAGTAAACGAGCTCTTGGTTGTACCACGATTGGCATGTTTAGGGGTAAAACATTTACCTGTGGAGTGTTTGCTGCGTGAGGACTTCCAGAAACAGAGGTATCATTTGCATCTATAGCCTCACGATTACCAAGACAGAAGAAGTTTAGATAGTCTTGGGGGCAGAATGCACCTTCCAACCCCATTTCCACCAACGCCTTGTAAATTGTCTCATACATCATTTGCATTGTCTTGTGCTGCAACAATCAATAAAAGATCCTGACTTAAATTCAGAACTCAAGCAATACACAGTAGTAAATATTAGCCAAGGAATAATCCACACTGCATAAAGTTTTATTAGTAAACTTGGGTTTCCATCTTACAGTGTACTCACATGATCGAAATTAATAATTATTTTCTTAATAATCTCAGCTATCTCACTCCTTCCTTTATGCAACAGTTCTAAACAATGATATAACCAAAACATTGTAACCCATTCAGTTCCTCTATACCCTACTATTGATATTTGGATTCAAGTGAATATTGTTTTGGAGCTTAGTGTTATCACAATCTTCTTGAGCCCAAATGTCCTCACCACGAGAGGAGTCAGACATCTAACAATGAGTGAGCATTTCAAATTTGGAACACCACCTCTTAACCTACCCATGTTTCCAGTTACCAATTCCTCAACAGGCACAAATTTCACTAGAAATAGTATAGGCGCATTAAAAATTTGGAATTCTTATAACAGGTATCAACTACCAAGTAAACAGTTGAAGCCCACCTGCCAAAACAGAATTCTTTGTGTTGCTGCACCAGTTGGAACACCTTCTGGCCACATTGGAATAACAATATATGCAGCGAATCTCTGGCTTGCTCTGATTTTTTCAGCAATCTTAAGGGCAATTTCCATGGGAATCAAATTAGTAGCACCTGCATAAACATTAACAGATAGTTTAACCAAAGGAGCATGATTGCAGATTCAAAATATACAGCTAACCATGAACTAGCTCTTAAACATAGGTTCTTTGGTGGACCATATATTTTAAGACAGTTGAGTACTTCCACGCTAACCCATGCACTGTAAAACTCATACTCATAAGTAATAACTCAGCCACTGTGAATTTAATCTTAAAAAGTAAGGTGCATAGCTATCAATATGGTCTCTCCAAACCAAAATTTTCGTCTGTATATTAACAAATATGATGACTATCATTTCAATCTTGAAAAGCAACAGTTTTACCAAATAAAAATTTTACTTACCTAAGTCTTTATATTGACTCCAATTGTATGAAGACCCAATAAAATATTGATTCTCTATATATAAGAAATGTTGGGCAGCACGGATGGCCTTCACATATGCTGTATGTATGCTCATGTCGATCAGCACATTCTTTCCGCACACCAGATTCTGTAAGAGAAGTGCACTAATCACCGGTCCGAACTCAACTTCCAAAAGGTCACAGTAAAGAGAAAATTATCAGTAAATGTTTTTCACCTTGCTTGTTGCTTCTTTTGGATCCTTCGGGAAACCTTTAACAGAGTTTGAATCAATTGAACGGAAGATCTGCATTGGTGAAACGCCAGGGAAAGATTATTGGTTTTAATAGTTTACTTTTCTTATTTTGAATTTCTGGTTTGGATATAGGATTTACTTGGTCCCACCCCATTTACTAGTCGAGCAAGTTCCAGAGGCAACCTCAATAATCAGTCATAATCTCATTACCTGAACATGCCAAGTTTCAGGATCGTAGTCACTAGTGGAAGCAGCATGGGATGCTCCAATTATGTCTGGAATCCTTTCCAACTTGAGCAAAGAATCATTGTAGGTGCTTTTTTTCAGTTTCTTCATCCGTTGTGGTTTTGAAGCCTTTAACCAACGCTCCTCAAAGTTGGTCAGAACATCATATGCTGCTGGACCATCAAGCCTAGAGTGCAAATCATGCCATGGCTCTCTTGGACAACCAGCAGTGCTACCCTTTAAAGTGATAAGAAAAAAACATATCAGAGAAACAATTGCGTTAGTTACTAAAAAAATAACAGTAGCACACAATGTGCCTATTTCTTGGCAAAAATTCACAAGTGCTTAGTCTATATACAGGAAGGATGAATGTACATACTGGTGGTCTAACTGTATGTCTGCCTCTAAATACTGAAAGATTACATATGAGGTAGAACAGCAGTACAAAATTATACTATAAATTTCTACTGTGATTTTGATGTTTTCACCTAGCCCATATCTTAATGCATTTTGCACTTGTTTCTTCAGTATAACTTTCAGTTTGAATCACTAAGGGACATCATTATTTCACGTGATATAAGTTGGTAGCTGCCAAGGGACATCATTATTTCACATGATATAAATCGGTTGCTGCCTCTGTGCCATTCGGAATAGTTGAGAGTTGAGACAAGTTAAGGATTTTAAGAAAACTCAACCATGAAATTACAAAGAGAAGATCTGATAATTACCGTGAACGTTGGGTTGTGATAGTCATCTTTATGCGCTGTTTTCAACGTCTTAAATAGTTCATGGTTTGGAGTATCATATCGCCCATCACATAAGTCAAGTCCTCCGACAAAAGCCAGGATTTTCCTCTTATTATGGCCAGCATCAGCATCCACAATTACAGTTTTCTGATGGTGCGTATAGATTGTCCCAACTTCCTAAAAATCCAAAACAAGAAGCAATTCAAAGCCACACATTTCACAATACAGAAGTAAAAAAGAATCTACGGAATAACATCAAGACCAATACATGAATTGAAGTTATATTACTCAACTTAGTTAAGCCGAAATTTCAGCTAACCAAAGGTAAAAAAGAGTTAGACTTTGGCTATATGAAATAATAGTGTTTAAACAATCCCTATTGCTCTGCCTTTTTATCTACCTATAATAAAATATAAAATTAGCTCATAAAATGAGAAGAAAGGAAGACATTTTCAGAAAAAATAATGTTAACATGATCTGGAACTCTATGTTATGCCTTCTGCACAGAAATATATGGAAGAATTGTGCTGTGGAGTTCATTCTTTACAAAGTTATTGAAAAGTTAAGCGTTAATTGTTTATTTTGCAACTCATAGATAAACAGCTTAACTATTGAGTTTATTCAAATCCTGCAAGAAACTGAGAATACTTGCAAATCTCCAGAAGTTTTGTCAAACATATAAAGATGGAAAAGCAGAAAATAATTGATTATGCTTACCCTTTGCTTAACCCAGCTATGTTGTTTTCCAGCAGTGCGGGGGCAAAGCAATACTTGCACCGAAGAGTGCTTGAAAAACCGCCGAATTTCCTCATCATCGGTTTGCATGATTCCATCCTGCAACAAATACTTTCAGGCACATACACACAAAAACTAACTAAAAGGACCTGCTTCAAAGAATCACATAAATCTTGTACTTATATAAAGGTAAGCAATTCAATGATATAATCAGATTCAAAGTCCCTTAAGATAGCTTTTCCGGAATTTAAAATTTAAAAGGTACTTACTGTTTTATAGCCCAAAATGCTCCTTGAAGTAGGGTCATCCCAAACAAGCAGCAGCACTCTCACTCCTTCCTGGGACTTGGATCTCAGAAGATCACCTATGGTGACATTTGATGCAGCACCACCATCCCGAACCAGTTTGACATTGTGCCAAACTGACCACCCAGCAATGTAAATCAAACGCCGTGCTTGACGTATTGCATCATATATGTCATTCCAACACTTCCCATGCACATATGGCATCCCCCCATCTAAAATTAGGTTCGGAAGACAACCGTCTGGTACGTGAGCATCTTGGTAAAGAGTAACCTTTCCACCAGTCCTAAGAGGAAAATAGGTGCCAGGAACACCATAGTAATCAGGGCCTGCCCCAACTCCATTATGATAAATGCTCAATCTCTCAATTGGAGTGTACTGAATTGAAAGACTTAGGACCGCTCCAGGTTTACAAGGCTTCCCACTAGCATTCAGGATCGGGTAAATTCCCTCAACTCTTGCTCCTGAGTATATAACTTCTACCGGAATAGCCACGACTCCAATACGCTGGGATCCCACTACATCACTATCTTTAACAACAAAGTGCACTTCAGCCGCATTGTGGGCAACTGGAACATTGAAATGTTGTGTCCAAACAGGAAATTCAGAATTGCTTATCACATATGTCCTCCCAATTACAGCATTTGCAACTGAAATCGACACATATGGATCACTAGTAATCCCACGGTTTGACTGCCCATCAGCTTTGTTGGTTCCAGTCCCTGGAAAGCTCATAAGCATATCCCCTAAAGTCTTGTGGAACATGTCCATATTCGGCAGGTTTTTCGCCTCATACACCCAAATATCCAGATTCCCATGTAACAGCAAATCCTTCAAAGATCCTTTATTCTGCAATGGAACAATCTGCAAACTCTGGCTATGTTGCGAGCCATTGATTGAAGCTGTTGGGGTTAAAACAGGAGCTGGCGGTTGTTCCACCTGACCCGAACAAGTGTTACTCGCCTCCCAACTCGAAAAAGAGCTATTAGGATACTCATAAAACTCCCCAACCTTATCAAACCTTGCACTCGAAGGTGCTGATGGCGCCACTGCATTTTCATTTGGTTGGTTCTCAGACATATGCAGATTACTCAAAGCCTGATCCAATGGAGGGTAAGTAGAAGCCTCAGTTCCTACAGGCCAACTCTCATACCTCTGGTGAAGAGAGAACCTACTAGCATGCAGAAGATTCTGTTGGGGGCTTTCAGGAGGAGGGTACATCCCCGACTGCTGATACTGAAATTGATTAGACTCATACTTAAAACTACCACTGCCCTGGTGCTGAAGGATTGGTAGAGGACCACTCTGAGCCCTTGGCCGGGCCGGCGGGTATGGATAGGGATAAGGGGCCTGACTGTAGTTGAAAGAGCCTGACTGGAGTGAGGCCAAGGAAGGTGATGTGGGATAGGATGTGGGTGATGGAGGATAGGATGTAGGTGATGGAGGGTGAGTAGTGGAAGAAGGTGCAAGTGATGGAGGGTATGCAGAAGAAGGAGGTGAAGCTGAAGAAGGGTAGGGATATGGGGCAGTTTGGTAAGGAGGGTATGAAGTATAAGGGTATGGATAGGGAGCAGGAGCAGGACCAGGTGGGAATTGATCTGGTGGAGGAGAGTATTGAGCAGGAGGGTATTGATCTGAAGGAGGAGGTGGGTATTGAGCAGGGTGAGCATTCTGTGGGTATGGGTAAGCACTCTGGTATGGTGGATAGTATGGTGGTGGAGAACCATTGTTATCCATCACTGAGCTTAGTTTTCTTGGTCCTTTTTTTCTCACAGAAAATGAATCAAAAGCCTATATATCTCTAATGGGTTTCCTATCAAGATTCTGTAATACATGTATTCTTGAACTTGATCACACAAACCAAATAAAGATTCAATCTTTGAGCAAGAGTCCCTCTCTTTTCACAGAAACTGAATCAAAAACATATATATATCTGTAATACATGTATTGTTGAGCTTGATCCCCAACTCCAGCTAACGATGGAGTTTTCACTTTTCAATCACAGAACCAAATAAAGATCCAATCTTTGAGCAAAAGATCAATTGGGTATTACAGTCCTAGTGAGAACACAATCCTATTGAACAAGAAAAGCTGAATTGGTAGAAGAACCAATGAGTATGTTAGGATTACACAGAGAGAAAACTTAAAGGGGTTACCTTGTTAGAATCACCAAAACAAAATTTAATGAGGGGGGGGGGGGGGGGGGGGGGGGCGGCAAAGTTGGAACCTTCAGAGAAAAAGCTGCTCCATTAAATCTTCTTCTGCTGAATATCTTTGTGTTTGACGAAAGCGTGTGCAGTAATTAGGATCAGAGAGATCATCGTATTTTGCCCAAACCAGAAGAATGTTTACGTTTCCCAGCGGCCGGTTACCGTTACCGTTGATGTACACGTGGAGGGGTATGGTTGGTTGGTCGACAACCAGCTCAGCGGTTTCTGACAGAACATAACATAAGACAAAATCAGAAGAAAGAAAAGGTAGGGCGTCTCTGTCTGATCAGAACAACATCAACTCATCAAGTACGACGTGATGACGCAATAAAGCCAATAACTAACCAGGATTTATTATCATGTTTTTTCTTCTGAAAATACCATATTCCCCTCATAAATGGAAGCAAGGGTCTTTGGTTTGGAAATAGGTCAGTCATCTTTCCTAAAATGTTACAAAGTGTTATTTCATTTAGGTCAGTCAGTGGCCAGATATTCTCTTTCCTAAAATGTTACAAAGTGTTATAGGATCTTTTACACAATCTGATTTAGAATGTCACAAGATGGTGACCTACATGACCCTTTTTGCTATCAAGTTGTTCGAAAGATGTAGATGCTCTTCAAAGAGCAACTAGGATTTTTTTTTTTTTGGTGGGAAGACTCTTCCAAGTGAATACCATATATAGTGTTACATCCAATATGAACATTACTATTCAAAATAGTGAAACAAGTGATGCGTATCCATGCCATTTATGTGATGAAACACATAACGTGGGTGCATCATGGATTTTCATCTTTTCTTTGGCTGTTTTCCAAAAGATGCATCATTTGTTCCAACACATATAGATGGTATAGAGAAGGGATGGGTGAGTTTGTTGTGGAAAATGTGGCCATGATAACAGATATTTAGGTAAGGATATCGTATAATATTCAAGACCAAACTCTAATTTGACTAAAAGTCCATCCATTAATTTGCAGGAGCAGCTTTCTCAAAGAGTTTATGGTCCTGTGCTAATAGGATATTTAGTTCTATTCTTTCCCTAAAACAAATATTGAATGTAAAAGTAAAACTTGCATGAACCCAATGCCTCCTGGTAAAACAAACATCTTAAAAGTAAGAGTAAGAGTTACTGGACGGACTGGTTCTTTAAATTACCTAATCATCTATGCGTACTTGTAACACAAGAACAGATCATTTCGCAAGAATCAGGATTCCAACATCAGCGATCTTGAAACACATTTACTATTCTTATAACCAAAGATGCAGTAGACTCAAGAGATAGGAAAAGACTTCACTGTAGAGTTCGGCTCAGGGTACCTTACAAAAGCTTTGAGAGCAGAACAAAAGTGGTGCATGCTCACACCATCAGGAGGAAGATACACTGACATATCACACCATTCAAGCATCTTGGAATTATCTGCCATCTTTGATGAATAAAATTGCAGTTTCCGGGACCTGAAGAGAAATAGTTTCAGTTTAGTTTCTAGGTTACATATAAACTGACATATTCCAACAATATTCCCACACACTCTTTATCACAATGGTATGTGGTTCAGATGCACACAAGAAGTTTCACATATATGACAATCTTAAGCATCTTAGTGACTGTTGTTCGAACAACAGAATGAGGTCACCATAACCCCTCCCTCTTGGTATGTAGGGGAAACAAAATGCTCTTAGCCAGCACAACTCATACCTAATACCAAAATTATGGCATCTTATTCCTATGAAGTTAAATGTCTCAAGCAGTTCAAGAGTTATGGAATTTTGAGAAACTCTATTATGCTATAAACACTGTAACTGAACACCAAGAAAACAGGTATTATAAATAACTGAATACAAATTGAACAGTTGACCATTCTGAACACCTTAAGCACTTAAGGTATATGGTTCTAGTCCCAGAGAGGAGTACAGGTTAACTATGCACAACAGACTAGGAAAGCAAAAAAGACTAGGAAAGCAACTACGGAAATTACATTACGACAGAAGAAACAAATCTTCTCTTGCAGCTCCCTTAAACCCACAGGGTTCAAGAAACTCGAATCCCCCAATCAAACTACTAAGTTCCCAACTCTTTCATATTCAAGAAATCACAACCATAATCTTGGACTTGTGACTGTAGGATGTCAGCGACCTTTATCGCCATAACTAAAAAATATGCTAAAATGAACAAGACCAGTACAACACACACAATACAGCCTTAAAAAAACAAATATGTATGAATAAATTTTTGATGTTAATAAACAAACCTCGTTCAATCTCCACTCTGATATAGTGCAAAACAATTTGGAAGTTTTTTTTTGATGAGTTAGAAGCAGGGTCTGAATCTTTCCCAAAGATGGCAAATGTGAAGAAAGAAACTTTTGAAATCTGAATGCCCTTCATTTCTCTCTCTACACCAGATCCATAGAGGAACAAGTGTCTGTGAAATGGAGAGCCAGAAGGAGTTCTCCACAGCTATAATTTCCTCCGCTGACATCAAATTGGATGAGAAATCGATATATGCAGTCGTTGTACAATTTATTTACATTTACACCAACAGGCAAAATCAATACAAGATGATGCTGATAGCAGGCTTCAACCAACACATATCAAGCACGCCGTTTACTAAGACGCCAGGAGTTTGGTTCATGGTATCTGTCATATAGTGGTTCAATACGTTCTTGACGCTTGCGCTTACTCATCTTAGTAGGATCAGCCACCTTGAAGAACCTGGGTGCTAGTTCCACAAGCCATTTGGGGTCAACAACTGTAACCTCCCGCATATACTCCTTTGTAGTCATAACCAACTCATGGTAGATGACCCAATCCGGTTGTCTCTGGAAGAGAGCACTGCTTGGATGGATATAAACTGGCTGATTCTCCACTAGGGTTCTATAACCCTCTTGTGGGTCCTTTCTAGCACCATGGAAGAAAAAGCCTGCAGTAATTGCCTTCCTGATCTTCGTAAAATTCTTTCCAGCACTCACAACATCCAGTTTATACCTGAAAATCAGAAATTGTAGTCAGAACACAATTCAACCATCAAATGAGAAAACACCTTTAAAGAGTATATATGCACCAAAACATGTAAAATTATTTTTCATGCAAATCTGAATCTAGAAAAAAGTGCCCAAACAGCCATTACATACAGCATGATGAATTTATGATCAGAATACAGCAAGACAACTTAGAAGAACATACTTATCCATGATGCTTAGAAGCTGTTTTCGGACATCCTGCGCCCTCCTAAGGGATCGAGACTGAACGAAGTTCTCAAAACACCAAGGCCCTGAAAAGTTCTTAGCTTTCCAAGCCTCATAGACTGCAAGTAAAGTCAGATGATCTCCCTCTGGCTGGAAAAACTTGGCTCTCTTCTGATCAGCCTGGGCTTGCTTTTCCCTAGGCCTGTAAAATATATTTCCTGTCTGAATCATAGCAATGATAGTCAGGATCTCATCACTACATCCAAGGTCCACGCTGGCCAGAAGCATCTTAGATAATGGTGGATCCAGAGGAAACTCAGCCATTTTCCTACCCAACTTGGTCAGAAGACCCTCTTCATCTAGCGCTCCTAAACTGTAAAGTTGTTCCATAGCAGAAATGAGTGCCTGGGGTGAAGGAGGATCCATAAAATCAAAAGACAAGAGATCATTTATCCCCATTGCTTTCATCGTAAGTGTAGTAGTCCCAAGGTTTATCCTCTGAATTTCTGGAACTGAAGTAGGGGACATCTCATTCCGGTATGCACTCTCAGTGTAAAGGCGGTAACATTTCCCAGGCCCAGTACGGCCAGCACGTCCAGCTCGCTGCTTGGCTGATGCTTGTGAAATTGGGGTAATGACCAGTGAATCTAGCCCCTGCTTTGGGTTATAAACATTTTGCTTTGCAAATCCAGGGTCAATTACATAAAATATCCCATCGATGGTCAGTGATGCCTCGGCTATATTAGTAGCCACAACTACTTTCCTCTTCCCAGGTGGGGCTGGATCAAATATCCTTGACTGCATTTCACTAGGAAGGGCACTATAAACTGGTAAGATAATCAACTCGGGCACATTTTTACCAAGACCCTTCATCCTCTCGTAAAGTGACTGGCATGCAAAATCAATTTCTTCCTGTCCCGTCAAGAAGAGAAGGATGTCACCTTCCGGCTCTGTTAAGTGAATTTGTAGAACAGTGATTAACGATGCATCAAGGTAATCACTTTCTGGCTGCTTGGTGTAGAGTATCTCTACAGGAAAAGTTCTTCCAGGGATAGTGAAAATGTTACAGTTGAAGAAATAAGCTGAAAACTTCTCAGCATCCAAGGTAGCAGATGTGACAATCAAACGAAGGTCTGGCCTACGCTTCACAAGTTTCTTCAATAATCCAAAAAGAACATCTGTATGGATTGTTCTCTCATGAGCTTCATCAAGCATAACCACAGAGTATTGAGAAAGATTCTCGTCAATCAGTATCTCTCTAAGAAGCATACCATCTGTCATGTACTTGATTACAGTATCAGGCCCAGTGCAGTCCTCAAAACGAATCGCATATCCAACTTCCTCCCCCAGACGACAACCAAACTCTTCCGCAACCCTCTTGGCTACAGACATTGCAGCCACCCTACGTGGTTGTGTACACCCAATCTTACCCATTGTCGTGTAACCAGCTTCTGCAAGATACTGTGTCACCTGAGTTGTCTTGCCTGAACCAGTCTCACCAATGACAACAAGAACTTGATTGTCATGCACTGCCTGAACCAATTCTTTCTTCAGCTTATAGATAGGCAAGCTCTGCCTCTGTTCCTGAATTGAGAGCTTTGACCTCTGTCCAAAAGTGACAGTCTTCCCAAAAGCATCCTTCTTCCACTCAGGCATGTCATAGGCCGACAATCCAACACCTCTAAGTTCCTGTGCAAGATGCCTCTCACCAGTCTCTGGCATTGGATCTTCCCAAGGACGATTTAGATCCTTTGGGATTGAATCCAACATGGTTCTTTGCTGCTGCTCACGCACTTCTCTACGCTCCTTAATGAGTGCAGATTGAAGTGCAGCTGCACGACTCAATGACCCTTCTGGATTCTTAAAGATTTTCACAGGTGACATATCTACTGAATACCTGGTTTGCCCTTGCAAAAAGGCTGGCTCATCCTCATTAAGCTCAATCTCAAGTTCTTCCTCAGCTCCTTCTTCTTCAAAAAGCATCCCATCTGTTTCTTCATCATACATTGGATACTCTTTGACACCCAAAACACCCGAGGCAATCAGCTGTTTGGCTTCCCACTTTTCTGGTGAGCTCATTCTCTTCAATGGCCGGCGAGATGGGGCAGTAACATCCTCTTCCACAATCCTTATCCCAGAGAGACCTGTCCTTGTCACAGGCCCCTCATCCTTTGATATCGACGGGTTTGTCCTAAGAGAATCATCCTCTGAGTTCTTCTTCAGAGGAAGCAAATCCTGGCCAGTATGCTGATCAACATCTCTCATTGAAAGGCTCAACTTTTGACCAGATATTGAAATCACCTTAACATAGACCTCTTGATCCCTCTTCACCACATCTTTAGCATTTCCAATTCGACGAGTCGCAATCTGCGAAACATGAACCAAACCCTCCTTCCCTCTAAAGTCGCTGAACTGAACAAAGCAACCCGTGTCCATCACTTTTGATACCCTACCCTTATAAACCTTATACAATTCAGGCTCCTCAGAATGATGCAGTCCATTCCGCTGATCTCTACTTCCTCTCCTATCACCATCATCGTCTTCTCTAACATCACCATCCTCTACATAATCATCCCTCCTGTGCTTGTTGGAACGATCTGTAAGCCTTCCCTTATCATAATCATGATAATGTCTATCTCGCCGCCTTTCATCTCTATCATACCTATCCCTTCCCCTCTCTCTTCTGTCCCTATCCCTATCCCTATCTCGGTCTCTGTCTCTGTCTCTTTCTCGATCTGTATCTCTTTCCCTACCTCTACCTCTGGGCCTATCTTCTTCACGCTCATCTCCCCATTCTTCTCTGTCATTTCGCTTTTCCTTGGTCTCCATCTCAATTTCCCTCTGGATATCCTTTACCCTATCCCTGTTATCAGCAATAGACAAAGCCTTGAACTTGCTTTTACTACCTTCAGCAGTGCTCTCTTTCATTGAGTCGTTCTCAGACTTTGCCTTTGGAGGAAGAATTGCGTGAATGATAGTGAGGAGTGTACGGACAAAGTAATCAGGCATCTCGGCACCGTGTTCCTTCAATTTGGCATCAAATTCATCCACACTCTCACAGTTTCGTCCCATTTCAGTTATGAACTCGGCTAGAACTTTGTCCCCAAACCCTAAATGAGTTTCCAGCTCTGAACAGACCTTGGAAACCAAGGAAAGGTACTCGAGCTTCTTCAAACCATCATCGATGGCAGCCATTGTTGGAGATTGGTTATTTAAACACTGCAAAAGAAAAGGAGTATTAGTAACAAGGGTTCATACAAAAACCAAATTCTTCGACCTCGTTCCATCATCTATCATTTTCCTTATTTCATGTTAAATAGACAAGGGATGATACACTAAGACAATTAGTCAGAAAAAAGGCAAAAAGTAGATGAACAAAAAAAAAAAAATGAAAGCAGAGAGACAAAGATAAGGAAAACCAAAAACCATGTCACCCAACAATCAATCCTCCAAATTTCAACATCTATCCCAAAATCAAAAGACGTCAAGAGAGAAAAGCCCTACAGTGCAACTCTATGGACCACCAGGGATCTTTTCCCCACAACAAGGGCATCATTTTTTTAGTCCAGCAAATTTTTCCAGACAGACGACACGTTCATAATAGTTCTATTACAATCCAACCTCTCCAAAACCACGATATGAACTGAGTATAAAATATAATCAAGCTTGAAAACACAGAAGAGGACCATAGAGGTTAACATACAACTATGTTAATCAATTTCATTATTGAGATAACTAGTAGTTTACTAACGAAACTCCCAGACATTGATGAACAATGCTCCAGCATCAATTCCAAATACGTAATTTTCATTCAATAATTAGAGAAATCACCACAAAAAGGAACTAAACTCGGCCCAAAACCTCCTCAAATTGCCAAATCCCAGAATGCGCTACAGATTATCAAACCCAGCCAAACACATCAATCCACCTCGTAGAACCACACCGCCTGATCCCTAATCCCTAATCCAATTTTAAATCACGAGAAGCAAAAACTAATACTCCAGTAAAACAGATAATCGATTCGAAAATCACTGGAAACAACAAAACCTAGCACATCCAACTACGAAAAAGGAGAAACAGAGAACGAGAAAACGAAGGAGGCTGCGATAGGGTACCAGGACGGCGGCGGAGCAGAATCTCCGATGCGACGGATAAAGGCGACGGCGACGGAATGGCGGCAGCGGAAGCGGAGAGAGGCTTGGAAAGAAAAGAGAAAAGAGTTTTTGAACCTCCCACAAGTCTTTGATTAAGTAGCCGTGTATCGGGCGGCCCGATTCGGTTGGACAGAAACCCGGTCTAGTACTTAAAACCGACCCGTTTTGGGTTCACCTTGCCGCCTTAATTAATTGATTGGGCTGATCCAATTGGGAAAAAACCCAGCTGGACCGGCCAGCTAACCAATTAGGGCCCGACACACGTCTATTTCTAAATTATTAATTCGATCAACACATCAGGCCAGGCATAAAAGATAGTTTCAAGAGGACCGCGAGGAGATGCATAAACCCTGCATTTGGTTTCAATCTTCACATTCCTGTATCCCTCACAAACCTTTAAGAGTTGTAATTAAGAAGTAGAGCAGGGACAAAACCGTAATTTCTAGAAACACGGACAGTGTATGAACAGTGCAAGCTCCTAACTCAAAAATATAGTATATAGTAAATGATTGATCAAGCAAGCAGTGTCCCGCAGAAAATAGGTCCAGTGAAAAGTTTGCATTGAATACTCTCTATGTTATTATGTTAAGCCAGTGTAAAGATCATTCAAGTAGTACTGCTTGTTACTCCATGTATATGATGAGATTATCCATGTTTTGTTTTGTCATAAAATTGTTCATGTAGGTGCATTATTATCGTTTCTTGAAAGTTAAAAGAAACAAGATGTAAATCTGCATGATGATGTAAAGAGAAATGAGTTTGTCAACTAACTTCAATATAAAGCACTGATCCATAAAACTCAAAGTTCGAATTCTGAATTTGGCGAATAGCATCATAATCATATGGGTTTATGATAGAGACAATTAGGCATACATAGAACATTGTAGGTTATCATCATTCTTACAAAATGATGAGCTCTGATCAGAAGTTGATCGGAACCTAAAAAAAGAACAATACTTGGGGTAAAAGAAATACTTGCATGAACCTAATGCCTTGGGGCAGAATTAAAACAATCAAGTAGATCTGAATTTTTTTCTCCAGATAGATACATATTTGGTTCATAAATCACATACATTAGTAGTCTTGCATGCTGTATCCAATGTTATGAAAATTTCCATATTCTGTTAATGAATTCTGGGATAAGTCACCTCTCTTTTCTCCACCAATAGTCCTAAACTAGAGGTTGCGTTGCTTCTGTTTAGCTTTAGAACAGTTACACCCATATCACTGCAATGGGACTTCTAACCCTATATTTCTCACTCACCCAAACTAAGGATCCAAAGGATGAATTGGTTGTAGCACTCGCTCCAACAAAACTAACCTTGTAGCTCAATTTTTCACCCATCTTCTTAAAAACCAATTTCCTAGGCTCAACAGTAACTGATACTCCAATGGGTGCTTCCACTTGCACTGCATAAGTACTAGGGTTAATAGCACCAACATTTGTCACTGTCCTCATGTATGTCGCACTCATTTTCCTGCCATCTCTTCTGAAAACCACTGAGAATGAAGGGTAGTTCAAGTTGCCGGGCTGAAGAACTGTGCTATTGCTAGGACAAGTGAAGTTACTAATCCCACTGGAGAAGAGAGCTATTTGGGGAGATGTGTAATTCAAGCTACACAAATAGAGCAGGTAGTCATTGGTGGTGATATCGTAAATTAGTCCCGGATCAGCAGCACTTTCAGGGTCTGCATGCCCTGAACCAAACGCAAATGGGTTAGCTGGTTGAGAATTGTTTGAGCCAAAGTCAGAAATTGGAGAGCCTTTGTTGTTTAGTGTATAAGCTGTAGTCATGAGCGCAGATTTGATTGCTGCAGCTGACCAATCTTTGTGCACTGATTTGATAAGAGCAGCTAAGCCACTAACATGAGGGCAAGACATTGAAGTGCCTGAGACCATGTTAAACACCACTTTTCTCTTGTCACTTTTAAGCCTGGTTGGGCTAGTCTTGGCAGGCCAAGCAGCCAATATGTTGACACCAGGAGCAGTCACATCTGGCTTGATCACGTCCGGTCCAACTGAGCTTGGTCCTCTAGATGAAAATGCTGCCATCACCGGAGCAGTTCTACCATATACCGTGCCTTGGAACACAAGCATAGCTGTAGGTTTCTTTGCTGCACCTGCATATTCTCTCACAGCCTTAGATGCTATAGCTCCAAGAGAAGTGGCTGGCAAAATGTGAGCATCAGCAAGAAGTTCCTCCCCTTCAGCTTCATTATTGAGTAGAAGCATGCCAGCTCCTCCTGCTTTCTTCACTTCCTCTCCAATTTCAGTGCGGCTGTGTGTTCCTCGCTCACATGCTACAATCTTTCCCTTCACAAGGTTTATGTCAAGTGAGCCATCAACACAATGCTCAGCTCCTTGGCCACCTGCTGTTCTGTTATACACAAGTGGCAGCTGCTTAGTTTTCTTACCTGAATATAATGATGACCCCTCAAAGGTTTGTCCATTCCCAAGCTTCACTAGCACTGGGAAGCTTCGGTCAGTGTAGCTAGCAGCAACAGTCATGATCCAAGGCGCGGTATTGCTAACGCTTGAGCGAAAGGGACCTGAATTTCCAGCTGAAAATGACACGGAAACTCCATGTTGTACAGCGCCAAATGAAGCTATAGCAATACTGTCACGAAAATAAGGTCTCGAAAGACCTCCCAATGAGAGTGACAAAATGTCTACACCATCAGAAACAGCACTGTCAATAGCAGCCATTACATCAGAGTTAGAACACCCCAATGGCCAACAGGCCTTATAGGCTGCAATTCTTGAAGAATATCTCATTCCACTTGCCGAGCCCTTTGCTAAGCCAAACAAGCTTGCTTGTTTGACAACATTACCGCCTGCAGTTGAAGCAGTGTGAGTTCCATGTCCTTCGGAGTCACGAGGGGATCTATAATCCACTGTTTCATTGACTGTTCCAACAATAGCCTCATAACCTTGCAAAAAGGATCTTGCACCAATAAGCTTATTGTTACAATTTGACTGTGAGAACTTGGTGCCTTTTTCACAAGTGCCTTTCCAGTGAGAGGGTACGGGGGGCATTCCTTTGTCCTTGAAGCTAACATGTTCTGGCCACACTCCAGTGTCAACAACACCAATGATCACATCCGAGGCCAAGCTGGGAGCACTCCAAAGTCCTTTGCCTTGTTGTAAGCCAAGAAACTGAGGAGTGTGTGTGGTGTGGAGAGTTAGTAGCTCATCGGGTGTGGCATATAAGAAACCATGGATTTGGCTCAAGGCTTTGAGCTGATTGGCTGAGAGTCTTGCTGCAAAACCCGAAATAGCAGTGTTGTAGGTGTAAAGAAGCTGAGGAGTTGTTGATGCTTTGCCTCTTACTTCTTCCTCTTCTTCTTGAGATGAAAGTTCGGCAATGGAATCCAACACTGCTTTGTAGTAGTAGTAGGACTGTTGGTCTTTGTGATCAGCAGCAGGGATTTTTGCCTTGTCCATGTGAACAATGTAGGTCTGTCTTTCCATCAGAGCAGTACTAGTTGCAGCCATGAAAGCCAAGAACAACAAGAATGCTCTAATCATCATCATGCTACCTGTGAAATAGAGAAATAAAGCAAGAAATGATAAGGAAGATGAAGAAAACAACAGCGAATAGTGTCAACAATGGAGGAGACAGAATCAAAGAGTTGTTTATAAGATATAGGATGGCATCTTACCTCCACAAGGAAGAGAATGAAATAGTATATTTGGGATGAAAACTACCAGCTTAAAGACCTTGTTTATATAGGAAAGAAAAGAAGAATATATTGTACAGTAAATGAAGCACCCTAGGATGACTTGAAGTTGACAGTTTGATCTGTTTCTGCTTATATAAGCGTGACAGTCGAAAGTTCACGCCTCAGTTGGATCAAATCTACAAGGATTCTGAGCAAATTGCTTTTAGAAGAAGCTAGGTACAGTAGAGAAAGCACCCAAAAAATAGAAACATTGGCACTAAATAAAATGCAGGGAGTATGTACAGCTACGAAGCAGCTTTGCAATACTATTATGGTCCCCTGAAGCAAAAGAGATGCTTGTTGGTGGGTGAGAAAGTGAGCTTTGCAATCTCAAGTTTCAATCATAGCGTTCCATACCCATTTTGTGTCTTTCTTCTCAAAGGAAATCATACACATGCTAGCTAGCAAAATGATTTGAAACCCAACTTTTGGGAAGATTGATCAATGGAGTGTAGACCACAAGACATGAGCAATTGATAGTTCTTTTTGGTAGTTAGCACATGGATCCTCATCACCAATGTCTTCCTTGGAGTCCAATTCAAGGTATGGCAAAATATCAAAGCCAGCAAGAAGGCAGTAGTGATTGCATCATTGAAATGAAAGCAATCGAATGCACTTACATACACTACTGCCTTCACATTTACTGATTACATATCTCATGCTTCGGTAAGATGGAAACTCATGCCAGTTGCATAGGACTCCACCAAAAGAGAATATGTACCACTAATTATTAGGCCAATATACTCGTCACATCTCACAGAGGCGAGACCTAGCGACATGTATGTTGGTCTCACCTCTGTAATATGTGACCGGCGATATGGTTCACTATATCATATAGCACTAGTTGAAAGGAATTAGTCCACTGACTGAATATTTTTAAACGATCTAACCGAAAAACAGATAATGATTTTGAGATCAAGCTCAAGGTTAACTGATCTGAGGGTTGCTTTAAGGTGAAGCTATTAGTTGAGAATTAATACTTTCGACCCAAGTTATATTCCCATATTTCTTTGAAAGAAGCACATAGTTTACATTGAAACAACTATATCCAAAGATTGGACTAATATTCAGGTTCTCAGTTCTGTGTAACATTTTCATAACCATTTGAAACTTAACCCTACTTCTCACAAATTAAAAGCATGATCAACCTAGTACAACCTCTTAAATTCCACATATGAAATTTAACTTTCAAATGATGAGAATCTACTTAATTTTCTGGACTGTATACCACAATGGGACTCCTCACAGTGTACCTAGAGCTTTTCCATCCAAGCGAGCCAGACACCATTGTCATACTGTCCATTGGATTCGCCTTCACCTCAACTTGGAAGCTCCTCTTTTGCAAAGCATGAGAGAAAGTCAGGCTCATGGGTTTGACAGTGATTTCCACTCCCTTTGGTGCTCTGATAGTGGCATTGTATGTGGAACTAGCAGGACCAACATTAGTGACAGTTCTTCTGAATACAGCTACTGTTGGTTGCTTGCTGCTTTTCAAGCTGAGCTGCATGGTGGGATAGTTGATAGCATCATAGCCGAGTCCAGGAATCAATGAGGAGCAGTTTATGGACTTCGAGCCAACTAATGGAGCTAATGAGGAACCACTATAGCCTTCATGGCATAGGAACTGAATGTATGACATTTCATCCATCTCATAGATTAAGCCTGGATTCACAGCTTTTCTCGGGTTCACTTGACCAACACCATAGGCGAATTCTGCTTCTGCGTTCACTCTTTGGCTCATTGGTGTTGCTGAGAAAGAGTTAAATTAGTGATTCTTATGAGATTGTAAGCCATGATGAATTTGAGCAATATGAACTAACTACAAGTAAATTTTTCTTAACATTTTCATACAAATAGGTATATGTGCTTTTGGAGTTGCAGAACTTGGAAGCACTTACTGGAGAAGCACATGCTAGGTGCATCCTCATGGAGCGCTTCCAAGGTGTATGTAAGAAACACTCGAGTGTTTAATAAACTTTGCTTCTAATAGAAGTGGTACTTACAAAGTGCTAATGAGTATTACTTTGTACAGAAGCTATCATTTGATAAATGCTTCTGCTTGCAAAAAATTGTTAGAAGCACATAATACAAAAATAGAAACCAAATTTCTATAGAAACTTCTTTTGTTACCCTCATCAAAGAATATTTGCTCATTACAGCCACATACATTGTAATAAGCACTTTTAGTTATCTGAAAGAGATTTTGACAGTGTTAAAAGCAAACTGCATGTGTCCAGGATGCCCCAGAAGAATTTTAAAATACATATGTACTTCGTACCTGTAGTCATGATGGCAGATCTTATTGCAGCTTGAGACCAATTTGGGTGAAATGACTTGACATATGCTGCTACACCAGCAACATGTGGACATGCCATTGAAGTTCCAGACATTAGTGTGAATTCTGAGTATTGTGTGTCACCATCCAACCCAGTAAGCGTCTTCAATAGAGTGTAAGATGCCAAAATGTCAATCCCAGGTGCTGCAATGTCAGGCTGCATCAAAACAGCTTCAGTTTGAAGCTGAACTTACTAGACGTTAAGGTAGAAATGATAATCAACACTAAACCTTGAGAAGGTGTTCTGATCCCGGATTTGGACCCCGGGATGAAAATGAAGCAACATACGGAGCGGGTCTTTGTGCTTCTTGTGACTTGAATATAACTGCTGATGGTGATCTACATGAAAAAAAAAAAAAAAAAAGGTACTTGTTTACTTGGTGATAAATATCAAACATTTGATAAAATGAGGCATAAGTTATTGTTCAGTTCCTACTTTGCTGAATGTATATAGGCATCAATGCTTTCTCCAACTGTAGAGTTAACCATGGTTCCTGGTGCCATAAATATTTGAGCAGCATCGAGAAATTGATCATTTTCAACAATGGTACCAACTCCTCCATTTCCTTTAATAACCGAATCTGTACCCCAAGATCCAAATTGGCAGAAAACAATCTTTCCCTTTACTCTTTTAGGGTCTAATGATCCTCCAAGACAGAACCTGATATACACAGACAGTTGGAAACTCTAACTGTATCTTTGTTTCTTGAGATTAGTTTTGCTTGTTATTCTTGATAGCTGAGGAACAAAATGATCATACCTTGCATTTTCTTTCGTTTCAGAGCTTTGTGCTACATCAACCCCACTAACAAGAGGGTACAACTTCTTCTTTGGATTGAATGTGCTCACTCCAAGCCCCTGCATATATAAACATATATAACCAGGTAAAATCCATGGAATATTGACAAATAGTCAGCATTTGTACCCTTTGAAAGTTCATCCCCTTCTTTCTTGCACCTTTAATATTCTAACCAAATTCGGAGGTCTTACATAAGGAGTATTCAACTATTCAAGCAGTTCTTGAGAGGGTAATATGAAATACAAATGGACTAGTTTTGGAAATCTTGAAAAGTAATTATGGGGTTTTAGCAACCAAACTTCGAGACTGCTGGATAAATAAAACTTCTGCAGAATACGTAAGGTACACTGTTGTTCGTCCAATCCAAATTTTCGCTAAATTTACAGTCCAAAACATACATTAGTAGTACTTAGCAATTTACATTGATACTTTTAGTTCAATCCATGAACACTTTCAGAGTTTCAATAAAACAATTAGTACTTATTATACATGTTAAATAGTACCTTTTAATCATCTTTCAGTACTTGGTAGAACTTTAAGAAGAAAAGTAACTGACTATTGCCTGTTAGTTGAGAACATCATAATGATGGGCTTCATGATAAAATGTATATATGTAAATCAATTAAGCAAAAATACTTACTAATATATCCTTTCCATTGCCCAAATGAACTTTGTTAATGAACTGCCTATCAATGCCACTAGCTGCCACAGTTACCAACCATGGTGCATGGTTAACAATACTCCCCAAACTTGGTCCATCATTTCCAGCTGAGGCCACTGTAATGATACCCTTCTTCATGGCATGAAATGCACCAACTGCTATACTATCTGAACCATAACTAGGTCCCCCTCCACCAATGGAAATCGATATGACATCCACGCCATCATGTATGGCAGCTTCATACGCAGCAAGAATGTCCATGTCAGAGCAGCCGAAACTAGCCCAACAAACTTTGTACATGGACACCCTAGCTGAGGGCACTGCCCCTCGTGCAGTGCCCTTAGCGAGGCCATAGAGGTTGGCATTTGGGACTAGGTTCCCAGCTAAGGTCGATGAGGTGTGAGTTCCATGTCCATCCACGTCCACTGGAGATAAGATGTCAGCTGGGTCTGGAGTGCCATCAAGCTTGAAATATCTAGCTCCTATGATTTTGCTACAAATAACGTATCATGAATATAGCATTAACACATTGTAGAATTTCCTTAGCTATCATGTAACTGTTAGTATAGCAGCATTGCCATCCACAATAGTGGATGGGGTTTCAAGTTCAAGTTTCATTCACTACGGTAAAACAAATAAAAAGTTAAAAACAAAAGAAAATTACATATCAGAGATATGAGTCATATAACAACATTTAAATGGAAAAGAATATGTAGATGTCAATATTGATAATGGTGATTTTGACAGCATGTTCCACATCAAAAACAAAAAGAAATATTAAAAAAAATTAATTAAGGTGCTTTTATTTGTTGAAAGTAATACTCAAGAGAGAGACCAAATTGCTGATAATTGATAACATATGCTCTCATTTTCTTTTGCTGTAAAACAAAATTATGGAGGGAAACATGTTTTGGTGTAACTTGGACTGAGGGTTTTCACCTTTACCAAAACTAAAGTAGATTAGGAATTAATCTCTTTCTTCAAATGACAGAAATGTTTGTGAAAGTTTACTTGTTGCATCCAGAGAAATTAGCAAACTGGGCACAAGTTCCTTTCCATTTTGCTGGTGGAGGACCAAATCCTTCATCCCTAAAGCTCTGGGACTCTGGGGTAATTCCTGATACAAGATTTGACACCAACATAGAAGCATACATAAGTTCTTTAATATCTAAAAAGTAAAAACTGAAGTATAAATTATGGTAATCAACCAAGCAGGAATAAATTAGATGTCAGTTTTTCAGTTACCTGTATCAAAGAGTCCAACAACAATATCACTTTCACTTTTTAAATTTCTTCTAGCTGTTAATGGTAACCCAACGAAGTTCCATGACCTTGTGGTGTGCAGCTTGTGATACCTATTTGGAGTCACAGAGAGAACTTGATCCATTCCTGCACATTCACAAACACGTACAAGACTCGAGTTAATCACAGAAATATTCTCCTTCCAGACCGTTTGTAATATTACTATAACAACTTAAATGCAATGCGGTGTGCATCAAACTGACAGATTGTACTTTACTTGATAGCTTTTCGGCTTCGTGACTAGAAAGCTTAGCAGCAAATGCATTGAAGCTCTTGGTGTAGCTATAAACCTTGGACTCTGCAGCATCAGAATAGCTGCAAAGGACATCAATATATACATATATTATTCAACTTTGCAAAACTTGTACATGTAGCGTCTTTATCTAATAAGGAAAGGAGGAAGTGTCAATCACTAACCTTCCGGTTACAGATGAGAGGACATTCATATGTGTTTGGGCTGCAGAGTGTTCATGATTCACCGGATGATCTCCCAAGTATACAATGTAGAACTTCTGTGTAATATTTTCATTACCATGATTAGAAATGTAAAACAAGTTTAACACTAATCTGAACATTAGGGATTGTGTACCTTTCGGTCTTGCTCATCTCCTTTGACACAAACAAGGCATAGGATTAAATGGAAAAGAAGAAGGGAATGGAAGCTGAGTCTAATGCTCCCCATACTTGAAAAGAAAGGTGAATTTCGGGTAGCTCTATACTTGATTTCACCAATGAGTTATTATATATATATGTATACATAATAAAGATTAAGAAGAAGCTTGAACTTAACTTGGTTTTGGGGAACCTTAAAGTTAAGAGAACAGAAATTCTGGCTGTCTATACTCATATATTGTGCCAAGTCAATGTCATGTGTAGGCTAGGCAGGATTGCTTCTTTTGGAGAAACTTAATTGATGATAATATCAGTTTCCTATGTGCTTCTTACACATTCTAAACAAGGTTATCACAATTTAGACTAGTCAATTCTGAAGAATGCCATACCTGATAAATGAACTTCTTACAAGGCTAGACTAGCTACAGTTGTATACTAGGCTCCAGATCAAGTCGAGCCAGTCTACCAATGAGAAATGCAATCATACATCATACATTAATCATTAATGTATTGTAGACGAACCCAGAAAATCATTATTCGTAGGGTTAGAAGAACTTGAGCAGTAAGAACAATATTCAAGGTAAAATGAAATCTAGTTGTGCCAACACAGAATACTGCAAGATTTGGCTTGTCTACCACTATTTCTTAAATGCCTGTGCCATTTAATATGAATTGATAACCAATTTAATTAGATTATGATGTGGAAAATCAATTTTGTCACAGCTGGTATGATTTGCAAGAGAAATAATTACAAAGCCAAAGAAATTTATCATTGTGAAAAACAAAGGGTAGAGCTTTTAATTAATGATGAAAGAATCACTTTCAAACTCAGAGCAGTGGCTTGGAAACAAAGAGGAGAGCTATCATAACCTTTCAATTACTTAAATTCCAATTCAAGCAAAAAAGACCCTTGTTGTTGTCACTGGTACAAATAAGGATTACTTAATTAGCTTCTTAGAGTTTATGAACAAGGATGGTTCAACTTACCAACTTCTCAAGCTTATCTTAGATATGCCTTTACCTCATTTTTGGGAAGATTGTAGTGTAAACTTTGTAGCTACGAGCATGTTTGTCTATTATCTACCTGAGTTAGTATATATAGAAGGAACATATTTAAGGTATTGAAATTTGCACTCTTAATTTTACAATCCACACATCTCCTTATAGACATATAAAATTTAATGATAATAATAGTCGTTGAATAATCCAAGCAAATACGTGGCTCGTGAGTCGACAAAATTGGAAAGTCGTTGGAAATGACACGGACAACGTGGGAATGGTTGGCCGACAACAAAACCTTAAATCCCGATTGAAATCGATTATCAAGTGTCGATTGATGATCAGATATCAATTAAATTGAATTAATTATCAAAACAAAGAAGTCAGACATCCCCAAAAATAATTGGTGATAGTTTGCCAGGGGTGAGGAGAACTGGAATTCGCGAGGCGAAACGGACTTCGCGAGGCGAAACGCACTTCGCGAGGCGAAACGCACTTCGCGAGACGAAACGGACTTCGCGAGGCGAAACGGACTTCGCGAGACGAAACGGACTTCGCATAGAGATAAACGAAGGCAAGGTGAATGGACTTCACGAGGCGAACTAGACTTCGCGAGGCGAGATGGCTCCACGCGCGTAGATATACATAAAGGCGAGGCGAGATGGCTCCGCACACGTAGATTGACATAAAGGCGAGGCGAGATGGCCCCGCGTAGGGAACCTCGCGATAAAGCTAGACGACAGAGTTCGCATGCATGTGGGGATGTACGTCCAAGATAAGTCGTCCGCGAAGTGGGACCAGAAATCACCGCTTGCTTGGAAATCAAGGTTCCTCGCGAGATAACTTCTATATCCGCAAGATGACTCGTCCCTTACTAAGGATCTTGTTTAAAACAGGACATTCAATCCAAAACGATCTGGGCATATCTAAATCTTAAGATTTGATTGATTTGATTATGTTAAAATCGGCAAGTAAATCAATGAGTCAAGATTTATTGATTCGATTAAGGAAATATTATTGATTCAAAATCTTCGTTATATGCCATAAGTGGAGGCATGTTAACACTATAAATACCCCCTCTCATACCGAGAGGAGGGGAAGCATAAACAAGGCAGCTAACTAGAGAGAGAGAAATCACTCCGCAAGCTCAGAAGTCTCCCAAAACCCTTGAAGAACTATCAAGCTCCCCAAATAGCCAGTTCTTCACCAAATCCAAATCTCCCTTGAAGAACTATCAAGCTCCCCAAATAGCCAGTTCTTCACCAAATCCAAATCCCCCTTAAAGAACTATCAAGCTCCTTAAATAGCCAGTTCTTCACCAAATCCAAATCCAAATCTCAAATATTTGTTACGTGATCAACCCGCATAACCCTCAAGAACAAGTGTTTGTCACCCTTGAGTTAAACCTATATTCAGAGATGGAATCAGATGAGTTCACAAAGATTGTAACTCACATTCGCATTGATTAAATTAAATTATTCTTTGTACACGTGTTGTTCTGTTATTTGTTGCAGATATTTTCGTGTTTACAAAAGTGGCACGCCCAGTGGGACAACTTTTCCTCTCATCTCCTTCTGTGCAAGCAAGTCCAAATCTGTTCGAAGCAATGGCCTCTAAGAACACCCAGGACATCTCAACAATGAAATCTAAACCAACGACCTCGAGGTCAAGCAGCGAATCCTCTGGTCATGTCCCTTGTAGCATGGCGAGGAATCAACCCACAACATTCGTGGCTCTGCCTTCCAAGTCTCGCGAACCAATCATCACCTTGGCGAATCTCGCGGACAAGCATGCCTTGCGAAGTGAAGACAAGCGTGCCTCGTGAAGTGAAGAGAAAGAAACTCCAAACAAATCAAGGGAGCAATCATTCTCACCTGCCACGGATGATGAATCAAGCACGGCTTCATACAATGGAAGTCCAAATGGTGATGAAAACAACACGTATGACCTGCCAACAGACGATTCATCACAACCTATCTCTATGCAAGTCATGGTGACAGACGCATCCACTATTGAAGAACAAATAGCCAATCTGATGGGAGCGGTTTAGAATCTCACCAAAACGGTGGAAGAAAAAGACATGCAAATTGCTGAGCTTTATAGTAGGCTTGAAAGTCAAGATGAAGAAAAGAAGGACAAAGTATGCTAGAACTCCAGGAACATGACAAGGAAGATGATGGCTCGCTTGGATCAATGTCCTTTCAGCAATTGCAAGACATCATCACCAACTCCATCAGAGCTCAATATGGAGGTCCTTCTCGTGATTCTCTCACCTACTCCAAGCCCTACACCAAAAGAATCAACAGTCTAAGGATGCCAATGGGATACCAGCCGCCCAAGTTCCAACAATTCGAAGGGAAAGGCAATCCAAAGCAACATGTTGCTCATTTCATTGAAACCTACAATAATGCTGGGATGGAAGGTGACCACCTTGTCAAACAATTCGTTCTCTCTTTGAAAGGCAATGCCTTTGAGTGGTACACGGATTTAGAGCCCGAGTCCATTGACAGTTGGGACCAAATGGAACGCGAATTCCTAAACCGCTTCTACAGTACAAGGCGTACCGTGGGCATGATGGAACTCACTAACACAAAACAATGGAGAGACGAACCAGCGGTTGACTTCATCAACAGGTGGCGCTCGCTCATTATCGATTGTAAAGACTGTTTGTCGGAGACATCTGCAGTAGAAATGTGCATCCAAGGCATGCATTTCGATTTGTTGTACATTCTCCAAGGTATCAAGCCTCAAACCTTTGAAGAACTAGCTACACGAGCGCATGATATGGAGTTGAGCATAGCTAGCCACAAGGGTAAGAAGGAGTTCGTCAATGATCAACGAAAAGATAAGGCTTTCAGTAGCAAAGTTGACAAGGTTGTGAAAAGGCCTACGAAGGAGTCAATGACTGTAAATGTTGCTCCAATCAAAATCTCCCCATGAGACAAGGAGGTTAAGAAAGCAGAACCAACTCAAGCCTACGAAAGGAGGAAGCGCTCGTTGACTGAGTGGGAGCAAAAGACTTAACCATTCCCAGATTCTGACGTGGCAGGCATGTTGGAGGATTTGCTTGAAAACAAGATGATAGAACTTCCAGAGTGCAAACATCCAGAAGAAATACATCGGGTCAACGATTCGAAGTATTGCAAGTTTCATCGCCTCATCAGCCACCTAGTTGAGAAGTGCTTTGTTTTGAAGGATTTGATCATGAAGCTTGCCAAACAAGGAAGAATCGAGTTGGATGTCGACGAGGTTGCTGCGGTCAATTGCACTACCATTTCGTTTGGGTCTTTTGAGCCGGTTCAAGTACCTTCCATGCCAATGAAGGCACCATACCATTTCTCAAAAGAGACAAGCAATGATAAAAAGTTAGAAGAAGTGAAGCCAATCCAACAAGTGAACCTCGCTCCTAAAGCTGCCCCATGCGACGATGGCGAGGGATGGATACTTGTCACTTAAAGAAAAGCGCGCAAAAGTGTGTTGTCAAGTCCACCACTCTCGCGGCTAGATCACAAACAACCACATGGGAGTCGACAATGTCTCGAGAAGAATGAGACAAGGTGTATAAAGGAGAAATTCGCTCTTTGTGTACAAAAGTCCCTCAATCAAAATCCGCCAGCAAAGTGCATGCCTAAGATGCGAATGAGTTTGAGAGCTAATTCAATGACAACAAGTTTTGAAGGGGATTCCAAAGATGCTGAGAAGGCTGAAGAAACTGAAGTGCTGAGACAATTAGAAGACTTACCTCTAAAATTTAGCCTCTCTTACCTGTCGCAGCTTTCCAAGTCGGCGAGACGTGCATTAGTCCAGTTGTTGCTTGATGAGGGCCAACATTCTTCAAACATCAATGAGTGTGCGGCATGCGTAGCATGTTGTGACGCCATTCACTTCACGGATGAAGATTTACAATTGGGTTCAAAACCACACAATCGATCTCTTTTTGTGACAGGTTACATGCGAGAGCAAAAATTAAACCGCATGCTTGTAGATGGAGGGTCTGCTGTGAACATTATGCCAAAATCAACAATGTCTCGACTCAGAATCAATATTGACGAGTTATCTAAAAGTCGTCTCATGATCCAGGGTTTTAACCAAGGAGTGCAAAGAGCGATAGGCATAATTCGGCTAGACATGGTTATTGGCGAATTGGAGTCACACACTTTGTTCCACGTGATCGATGCAAAGACTTCATACAACATATTGTTGGGGCGACCATGGATTCATGAAAATGATGTCGTACCTTCAACTCTGCATCAATGCTTCAAGTTCTACCGCGGAGGCGTGAAAACAGTGATAGGTGATACCAAGCCATTCACCGAAGCTGAGTCTTACTTCGCAGATTCCAAGTTCTATTCAAATGAGGAATCAGTAATAGAAGTTCTTCCAGTCAAAGTACCCTCAACATGGAAGGCTACAATGGTGACAAGGAAAGAAGTTGAAGCAAAGGGCAAGGGAAATGAAGAGTCACACAAGTCTCCATCCAAAACTGTGACATCAGACAAGTCCAGTCCAATTGTCCCAATTCTTCGATATGTGCCAAAGTCTAAGCGCAAGGAAGGAGAGTCTCCGTTTGCGGGAACAAAGCGGCAAGTGAGTTCTCGGAAGTTGAGTGAAGAGGACATAAAATTATTGAAGGAAGCATCAATATTGCCATTGACAAATTTAAACGACCAAACTCCTACCAAGCAACCATTGAAAGGATTTGTCAAACCATTCCAAGGAAGGGTAGAGCACGGGCCTTTACCTGAGAAAAGAACAAATGAAGGGTTCGACCCTAATGCTTACAAATTGTTGGCAAAGGCTGGATTCAACTTCGGTTCATCGAGTAAAGAGGATGATCAAGCCGTCAGTAAGAAAGCACACGAGCTCAATGAGTTTCAAAATAAGCTAAGAGAATAGGGAAAAACAAGCGATTCGGTTAAGACGGGTCTTGGTTTTACCCCAAGCAAGCTGATCAAAATCTCAGGCAAAAGGAAAGCGGAGAAGACAAGCATACAGTACATAAGCGTCGAAGAAGTAGAAGATGAGATTCCACAATCCAATCTGTTTCTCGCACTTCAACGTTCGATCACATCTGCCTAAGTTCTCAAAGTACTACTACTAAATCAACAGGCAGAGTTTTGGTGTTTGAACGTGTTGATAAGTCAACAAATCAAAGCTCCATCTACAATCGTCTTAACGCCGTAACTACACGAACTTCTGTGTTCAAAAGGTTGTCATCGTCAAATGAAGAAAATAAACAGATAAAGCCAACTCCTCGAAAGTCGGCACTTGAAAGGATCCAAGTTCCTAAAGAACAACAAAATAGAAAAAGAAAAGAAGAAGTTGGCCAATCGAAAAATAAAGAAATCCAAAGTCTCATCCCATCACGCATGAAAAGACGTTGTGTGCTAGAGGTGAATTCGACTGGCCAACTTAAAGTGAGGCAACATACCTTCATACTCACTAGTCAAGATAAAGAAGACGACGATGATGTTATTCAATGTGCTTATCACATCACATTAGCAGAGGTGGAAGCTTATGAAGAGGATGATCATGAAGACTTCGAATATGAAGTAGAGGTAGCTCCTCCTGAGCTTGAAGATGGGGTGAAATCTACAGTTGATGAACTTAAGAAACTCAATCTGGGGACAGAGGAAGACCCGAGATCGATATTTGTGAGCGCATCGCTAAACTCCCAAGAGGAGAAGGAGTACTATGACTTGTTGCTTGAATACAAAGATGTCTTCACTTGGATTTACATAGAAATGCCCGGTCTTGACCCTAAAGCAGCAGTTCATCGATTAGCTGTTAAACCGAAGGCTCGACCCATCAAACAGCTGACTCGACGTTTTCGAACAGAGGTACAAACTCAAATTGAAGAAGAGGTTGACAAGTTGATCACTGCAAGCTTCATCAGAGAGGTCCAATATCCCAAGTGGATCGCAAACATTGTCCCAGTTGAAAAGAAGAATGGACAAATGCGTGTGTGTGTAGACTTTTGCGACTTAAATGATGTTGTAAACATGAAAATATCTGCAACAAATAACAGAACAACATGTGTATAAGAATAATTTAATTTAATCAATGTGAATGTGGATTACAATCTTTGTAAATTCCTCTAATTTTATCTTCGAATATAGGTTTAACTCAAGGGTGACAATCACTTGTTCTTGAGGGTTACGCGGGTTGATCACGTAACAAGTATTTTGGATTTGGATTTGGATTTGGATTTGGGTTTAGTGAAGAACTGGCTATCTGGGGAGCTTGATAGTTCTTTAAGGGTTTAGTGAAGAACTGGCTATTTGGGGAGCTTGATAGTTCTTCAAGGGTTTAGGGGAGACTTCTGAGCTCGCAGAGGGATTTCTCTCTCTCTATAGTTCACTGCTTCTGTTTATGCTCCTTGGTTTTGGCCCCTTCCTCTCGGTATGAGAGGGGGTATTTATAGTGTTAACATGCCTCCACTTATGACATGTAACAAAGATTCTGAATCAATAATATTTCTTTAATTGAATCAATGAATCTTGACTGATTGATTTACTTGCTGATTTTAACATAATCAAATCAATCAAATCTTAAGATTTAGATATGCCCAGATCGTTTTGGATTGAATGTCCTGTTTTGATCAAGATCCTTAGCAAGGGGCGAGCCATCTCGCGGATATGGAAGATATCTCGCAAGGAACCTTGATTTCCAAGCAAGCGGTGATTTCTGGTCCCACTTCGCGGACGACTTATCTTGGACGTACATCCCCGCATGCATGCGAACTCTGTCGTCTAGCTTCTTCAAGAAGTTCCCTACGCGGGGCCATCTCGCCTCGCCTTCATGTAAATCTACTTGCGCCGGGCCATCTCGCCTCGCCTTCATATAAATCTACTCGCGTGGAGCTCGCCTCGCCTTCATGTAAATCTACGTGCGCGGGGCCATCTCACCTCGTCTTCATGTAAATCTACGCGTGCGAAGTCATTTCGCCTTGCAATTGTTTACTTCTATGCGAAGTCACTTCACCTCACCACTGTTTACTTCTATGCGAAGTCCGTTTCACCTCGCCACTGTTTACTTCTATGCGAAGTTCGTTTCACCTCACGCAATCCAGTTTGTCTTGTGAAATCTAATTCGCCTAGCGAAGTCCAGTTCGCCTCGCGAAGTCCAGTTCGCCTCGCAAAATCTAGTTCGCCTCGCGAAGTCTACTCTTTAGCTCGCCTGACCGCTGGCTAACCATCACCAATTATTTTTGGGGATGTCTGATTAATTTGATTTAATTGATATCTGATCATCAACCGACACTTGATAATTGATTTCAATCGGGATTTAAGGTTTTGTTGTTAGCTGACCATTTCCACGTTGCCACGTGTTATTTTCAACGGCTTTTCGATTTTGTTGACTCACGAGCCACGTATTTGCTTGGATTTATAACTCAAAAAATGCCCCGAAACTCCAACCCGAAATCAAAATCCAAACATGCAAATCCGACACCCAAACTTGATTTCTAGGTCACCAAAGAGGTATAAACATCTCTAGAGGAAGAAAGGAGTAAGACTCACCTAACTCTCACTGAAATCGCCTGCTTTCTGGCAAGACAACAGCAGCTCCGCCGCTTCGTAGCGGGTTCTAGGCGGTGAGACAGCGAGTGAGGCTGCCCCAGGAGTAGAAAGGAGACCCGTGCCGACCCAACGGGACCAGCGGTGTCCACTTTAGTGGCCAGACGAAGGAGAACCGAGCCGGAGAAGAGAGAGAGTGGAAGGAGGGTCGGGCGAGAGGAGAGAGAAAGCTTTTAGGGTTTCCAAAAATAAAACCCAACATTTCCTATTTAAAAACTTTCCAAAATCGGAAACTAACTTCCTCTGACCATAACTTACTCATACAACATCCGTTTCAGGCGTACCGTATGTCTATGAACTCGTATCGTCAAACTCTACAACTTTCGTGAAGGAAGTTTTCACAAATAACTCACGGAAAAGAAAGTCAACTTTTGGCCTCTTAAAATTTACTCCCGAAATTTCAACTTCGCAAAAACTAAAGAATTTCCACAATTAAACCTTCATTAATTTTGGAACTAATACAAAGAAATTGATATGAAAATCTGGGTATTACAGGTCTAAACCCTACATCATGAATTGGTGCACCGGGTTGTAAACAACAAACCCGGTAAGATAAAAAGCCCATATGAGTAAATCCAAAAAATAACTCAATACTTCTAACATCCAAATAAAACACATGAACAATTAAGAACAATAATTAATTTTACCAAACCAACAATTTAACAAAAAAGATAAAACTGGTAATTCCTGCATTAGCAACTTAGTTCAGGAAATCGCCTAAAAGCTAGAGAATTCAAAAGAAATAATTAAGAAAACACAACAATTCAAATCACTCAAAATCATAATGAATCCTGCAAAAACATAGTTCAGGAATTCTATTAAAATCACACAATTAAGATTTAAGAATCTCCTGCGGATAAACATAATTCAAGAGATACTCAAAACAAAAAATTCAAATAACAACACATAAAAACATCACACAATCATTTCTCTACTCTTACTTATGAGTTCGCCAATACTTAGTCATCCCTCATAAGTAACCAAACAAACGCGTACTCATGGGTTTGTTAACACTTAGTCATCCCCCATGAAGTACCAACAGACAGACTAGAGCTCTATATAGACCGTAACCAATCACTCGGCCAAGGCTTGGTTCCCGGTCCACCATGAAGCTCCTAATCTAATGCACGCAATCACCACTAAGGCACACACATCCACAACTAATGCACACCATCACCACTAAGGCACACACATCAACAACTAATGCACACTATCACCACAAAGACACACATGATCGAAAGTCCTTTTGAAAGATTATATATATATTTTAACATAAAACTTGTTTTCACTTACCATGAGGAGTTGACGATCAAACTCATTTATATTTAAAAACAGCATCATTTTCCTTCAAGGACAACTTCACAATTAGCAATAATAAACTATAAAGTAAACTTGGTTCCTTTATGAACTCATGTGAGATTTACTCACCCAAATGACATATATTTCAACAAGGCATAAATAACCACATCAATAGAACCAACACAAGTAACACCTCACTATAATATACATTTTCACATATATATATATAATACTCATAGATATTCTCACAAGAATACTCTACCAAGAACGAAGAATATTATGGTCACAAGAACCTTCAAAATAATCATTTAAATAGGAAAACTTGTTTTCTCTTACCTATGAGCTGTTGGCGATCAAGCTCATATATTTTAAAACAAACAAAAGCATAATTTTTAGATCATCATCATCAATCATCATGATCATCATCATAATCATCATGATCATCATCATAATCATTATCATCATAACCATCATCACAATAATCACCATCATCACCATCATCATCATCATCATCATCATCATCATCATCATCATCATCATCATCATCATAATAATAACCATAAATAACTAGGTCACAAAGTGAAGCTTGGTGAGATTTCACTCACCTCAAATCTAGCTGCGTCTTCGCACAGACAACACAAGTATATAGCTCAAAACCACACTCCACAAGTCACCTATTAACAAAACGTTAACCTTAGTAACTATCAAAAACAACAATATTCGACTCGAACCGAAACTCATGTCCTAACCCACAAGCTTGTCACTCGAGACAAATCCTCCTCCTTGACCTCTTAAAGGTCGCTGAAATATCCTACGCATCCTATAGAACTACTAACCAGATTCTCATGTTCGGATTTACCCATAACGGAACCAAACGAAACTTAGCAACAAGGGGAAACTTTAGCATGCAATAATGGTAACCAAAACCTACAACCCACATATCAACCCGTTCGTATCAAAGAGTACTACCTAACCAGCACCACAAAACACCACAGACACTACTGGACACGCCGCCATGCACCACCATACCAACCTTCGAATTAGGGCAAATTCACAACGGTAAACTTGAAGAACACAACAACTGGAACACAACAACTGGAACACTTTTCATTCCTTTGGCCAAATCCAAATTGGCCAAAAAGAGGCCGGAAACGTCCCCGGAAAAATGAAATCTACCACCGCCACTCTACACCATGAGTCGAGCTTCAAGACCACCACAAGTCGAACCAGGACGCCAAGGAGCTTCTATCCCAACCGGTTTCAAGTCTTGTCGCCGCTGCACACGGCCGAAAAGCCCTCGGTTTGGAGTTGGGTCCGCCACCCTCACTGTTGGCGTTCGAATCTCTCAATCCCACTCGAGTCGTCCTCACCCACCTACACAAGGAGGATCACACTGAGGAGAGGAAGAAAACATGACCGGTGCCGTTGTCTGAGTCCGCCTGAAAATCCGAGTCGGGTCAACCGGGTCTGGGTCGGGTCGGAAGGAAGACTCGGATAGTGAGGGTGAGGCGCGAGAGAGAAGAAAGAGAGAGAGAGAGAGAGAGAGAGGAATGGTTTCCGGAAAATGAAATGGAAACCCTAAACTTTTCTTATTTAACCCAAAAATCTCGTAAAGCCGCGAACTTCTGCTGACCATCACTTTCACATAAAAAGTCTGTTTTACACGTGCCACGTGTCTACGAACTCGTATAGTCATGCTCTACAACTTTCATGAAGGAAGTTTCTTGAGAAACCCAATAGATTAAAAAGTCAACTCTTGACCTTTCAAAATAAACATTTTCAAGAAATTTAATTGTCTGAATACTTCCAGTTCACTCACTAAACCACAAAACCACACAACTCCTACTTAGATAATTTCCAAAATAATATTGTAAACTAATATCAAATTTCCGGGGTATTACACCATATATTGGAAGAAAAGGGATGCTGACTCAAAATATAATGGCAGCATGTAACTTTGATATGCAATTCATATTTGCATGTGCAGGTTGGGAAGGTAATGCACATGATACAAGGATTTTCTTATCAACCATACGAAATCCTATGTCGAATTTTCCACATCCTCCTAGTGGTAATAATTTTTTGTCAATACTTCTTTACTGTTTGTTCACATTTATGATTTTTCAATACAACATCATACATATTCAAATATTTTCATATTTTACAGGAAAATATTATTTAGTTGATGCAGGATACCTACAAATGAAAGGGTACTTGGGACCATATAAGAATAACACACATCATCTTTTAGATTTTTGTAGGTGTGGTGGTCCAACAAGCCGTAAAGATGTATTCAACTATGTACATTGTTCTCTTAGAAGCGTCATTGAACGTACTTTCGGAGCCTGGAAGAAAAAGTGGAAGATTTTAAGGGATATACCTAATTTTCCATTTGACAAGCAAATGACGATAGTCATTGCAACTATGACACTTCATAATTACATAAGGAGATATGCTGAAACCGATAAACATTTTAACAAGTATGGGAATGAGAATAACACAGTAGATGTAGATACCATCGATATAGAGGGGGATACATAAGAATATTGTTATGGTCGTCATGATATCGGTGCACAAGAAATGGAAGCTTTGAGAAATTCTATAGCGACAAGTCTAATGAATGCAATGTAAGCATTGGGTTTTAGCTGTTTGGTTTCTTTATTTTGTTCTCCTAGTTCTCATACATATTAATTTGATAGTTTGGTGATTTTGGGATATTTATTTCATGATCAACTATATATTATTATTGTAGTGATTTATTTATTAAAATAATTATTTTGCAATTTATTTATCTGTTAAGGAGTAAAAAATAACTCATGTCCTTTTTGGTCATTAAACAGATCTACAACACTTTTATTTAGTATTAACAGTTTATGTCTTGACAACACTTTTAAAAGTAATATTTACCAAACACAAAACTGTTTTTATTCACAATTGATTATTTTCATATCACAGCAGAAACAATTTTTTTTAAAAAAAATCACAGCAATACCAAACCGGACCGGACTTATATCATAAATGTGATGTGTAAATAGTAAAATAAAATGTGTTAATATGTAAATAATAATTGCTCTGGCCTGCGGAACGCGCCTCCACGCGCTCTAAACCTAGATCGCAACTTTGGTTTTTCCTTTGCCTGTCCGGCGGCTCCGAGGCGTTGGGGGTGGCCTCTGGCCTCGTCAACGTTCGTTTGGGGCTGCCGGACGGGATGCATGGTTTGTGAGCGAGTCTGGTGGTTTGAGGCAGAAGTTTGGAGGCTTCCACGGTGGGTCTTCTTGGTTTGTGTGGGTGGCTGCATATGGGGCGGCAGTTTGGCAGTGGAGCGAGATCGCAGTGGCCGGGGTTCCGGTCTGGAGCGGGGCGGCGATCAATCGTCGTCGATGGAGGATGAGATGGTTTTGGTGGTGTGATGGGGTGAGTGGCAGACTCGTTTCTGAGTTGAAGCGTGATTTGTCAAGGGAGGATGGTGGGTGGTATGGGGGAGAACAGATTCCAATGCCGACGAAGGGGCCTTGTGGAGGCTTTGGTGTGGCTGATAGATCTGGATCTAGCCAAAAGGGGTGGGTCATCACTACTTCAGCCGGCAGGCGGTTTGATGGCGACGGTGATCGACCAGAGACCGAAGGTTGGCGGCGATGTGGTGGGTTCGACGGCGGGGAGGTGATGCAGCGGTTGATGTGGGCCAGAGTTGGTTGGCCGGTGGACCTTTCTCTTGCTTTGGACCTGATGTCCTTGATTTGGGCTACAGACCCAATTTTGGTATTTACTATGTTTTTGATGAAGTCTTTTATTTTGCTAGTTTTATATTGTTTAGTTGTGGTAGGGTTTTCTGGTTTTTGGTTTTGGCTAGGTTTAATAAGTCTCTCCTCTTTTGAGCGAGGGTTAGGGTGTTTTGGTTTGGTTGGTGTGCTACTTTGGTGGCGTCATACCTGGGGATTATGGTTTATCTCGGTGCTGGCTGGTTGTCAACATGTGGGTGGATTACCTTTGCACGTGGTCTGGTGGTCTTTAGACACGGTGTTAAAGAAGGATAATTGGCTCGGTTTATCGTTGGTGACAAGGTTGTATCGTGACTCTCAGACTTTGGTAGCTCATGTTGAGCGTCAAATTTGGTTAGGGGTTGGGCCCTTTCGGCTCATGGATGTTGCTTTCAGTGACGGACCTGTAACTATGGATCTTGTTAGAAATGTGTGTTATGGTGTAGGCATCATAACCTATCGTTCCATTGTGCTGTAATTTTCTTTATTATTAATGAAATTTCTTCTCAAAAAAAAAATATGTAAATAATAAAATAAGATGTGTCAACAGAACAACAGGCGTGAAAAATAAAGACTATTTACTATCCGATATGCTCTGCTAAATTCTAAAACCCCAGCTGAAGAACCTCTCTCCCCCCATGTTTTTCACCAAGCTCTCCCGCCAAAACCCAAATCCACTCGCCCTCATTTCCACGCGCCACCTCTCCACCCTCCACGACCGCTACTCCTTCCAACCCCCACCCTCCCTTTCCCCCAACCCCGACCCCAACCCCAACCCTAACCCCAATTTCAAGAAGAAGCAGAAGCCCCGGTACCGTCCCCCGTCTTCTCTCGATCGCGACGGTGAGGCGCCGATACACTCCGATCTGCCGTTCGATTTCCGGTACAGCTACACCGAGAGCAGCCCGGAGGCGCGCCCAATTGGGTTGCGCGAGCCCAAGTACTCGCCTTTTGGGCCGGGGCGGCTGGACCGGCCCTGGACCGGGGTCTGTGCCCCGGTTGTCGACCCGAAGGTGAGGTCGGTGGAGGGGGAAGAGGAGGAGGAGGAGAGGCGGAGGAGGAGAGAAGCGGTTCAGGGAGAGCCGCTCAGTTCGGCGGAGAGGAAAATTTTGGTGGAGAAATGTCAGAGGGGGAAAACCAAGAAGCAAATCAATTTAGGTAATTTCGATATTCGGTTTCGAATTTGATGAGGTGTAGAGTTTTTTTGATAATTTGGGTAGTGCTGATTTTTTTATAATTTGGGAACTTCGTATTTGATTGTTGTTGAAATTGATATTTTGGGTTGTTTTCATTTTGCTTGACTGTTAATGGTTTGTGATTTTGTGCTATTTGATAGATTTGGTAGTTTTGGGTCTTTATTTAATATTTAGCTACTTTGATGAGAAATTTGCTAATTTGGATTCTGGTTGGTGCATTTGCTTTGTGTGGTTGTCCTCCTTTTGTTGATTGATCAAACTTGGCTATGCAAAGTTTTGTACTTTCACGATGTTTGAAGTTTTCTATTCTCATTCACCAATCAAGAACAGGCAGCGTGTGTGCTGATAGTTCAGTCTGCTTCCTCTTTTTTTCTCTGTCTGCCTGACATCTTATTGAATGGTTTGATTTCTTGTAGGGAGAGATGGTTTGACTCACAACATGCTGAACGATATTCATAACCATTGGAAACATGAAGAAGCAGTGAGGATAAAATGTCAAGGAGTTCCGACTGTTGACATGAGAAATGTTTGGACCCAGCTCGAGGTGTGTTATACTATAATCATGGCTCTAAAGAACTATGCTGAAACTATTGTTCTTTCTAGTTCTCTTTGCTCACTTATCTGCTTTTACTTTGGTATGCATAATCTTCTACTCCTTTTAGATCAATACTTGTCCATCCTACTTCATATATAGTTCTGTAGTTTTATGAAGCGTCAAAATTCTTTCCACATGCATCCCATCATCAACCCCGCTTGCAAGGTTTTGTAGGTCTGTTTGTATTTATATTTTATAACTCTGTTGTAAACAAGTTGTCCGAGTTGAAAAGAGGGGACAGGGACTGTACTTCAGAAAGAGTCAAGATAACCATACTGATGTTATAATACTAAGAGGTGGTTTTGTAGAACAATGAATAAACACATGCAACGTATAATTTTTCAGTTTTCATTTTGAATCAAAATACATGCGAAATGGTTAAACCATGCACTTTTATTTCTTGGAACTTGAAAGAGATATTAATTGCAAGTTTCAATGTGTCTGTTTCAGGACAAAACCTTTGGAAAAATCATCTATAGACATGGTAGTCTAATCATATTGTTCAGAGGCAGGAACTATAATCCTAAGAAGAGGCCTCTGATTCCATTGATGTTGTGGAAGCCACATGAGCCGAAATATCCCAAACTGATCAAAACTACAGTTGGTGGGCTAAGCATTGAGGAAACAAAAGAAATGAGGAAGAGAGGATTATCTGTCCCCATTTTAACAAAACTTGGTACATAGTTTTTCTAGTTTATGTTCCTTAAGACTAGATCGTGTTTCTGTGATCATTTTCTTATGATCTGGTTGAAATTGCAGCCAGGAATGGTTACTATGGTAATCTGGTACCCATGGTTAGAGATGCTTTTCTCGCCTCTGAGCTGGTCCGGATAGACTGCCAGGGTCTGGAGAAGAGTGATTACAAGAAAATAGGCTGCAAACTTCGGGTAACTATTCATCATTCAAGCCTTTTTTTTCACTCTCTGCTCAAGCTTAATTATGTATACAGTTGCACCCTTCCATTGATTTCTTGTGCACAGAGATTCATGAACGTGAACATCCAACTGTCATTGGCAGCATGCTTTTTCTCTCTGTGCGAACATGTCTAGTGTTAGGACTGTAGCCTTAAATTCTTGGCTTTGTTTATGCCGACTGTCTACGTGATCTGGATCTATGTCTGCATGTGATTGCTTCTTTACATCTGACTTTTTAAATTATACTTGCCTGTAAATACAGGAACTCGTGCCTTGTATACTGGTGACGTTTGATAAGGAACAGATTGTGGTTTGGAAGGGCAAGGACTATAAGCCTGTACGGGATGCCTACTTCCTTCCAGAAAGAGAGTGTTTTGATAGTCCAGAAGGTGATGCGGTTTCTGGTGCCGAGCATTGTGAAAGCTCAGATGACAACAATAGCCAAATTGAATACTACTCTGGTGACGATGAGTAGTCGCCTCCTGCTCCAAATTACAGACATGACATGGTTGTTGGTTGGAGACAAGGAATTGATTTTCATCTTCAAATTGCAAATCCATAATCCAGATTGTTCTGAGAATGGTCGGTTGTTGCATCTGTGGATTGTGTTGGAGTGAGGTAATATATTATGGAAATTGCTCGACAGAATGGAGATGTAATGTGATTCCTCTATACGGCAGGTGAGAAGAGATTGAAGTTAGAGAACAGAGCCAGGGTAAGAATTGTAATATTGTATAGATTGTTTAGAGGGAACTCATGATACCTTGGTTCGAAATGTCAGTGGAATGACACACAACGATGAGTTTTTTTTTTTTCTTCCTCTTATTTTCTTTTTCAGACAGAAGAATTGGGTATTTTTAGAAAAACAAATGATTGCTCTTCCATCTTTTCCAAAATTTCAAAAATAGTTTTCGTTTTTTCGATAGCAAAAATTGTTTTCGTTGTGGGTGCTTAGTCAGCCTGGCGTTTAATACGTAAATCTTATAATATGAGGAAAACGAAACTTATTGTACAAGGTTTCATCGAAAACTTATTGTACAAGGAAAATAACTCTTTTTACAATAGAATATTCCTAGCGATATCTGTTTTCTTGGGTCGGTGTACTTGGTATTTGTCTATATATAGAGACGTATATTGGGTTTCTTCTCCACAACGATTACAGCACGGTTAGGGTTTCAGAAGCAAGAAAACAACCATGTCGCCGAATGACAGGAAGGAGGTCCGCCGGAACAGGTACAAGGTGGCGGTGGATGCCGAGGATGGCCGTCGCCGGAGAGAGGACACCATGGTCCAGATCCGGAAGGGCAAGCGGGAGGAGAGTTTGTTAAAGAAGCGCTGTGAAGGTCATCAATCCGAGCAAGTCCCGACTAATTACCTCGAGTCTACCGTTGATGGTGGCTAGGGTTTGGTCCACTGAAACTGCCCTGCAGCTGGAGGCTGCTACGCAGTTCCGGAAACTACTTTGTATAGAAACTACAATCGAGCAAGTGATTCAAGCTGGAGTTGTTCCGCGGTTCGTTGAGTTCCTAGCCAGAGAGGGTCATCCACAGCTTCAGTTTGAGGCTGCATGGGCTCTTACAAACATTGCATCAGGAACATCAGACAACACCAAGGTGGTGATCCACAACGGCGCAGTCCCAATGCTAGTGAAGCTGCTTGCTTATTCTCCGAGTGATGTTGTTAGAGAGCAGGCTGTTTGGGCATTGGGAAACATTGCCGGTGACTCTCCTGGATGCCGTGACCTAGTCCTCGGCAGCGGAGCCCTAATGCCGTTGCTGGCTCAGTTGAATGAGCATGCAAAGCTTTCAATGCTGGAGATTGTCACCTGGACACTGTCCAACTTTTGCAGGGCCAAGCCACGGCCCCAGCTTGATCAGGTGAAGCCAGCTCTTCCAGCTCTTGAGCGTTTAATTTGTTCCAATGATGATGAAGTCTTGGCAGAGGCCTGCTCGGCACTCGGATATCTCACTGATGGGACAAATGACAGAATTCAAGCTGTGATCGAGGCGGGTGTCTGCCCACGACTCGTGCAGCTTCTCTTACATCCATCGCCTGTGGTTATAAATCGTGCACTTCGAGTTGTTGGTAATATTGTGACAGGAGATGATGTTCAGACTCAGTGTGTGATCGCCAATGGCGCACTTCCATGCCTTCTGAGGCTTTTGACTGATGAAAAGATCACTATTAAGAGAGAAGCTTGCTGGACTATCTCAAACATTACGGCTGGAAACAGGGAACAGATGCAGTCTGTGATCAAAGCTGGTTTGATTGGCCCTCTTGTTAATCTGCTCCATACCGCTGAGTTTGGGATCAAGAAAGAGGCTGCTTGGGCAATTTTGAATGCAGCTTCTGGTGGCACTCATGAACAAATCAAGGTCTTGGTGACTGCAGGCTGTATAAAACCATTGAGTGATCTTCTTGTATTCCCTGATCCAAGGATAGTGATTGTCTGCTTAGAAGGGTTGGAGAACATTTTGAAGGTGGGGAAGCTGAAAAGAGTTTGAGTAACAATGGAACCAACCTGTATGCACAGTTGATTGATGAGGCTGGTGGTCTGGAAAAGATTGAAAATCTGCAGACTCACGACAACAACGACATCTATGAGCAGGCTGTTAAAATTCATGAAACTTATTGGTCGGAGGACAAAGATGAGACATTACCAGTTGGAGATGGTACTCAGACAGGCTTCAACTTTGGGAGGGAATGAGCCTCAAGCTTAAACTGGTGGATTCAGTTCTAGCTGAAGGAACTTTCAAGGATGGAGGAGTTGAAGTTTCCTGATTAGGGGGGGGGGGGGGGGGGGGGGGGGGGTGTTCAAGAGTGCTCCTGGTCAGGGTCTCTTTTTCTCCTCCAACAATGATCTGAGACTGAGAGCATTCTGTGATTCGGATTGGGCAAGCTGCCCACTTACTAGACGTTCCACTACAGGATATTGTGTGTTTCTTGGACCTTCATTAATCTCTTGGAGATCAAAGCGTCAAAAAACTGTATCTCTTTCATCGGCAGAGGCAGAATATCGTGCTATGACTGGAACGTGTTGTGAGTTAACATGGCTGCGATATTTACTTAGAGACTTGGGAATAATGCACCATGAACCTGCCTCCTTATATTGTGACAATAAAGCAGCACTGCACATAGCAGCGAATCCGGTGTTTCATGAACAAACTAGGCACATTGAGATGGATTGCTATTATATCAAAGATAAAATTCAAGACGGATCTATTGTTACAAGATTCGTGAGTTCATCACATCAGTTGGCAAATGTTTTGACCAAAGCTTGGGGAAGGAAACTTTTGTTCCCATGATACCCAAGTTGGGAGTGCAGGATATCAACTCTCCAACTTGAGGGGGAGTGTAAGGAAAATAGTCTTTAGATAGAAAGAAGATCAGCTGTATCTCATCAGCTGCATAACCGTATTAGACAATATCTTCTCTATTAGGGATTTCCTTATCTGTATATATATGTTTCCTTATAGAGTTTAGTTTCCTAGTCAGTCACAATTACACTTATATATGTATTCCCTCTGTATCAATGAATATATTTTCAAAATCTTGGCCTTGTTATTGCTTCTTTGCATCGAACTACTAAAATTGTATTTGCTTGTTGATACAGGTGCTTGTGTCTTGCATGCTGGTGACATTAAAGTAGTGTGTTACCTCTTTACAGCAGGAGATTACAGATTTGCAATGACAGAAACAGAGCCAGGATAAGAACTGCATGTATAGATTGTAATTGTCCTTGCGTGATTGTTCCGTTCAACCAGCTTCGGTGGTGTGAATTGTTGGCCCCTTTTGAATGCTGGAGAGCAATGAATATGATACTTGTAGAGCATGATAAAATTAACAAAGACTACACGACATGATCTTTGGTCAGAAACACACATTGTTTAGTGGACTTGTTAATTGTTTGATTAATAGAAAAGCTGATGAGACAAGCTGTCCACCTTATCTTAATCATTCATGTAATAGTTCTCATAATTCTAGTTGATGACATATCCTAGCCTCCACTCCTTAAACTTTCAAAACTCGAGAGACCAGTTGCCAGAAAAGAAAAGATAAATACAAGTGAAAAATTCTGATTTCGACTCACTTAACGATACATCAATGATGTCTCGCAAAAGATAGTTTATAAATCAATGGGAATTAGAATTTGAATCTCTCAAGCACCTCTATGAGCTGAAGAAAGAACAACATGTAGTAGTAAGGATCTAATGATCAAGATTCAGGTTTAGGGTTATCGACATACCACGAGTAAGAACATTCCACAAGTTCAATACTAGTCATTTCAGTTTGGGAAGATGCATTTGACAACTTGTTATACCACGAGTTCAATACTAGTCATACCACGAGTAAGAACATTCCACGAGTTCAATACTAGTCATTTCAGTTTGGGAAGATGCATTTGACAACTTGTTACGCAGAGAGGGTATCAAGTGTAGGAGCATACCTCAACTTGCCGGCCAGCCACTATTATAGGATGCTCCAAGTTTCCTTGGAAGCCTTTCTGGGTCCATATGCAACTTCTATCATGCATTGTTTGATCCACCCCGTTTTTGAGGTTATGTTCATGATGCAGCCTGTCGTTGATTCTTATTCTGAATGCTATAATATAACAATGATGCGACTTGGGAGGCATTTTAGTACCCTTTTTTTTTGTCTGCGCATTGGTGGAATATAGCCGATGATACTCTCCATTCAGTAGTTCGCACTTTGTCGATCTTCATAGTGTTAGCAGAATGTGAAAAATTATCCCAAAAAAAAAAAAGCAGAATGTGAAAACAATTGGAGAACAAATTGATTAAGGAATCAGAGAAACAGAAAAAAACGAATTCCAAATGTATATATATCATTATACCAAGTTAGTTAGAATCCGATTACAATAACGAATCGAAGAATCAAACACTTTTGATCAATATAGTGGCGAGTATATCTTTTATAAATAAAACCAGAAGCAGAAGTCGTTTGAATGGATAAATTTTTAAAGCACTCAAATTGGTCCGTAAGATTTAAAGAAATAGATGGGAATAGTAACTTTTGTTTTCCTTGATCAATTAAACAATTAATGATGCTACAAAGTTTATTTTAAGTCGAACTCACGTCCTATCACTGAAAAACTTACACCACTATATCAAACGGTACAATAACTTTTTGGAAGGAATAAAAGCACGTTTTGTTTTCTACACTTCCAATATTCTTTCCCGTGTGGTCGGATTTGCCTAGTTAACTTGTCTTTCAAGTTCTCTTGAACAAGTTCCCTTATATAAAGGACCCTAGTTTCCTTATTTGTTTCACAACTCTCTCTCTCTCTCTCTCTCTCTCTCATATTTCGTCCATTCAACTACTTGAATTAGAAGATCACGCTCTTAGCTAGCAGCTTTATCAAAGATGAAGGTTGAAAGAGAAAGAAGATACGCACTTCTGCTTGCAGCGAAGGACTCTGAGTATGTGAAGAAAGTGTACGGTGGTTACTTCAATGTGTTTGTGGCAACTTTTGGGGAAGAAGGAGAGAGGTGGGACTTGTTCAGGGTAGTCGACGGTGAGTTTCCGGAAACGAGTGAGCTTCAAGAGTATGATGGGTTTGTGGTCAGTGGAAGCCCTCATGATGCTTATGGCAATGACCACTGGATTATAAAACTGTGCTTTCTCTTGCAAACTCTTGATGCCATGGAGAAGAAAGTCCTCGGAATTTGCTTCGGTCATCAGGTAAACATTTCTAACACATATAAGATCATCTTCTCCTGAACTAATTGGCTAACATTTAAGTTACCACTGTTAACTAATCTGAATCAAAAGGTTTCATGACGACAGTCCGACATCTTTGAGTAATTGCTGATGGTTTATAACTCATTGTTCCATGAATTTGCTTAGGTGTTGTGCAGAGCACTAGGAGGAAGAGTTGGGAAAGCTTGTACTGGGTGGGATATTGGACTGAGAAACGTGAAGATAGTGAAGGACATGACCCCATTTAGCTTCCTTGATGGCTTGGATGAAATCCCATCTGCTCTTTCGATCATCGAGTGTCACCAGGATGAGGTTTGGGAAGTTCCTTTGGGTGCTCAAGTTATCGCCTTTTCAGACAAAACTGGAGTGGAGATGTTCACCATTGGAGGTCATGTTCTGGGCATCCAAGGCCATCCAGAGTATACTAATGACATCCTTTCCAATCTGATCGATCGGCTTCTCAATAACAACTCCATTGAGGTAACTAAAAATATAAATATATACATGCGGGGTATTACTGTTAGTCTGTTATAGTAGAACTGTACGTAGAAGGGCTCCAACTAGACGTTATATGTGTTATTTATTTTCCTTAATTACTATATATTTTGAGAACTTATAACTAGTTTTATTTTCCATGTGGGTTTTGATATTACAGATAGGTTTTGCTGAAAATGCAAGGTTCGGACTGCAAAAGGCTGAGCCAGATAGGAAGTGCTGGGAGAAAATCTGCAGGAATTTTCTTAAAGGAAGATAGCTAGATTCGATCACCACCAAGTGAAATGACACTTTGTTTTTAACTTCTTTACTCGTTTTATTTTGATTTGCTATGTTATTACAACAAAAAATACCAATGTAGTTACGTGATGAATGACTGAAAGTTGTAATTACTGAACAACATGAATAGTCGCATGAGACAACTCTGCCTCTCAACGATCCCTCCTCTAATCTTAAAGATAGAAAGTTCATATATAATTGGATCCACTAAAAAAAATTATGACGTGTGATCTTTGTTCTCTAAAATTTATGAGCTGAAGAAAGATAAACATGTATGTTGAAGCAATAGCTAGTTGTAAGGATCATGATGTCAAGATTCAGATTTAGGGTTATCAGAGTGAAAAGATAAACACTTCGTGTGTTCAGTGGCGTGGCGTAGCCGCATGAGAGTGAGAGGGTTTAAATGAGCCTTCTCACTTTTTCTTACTATCCATTGTTAGTTGATACAATTACTACTTCCATGCTTATATTACAATAATGGATCCGGTTCCTCTAAAATGAGCAAATGGTGAAGTTAGTAAAGTTCATAAAATCTAAGGATTATAAACATGACACGTCACTCTTGGATCAATTTAGTCTAAACTATGGTTAATTTGGGTTAAGAATCTCTTATTCTTCTTTTTTTTTCTTTTTTTCATTGTTAGACTTAACAAACGCAGTTAATAGGAATAAAAATAAAAATAAAAAAGGAAAAAACAAAAACTGTTACGACTCTTAAAACACATCTCTCCATAAACAGACATGCTTTCTAAAGGTGACGAACGACTGAAGATCGCCATTATTGGTGTCTTGGTGAGTTTATATCGAGGAGCGTTCTGGTAATAAGGCGTACAATACTTGTTGTGTTTTTGGTACTGATCGAAAGTTGAAAGCTAAACATAGGAAGGTAAGGCTCTAAGATTATCGATATGATGTGATGATATTTAGTATACAACTTGTATGCCTAAGTCAGCATAATACACCAAGGAATGTTAGAATTGTAGTTTTTAAGCTTATAATCTTTACCGCCTTCTAACTAAACTAGGACCTCATCTAAGATTGAATTAATCATCTCAATTGTTTCACCATCTAGATCTACATGTTTTTATCATATGGAGCTTCAAGATTGGTTTCAGCCCAATGAGGAGGATCACTAAAATTCTGGATTTTTTTTTTTCCTTTTTGATTTTTGTCAACGACATTTAAGCCATTTTCAATCTTGCAAATAAAAAAAAATTCTTAACCCAAATTAACCATGGTTTAAACTAAATTGATCCAATAGTGATATGTCATGTTTATAACTCTTAGATTAAATAAAGATTCTAAATTTTATGAACTTTACTAACTTCATCATTTGCTCACTTTAGAAAAGCCGGATCTATAAATAATAATGTAAAATTTGACCCTCAGGCCCTGTTTCGTTAGCAGGAAAGTAAAAATGAGAAATTGATTCATTTTCCTTTCCAAACAGATATGGAATGAAATATGTTTTGGTATTTCCATGTGGGTGTTTGGTACAAATTGGAAATTAAATGATTGAATTAAGTATATTAATTCCTATTGTAATGTTTGGTAAATCATTATAATGAAATACAAAGTAGTATTTTTCAATAATGCCCCTTTATAATTTCCAAATACGTACAACATTAAAATTTATTAGAAGATCATTTATGTAATTGTGGCTTTGACAGTGAGAATAAAATTAGAATACCATCCCTTAACAAGGTAATTGAATTTAGGTTTTATGAGAAAATCAATTTCCAGTCAAATCTCTTTTTTTGTTTCCTTTCCTAACTATATGTACAACCAATCAACCCATTGGAATGGAAAACCAAATTAATTCATTTCCCATATCATGGTTTCCTGCCAACCAAACGGGGCCTCATAGTAATCACGTTACATATTACTTCCATACAATCTAAGAAAACGTCACACAATATAAATAATCGCCATTGATATTATATATATTTTATTCAAACCGTCAAAAGTTTAGGCAATACTAACTCCTTCAATACAAAAAGAAGAAACAATTATATGCTACAAAGTACAATGAAGACACATAAAAGATGATTGAAAAATGTATTTTTGTTTAGTAGAATTGCTATTAATTTTTGACCGTCTTAGTTTAGTATTCTGGTACGCTACTGTGTGTGTTATATTGAGAAAACAAATGAACAAGTGCAACTCAAAGCCACCAAGCCACATAAACCTAGATCGATTGATAGTCCATAGTTAAATGAAATACTGTTTGTAAACGTAGATTGATCCAAAATAGTTCCAATAGCAATGCCTTATTTGTTGATATGGAGACATGGTCTTCTTATATCAGAATTTTCTTCATAAAAAAAAAAAGAACAAGTGCGGATGCAAGAGAGGACAACCTTGCACAAAGAGTGTGCGTCACAGATTATGAATCTTAGTGGGTGAACACTCCCTTTATGGTTACTTGGTTACTTTTGGGCGTTCTTGAGCCTGGTTCGTTTCTCAATCGGTGGAGTATGTGGCACGACTTGGTGCTTCGGCGACGAAATCACAACAAGCGGTGACTTGAATTTTCTGGCAGAAATTCTCGACGGCTGGAGAAGATGTTGTTGAGGCTGCTAGGGTTCTTAGGATTTTCTTTTATGTTTATTGGGCTTCGGTCTTGTATGTTGGCCAAGCCCATTATAGGTTTTATTTTGTTTATATTGGGCCTATGTGCTTTTGCTGTTGGGCCTAAGTGTCGTTTATGTCTGGGACCCATGTGTCTTTTGTTGTTGGGACCTATGTGTCTCTTATTGCTTGGTCTATTGTACCTCTTGTAATTGTATTGTGATGGACCTTTTGGTTCTTCTAAATATAAATTACTTCGACAAAAAAAAGAATCTGCTTCATCCACCTAGTACATTTGAACTTCTCACATCTTCTTCTTGATTTCCAATGTCCCCCAAGACGAGTAAGAACATACCACGAGTTCAATACATGCAACTCATTTAGTTCGAGAAGATAGCATTGACAACTCGTTATGAAGATAGAGTTTCATAACTCAGAATCAATTTTGAATATAATTAGATGTTTTTGGTCAAATCAAGAAAATTTTGATAAAATTTCAGAAAAAAAAAACTTTTGGTTGTATAACATTTGTATCACAAAACACGTCTGGTAGTCAAATGAACGCAATCATTTTTTCAACATAATCTCAATTATATTTCTTCTATTCCTTCAAAAATACACCTCATTATAAGTTGTTGTCTTACAAGTTAATTAGGATGTTATCTGTTAAATTATCGTCTTACAAGTTTTTATTAGATCGTCACGATGTCTGATTGTTTACTTAAAAACGACACCACGAAACAGATCATCTCTTTATTTGGATCCCAACTGTAAAATCATGGTGCATATAGACACAAACTTCTATTTAAGGTAAAGAAAAGCTCTAGCACAACTGTAATTTTCAAATTTGAACAGGCTTTGATTAACAGAAATGGAAAACAAAACCCTAAGAAAAACTCTAACCAAACCAAAAAGGAATCCATGTTCTTTTTTCCCACCACAGACACACACCCTCCCATTTTTCAGGCACCCAACCTTCTCTACTTGTCAGTCGCACCCTTAAAAAGCTTCGATCTTTCTTTATGCCTTCAACCCATTACAACACCCAACCGACTCTAACCACCACCACCGCAATGGGCGAGGCCAGCCTCACCTCGCCGCTCCTCTCCTCCGATCAACCACCACCCCACTTGATCGTCACCGTTCACGACGACACCACCACCCAATTCCGCAACCCGTTCGAGTTTCTCGGGTCGGGCGGGTTCACGGTGCCGGTTTCGACGACGGCGGATCCGTTCAAGAACGCGACTTGGGCGGTGGATGGGGTTTACGAGTGGGTGAAGATCGGGGTGTGCTTGCCGATCGCGATTGTGAGGCTTGTGATCTTCGGGGTTTCGTTGCTGGTGGGGTTTGTGGCGACCAAACTGGCTCTGTTGGGGTGGAAGGATCGGCAGAACCCTATGCCCAAATGGCGGTGTAGGATCATGTGGATCACTAGGGTTTGCACTCGCTGTATTCTCTTCGCTTTTGGGTGAGTTTGATTTTAGGGTTTGATTTTGTGTTGCTCTAGAGTAGTTTTAAGTAGTTGTACTTTGAGAGGTGAATTATGTGCTACTGGCTTGTTTAGATGCCGAAAATTGGAGCTAAGAGTGAGTTTTGAGTTTTTCAAGAGTTAATTACTGCGAATAAGTGAAGTTGTTATAGGATTCAGCTAGAAGGAAGGTTAATCATAGCCTTTTAAATTTGATCTTGTTCCTCGCAAGTCTGTGGTAAACTCTAAATACTATCTTGGAGACAACACAATGAAAAGAAACGACATGCTTTTCTTGATAGGGGTGTAGTTCATTGTTGTAGTTGATTTTTCTTGGAGTTTGCTTGCATTCATTGGTAGAAGTGGAATTCTACTTAGAGTTTGCTTTTCATTGTAATGGATTGCTTGTCCTTTTTTACGTTTATTTCAGCTTCCATTGTTTCATTTACCATTGATAATATGATTCCGTTAAAATGATGGTTAAGGAGCTTGAATGAGCGGTTAATTTTAGCCTTTTTAAGTTTTTCTTGTTCCTGGTGAGTCTGGTAAAATATAAATGTTGTCTTGGTAAGAAAACCACTATGAGAAGAATCTACTTGAATTCTTGATAGAAGTGTAGCTTGTTGTTGTAGTTGGTTTCATCTTAAGAGTGTGCTTGAATTCTTGATCGAAATGGAATTCTCATTAGAGTTTGTTTTTTATTCTAATGGGTTGTTTGTCCTCTTTTTTGCTTTTGTTTCAGTTATCATTGGATAAGGCGGAAAGGAAAACCTGCTCCAAGAGCTACCGCCCCAATTGTTGTATCTAATCATGTATCTTTTATAGAACCTATATTCTATTTTTACGAACTATTCCCGACGATTGTTGCATCTGAGTCCCATGATTCCCTACCTTTCGTTGGAACCATCATCAGAGCAATGCAGGTATTATTATGTACCTGCACAGTAGTTGTTTACTTAAGTCACACACACATTCTATTGTCATGGTTTTTCTCAGTATTTTTTTTTGTTCTCAGGTGATATATGTGAATAGGTTTGCACCATCGTCAAGGAGACAAGCTGTTAGTGAAATAAAGGTAGGAAATTTCTATAAGTTTTTGGCTACCCTTGCTTGGTTAGTAAGTGATAAACAAGTCAGATGTATATTCTGTGTTTTGTTATATTTGCTGTCATTTTTCTTTTTCAGTACTATATTGCTTTATATATACTCTAGTTTGTAAGGAAGTACCTTCGTAATTCCTGCAATTTATTTATATCAGTTGATCTCCGCATACGACCAACAGCAGATAAGACCAGGAATAGCCAAACTAAATGATAAATCAGATAAGAGGAAGAATCACTAAAACCATAAATCTAGTAAATAGGTAATGAATCCAAATCAGTTAATCAAATGAGGTTATAAAGGTCACCATTCTTTTGGTAGTATATCAATTATATAATATTCCATGCAAGCTAAACCATGAAATTATTGTTATATTAGTGGATTATTTGTAAGGTTGTCCTAATTCTTCATTATATTGACATGAATACTGCAACTATACGAATTTTGCTTGCAGTGACATATTATGTCACACATACTTATATGTGTTCTATAAACTGTAAAAGATATTCTTTCCAACTGCAGCTGGAATCCGATGTTAAACTTTTTTGGTATATATCCCTACATGTACTTAGCTGCACAGTGGATGGAACTGTTTGAACATATGGTTACTCTAGTAAATAATGTGTTAAGTGATTTGTATCAATTTTGTAAGCTATTTGATACAGATTTCTGCTTTCAAGGATATGAATACAGAGAAAAGCTGCATGCGATAGATTTCCTCGAGTGCTCATATTTCCGGAGGGAACTACTACCAACGGAAGATATCTCATTTCATTTGAACTTGGTGCATTCATCCCTGGTTACCCAATCCAACCAGTAATTGTACGCTATCCTCATGTGCACTTTGATCAGTCCTGGTAAGACGTTTATCTAATCTGCTCATTTCATTTGGTGTTGTCTGGATTGTTATCTTACTAGTGCTTCATGTGGAGTGCTTATTAGGGGGCACATTTCTTTGCCAAGGCTCATGTTTAGGATGTTCACACAATTTCACAATTTTATGGAGGTAAATCCCTTTCCTTTATGTGCTTTCGAATTCTTATTCCATTGTGGTATATGTTGCATCACTTGGACATTGAATATTGAATTAGGTTATGTTATCTGAATTGAGCAGGTAGAGTACCTTCCTGTTGTCTTTCCCCTTGATAACAAGAAAGAAAGTGCTTTCCACTTTGCTCAGAGGGTAAGAATCTGCCCATAGTAGTTAATTTAATTTGTCTATTATTTATATAGGTTGGTGGATGAGTTTGGTTTTGTATCGTTGTATTTCTGGTATCCTCTTGCTTCCTAGATTTTTGATAGAGGTTTGGCACATATTTTTATATGCAGACTAGTCATGCTATGGCAGCTGCACTCAATGTTGTACAGACATCTCATTCTTTTGGAGATTTAATGCTACTCATGAAAGCAGCTGATTTGAAATCAAAACAGGTATTTCTCTTTGCTGATGCTTAAACATTTGTACAATATTTGTTGTTTGACAAACAAGCAACGAAGCTGAGAACACCCTTGCCACAACCCTTGCCTCAACAAAGTTTTATATTGTGCTAAATGCTTTTGTCATAACTTCCACAGGTGCGGCCATCAGCTTACATGGTTGAAATGGCAAGTGTAAAATCTGTAAGTCCTTATATATATCTGCCTTTTACTGATATATAATATTAGAAACTGGAACTGGTTTATAAAATCGTGCATCGTTGTATGTAGATTATCAGTTATATCGAGTACTTCAAATTTATAAACTATACCCAAGTTCCCTTCAATCTTTATGGTTATAATTCTTTGGTCTTGGGTGTGAATCATGTGTGTCTGCATATCTCTCAAGGCAATGAGTTATTTAGACTAGTTGATCCATAGGAATAGAAAGTTCTACTTGAGGACACTGTGCCTGGAGACATTATAGTTTCAATAGTATACAAGACTGTAGGGTGGCAGTTGCCAAGGCAAAATTATATAGCTCATCAATTCAACCTATTGACATGTTGTCCTAATTTTTAGTTTACAGTCCGATGCATCCACTTTTCTGCATGATACCCCAGATATGTCTTGCTTTTTCTAACACCATTGTCTGGACTACATGGTTTTATTACTTAATGCACCTTATTTTATAATAATACGCAAGACCTGATAGAGGAATTAACTGATCTTTATCTTGCTTTTTTCAGTTACTCAATATAAGCAGCATGGAAGCTGTTGATCTTTTGGATAGATTTCTTTCTATGAATCCAGACCCCAGGTATGGATGGAACTATTATCAAATGAAAGTTGTAGTTGTGTCATGCTGTTAGTTACTGATGTTCATCAATTTTATATTTTTTGTATTATGCATGCTGCATTGCATTATTTTAAAACTTCTAGCTCACTTGGTAAAGCTTGGTTGATGCATGACCTATGAATTCAATTAGATACTGTTTTTAATTAAATATCATTGCGTTCAAAATGATTGACTCTGTGCTGTATGTTTGTGCAACACACACGCACATATATGTATATTTACTTTCTAATATCCATACAATACATGTAACTTATTAAACTGATTTATGTAATACTTACGCTATAAATATTATTGTAAGATTCATACTTTTATCTCATTGGCAGTGGTCATGTTACCTATCATGATTTCCTGAGGGTTCTAAGACTCAAGCCCTGTACCTTTTCTGAAGAGGTCAGTTACCACATCCTTTGCTTACTTCTTTCCCTCTTCTCTCTTGGTCTTCTACCTCCTTGAACTTAAAATTTTAACAGTAGAGTTTGGACAGGTCACATATACCTCTTCTTTTTTTTCCCTCTTGTGTATGTAGCCGAGAAGACGTCAAAATTGTATGTGAATTTAGTCATTTCCATTATGAATTGGTGGTAGACACGCCATGGATTTAAAACATCACCAACAAAAGCTTCTATTTTTTAATCTTTTCAGAGTACAAAATTAGTTTCATGATATTTGTACCAGTTTAACATTCAAGTCACCTTTTTATCCCTGCATAGTTGTTTGCTTTCTGTGTTTGTCCTTCCCCCTGTGGACTTCTTAGTCTATTTGCTTTATGCTCGTGTTGCCAAGCAGTGGACATAGTCTACACAAATTAAAGATATGAAGCAGGTCTCTTTTTGTTGCAGATTATAGGGGAATACAGGATAGTTTATCCTCTTATAAGTTACAATGTATCATAGATTTCTTGTTTTCTGTTTTCTTGCTGACATTATATAGTATTTAAGTACTGACAGTTGTTGCCTGTCAAACGTTTCTTGCCTTTGCACTTTCCTCTTTCACTCATAACGTGGATATCTTTTGGGTCACAGATATTTGCATTCATCGATGTTGACAAAAATCGAGCCATCACATTTAAGCAGGTACACCAACTCTCCAATCCTTTTATGTCTGCATGCACGCGTGTGTGAGCATGTTGTCATGGGTGTGTTCTTGGGCGTTTTATCGAGGCTCGTTTCATTTCATATGTTTCTAAGTAGTTGAGGTGAAAAATGGTATGAGATGAACTCTCCAATCCTTTGATGTCTGCATGCGCTCATGTGTGAGCTTTTTATAAAGGCTCGTTTCGTTTTATGCATTTCTAAGTAGTTGAGGTGAAAAACGGCTTGAGATGCATAGTTGAAATTATATAGAACTTCAGAGGTTTCGATACAGATATAGCCACCCAGATTATCTGATTTGAAATAGAATCACAAGTGGAGGACTATGGGTTGGAGAGCTTTCCATTTCTGATGAATGAAATTGCTTTTGATTTAGATTTGAATTCCACAACAAAACTTTAGAGATTGTAATAGTGATGACAAGCATATCCAACTGTCATACTTGATTTCTATATTCCGCATGTTTTTACACCAAATAGACTGATTCATCACTGAATTCACAATTTTACTCGTGCGCATATACTAAGTAGCCATCAATCATAAATAGAGTTATTTGTGCATCTGATTATGATTCTTTTTTGGTTTAATAGATGATACTGTACAATTTTAGCTTTAAATGTATTATTTTTTTTATTTGCCTCCAGTTCTTATTTGGATCAGCGCATATCTTGAAGCTACAATTATTCCGGCAATCCTGTGCATTAGCTTTTTCTGAATGTGTTTCTGGGGATAACAGCTATGTTTTAAAACAACAAGTATGTTTCTTGCACTCATCTATCCTGATTGTTGGCTCCACCCCATAGATTTGTCACAACTAATTCACTTTCAATTACCTGGTTTTTACTTCTGGATCAGTTTGGAGACGTTATCAGGCCTGCAATCCCGGATTTGAACGAGGATGAGGTGATAGACGTGCCCTTTTATCCCTGCAACATCTTTCAGTTGTGCCTTTCTTGCCAACTAATATCAATTGGTGCTTGCAGATCAATGAGCTGTTCAATTTATTTGATGCTGATTGTGATGGGAGAATCAGCAAGGACGAATTTCTCACTTGTCTAAGACGAAACCCATTACTAATTGCGCTTTTCTCACCTTGTTTGCTTAACAAAGACTACTCAGAAGATGGTAATCAGATGTTTGAAGAGATTGTATAGTGGGACGGATTTTCTTTAGGGTGTGTGAAGATTTTGATCACCGTCTCAACCGCAATGAGTCGGGTATGGTTTTTGTTCGTGTGTGATAGAGCCACAAAGGAAGGGTTGGGTTTTGCTAAGGCATAGGGCGGGTGGGGGCATAATATTTTTATCTTGCTCCCTTGAGTTGCTCATAGTTATTACGTATTTCCTGGCCTGTAACTGGACATATTGTTTTTTACATAGTAATATTTACATGTTGGTTTGGCAATCAACTAAGAGGAAGTCTTTACATTTAGTGCTACCTCGTAAACATTCCTTCGGCATCAAGTATCAGGTTTAGCTTCAAGTTGGTATCAATTTCATTATCGCTCATAATCGCATAGAAAGTCGCTACCAGGGGGAACAACGCGCCGTCTCTGTATTTTGTCATGGTTGAGCAGAAATGACGAGAAAGAAAGAAAACCTTGCCTTCCAATTCCACAGATGGTGAAAGCTACGTTTTACCTGCCCAAAATTCATGAATCTCATGGCTTGGATAATACGACTTTCTTGAAATTCAGCTTATTTCTCCAATCAACCTTCTATAATGGAAGCCACAGTAACAAGTTCCCCAGTCTTCAACTCTTGTAGCATTGCTTGATCTCATAGTTTGACTAGTGAGCTCACACTTTTATGTATCCGTAGTCGAAACTTTGGTTGTTTTATGAAGGTTTCAAAAGACATGCATTCTTGTATGAGGTAGGCTTTCAAATTCCTCTTATCAGACGCATGCTTGTGAAGCAAATGTGTAGCAAATAGGCTTGCACACCTTATTAGGTTATACATAGTTGAGGGTGTTTCAAGTGATTGGTGTAACGTGTAAACCGTGAAATACATGTTTCGGCTCTATGTTATTCTCGTTGTACTCCCTTTTTTTAGATGGTATAGGTGGTAGCGCCACAAGATTTTTAAAGATCTATGAAGTTATTGAATGACATTTATTCAGAAAGAGAATGAAGTTAATGAATCAAGCAACAATTATAAACGATATTAAGTTTCGGCAGGACAAACAACACCATTTCTTTTGGATTGCATTAGTCTCTTCGTGTCTAAAGATTTTTAGACATTCTTGAAACAAAATATATGAAGAAAACCCCATATTGATTCTCAAAGAAGATTCAAACAATGAAAAATGAAAAATGATTGATAGCTAGTCAAGTATCCCACTACCAGAGATTTATTTTTCTATTTGAGCAATGTTCTGATGGGATTAATTTGATGTGACTGGATTGAGCATTGAAGTGACCTTTTTCTTTGTTCTTCTTAAAGGCAAAACCATGTGACATTTTTTTGTGTAAGACACCATCTTGTCTCAAATCTCGGACACTGAGACACCAAGAGGGTTTGTTATTCCACATAGATATAGTCCAAAAACCATAAGTATTGAAATGTAAATTGTTAGATTAGTCAGGAGTTTTAATAAGGATCATTAAGTTAAAGATTGGTCGAGGAGTTTCTCATTAATCGTTTATTACACTCATTTTTTAATTATATTTTTTTCATCTTAATCGTTCAGTTTTTAGGTCTATATAATTATTTATACAAATTTTCAGTCAAATTAATGATCGTTAAATGATAGAACTAAATTAAATCAATGGACAATCTAAATCTGTCAAACAGAAACCGTTTCAAGTTTATAATTGGTAAATCACATTTATGAATATCTTAACGATTTTCTATTTGGATGAAAATTTATAGAGATGATCTACTCATATATATATCTATAAACTAGATGGTTGAGATGTAAATAACTAGTCCTCAACTTAGTGGTCCTCATTAGAACCACTCCAATTTTTGATGTGCCGTATAGGATGAGATAATACTCTATAATGACTTCTGATGTTTGAATATTTTAGAAAAGAGTGCGGCTATTGAGATATTCAAATTTGCTCAGTATACCTCTCATGCTCTTTACACCTCATTTTAAATTTTAATTACAAGCATTTGTTCACTATATCTCTTTTCAAATTCCTAAAATAACCTTACTAGGTATGTTATTCACATATAACTTGATAATTTACTCATTATACCTCTTATTTATTCTCTCGACCTCTCATTCTTTTATTTTATTTTTCTTTTTGCATGCTATCATCAAGACCTCTATTCCTTTTTTTTTTTGTCCAAACCTCTTTCATGACCTCAATTCTTTAATTTTTTTTATTTCTCATAGAGTGTCACCAAACCTCCATTATTTGATCAATTTCTAAGAATTCTTTTTTCAATGATGTCAATTTTTCTCTTAAAAATCAAATAACACAAAGTATTGGGTTTCAAAAACTTATATTTACCAGCCCAATACCGTCTCTCCTTATAAGTGAGAGGTCGTGAATTCGACTCATAGTAGACTCGTTATAACATATTAGTTGTTGATCTGATAAAAAAAAAACTTATATTTACCAACAAGAAAATATTCTAACATAAATTAGCTTTTCTTTTTCTATTTTACTTTTTGTGCTAAACAACGATCAATGATAACAATTGTATACTATGTATGTTCTTTTTTTTCCCTCTATTTTATGTACATCATGAAATTATTTCAATAGTTATTTAATTTTTCATTATCGATTGTTTTTGCATATATATATATATATATATATATATATATATATATATATTCTTTCACCTTGTATATATATGCTTTCAACATGTATGATAGTAGAAAATTTTATGTCACACGTTTCATATTGATCATAGTTTTAGCTCTAATTAAATATATAATGTAGTAAAATTTAGAAAATAGCAAATTAAAAATTAAAAATACATAAGTGATGAAGGATAAAGTGTAGAGACAAAGGTAACAAGAGAATCATCATCTTATTCATTGATAGGAGCCTTTTATATAGGGAATTACAAAGTACCAATATAGTAATGATAAGGAATACATAGTCCTATTCTAATTACATATCCTGATGACATAAGGTCAAGACACACATATGGAATATCCTAGAACACTCCCCCTTGTGCCGCATGTCGGTATGCCTGTGGTGCTGATATGTCGCCTTGTTAAAAACCTTGTCAAGGAACAAAAATCCTGTGGGAGAAAAACTAAACCTTGATCGTAGGAGAAAAAAAGTATAACGCACCCTTCACATTTGATAGTGACATGTATGTATGTGCTAGACTCCCCCTGAAGTTTGTACCTCTCCCTGATCTTTATATCAATCATAGGGCTCTTCCTAATTTTTATTAATCACGAAAATTTCATAACTTAACATGTCGATGCTCTTTAACTTGTCTTCAAATGTGGCATTGGGCAATGATTAACTAGATCATGCCGTATTGTCCTCAAACATGATCTTTCACACTTAGATCTTGAGGAGAAAGCCACTTGTGAACTCAAAACATAAGTTCGTGCAAGAAATCAGATTTCCGCGCAGCATGATCTTCAGTTACTATAACAGCTGTAACTTCTTCTAGGAAATACGTATGAATGAACCGTAAAAGGTTTTGGAAACTAGACTCATTTAGCTTTCCAACTGCATATTACACACATTCTAGTTCATTAGGAGCTGTACACAAAGTCCCGTTAAAGTTGACTGTTTTGGCAAAATCATATTCTCGGAAACATCCGTCATACTTTACGAAAATGGCCATAACTCACTAAATATGATAGGTATGATCAAATGGTTGATGTCCCTGGAAAGTAGACACATAGAACTTTCCAATGGTACCAATTTCACGATTTTCTAGTAAGTGAGATTTCATGTAGGTCCCGTGGAAGTTGACATACAAAAGTTGGTAGATTCTGATTATGCTTTTGATGTGTCTTTCTTATGTAGGGATATAATAAGCCTCAACATTTCATACCATTAAGTATTGAAAAAGGAGTTACTGCCATTACATTGGCGTTGCGTGGGCACATAGCTACACTTAGGTTTACAACTTTTCATAGCGAATGAGATGTCAAGTCTTTCATATTGTGTTGAGTACATTGATGCGTCTTATTGTACTTAGATGTGAACTCCATCTCTTAACACATATTAGTCATCTTGCTTTAGAAAAAACAACGGATCTCTCTTTAGATCAAAGACTTTAACTAATCATAGGAGTATATGTAGGCCTCACTAGTTATAGAGCGCCTAAGCCGATTGATGGAAAATCATCATCAACACAATCATCGAGTGCCTTATCGAGACCGTGTCTTCCCAAGATCTTTTTAGTGTTGATACATATTGGCATCTCTTGATCCATCAAGAGTCCATGTAAATCCGGAATGAGCACGCAAAGACATAATTCACCATATCCCTTCCAAATCAAGTAGAGTCCATGTGCATTCCAATACCTTTAGCAAACGCGTGCTCCTGTGGTATGGAGCCACTTGATTCAGATGAATAAAGTCTGTTTAAGACCTTCATGTATATCTCTAATCCTATAGAGATGTTATTATGACCACATTCATAGGTTGCATGTTCATTTATTCAGAAACTACCAAACTGACAAAGTAGTGGAGTGTAATGATATCCATTACGAGAGCATATCTCATCGTAGTCGACCCCAGTGCGTGTTAATGAGAGACCTTGAGCCATAAGGTGAGTCTAAGCTCTTGTTCTCACTACGCTATCTAACAAAGGCATAGTTGATATGGTTTAGCTTGCGGTGTCGGCATCACCTGCCCAAAGACCTATCTCTTTGTTAATGTTGGATCACATCTTTCCATTCGGCCAATCAACTAAGTTGATATCCATCAATGAAAGGTGATTCGATAGTAGACTCATTATCGCACGTCCTCATGTACACTAGTGTAATACTTGCAGAGATCTCTATATGGATTGGATTTGACATTAAGACGTCCCCCAACGATAATCACAATTTAGACTTCATGAGACGAATTTGAGTATCACTGATCAATGGATCAGGTTGTGCCAAGCTGTAATACCCCAGATTTTCATATCATTTTCCTTGTATTATTCCCATAATTAGAGAAGGATTATTTATGGAAATTCATATTTGGTGGTGCAAAGTTGAAGTTTTGGGAGTAATTTTTTAAGGTTCTTTGACTTTTAAGAGGCCAAAAGTTGACTTTCTTTTCTGTAAGTTATTTGTGAAAACTTCCTTCATGAAAGTTGTAGAGTTTGGCGATACGAGTTTCTAGACACACAGCATGTGTAAAACAGATGTCGTATGAGAAAGTTATGGTCAGAGGAAGCCAGTTTCTGGTTTTGAAAACTGTATAAGTAGAAAAATTTGTGGGAGTTTTTTTTTGGGAAACCTAAGTCTGCTCTCTCTCTCTCTCTCCCGAGCTTTCTTGATGCCAAATTTTCTCCAGCTAAGAACTTGGTTGTCTGGCCACCATTCGAGGCGCCACCGGTTCCGTTCAGCTCGCACGGTTCTCCTCTCCACTCCTGAGGCAGCCTCGCTCACCGTTTCGCCGCCTGGAAACGGCCATGGAGCGGCGGAGCTGCTGCTATATCGCCAGAAAACCGGCAATTTTGACAGCGTTTTCGGTGAGAGTTAGGTCAGTCTTGCTCCTCTCCTTCCTCTAGAGATGTTTACACCTCTTTGGTGACCTAAAAAACAAATTTGGGCACCGGATTTGAAGGTTTGGTTTTTGTTTCTGGGTTGTTGTTTTGGGGTGTTTTCCGGCCGAACTGGTTGAACCTCCAGGTATAAAAGTTGTTCACTGACGTGTTGCGTAACCGAGGTCAAACAACTTCAATTTAATTACCCTGCAATCGTAGTAATATGGACAAGTAGGGATCGTTCTAGCCGGGGAAACCAAAGGGTGATCGAAAGAAGAGAAACCAAACAACTTATAAACAAGTATTCACCAATATACATCGAAATATTGGGGGTTTAAGATTGATTAATTCTAAAATTAAACCTAAGATTATTATATACAAGTGGTCAACATACTCATGCAACACGTAACACGAAAAACCATCTAGAACACATAACAACTTCATGCAAGGCCGGGCAGCAACGTTCAAATTGTCCTTGACTCTAACCAATTCCGATTCTAATTAGAGCCTTTGCGGTTGTCTAATTGTTAAGACTACTCAGGTATTTAGAACCATCTTTGCGCTTAATCCTAAACATGAATGCTAACTCATTTAAAAACACGTTGCGTAGAGATTAAACAAGAAAACACTTTAGCACATGAATCAATCGGAAACATGATCTAAGACATGGCGTCACTCATCCTATTAGCATGCAAATTATCAGAATTAAATCCGCCCTAAGTTAATAACAAAGACCAAGACAACTTTACGTATGAATTGATCCAAAATTATTATGGTAGATGAAACCGCACCTTAAGGACAACCATGGCTGAGGCAGCCTCAAGGATTGATTTAGATGCATGAATTCATGACAGTTAATCAATTAGAAATCAAAAACACATAAGAAAATGCTACTGCCCCAAAACCTAAATCACGAAATCATCATATATTCAAGAAGTTACAAATCAAAACATAGAACTATCAAAGATCACAAAGAAATCCGAAAACCATGTTTGATAAATAAAACCAAAATCGAAAAGTATATTACAATAGAGTTCGAAACTAAACAGAAAATAATACAAGAAGCCATGAGAAAATCACACTTTTACAACCTTTGAAGATTCAGCAAGTGTGGGGGAAATCGGTGGAAGGATGGAGTGATTCTTGTGGTTTGTGGTGGATGGATTGGCTAAGTAATTTTCTGTATAGGGTTTGGTAGAGTTTCGGCTATGTAATTGCAAGAGTAGTGATCCTCCCCTTCTGCCCTTGAAGTCATGCTTTATAGAGAAGAAAGACCCTAGAGAAGTCGGCCACACAAGTAAAATCCGAGTTGGTTTAGGTTTCCCTAGTCTTTCTTAATTCGGCCCAATGATCTCTGTCTGATGATTTCGTCATAACTCCATCTAGAAAATAGATATTAAGGTGATTTCAATTGATTTGGAAACTAGACTCCTGTAGATCTCTATCCATATCTAGCACGTTTTCTGATTCATTGTGAGCTATCCTGGAGAGCCCGTTGAAGTTGTGAGACGTGCACAAGAATTTTCCCAAAATTAATCAGGAATCAAGACTTGGACATTCCTTGATATTCTACCGAATTTAGATCTTCTTCTCCATGTTGGACTTGGTTTGGACCTCTCCTTTCATGGACTAGGCTTCATGGATCAGCTGCTTTACTTCCCAAGGTCCATCAGGAACACTTCTCTCGGCAGGCAGTAGGTTTCTCTGTTTTGGCAGTCTGACCTTCCGGCAATGATTCCGGCATAACTCCAATTCTTCTGATTCTTTCTCCCATGAACTCTTCTACATGTCACCTAAGTATCAGAGAGTTAACTTAATTTGTGACAATGCAAAAGCTTTATAGAATCATAAGAACATCTCTAAGGCTCCACAAATCGGCTTTTGACAAATTTCTATATCGTTCATCTATATTTAACACGTTTTACACACAACTCTACCAAAAACTTTTGACTCTACATTATGACTCTATTCTATGACAATAAGAGATAATCAAAGTACAAATGGAGGTAATAACACATTAAGAATGTTACATTTTATGCTCCTAGAATATGTCTCTAGTTCGCCTGATTCTGATTTGGACACCTTGCACCGGTGGGAGGAGGAGTTAGATGAGCTTATGGCGGAAATTGCCCTTGATTTAGGGGAAGGCATCCCTGTTACGGATGCTGGGTCTTACGTGTCCTCGTCTGACCCTCTCTTGCAGGAGGTAGAGGATTTTAGCATGGCGAGATCTCGGGAGGAGGATGATTCATTTTGGGAACCTCCTGGTGAGAGTATGACCTATTCTTGACAAGGTCTTGCTGCGGCCGCTTGGCGGGGGTGTGAAGTTTTGGGACACGCCGGGTAATTTCACGTTGGTATACGAGTACCAACTTAGATGCGGGCTGATATTTCCGCTGCCCCCATTTGTGCAGTACATACTGGCGTGTTTGCATGTCTCCCCCGGGCAAGTCACCCCCAATATGTTAAGGCAGATATTGGGGACGGGGGTGCTTTTTCGCCTTCTGAGGCAGGAGTTCCCCAATTTTGAGGAGTTTGATGTCTGCTGGCATATGAGGTGGTGTGCAAAGAAGGGCGAAATGAAAATGGTGGAAGACTTGCCGACGTCGCCAAATGAAAATTGGAGACTGAAGTGTCTTCTAATGGGGGGGGGGCAGTGGTAGGAGTGGCATGGACATCCCTTCCGGGTGCTCGGGGCTTTCCAAAAAATAGGTACCGTGTTCTTTTGTCTTTTTGGTTCTTTACTTTGTTCTGTTCTGCCCTTGTTGACTACTGGCTTTGTGTAGTGCCCCAAGAATGTAACCTAACCGGGCTGATGGAGTGTCGGATACGCCGGGTGATATGGGTGTTCGAGTGTAGGAGCTCGTATCGGATATGCCGCCTCGACATATATAGTCATTTCGGTTACGCCCGGGTTCCAGGTCTATATGTTGGTTGTTGTGTTCCCGTTGTGTGCTTGCTGGTCTCTTGACCACGCCAAGTGGTACGACTTCGACCTGGAGACCGGTGAGGGGAAAGAGGTGGAGTTGGGCGAGTGTGAAGATTTTTTGAGATTGAATCTGGCGGATGAGGATTATGCCTATATGCCTCCCTTGGTGGCAGAAGCAATGGGTTTGGGCATCCAGGAAGTGGATGTGGAGGGGACGCAGACAGAGGTTGGTGACCGCGAGGATGAACAAAGTCAGTCCCCGGTGGAGGATCCTGTCGCGGAGCCAGAAGGTGTGGATGACTTGGTTTTGGAGGATGTGGGCGGGCCTCGCTCAGTTGGCGGAGACGTGGTGGAGGACTTGGTGGATCATGTTGAAGAGATTGGCGCGGCGAGACTCGGAAGAGGAGGGAGAGTGTCGAGCCAGCTTGCGGGGGTCAATCTAAGAAGTCGCGTAGGGAAGGGCGTTTTGGGAGTTCAAGTAGCTTAGCGGGGATCACCCAAGCTTTAGAAGGGACGGGGGAGGCGCAGCCGTACCTAGCCCAGATGGCATACGACATGCGTCATCGCTCCCGCGACATGCATGCTCTGGAGGAGGTGGATCCGCTGGCTGGCGTTGCACTCGCCAATGAGAAACTGACTCGGGTAAGTATTTGCAACTCTCTCTTCACTGCTCTAGGTTTGGGCTTTTACGCGTTGCCTTGTACTTGTAGATGACGTTGCTAATGTACGCTACGAGTGAGAGGGCGGTCACCCACTTGCAAGGGGATGCCGAGGCGAAGTGCCAGAAATTGAGGGAGGCGGAGGAGAATAACCGCGCGCTCGTGGAGCGTTTAGAGCAGTTGGAGCAGGATGCTGCTGTCTTCCGAGACTAGGCCGCCGTCGCGGAGAAAGTTGTTGCGGAGCTGAAGGAGGCAATGCAGAAGAAGGATGAGTAGGTAGAGGCTGGGCAGGTGGCGATAGTCAAGGCAGCGTCCTTAGAGACTGAGGTGGCAAGGCTAACTCAGTCGCTGGAGGAGCTGGAGATGTCCTGGAAGGCCAAGTGTGGGCGAGCTGCTGGGGTAGGGGAGAGGTTGTTTCGCGAGAGCGAGGCATACAAGCAGCAGTTAAGGGGTGCCTACAATAAAGGTCAGGATGAGCTGAGCCGAACTGGTTGCCAGGCGGGCTGGATTAATGAGGCGGCCATGCGCAAGTGGTATGCCGATAGAGATGTTGCAAAGAAGGCGTGGGAACAGATGACGCCTGAACAAAGGAAGCAAGCCGAGATCTTGCGGTCTTTGGCGAAGCAGCATGAGGCCTGGCGTTCGATGTCCTCTGCTGGGCGGCAGGAGGTTCCAGCTGTGGGTGCGTCACGGCCTCCGCCCCCTTTGGCTGCGTCACCCGTGAGGGCTGCTGGTCCCGAGGAGTCCTTGTCCACCCAAGTGGTGGTGTCCCAAGTGGCGTCTTCTGCTATTGTGTCAACTGATTCTCTAGCGGTGGGGCCTTTGGCACTTGCTCGCCTTGTAACGCAGAAGTCCCTAATGAAGAAGGCTCCTATTCCGAAGGTGGCACAAGTGAGTTTGCTTGTGCGCCCCAATGTTGCTATGAGGACTCCACTTGTGTCACAGGACCATACGAAGCACCCGTTTGGGCAGAGGGTTTCAGTGAATTTCAGCCAGTCTTGTGGTCATGGTAGCGGGTAGAAGAGTGGGGGGAGTGTGAAAAAGTCTGGTGGCTCATCTTCTGGGGAGAAATGACTGATGTAACTATGATTTTTTGGTAGGCGTAGGGAAAGAGAAAATTTTTAAGTGGCGTGGTTAGCCATGTTGAATATGTTTGAAATATATGAATTGCCTGGAAGTCCAGGTTGATGCTTGGCGTTATGTTTAGCCATGTGTGTTTGTTTTGCCTTTGATTAATGCTTTTGTTTGTGGTCCCGTGTTGTGGGGACTTTGCTAAGCATATTGGGATGATAAAATGCTTCGTTTCATTTAGACTTGGCCGCTAGTGGGCAAGGTGTACATATTGTGGGAGCCGCTACTGGGCTAGAGTACACAAATATCGGCTATGATGTCGGGTTTAAAATTGATCAACTGGGGTAGAGATGGAGGAGGCGAGCGTTCCAGAGAAGAGGTAGCACGCGACCATCACAATCTCTGAGATAGAATGTGGCGGGTCCCGGAGCGTTAACTATCTCGAGTGGACCTTCCCATTTTTCCTTGAGGCCAGTGGGGTGGGGGATGACCTCTTTCATGACCCAATCGCCGACTTTCAAGGGACGGGGGATGACTTTTTTGTTATAATACTTGGCGATTTTTTGCTTATTGTTTATGGTCCTGAGGTGCGCCTTGTCTCGACGTTCTTGTAGGAGGTCCATGTTAAGTCGTAACCCGATTGTATTTGTCTCGGGATCATAGGCTGTGACGCGTTCACTTGGGACCTCCATTTCCACTGGTATCACCGCTTCGGTGCCATAAGCCAAGAGGTATGCGGATTCCCCTGTGGCTGTTGTGGGGGATGTGCAGAGTGTCCAAAGGACGTCTGGGAGCTTGGCTGCCCACAACCCTTTGGCCTCTTCCAGGCGTTTCTTCAAGTTTTGTTTGATGAGCTTGTTTATGGCTTCCACTTGGCCATTGGTCTGGGGATGTGCTGGGGAGGCATAAAAGATTGTTGTGCCCTGATCTGATAGGAATTCCCATAATGTGTCATTGTTAAACTGGGTTCCGTTATCAGTGATGATGGTCTGGGGCACCCTAAATCAACAGTATAAGTTTCGCCTTAGGAAGTTTATCACTTTTTCAGTGGTGATTGTGGAGAGGGGCTCTGCTTCTATCCATTTTGTGTTGTAATCCACAATAATAATGACATACTTGAATTGTCCCGGGGCTGTGGGGAGTTGCCCTACGAAATCGAGTCCCCACTAGCTGAAAGGGACTGGTGAGATGATAACAGAGAGGGGCACTAGGGGATGATGTGCAAAATCTGCAAATTTATGGCATTGAAGACATGCTTAGACAATTGCTTTGGCATCTTGCTCTAAGGTTGGCCAATAATATCTCGGGCGAAGCGCTTTGAACATGAGGTTCTGGGCCCCTGGATGGTTCCCACAAATGCCAATGTGAAGTGACTTTAGCACCTTGTACCCTTCTGCTATGGGGAGGCATCTCAGTAGGAGGCCTGACTAGCCTCGGCGATATAGTTTTCCACCCTTGAACAAGTAAAGTGAGGCTTTGCGGCGTAGCCACTGTGCTTCATTCTTGTCTTGGGGCAGGGTGCCATCAGAAAGGAAAGTGACAAATGGGTCCATCCATGAGGGCTGGTCAATGGGTTCGAGGGCAAAAATTTCTGAATAGGCCTTTGAGATGCTAGGGCTGTCCAGCGTCTCGATGTGTACATCAGGTGGCGTGGGCTCGGGGGGAGCTGTGGCAAGTCTCGCGAGAGCATCGGCCTTGGAGTTTTTTGCTTGCTGTATTTGGGTGAGCTTGTATGAATTGAAGTGCTGCAGGAGGGCGCCTACGAGATTTTTGTAGGATCCCAAGTTGTGTTGGTTGGCCTTGAAGTCCCCTGCCACCTGACTGACTACAAGCTGAGAGTCGCTGAAGATGTGGAGGTGCCGGGCTCCGAGTTCACGACAGAGCTGAATTCCTGCTATGAGGGCTTCGTATTCAGCTATGTTGTTGGAGGCTTTGAAGTCAAACCGAAGAGCATACTCATACGAGTTGCCCTCTGGGTTTGTGATCATAATTCCTGCTCCACTGAGTCTGTGGTTAGAGGATCCATCAACATGGAGTTCCCAGATGGCATCCCGAGTGGGGGCATCTAGGTGTGGACCATCATTGGCCAAGGGGATAAACTCAGCAATGAAATCTATAGCTGCCTACCATTTAATAGCCACTCTCGGCTTGAAATGCAAGTCAAATTTGCCCAGCTCGATTGCCCATTTTACTATGCGGCCTGAAGTTTCAGGTTTCTGCAGTATTTGCCGTAAGGGATGGTTGGTTAACACATGGATTAAGTGGACTTGGAAATACTGTCTGAGCTTCCTGGTAGCAGTGATGAGGGCGAAAGCGAGTTTCTCTATATCTGGATAACGAGTCTCGGGATCTGTAAATCATCTGCCACAGTAATAGACCAGGAGCTCGTTATCATGCTCATGGCGTGTAAGGGCAGCACTGATGGCAGTGGTGGAAACAGCCAAATACAGGTAAAGCACTTCTCCAGGGACCGGCTTGGAGAGTAGAGGGACCTCTGCAAGGTAGGCATTGATACTGTTGAAGGCGTCGTCATGTTTCGAGCCCTATGGGATATCCTTTTTATGTTGTGCTTTGAGCAGTTGGAAGAAAGGGTTGCACTTGTTCGTGAGGCGGGATATGAAACGTACCAGAGCTACCAAGCGTCCCGTGAGGCATTGGACCTCGTTCCGGGAGGTCAGGGCAGTCATGTTAAGTATGGCATGTACTTTTTCTGGGTTGGCCTCAATGCCTTGTTCACTGACCATGAACCCTAGGAACTTGCCTCCCCCAACGGCTAGGATACACTTCTGTAGGTTGAGGCGCATCCCGTGAGTCAGGAGCTTAGTGAATACTTTGCTAAGGTTGGCAATGTGGTCGTCCTCTATCTTTCTCTTGACCAACATGTCATCGACATAGACTTCCATGGCTTCTCTAATTTCATCTTCAAACATGGCATTTACTAACCTTTGATAGGTGGCCCTTGCATTCTTGAGGCCGAAAGGCATGACCTCGTAACAATACAGTCCCTTGTCTGTGACAAAGGTAGTGTGAGTCTGATCTCTGGGGTGCATTCTGATCTGATTATAGCCCGAGTAAGCATCGAGGAAGCTAAGCATCTTGTAGCCAGTTGTGGAATCAACCAACTGGTCAATCCTTGGCAATATGAAGTTGTCCATGGGGCATGCCTTGTTGAGGTTTGTGTAGTCCACACACATTCGTCATTTGCCGTTAATCTTGGGGACCATGACTACATTGGAGACCCATGTGGGGTAAGATACCTCATGTATGAACTTGATTTCTTTGAGCCGTTGGACCTCGACTTGGATAGCTCGATACTTGTCTGGGTTGAAGGCACGTCTTTTTTGTTTGACAGGGGGGTGGTCTTGAAGGATGTTAAGCTTGTGGGTGATGATATCAGGGGAGATGCCTGGCATGTCAGCATAGGACCAAGCGAAGACTGCTTATTTTTCTTGGAGGAAGGTAATGAGTTTTTGGTGGAATTCCGGGCTGAGGCTTGTGCCAATTCGAACTTTCCTTTCCGGGGCGGTAGGTGGCAGGGATACCCATTCCGTGTCTTCCGCTGGATCAGGGCGCAGGGTCGTCTTCCTGCTCCCCTCAGGGTCGTCTCGCGGGTCATCGATGGGATCTGAAGGGCTGAGGGGTAACATCTCATAGGCGCCCCACCCTTGCTGGATGGCATTCAGGTGGCACCGCTCAATGGCTGCCCGATCCCCCTGAATTGTCAGAATGCCTCATGGGGTGGGTACCTTCATGAGTAGCATGTGGCCGACGATAAAACACTGCAGCCTCCAAAGAATGTCCCGGCCTAAGATGAGGTTATAGGACGAGGGACAATCGACTATCAAGAAGCGGGATGTTATGGAGGAGCGGTAAGGAGATGTTCCTACTGACACGGTCAAGCGGTCTGAGCCTAACGGCTGCACTATCTCGCCAGAGAAGCTGACAAAGGGATCATGGTTGTTGTACAATTTGGCTCGGTCCCGCCGGAGCCCTCTGTAACAGTCGGCAAACATGACACTGATGGCGGCCCCCGTGTCTACCAGGGCTCTATGGCACCTGTAATGATCCACCTGCACGTTTATTATGAATGGCTCACTGTGGTGGCAATTTATTATGTCCTCCCCTTTGCGAAATGTCACTTGATCCCACACTGACGGGGTGATCGTGACACCTCGCTGAATGTCAAAGACTTCCAAGGGGGTGGTGTATTACCTTTTTTGCAGAAGGTTGGTGAGGAGGGAGCCGCGGGGCTCCGCCGTGCAGGGTTAGGATCTGGCCATGTACTTCGATAACATTAGCTCCTGTTGTAGGAGTGCAATATTGGTGGAGTTGTCCATTCCAGACCAGATGTTTTATGGCATTGCGGAGGCCATGGCACTGTTCGGTTTTATGGTCATTATCATCATGATAAGCACACTATTTATTGCCTGTTGCTCGCCGGGGCTTTTTGGGATACTTGCTTTTAGGAGGTGGGGGAATGAGGTCTTTATGCTTGGCCCATATGTCCACGTATGTGGTGGTCAGAGTAGTGTGGACCTTGTAACAAGGTGGCGGGGAGGAACGGCGCTGCTGTTGCGGAGGGCTCTGGTTTCTTGACCGATAAGGGTGGTCGCGGTTCCTCGGTCCCCCGTGATGACGGTCGAAATCGCGTCCCTGGTCCCGGGAGGAGCTATATTGTTTTCCCTTATCCTGCCCCCTGTCAAATTGCTCATACTTCTACTGAGGTTGTTGCTTTGGGGGAGGAGCGGGGAGTGCTAATGTGGCTGGAGCAGAATGCCCAAAGGTGGCAAATTTAGCGCGTGCCCATCGGACAACCAGGTCCATCAAGGAATCATAAGAAGCTGGAGGGTTCCTGTTGATCTCCATTAAGAAATTGCAAGGGAGCAGGGCCTGGCAGAATGCTTGCTCGGCAACCCGAGGTTCCAGATTGTGGCATCACGCGGTGGCGGATTGCCACCGGGATAGCAACTCATGGAGGCCTTCTTCGTCCTTCTGCTTGATGTGGAACAGGGCGTCCACACTGCGATAAGTTCTGGCATGAAGTATAAAGCGGTTGAGGAAGCGTTTCGAGAGTTGGTCAAAGTTGTCAATGAAGTTAGGTGGTAGGTTGAGGAACCAGCTGAGTGCTTCGTCAGAAAGGGTCTCTTGGAAGGCATGGCAAGCCATGGTGTCTGTGTAGCGAGTGGAGCTACATAGCGAGAGAAATGTCTCGAGATGGAGATGAGGGTCCCTAGTGCCCTTATACTTATCCACCTTGAAGGGCTTGGCCTCGGGGGGTTGCTTCTCCACTTGTACCCGTGGCATGAAGGGACTTGGGCGATGTCCATAGCCAGGGAATAGAGGCCACGGGCTCCCGCGACTCTCGACCCCTTCAATCCGTGAAGCCAACTGAGTGACAGATTGGCTAAGCTGGAGCAGCAAGCGGGTTTGCATGTCAAGGGGTGTGTTGGGGGTGTTGGTAGAGGTAGGATTGGGGATAGGCAGAGCAGATAGGTCTAGTTGATTTAGCAAGAGAGAGGGTTCATTGGGGATTGCAGATGGTTAAGGGGCTGGGAGTGGAAAAGATGGGTTTATAAGTGGGTGGGTGACGTAGATGATCTGGTTAGGGCCTCTCGGGATCACGGAACTACTCTGGCCTTGGTTAGGATGTGATGTGGTGGCGGGATCTGGGGTATCCGCGACCCATGCAACGCGGTCTAAGCTGTCATTGTACACGTTACGATGGTTTAACATGGCGCAGAGTAAGAATTGTTCCTTTTCCAGCTCGGCAATGCGTACTCGGTACGCTTCAGCCTCCGCTCTCTCTCTGGCCGCTTGTTCACGAAACGAATGGAAGTCTCGTTTTAGGATTTCGAGGGCGGTGGCGGGGTCGGGATGGCTAATGGGGGTTACATTGCTGGTTTGGGGAAGGGATGTATCTTCAGATTGGAAAAGTTCTTTCTCTATCTGAGTGCTAGGGTCATTGGGGTCATCTACGATTTCCACCTTTGTTTCGAGCTAAATGCGAGTTCCACAGAGGAACCCTCCTTCTAGCACCAATTGTTTCTACCTGTCCCGGGTTCACGAGTCAGGAGCTATCCCGAGTTCATGAGACGGGAGGTAGAATTCTTGAGTTCGAGTCTTACACCTACATATGTAGTAATGCGTTAGGAGTTGGGACTGGGTGGCCCAGTCTTCGACTCTTCGATGTTTAAGTTAGCGCTTAGTTGCTACTTGTAGAGTATGGGAGTTGGGAAGGAGATTTGTGGACTTACCTCTTTTGGTAGATTGTGCCTGTTTTATAGGCCGATGTTAGGCGCTGCGGCCTTGGTCCCAGATGTGGGACTGCATGTGGTCCTCTGCGGCACCTCCCCTTTGGGGGGTGTTTTGCCGCTGGAGAGTGGGTCTGGTAGGTGGGTTGTTACCAGACCTTCACTCTTTGGATACCCGTGAAGGGTTTGCCAGTGTTGTCTTGTTCGGAATGACCTCCGGCGACCGGGTAATAGTGTCATATTCTCAGTTCAGCCAAGTATTTTGGCTATGTACTAACACCTCATAATAACCATAAATAAATAGGTCACGAAGTGAACCTTGGTGAGATTTTACTCACCTTAACTCCCGTTGCGTCTTCATAAGCACAAACACAAGCATCTAGCTCAAAATCAACTATACAAGTCACCCTATCAACAAAAACATTAACCTTAGTAACTAACAAATACAACTTCTACACTTGTTTTCATAAGCTCAACAACCTCGCACAAAAATTGAACTCGCTACAATCTAAAATGCCTTGCAAGGTTATAACCCAACATCTCCACATGCTCGCAATAACTTAAACAAGCTAAACAAGTCAACCAACAACAATAACACTGTCAGACGTGCCGCTACAGGCCGCCACAGACAGCCGCATGTGGACCTCACACGCACCCTAAGAACATCACAAAACCCTAACATGCTGTGAGGGTTCTTTTTGATTGAAAGGTAACTAGGCCAAAATTAACCCAAATATTTGGATTACTAAGTTAATCTTGTGTATGATTCAAAGATGAAAAAAACTTGTAGCGTGAGACGGCATGGGAGATAAAGGCACACTGCGATGATGAAAATTGGACTGAGTTTGAGGTTAAATTTTTGGGAAGGATATGGGTTTCAAGGATGGGGATTGAAGGATGGATGGAGAGTGGATTTTGGCATGGAGGCTTGAAAGGCATGAAAGCTTAAGTGTTTGGGGATTTTTCTAGGTTGTTGCTTCCTTCTTTTGCATTTCCCAGACTTCTCTTCTTATAGAGTTCAATTGGTGGGTTTTGCGATGGGTCGCGATGCCTAATCCATTGTGTAAAAGGATTGTTCTTCTCAAGCAAATGATCTTAGCCTCAAAAGCTAGCAGAGAGAAGCTGACCTTGAGAGATGGGAAAGATGATTCACTGCAGAGGCGCTGCGAGGGCAGCTGCAGAGACGAAAATCCTGGAACTAGGCAGACCAAGTAACTTGAATCCCACGATTTCGTCATCCAAGGATGAAAGAGCTGCCTTGGAACCAGTCACTGACCTTCTTCTTCCTAGGATTAGGAATGGATGACACTTTTCTGTTGTGCAAAGTTTGTCATCGTACTGCTGCGGGGAAGAGATAAAGTGGTATCTGGTTCAACAATGGGAATGCAAAAAGGGATTGGGCTTTTCCTAAAAGAAGAGAGTTTGGACTTTTTCTAAAAGAAAAAAGGGTGTTGGGTTTTAAATTCAAAGATATTTTGGGTTTAAAAGAATGAGCAGTCCAATTCTCACGTTCTTCACCGATTCATCACCGACTTAAGTCGTCGGGCTTGAGTTTTTGGCCCAAGACCGAAACTTCTTAACAACATTAAATCGGCGAACGAGCGTAATGTGCCTCTGTAACCATCCACACCAAACCCACTTCTACAAGCCTCAATGATGTGTGTATGCGGCTTGGGCCCACATGAATGCATGGCTACGTATCGTCGTGCTCTACGACTTTCATGAAGGAAGTTTCTCGAGAAACTCAACAGATAAAAAAGTCAACTCTATGACCCTTAAAGAAACAAAAAGAACCTTTTTGGGTAATTTATGCATCGGAACACTTCCGCTCTTCCTTCGAACCTCAAAACACACTACTTCTAACTCGAAAATTCCCAAATAAAATTAGAAACTAACATCAAATTTCTGGGGTATTACATTCTACCTCCCTAAAAGAAATTTCGTCCCTGAAATTTAAATGCACTACTCCACCCAAGTGTTGCTAACTTCTCCCCCCAAAAACAGGTTCGTACTGCCAAAAAAATCTCTCTCGTCTCGAAGCCTCCACAAGCCCATCAAGTTCTCTCTATAATTTTGTCATCCGACTTCATAGAAAAACAAGACAAACAATTAAAAGTATAGTAATCCCTACGCATAGCTTAGTTCAGGTGATTACATTGAGACCAAACAAATATGAAAATAGTGATCCCTTCATGAAACTTAGTTCAGGAGATCACTAGAACACAAAGAAAATCAATTTAGGATCATAATAATTAAATACGAAACACACCATTAACAAAAGACCATTAGCAATACCAATTGCTGTGAACATGTCACATAATTTCACTAAGCACAACAACTTCCATGAATATATATAAATATACCATTAACATCAATATAGCTACAATCGGAAAAGGCTCAAGAAAATTAATAAATATTGAAAGAACCCTTTTACTTACCTGTGAACCGTGAACGATCAAGTTCATATGATTTTAAAACTAAGATTTCACTTTCGAGAGCACAATTCCACAATTTAGCAAATCAATAAAATATGTAAGGAATGTTACTCACTATGACACTACAAGCTTTCAAAAGAACTTGCTGCTCCACAGAAATCAACACTGCTACATTCTAAGTCCATAAATCATGAAGGAATGACACGCATCACTACTCTGCCCTGCCATTTCATAACACAATCCCATTCAAGCCAAAACTCAACCGATTCACATAAAATAAAATAAAATAAATGTGTATATATATATCTAAATAACATGAGATTATGTAATAAAAAAATGACAAAGAATTTCCACCAGCATAACAAAGATGTATCAACGTCTTACGATGCATAACAATGCTCACACATAAGTCAAACACACAAATCGCATGGTAGAGAATCTCTACGACCACAATAAAATGATGTATGAGCCACAAAATACAAAGATATCACATCTACAACAGAAGTCAAACATAAGACCTTAATTGCAACACACGACCTTAACTGTATAACTAAATCAAAACACCACACCACCACAACATCACAAAAAAAAGACACCAAAAATCACAGCTCACTCTCATGAAGAAGAAAAGAGAACAAAGTATCTTTCACTCCTTAACTTTGCTCATCAAACACAAATCCTACAGCTTACCAAGAGGCAGCTGAAAAAGAGTAAATCTAACCAATCACAAGATCCAGAACCTGCCAGCACTTAGGAATCTCGTAGTCCATAACACTCCTTCTTCCCTTGAAATAGAGTAACAAGCAACAAGAGTTCGATCTAGTGATTCTTATTCCCCAAAAGACTAAACCTCAAGAAACGCTACCCAACTCTCGCACTCCTTATTTACAGAGCAACCAATGTTCTGAGAACCTAACACTCAAGACAACACCTTAGTCTCCTGCATACCCAATGACATATCAATACCGAATAGTATGATGGGGATCCACTGCAGTCGGCCCATCACTCAAAAATATTGATTATCACCAAATATGCAACCCTAGGCTCTGATACCAAACTGTCACACCCCAAATTCAAAGCATGATAACCAAAAAGAAAAAATCAATACAACAATTTAGTTTTACAACTTGTGGAAAATAATTCGAACAAAGTAAAACCTCTCTCAAAACTCACCGCAATCTAGAAAGTAAACAAAATGAACAAAGCTTATCTGCCGCAGCCTCAACTCTGCTAAACCTGACCTGCAAAAACAACCGCTACACCATGGATTGGTGCACCGGGTTGTAAAATAACAAACCCGGTAAGCTTTAAAAGCTCGTATGAGTAAATCTACAACAACGGACTCAACCCATCAACACATAAGGTAAACCAAGAGTTCATGCATTAAAATAAATTCAGGAAAACACTTACAAGCAAGAGAAAACAAAAGAAGAAATTAAGAAAACACAACAATTCACAATCACTCAAATCATAAATGAAATCCTGTAAAAAACATAGTTCATGAATTCCACTAAAAATCATACAATTAAAATTAAAGAATCTCCTGCGGATAGCTTAGTTCAGGAGATACTCAAAACAAGGAATTTAAATAACACATAAGAACATCACACAATCATGTCTCTACTCTTACTTATGAGTTCGTCAACACTTAGTCATCCCCATGAAGTACTAACAGACAGACTAGAGCTCTATACTGACTGTAACCAATCACCCGGTCAAGGCTTGGTTCCCGGTCCACCACGAAGGCTCCTAATCTAATACATAATCACCACTAAGGCACACACATCCACCACTAATGCTTACAATCACCACTAAGGCACCATTCCATAATGAATGCACATAATCACCACTAAAGCACACACATCCACACACTAATACACACACAATCACCACTAAGGCACCATTCACAATATAAAAATATCATCAACAACAACACAAGAGTCTATCATAAATTATATCTTTCTACCTAGATATATTTATATGAAAACAACATAGATATTCCCACTAGAATAATCTATCAACAACCATATTTCAACATCACAATATCGCATGATCATAACGTGCCTTCCACACAACACACGTGGATATAAATATTTAAAAACAAGAATAATCTACCAACTCTAATTATGACTCATGATCGGAAATCCTTTTGAAAGATTATTATTAACAGAAAACTTGTTTTCACTTACCATGATCCGTTGATGATCAAGCTCATTTATATATAAAGACAAAATCATTTTCCTTCAAGGACAACTTCACAATTAGCAATAATAAACTATAAAGTAAACTCGGTTCCTTTATGAACCCATGTGAGATTTACTCATCTAAATGACATATATTTCAACAAGACATAAATAACCACATCAATAGAACCAACACATGCAACACCTCGTAATAACCATAAATAAATAGGTCACGAAGTGAACCTTGGTGAGATTTTACTCACCTTAACTCCCGCTGCGTCTTCATAAGCACAAACGCAAGCGTCTAGCTCAAAACCAACTCTACAAGTCACCCTATCAACAAAAATGTTAACCTTAGTAACTAATAAATACAACTTCTACACTTGTTTTCATAAGCTCAACAACCTCGCACAAAAATTGAACTAGCTACAATCTAAAATGCCTTGCAAGGTTATAACCCAACATCTCCACATGCTTGCAACACTACCAGAACAGGCATTTTAGCCGACGAAAAATTTTCGTCGGCCTGTTAAAAAAATTCGTCGGCTACAACCTTAGCCGACGAAGGTTCGTCGGCTATAGTGTCGTCGGGAAAGGGTCGTCTGTAATGACTTTAGCCGACGAGACAAAAAATTTCGTCGGCTATAGTCATACTATAGCCGACGAAATAATATCGTCTGCTATAGTCCAACCTTTAGCCGATGACATTATTTCGTCGGCTATAGTCATACTATAACCGACGACATTATTTCGTCTGCTAAAGTATGAACTATAGCCGACGACATTATTCGTCGGCTATAGTCCATACCTTAGCCGACGACATTTTGTGTCGTCGGTTATCTTCCAAACTTTACCCGACGAATAATTTAAAATATTCGTCGGCTAAAGTTTGTAATAAAAAAATATAAAACATCTATGGCCGACGAAATATAGTATTTTTTGTCGGCTTTATAGGCATTTAGCCGACGAATTAAAGCATATTTCGTCGGCTAAACTTTTTTTTTTTTTTGTAAAAAAAACTTTAGCCGACGAATTAAGGCTTTTTTCGTCGGCTATAAGTGCATTCCAGTAAAAAAAAAAACCCCGAAATTTCTGAATTACAATTCCATGCAAGCTGCAAAAGACATATTTAACAATTTCATATAACCAACAACAAACACATAAAAGAATATATGAACTACATAAAAGTATCAATTTACATAAAAGTATATATCAACTACGTAAAGTCTATATCGTCTAAATTAAAGTCATCTTCTGGGGGCTGCTGCGGAGGTTACGGCGGCTGGGGTAGCGTCATGGGCGGAGGCATGGGCGGAGGCGGAAGTCCCTGAATCTGGGCAGCTGCAAAGTCCTGCATGTACTGGATCATCTGCTGCTGCTGGGCCTGCTGGATGGCATGTAACTCGGCAACATAGGCTGCCTGCGCGGCATTAAAGGCTGCCAACGAGGCAATATAGGCTGTCTGCGAGGCAGCCTGCGAGGCAGCCTGAGCAGCTTGAGCAGCTTGCTGTTCTCGTAGTCTTTGAACTTCCGACTCTAGCTGAGTCGTCCTGTTGATCGTGGACGTGGTGCTGCTACTGGTCGGGGTTGCCTTTCGTTGAAATCCTGGAGTGGTCTTCAGGACCCCCTCGCCTCTCTTTCCTAGACCTCGGCAGTAGAAGTTGTTTCCTCTCGGTGGGAAGGTTGTGCCCATGATCCTCGCCCCAATCGTCGGATCCGAATTGTCGATCCGGGACATGGCTTCGGACATCTCTTCCTCCTGCGTTTCCGGCCATGCCTCCCTCACTAAGGTACTCATGACCTCGTCACTAGCTTCCCTCACCCTCGCCTATATGGATAGGAAAAAAATTATTAATTAAAATTTTTACATAAATTTAAAAATTTAAAAACGTAAAGTGACTTACAATATCCTCCTGGGAGTCAGGATATGCTTTCTCGTACGTATAGACGTATGGGTTGACTTCTGGATGTTCCTTGGCCGCCTCGTCCATGAAGACACTGAACGGTCTAGAACCGGCATGATGGTTCCTTGTGTTGCGTTGCCGGTTCTGAGCGTTCACCCGGGAAACCGCCTTCAAAGAAAAAAGTAAACTATTAGTAGAATATTTTAAAACGCACGTACTTATTTTTAAATTAACTAACTAATTTATTTAAATACCTGTTTACGAGGGTTGTTGAATTCTGATGTCAGAAGCCAACGCCACTAGTACTCCCTGTACTGGAACTCAGTAGGGGTACCAGAACGTGCGTTCCCGTGCTTAGTCCAATGGGTCCGCAGCTCGTTCTTCCACTCCTTGTACCTACAGATACAACAAAAATATTAGAAATATTATTAATATCACATACAATTTTGTTTTTCATTAACTTCCCAACGTACCTTCCCCCATGCACAACGTCGGCCCAGCTGTCCCTCAGGTGCTCGGGAACCTCAAACCACACCTGCATTTAACCGTTTATTATTAGTTTAGCTTTCCGAGAAATCAACAATTTAATACATAATATTATTTTGTAAACTCACCGACATCGCGTTGTGGACCATGTCCTTAACCTCCTGCGGGACCTCGCCCCAGTCGGACCACAACATAGGGACTCTATCCCTAATGAGAGCACCCACGCGGCCGGAGTACGTCCTCGACTTCCCGCCCGATACTGCGTGGCCATCCCCGTCAGTATCGATGGGGATCCTCCCCATGGTACTCACCATCTTCTCGAGAGCTTTCCCTGTGACGGGGCCTCTCTTCTTCTTTGTGCCTATGACATGATTCGGCCAAATTGATTATTAAAATATATATGACCCTTTAAAAGTAATCATGCATCACTGATTACCTGAGGAGCTCGCGACGGATTCCGGCTCTGTCGCCGATGATGATACCCTCGCAGAAATAAGAGGCGAATCAAAAGGCAGGAACCGGTACGCCGCTGATGGAGCCACTGGCGGGGGCAGTGGATAAATCGGCGTCCCTGAGCCATCGACTACAGGTATCGCCGGTATCATCCGCGGAAGGAACAGATGAGGCGGCGGCATCTGTACCCCAGATGACCCACTATCCGAAGAAGTAGGACCCGGAGTGGGCGCCCGGTGTATCTCGGGCATACGAGGTGCAAACACCTCCGTCTGAGGCCACAAGGGCCTCGGGGAACGAGGGACGGCCGCCTGCCTCGATGAAAGGGGCACCTCCGGCGCCGTCTCCAGAAGGCTCGCACGTCTGGCTGTCATGTGGCCCTGAAACGTCGTTTGAGGGTTGCTAGAGGTTCCCTCAGACGATTCGGACCTTTGGCCCTTCGAACTCTTCTTCGATCGAAAAAAGCCGCTCATCCTATTTAAAATATTAATCTAAGGCTTTAGATTATTTTGTCTTTGTTTTATAAAAAATTATACATATTTAAAATTATACTTATTCAATAAATAGATACACATACCAATATATATATATAGATATATATATATATATATATATATATATTTTACTTACATAACAATATTATATATATCAACATCATCATAAATTAACTAACATATCATAAAACTAAATTCGAAATCAAAAATAAATTAACACATATATTCAAAAATAAACACATAAACTAACATAATTAAATTAACACAAATTAAATTAACACAAATTAGCCGACGAGTTTTATTAATTCAAACTTTCTAGTCTCCGGTTCTCCCATCTTTACATCCAAATACTAAACCAAAAGCACAGAAGGCAATTCATTTCAAACCAAATGACATGCAGAGATAATATTGGTGCGCCAAAACCTAACTACTATGATTAGCACATGATCGATGAAACTAAAAGACAAAAAAAAAAACAGATATGGAAAAGTACCAAACCCAAAACATGAAAATATGGGAACCAAATATAAAGTTATGAACCCAAAACATTAATCAAAGTAGAAGGAGTAGATGTTACCTGCAATCGGGTGAGAGTTGAGAAACGGCAGAGCTTTACAGAGAGAGGAGGGAGGGAGGAGACCGGGAGGCAAGAAGGAGGGAGGAGGCGGCGACGGGAGAGGGAGGGAGGAGGGAGGAGACCGGGAGGGAGGAGGCTAGGGTTGAAAAACTGCGGAAATGAGGGAGGAGGCTAGGGTTCGCAATTAAAACCCGAAGACTTTAGCCGACGAAATAATTTGTTCGTCGGCTAAAGATTAAAAATTCGTCGGCTATACATATATTCGTCGGCTAAACCTTTGAAATTCGTCGGCTAAACATATGAAATTCATCGGCTAAACATTTGAAATTCGTCGGCTAAACCTTTGAAATTCGTCGGCTTAACCTTTGAAATTCGTCGGCTAAACCTTTGAAATTCGTCGGCTAAACCTTTATACATTTGGCATGTTGTGATCGTGATGATCAAACTTGAGAAACACAAATCCAGCCGTCAGATCTGACCATCATGATAAAATACATGTATGGGAAAAAATTCAACTTGATCCGAAAAGAATAAGGGCTCGATCCGGACGGTCAATCTCGTAAGTCAAACCCCTAAACGCACGAAAAAGGTCGTTCGACCGTCTAAATTACGTATTTTGGCCGGACCTCCAACTGAAAATAGTTTTAAACCGATGACACTCAACAAGTCGTATAAAAATTTTACGCAAAATAACCACCGAACCCGGGGCTACCCATAGGGAGAAAGAATGGAAAATTGCATTGACCGCAACTATCGGCACCGAGACATGACCGGAATACCGTGATTTTTCAACCGTAGACGTATTTCACCATTCTAGTCATGTCTTATTTCACGACTTTTTTACGTTTGAAGGATCTACGTATAGTTTGTTTTTGAAACGGAACATTTACATAACACTTGGTAAACAAGTTATACAACATTAGTACACATGTTGTGATCGTGATGATCAAACTTGAGAAACACAAATCCAGCCGTCAGATCTGACCATCATGATAAAATACATGTATGGGAAAAAATTCAACTTGATCCGAAAAGAATAAGGGCTCGATCCGGACGGTCAATCTCGTAAGTCAAACCCCTAAACGCACGGAAAAGGTCGTTCGACCGTCTAAATTACGTATTTTGGCCGGACCTTCAACTGAAAATAGTTTTAAACCGATGACACGTAACAAGTCGTATAAAAATTTTACTCAAAATAACCACCGAACATAGGGCTATAGTAGGTAATAGAAATATTTAGGGTTTAGCCGACGAATACCCTAACATATTCGTCGGCTATAGTATGTAATTAAAAAATTAAAAAATAACTATAGCCGACGAATTATTAGGTTATTCGTCGGCAAAAACCATATTAGCCGACGAATTACAGTGTATTTCGTCGGCTAAAGTGAGTAATTAAAAAAAAAATAAAAACAAGTTTAGCCGACGAAATTAAGGCTTTTTTCGTCGGCTAAGATAGTTTAGCCGACGAATCACAGTTTATTTCGTCGGCTAAAGTGTGTAATAAAAATAAATAACTTCACATCTATGGCCGACGAAATTAAGTCTTGTTTCGTCGGCTAAACTATCTTAGCCGACGAATAAAAGTGTATTTCGTCGGCTAAAGTGTGTGAAGGCAAAAAATAAAAAACATCTATGGCCGACGAATTAAGGCTTTTTTCGTCGGCAAAAAACATCTTAGCCGACGAATTATAGTATATTTCGTCGGCTAAAGTAAAAAAAAGGGAAAAAAAAACAGACGATATTCATAAACCATACATTAAAAAAACCCTGTTAATCATATATCCCCAAAATTCATATAAAATAACTGAAATATGAATTCAACATGTGTAAACTATAAAGGAAAAAGTCTTTGAAAAATTATACAAATTAATCGGAATCATACATTAAAACTAAGGCTCGTAATCGGAATCATCCGATGAGTTTTCTTCGGTGTCAGAATTAATTTCTGGTAATACATGTATTTCCTCATCGCCAGAGTCTTCGTCTGACTCTTGATTTGGATCAACATCAACAAGCCTTGGCTCTTCATCACGAATTCGCACCGAACGACCCGCTTTAAAATTATTAAGGCGAATGATAGAGGAGTTAGGAATACCTATTGCGTTGGGCTCTTGATACGCAACATCTTCTTCCTCGTCTTTGGCCTCTCCAAGTGTAGCCGCCCGATAAATGTTTCGAGGGTGCACAAGGTTGACTACTTTCCACGCGTCACCCTTAGTAAGGTCATCAAGATAAAACACTTGTTTTACCGATGTGGCAAAAACGAAGGGGTCATCCTCGTAAGAACTTGTAGCAGTGTTCACCGATAATATTCCGTACTGATCGGTCTTCATGCTCTGCGGCCTAGTACCAATTTGGAGGAAATATCCTCTCAAATTTACACATGATATAAATGATGTCCATTTGCATTTCCCGGAGGAACGGTCGAATGAAAACAGGGAAGAGACGTTGTAGCAGGATATGACAGTCATGACTCTTCAACCCGTACATCTTATTGTCCCGGAAGTTCACACACCGGGCAATATTTCCTGCATAGCCTGAAGGATACTTCACACAACTCATCGACCTGAAAATTAGGTTCTTCTGGTCAGGCTTCACGGTGTAAGGAGCTTGAGGCATTTTTTTCTTCCCTTCTTTCAACCACAAATGTCTTCTTATTCCGCATTTTTTTTAGATCAATGCGTGCCTTAGGACCGTCTTTCGTCTTCCCCTCCAAGTTCAGCACTGTGCCCACCACACTGTCGCACACATTCTTTTCTATGTGCATCACATCCAGGTAGTGCCTGATCAACAACTTACTCCAGTATGGGAGTTCCCAGAATATGCTCTTATGTGTCCAGAATTTGTATCTGTCGGGTCTTTCAGGTATTGCCGCCACAATGTTGGGATGATTGCTGAGCTGCCCAAAATCGTACTCATTAAGCACCGCTAAAATTTCTTCCCCCGTCCATCTTCTGGGAGGCACGCCGTGTTCTACGGTCCCATCAAATGCCTTTTCATCGAACCGCCATTCGTGATCATATGGAAAGAAAGCACGGTGACCCAATCTGCATATCTTGTTGCAATGACTGCTGCTCCCCTCATCGCTAAGGCACTCTGGACAAGCCTTGTATCCCCTAACAACGTTGCCCGACAACATCCCACGGGCAGGAAAATCACTGATGGTGCCAACAACCATGACATGCATCTGGAACATCTCGTGCGTGTACTTGTCATAAGTGGGATGACCAACGTCCCACAAAAATTTAAGCTCTTCAATCAAAGGTCTCAAGTACACATCGAGACACTTCCCCGGATAACCGGGCCCCGGAATCAACAAACTCAACATATTGTACTCCTTCTTCATGCACATCCATGGGGGAAGGTTGTACGGTACCAAAATCACCGGCCATATACTGTATTGCAGACTCATGTTCCCAAAAGGGTTGAACCCGTCGGATGAGAGCCCGAGCCTCACATTTCGGACCTCTGACGCAAATTGAGGAAACTCCCTGTCTATATGCTTCCAAGCCTCCCCGTCAGCAGGGTGTATAAGGGTATCTTCGTCATGCAATTCCCTATCAGCGTGCCATCTCATCGCTTCGGCCGTGTGTGAAGACATGTACAACCGCTCCAACATATCCGTCAAAGGGAAATACCGAAGTACCTTTACAGGTTTCCTGTTGCCTGCAGGAGTCAGCTTATATCTGTCAGTGTGACATACCGGACATGCGTCAAGGCCACCACGGTCATTCCCTTCTGGATCTTTACCCCAAAAGAGAACGTAGTCATATCTACATGCATGGATCTTGATGTAGGAAAGCCCAAGATCTTTCAGGATACATCAGACCTTCCGATGAGTGGTAGGAAGACGATGACCGTTGGGCAGCATCGAAGCAGTGTACTGTAGATACTCATCAACAGCCTTCACGGTCGATTTTGTCTCAACTTTAATCCTCATTACGTCCATCACACTTTCAAGAACGGTCTTCTGACAACCGGGGTACACAGGGGTCTGTTGGAAAGCAAGCAGTTTGTTGTACTTTTCAATACCAGCAGTGTTCACAGCTCTAGGGAAGGGCTGCACCGGGTCAGGCATATACTGTCCTTGAGCGCATACACCGCTCTCATAAGGAAACATGTCGTTGATGAATGTCGTTGTTGGATCGTTGGATGTACTAGCACTGCCCGTCTCGGAAAATTGGCCATGATCATGCGGACCCCCTGATGATGTTTCACCGTGATATAACCAACATGTGTACTTCTCCCAAAACCCGTTACTCCTCAGGTGCTGCCATACTTTGTCAATGGGAAATCGATACATATCGCTGCGACACTGACATTTCGTGCACGGGCAATAGAAAATTGTATTCCCGTTAGCATTATCCATCGCATATTCTAGAAAACTCATAACTCCTACACCGTATCTTTTGTCCCATTTTGGAAGCGAAATCCAACTCTTATCCATATCCTGAAAATATAACAAAATATATATATATATATTTATAACGCTGCTAGCTAATTATTAATAAAATTTCATGCCATATATATAAAATCTCAATTCATTTAGTATATATTCTACGTACGTACTACAACTAATTAATTACAAAATTATCATCATGAACTCATATATATCATCAACAACTTCATACCATATCAACACAATAATATTATAAATTAATATTAACATATATATATATATATATATATATCTACTATTTATTAACAACAAATTAATTCATATATATTATCAATTCAAATCATCAACCAAATCGATCAACACATATATATATATACATCCAACGTACTCAAAATTAATCAACTCAATCACAATCAAAATCAATAAACTCAATTAATCACACTAATTAAAATCGATCAACTCAAATAAAACTCAATTAATCAACATATATATACATATACGTACCTATATATGGCTCCACAAACTGATTATGGACAGATTTCGACAACACCCAAACTTTTTCTCCCCTTTTTTCTTCTCCCGTTTTTTTTCCCGTTTTTTTCGAAATGAGCTGCTGCTGCCCAGATCTGCAAATATAAAGCACTTTAGCCGACGACTATGAATTTCGTCGGCTAAACTTTTAAATATTTCGTCGGCCATGGTTTGTGAACTTTAGCCGACGACATAAATTCTTTAGCCGACGAAATTTTTTTTCGTCGGCTAAAGTTTGTCATAGCCGTCGAAAATTTAAAATAGCCGGCGAAAGAAATTTTCGTCGGCTAAAGTGGACATCATAGCCGACGAAAATTTACCTTAGCCGACGAAAGAAATTTTCGTCGGCTAAAGCCCACTATAGCCGACGAAAAAATGCTTCGTCGGCCTGGATTTTTTTTTTTCGTCGGCTATAACCTTTCTTCTGGTAGTGCAATAACTTAAACAAGCTAAACAAGTCAACCAACAACAATAACACTGTCAGACGTGCCATTAGGGCCGGCGACACCTCCCCCTCTTTTCTAGACATTGGCAGGGTGTTTTTTGCCGTTGTCGTGACCCATATTGTTCTCCCCACATTAGGGGACAATCCCAAACACGTTTATCGCATTAGCGTATATACAATTCCCGTTTGCAATTGTATGATCAAAATCAAGTTTCGTTGGTAATTCCAAACCAACTTAGAGGACCTAGAGAACTTGATGATGATCAAATCTGTTAAGACCCACCCCGAATTTCACCCTGAAACCCGAAGTAAGTCTTGCGGGGTCCACCTCCATGGAAAATTTACTAAAAATTCGGTAAACCTCCCTCGAAAATGGACAACCCTAACTCGGAAAAAATTCAGAATACCCTCCTAAAAAGACTCAACCATCCTCAAACTCATCACATAAATATCCAACTAATAAAATCAACTTCATCCTCTGAATATTCGAAATATTATACAATAACCCCAAGAGTAATCAGAGCTACTAAACATTAGAGGAACCAAGAAAATACCCTAGTAGGTTAAACAGATAACCTACTGGTGAAAAGTGACTGAGAAGTGGGTAACTATGTCTCGTCGCCTCCTACTAGTGTCAACCTGAACTCTGCAGACTGAGCATTTTTAAAACGAAGGGCTTAGAGGAAAACATTCGCAAACATTAGAGTGAGTGGACAAAAATAAAAAGAACAAATAAAGAAAAATAATTGACAAGATTTATGTTTTCCCAATTTAATTCCAAAGAAATTGAATGCATGCCTCAAGCGATAAATCCTTCATCTCATAAATATCGAGCCTCTTCAGCTCAAAAATATATATCAATATATGTATGTATTTACACACGCCCATACTCTCTATATAAATTAATAGATTTAAAATAATCTATATAGGGCTACTACGCTCGCGTCTAACGCTCACGTCACACCTTAATGCGGTGATATACTACGCCATTAAGATGGACAGACTGGTGTATAAATATGTGCCCATACCCCCTATATGAATTAAACACTCATATAGGGCTACTACGCTTGCTTCTAACGCTCACGTTATACCATAATGCAGTTATATACTACGCCATTAAGGTGGACAGACACATATGGCTAGCTAGCATTTATATACATACTCTCCTTATAAATATATTTATAATTTACCGAAAATCTCATTTTCGGTAACTCTCCAAAATAAATAAAATCATCAAATAAAAATGAAGTCAAATGCTCCAACAAAATAAATTACTCAAAAATAAACAATTGCATGCATATTATTTAAAACAAAAGTCCACTCACAACTTTAGGCCTATGCCTGACGTCGATCTAAGGTCTCTTCTGCTCGAGCCTCCTCACGTCCTGTTTCCAAATATATAATTAAATTCCCAACTAAAATTCAATACTTATACAAAATAGGCAAAATTAAAGGTGAGCCTTATCCTCACTCATCCTTGCCCAACTTCGCCATTCTTAAATCGATACAGTCCAAACTTCACCACAAATACTGGCAGCCGTAAACCAACCTTCTACAGCCTAAACAACATTAATCTAACAGACAGATTTCTAACCAATTAACCACCTTCACCGATCTTTCAAAAATTTAAAACCTATTCAAAACTCCTCCAAAAATTCTAAACTTCATACCATTAAACTCCCCTTAATATTACACATTTAAAACCCTGACAATCCACTTCACAGCGGCGGCCGGCGGTTGACTCTGGCGACCTTTGATGCCTACCAAAATTTAACAGCATCTTCCTCTCAACCTGCTCTACAACTTTCCTAACTGGCACAAAGTCCAATTTCAAGCTTAACTAAGTCAATCGACCCAAAACACACAGTAAAACCCTAGAAAATCAACTCAACGATTCTCCTTACCTAGTCCAAGAGGGAGTGAATCCTTTTAAGGGATTGATGCACAGAATGAGAGCTTCCAAACGAGTCAGGCGGCTCCTGCTATGGCGGCCGGAGGAAGGAGTTCCGGCGAAAGACACAATCGGCTGCTAGGGGAGTTTTCTCCCCGTTCGACGGTGTTACCGGTCTGATCACCAGCCCAGGGAAGGAGGGGAGGCAGTGACAGCTCGAAGGGGACTGAAGCGGCGGTCGGAGATGGCCGGACGGCGGCAAGCAGCGACAAAGAACGTTGGCGGGGGAAGAAACTTGGGAGAGAGGAGAGACGGGGGAAAAGAGAAAAATGGAGTTGGGCTTTTGACCCCAATTTGACCCAATCCAACTCATAAAAAAACCCACTCCAAAAATAAAACACCCCCAAAAGTAATACCTTAATAAAAATTACCTTTTTATTAGCTAAAATTTAATTTTTTTTTACCGTCTTCAAATATTCCTCCTATGAATAATTTCTCCAACATCATCGTCCCTCAAAACACCTCTAGGGATCTTTGAAAACTATAAACTCATTAATGAAGACGGTAAAACTCTTATTAATACCAAGCTAATAAATATGGTAAAAATTTAAGAGTCGGGATGTGACAATTCTTCCCTCCTTATAAAAATTTCGTTCTCGAAATTTACATACTTGACAACCAAAGAGGAAAGGATATTGATGCCTCATTTGCTCCTCTGATTTCCAAGTAGCTTCCTCTACTTGATGACTCCTCCATAGAACTTTAACAAATGGAAATGATTTGCTTCTAAGCACTTGCTCCTTTTGGTTAAGAATCTGAACCAACTCCTCATCATAGGTCAAATCTTTCTTCATACTGCTCTTGCAACACATAAGAGAGATCGGCAATATACTTGCGAAGCATGGATACATGAAACACATTATGTATCTTGGATAATTCTAGAGGCAAAACTAACCGATAAGCAAGTGAGCCAACTCGCTCTATAATCTCATAAGGTCCAATATATTTCGGACCAAGCTTTCCACGTTACCAAAACGTACTACCCTTTTCCAAGGAGATAGTTTCAAGAACACCTAATCACCCACTTGAACTCATGGTCCTTCCTGCGGAAATCTTTATAACTCTTCTGTCTTCTTTGAGCTGCTTTGAGTCTACCTCTAACTACTTTAATCTTTTCATTTGTATCCTAAATTATTTTAATCTTCTCAAAGACACTAAATCCTTCATTGAACTACCACTAACATTTACACGTAAGTGGGTTCAGTGATACCTGCTCCAAAGTACGAGTACCCATACGTATGTACACTCTTTCCTGAGCAATGGAAATAGCTAACCCAAATAAAGCGCAAAAATTTTCTATCACCATCGGGCTCAAATCTCCTAACGTTACGCAACAACCTCGTCATTACGCTGCTCACAAACTCGACGATGAAGTCTACTTGCTAGGAAACTAAAATTCACACATTCCCATATGCTCATAGGGGTCAAAATTTAGAACCTGCTAATTGAACATATTTAAGGATGCACACACTGCAGAACTGCAACAATCACTTCTAATACCGAGATACTTTGCGGAATCAAAGCTAACACAATACCGCAAGACAACCCTCCTTCGCTTAAGCGATTAGTCCAACAAAAGTTTAAACTCAATTGTCGGAATGAAATTATGAAGTGATCACTTAGGTCTCTCCACCAAATTTATAATTTACCCTTTTTGTGCATACCATTAGGCAACTTATCGGAAATCAAGTTATCTCCTGATTCTTCTATCCAAAAAAATTAATCTTTTCACTACAAACTAGAAGATGATCTGAAGGCCGACTATTTTGTGGAAATGAGATATTCCTCCTTACTTGTCATACTCAAAACTGACTAAAAATGCCCACGTTACTTTAGCACAACCATTTCAGGTTGCCTGGCTTAACATTGAAAATCACCTTCCTTAAGCATTGGCAGAATTTACATCTCCAGCCATGCTACTTATTCGGGTGCAACCACGACCCCAAGTGCAACAATTAAAAGCACACGACTCACTCTAGCCGTTTCACAAGAATGATTCTAAATCCAAAACATTTGGACCCGACAAACACACTTCTTTTTCTACCTCTAATAACAATTAATCTGATAACAGAATACGTTCTAAAAATCAAATATGCTCAAGTCTTCTACACCTCCCAGGCGCCACGGCTTCCCACCAAAAAGACTCTCCGATAACCGAGCTTGTAGCACTAAGTTAACCATCGAATATAAAAAATGAATTTCCATAACAAACCCACTACTACACTTTGTGGTTCACCATCCAATGAAAACTATAAGTTCAAGAATCAAGACTCATGGCTAATCTCAGCGCAAACTCCAGAATAAATAACTTAAAATTCATGAAAGACAAGTCCCACAACTTTAAGCTCAAAAGCTCCACAAATCACCGACGTCTGCTAGAACCCATTTCAAAAATGCACTAGAAACCAACATTTAATAGTGGTTTCAACTAATCACCCTGACACCAATGGGTGAACACATAACCAAATAGCGAAGACCTCCCAAATCAAACTTGGATCAATAAGTGGTCCCACCATAATACGATCCCGTGAAGAAACGTCGTTCAACCTATCCATATATCTACCATTCACCATATTAAATCTCTTAATAAACCTTGACTCGAAATGCTTCTTGAGCCAAGAGGGGAAAACCCTATTCCATAAGGCTACAACATAAAATTTACCTACAATGACACAAACCATCTATTCAACATCACCACATGACTCTCAGACTACCACATAGGACTTACGGCTTCAAGATTCATCGCTTAATTGAACTCCAGGTCATTTGGGATCACGACTGGATTTACCCATGATCTATGTCTACGACACAACAACCAATTTATCATTTGCCTCAAAAAAATCTTTAACCTTCAAATCAAAGAGTTTGAATTCGCACTCCATAATTTCAGGCTCTGAAGATGCTACCCAAAAACTACAGTAGGAATAATTTATATATTCCCACATACACAACAACCAAAACTCTGCTCCACATCACCGAATTAGATATAAGGTGAATGAACATATCCTCCCATTGATGTGTCGTAGCTAGTCACCAAATGCTAACGAAGTGATGTCAATAAACCAACTTCGATCAAAAATTCAAGACATATATCAACCACCCAGAACAACACTGCTTAAAAATTACTTGGGACATCCACGCATTCTTGTTCCATGATCCAGTGGGTTTTATTCCACTGTGCCACTTCCACCAGCTCCACACAACTGTTTTAGAACACCCATGACAACACGTATTAAATTCACCAGGTGTTCTCATAAAACTGGAGCGACCACAACCATCCCGCTCTCACTCCACCATTATTCAATTCCATTTAAATTTATCATCTTCCCAAAACACTCAACAAAACTAGAAACCAAACTTCAACACTTAGAGTTTCGAAAGAATCCAAAATGGCCCCACGATTAAAATAATATAACTGACATCTCACTCCACGATTCCAAACTTGCTTGAAACTCAAACATTTAGTGCCACCATTCAATTTCTAAAATTTCCCGACTGTGGTACAACCACAAGTTGTCACAACACACTGACCAATGACTTTTGTAAAAACCAACAACCCAAAGAAAAGCAATCCAAGTCATTATTCTTAGTGCTTTAACCAACTTCAGCTAGACAGCTAACCCACGTTAGAGACTAAAATCATCATAAATCTTATTATTCATTGACTACTATTATCCGTCATTTTCAAAATTTATTACCACTACTATCTTAATAAAATGCTCTAAGGATAGAAACATATCCATAATTAGAGTTGTAGGAACCATGATATGTGCTGACATAACCAGTATTATCCCAAAATGTTCCCAACAGCTTTCTGTTGCGGATCAACATAGTCGGCAAAATGGCCTTCAATAATGACTTATCTAAATTGACATTTAGCTTTTTATGTAGCAATGCCTTGCAACCCAAACACTAGCCACAAATCCCACGTAACTAAATCGCTCAAGCTTAGGGTCCGCAACAACTCATAAAGGTACCTCCAAGAGTTATTATAGGTACCCCACCATAACACTTCAACTAACTTTAACATCAAAAGAATACACCACTACTTCGAACTTTCTTTCCAACTATTTTCTCTTAGAAGTCACATAACTCGAAGCCAAGTTTTGCTATCAGACTACAACAACTCCTTACTTACCCACAAAAGACAGAAAACTCCCAAGACATAAATTGAAACATTTCACCTACCACAGATTCACACAAATTGCCCAACCTAGCATCTTAATCATCACCCAAACAATCATTGATCAAAAGAAAAGAATGTTGCCACGCTTATGAGTTCCCAACTTGCAATTGAACTCTAACAATTTATGATATCAACTCGATAACCCATGGAAAAGGCGTAATCCATACACCTTTTCATTACTCAAAGCATAATGATTTACTTAAGAGGTTGGCGTGTGGAGGCATAGTCTTAGAGATGTAGACATTTATGGCACACTACTGTCCATAAATAAAATAAGAACGACTACATCACAAACTTAATCAACACATAGTGTCTAAAGCATATAATGCTAATAGATCCGCCGCGGTTGCACCATCACTCTATAGAAACTAAGCATGATATAGAATATAAGGTAGTGCTAAAAAGGGAAACGAATCGAATAACCTAATGCTTTGATACCAACTGTCAAGACCCACTCTAAATTTCACCTTGAAACCCGAAATAAGTCTTGCAGGGTCCACCTCCAAGGAAAATTTACCGAAAATTCGGTAAACCTCCCTCGAAAATGGACAACCCTAACTCGGAAAAAATTTAGAATACTCTCCTAAAAAGACTCAACCATCCTCGAACTCATCACATAAATATCCAACTAATAAAACCAACTTCATCCTCCGAATATTCAAAATATTATACAATAACACCAAGAGTACTCAGAGCTACTAAACATTAGAGAAATCAAGAAAATACCCTAGTAGGCTAAACAGATAACCTACTGGTGAAAAGTGGCTGAGAAGTGGTAATTATGCCTCGTCACCTCCTACTAGTGCCAACCCGAACTTTGCAGATTGGACATTTTTAAAATGAAGGGCACAGGGGAAAACATTCGCAAACGTTAAAGTGAGTGGACAAAAATAAAAAGAATAAATAAAGAAAAATAATTAACAAGATTTATGTTTTCCCAATTTAATTCCAAAGGAATCGAATGCATGCCTCAAGCGATAAATATTTTATCTCATAAATATCGAGTCTCTTCAGCTCAAAAATATATATCAATATATGTATGTATTTACACACGCCCATACTCCCTATATAAATTAATAGATTTGAAATAATCTATATAGGGTTATTACGCTCGCGTCTAACGCTCACGTCATGCCTTAATGCGGTGATACACTATGCTATTAAGGTGGACAGACGAGTGTATAAATATGTGCCCATACCCCCTATATGAATTAAACACTCATATAGGGCTACAACGCTTGCTTCTAATGCTCACGTCACACCATAATGCGGTTATATACTACTCCATTAAGGCGGACAAACACATATGGCTAGCTAGCATTTATATATATACTCTCCTCATAAATATATTTATAATTTACCGAAAATCCCATTTTTGTTAACTCTCCAAAATAAATAAAATCGTCACATAAAAATGACGTCAAATGCTCCAACAAAATAAATTACTCAACAATAAACAATTGCATGCATATTATTTAAAACAAAAGTCCACTCACAACTTTAGGCCTCAGCCTGATGTCGATCTAAGGTCTCTTCTGCTCGAGCCTCCTCACGTCCTGTTTCCAAATATATAATTAAATTCCCAACTAAAATTCAATAATTATAAAAAATAGGTAAAATTAAATGTGAGCCTTATCCTCACTCATCCTTGCCCAACTTCGCCATTCTTAAATCGATACGGTCCAAACTCCCCGAGTTATTGAACTTGGAAAAGTTTAGAGTTTCAAAACATACCGTTCGAAACTTCAAATACTTGTAGAAGTCAAAAATTGTAGTCGAAAGAAACCAAGAATCGTCGGCAGGCGGTGACAAAGGGATTGGCAGCCTGTGATGTCGGACGATGGCCGAGAAAACGGGCTGCGGCGGTAGTCGGACAGAGGAGCCGAAAAACACTTTTTAGGGTTTCAGAAAACAAATGGTGGGCTATCAGTTCTAGGGTTAGAACAAAGTGCATGATAACGTGATGAAGGATAAAGTGTAGAGACAAAGATAACAAGATAATTATCATCTTATTCATTGATATGAGTCATTTATATAGGGAATTACAAAGTACGAATCTGGTAATGATAAAGAATACATAGTCATATTCTAACTATATATCTTGATGGCATAATGCCAAGACACACATATGGAATATCCTAGAACAATAAAGAAAATAATAAAGAATACAATCAATTAATTATCGAATTGGAAAGTCTAGAGAGAATAAATATACTTCTTTTTATATGATTATTATCCTTAATAGTCATTATGTAAGAGGAGATAATTGTCATTCAATAACTCAAAACAAAAGGATGTCAAATGAGCAAATTTGGAGGTCTCAATAGCCGCACTCTTCAGAAAATTATATTATCATTTTAAAACCAAGATTCTCCACACAACCTATGTAGTCTAACATAAACCAATTAACAAAGAGCGAACGAATGACAACTCCATTTGTCTTGTTCACTGCGGTGACATGACGAAAAAATCACAATAATCATTACATACTCCCCCCCCCCCCAACAAAAACACATACATTCTGCAATTTCATTAAGCTTGAGGGCAGCTCACTCGCCTTATTTATTTATTTATTTATTTTAGAAAAAGTTAAAAGAGAATCTTATATGATTGTACCAAAAATCAAACGAGATTAGGCAAATATTCAGAGCCATGTCTGTTACCATTAAAATCCTCTTGTCCGTAAAAGTCATTGATATTGAAAGAGCATGTAATAATCATTCAAATCGACTTGAGAATTAATAACGTACAAATATTTATAGACCAATTAAAAAACAATAAATTATATTTATGAATATATTTATATGATAAAATTCAAGATCTATGCCCCCGATTAAAACGACTACATTGCAAGCAGTTATGAAACAAGAGAGTGAAGAAACCCTCCATAAATTAAGAGTTCTCCCTTATGAAAACCCTACATTGCCAGAAAGTGTACCTAACCAACCCCAGATTACAGTACCATGGCCCCCACTGACCACATGAAAAAAGGTGGTTACCCTTCGATCTTGTTTCACCAAGAAGCATGCATGGAGGAACCTTATCAAACAAAAGACCAGGCCATCTGACCAACCAACAACGTGGCCACTAGTCCGGTCACACTATTATTTGAGATGAATTATCAGAGATGAGAAAAACATGTCAGATTAATACCATGCACACATTGCCAATGCCTTGGCTGAATCCAATAATGGATCGACACCTTTGTTTCACAAAAATGCCACCAACACAATACCAGAGAATTTGGAAGTTGAGAGGGAACCAACACTATACCTTAGTGTCAAATGTACGTCCTAATATTTTTGTATCTCATTGTTAAAATCGTTTAACGCTCTACAATGGCAGTTTGATTAGCTAAGCAATAGATCACGGCTCATTGACACGTCATGATCCTAAAATTTAATGATTCAATATCAAACTTAAAGTTTTGTATGTTTTTTTTAATTTATAACAGACGCTCTAGGCACAGAATTTTAAAAAAAATTATATTTTTTACGTTTTGGATGCTTTTTGCTTAGGGTGATTCTAATCCTAGTCACGCCTCTACATTTATTTTAGGGAAAATACCCATTTAGTACTAATTTAAACTCATCATTCCCCATTTTAATGATAATCTTACTCATTAGCCCATTTCAATATAAGGTAACATTTTTTATGCCCAAATACACAAATCTTTACTAAAGTCTTAACAAACCATATTATTTTAAGACTATTTTGCCCTCACCTCTTAAACATGCATAGAGAGAGAAAATTGAAGAGAGAATACTTGGCCGGAATCTCACCGGACTCCGGTCGCCGGCCACCGGATTTTTTTGATTGCCGGATTCCGTCACCGGTGACTCGGTTACTAACCCCCAATAATCAATTACTGACTCCCAATAATCGGGTACTGACCCTAATAACCTGATTACTGACCCTCAATAACTTGGTTACTGACCCCAATAACTTGGTTACTGACCCTAATAACTTGATTACTGACCCCAATAACTTAGTTACTGACCCCCAATAATCAGTTACTGACCCACAATAACTTGGTTACCAACCCCCAATAATCAGTTATTGAACCCCAATAACTTGGTTACTGACCTCCAGTAATCAATTACAAACATCCCGTAATCATTATTGGCATTCAATAATCAAGTTACTGATCCTTAATAATCAATTACTGACTATCAGTAATCAATTACTACCCCTCAATTATCAGTCAAAACACAGAAAAAAGAAGAAGATAGAAGAGAATAAGAAGAAGGTAAATATCGACTTTAATTTCAATGAAAGTATTGATAAATAACAGTAAAGTCAAAACACCAATCCAAGCTTCCCTGGTGATTTTCTGGCCACGGTCGATCTGAGGTTGGCGATCGAAGAAAGAGGTGATTAATTTGAGACCGCTGGAGTATATAGGCGCTACACGTCTTGATCTTCATCGACTAGCTTCAGGCGAGAGTGACTGGGCTTAGACAAGTGACGAGCGCCGAGTGTCGAGCGGTGACCGACAAGCGCTGAGCGTTGAGAGATGAGCGGTGACCGATGAGCGTCGAGAGACCAGCGGCCACTGACGAGCGACGAGCTACGAGCGGCAACCGCCGACGAGCGATGAGGCCTCGGTCTCTGGGAAGGAATCAGATGTCGGGGATCTATAGAGTATTCCGGCAATTCTTGTCTTTCGAGGCGGCAACATCATCGTTGAGGACTTGAGAAGACGTCTCTACAACAAGAGAGAGAAAGAGGTCGAAAAAGAAGAAGAAGAAGAAGAATTCAGATCGGGAAACTGGGAAAGGAGAGAGGGTTAGTTGAATAGAAGTGAGGGTAATTTTGTCTTTTACTCAAGTTTCATTGGAATTGGCTTATGAATTAGATTTTCATTGAATTGGGTTCTAGTTTTGCTGTTTTTCTGGCACGTCAATGACGGCATTTCTGAGCCGGGGTGCGGCCAGTAATGTTCCTCTTGTGGGGACTTCTAACCTTGCTTTTGCAGCAGATATAATTGATCTTGTCACTTTCGCGATATCGGTAAATGAGTCAGGCATCAAATTTGCAACTCTACCAAGATTGAGAATACGCTGAATTCTAAATCACTGTCAGAATTGCAGGGATCAAAAAGAGACATAGTGGGGTCAGACCACGTTAATTCTCGACGTTCAATTGGAATGAAAACGGTCATGTCTCCCCCTAACGGCGGGAAGAATGTCTTAACAAAGCGACAATCTACGAATCTCATAGTAAATAGATCTCCTGTCAAAGGTTCTAAATAGCGGACAATCGTAGGATGTTGATAGCCAACATAAATACCTAATCGTCTTTGAGGACCCATCTTAGTATGCAGTGAAGGTGTAATAGGCACATAAACCGCGCAACCAAATATGCATAAGTGTGCAATGTCAGGCTCATATCCAGTTACCAACTGGTACGCACTAAATGATTGGGTTACAGTAGATCTAAAACGAATAAGTGCAGTTGCATGCAAAATTACATAACCCAAGGCAGAAACAGGCAAGTTGGTGCGCATCACCAAGGCCCGTGCAATCAATTGTAAGCGCTTAATTGTAGCTTCTGCAAGACTGTTTTGTGAATGCACAGGGTACGAGATGTTCTACTTCAATCCTGATAGACATGCAATAGTCGTCAAAAGACTTAGACGTAAACTCTCCATCATTGTCCAATCAAATAGACTTGATTAGATGATTAGGGTGGTGAGCCCGGAGCTTAATAATTTGAGCTAGGAGTTTAGCAAATGCAGCGTTTCTTGTGGATAGCGAAGCAACGTGTGACTAATGCGTTGATGCATCAACCAGAACCATGAAATATCGAAATGGTCTGCACTCTGGTTTGATAGGTCCACAAATATCACCTTAGATTCTTTGTAGGAATGGAATGTTTTGTTTTGTTTAGAATCACTAGCAAAAGATGGTCTTGCATTCAATTTGGCTAGTGAACAAGCTTTGCAAAACGAGCGGTGAGCATTAGAGATAGCCATAGAGGCATTTGGAGTCTCGGCAATAGTCTTGGAGGCCGAGCCTATGGCAGGTGCATCATGCACGGCCGCATCACCTATTTTGGTGGAAGGAAGAGCTCCAACACGCTTCAGTGCTTAGAAAAATGGACGTCCATGTGAATTCTTGAGAATTCGGATCATCATGTCACTTCCGTGATGTCCCAAACAATCATATCAGTAATAGACTAGATTTTCATATCATTTTTCCTTGTATTATTCCTATAATTAATGAAGATTATTTATGAAAATTCTGATTTTGTTGTGCGAAGTTGAAGTTTATGGAGTTTTTAAGGTACTTTGACTCTTAAGAGGCCAAAAGTTGACTTTCTTTTCTGTAAGTTATTTATAAAACTTCCTTCTTAAAAGTTGTAGAGTTTGGCGATACGAGTTCGTAGACATGCGGCACGCCTAATTTGGATGTCGAGTGAGAAAGTTATGGTCAGAGGAAGTTAGTTTCTGGTTTTGTAAAGTTTTTAAATAGAAGGTGGTGGGTTTTATTTTTGGAAAACCCTAAAATCTTCTCTCTTTTCCTCTCCCGACCTCTCCAGCGTAGCCAACTTCCGCCGGAGCTAGCATCGTCGTCCAGCCACCGTTTGGACTGCCGCCGGTCCCGTTCGACTCCCACAGGTGTCCTCTTCAAGGTTGGGCAACTACTACACTGCATAACACGCCGGGATCGGAGCTCCTTGCTGAAAAGGGGGCTGCTGTATTACCGATCAGAATCGTCGTATACGGCGGCGACGGGGAAAAAACTTAGGTGTGTCTGGTTCTTCTCCTCCTCCTAGTAGTGGCTAAGCTTAGTTTGAAACAAGTTTTTGAGGTTTTGAGCCCGGATTTGCAGGTTTGGTTTTTGGTTTCGGGTTGGTGTTTTGGAGCGTTTTCCGCCGAACTGGTTGAACCTCCAGGTATTAAAGTTGTTCACCATGCTTCAATCTACAAGTTTCATGTTGTAAGTTTCTCCTAATTCAGAAGTTTTTGGGTGCTGTGTGGGGCTCACTCATTGCCTCTTGTGAAGGGGTGTGGCAGCGCGTCTGACTGTGTTGCGGCATTAGTTTTCTTTGGTTAGCTTGCTCTTGCTGTGTGAGCATGTTGAGAGGTAGTATTGCTAGGTTTTGAGCAAGGATTCCATGTTTGGACCTTAGGTTTATTATTTGGCTTGGTTGAGGGTTGAGTTTAGGTTTTGAGGATTAGAGGCAGCTTTATTGTGTCGTAGAGTTCAACGACTTTGGAAAGTTGTCCTCCCTTGAGCTAAGGGTTAGTCTAGGGGTATTGTGATATCCTATAGTACTTTGGTTACTAAGGTTATTAATTGTGTGATTTTAGGTGATTTGTGATGTTGTGATTTGGCTTGCTTTTGTTGTGTTGTGGAAATCGCAGCGGGGATTTTAGGTGAGTAAATCTCATCATGGTTCACTTTTAGACCTAATTTTATTATGGTCATTGGATATTGATGTTGGATTTAATAATATGCTATTAATTGTTTTTTAAATATATGAGTTTGATCGACAACGGCTCATAGGTAAGATAAAACAAGTTTTCCTTATATGTTTATTTTTGAGGTTCTTGTGATCATAATTTTATTGATTATTAATAAATTATTTTTGTGGAATAATATATATTGTTCATATAATTATATCTTTGTGAAGGATATAATTTTATGTTGTGAATCATGTGTTGTTGATGATGATGTGGGGATATAGTGAATTGTTGTTCAAAATAGTCAAACTGGGTTCCAAGCCTTTAACCGGGTGATTGGTTACGGTTATGATGTAATTTTTTTGTGATTTTTATTGGACAGTTAAACCGGATTCCAAGCCTTTAACCAGGTGATTGGTTACGCTTATGGTGCAATTTTTTGAGATTTTTATTGGACAGTCAAACTGGGTTTCAAGCCTTTGGTCGGGTGATTGGTTACGGTTAGAAAAAATGCTCTAGTCCGTCTGTCCGTGTAGGTCATGGGAGATACTTTATGGTATCTGGGACCCATAGATACACAAATTGTTGTTGTAGGTCATGAGAGGTATTTATTAATATCTGAGACTCATAGGTACATGTCTTAGGTAAATGTGTTGGGTGTGTGGATTTTAATTATTGGTTTAATTGCTCTTGTGATATATTTGGATGTGAGAAGTGTTGTGTTATTTTTGAGATTACTCATACGAGCTTTTTAACTTACCCGGTGCACCAATTCTTGGTGTAAGGGTTAGACCTGCAGGTTAAGATCAGCATGGTTGAGGCAGAGGCTTAGTGGAAGGGTTTTTGTTGGGTTTTGTTGTACACTGTATGTTATGTATTTTTGGGTAGACAGTAGTAAACTCTTGAGATTATGTTTCATTTTATTGATTTTCAAGTTTATGTAAACAAGAAAATGTAATATTTAACTCAGCATTGGGTTGTGTGACATATACATTTCTGCAAATGAGTTTTAGTTGCTTGAGATAGTGAGATAGTTTGTTGAAACAGGTTTTGAGATTATAATATTTTAAGATATATCATGCCAAAATTTTAGAAAATTATCTTTCTAAAATTAGGGTGTGACAAAACTTGTATGAGTCAGAGTCACAAAAGTTGTGAGAAACTGCATAGGATTCATTTTGCTTGTTCTTCTTTTTTCTTTTTCAAAACTCTAGCTTGCAATTTTTTTAGGGAAATGTGTCAAGCCCTAATATATTAAAGGGCGTCATCCTGTCAAGATTGGGAATTGTTAAGTTGAGGACTTCTTTATTTCACCTACTTTTCGATTACATATTAAAATCTCAACCGTTTAGTTTATAATATATATAAGTAGAGGGGGCGGATCCGTGACATACAAGATTATAATCAAAATTATAACCAGAATATCAATCATTAGATTAATTAACAACTAATGGTTGAGATTAGTCATAAAACTAAATCTTTTTTTTCTTTTATTTTTATTTAATCAATTAAGTGAATCTATCTATCAAAAACATAATGAAAATTGATGATTACCTACTCTCATTTTGGAATACAATTGATAGGAAGTTAATGATTTCCTATTGAAACTCATTTACTAGATAAAAAAGGGAAAAAATAAATATCAGATAAAACTCATTTACCAGATAATGCCATCATCATCTACCTTTTCTTCTTCAAAGAAAAAAAAATATCGGATGATGTCTACCATAACATGTTGGAAAATTTATGATCAGATTATGTATGGAAGTACTTAGATCATCTTGTGCTATGAACAACAAGAAGTTTTTGAAAAAAAAAACAACAACAACAACAACAAGCTGAAATAAGTATGACTAAGGTGCACTAGATGACACTTTCGACTATAGTCAATTTTGTAACGTTATATTTGAGACTTAATTTGTTTTCTTTCATCTCTAATAAATGAGTTTCATATGAAACAAATTATTTCCTCTTAATTATATTCCAAATGGAGAATAATAATCATCAATTTTTATTTTGATAGATTTCATAAATTGAATTAAAGAAAAAGAAAAAGAAAAGAAAAGAAAAAAGATTTAGTTTTATGACTAATCACAACCATTAGTTGTTATTAGATCTAATGGATGATATTCTGATTATAATTTTGATTATAATCTTGTTTGTCACGGATCCTCCCCCATAAGTTGATCATGTATGCAAATTTTCAGTCAAATTGAAAATCATTAAGACATTTGTAAGTATGATTTAAAAATTATGAACTTGCACAGTTAGTGTTTGACAAATTTGGTTCGTTCATTGATTTGATCTAATTCGATACCTGAACGATCACCACTTTGCATAAATGATCTACTCATATAGACCTATAAACTGAACAATTGAGATACCAAAATGTGATTGAAAGTAAGTCTATCTTTTAACCCATTAATTTAAGAGCCTTCAACTTAAGCGTCCTCATTAGAAGGACTCCCGAGAATAGATGGATATACAATGTGTGGCCCCACAGGCTGTAAAATTAGACTAACCTATGCTACCAACAATTGTTGAATGCAATCATATTATTCACTTTTCAAATAAGCTAGAGAGAAAAAACACAGTAATCTGTAGAAGCAGATACCTGTGTACCAACAACTGTTGAATGAAATCGTATTATTAGATAACTAAAATGATGAAAGAGCCACATCTTGGCCTTTGACTACGGCTCTAAGAATACATCGTCAAAGAGCAGTTACACGATCTATGTCACATGCAAACACGATCACCGCTGCAAGGAAACCTTGATTCGGCATCGACACCTACTCCAAAAGCCACCGCCTCCATAAACGGCTTCAAAACCAATCTACCTTCTGCCGCCTAATTCAAAACCACTCAATCACCGTCGATGTCGACTAAAAGCTATCAAGCCCATATCAAGAAGACGCCGCAAAAACCACCACCAATCCACTGACTCTATGCCGCCGCCAACAACCAGTTTGACATACCAAACAAAACAAAAACTAGACCAAAATTGGAGGTGCTCATTTCAAGAGTCGCCGCTCCAATACAACAAATCTCCATGCCGCCCTTACGATCAACACGGATAGCAAGAACCACCGCAGCCTTGCAACACCATGATCAGCCATTTCCCAGGGGGGAAAAAGCGTTGCCGCCTCCTCGAAACCTTAGGGTTTTGACTCTCAACTCTCAGATTCACTCCGGAAAGAACAGACCAAACTCTCGCCCTTCAAGATGCACAATAGTTAAGGTTCCTCCATTGCAATTTTGTTTTGTGCTATGATGGAGAGATTTTAGATTAGAAGCAAAAGTTGCAATTTCTTTTACATGCAACCCATAAGAACAAGTTGAGAATTCTCTTAAATTTACAAGAAATTTAATTTTCAATATAGTGCTAATGCAACCCTCAATCATTGATTAATGAAACTGCTGAATACAATGGGGGACTATCAACATAAACCTCTTACCATATGTATCTACAGTATGTCTCAAGATAATATCATGAATCTCAATATAACATATGTATTCTAACAAGCACCAACTGACAAAAAGTATTTCACTAAAAACTCATTTTATGTTTAACTTAGTGGTGACATAATAAAAATAATTAAATATGTAACACGATTATATATCATAATATCCAATATAAATTAGCTTTCTAACTATATTGTTGCTGGAGATATATAAATCTAACGATAGTTAGCATCACCCTACCATTAAACGAAGCGTGGAACTCTTTGCTTACCTAGAGCTGAAAAGGCACTTTGAGTGCACACATAGACACAAAGACTAACTCGCCTACACAACTAACATACGAGCTTAGTGCTCGTATAAACCGCAACAATACTAATCAATATAAATACACATAAGACATTAGCTAGGAAAGAATCCAAGAATTGAACCCCCTGACAAGCCAAGAAAAATCTCAATGCAGGGCAATACCCAAGCCCAAAGAACCAAACCAAGTATGAGACAATACCCAATCATGCGACCCAAATTAGAAGTTGCAACCCTATCTCCTTGCCCCCAAAGCCCCCACCTTTCGATCGGTGTGGCGCCCCTACTACTAATATGCCACCACCACCCTCAAAATACTAACAGACGCCAAAACAGTCACTGCCAAACCCTCACAAACTGGTAAAAGGACTTCTAATCCAGCCGTCACACTTTTCCCGCCAATCTAGGCATCCTAGATGTTGCTACAATCAGACTAAAACCCAATCCATCACCAGCCTCGACCCGTAGCCACTTCGTTAAACCAACAGAGAAGAAATACCACTCCTTTCAACATGAGCTTTCGATGCAGATAAATGCCCACATCTCATCCGACCACACACATCGTGTGCTAGCTAGGCGAAAGGCCGTCACCAACATCAATGCAACCGAGCAAGATCAGATATAACAACTATGTTCTCTCTAGGGTTCCAACGCATCTTATCAACTTTATGGGTAACGATTCATTTACTGAAAAGAATTCTTTCATTAGCGTTTGAAATACATATGACCAAACTTTTGTGAGATATGACTATATGAGCTTTTTTTTTTTGGAGGCCGATGTGGCTTTCTTCATGCCTTAATTTATGAGGTCGTAGAATACAAGAAGGGACATGGAGCCTAAACCTTAAATCACAATAAGTAATGTATCCTAATTTGCAACAGTTAACAAAGTGGTGACATAACATAAAGATACTTGTACTAAAGATAAGCATCATAACAAACAGTGCAGCCTTTCTACTATGTTGTTGTTGCCGCACGAAATTGTATTTGGTAACATATTGTTTCATCATGCCATTAGGTAGCTTGTTTTTGAAAATAGACAATTATCTCACTAACCAAGCAATGCACAGTGTGGAAATCGAGGCGATGCCTACAAATCTTTATTAGTAAAATAGCTACATCTAGGAAAACCAAAGAGTTGATGGCTAAAAACAAAGCTACCCACATTGGGCCTAAAATATGGACCTAGGCGCAAATGTCATCTAAGTTTGGGGCTGATAGGAGCATAAATATGCGATGATATGATGATTAATTTCCCTTTTTACTTTGCTAGTCTATTGTATTTTCCATTTGATTTAGTTATTTTTATGTTTATTAGGTGTTTCGAAGCAAAGAAGAGAATATGAAGCAAAATAGGAGAAATCTTGAAGGAAAATGAATCCATGTCGTGCAAGGAAAGAATTATGAAGCTTTATCATCTAACTTCGACAGAGGATTGTGATCAGCTCACAAAGATCCAGATGATGAGTTATATATCAATAGAAAGCTACAATAGTCTACTTTCTAGAACTTTTTACGGATTGTCAATACCTATTTTGGAGAAGAAGTTATGATCATTTTAGTGGCCGAAAGTCAATCTGCCCGAATTTCTGATTTGGACCAAAACTTCCATTTAAATGCCCAATCCAATTTAGCAAGCCCATGGACGGAAATTGGGAGTTCTCTAACCCTAATATCATCTGATACATAAGACGAGGAGGGCAGCAGAAGAAGTCGGGAAGAAAAAGAACGCAAGAATCAATCGAGCTCTTCTTAGGGATTTTCCAACTTTGGTTATTGTTGTCTTCCTTTTTCATGAACTCTTTTGTCATACCCCAATTTTCGAAAGATAAATTTTCAAAAATTTGGGCATGATAAAACTTAAAATATTAATAATCCAAAACCTGCTCAACAACTTCCAAACTATAAACAAATACTGGAAGTGTAAATGTTAATAAACTCATCAACCGAGTTAAACATTATATCTCCTTAATTACATCAACTTCAAAAGTCTAGTAATAAAAAGTTGCTAACCCGAACTTAAAACAAAACTGTCCAAAATAATAAAAAGGTGCACAGGAAACGAAAATCCGGCCACTATGCCTCCGGTTCAACCTTGCTGATCTAACCCCTACATCATGAATTGGTGCACCGGGTTGTAAACAAAAAACCCGGTAAGCTAAAAAGCCCGTATGAGTAATTCTCAAAATAACACAAAACCTCCAACATCCAAACATATCACAAGAGCAATTTATATCAATAATTAAATCCACAATTCCAACACTTTTTCAAATAACATGTACCCATGAGTCTCAGGTATTAATAAATACCCCTCATGACCTACAACAACAAATTGTGTACCCATAGGTCCCAGATACCATAAGGTATCTCCCATGACTTACACCGACAGACGGACTAGAGCTCTATATCCTAACCGTAACCAATCACCCGGCCAAAGGCTTGGAACCCAGTTTGACTGTCCAATATCAAAACACAAAATAGTAAATAGCATCTTAACCGTAACCAATCACCCGATTAAAGGCTTGGAACCCGGTTTGGCTATTTATCCAACAATCACAATATCACAACATCATCATCAACAACATAAGATCACATCATAAATTATATCCTTCCACGTACATAGATATATTTATATGAACAAATATAGATATTCTAAAAGAATAATCTATCAATAATCAATAAAATTATGATCACCTAAACTTTAAAAATAAACATATAAGGAAAACTTGTTTTATCTTACCTATGAGTCGTAGGCGATCAAGCTCATATATTTTAAAAGCAAATAATATCATATTATTAATTTCAAAATCAACATCAAGTGACCATAATAAAATTTGGTTCAAAAGTGAACCTTGGTAAGTGTAGACATGTATAATTTAACAAAATAATTGGGTTTATAAGTGATGGCTCGCAAGAAGTCAGGCGAGGCGAACCGCACTTCGCATAGAAATAAATGAAGGCGAGGCAGACTGAACTTCGCATAGAAATAAATGAAGGTGAGGCGGACTGAACTTCATATAGAAATAAATGAATGCGAGGCGGACTGACCTTCGCGAGGCGAACCGGACTTCGCGAGGTGAACCGGACTTCGCGAGGCGAACCGCACTTCGCGAGGCGAACAAGACTTGGCGAGGCGAAATAGACTTCGCGAGGCAAACTGGACTTCACGAGGTGAACTAGACTTCACGAGGCGAACTAGACTTCTCGTAGATTTACATGAAGGCGAAACGAAATGGCTCCGCGCTCGTGGATTTACATGAAGGCGAGGCGAGATGGCCTCGCTTGGGGGAATCCGCGAAGTGGAATCAGAAATCACCGCTTGCTTTGAAATCAAGGTTCCTGGCGAGATACTTTCCATATCCGCGAGATGGCTCACCCCTTACTAATGATCTTGATCAAAATAAGACATTAATCCAAAGCAATCTGGGCATATCTAAATCTTAAGATTTGATTGATCTGATTGTATTAAAATCAACAAGTAAATCAATCAGTCAAGATTCATTGATTCGATTAAGGAAATATTATTGATTCAGAATCTTCATTACTTGCCTTAAGTGGAGGCATGTTAACACTATAAATATCCTATCTCATACCAAGAGGGAGGGGGCATAAACAAAAGCAGCGGACTAGAGAGAGAGAGAGAAAGAGAGAAAGAGAGAAAAATCCCTCCGTAAACTCAGAAGCCTCCCCAAAATCCTTGAAGAACTATCAAGCTCCCCAAGAAGCCAGTTGTTTACTAAATCCTTGAAGAACCATCAAGCTCCCAAATAGCCGGTTCTTCTCCAACCTCAAGTCTAGAAGTTGTCAAATCCTGAAGGATCATCAAGCTGTCAAATAGCCGGTTCTTCATCAACCTCAAGTCTAGAAGTTGTCAAATCCTGAAGAATCATCAAGCTGCCAAATAGCCGACTCTTCATCAACCTCAAGTCTAGAAGTTGTCAGATCCTAAAGAATCATCAAGCTGCCAAATAGCCGATTCTTCATCAACCTCAAGTCTAGAAGTTGTCAAATCCCGAAGAGTCATCAAGCTGCCAAATAGCCGACATCTTCACCAACTTCAAAGTCGAAGAATAGGCACCACGTGACACTGTTCGTGACCAAAGTCTGATCAAGGACAAGCCTCTACGGTCCTTGGTCAATCAACTTCTACAAATCATCAACATGACAAGAAGTCCAAATTACAACAATTCGATTCAAGATTAAGTGTTCGTCACCCTTGGATCAAATCGACGTCGGAGATAGAATCAGAGGAGTTCACAAAGATTGTAACCCGCATTCGCATTGATTAAATTAAATTATTCTTTGTACACGTGTTATTCTGTTATTTGTCATAAATATTTTCATGTTTACAGTAAGATTTACTCACCTAAATATCCCGCTGCGTTTCCCGCACAACACAAGAGCCAAGCTAAACCACAACCTCACAAATCAGCTAAAATTACACAATTAAAACCTTAGAAACTTCTCAACAAGGATCAAAGTACCCTTAATCTAAATGTTGCCCAAAGAAGGGCAATCCTTCCTTCGAGACCTCCCAAGGTCATTGGACACTCAACAACAAACAATATTACCTCCAAGATCAACCTTTCAAGGTTTAAGACCTAATAAACACCAAGAACAAAATAGCACCTTAGATGCTAAAATCAAAACAACACTTGGCCTTCACACACAACAACATACTAGTAACTACAAGGACTAGCTAACATTGCATCCAAAACCCCCACACTGCCCAGACGCGCTCCCACGCGCTGCCAGAAGCGGCGGAGAGTGAGCCCCACGTGCCACCACCAACCTCAAAATTTGGGGAAACTTACAATATGAAAGTTGAAGCTTGAAGCAAGGTGAGTAACTTTAATACCTGGTGGTTCAACCCGTTCGGCCGGAATCAGCCAAAAGACGTCCCGAAACACCAACCCGAAATCAATTTCCAAACTTGCAAATCCGACGCCCAAACTTGATTTTCAGGTCACCAAAGGGTTATAAACAGCTCTAGAGGAAGGAGAGGAGCAAGACTCACCTAACTCTCACCGAAATCGCCATCAAAATCCTTGGTTTTCCGGTGATACAGCAGCAGCTCCGCCACTCCGTGGCGGCTTCCAGACGGCAAGCGAGACTACCCCAGGAATGGAAATGAGACATGTGCCGACCCAACGGGACCAGCAGCGTCCACTTTGGTGGCCGGACGAAGAAGGACCAAGCCGAAGAAGAAGGGAGAGCGGGAGGAGGTCGGGAGAGAGAAGAGAGAACTGAAATTAGGTTTCCAAAAATAACTCCCCCACATTTTTCTACTTATACAGTTTCTAAAACCGGAAACTGACTTCCTCTAACCATAACTTTCTCATACGATATCCGTTTCAGGCGTGCCGCATGTCTACGAACTCGTATCAACAAACTCTACAACTTTCAAGAAGGAAATTTTCGAAGATAACTTACGGAAAATAAAGTCAACTTTTGTCCTCCTAAAAGTCAAAGAACCTTAAAAAAATACTCCCGAAACTTCAACTCTGCACTACCAAATAAGAATTTCCATAAATAATCTTTCACTAAATCAGGAAATAATACAAGGAAAATTATATGAAAATCTAGGGTATTACAATCTACCCCCTTAAAGGAATTTCGCCCCGAAATTCAAAAATACTAACCCAAAAACAACTTGGGGTACTTAGCCCTCATGTCCGACTCTAACTCCCAAGATGCATCACCCTCATCATGGTGACTCCAACACACCTTAACCAACTTAACTTCCTTCCTTCAAAGCCTCTTGGTTGACCTATCCAAGATTCGAACCGGTTCAACAACAAAGGTTGCATCCGCATTCACCTTGATAGTACTATAGTCAATCACATGTGACGCATCCGGAATATACTTCTTCAACAAGGACACATGAAACACATTGTGTACCCCGGACATGATAGGAGGTAAGGCAAGCCGATAAGCCAAATCTCCTACTCTCTCCAAAATCTCAAAAGGCCCTAGATACCTTGGAGCCAACTTCTCCTTCTTACCAAATCTCACCACCCCTTTAGTAGGTGAGACCTTCAAGAACACATGATCCCTAGTATCAAACTCTATTTGCCTCCTTTTCAAGTCAGCATAGCTCTTTTGCTTGCTTTGTGTCGTTCGGATCCTATCTCGAATAATAGCGACATTCTCAGTCGTGTCTTGAACAATATCAGGACCCAATAGCTCACTATCACCTACCTCCGCCCAACAAATAGGAGATCTACACGGACTTCCATAGAGTGCCTCATATGGTGACATGCCGATATTAGAGTGATAACTATTGTTGTAGGCAAACTCAATCAACTGAAGGTGATCCTCCCAACTTCCCTTGAAGTCCATGACACAAGCCCGCAGCATATCTTCTAACACCTGATTCTCCCACTCAGTCTACCCATCAGTCTGAGGGTGGAATGATGTACTCATGTCTAAGGTAGTACTCATGGCTTTCTGAAATCCACCCCAAAACTTTGAAGTGAAGCAGGGGTCTTGATCAGAAACAATTGAAGTAGGCACTCCATGAAGTCTCACTATTTCCTTCACATACAACTTGCACAATGTAGTCGGTAGTCAGGAAACTACCTTCCCCGCCCATAGACCAGTCAAGAAACTTATAGACCGGCATCCAGGCTACCTCGCCATGGTGAAAGATCATCGGTATCACATCGGGAAGGTGCTCCTCCAAGCTCCACAAGAAGGCACCATGATAAGATATATGTATAGTTAGTCCAACATCGGTAATATGTAATAAGAGGGAACCTTCCTTAGCTATAAAAGGAAGGTTTCCCATATTTAGAAAGGATAGACATCTGATTGATTCCCCTCTCCCTCATCTCTCTCTAACACTCCATCCCGGAGGATGGAAGCTCTTGTAACACCAAAGGCCTATTGGCCATGATAGTGGAATATTAAGTGGATGTAGCCATGTCCTCCGATGGCATGGTGAACCACTATATGTTCTTGTCTCTTGCTCATGATTTTCTATTATCCAGTGTAAACACGAAAATATCTGTGAAAAATGACAGAATAACACGTGTACAAAGAATAATATTTAATTTAATCAATGCAAATGCGGGTTACAATCTTTGTGGACTCCTCTGATTCTATCTCCGAATAGGTTTAACTCAAGGATGACAAGCACTTATTCTTGAGGGTTACGCGGGTTGATCAAGTAACAAGTATTTGAGATTTGGATTTGGATTTGATGAAGAACTGGCTATTTAGGGAGCTTGATAGTTCTTCAAAGGTTTAGGATTTGGATTTGATGAAGAACTAGCTATGAGCTTGATAGTTCTTCAAGGATTTTGGGGAGACTTCTGAACTCACGGGAGAGATTTTTCTCTCTCTCTCTAGTCCGCTGCTTCTGTTTATGCTCCTTGGTTCCGCTCCCCTTCTCTTCATATGAGAGGGGGTATTTATAGTGTTAACATGCCTTCACTTAAGGCAAGTAATGAAGATTCTGAATCAATAATATCTCCTTAATCGAATCAATGAATCTTGACTGATTGATTTACTTGCTGATTTTAACACAATCAGATCAATCAAATTTTAAGATTTAGATATGCCCAGATCGCTTTGGATTAATGTCCTGTTTTGATCAAGATCATTAGTAAGGGGTGAGCTATCTCGCGGATATGGAAAGTATCTCACGAGGAATCTTGATTTCTAAGCAAGCGGTGATTTCTGATTCCAGTTCGCGGCTTCCCCCCACGCGAGGCTATCTCGCCTCGCCTTCATGTAAATCCACACGCGCGGAGCCATTTCGCTTCGCCTTCATATAAATCTACGCGAAGTCCATTTCGCCTCACGAAGTCTAGTTCATCTCGCGAAGTGCGGTTCGGCTCGCCAAGTTCGGTTCGCCTTGCGATGTCTATTTTGCCTAGCAAAGTCTTGTTCATCTCGCGAAGTCAATTTCGCCACGCGAAGTCTAGTTCGCCTCCCAAAGTGCGGTTCACCTCGCGAAGTCTTGTTCACCTCACGAAATCGTGTTCGCTTGACCAAGTCTTGTACGCCTCGCGAAGTCAATTTCTCCTCGCGAAGTCAATTCTGCCTCGCGAAGTCCACTCTCTAACTCGCCTGACCGCTGGCGAACCATCATCAATTATTTTTTGGGATGTCCGACTTCTTTGTTTTGATAATTAATTTAATTTAATTGATATCTGATCATCAATCGACATTTGATAATTGATTTCAATGGGGATATAAGTTTATGTTGTCAACTGACCATTTTCACGTTGCCACATGTTATTTTCGACAGCTTTCCAATTTTGTTGACTCACGAGCCACGTATTTGCTTGGATTATTCAACGACTATTATTATCGTTAAATTTTATATGTCTACACCATGTTCCACTGTGATTCTACATAGCCTCCGGGTTTATGGAGAAACATTTGGCGCCGTCTATGGGAATCATTACTAAAAGTCATGTTGCTCTACCGCCCGAGAGGTATTCCACCGAGAGGCAGTTCATTCAAGTCCATGAGCAATAGGTAGAGGCCTAGTATAGAAGCGAAGCGAGATAACTTTGCGGGGGAGCGAAGCGAGATGACTTCACGGGGGAGCGAAGCGAGATGACTTCGCATGGAAGCGAGGCGAGATAGCTCGCATGGAAGCGAGGCGAGATAGCTCGCATGGAAACGAAGCGAGATGACTTCGTATGGAAGCGAGGCGAGATAACTTGCATAGAAGCGAGGCGAGATAGCTTGCATGGAAGCGAAGCAACATGACTTCGCGGGGGAGCGAAGTGAGATGGCTTCGCATGGAAGCGAGGCGAGATAGCTCGCATGGAAGCGAAGCGAGATGACTTCGCATAGGAGCGAAGCAAGATGACCTGCCCGGGTTCTTTTATCATCGGGATTTTACCAAGAGCAGAACCACAGCGGCTCATGTCCGATGCCTCCAGCCATCACCCGGAGATGATTCACCGAGACCCAGAGCTCAATCTTGTCGGCCGGGAGCTTCGCCGATGACGACCCACTCCTCCCGCTGCCCGACCATCTTATTACCCTGGTGACATCAACGATATTCGTCATCTTCCCGGCCGAGATGAAAATTCGTCGAAAATAGCAAAGGGATTTGCCTAGCATACTCGGGGCCCCGTTGATACTCGGCATCTGTCGGCGCGATGTTTATTGGATTCGAGATACTCTTCCCGGCAGCTACCACCGACATCTCCTCTCGTTGATTTTTCTGGTGCATAGCCGAAAATTGCTATGGACACCCGGTATGAGAGGTATGGGGTGAAGAAGAAAGAAACTGGAGAAGTTAACAAATCTTGCAGGCAACCCGACCGTGCCGGCGACAAGGATTCATCATCTGAGACATGGGCATGCTTACCAAGAGAGAGAGGCATTCCACCGAGAGGCATAAGTCATTAAAATCTCGAGTAAGACCAAGCGAGATTGGCATTCCACCCGAGAGGCATCTGACCAAGAGATTAGCATTCGACCGAGAGATTGACAAGGGTGGCTTCGCATAGGAGATAGAGGCCTCGTATGGAAGTGAAACGAGATGACTTCGTATGAGAGACTTCGCCAAGAAACAAGAAGAGGTCTTCACATATAAGGCGGATAGAACTTATCAGGTGAGGGGTGGGTTCGCACGTATCAAAACAGTGACATAAGTTGCATGCGAGATGACTTCACAAGAAGATGTGTTATACGAATTGATGACTTCGCGAGAATATGTGCTACGCAAAGTGATGACTTCACGCAAGGGACCCCACATGAGAGAAGGACCTTGCGAAGCATTGACAACTCCACAGCATTCCGCGTCCGTGCGATGGCACGCCCTGCATCCCTAGAAGCAGGATCCCGGTCATCTAGTTCGGTTATCACTTCCCTCTGGCAACGCCTGCTCTATGAGGTACCGGTGGAACCAGTCGGGATCATCGGATCTGCAAGCAGCAGGTCCTGGTGGCAAATTGCTATGGACACCTAGAGCTCAGTCATGTCGAACGGGAGCTTAGCCGGAGATGATCTACTCAACCCGCAGCCGGATCATCTTCTTATCCCGGTGGCTCCAGCGTTCAGTCTCCGGGTAGGAAATTTAGTGGCCTCGCCCGGCAGCGTGAAGCAGTCTCCGCGAGGCGATAGTTCTCGGGTTGGTATGGCAATAGAGAGGGCAAGGGGCTCTCTTAAAGTCACCAGGAAAGTTGATGAAGCAACTAATAGGGATCCCGGCCCAACTACAGCTCGCCACAGTCCGTTTGAAAAAAAAAAAAAGGAGTTTGCTCTATACACCCGAACATCAAATTTGGCCACCCAATAGTTATACTGCCCCTGTTGGTGTTTGCTGGTGCTGGGAGTTAGATATTCAAAGTTGACTATTGAAGTAGTGTTAAAAGCTATGGACACCCTGAGCTATTTACCTGGAAAAATTCAGCAAATCTTGTAGGCAGTCCGACCGTACTGGCAATAAGGATTCATCGTCCGGGAGTAGTACAGGCATGAATTTGCATCTCTTGTGTGCGCCCATTCCAGTTATTTTCACAGGTAAGTCCCTCATTTGATTGTCTTCCATTGGATTCATGAAAGTCTAAGTCTTCATTATTAGATTGAGAAACCACCGAGAGATGGGCATACCACCAAGAGAGTGGCATTCCACGTTCAGTAATACACAATTGTATGAACCATTATGCTTTTCGATAATTATAATTATTATGCCATAACCATACTCAATTGGCCCCATAATTGTGTTGGTCAAATACTTGTCGATCATTTGTTCATTGTGAAGGTACAACAATCCTCACCCCGCCGAGTAAGTTTTGAGGCTGGGGGGCGGGAGGGGCATTTTTTATCTTATAGGCGGACTCCTTAACTCACCCGGTAATGTAGTCCTTGTGCACGGAGCGAACTCCTCAGCTCGCGTGTAGACCTTGTACGCGGAGCGAACTCCTCAGCTCGCGGGTAGACCTTGTGCGCGGAGCGAACTCCTCAGCTCGCGAGTAGACCTTGTGCGCGAAGCGAACTCCTCAACTCGTGTATAGTCCTTATGCGCAGAGCTAACTCAGCTCGCGTGTAGTCATTGCCTGCGGACCGAACTCCTCAGCTCGCGGGTAGACCCTGTGCACTGAGCGAACTTCTCAGCTCGCGGGTAGACCTTGTGCGCGGATTGAACTCCTCAGCTCATGTATAGTCCTTGTGCGAGGAGCGAACTTCTCAGCTCGCGTGTAGCCATCCTGCGTGAAGCGAACTCCTCAGCTCGCGTGTAGTCATTGTGCGCGGAGCGGACTCCTCAGCTCGCCTGAGTGTCAGCCCTTCTGTGCAAGGCGGACTCCTCAGCTCGCATGTAGTCATTGTGCGCGGAGCGAACTCCTCACCTCGCCCGAGTGTCAGCCCTTCTGTGCAAGGCGGACTCCTCAGCTCGCCCGGTAATGTCAGTAATGTGCGAAGCGAACTCCTACCAAGCTTGCACACGAACTGTGTGGCCGAATCAGTTTTGACTTTTGAGGCTGGGGGTCGGGAGAGACCCGGCGGACTTGAAGATATCAAGAAAAGTAAGACCCGTTCAACACACTTCCTGAGTACAGACTTGGGGGGACTGGGACCGGGTACCTGTTGATAAATGACTGGTCTATGACATTTTATATATTAAGTCCCCACTCAAGACGTGTCTTGAACGGGAACTTGGGGGGACTTGTATTCGGTAGTCAAGAAACTACCTTCCCCGCCCATAGACCAGTCAGGAAACTTGTAGACCGACATCCAAGCTACCTCGCCATGGTAAAGATCATCGGTACCACATCGGGAATGTGCTCCTCCAAGCTCCACAAGAAGGCACCATGATAAGATATATGTATAGTTAGTCCTACATCGGTAATATGTAATAAGAGGAAACATTCCTTAACTATAAAAGGAAGGCTTCCCATATGTAGAAATGATAGACATCTGATCGATCCCCCTCTCCCCCATCTCTCTCTAACACTCCATCCCAAAGGATGGATGCTCTTGTAACACTAAAGGCCTATTGGCCATGATAGTGGAATATTAAGTGGATGTAGCCATGTCCTCTGATGGCATGGTGAACCACTATATGTCCTTGTCTCTTGCTCATGATTGTCTATTATCCATGTTCCACCGTGATTCTACATAGCCTCCGAGTTTATGTAGAAACACACAAGGCATCAACTGTGTACGTCATTGACACAGGAAGGAAATGTGTTGACTTCGTCAATCGGTCAACAATGACCCAAATAGCATCATGTCCAAGCTTGGACTTAGTCAGTCCAATCACAAAGTCCATAGAGATCTGCTCCCACTTCCAAGTAGGAATAGGTAATGGCTTCAATATACCTCTAGGCCTCTAATGCTCCGCATTCACCTGCTGACAAGTGAGGCACTTGGACACATACTCTGCTACATTTTTCTTCATCTCATTCCACCAAAACTGTCTTCGCAAATCTTTATACATCTTGGTGCTCCCTGGGTGCACCGTATAACGAGATCGATGTGCCTCCCAAAGGATCTCCCTTAAGATCATTACTATCAGGAACACACAATCTCAATCTATACCTCAATCTACTCTCTCATCCAACCGACGACTCGGAAGGACAATCATCCAACAAGTCTACCACTAACTTTGCCACCTTAGCACGTGAGAACTCGTCATGTGCTTGGCCCTGGATGATCCTGGAAATCAAGGTGGGTTGCATAGAGGCGCTTCCAAGGAAGATCCTCTGCTCCCTGCCTGATGGCAGAATGCCAAACTCAGATGCAATCTCCAACATGAGCCACTCTTACACCATGATAGAGGCGACTATACCCCTAGGCTTCCTGCTCAATGCATTCGCCACCACATTGGCTTTCCCAGGGTGATACTCCAAAGTGAAGTCATAGTCCCTAAGGAACTCCATCCACCTCGTTTGCCTCATGTTCAAATCTTTCTAGGAGAATAAATACTTTAAACCCTTATGATCAGAAAAGAGTTCGAACTTCTCTCCATACAAGTAATGCCTCCAAATCTTCAAGGCAAATACTACCGCAGCTAACTCTAGGTCATGAGTAGGGTAATTCTTCTCATGAACATTCAACTGTCTAGATCCATAAGCCACAACATCGCCAAGCTGCATCAACACATAACCCAAACCCCGATGAGATGCATCGCTATAGACAACATATCCAACACCACTAATAGGAATGACCAACACAGGGGCGGTAGTTAACCTAGTCTCCAACTCCTCAAATGCCTTCTCACACTCATCGGTCCACACAAACTTGACATTCTTCTTTGTCAACTTGGTCAAGGAAGAGGCAATACTAGAAAATCCCTCAATAAATCTCCGGTAGTATCCCGCCAACCCCAGGAAACTACAAATCTCTGTAGGAGTAGTGGGACGACTCCAATTCAACACTACCTCCACCTTAGAGGGATCCACTGAAATCCCCTCCTTTGACACCACATGACAAAGGAACTTGACCTCTTCCTTCCAAAACTCACACTTCCCAAACTTAGCATACAACTTGGCCTCCCTAAGAATATGTAGTACGATCTGTAGATGTCTATCATGATCCTCCAAAGTCTTGGAGTAAATCAAAATATCATCTACAAATACTACCACAAACACATCCAGATAAGGACTGAACATGCGGTTCATCAAATCCATAAAAGCAGCAAGTGCATTGGTCAGACCAAAAGGCATAACAACAAACTCATAATACCCATATCTAGTCCTGAAACCGGTCTTCGGAATATCCTCCTCCTTCACCCTCAACTGGTGATAACCGGACCTCAGGTCAATCTTAGAGAATATTGAAGCACCTCTAAGCTGATCAAACAAATCATCAATCCTAGGCAAGGGATACCTATTTTTGATGGTCACCTTATTCAACTCTCGATAGTCCACAGACAACCGAAGTGTATCATCCTTCTTCCTCACAAACAACATTGGTGCACCCCAAGGCGAGGTGCTAGGTCTAATGAATCCCTGCTCGAGAAGACCCTCAATTTGAACCTTCAACTCCTGAAGTTCAGTTCTCCCTATCTGATAAGGAGTCTTTGATACCGGTGAAGTATTTGGTACCACATCTATAACAAACTCCACTACCCTCTTAGGAGGTAACCCTGAAATCTCCTGGAGCACATCACTAAACTCATAGACTACTGCAATATCTGTAATACCCACAGTACTACCTGTAGCCTCTATGTGCGCTAACACTCCTTCCCACATAGCCGTATTCGACCTATGACAACGATAGCAAAAGCTCTGCTATCCAGGAATGTAAAATGATACCACCATATCAAAACAGTCAATCACAGCATGGTTTGTACTTAGCTAATTCACTCCCAAAATCACATCATAGGAGCGGTCTGGAATCATAATCATAGATACAAGGAACTCTCTCCCACTATTCACTAAAGGACAAGCACCACACAAAGTGCCAAGCTCAATAGAAACACCGAGAGGCGATGAAACACACAAAGATCTAGTAAGCGGTGTCGGAGTCAAGCCTAATGCCCTCACCACCAAGCTAGATATTAAGGAATGAGTTTCCCCTGTATCAAACAAAACTGTAGCAAGCAGATCATAAACAAGAATGGTACCTTCCACTCCTGCACCACGCTGACCAATGACATACACTCTGGCTGGTGCTGGAAGTAATGGCCTCTGCTGATTACCATGCCCTCCAGCCTGAGGTCAGGTGCAATCCCTAGCAAAATGGCATGCATGCCCACAAGTGAAGCATCCATGCCTCTTGGGCTTCGTGCATGCCGAAGAGTAGTGGCCCAGCTCACCACAATTGAAACACTTCAAGGGTGCTACCTGCCTAATAGGTGCAGTTGCTGCTCTAGCTGGAGCCAGCTGGTGAGTCCGCTACCTCTTCCCATAACAACCTTTGTGGTACCCTGAATTGCTACTCTCTGCCAGGGCCTTGCCCTTCCCTTGAACATCTCTATGCCTTTCAGTCTTATGCATGGCCTCTTCCTACTCAACTGCAAGGACACTCTCAACCGCTTCTGCTAGAGTAGCAACCGGTGGGAAGTTACCAACTTCCGGAGCTCATGCCTCAAACCCCAAATGAACTTCCGTGCCAAATCTACTGCATCCATCTCTCAAGCAAAACGATACAGCTGAGAAAATCGGGCCTCATAATCTCTGACACTCATCAAGCCCTGCACCAGAGCTATGAACTCAAGCTCCAATTGCTCCCTCACAGTATCAGGAAAATACTTCTCTCGAAAGAACTGAACAAACCCCTCCCAAGTCAGGGCGGTCACATCTTTAGCTCTCTCTATCCCGCTTCACCATACCCGTGCCTCATCCTTGAGAAGAAACGTAGCAATATGCATCTTCTCAATCTCCGTACACATGATCATGATGAAGTATGTCTCAATGCCCTCTATCCAATGATCAGCTACGAGGTAGTCTGTACCTCCAAGAAAGGAAGGCGCTCTTAACCTGATGATACCCTCAGCCAGCCTGGCCAGACGTAGACCATCATCTACCACAACTGGCACCGGCATCTCCAACACTACTTCCTCCTCAAAGAAATCATCCACAGGTGGAGCCCTACCTCTGCCTCTGGCCCTACTTGCCCCTCTGGCCCTACCTCGGCCTCTAGCTCTCCCTCGCTGAGGATCCATCACCTAAGAATCAAGTAAACCTTGGTTAACTCATGCATAAAACTTAAACCAAAGTATAAGTCAAATGCGACATTTATTAACCAATGCACTAACTCAAGATAGAACACAAAGATTCAAAATCCCACTAACAGAGTACTCTCTACTCTGACATTCTATTGGCCTAGAGGCGACACCTAACTCTTCACATACCCAATGACATATCAATACCGAAGAGCTTATGATGGTGATCCGCTGCAGTCGGGCCATCACTCCGAAGTATTGATTATCACCAAATATGTAACCCTCGCTTTGATACCAAACTGTCACACTCCAATTTTCGAAAGATAAATTTTCAAAAATTTGGGCATGATAAAACTTAAAATATTAAAAACCCAAAACCTGCTCAACAACTTCCAAACTATAAACAAATACTATAAGTGTAAATGTCAATAAACTCATCAACCGAGTTAAACATTATATGTCCTTAATTACATCAACTTCAAAAGTCTAGTAATAAAAAGTTGCTAACCCGAACTTAAAACAAAACTGTCCAAAATAATTAAAAGGTGCACAGGAAACGAAAATCCGACCACTATGCCTCCGGTTCAACCTTGCTGATCATCACATGTAGGTCTAACCCTTACACCATGAATTGGTGCACCGGGTTGTAAACAACAAACTCGGTAAGCTCAAAATCTCGTATGAGTAATTCTCAAAATAACACAGAACCTCCAACATCCAAACATATCACAAGAGCAATTTATATCAATAATTAAATCCACAATTCCAACACTTTTTCAAATAACATGTACCCATAAGTCCTAGGTATTAATAAATACCCCTCATGACGTACAACAACAAATTGTGTACCCATGGGTCCCAGATACCACAAGGTATCTCCCATGACCTACACCGACAGACGGACTAGAAGTCTATATCCTAACTGTAACCAATCACCCGGCCAAAGGCTTGGAACCCAGTTTAACTGTCCAATATCAAAACACAAAATAGTAAATAGCATCTTAACCATAACCAATCACCCGATTAAAAGCTTGGAACCCGGTTTGGCTATTTATCCAACAATCACAATATCATAACATCATCATCAACAACACAATATCACATCATAAATTATTTCCTTCCACATAGATATATTTATATGAACAAATATAGATATTCCAAAAGAATAATCTATCAATAATCAATAAAATTATGATCACATGAACTTCAAAAATAAACATATAAGGAAAACTTGTTTTATCTTACCTATGAGCCGTAGGCGATCAAGCTCATATATTATAAAAGCAAATAATATCATATTATTAATTTCAACATCAACATCAAGTGACCATAATAAAATTTGGTTCAAAAGTGAATCTTGGTGAGATTTACTCATCTAAATATCCCGCTGCGTTTCCCGCACAACACAAAAGCCAAGCTAAACCACAACCTCACAAATCATCTAAAATTACACAATTAAAAACCTTAAAAACTTCTCAACAAGGATCAAAGTACCATTAACCTAAAGGTTGCCCAAAGAAGGGCAATTCTTCCTCCGAGACCTCCTAAGGTCGTTGGACACTCAACAATAAACAATACTGCCTCCAAGATCAACCTTTCAAGGTTTAAGAACACCAAGAACAAAATAGCATCTTAGATGCTAAAATCAAAACAACACTTAGCCTTCACACACAACAACATACTAGTAACTACAAGGACTAGCTAACATTGCATCCAAAACCCCCCACACTGTCCGGACGTGCTCCCACGCGCCGGCACAAGTGGCGGCGAGTGAGCCCCATGCGCCACCACCAACCTCAAAATTTGAAGAAACTCACAACATGAAAGTTGAAGCTTGAAGCAAGGTGAGTAACTTTAATACTTGGTGGTTCAACCCGTTCAACCGAAATCGGTCAGAAAACGTCCTGAAACACCAACCCGAAATCAATTTCCAAACCTGCAAATCCGATGCCCAAACTTGATTTTCAGATCACCAAAGGGTTATAGACAGCTCTAGAGGAAGGAGAGGAGCAAGACTCACCTAACTTTCACTGAAATTGCCGTCGAAATCGTTGGTTTTCTGGCGATACAGCAGCAGCTCCGCTGCTCCGTGGCAGCTTCCAAGCGGCGAGACGGCGAGCGAGACTGCCTCAGGAGTGGAGAGGAGACCTGTGCCGACCCAACGGGACCGGCGGCGTCCACTTTGGTGGCCGGACGAAGGAGGACCAAGCCGAAGAAGATGGGAGAGCAGGAGGTGGTCGGGAGAGAGAAGAGAGAACTGAAATTAGGTTTCCATAAATAACTCCTCCACATTATTCTACTTATACAGTTTCCAAAACTGGAAACTGACTTCCTCTGACCATAATTTTCTCATACGACATCCGTTTTAGGCGTGCCGCATGTCTACGAACTCGTATCGACAAACTCTACAACTTTCAAAAAGGAAGTTTTCGAAGTTAACTTACGGAAAATAAAGTCAACTTTTGGCCTTCTAAAAGTTAGAGCACCTTAAAAAAATACTCTCAAAACTTCAACTCCGCACTACCAAATAAGAATTTCTATAAATAATCCTTCACTAAATCCTAAAATAATACAAGGAAAATTATATGAAAATCTAGGGTATTACATCTTTTGTGTTTTCAATTTTCATTATGTGCAACTTTCATAGTAGCTAGGGGGCTGTTGAAGCCCCTAGACATGATTCATAACATGCTTTGATTTTCAATTTGTTTTTCCAATTAATGACATTGAGGTTTTGTATACTGATTGTTCATCGATGAATTGTTTGTGTGTGTGCTTTGGAGGCCTACTTAGTGTACATGCTAGGGTTCTAATACTTTGATTATTTGATGTATGGGTCAATATCGGATCCCTCAAATTGTCTAGAGAAGTAATCGGTAGTTTTCACTAGCGAGTAGAAGAAACCTTAGGTTTAACAAGACGCTAAGTTTATTGCGATGTCTAGTGATTGCTCAAACTTTTTTCATGCTCATTGATCTCTTCATGTTTAACCTAATAAATGTACCTTTATGTTACAATGTTTGAGAATAGTTTAGATGTAGAGTACTTCCTACCTAACGTATAAAGTAAGAAAGAGTAATAGATTGTGCTCAAGCGTACCGAGTCAATCTGAGTATCTTCAATTGAGTTAGTTGGTCACAAATTAGACAAAGTGTGTTGTGTGTGATTGTCGAGGGTGGATAATTCCTCCCTAGCTAGTTTCATCATCTTGATTCTCAACCAATTTGAAATCAGTTTTCAGTTTTCTTATCTTTTGTCCGTCATCTTCCCTTATTTTATTTCCCCATCAAATCAACTCCAAATCATCTCAAATTTTGTGTGCTAGACGCTCTGTGTGTCTAGTACACCTCTGTAAATTTTCGTGTTTTTCTGACCATTCTAGGTTAGGTTTTGCTTTTATTTTTCGAATGCTGCTCAATAGGAGCTGCAGTCGCATTTTGTGACATTTGTTGAAGCTCTTAGTTTAATTTAATCATCTACGGGAGACCATTATTTCTCTATATTACAATCGACAAATTTGTAGGAGAATAAGGAAAACAAAGAGCTTTTAATTTAGCTATCAGGGGCAAGATCCAGTTTGGTTAGATCCTGCCTCAGCTCTACTGTCGCACTGTCACTAACGTTTGACCACCTATTCCATCGAGCAAGAGCAGTCCTAACCGTCGCACCACCCATTCCAAACCACAAATGCCATCGAGTTGTCTAATATGAGCAAATTGACATTGCCACTTAATCCAAATCAAATTATCCATTCACACTCAAATATAAAATCATGTTTAGATGTCATATTACCGTATAATCAATAAACTACGCATTTCACGTGTTGTCACCGTAGAATTTAAAACTCTATTTTAGCTTAGGCTATAGTAGTCATATTCTTTCCCTACCAACACCAAACCACAAATCAAGCTAGCTTCACGCCACATCATGCACATGACTTTTCTCCTCAATTTTCTTACCCTCTTCATCTTCCTAGCTAGCTAGCACCAATATCCCAATTGGGCAAATACTAATAAAGACAAATGAAATTGAGACAAAAACTGAAAGTGGAGAAAAAAAAAAAGTTGTATTTGGAACCCCAGACAAGGTGGTGGGCCGTAGGCTCTGCCACCCATCGTTGTTAACAGGGCCAATTTAATCATATAATCCTATGCGTTTTCGACTTCTGATTGGTCCAAAGCCTCCGCAATCGTACGGTGACAGTGACCTGTTGCTAATACTGTACTATTTTTCCCTTTTTTAATCTCTGCTCGCCTCCATTTGTTTTTCCTACTCTCTTTACTTTGAACTATTTTCCAATTTGATAGTAGCAGAATAATAAAAAGGACACCAACTTATGGTAAAAAAATCCACCCACTTTCTTCTTTCTCTATAAGAACCTTCATCAAGTGCCCAGTTTTGCTCAGCTTCCTTTTCCTTTTCTGTTTGCTCATTTTCTTATTTGGGTTTGTGGGTTTTACCAAAAAAAGCAAAGGATATTGGATCTCATATTAATATAGTAATTTTTTCTTGTTTTTCTTCCATGGTGGGGTTTCCCACAGAGGGAGACTGACAGGAGACCACATAGCAGAAAAAATTAAAACCTTTTCTGATTAAATGAAAAATACATATATATTCATGCTATATATAGGAAAGGTAGTTGTGTGTCTCTGCTCTTATGCTTGGAGCTGGAGGTGTGAACTCAACTCTAGTAAGGTCAATTCTTATAAATGATGATATGGTCTTGTGTTATTTTCTTTCCGGGTTTTGTGTAAAATCCTCATATTTTCATTGCTTGGCTCTCTGTCATCATCTTTTGGATTCTTCTTCTTCCTCCTCATATTTGGGATAGAGAGCTTTTTCTGGGTTTTTTACTTATTTGGTATAACTTGCTCAGACTTTGCTTTTCTTTCACTCTTTTTGCCATTTTAAGCTTGTTTGAGAGAAAAATTTGGTTTTTGAATCCATCAACCACTCAAACCCACCGAATATGCATGTTATATAATTTTGCAAAGTCTTTGGGGCTTCTTCGTTTTCTTTCCATTTTTGTCAAGAAGGCCAATTTCTTTAAGACTCACTTATTACCTTTTTGAGTCTTCTCTCTCTATCTCTCTCACCTAGCTTGTTTTTTTTTCCCACTGTTTTTATCTCTCATTTTGTGGTCTCATTAGTTCCTTAATTGAACACATATTCTACCATACACAGATTGCTTCAGTACCCATTTGAATTTGAAGAAAATCTCGTCATCTTCTACCTGATCTCACTCTCTCAAGAACTTGCTGGGTTCATTTTCCCAAATTGGGTAAGTTTGACTCTGCATTTTTTTTTAACACATGAGGCTTCATTCTTGGCTAAGCACATGCATTTTTGCCTGAGATTTGAGCTTTTCTATTGCTTCTTTTCTTGATTAAACAGTAAAAATGGTGAGAGGCAAAACCCAGATGAGGCGGATAGAGAACGCCACGAGCCGTCAAGTCACCTTCTCGAAGCGACGCAGCGGTCTTCTGAAGAAGGCTTTTGAGCTCTCCATTCTCTGCGATGCCGAGGTTGCGCTCATAATCTTCTCTCCCAGAGGAAAGCTCTGCGAATTCGCAAGCTCGAGGTATAGAACCCCAAATTATAAGATCTTTCAATCATGCACTCCCTCCTATATGACTTAATGTGTCTGTCTAAGGCCGGAGATCCATTTTTAGTACAGTATACAGTTTCTGTGTTGAGGTGAAGAACTTTCATGCATATGTTTAAGTAGTACTATTCAGCTCGCTTAGGGTTTTGTTTGCATACATGAAATCTCTACCGCAACCCTCCATTTTAAAAATCTTAGTTGTCTGATCTCGGATTGTTTACTTCAACTTCCTCCCAAAAATTGTTGGGAGAGCTAGAAACAGAAACTTTCCTAAAAAGGAAACTCAAACAGGGCAATGTTACTACTTAAAGAAACTATTGGTTCAGTTGGTTTTTTTTTTTTTTTTTGCCTCTTTTGTTCCTTTTCTGGACAGTAACCCATTTGATCCAGTTCCTTCAACTAAGTTTGGCAATGTCCATTGTTAAACTAGAACCCATTGGGTAATATTGGTTATGTTTTGATTACCTTTGTACTTGTAGCAAATTTTAATAATTTTTCTTTTTTAATTATAAAAGTGCCCAAAGTTTTTGAAGAAAGAGTTTTAGGAATATATATTGGGGAGTGACATTGGCACTCCTCATTTTACAATCGACACTCCCTCTTTTTTTTTTTTAGTTAAAGTTTTCGCAAAAAGACAAAACACATGTGAGTAAAGACAAAATTAAAGTTATATAAGAGGAAAGAAGAAGTGTGGATTGTAAAAAAATGTGTGCAAATTTTAATCCCTATATATATTTCATTGCTAGAAACGTACAATGTAAGCAACAAAAATGCACGTTTTACTGTAAGAGAAATGTTTGTCCCATTTTTTCTTGAACTTTGAATTACGCAATTTCTTTTCAAAAGGGATATATGACTTAATTGATTAATAGCATCATTTTCCAAAGGATATTGAGAGCCTAGTAAATGTTTAGCTCAGGAGCTAGCTGTAAAAACTTAAAAGATTACATTTCACACTTACAAAACGAACAATACACATTAATTTTTGAAAGGGAAAATGCTTGAGAGCACAAAAATTTATACCAAATCTATATCCCAAATGATGTGGCACTGCCATATTCCTTCAAGGATTTCAATATTTGGAAGGAAAATTCCATTATTGTTATGTCATTATGTACAAATTTCCAAAAGGAGTTTTCTTCTCTTGGGTAAAACTCCAATCTAACAACAGTTTCACTTTTGGTGTTGCGCACGGATCCTAATTGTAAAAGTTACTCCCGTTTTATGATTAATTAGAGATTCGTTCCAAGTCTAATTGGAGTTGGAGTTCTTCACTTCTTCAAACCTGAGGGACCTTGTTCATGAACATCAAATATTCCTACGTGCATAATATAGTGACAATTCCAATTAGATTTGGTACCTAAAATTCATGAGATAAGCTAGGGTTCATGGAAGTGTTAGCTTTAGGTGAGAGATCGAGTTGAGCATAGAAACCAACCCATGGTAGATTGATCTCGAATCAATTTGAAGGTAATAGATACAGACATAAAGCAACCCATAGAGAGTAATAGGAATGCAACAACATAATGACATGATTCTTCAAACGCATTAGAATTAAAATATGAGATGTTTATAGAGACCATGGTTGGGAGTCTCTCCTATAAACTTTCTCTATGAAGGGGAAGTTTGGATGGTGGACGAAAGCTTTGATTGGGAACGAAGGTTTTTTTTTTTGGTAATATTTATGGTTCTTCTCTTTCCTTTTTTTTAATTTTTTTATCTTGTTTCCTAATAAAATAATTCAAGAAATTATTCCTTTAAAATAGTCAAAATCCATGTCACTAATTTTGATAAACAAAAGCCATGTCCATCTCTTGGCAGTGGTTTTAATATCAAGGATCTAGGGCCGCTGCACTATTTTCTTGGTCTGCAAGTTCATTAATTCTCTCATGGGGTTCACCTCAATCAGGTTAAATATGCTCATGATGTTCTCTCTAAGCATGACTTGTTGCTTAGTATGCCTGTCAGTCCTATGTCTGCTAAAGATACCCTCAGTCACTACTGGTTCACTTATGGACAACCCCATAGAGCTCGGGCCCTTGTAGGTGCTTTACAGTACCTCACAATCACTAGACCAAATATCGCATTTGCAGTCAATTCGGTTTCTCAGTACATGAGTCAACCTCGCCTATCTCATCTTGTAGCTGTGAAACGCATATTGCGTTATGTGAAAGGAACTCTTGGTCATGGTCTCTACTTTGCTCCTCAGCGTCAGCCTGTACATCTATCTGCTTATTCTGATGCGGATTGGGCGGGTTGCCCTGACTCACGTAGTTCCACATCTGGTTACCTAGTGTATCTTGAATCAAACTTAGTTTCTTGGTGTTCCAAGAAGCAGCCCACTATTGCACGTTCAAGTGAGGAGTCAGAATACCGCTCACTTGCCCATGCCTGTGCATAAACTACTTGGCCCATGTTTAGTTTCCTATCTTATTGCACTGTGACAATCTCAGTGACACGTACTTGACTATCATTATGTTCGTGAAAAAGTTGCCCTTGGAAGTCATCGAGTCTGCTTCATTTTCCCTCCGTTGATCAACCTGCTGATTTACTCACCAAACCGCTTCACAAGACACGCCACCTTCTTCTTTCCACCAAACTTGTTCGTCCAGAGCCTCCAAGTTTGAGAGAGAGGGGGGGGGGGGGGGGGGGGTTAGACATACTCAATCTTCTCCTAAAACCCAGCCATCTGATTCTCCTCCCATAGATAATTCATAGGCTGTTTTGATTATATGCTATAACCAATGTTCTAAAAACTCCTGCCTAGAGCCGATTAATCCCCGTCTAGGCGCTAGGCGGTGCTTCACCGTTTCCGTCTAGAGAGCTAGAAAACCAATTGATCCCCGATTAATCTCCCGATTAACCCGCCTAGGCTCTAGTCACTGGCTGTCCGCCTGACTAGCGCCTAGCATTTTTTAGAATATTGACTATAACTACATATCAATGCTATTATTTGTATTTACTGTTTTCCATACATATAATCTAGAATAGCTAGTGTATATGTGTGCAATTGTAATATTGTGAATCAATGAAAAATATATTCAACATTCTTTGTTATCATGGTGAAATCATAAAACTTTCACAGATTGTATATATGGATATATTGCATCTCTCTCTCTTCCAACTCTCCCTCTCCACCGTTTTGGATGACAGATGCGATATCTTGTTTAAGTTTGGTATTATATGGTTGCTGAATAGTTGTATACTTCATGATCATATATAATTTTTTTTTCCTAAGAAGCAAGTTATGTTGACTACACTAATATATTTTTTATTTTTTAAATTCAGCATGCAGGAAACTATAGAACGTTATGAGAAACATACAAGAGACAACCAAGCCAATAACAAAGTTGCTATCAGTGAACAAAATGTGCAGGTTATGCCTCTTTTTTGTAAGATAATCCAAAGCTAGAAAGTGATCGAAATTATAATTGAGGAACAATTGGAGCCAAATTTGATTACAAATAAAAATATATGGCATTTCATGTAATTTGTATCTATATATATCTGACCTCATATGTTACCACCCATGACCTTTCTCCAATACATGTTCTACACAATTGATGCCATTCTTGTCTCAGTATTTTGATGAGTTAACATTTAAAAATGGCAGCAGCTCAAGCATGAAGCAACTAGCATGATGAAGCAGATAGAGCATCTTGAAGTTTCGAAACGGTTCGCTACCTTGTCTGAGACTTTTCTAATCTTATAAAATAGTCATACTCTGGCTTTTCTTTGGTTCACAAAAGTATCTTTTGAACTTGCAATTGCAAATGGCTCAGGAAACTATTGGGAGAGAGTCTAGGACTATGCACCATTGAAGAACTGCAAGAAGTAGAGCAACAGTTGGAGAGGAGTGTGAACACCATTCGAGCAAGGAAGGTTTGTATCACTGAAAAAAGAAAACCACATTAATTTGTAGCATTTGTCTACTAATTTATCTCAAAAAGTATGAACTGCTAATACTGTCAGAGCTGTTATTTGTGTCTCTAGGGATCTAATAAAATTAAGCAACAATAGGTACTGACAGTAACCGTTCCTCATTTTCATTAAATGGATATTTAACACGCTCTATTTTTCTTGTCAATACTCCAGGCACAGATTTTCAAGGAACAGATTGAGCAACTGAAAGAAAAGGTAAACTTCTACACTAATAATTTTATTTTACAGGCGCTCGATCTTGTTTAGGCTCACCAGAATCTGTTTAGTATATGTGAGAACAGCTTACTTGTTAGAAATATATGAGATTTATGAGTAAAAGAAATTGCCACATCAACTGCTGAACACGAATTTAAGGAACAAAATTGATTAGTATCGCAATACTGCTAGCCAGAAAATTCCAGGAACTAGAAGGAATGAAAACCTAGACATCACCTAAGACAGAAATGGGTACTGCAGCACTTGTTATATTTGATTGACCTTTCAAAGGTTGCAATATTGCATGAAAGATGCTGTTTAGTATATGTAGTACTGAATTCCAGCAAGAGTTGTGCTTGTTCTAGCTAGACTCATCTTGTTTTCTCATTTTTTTTTTTCAACGACTTCAGGAAAGAATCCTTACAGCTGAAAATGAGAGGCTAACTGAGAAGGTAAAATCTTTTTTTTCCCCCTATTTTCAGCATCGTTCATCTTGTCATTATTGTTTATGGTATTTGTGATCACTGGCTTACCACATGTGAATGAGGGGTAAATGCCTCTCCTCATTTGATCATGAAAATGTAATTGTTTCTAAGTTTAAGCAATTCTACAACAGCATAAACATTTCAAAAGGTGACTATTTTCTTTGTACAGTGTGATGCTTTGCAACTGAGGCAACCAGTAATCGAGCAGAGAGAGCACTTAGCCTACAATGAAAGTAGTACAAGTTCAGATGTGGAGACTGAACTGTTCATTGGACTGCCAGAAAGGAGATCGAAGCACTAGCTTTCCTTGTCAGAGAACTGCTCTTGTTAATACTCTATCCAAGCCAAGGCTGATCAGCAGAAACATAAAATGCTTGTCTGTTAATTAGTTGCAGATTGTTATGTGATTCTGTATTACATTCTTGCTCCACTGTTTTATGGAGCATTGCAAGGTATTAAGACTATAGTTTTATTCTAATTAGTTGTGATTTTGTATGACTAAAAATATATTATTGCACCGCTTCTTCAACGTGTGTCTCAAGTTCAATTGAAATTTCAACGAACTTGTATAACTTGTATACGGTTGGCTTAAATGGTCATGAGTTACTTATGACCCTGTATCTTTGGGATCTCATTGTTCATTTAAAGTATATTCTTCCCAGCAAGAATTATTATTTTGTGAAATGTTCATAGTGTAGACTTTTATGATTTCAAAGGCCATGCTCTCTTTGTCAAGAGAACATCTGAACATTTATGGATACGAGCAATGTTCGTTTTATCGTATTATCAAACACTAGTTCAGATGTGATTTCTAAATTTAACTTGTAAGTTCACTTGTTTACTTGGAAGTTCAAATTGAATGACGATTCAATATCATATATATGTTGAACAGGTTGCATCTGGCTACGCCCACATGAAAAGAACACAATGTGGGATTGTTGAAAAACAAAAGCAAACACACCCAGATTGTGGTTTCTTAAGTTAGGAAATCCCATTATTAGAAAGACCAGATGATTTCTTCTTCTCTTCTTCCTTGAAAATAAAAACAAGATGTGGTCCTATATTTCATCATGCCGAGGTTTGGCTAAGAACTTTGTGGACAGCTTCTTTTGAGGGTAGTGCAGGAATGGCTCCTTTCTTTTCCACAGTGAGAGCACCACAAGCATTGGCAAATTTGAGGGCCTCAGTCAGCTGTTTTTCATTCTGTATCAATAGATAAAATTAGATTAATTTCCTTGATAAACACAACACAAACATCCCAAAACCTTTTTTCTAGTCAGCCTTATACAACTAGTACACAATAGAAAGGAATTGCAACCCTAGTGGTTAAGAGCATTCCAACACAATGTCAGTTGGTAAAAGGTGTATACCTTGACCAACTCAGGGTCTAAAGCCAAACTGTTGAGTACAGAGCCAACAAAAGAGTCACCAGCACCAGTTGTATCAACACAGTTAGCTTTGATTCCTGCAACCTTACCCTTGAGCTCCTGCTCATGAACAGTCAAAATTGGAATCAACATATTTACTGCTGACAAGAAACAATGAGAAAGATAAAATCCAGTTAACTATACTGGTAGATGTATAAGTGAGCATCAAAATGAAATTTAACCTTTGTGTAGTATCTGCAGCCAGCTGGCCCTTCAGTCACTAACAGAAGCTTCAGATTGGAGTGATAAAGCTTGTTAATGACCACCTCATCATCATAAGGATCGTCACCTCCAGTCAAAAATGTAATTTCCTCCTCACTTACCTGCAGGTTGCATATATTCCCCATATTTTGATTATTATTTTGTTACTCCGGATAGAAAATGACAACATAATGTTTTCAAGAATGGATGTGTCATGTACCTTAATAATGTCAGCTAGGTTCCAAATGCTCATAATGCCCTTCCGAGCAGCCTCTGCAGAAGGCCAGAGTGGCAATCTCAAGTTCGGGTCGTAAGAGAGTATACAACCAGCCTGCTTAGCAATGTCCATCGCGGCGAGATGAGCTGATCTACAAGGTTCCTCAATCAGACTAATCGAACCATAGTGAAATATACTTGCCTGCATTTACCAAACAGACATAAACGTTAATGGTACTGTTTGGGGGTGATTTATGAAGCAGAATGAATGCAAATCTTTTACCTTCTTGATTAGGTCCACATTTAGTTCATTCTTAGTGAGAAGCATATCAGCACTTGGGTTGCGATAGAACATAAATTCGCGTTCTCCATCACTTCTGAGTGTAACAAAGGCCAATGCAGTCCTTGCATTTTCGTCAAAACACATGCCAGAATTGTCCACATTGTTTTCCTTCAGAATATTTGACAGCATGTATCCAAACACATCTGCACCAACCTGAGATCAAAAAAGAAATTTGTAGAACCTTATTGGTTGAAAAAAAGAAGGCATAACAATACTCATCAAACTAAGTGCACAAAGCTATATAAGATCAAGATAGATACTAAGAAGACTCGCACGTAGATGCTTAATTATCCGAGTATACCGCTGCAGATAGAAATTTGAGCTCCAACATTTGCTATATAGATCAAGCTCAAGATATTATGTAAGAACATCATGCAAGGATATGTGTGTGTTCCCAGTGTGAGACACTGAGACTTTATTCTCCAACGTTGTAGTTGTTGCGAATTAGTCCACATGAACAACATGAAGAATGTTCAAGTGAGTAATGATTTAACATGTTATATTGTCAGACTGTCAATCTGGACCTTACTCCACCTTCTCTGAGAGAAAAGTTACCCCTCACTTGGTTAAGCTCAACATAATGATGACAACGAAAGCAGAAATTGTATTAACAATAGGTGCATAGAAAAGTACCTTGCCCATAAAAGCTGCTGAGCCTCCTAATCTTGATATTCCAACTGCAACATTAGCAGGAGCTCCACCAGCAGCTTTCTTGAAACCTTCTTCATCAGCAAGAGAAACTCCGGCCGTCATCGGGACAAAATCAATCAACATCTCTCCAAAGCAAACGACCAATGTCGATTTCTCTGGGGCATCCTTTTTCTTAGGAGATGATGTTTTGATCGAATCTACTACGATGGACCAATTGTTTAAGATTAATTATAGGAGTACCAAAATAACAGCAAGATACTGATACTAATAATAATATCAAATTTTCAAATTTTGATGCATGAAGCTTGTCCAAAATCATATCAAAGAAACAATTTAAGCTCAAGAATCAAGCATTGAATTTTACTTTCTTAGCATTGGAGGGGATCAAACTTTCTACTATCACATTCCTAATGCGCTTCCCAAACCTCCCTCATGCCTTGGGCCATTCAAATCTCAAGGGATATAGTACAGTCACATTTTCCATCTCAAGAATCAACAAACAAGTGACAATGTATGATTGAACCACAGAATGAGCCATGCATTTTGGTTTGCACTGACTTTCGAAAACTAACTGCAAACAAAGAGAATGTCGGTGGCCCGCGCTTTGATTGCAGTTGATAACAGATTAGAATTCCATTGTTCTCGTTTTTGCATAAGAAATAGATGCAAAAACAAACCAGTTGAAGTTTATATCTTTCATGTCAATTTGATACTTGAAGTTCACCATATCTTGTGGCTCAAGGAACAGGTAACATATCAAAGTTTGAACTAAAACTAATCAAAACTAACAGTAAAATTTTCATCTGTATCTAATCGTATCTCAAGCTTATAAAACTGATTCTAACCAAGCAAATTCCAACCAATTTAATCGCATCATTTTTCCTCAAGAATTAACCAAAAAGGGGGATCAAATTCAACAAATTATAGTGTAGTTCATTGTTAATACCGGTCAGGGAGGGCAGCCTATTTAACTTGGTGTGACCGGCCTTTCGGGATCTCCTGGGGAAGCAGCCACAACTCATCGGCATCTTTTATTGGATTTCAAGCTTTGATGAAACTAACTGAGTGATAGTTGTGTTTTTGATGATGACCAAACGTTGAAAGAAAAAAAAAATGAAAAACCCAAAAAACGTTGGCTTCTTACAAAAACCACAACTTAATTAGTTTCAGGAGCCTGATAACCAAAATCAAACTACATTAATCATATGGAGCCCAGAATCTTTTAAATTTGAAGTGCATTTCATATATTCAACCTCCCTGGCCTATAATTAGAATATCTCATTATATCCAACCACATCCTCATTGCATAGCTAAATTTGAGCTAGAACAGCAAACGTTTTTGGCTGGCCATTTTGGAAGTGGTTGCTTCATCTATGAAATCATAGATTGTTTGCTATATTTTGAGACACAATCTCATCTATTTTTTCTTCTTCTAATAGTATTCAACTATTCATCTTGTGTTTTTGGATGTTCCGATTATAAATAGGCGAGGAATTTCTTGAAAAAGTCTTTCACAAACTTGCATCCGTAGGTTACCAAACTCTTGAATAGCTAATTTCTATCCATTTTCTCACTGTCCACCACCTCTTACTGCTATGTGATCCACATTTTATTATTAGGTGACTTTACCAAAAATATGGGATAGGTAATGGATTATAATCCGAGCTATCGATCTCATCCAACATTGATTCCAAAATAGAATTACACTCCTTCCTCCTCGATTATTATCCAACGTCACATATGCTATGTACTTTTTATGTAAATTTACCTATCAGAACATATTGAACTATCAGAGGCTCAGACCTACAAACACCTCACTCGCATTGTTTGTAAAGATCAAATCTTGAGCAAGATTTGATTGTCTGATTTTAGAAACTCTAAAGCCAATCTAAAAGAAAATATTGATAATGGTAACTAATAATAATCTAAAGCCCAACCAACGCTAAGCCCAAGGCTAATGTCAGTCCAATTAAAAGGAACAAACAGTCGGGCCTTGAATACGAATGCAAATCCTTAAATATCAGTGGGCCGGAGCTCCATGAAAAAAATTCAGAATTATGTCTTGCCACAATTAGCATTCAAGCATGGTGCTCAATTTAAACATCTTGATCTTGTCATCCATACGACCATAGTTTCAAGTATGTAAATATTCTGGACAGCAGTATGCAGTTTCCAATGCAAAACATCATATATGCTAAGCTTAGTTGCAAATCCTGATATAAAGTGTTTTGTTTATTTATATTAAAGAGTACTGAATTGAAGCTAGCTAGAGTACAAGCTATAGCTATAGTGTGCTCAAAGCACCCATCCCTGGATGAAGTTGGTCTCGGCAGCCAGGGCCATGGTCTTTGGAACATCTGCGGATTCAGCAGCCACATAGTGTGTGGTACCTGCTCAAACAATATTACTATACGAATTAGTACTTTTGGCTTTCACCAATTTCTTAGTTTGGAAACAACTTCATCAAATACCAGCTAGATTGCATTTTAAACATTGTTTCTGAACTTGTAACTTCTAGCAGATCGGTGTTCTATTCATTGTGTTCATGACATAGGAGCACTGAAAATAATCATACAAAAGTAACACTACTGGTATATGTTTTCAGAGTTAGAAAAAAATGTTATGAATTACAAAACACCATTTTTCCAATTTGCACACACAAGGGTCAAGATAGTTGGCTGAGAATTTTGAGAGATGGGTCAATATGAGGGGGTGTAGTTATATTTGTCACTAAAAACCTTTGTAATTGTTGATATGGCTCCCATTATGTATGCAATGTATCTGAATCAAGTGCATGGCCTATTTTAGCCTAAAAAGCAAGAGACAAACTAGTGTGTACCCGATTTGCAAGATGGGTTTGGGTGGGGGATCAATGTGACCGGCTTGTGAAGAATGCAAGTTGTTATTCTCAGCTGCCGCAGTATTATTAGAACTCCAGAAGTCTTGAATGGCTTTGAGATTGTCTCCCTCCTTCTGAAGCTGAAAATAAAGCATACGGTATCTATTACTCATAATCTCTACACTATAACTTGGTTCTTATTCTTAAGGGTGACTATTTGGCTAATAGCGAAAACTTGACCCTTATACTTAAGGGTGATCTGTTGGGCTAATAGCAGACAACATACTCGTCTTCTTCTTTGCCGGCATCAGCTCCTTGTGTGGTCGTCTCCGCTGCCTCAGTAGTCATTAAAGCACATTTTCTCTCTCATTGACGTTATATCTGATTCATGAACTTCTTGCTTCCAGTTGAGCAAAGTCATTGAGGGGATTGATATCTTTCAACCTAATAACCAATTCAAAATAAAGGATACATAAATAAGTCAAAACTGTAATGTGTCTCATATGATCGTTAACAATAAGTTGTTGATCTATCTGGAAAATATAAATAATCACTGACAGTAGATATTTCACTTAAAGAGCTAGCTTATATAAATAGCCTAATAGAGACACTCTAAAAAACTCGAGATAAATAACAAAGAGTTCATTTCAGTTTACATCTCTGAGGTTGGGGTGTAAATAGCCTAATAGAAACACTCTAAATAACTAGAGATAAATAACAAAGAGTTATTTCAGTTTACATCCCTGAGATTGGGGACTTGGGGGGTTGACATCATGTTAGTCCTCATATTTCCGATTTAATCAATAACACCCCTAAATACGAAAAATCAAATAAGTTTATGACATAGACATTACCTGTAAATTATTTCATTATTGAGTTGGAATGGTTTCCTGCTACGGAAGTCAGAAAAAGAGACTGAAATTTGAGGGCAGTCCTTCACATACAGGTGTACCAATGAAGGACACTTGATATCAATAGCACTTTCACAGTACAACATTGGAAGTCTCCACAACGTCAAGTTCTTCAATTTTGGAAGAATGTCCTGCTTGGTACTTGCTTCAATTATTCTTTCCAAAAGAGGGCAAAAGACTATACAAATGTCTTCCAATTGAAAAAGATATTGAGCAGCATCATTGCTGAAGAGACTTCCCTGCAAATTGCACCGGAATAGTAACAAACTTTTAAGAGCTTGGAACATTGCAGGTGGAGCAGGTCCACTACATATGCTTCTGAGTGCAGCTAGACGATACAACTGCAGGTCACTCAATTTTGATGGTTCTGGCTCAAATAACCCTTCACATCCAAACACATATAACATTTCAGGCACATCATAACAAAATAGTTTTTCCAGATTTGGTAGTCTATGTAACAATTTTGATGGTAAAAGTACATTCCCCCAGTTAGAACAACGTGCTATCTTCAGCAACTTTAGATTGAACAGAGACCCCAGTAGTAATTTAGTAACACAAAACCCACAATCCAGATAATCCAGATGCAACTCTTCTAGGTTCTTGAACACAGGTTCTTTTGGAATCCATGGTGTTGTCGCTGTTGTGTTCATCATCTCTGGCGAACCCCTTACAGAGAGATACTTGAGTCTATGTAACCTCCCATGGTCATATTCTGAGAAAATGTCAATTAACCCTTGGCGCCAGAACAACTCTAGCTTATCTGCTCCGTTCATCACCACGTTCAAAAACCACCTCGGTAAGGTGCTCATGGTTCCATCAAGGGACAAGATTATTGAATTATGATCATGCGCACCAATATTCGATTTCCTAATCATGCTGCCGATAAGTAGACTAAACTCAACCCAATTTGGATTGAGTTTTTCATTTTTGGGGAGACAATCTACACTGGATAACCGAGCCTCCAAAACTCTTAAATTTGACAAGCTAGTTACCTCTTCAAAGCTAGCATTGGTTTCTTCTTCTTCTCCCTCAATTTTACTCCCCCATTCCTGAAATCCATCTGGAATGTACAGTTCTTCTAAGTTATTCAACTTTGATAGCACTCCTGATGGAATTGTGGAAATGTGTCCGCCAGTCAAATCCAACATCCTTAGACTGGTCAAATCTCCTATTTCTCTCAATAACTCATTCATAGGATACCTTCTCATACTAAGAATCTCAAGCTTCTCAAGTTTTCCGACAATTGAAATATCAATTATGTGCCGACAATTATTTAAAAGGAAAACTTGGAGGTTGGTTAACAGACTCAACGACTGGGGTAGTAATGAAATTCTAGTCCGGCTAAGATCCAAGACCCTTAATTCTTCCAAACTTTGAAAAAAAGTTCCCGGGATCTCTTCTAGGAAGCTACTATCTTCTAGTAACAAAATCTGGAGTTTTGGAAATACTAACCGTCCGGGTAGCTTGCGAATATAATTCTCCATTAGTGAGATTGCAGAGCAGTCTTCATGTAATCGAGGCCAATCCCTCAAACCATAGCCTGCTTTCACCAAAAATCCATCTTCAGATTGCGCAATTTGAATGGCTGTATCCCGGATGACATCATGCATCTTTACAAATTGATGGTGTCCAGTATCCATAAGCAAGCTAGAATATTTCAAGTAGTTGACTACTGAATTTGCTGTACCTCTGGCTTCTTCGATTGTGTCGGCATCTCGAAACAATCCTTTCCCTATGGCATACCTGAACAACTGTTCTATTTCGATGCTACTGTCTTCTGGGAATAAGCAGCAGAGCAAGAAACATGACTTGCACTCCTCGTCTTTCAAGTAATCATAACTTAATTTTATACTTTTGGAAGCAACTCCCTTGTCATCTGGGTTGGCATTTTGCGACTTCTCTAGTCGTCGGGCTGCTGTTTTCCATTCCACCAGCTCTTTGTCTCCAAGTGCCCTTGCAACTGCTATCAATGCAATCGGTAGACCCTTACACTCTCTCGCTACCTTCTTGGCTACATCCTCAAAATTGGTCGGTTCATACAATCTTCCTGCATTTTTCACAAACAAGGCCCATGAATCTTCTTCTGACAGAACACTGAGGGTGATCTTTTCGTGGCTACCCATGACATGACATACGTTCCGTAACCTTGTGGTGAATATGACTTTGGAGCTGCAACTCTGAAGCATGTCGTAGTTGGGAACCCCTATGCTTGTCAGTTCTACCCTCTCCCAAACGTCGTCCACGATTATGAGGAGCTTGTTTTTTCTCATTATTTCCTTATTCAATCTAGAAGCTCTTCCATCTTCTGAATCTTGCGTCAATGTGATGCCTAGACCATCTGCCAATGTTCCTTGAACTTTTCTCAAGTCGAGGGTTTGAGTTACCACAATCTTTATCACATGATTAAAAAGGCGTTGATTATGAGCTTCTTGACCAGCATGTTCCACCAAGGTCGTCTTTCCAACGCCTCCTATGCCATGAACCGCGATGACAGTGACCTTGTCATCTTTTAGCGCCTTCATAACCTTATCCATGGCTTGTCTTGTTGCTTCAAAGGCATGAAAATCTCCTGTGGACTGAATTGAAGCAGGCAGTACTTTACTGCAGACAAATTCCACAATGGCGTCTACAAGTTCTCTCTCAGCCCTACACAAGAATCAAGGATCAAATTGGTTATTTGTCTAAATAATAATAGAACGCAAAGCACACAATTACACGGTAGTTAAGATAGCCTGATGATGCTTACTTATAATTTTGTGTATGCCACCCAGAGAAATTGGCCACTTTGTTCAAAGCAACTCTCCACTGCTTCACCTTCTCTGTCTTATGTCGCCTGGATTTTTCATGCCTATTAAAAGCAGTTTCAAAGCTCTTCTTCTGATATCGTACATCAGTAGGATCGACATGATAAAAAAGTGGAAGAATTCTATTGTCTTGCATGCATTGACAAATCTTTGCAAGTTCCTCCAAACACCAAGTGGAAGCAGCATAGTTTTCCGAGAGAACAACAATCGCAAACCTTGATTGTTCGATTGCCGCTAGGAGAGTGGGAGAAATGGCATCTCCTACTTCAAGGTCTGAGTCATCCTTGAATGTTTTAACTCCTCTTGTATTATTCAATTGGTCATATAATTCAAAAACAATACCCTGTCGAGTGTCAGGACCCCTGAAACTCAAAAACACGTCATAACTCGACTGAGGAGTTGATGATGATGAAAAAGATGCAGATGCAGCTGGAGATGATTCAGCTGAGGAAGGAATAGATGCGGAGGTTGTTTGCCCCATTGAAAACCACAAACTACAAAACTGAAGATAGTGATTTCAGGGTCAGATCACCACAAGGAGATAGAGGTTCTACGAATTCAGGGAAATAAATTGGTAACAGATAGAGGGAGAGACAGAGGTTGGAGAGGAGACTTTTCTGCAGATTTTTGACGAATTAGAATCGTTGATTTGCCCAGCTAATAACCAATATTACCATATCTCCACTTGTATTTTGCATCGTCATGTAGGTTTCATCTGGAGAGGCATTTGCTCTGTCAAATTGGAGGGAATTAAAATTCATATCAGTAAATTTTGGTAGTTTCAGGCTATTGGATTGCTGCTATGTGAACTTTTCATCCCATTTTTATTTTCAAAAATGAAAATACAAGCATGAAAACGTTACCAAATGCCACCAATATTCCCAAAAAACTTAACTGTATAACTGGAAATCCTAACCCACTTGTTCTGGCATTCTTCTTGCACTCTTAACAATGTTGAACTAAACATATTTGGGAATATTGGAAATCCTAAGCATTCATCTGGGTTTACTGTATCCAAATACCCATTGACCCACAACATCCAAATATCCAAACGACTAGAACGACCTCCTCTACTTTATCCATTGACCTACAAAACATACTAACTTTTGTAAAGAATGCTGAACTAAACATAGAAGAACAAATTGAAATCCAAATACCCAAAAGGAAATATACCACTAGAACAGAAATACCCACAACGTTCTTCATCAAAAAACACACAAATTTCAGAAAAATTGGAAATTGACTTAATCAAAGACAGATGTAGGGAAATACTTCCGCAGTGGTGGTGGGCGTGCGAGGGCTTGGTCTGAATCGAGCGGTGGGTTTAGTCCCGATCGACTGTGGGTTTTTGGTTTGTGTTTTCTGGAACAGAAGAGTAAGACTCTCCGTTGGTTTGGGTTTGCGAAAGCCTTTAATTAGTTATAAAAATTGATATTGAACAAAGTGACACACGTGTTGGTCAGGCAAGTTCTTTCCAAAATGGAAAAGGAAAACTCAATGTGGTTGACAAATGGAAACATGACGACTCCTAGGGCTTGAATTAGGGCTGTCAATTCCGACACAACTTGAAACCGTACGAAATAAAACTGATAAAACCTGCACGATTAAAAAGCAGGTCAACGGCAGGTCAACGGCGGGTCAACCTGTTATGACCCATTTAATAAACGGGTCAACCCGTCAACACGAAATGAACCTAAATAACACGTTTATTAGATAGGTTGGGTTATATAATATATAACATGTGTACACACGACCCATTTAAAAAGTAATATTATATGTGTATAAGGGTCAAGTACGTCTTTCTTCATTTTACCCTAGGGTTACCAAAACACTATAAATTCTCTTATTTCAATCTTGTATCAACACACAAACTCTAAGGTTCACAGCTCATCAACTCTTTGCAAAGGTATTTTGATCACGTCAATGACAATTTTATGTATGAGAATTATTTGACTGATTCTTAGTTTTGTTTGATCAACTCTTGCGATGAGAGGCATGGTTGTTATCAATTTAGTGTCTCTCACTCCATCATTATTCTCTTGTTTTGTTTCACGTGATGCTTATTGCTTATTATAAATCTTAATTGAGTTTGCATATAGTCCACGTGCTAGTGTGAACCTATTTTTTACCAAATTCTCATGAACTTCTTATGATTATTGTTTGATACCATTATTTATATAAACTACATGAAATCTATACATTTGTTATATATTCAGCCTTACTCACAATTAAGAGAAAACGTTGTTCTGCCCCTATAGCTTTTTAGTTACTAATATATTCACTACTAGAAAAATGTTCTAGTATGACGAAATATTTTTAATTCGTCACCTAAGAGAACACTTTAATGACGAAACCTTAGTGACAATTTTCGTCGTCTAAGTAAGGTAAGGTGACGAAACATTATTCCGTCACTATTTTCGTCACCTTAGAGCTAACTTAGGTGACGAAAATACATTTCGTCATGTAAGTGATAGGTTAAGTGACGAAAATGCATTTCGTCGCCTAAGAACTTATTTTTGTGACGAAAATAAATTCGTCATCTAACACATTTACTTAGGTGACAAAACATAAAGTTGTGTGTCCTTTTGAATCAACTACGAGGTAGAAGTAAAATTTTAAAAAAACCCACCGTACTATATGATTAGTGTATTTAAATACGGCTATGAAAAAAAATCCACCAATTTTTGAAAACGATAAGATCTCAATCCACGTGGTCAATATTAAATTAACGCCACTTATTACACGAAAACGCTTTTTTCTACCCCTATATGACCTAGTTTGATTGATTCTTTCACACACAAAACTCTCACATTGATGAGATGTAACCACTTATGTAAAGATTTTGGTACGTTCACCTCTCGACGATAGGGCTCCACATAGGGAAACATAAGCGTATATAGGGTTGACCGCTTGTATTGGGGACGAAACGTTACCAGAAATATGTGATTTTTCAACCATAGTCGTATTTCACCATACTGATGACATCCTATTTCACAAGATTTTTGAAAATATTGCTTCCTTCCTATAGTTGGTTCACAAATATCTACACTTGCATATAACCTACTAAACAAGTTATACCACATTAGTAGACAAGTTGTGGTTTTGATGGCTAAATTTTACAAAATAAAAATTCAATCGTCAAATATGATCAGTGTACTTAAATACGACTATGAAAAAAAATCCACCAGTTTTTGAAAACGTTAAGGTCTCAATCCACGCGGTCAACATTAACTTTACTTATTACACGAAAACGCTATTTCCTACCCCTATATGACCTAGTTTGATTGATTCTTTCACACACAAAACTCTCACATTGATGAGATGTAACCACTCATGTAAAAATTTGGGTACGTTCACCTCTCGACGATAGGGCTCTACATAGGGAAACATAAGCGTATATAGGGTTGACCTCTTGTATCGGAGACCAAACGTTACCGGAAATATATGATTTTTCAACAATAGTCGTATTTCACCATACCGATGACATCCTATTTCACAAGATTTTTGAAAATATTGCTGCCTCCCTATTTAACAAGATCACATTCTATCAAAACCTTTTCTTAAAAATAAATATTTTTGGTTCACTGAGATGACGAAAATTCATGTTTTCGTCACCTAACTACTTAATATTTTGGGGGTAAAAAATTCCTCCAATTATTTGGCCAAATTTTTATTCACTTCCACCAAAAATTTCAGAAAAATTTGAACCAAATTTTTGAAAGTTTCCTTATATATCAACTGTCTCACTTTTCATTTCTCTATCTTTTTCTTTGAACTCTCTCTTCTCTCTTTTCCAAACCCTCTTCTCTCTCCCTCCTCTCCTCTGCCCTAGTTTCCACGCACCGAGATACCCTTTAGCTTTCCCTCTGCAGTCGTTTTCCCTCTGCCTTCTTCTTCGCCACCGTCGCCTCCTTCCTCATCGCTGGCAGCCGTTTTCCCTTTGACTTCTTCTTCGCTATCGTCGCCTCCTCCCTTATCGTTGGCAGTCATTTTCCCTCTGCCTTCTTCTTCTCCACCGTCGCCTCCTTCCTCATCGCTGACAACCATTTTTCCTTTGACTTCTTCTTCGCTATCGTCGCCTCCTCCCTTATCGTTGGCAGCCATTTTGCCTCTGCCTCTCCTTCTTCTTCGCCACCGTCACCTCCTGCCTCTCAAATTCAGTCGTTTTCATGGAAGGACTAATTTTCCTCCTCCATCGAACTCCGCGCCCATCTCGCCAGCGAACTCCGCACGCCATCTCGCCAGAGGACTTCGCGCACCATCTCGCCAGAGGACTCCACGCGCCATCTCACCAGAGGACTCTACACGCCTTCTCGCCAGCTGACTCCACGCCCATCTCGTTAGCGGATTCCGCGTGCCTTCTCACCAGCGGACTCCGCGTGTCTTCTCCCCAGCGGACTCCGCGCCCTTCCCGGTTTGGCCTTGTTAATTTGTGTTTTTGCAAATGACTACGGAGACGATCTCGATTGAAATTGGGTTGTTTGATATTGGTTATAAGATATTGGGGTTGATTGGATCTGGGTTGTAAGAAGTTGGAGACGAAACTATTGTCAGCTAAGTAACCGGGTGACTTTTTCTACGTGAAAGAATTGTCAGCATACTGAATAAATTTCGTCAACTAAGTAACTGGGTGGCGACCGAATTTTCGTCAGCTAAGTAACATGGTGACGACCGAAATTTTCGTCAGCTAAGTAACGTGGTGACGAAATATTTTTCATCAGCTAAGTAACCTGGCAACGAAAACAGTTTTGTCAGCTAAGTAACCTAGTGACGAAAAGTTGTTCGTCATCTTAGTAGTGACTAAGATGACGAAATTAATATTTTCGTCACCTAAGTGCTCTAACCACCGGCCTTAGATGATGACCCTTATGTGATGAAATTTTCATCAGCTAAGTGTTTACATGACGACAGAAGCTCTAAGGTGACAAAAAAATTTCGTCACCTAAGAACTTTTTTCTAGTAGTGATTATATTATGTATGATAGATGGATGTTATTTATGACAATACTCAAGACGCTCAATGTGATATTGCCGAGACCAATGAGAATGTGATGCAAGAATGCCAAGAAACAAATTCGCATCTCCAAAGTGTGGTAAGGGCAAAGAAATTACTTTTACCAAGAAACAAATACTGCATCATTTTTGTTGCCAAGAATCTTTCTCTTCTTGGTACGTAAGTGATTTTATTTTTGTTATCATTTATTTGAATGTGAAGAAGTAGATTTTTAGTTATGTATTCTAATGTTTGCTTATGAGTTTGATACTAGTTTACTGACTTGAATTTGTTTTCGATTGTAGGTGGTGATTACTTGTTTTGCCTTTTATGCTGAATAAAATGAAGCTAAATGAAGACTTAAATTCTTGGAACTTAGAAGTTAGGATTTGAGGCTTTTATTTTCAAAGTTAAACTTCAAATTTAATTATGGATTATGTATTTCAATTTCAGATCGGGAGTGTTTAACTTTATATTGGAAATTTGGATTTGATTATTCATGAGTTATAAAATTATGCTTTTGTGGAGTTTTTAATGAATATAATCAAATGATGTTTTTTTTTTATTAAATAGGTCACAGTTGTCATGGGTCATTTTGTCAAACACGACACTAGGGTTAAACGGGTAACCCGTTTAACAAACGGATTGGGTTTGGATTTAGATTTTTGACACGATTATTAAATGGGTTGAGTTTGGGTTTGTATCTTGTGACATGTGAAATTCCTTGACCCAACACGACACGACCCATTGAGCCCTAGCTTGAATCAATTCAGTACTTAAAAGGAAACAACAGATTGCAGAAATGGCATTCGATCGAGCAAGTGCTCAAGAAGAAGTTTAAACATCATGGTCTTGTCATCCATAATTTCAAGAGTACGTATTTAAAAATATGATGGACATCAGTATGCAGTTTCCACTACAAAACATCTTATATGCTAAGCTTAGTTGCAAATCCTGATAATTTTGTTTATTTATATTGAAGAGTACTGAATTGAAGCTAGCTAGAGTACTAGCAATAGCTATAGTGTGCTCAAAGCACCCATCCCTGGATGAAGTTGGTCTCTGCAACCATGGCCATGGTCTTTGGAACATCTGCGGATTCAGCAGCCACATAGTGCTGGTACCTGTTCAAACAACATTACTATACGAATTAGTACTTTTCCCTTTCACCAATTTCTTAGTTTGGAAACAACTTCATCAAATACCAGCTAGCTTGCATTTTAAGCATTGCTTCTGAACTTGTAACTTCATGAAGATGCATCGGTGTTGTATTCATTTTGTTCATGACATAGGAGCAATGAAAATTATCATAAAAAAGTAACACTAGTGGTATATGTTTTCAGAGTTAGACAAAAACGTTTATGAATGCCAAAACACCATTTGCCAATTTGCACACACGAGGGTCGAAGCAGTTGGCTAATTAAGAATTTTAAGAGATGGGTCAAGATGAGGGTGTAGTTATATTTGTCACTGGCTAAAAACCTTTGTAATTTATGAAATGGTTCCCATTATGTATTCAATGTATCTGAATCAAGTGCATGACCTACTTTTAGCCTAAAACGCAAGAGACAAGCTAGTGTGTACCCGATTTGCAAGATGGGTTCGGGTGGGGGATCAATGTGACCGGCTTGAGAAGAATGCAAGAAGTTGTTATTCCCAGCTTGTACAGTATTAGAGCTCCAGAAGTCTTGAATGGCTTTGAGATTTTCTCCCTCCTTCTGAAGCTGAAAATAAAGCATATGGTCTTGCATTTCAGAAAAGAGTACATAGGTCTTGGGACTTTTACACAGTTAAGGTTAACACACATAAGAGAACATGATAGATCACTTTCATCTTCTTAGTCATACCTTATCCCTAAGCTGCAGGTTAAGGTCTCCAAGCTGTCGCTCCTGATGTCATATTGAATTGGCAGTCATAAAAAAAGATATGAAGCATGACCAAATCACAAGAATTTCATAGCAAGAGGAGAAAACGATTTATTTTGATTGATAGCAAGAAAGTTTTGTTCCCCTATTCTTAGTTCTCTGTCAATAAGAAGGATAGTTGGCTACAATATACTACAAGATTCTAAGCTCAACTGCCATTTACATATGTGATGTATACTAGCTAATTGCTTTTGACCAAAACAAAAGTACATGAAACTAAAAGCTTCTGATGACTACTGGTATGAAGGAAAGCATCACTCAGCTTGCTTTAATTGTATATAAAGTCATAAATTCATTAACATCTGATTTGTACAAGAACATAGAGATTCATGAACTATCATATGAATTCCAAAAAAATTAATACACGATCTCTTACCTTTTTGCGCAGGTGCTCCAATTGTTCAATCATAATTTGTGTCTACATCAATTATGAACAATCCATAAGACCATTAGCATGAGAAAATATCTGAATAAACTCACATTCTGATTAACAAAAAGCAAGATCTAACTAAATCTAATCATCTTGCTGCAGCTCTAACTCTTATTGCATATATGGAGTTAACACGTGCACACATGTAGATGTGTAAGTACCTTCCTTTGTCTGGCTAGTGAAAGAGCTCCTTCAAGCTGTTTTTCAAGATTTTGCAACTCCTTCACACTCAGTGGTCCAAGGTCTTCCCCAAGCAAATGCCTATGTTAATTGAAGAGCATCACAAAAATATTGTAGTACTTGTGCACTTGGATATGTTCATTTAGTAGTTTCTGTTTATCAATCAGTAGTTATGGCAGACCATGATGAACTAACCTTTGAGTGCGCAGAAGTGAGTCATGTTTGGCTCTCAGTTTTGAGACTTCTTCATACCAGCACTGGCAAAGAAAAAGAAAACACATGTGAATGATAAGTTCATCAACTTCAACTAAGGAAATCATGAGACACTTTGTGAAAACAAGTTACTTTATATATAGTAGCATATATATAATGTTACCTCTGTTTCCTGTTTGATGGGGTTGTCATGAGGAGTATAGCTGCTTCGTTGGTATCGCTCAAGGGTTTGGGTCATACTAGTAAGATAAATAAAGAAAAATATATCAACAGAGTGTAGTGAGGGAACGCACTTCACTAGAAACCTAAATAGCAGAATTGGACTACTTGAACAAAAGTGCAATCTAGCATTCTGAGCCACAACATGAGATGAAATTCCAGTTAAAAAATTGATTGAAGAAAACATAGTTTGCCAGATTAATAGAACCATGAATTGATGTTGCAAGGGACAAAGTTATCATACAAGTTCATTTAGCATACAGTCTGAATATAGAACTCAATTTGATAGTTTTACCTTGCTAGCTTTGTTTAATTTACCAAAAACAAAAAGAATAGATCATACATAGTTTGCCAGATTAATAGAACCATGAATTGATGTTGCAAGGGACAAAGTTATCATACAAGTTCATTTAGCATACAGTCTGAATATAGAACCCAATTTGATAGTTTTACCTTGCTAGCTTTGTTTAATTTACCAAAAACAAAAAGAATAGATCATATATAGTTCTCTCATGAGTTAATTATTTTGGATATCAATCATTAATTTGGTCCATAAAAAAGCTCACCAGCAAACAAAACTTAGTTAACTAACTTCTTAATGAAGATCAATATTAAATTGATTATATATAGATGAATCTCTCTCATACATATGAACATTCTTGTTGAGTTAAAGCTCCCAATTAGTAGATAACTACAGCAAAAGGTGAACTGATTAGTCAGAAATGCAGATGTCTGGTTTAGGGTTTAGTCAAATACTCAAGAGCAGCAGACTTAATTTTTTAGAGCAAATGAGGATTAGGAAGCATGTTAGGCAGAAAAACCCAAAAGAAAAAAAAAATCTTTGAAACTAAAGATATGAAATAATTTATTTAAATAAAAAGTAATTTCTTCAATATTTTTCATCATAAATCTTTTGACTGAATTTCGTACAAAAGTAAACATATATAAATATAAAGGGAAAAAAAACAAAACAAAAAAAAAACATAATAATGGACTGATATGATCAGATAGATCACGTACTGCACCCCAGTCAATGATCGAGATGTATGGCTTTGAAAGAAGTAAAAGATCTAGAGAGAAATGAGAGTGTCTGTGTAAGAGCTAGTTTTTTCACCAAAATAGCAAAACAAAACAAATTTACTGGGAACTGGAGACAGATAGTCTATCATGGAAATACATATATAACCAGTTTATGCAATTTAATATAGCATTCACCAAAATGGAGCATACAATTTGAAATGGAGCACTGAGAAAACAATTTCTTGCAAAACTTAAGTTTTATTACCTGGGATCCTCTTCCCAGGAAAGGGCAATTTTAGGTAAAACACTTCGATTAAATCTCAGACATTTCAAAAGTATTTGAAATGTCCTAAAGAGTAAAGACCATGACTACCAAAAATGAGCAAACCCTAGCAAGATAACTCTTTTTCTAGAAGTTTGAACTATCAAGGAATCAGAGTGCAAGATTGGTCTCATATCTCCTTCTGCTTGTAATGACTAACACAAAACCCAATAATCAGGTAGCTGTGCTTGATTTATCTCACAAGCTCATCTAAGGGAGATTTATATTTATATTATAGAGAGAGAGAGAGAGAGAGAGAGAGAAGAGAGAATCCCAAAAAACCTAGGGATCAAAAAATTGAAGCAAAGGTACCATAGAAGCAATTATAGAGATAGAACCAGCTGAAGAAGCAGGCCTAAAACCAAAAGATAAAAGGATCTAAAGAAATGAGGGTAAGTTTTTGACAGTACTATATGCCCTTTGGATACTTTACTGAGAGTAAAGAGAAGATAAAGCTAAAGCCAGTCTCTTCCACAGAGGAAATTAGAAGAGTTCCATTCCTTGTCAGTCACAGGTTGTTAAACTCACATCTCATCATCATCAGATGTTCTCAAATGACAACAACAAATCAGTCTAGAAAATTAAGAACCGCATTCATATACCCAGAAGGGAAGCCAAGAGAAGAGAGAGAGAGAGAGAGAGAGAGAGACAGTGAAACGTGTCGATCTGTAAGCGGAAAATCTAGTAATATACCATGGAAAAGTCCAAGTCACCTTGAACCAAAACCCAGAAATTCCCAGAAGATATTTAAGAGTGGAAGAGAGAGATGTCAGCAGAGAGATAAAAGCATAAGCTCTCTGTGAAATGCAGAAATATAAAAGCTACAGACAAAGAGATACCTCACTTAATCTCATAGAACATGAAGTGAAACCCAGAAATCCAAAAGCTTTGAACTTTGCAGAGAGAAAAGAAAAAAACCAGAAGAAGCTAGAAATATTACTACAAAGGCCAAAAAACTGTGTAAACCAAGAAAGACGAGACCTTTAACGGAAAATTGTGAGAAAAAGAGAGGGATATACCCAGCACTTGAAAACTCATACAGCTTGCCTCGACTAGAGAAGATGATAAGGGCAACCTCAGCATCACAAAGCACAGAGAGCTCATAGGCTTTTTTGAGCAAACCATTTCTCCTCTTTGAAAAAGTCACTTGGCGGTTGATCTTGTTCTCTATTCTCTTGAGCTCCACTCTTCCCCTCCCCATTTTTATCAATACCACCACTCTTCACCACTTTTCCTTTACTTCTCTGCTTCTTTTAGCTTCTATATATATATCTGTAAATCACTAAATCTATATTCTTTATTATTCTTAATATTATTACGAGGATGATGTGTATTCCACTTTTCTTGGGGGTTACACAAAAATGGTGAAGCTGGTGAAATGGGCTTTTGTCTCTGTGAGAAGTGGGAGTTCACAGTGTGTTGTTATATGAGGTTGTGTTTTGGCAGAGACAAGAGGGCAAGAGGCACATGTTCAGATTTCCATTACAGCAAAAATGGACAACCCAGTAATATTTTGTTCTTTCTTTTTTCTTTTTCCTTTTTTACCATTTTGATTTTGGCAAAGCTATTGGTCTATGTCTGTGAGAGCAGAGTTGCCTTCCTGGGTTAGGTATTAAAGATCATCATTCAAACCCACGCGCCACTCTGTTTTGACTGCAGCGGCCAGCTGTGAGGTGTACTACTAGTCGCTCCCATGTGGAGAGCCCTCTTAGCTAGGATCGTATATATGATCATAACAATCATGGAATATGGAATATGTTGATTTGGGGTGTTAAGAATTAGAGTACGTAAAAACCCTAACCCTAACCCTAATTGATGTAAAATGGAAGAATAATTTGGATTTAGTTATTTTTAGATCGTACCATGACCTAGCTTCAGCCAGGGGCTCAACGTGACGAGGTTCATAGAGTAGAGGCTAGTGTATAGCAACGATTACTTCTCCTTGCAGTCGAAAATTGATGACCCGGTATGCAATGTAGATTGAGATAACTAATGTGACAGATAAACCATTTTCTTCTCAGTTTCCCCAAAACATTTTTATTTTCTGAATGAAGAGAAACGATGATTTGAACTTGAGACCTCTACTAACATTTTGTTTAGCATATATATTTTTGCAGTACCATGAAACTTGCTTTAAAATGTATATAAAATGCAGTCGGGCCAAATAGTAAAATGAATTAAAACGTAGATGTACTTGAGCACATAACAATGAATTAAATGAGCAACCAATTTGTACCTTTTAGGCTTCTAGGATCAATGAGGTTATCGATCAATCTTGATTGTATCTGTATCCATTACTTGTTCACTAAAGGCTCAGCAAAAGGAACATAAATGGATTTTGATGAAGACCGTGAATGAGTAGAGCAAACTGTCACAACCACTACGTATTGAATGTTGAGATACAAATCTCATATCAGAAATACGAGACTTTGCATGTGAGTTTATAAGGGTTTAGGTCACTCCATCCATTACCAGTTAGTTTTGGATGTGAACCACATTTTACTTTATCATGATATCAGAACGGATTACTCACATCCACGTACGTGTAAAACTCAATGGCCACACATACGTCACCCAAATAGTTTTCCACATGTATGACTTGAAAATTCACCACACATGCGGAAGCATGTTGAAATATGAATCTCATATTGGAAATATGAGACTTTGTCTGTGAGTTTATAAGGGTTTGGGTCATTTCATCCATTGTCAATTGGTTTTGGATGTGAACCCCAGACTATTTCATCATTGAAGACTTTGAACATAAAACTACTAGCGTACTATATATACCTTGCTCATCCATATATTGCTTAGTTCAAAAAGATTGCTCCATATTGATCAGTCGATCTCGATCTTCCTCAAGCTAAGTCGATTGCATCTTCTCTTTTACTGTACATTTAAAATAACTTTAAGGATGAGAGAGTTTGAGACTTTAATTTCAAACAAACTACAATGTGAAAAAAAAAAAAAACAAAACTACATATATACTTGGAAGACAAAGAGTGTGTATATATATACACACACGTCCTTATTTATTCTTACGATGCAGATTTCCATTTTAGACTCACTTTTCAATTGAATTTTCACATCTCCACCCTCTAGTCTTTAGATACTAATGTATAGATCATCTCTGCAAAATTTCAGTCAATTTGGTTATCATTAAGGCACTCAAACTCGATTAAACCAATAGATGAACATAATTCTGTCAAACTTGAACTGTTCATGTTTATAACAGAAAATAGCAGTTTTGAGTGCCTTAATGATAACCAAATTGGCCAAAATTTTGTAGAGATGATCTATACATTAGTATCTAAAGACTACACGGTGGATATATGAAAATTCGATTAAAAAGTGAATGTAAAGTGAAAATTCGCACCGTAAGAATAAATGCGGACGTCTGCAGCTGAGAATTTCTGTATATATATATATATATATACATATATTCTCTTGGTATACATTGTTTGATGAGAATGTACAGGATTATTGATGGAAAAGTTGTATAAAACTCAATCTACTCACTTAAGCTCCTTTATTTTTTCTGTAAATTTTGATCACAGTTTTTCCCTTGTACGAAACTCAAAGAAAAGTTTCCCAAGCCTAGCTAGCTTCAAAATAAAAGAGGTATATCCAACCCCATTATCTTGTTGGAGAGGAAACATCTCACATCAGAAAATGGACAAATAAAATATAACTTATAAGTGGATTGATCATACCTAATTGTACCGAGACCTTTTGTGAATAAAACTCAACACCTTAAAGGTGGTTAAGTTGAGATAATATTGATACAATAATGATCTACGAGTCACGCTTGTCCCTGTTCAAGTTGGTATCAGAATGGGTCTCTCTTCAATTAAATCTTCCAGCATAATGAGCCCAGATTTGGGTTCATCGAATTGCTATTGGAAAAATTCTGATTGACCCATACCATACGAAGTGCCTGCAGTGGGCCTTGGACCGCATGCCCCAATTTCCAAAAGTGGGAATTGGACTGAAGCATTACCGATTTTCGATGTGAGAATTGGACTAAATGAATTCCACGGGCAGACCTAAAAAGTTAGGTTGCACGTGAGAAAATGAACAAATAAAATATAATTTATAAGTTGATGGATCATACCTAATTGTACCGAGGTCTTTTGTGAATAAAACCCAACACCTTAAAGATGGTTAAGTTTAGATAATATCGGTACAATAATGATCTACGGGCCACGCTTGTCCATGTTCAAGTTATCTAATCATGATCCCTCTCCTCATCGGCTCATCCTCTCCATCCTCACTCGATCTTGTCCTGCAATGATGCATGTCGAAACTAGAATGATCTGATCTACAAGGGCAAATTTTATTGGAAAAGAAGTGGCTACCTAATACAAGGCCGACTAATAATTGGTTATCGCAAGATCAAACTTTCTCACCCCTCGTGTGATTTGCGGAAATAGCAACACAAATAAGACACAATATTTAACGAGGTTCGGCAATATGCCTACGTCTTCGAAGCAGCAATAGTACTTTCTTCCACTATACAAAATAATGAGATTACAAGAAACACTCACTCTAGACTAACTAAAATGGTAACTGTTAGTACATCGTATGTGAGAGATAGAACATCGATCATACTCGCCTAAGAAGACACATATTGTCACATAAAATGGGCTTGGGCCTTAACTAAGCCCAAGAAACCTACACTATCCCTTGAATGCGTAATAGTAATACACTCTCTAATAAGAACAAAGAGGTATTTTTAGGGTGCATCAACTCTATCTCTATAAATACATGTTTTCACCCCTCATTTGGGGACTCTCCATTTTCCACCCTATTCACACTTTATTTCTATTCATATATGGCTGACTTAGGCATCAGAGAGTCGAAGGCCGGTAAACCTGTTCTTCCATCTGACGCTCTTTATTCATGATTGACAAGTTATGGGTCTTGAAGATGGTGTTCTCGCATTCTGTGTGATTCACCCCCTCAGAAATCACACCGAAACAATTGGCTCTAGAAGGAGGGGTCCTCAAGTGGTAACCCCCACATGGCTCACCATGAGCATATTCCTCATTTGGCCGGAACTCCACTTTTTCTGTGAATTTTTCTTACAGTGGGAAATACGGTGAGAGAGAAAATAGATCTGGATTTCCTTTCTTCTCCATGGTTGGTTTCAACCACCGTAAAGATAGCTCACCTTCCCAACCATCATACTCATCTTCCAATTTATCTGGTGCCCCCTTTCCCGACCTCCGGCCAAGGCCCACTCGTCGGTGAGCAACCCCCCCAGAATTGATCTGGACACCCAGAACTGCTCTAACCCACGCGCCGGCCTCCTCGGCCTCCCCAGTTCCCGGCCAACCCACCCCAGCCTCTCGAGCTCCCGGCCACCCCTCCATGACCTCTTGAGCACCAGGCGCCCCCTCCTCAGTTCTCAATTGCATCTAGACTACACAGCTCTCCATCCCGACCACCCGAGACTCCTCTCTCCCGACAGTAGGATACAAAAAAAAAAACTTATCTGGATACCCATTCCAGTAGCGAGACTAGCCACGCCAGTCACAGCGGCGACACAAGGTCCCGGCAGGAATATGCTCTCGTTCTCGCGACCCCAATCTCGGCACCCTCCCCCCGGGTCCCTGCCATCGGGACTTGCCTTCGCCTTTGGCACCCACTTGACACCCCTCTCCCGGGGACTCCCTCCCATGTCTCGGTGTCTCTCTCCTGAGCTCCCCAGCCTCTCGAGCTCCCGGAGCCTCTGGCGGACTCCCCTGCTCTCCCCAGTTTCCCTGGGGACTCCCCCGCTCTCCCCAGTTCCCCCGGCGGACTCCCCCGCTCTCCCCAGTTTCCCTGGCGGACTCCCTCGCTCTACCCAGTTTCCCTGGCGGACTTCTCTGATCTCCCTAGTTGCCCTAGCGAACTCCCCTGCTCTCCTTCCTGCCCTCCCGAGTTCACTGATCCTCTCTCCCGAGGCTAAACCTCTCTTCCTCCCGGGACCAACCGTACATCACCCACCTTTCCTTGGCTCCCGCCACACACAAAAAAAAAAGATAGTTTGGGGACCCAGAAGCTTGCTCTCGGCGCCCACCCTTTAACCCAGAAACAATTATTAACCCCTCAGAGCAACTAGTGTACCCTCGCCAATTACCTCTGCTCTTCCAGAGTTCTCTAGCAAATCTGCGGATGGATTCTGCATAATGAAATATACGGGAGCAATAATGCTTATACTAGCTCACAAGCACACATCACACTGATACTTCCGTCATGGCTCTGAAGGGCTAATTGACAACCACATATCTTGTGGTGCATGTAGTGGCACATATGAAACATCTATAGCTATAGAGTTACGGGAACTATATCTATTACTTGGTTCGTGTCAACCAAGTCTGTTCCATAGCATGGGTTCTGCACACCTAGTCACACAACAAGCTTGTTCAATTACTTAATAACGTCTGAAGACCTCAATTGCCATGCCCTCTCGACACTATATGCCAACTACACTTCACCTACAATGTAACATATATACTTCTCTATGATTTATCAGTGGGCAACATGACACTAACCTCTCATGAGTCATGCCCCTATCAAATGGCCACACATCATCTACTTATCTACTTGTCAAATATGATCGGCACACGCTACAGGCTATCATACTTGGGTCATCATGGTTTATCTTCCCTACGTCGGCACACATACATTACTTCTTGGCAAAGCAATATTATCTCCAACAATGAGCTCAATGAGTATGTCATATCATCGGTTCGACTACTCCATTGGAATTCTTATACCATGCTCTTTTGCCGACATGGAGACTTATATCGCCAACTCCAATTTTTCTATAATATTTATAGTGGTTCTACACGGCTCTAGATAATATTTTTCTATAATCTTATGAAACAACACCATAAGATCTATATCGTACCACATGTTCTCAACAGTCACACTTGTCAGTCACTCCACGCAGCGACTCTCTGTGATTGCTCTCCATGGACTTTCCACGGTCTCCTTATGGATTCTCCTTAGTTCTTTTTCGTTTTCTTCTCTTTTTTCTTTATATATAGCATGCTCTCTATGGTTACATGTTGGTCGCTCACGTATGGCTAGACTCCATGGCCGCTTTCCATGGTTCTTTTATCTTCCTGACTTTGTACTCTCATAGTTACGTTAAGGGTTTTGGTTATTCCACCATCATTCTCCACTGTAACAATTTACGGCTACGCCACACGGTCACGCCTCATGGCTACACTTACTGGCTGTACCTAATGACTAAACCTCATAGCCACACCTCTTGTTGTACCATTTATGATTAGCCCCTTTATGATTGATCTCCAGAATTGCTTCTCCAAGTGTGAGGTTCTGACACCTCATTACTCCAAATACACAAGGTTACAACGCCCATCAACAATATCACCATAAATAAGCCAACTTTGGCGAGCACACTCCCCAGTATATGGCGTCTATCAGCTAACCGTGACGAGCAACACTCTCTGCACAAGGCATCTATCATCTATCAGCCACCCGGGACAAGTCAATAAACACTCCCCGGCGCGTGATACCTACAAGTCACCAACGTGTTTAAGACACTTCCCGACACATGATCGATCTTATCCTCACCTCTCGAACACGCCATATGAAATCCCCCATGCCAACTCAGTCCTCGTTTCGGTGCCCCGCCACCATAATATCTCCCAGCACTGGGGGACTTGGGCAACAGCCTTATATGCTGACATTTACCACACCTCATGACGTGCTCTTGGTACACTTTGACACCACCCGCCTCGCCTCATCAGCATCTTGGTTACGCTTCCTAGCGTGCTCTCGATGTCATTACCACGCTTCTTAGCGTTCTCTCGCTACGCCACATCGATAGTCACCCCTTAACAGCTCTACACATGCCCTATCGGCAACATCACTATGCCCAAGTGGCACCCATCGTCATGCCTCAACGGCACTCCTCGCCACACCTTGATGGCAAACTTTCCTCGATGGCGAAATGGTGAACTACGTTTGGTTTGATCCCATAAACAGGTACGTAGGCACTCTAGCACTCACCTAGCGACAACCATAAAATATGTCACCACAATCTCCCCTTCGAACGCATGCTGGAATAGCTCAGCTAGCTATAGCATATAACTGGTACAACTCAAAGGCTACTAAACGCCTAAGGCATACAAACATGCCGGTACCCGTTATGCACGCGAGATGCTCGCCAGTGTTCCCACACCTGGCATTAAGCGGCACCTCAACTTCGACCCTCGATCGCCTTGCAATCTCCAGACACTACATGGGAGCAACGACCTCAGTGTCACAATCATATGTCTACCTCCGAGTAAGATATCATGACATCACGACTCCTCATAATGTGACAGAGCTATAGCAACGCACGACGTACCCCACTTAGAGGGAGCCAGTCCATCCCCTCCCTTGCATGGGGACTTGGGGGACTGGTTATGTCGCCACTAGTAATAAGACTCGTATTCTCAATATTCTATCAGATAAAGTCTCAACCCAAGAGATTCTCTTGACCGCGGACTTGGGAACTTGTTAGTACATCGTATGTGAGAGATAGAACATCGGTCATACTCGCCTAAGAAGAGACTGATAGGAGCACAAAATGTTACATTTATAATGTATTTCTGACCCTATTTAGCTATGTAATTCCTTTAACAATATTCATATTAACTAAGTTTATATTTTTAGGTCATAAATAAAGCTGAGGAGCTCAAAAGAGACAAAAGAGGAGAAATCTTGAAGGAAAAGAAATCCATGTTGTGCAAGGAAAGAAATCAGAAAATCTGCCAGAAATCGTCAGTCAATTTCGACAGAAGATTGTGATCAGCTCACAACAATCCAGGAGATTTGCCATATATCAATGGAAAACTACAAGAGTCTACTTTCCAGAACTTTTTACGGATCATCAATAACTATTTTGGAGACGAAGTTATGACCGTTTGAGTGGCCAAAGGTCAGTCTGCCCGAATTTCTGATTTGGACCAAAACTTCTATTTTGAGGTCCAAACCACATTGGCAAGCCCATGGACGAGTTTTGAGGGTTTTATAACCCTAATCATAGCAGAAAAGAAAGGAGGACGAAAATAAGGGACGTGAAGATTAGGGGAGGCCAACGATCTCACATCATCAGAACCTCCATAGTTGCGGACTCGCACAAGGAAGCCGTCAATCCACCATTGATCTCTCCATCATCCACGGTTTACCTTTCCTTTGTCATCTTTTATTCTCCTTGTGTGATTTTGCAGCCATGTGTGGCTGATTTCTCTTAGTTAGGGGCAAAGTTTGAAGCCCCAAGAATGTTTTAGATATTGTTTTAAACCTTGGTTTCAAATTATTGAGTATTTCAAATTGTTTATTTGGTTTTGGTTTATGGGGAACTCTTGCTTGTTTATGTTCATGTATGCGCAACATAAAACATTATGAACTTTTGAGTGGGGCTAGAAATAGATTGATTAATCTCTTAAACGGTTAAAATGCATGTTTCAAAGTAGTAAAACCTATAGGACAATAGGTGAAACCAAATAAAAAGGATTGCATGCTAGGTAGGCGTTCCACACTAGTTTTGCATACTTGTTCAATCAAATTTTCATTGATCTTAATGCTTAGAATAATTTGTTGATAGGATAACGTCTATACCTTGATTGGTTATTCTAAAGGCTTAGTAACGGTGCATTCATCTTGCTTAAGTAATCTAGGGAAGTAATAAGGACTTACGCAGTGCGTTCACGGTTTGTTCTTGATTGATACCGATTTGCGACTTAATGAATGAAGCTTTGGTTGTTAACATGTCTTGAAACATACTTGGTGGTGGATTTCCAAGTCTCTAACTTCTCATCCATCTGATATTTTCTGTTTTATTGTTTCTTTGTTTTCTTTTGTTTATAATCACAAAACCTCATATCTCTAGTACTATCATCTTTTGTTTTCTCTTGTTTTGTAACTAACGTAAATTGTAAAGGTACCCTCAATCCCCGGCTTTTATAACGATACCCTTATTTGCTATATACTACAATTGACACAAAATAGTTTTTAATTGAAACACCCGGTTTCGGTCGCTATCAGACATATATTGCAACATAAAATGTGCTTGGCTCTTAACTAAGCCCAAGAAACCTACATTATCCCTTGAGGGCATAATAGTAATACATTCTCTAATAAGGGCAAAGTAGTATTTTTAGGGTGCATCCACTCTATCTCTATAAATACATGTTTTCACCCCTCATTTGGGAACTCTCCATTTTCCACCTTATTCACACCTTATTTCTATTCACATATGGCTGACTTAAGCATCGGAGAGTCGAAGGCCGGTAAATCCGGTCTTCCTCTGACTCTCTTTATTCATGATTGACAGGTTATTGGTCTTGAAGATGGTGTTCCCGCATTCTGTGTGATTCACTCCTTCAGAAATCACACTGAAACAGTAACACACCTCTCTCTCTCAAGAGAAATTTTCTTCTCACTATTCTCTCAAGTGAGAATCTCAATACTCTCACAAACTCTCTCTAGTTTGGATGACTCTACCCTAGCCTTGATCTCGAACTAGAGGAAGTTCAAATCCCTTGATCATGAACTTGAAAAGCTCAAATGCCTTTGTTCTGGTGTCTAATGCCTTTATATAGGCATAGCTCTTCATGCATTTCTCCTTGTGCACGTACCGTGCATGGAAGCAAAGGCAAGCTTCCTCCTTGTTCCATGCTCTATGTTGGCATGCTAACTAATGCATACTTCCATCAATATTCAACAATTGATGCACCACCCTAGCTACACATATATATAGCTAGCTAGCCTTCCTTTTACATATATTGGGTCACCAAAGCAATAGTAATTCTTGCTTTCTTCATGTGTAAATTCCCACATGGTTTCTCACCTCCATTAAGGAGGGAAATCAACCCCAACAGATTCAAGCTCACTGTCTATGCCATGGATCAAATGACAAAATAGGTTAACAAATTTAGAGGGAAATCGACAACATAGGGTATGCACACGGCGGATGATAAATTTCGATGTAGCTAGTATGAAATTGAAAATCTAAAATCATTCCTAATTTCGAATCACTTTGTAGTTTGTAGTAATTAATTTTCTCCGTATGTGGTGGAAAAACAAAATGGTGATCCTTTGATTTTTCAATATTTGGGGAATTTCCTTAAACTTGCAAATTCTATGTTGTGTCCTCTCTTCTTTCTGTAATGCCATTAACAGGCTTCTGGGGTTGATAAAATGTCATGCTCAAATGTCCATTTCAAGTTCCCTTTGAATATGGTTTATTTGCCCCCCAAATTTTTGAGGGAAAGCAATGGCTATGTGGTTGGTTCGTCAATTTACAGTCCTGGGAATTTGCTTCAATATTTATGGTGAGCAGAAAACGTTCTTTTCATTTAGCATGTGAAGCTCCAATTAGTACATATACATTACCCCAAATGAGAAAGAAAAAAAAAGGATATAAATTACTATAGAGATTAGAAGATTAGTTAGCTAGCTGAGCCAAGTTAGCAGACGTAAGAATTATAGCTCATTATCCATGATAAACTTAATTAGGAAATCTCTATATTTTGGATTACAGTGATTGAGATTTGAGAAAGACATTTGTTTTTCGTTTTTTTGGTTCAGTGTTCTGATTTGAGAAAGACGTCGTTGAGGGAAGGAAACGAGGATTAAGACTAAATCATGGGACTTAACTTTCAAATTAAGCAACCTAATTAATTAACACTATGCAGAGGTCATCAAATGGGCAAATGGGTTGTAGTAATTTTTGGCATAACATGCATATCAGCATATGCATGCTTGCTATACTGCCAATACATACATAAATCAATTTAAGCATAATTTAGAATGATTTTTTTCAATAAAATAACTGAAACCGGGTGTAGGGCTGAACCTCACAGCTTGGTTGGGTTTCAAATCCTTAAAAAATAAAAATAAAAATTAAGCATAATTTATAATGATTTGCAGCTTGCTAAAAGTAACTAGATCGATATACTTGAGAAGCAAGTAATTAAAACAATTCCAGTATATGATTTTTTTTTGGTGGAACAGTATATGATACTCCATGATTGAAATATTACTCTTACTACAAATGAGAAAGGAAAAATTGAATATAGCGTAAAATGAAATAGAGACCCCGCATCGTAGAAGATTGTAGAGCATAAATGCAATTATTTGTTACATTGATGGTAGGCATGTTTACAAAGAAGCAAACGGTGTCTCACACAAATTGGCGCACTTTGCTACTTTTCGAAGATATATGTAAGGCAAATAGTATTGGTCGAGGAATAGGTGTTACGTCCCCATCGGTCCAATACCATTTTTGTTCAATAAATAATGGTAATGCACCAATGCGAATGAGCCTCCTATGTAGGCGAAGTCTTTTACCCAATTTAAATATAAAAAAAATGATCAAAAGAGATCAAGTGCGTACCTTCTAATGGTATGTAGGCTCTCCAGATAGGGAACATTGGGCTCAAGCAGCGGACCATCTCCTTGAACCATCAAGTCTGCTGCCAAACACAATATCACATCTTGGATCGTCGACTTTAACTTGATTCTTTGTGATTTTTTTACAACCCAATGAAAATGTTAAGTTCTTTTATTAACTTAACCATCACAAATAATCGAATTAGTAAAAATTTAGATGCGAAACTTCATAGATTCGAAGAAAGGAATCGCCCAAACAATTTTCATTTTTTTGTTTTTGATAAAAAATGTATTTGTGTATTCATCCGCATGTTCCTTTTCTTTTCTCCATCAGGAAAGTACCGACGCTTGGGACCCCTGAACGCATGGCTGATGCTTGCCCTTGGTTCAACGTCAGCTTCCACAAATGGTCGGCGCGTGAATTTCATGCGCGTGGGAGTATTTATCTTCTGGCCTAGAAAATATCTGAGGTGAGGATTTCATTTCATGATTAGACGACTCGATTGCTATGAGATTCTTGGCTGTAGTGTTTGATCCCATAGTCGTACCACACCCCTTTTTTGGTTTTGGCTTCAACTATGGACCACTACATGAGTCATCTGATAATGATGTGCCAAAATTTACTATTTCACTGTAATAACTGAAAGTAAAAAGAAATCACACTAGTAAATGTATGACATGAATTTTGTCATATGGTCGAAAATTGAGATGAAAAACACGAGAGCCGATAGATCGGTGCTCAACTCAAACTATTTGGTGTACATGATGTCTATAATGTACACTAAATAGTTATCTAATTAATTTCAAAAAACTTATTAGTTAATTAGTGATACATGTTAAGCTCGATTAGAATAGATTCAATGATACTCGCCATATCAAGGATGCCAATATCACACTCATAATCTCATGATTGAAGTGATAGATACGATCTATTACATGCAAAATTCAAATTTGTGTTGACATTAAGTCTGTGGCTTAACCAAGAGTTAGGTCTGTTGATAAAATGACACAAGCATAAAACAATTTCAGTTTCAGGTCATTTCAGCACCAAAAAGAACAAAATTCAATATCATATGCTATATATTTTGTTATCTATAGCTGTTAAAAGACCACCATATCACCCTGCATAATTCTTTCTTGCATTACCTAAAGCGGTTAACAATGGATCTCATATTTAGAACTAGTCTTGCTTGGCCAAGTTTGTTTGAAGTCAGCAATATACCAGTTCTTTTGCACAAAAGAAAAGTTGATCAGTACTAGAGCTATTTATATGTCAATTTTGATTAAAAATTGTTAGATCGATATATAAACAGAAAGGAATATAGTTGTGTCCAGAAGGCTTTGTCCACCACAATAATGCAAGGAAGCTCTTCTTATCTATCTTGTGCCAATTCCTTTTCTCTTAGCCTATAGGATGTCCCAAATTGTACAAATAATTCAGCAGAATTGGCAAGAAGATGTACAAAATGCCCCTTTTCTTCAACCCTCTCATACATTCATCTCCCACTACCCAAAATATTACCACAAAAGGTGTGCAAATAGGAAATAGGTTGAAATAGAAGAAGGCTATGGTTTATGAAAATAAAGTGACATAGAGACATAGTGCCATAGAGCATTGATAATATTCCCAATGAGTGGAGCCCCAACTCTTGAAAATGCAGTGTCCCATCTTAGAGTGGTGGGGATGGTTAGGGCCTTAGGGGTTTCCATTTTAGGAAAGCTTTGATGGCTGTGGCTATGCTCTTCAATGCACATTTACCATTTTCTACAAATTTATTACACTTAATAAACGTAAAGATGGGGTGGCCTTTATACTAAATGTCTAATTCAAACATTCAACGGATAGTATTTAGCATATGTATCAATCACAAATACCAGTAAACTCACAATAGTAAATTTAGCTTCACTAAAACAAAGAAATGTAACAAACCTTGGCTCTGGGGATGATTTGACAGCAGCATGGTGGCCCTTCAGCTCTCCCTTCTTAAAAGTAGCTATGCAAGTTAAGGAAAAACTTCCTCTCCCAACCTCCTCTCAAAGCTCATAAATTTCGCTGAAATCCTTGGCTCACCTTCCTCTGCAAAATCATTGCAATCCCGAACGCAAAAAGACATGACCTTCATTTAAGGAGAGAAAATACTACTTTTGAAGAGATAATAACGATTTTTCTTCCAGCAATTTAAAATTGTTCTCTCTATCCCATACTAACTTCACATCAATCTTAGATAGATAACTTCATATGACAACAATTTAAAATTGTTCTCTCTTTTACATACTAACCACAGCAACAATACACACATAGGCAACCAACAAATAGCAATTGAAATCAAGATTCTGCTATCATTAAAAAAAAAACATATACGCAAACCTGCACATTGATGTAGAATCGTTGAGCTTCCTTCTTGTTGTCGATAACAAACCCAATATCAGACTTAAAATCGCTGCATCAACAAAACCCAAAATCAAGCATCTCTCACTCTATCAATAAGAGAGTTTGGTGGACTTCAGAGAAGGAAAGCGATAAGAAGATTGGAGGAAATTCGCGAAATAGAAAAAAAAGAAAATGAGGTAAACACTTAAAATGTTAGATAAATTCATACATATTTTTCTTTTATTTTATACTCACTTCACATAAACAAAAATACTATATAGAACAAATGTCTATAATTAATAGTTTTCTTCATTTTTTTGGTTTCTCTAATTTGCCCTTGAGACAGTAGAAAGCTAAATTTGGTATATTTCTCAATTTTAGCATCAATTTGAAACTCAAATACTAGCTAAAATTTAGTTGGATTTAACTTTGTCATAATCAATTACATTCTTTAATTTCTTACATTGTTATTACTAACTTGAGTGTGTGTGTGTGTATATATATATATATGTGTGTTATATACAAAAGTATGTCATTTGTATTAGAATGATACTTTTCATTTCTAAGCTCACATTTGATGTTTCTCTACATAGTTGAAAAATGTATAATTGTAAGGTACATGTTCTTTGATTAATTTTCTTCTTTTTAAGTATATTATTATATCATTTCCCATCATAAGCGAGAGAACATTTTACCCTCTACTACTTACGTTTCTAATGTACTTATTAAGTAGAGCATGATATGATCATATACCTAAAAAGAAGAAACTCAAAATTGGGTTTAGAGTATAGGGTTAATGTATAGGGTTTAGGGTATAGAGTTATGGTATAGGTTCAGGGTATAGGGTATAGGGTATAGGGTTTAGGGTTTATGGTATAGGGTTTAGAGTTTAGGGTATAAGGTTTAGGGTATAGGGTTTAGATCAGATATCTTATTCATATTATATTTTACCTTATGTATAGATTAGAGAATGAATTCCTTTAATCTATATTTTTTCATAAAAATAAAAAAAACTACATGATTCTTACAAATTGATTGAAACATGTTAGTGTTAGAAGAAAAACTCATAATCAAGGTATTTAAGACAACATCAATTAAGTTTATTTATTATATTAATATGTTATAGTTGAATTGTAGCAATTGTGTAAAATTTAGAAAAAAATAAGACATTATATTTATTATAATTGATACATTTTAGATATCTATCAGATATGAATATTACGTGGGTTTTATTTAAAACTACTCTTTAAAATTAGGTGTATATGAAAATTTCCCTAGAAAAAAACTCCTTCCATCATTCTGTTTGTGCTGTGTCGTGGCCTAAATCTCGTTAGAGCCTGAGAAAGAAAGCTTAACTAAAGACGTGATCTCTTGTATTGTAAATTGTGTAGAGGAGAGAGCTAGGTTCGTCACACCTGGAGACTGCCAAACGAAAGACGGACAAAGAGGGGAAAAAAGGAGAAACTCTCAATTTCTTCAGGAAGGAAAAAGAGCTGCTCTAGAAGGTTTCAAGAGCGAGAAGCAAGAGAACGGGCAAGACAGAGAAAAAAGGAGCATAAAGGAAAAAAGAGATGGCGTGAGATCTCTGGAAGCTTCAGGAGGTGGCGAGAGAGAAGGCTAAGATATGTGGCGACGCCCATCACTCCGCCCAACACCCAGGTCCAATACTATTCTTAAGAACAGGAAGGCGGCCAACACCAATAATAATATAGTAAATTTCATTGTGGACTTCCAATATTAGAGAAGCCAAATCCATATATGATATACCTTAATTAGTTAAATTCATCAACTTAGATTTGGACTTGTGGCAGTAGCAAGGTTACTAAGCAAATCATATTTGCCTAAATTTCAATTCAAAACAGAACAAATAGTCTCTCTTCGGTTAAAGATTGAATCAAATTGAACCCCAAAAGTAAAAGAAATTGTTATGAAACCTCAATACCAAATGGAGCCAGAGGCTCGTGTTGGATTGCTCAGTCAAACTTTAGATCATTTCAGATTGAGGCAGAGTTGATTAGATGGCTTTTATCCCTGTTATTAGACTATTTCTAGTGTACGCAGATTCCTAAAAGACTTGACACAACGAGTGACTGTGCTTGGGCTAATTGCATAATGATCAAAGGGTGAATTAAGAAGTTCAGCGATCAGAGCCCCGAAGAAATGTAATAATGTATCGTTCTGAAATGCGGTGGTGATCATGAAGCTGCTCCTTGGTAAGATATGTATGTTCCAACAAGATGTTTATCAGTTCAATAACCTTCATGCAATCATGCTGTTTATGTGAAAACAAACTAGACATGAATTTCATTTTAAGATGTTGCATATGATAGTACTATATATAAAAATGCATAAGAGTAGAATTTTATCATATGGAAATGTCATTTAGATTTGTAGATATGTTTGAATCAAATCTAAGGTATTAGAGGAAACTAAACCTAATGTTTGTATTAATAAAAGAGGTCAGTGAAACAAGTTAGTTTTGACCGGATGTTACAAACGCTAAAGAAATCTAATTTTTGTGTTAATAAAAGAGACTAGTAAAACAAGTTTGTTTCTATTAGATGTTACAGTTTTTGTGTCTCACCTTTAGTGAGTAGAAACATACCCTCAGTAAATAAAGAAATATTAAATGAGAAGCAAAAATGAGGGTAGCAATGACATGTTACTCATAAGCACAAACACGCTTCATCAATAAAGAGATATGGAACAATAGGAGCTCACATCATTTATGTTGATCTTGTCTTTTAGAGCATCTGCAGCGGAGGCAGATTTGAGCACGAGCAGAGAAGAAAACGGCGGGCCAGCCCAGAAAAGAGAAGAAGCAGGCAGAAAGGAGACGTGCAGCGGTTGGGGCAGGCGAGGGAGACCGCTCGTTGACCGGGAGCTCGAGCAACAGCTCGAGCAAGCTTTGCTCGCCGGCCTGCTCGTTCTGTCTGGCGGAGCCCACGCACGTGGGTGACGCCTGGGTTTGTTTTTTTTTTTTTTAGGCGCGTGCAATGCACGCCTTTAACGGTCTGAAAAAAAAAGGGAAGGTCCAATAACAGATTGACACGTGTCCACCCAATTTTCAGATTCGGACCCAACGGTCAAGTTGATCTGGACTGTCCATTTAAAATCCAAAATTTGATCGAACGGCCCAGATTCAAAGACAACGGCTATGAAGGCAAAAATTTTGTCAGATTCCATTTTTTGGGGAAATAAACCCTAAAAAATTGCAAAAAAATCCCAAAAAATTGCAAAAAAATCCTAAAAAATTGCAAACAACACCCTAGAAAATTTCTATAAATACCACATCAAATTCATTCACTTCTCACACCAATTTGTGCACAACAAATTCATCACCTCCTTCCATCTCTTCTCTCATTCCTTTGTATTTTTTTGCTTGAAAAATGGCCAATTGGCTTCCTTCCGAAGATTTGCAATTATGCATTTCTTATTGTCGCATTAGCGTTTGTCCTATCACCGGCAACATGCAAAAGTCCGATAAATTGTGGGAAAAAATATATGCCGATTTTCGCGAAAATTGGGAGATGGCGCCTAATGAATCAAGGCCGGAGCCTAGGAGCCAAACCGCGGCTTCGTCTCGTTTTACAAAGTTGAAGCCGACTTTCAAAGCTTGGGGTGCCGCTCTTGCTTATGCACGAAGGAATTTACAATCCGGCTCAAATTTGCAAGATGAGGTAAGTATTTATAATATTGTCATCTCCTTTAATTTTATTTGATTTATTACATAAATTTTGTAATATGTATTTATTAGATATATATTATTGTGACATATAAATTTGTTATTTTTATTAGCGACGAAAAGCTCAATCATGGTATGTGGCGAAAATGAAGAAAGAGTTTACGAGGTTTGAATGTTGGGAAGTGGTGAAGAACCATCCTACTTTTAGAGAAGTCTCAACTAGTACTCCCCCTTTTTCATATTCCGACACCGCCTCTACTCCGCTCGTTAGCCCAATGCCTCCTACATTCGATGTGGATGAGGATGAAGGGATTCCAACACCACAAAGCAACCTTGAAGGTTCCTCAAGTCCGGTTAGACCAATAGGAGTGAAGGCGGCCAAGGAAGCTAAAAGAAAGGGAAAGAAGGTCATGACTTCTTCAAATGAGGCAAGAGATGAGGCTTTGAAAAGCATTGCGGAAAATCAAAAATCTTGGCTCGCCAAACAACAAACAAGTGATGCGATGGAGCTTGCTTTATACGAAAAACAACTTAGCCTTAAAGAGAAAGACTTCAAATTAAGGGCTTTAGCGGAAGAATCAAGGATTATGGCAATGGATACGGAGGCTATGACCCCAATAAAAAAGAAATATTTTTCGAAGAGGAAAGCGGCAATCCTTAAGCAAATGGATGACGAGGAAGGAGATGATAGCGAGGAAAATTTTTCAAATTGTTATCGCCCACTTTTCCCATAGTTATGTACTTTTAATATGTAATTTCATTTCTAGTTATGTACTTTTAATATGTAATTTCATTTCTAGTTATGTACTTTCAAGTAATAAAAAGACACCTTTTTTATTCCATCAAATCAAATAACATAATGCAAACACACTTGGATACAAACACAACAAAGAAAAAAGCATAGAGATAAAATTAAAACAACATAGTTATAGTCGTTCACCGGTCTCAATAAACCAGTTATGCTTAACCAAGTCCTTTTGAAGCTCTCCATGGATATAAGAAGATTGAAGATCTACAACACGGTCCTGAAACCGTTGTTCATAATACGGTCCACCTCTTCCAACTGGCTCAAATGGAATTCGATTACCTTGTTCATCCACTGGCCCATCATAAACTGTGAAAGCACTTGATGGGTTCTGTAGATCTTCTTCTACATTCTCCTCAAACTCTTCCTCCACAAATTCTTCCTCAACAATCATGTTGTGCATTATGATGCAAGCCAACATAATGTTCTTTAATGTCGATTGGTGGTGACACCTTGCTGCATGACGAATAATTGCCCAACGAGATTGCAAGATACCAAAGCACCTTTCTACATCTTTGCGGTATGCCTCTTGTTTCTTTGCAAACAACTTCTCTGGTAGCTCCTGGGGATTAGAAATCATTTTGACAAACGAGGAGTACCTCGGATATATTCCGTCAGCTAGATAATAAGTGTTGTGGTACGTCATACCATTGACTTTATACCTCACATTTGGGCTCATTCCGGCAAGGAGCGAATCAAAGATATCAGATTGGTGGAGCACGTTGATATCATTTTGTGCTCCAGGTACCCCGAAGAAGCTGTGCCATATCCACGTGTCATATGAAGCCACCGCCTCCAAGATAATAGTGGGCCGCTTCTTTCGCCCAGAGAATGCCCCTTGCCAAGCTGTGGGGCAGTTTTTCCATTCCCAATGCATGCAGTCGATGCTTCCGATCATACCAGGAAATCCTCGATGCTTGCCCATCCTTAGAAGTCGAGTTATGTCTGCTGCATTTGGAGCACGGAGGTAAATGTCACCGTAAAGCTCGTACACTTGGATACACCACTTCTTCATGCATTCCAGTGTTGTAGATTCACCCATCCTTGTGATTTCAGCACACTGATCTGCGGCTGAGCCGTACGCCAACATTCGAAGAGCGGCGGTCATCTTTTGTTGTGGAAGAAGCCCGACTAGTCCGGTGGCATCTGACCTTTGACGCCAAAAGTTGTCATGGTTGCGGAGATCCGTCAATATACGGTTGAATAGATTCATGCTCATTCGGTACCTCCGACGGAAGGCTTGCTCATCGAAGATAGGGCGTTCGATGAAGTAATCTTTCATAAGATTATGTCCCCTTGACTCCCTCAGCCTTTCCACATTTTGACGGCGCCGAGGTGGCTCATCATCGACGATTGCATCCACCGTGATCGCTTCAGTGATGAAGGAATTAGCAATCTCCGCATTTCGCCGGCGTTGCTGTCGCCTCCTCCTGAAAAAATTGTCGAAACTGAAAGGATTCATTTTATCTAATTTTGGGAATGTTTTGGGGTAGAATATCGAGTAATTTGTAGATGGTGTGAGTGAATATACAATGAGCTGTATATATAGCCAATTCTAGCTCATCTGATATTTGAAGATGGTGACACGTGTCATCTATTAATTGGTCGGAAATCTCACCGGGAATCTTATCTGATTATTTCAATGATAACGACACGTGGAGATGACACGTGTCGTTCACTTATTGGACGGAAATCTCACCGAGAATCTTATTCAATTATTTAGAAGATAACAACACGTGTCATATACATATTGGTTGAAAATTCACCTAAAAAATAATTATTTAAAAAAAATTAATTCATGAACAGTAATAGGAGGTGCTATTTATTTGCACTGCTGCACACAAAACCTAAACTGCACCTTCTATTTGCTACACCTCCTCAAATAGTACCTGCTCCTCCTCAAATAGGAGGAGCAATCCTCTTTTACCGCTGCAGATGCTCTTAGAGCCGATGGAAATACACAAACTTGTGACGACAAGTTTTTTGAATATTCTATATATAATTATATAATAAATAAAAAAAACTGAAAAAAATTTATTTAAATTATTATATCTATTTTTTTGGTTATAAAACAAGGATTATTATATCCATTAATTATTAATTTTAATTTTTTTGAGAGGAATTAATTATTAGTTTAATTGTGCTGAAAGAAAATAAAAAAAAGATTAACTATGAGTAGGACGTCGGGGGCGAGAGAGAAAGAGGAAGAAGAAAGAGACAGAGACGACGGTGGAGCAAAACTCTAAATAAACTCGGAGGTAAAAATCACACTCCTCTCAACTCACTCTTCCACTTTTCCGATGGGGATTCCGATTCTCTACCCCATTAGATCCCCTCTCTCTATCAATCTCTGACCTTTCTCTCTCTATTGAAGCTGATTGAATTCCAGGCATCGATTCGCAAATGGCGGTGAAGCGCGGGCTCCACCGGAACCGAGCAGCCGGATCTCGATTCCCTATCGCGGTTTTCATATTCGTTCTCTTCCTCGTTCCGTTGATTTTCTTCGTCGGCCGTGGCCTCTACACCTCCGGTATGGCCTCCCGCTCTCTCAATTTCTTTAATTTGTCCTAGGGCGAATTTGTCTGTGTAATTTAGGTTTTGTAGATCTCAATTAGGTTTGCAGTTGATGAAAAATTTACTGCTTTTTCGCAATTGCTCTCTTATTTGCTTCAGAGAAGCAGGAAGAGTGGAAATTTAATGTCCTGTTGATACAATTACTGATCCGAAAACCAGGCATGCTGTTTTGTGTTCATACTGTTAACAATATATGGTGCCCAGGCTTTTCAAGCTGTGAGGAATGCACATTTGTTTCAGACTTCGCAAGCGTTTTGTGTGTTTTGATATAGTGATCATAAGAGTGTGCCTTGCGGTATTAGGATCGGGAGTTTAGCTTTGTGTCGGTACTTAGATGGTCAGTTTTAATCAAATTTTGGTGATATATGAATGAAACTTGTGTCACGAATTTTTAGTTTTTATGGTCCTTGCATCGTTTATATCTATATATTAGCCAGTATGCCACAATGGTGTTTTGATACAGTTGCGGTCGAGAACAATATTAGTTGTTAATCTTGCATGTGCAATCACTGTTACTATAATAATGTGATATTGTTTAAATGCTGTTTAGTTGCAATCCACTATTTATTTGTACCACTTTATAGTATCTGAGATAGTGGAGGTAGTGAGTTCCTAAGCCAACTACCAAACCTCAATGCAAGTAAAAATGATATAAGGAGTTTATGGACGACTCTTCTTTATCATGATTCTGAGTTTCCTTAGAAGCTTACGCAAGATTTTAGCTCTATATGTTGCCCATTATCATCTTGTAGGTGGCCTGTATTTGAGGTTAAGGTTCACGATTAAGTGATGGGACCGGTAATCCTGTGAAATTCATGTTGAAGAGATATTGGTTTATATGTTGTGTACTTCTATTGTGAACCTGGGTTCTTGTTGTAACTATGATAAGTTTCCTAAAGGTCAATCCAATGGCATATTCATTTGTATATGCAGTTTGTTTTCTCTGCAAGTTGCATGTTCATGCAAGACTCTCAGTCTTGACTAGATCTGATTATTGCTATTTGTGCAGATAAAAATGATTATATATCTGGTCCTGGTGAAAAGGTATGGCTTCATGCTTGCTTTGATTTCTGCCTTAAATCTTGTATGCATACTGGTTTTTACGATAAAGTAAAATTAAAGTACAAAAATGTTTTGACAACCATGTTCCTGGTGCAGACTTTGGATTGGAGGGAGCGAGTGGCGCTGCAACATGCCAAATCTCTTTTTTCGAAGGAGGCAAGTGCAACTTTACTAAATATGTGCTATACCCATTTCTGAGTTCATAGACGTGGTGGTAGTTTTTGTTTTTCGCTGAGTCTTCTTCCTAACCAGCTTTCTGATTGGATCAACATATTAGGTCATTGATGTGATTGCAGCCAGCACAAATGACATGGGACCTTTGAGCCTTGATTTCTTCCGGAAAAACAATTTTTCAGCTTCGTGGAAAGTCATTGGGGAAAAGACATCGTCTGTAACAGATCCAGAGGTTAGTATGTGTGTAATGCTTTCTGCTTGGAGTTTTGTCTATTCCGTATGCTGGAAAGATATCATCAATTTGTAGCTGCTGATTGCTTTTGTTTTGTTTGTGCAAAGATGAATTTGACAGCCGTAGATGCAAAACAAGAGACATCTAGGGTTGAAGTGGATGATGCTTCAGGTGATAATATGTTCCTATATAATTTTCTCATGGTTGTGAATCACTTCCTACATTTTTATTGATTTTATTGTCCTTTGCAGATAATCATGCTCAACCTCTTGATGCATCAAAACTAGCCCGAAGGGTAATTATCATACTTACCTACGTTCCTTGTTCTGTTTGTTGTATGGTTAAACACTTGCTTGAACATGTCTATTCACCTCTCAGCTTAGAAGATAAATATAATTGACTCTTATTAGCAATATTACGTCTATTTGGTGTTTCTAGTCTTGTATTATTGCAGTACCAGTTAAATTCTAATTTTTGCATTATACGCAATTCTGCAGCAACTAAGAGAGGCTAAACGTGCCAGCCGTGCAACTGAGTTGACACGACACGATGATGAATCAATTGTAAAACTTGAAAGTGCAGCCATTGAACGCTCCAAATCAGTTGACTCAGCTGTTCTCGGAAAATACAGCATTTGGAGGAAAGAAAACGAGAATGAAAACTCCGACTCAACAGTGCGCTTGATGCGTGACCAAATCATAATGGCAAGGGTTTACTTAAGTATTGCGAAGATGAAGAACAAGCCTGATCTATATGAACAACTACAGACTCGATTGAGAGAATCTCAGCGTGCATTGGGAGAGGCAACTGCTGATGCAGATTTATCCAAAAGGTACCATGTTCTTGAATGTCTATAGTATATCTGTGTCTTCTTTTATATATAGTGAATTAGTGATTATTGCGACACTTCTCACCTTTTTTTTATGGCTGATTCACTTGTAGTGCACCGGAGAGAATAAAAGCTATGGGCCAAGTTCTTTCAAAGTCGAGAGAGCAACTGTATAATTGTAATCTGGTCACTGGCAAGCTGAGAGCAATGCTTCAGTCTGCAGATGAACAAGTGCGTAGCTTGAAAAAGCAAAGCACATTCCTTAGTCAGTTAGCTGCCAAGACCATTCCAAATGGAATACACTGCTTGTCTATGCGCCTAACTATAGATTATTATCTCCTTCCTATGGAGAAGAGAAAATTTCCTAGAAGTGAGAACTTGGAAAATCCTAGTCTTTATCATTATGCTCTCTTCTCTGACAACGTCTTGGCTGCATCGGTCGTCGTCAACTCTACTGTCAAGAATGCCAAGGTGAGCTGAATTATCATATTCTACATTTCTCGTGCGTGCATTTCTGTCTTGCAAACATATTGAAAAAAAAAAAATTTCAGTATGTAAACCATGCTTTTTATTTGACGTCAACCAGTCTCTAAATCATTTAGAGGAACAGGATTCAAGACATGTTGACTTCTATTGGCCTGATGTTTTATCATGACTGTCTTTTGCATATTTGTCAAGTAGGTCCCATCTTTAATTACATCAGATCAAGAAATCTCAAAAACTGAAAAGTACATTTTTATTGAGCTGAGGGCGTGAGGCTCATGTCATCATTTGATCTACTTGACGATGGCTTGCTCTATGCGCGCTGCTTTAATTGTTGCTCAATTCTTTCTTTTCCCAATCTGATCGTTGTTTACTTGTATGCTTTCTTGGTGAGTGCAGGATCCTTCAAAACATGTATTCCATCTTGTTACTGATAAGCTTAACTTTGGAGCCATGAATATGTGGTTCTTATTGAACCCTCCTGGAAAAGCCACAATTCATGTTGAAAATGTTGATGAGTTTAAGTGGCTTAACTCATCGTACTGCCCAGTTCTGCGGCAACTTGAGTCTGCTGCAATGAAAAACTATTATTTCAAGGCTGACCATCCCACCACTCTCTCATCTGGCGCTTCTAATCTGAAGTACCGTAACCCGAAGTATCTCTCAATGCTTAATCATTTGAGGTTCTATCTTCCACAGGTCTATCCCACATTGAATAAGATTTTGTTTCTGGATGATGACATTGTTGTCCAGAAAGATTTAACTGGATTGTGGGCAGTGGATCTACATGGAAAAGTCAATGGTGCAGTAGAAACCTGTGGTGAGAGCTTCCATCGTTTTGATAAGTACCTAAACTTTTCAAATCCCCATATTGCAAGAAACTTTGATCCAAATGCATGTGGATGGGCATATGGAATGAACATGTTTGATCTGAAGGAGTGGAAAAAGAAAGATATAACCGGTATCTATCACAAGTGGCAGAACATGGTGAGTGTCTGGAACCTCACGTTTGTGTTTCTGAATGTTTTATTCTTTTACTTTGGTTTGTGCCAAAAATCAGCAAATAAGTGTCAACTCTTGAACTTATGATTCTTCTTAAAATTGACCATTGCTATTTCTTTCCATTTGTGTGGTGGTTTTAGAATGAAGAGAGGACACTGTGGAAACTTGGAACACTCCCTCCAGGGCTAATCACATTTTATGGGCTGACACATCCACTACAAAAGTCATGGCATGTGCTTGGTTTGGGATACAATCCAAGTCTGGATAGGAATGAGATTGAGAATGCAGCTGTCGTACACTATAATGGTAATATGAAACCATGGCTGGAGTTGGTGATGACAAAGTACCGAGGATATTGGACAAAGTACATCAAGTATGACCATCCCTATCTCCGCAGTTGCAAGCTAAGTGAATGAAATGAAAATGGGGATTTACGTAAATAGTGGAAACTCTGTCTCATTCACCTGCTCCTTGGTATCTTCATCTGACAAGTCACGTAGGTTATTTGTGGTTCATCAAGAGAAGGTATTGGCTTTTCTCTTTACCACAACCCACCATTGTTTATTCCATTTGTAATTCATTCAATTCCATTCCATCATTTGTCACCCAGGTAGCAACAAATTCTTTGCCTAAATGACCTGTATAATAAACTCAATACCTTTATTTTGTTTGAAGCTAAGATGCAAAACATGATTAGGTTCAAATGTCCAAGATGCTGTATTCTTTGAACAACATTCTCACGGATAGTGTAATTTGTAGCGAATCTCTTATATTAATTTGTTAGAGCACCAGCCCTGTCTTCATTGTATTTTTCTTAATGTTGTTTCAGTTGGTGATTTGGTGTTGAGCATGATGCTCGGATGCATCTGTTTATTTCCTTTACGTATTTTAGTTGTTATCCTTGATATTATAATTTTGATTTCCTGGGCTGAAATGTGAGACTTCTGGCATGTAAGAGCATAAATTTTGGATTCGTATGTTTCACTTCGCATAAATTATGGATCAAGCAAGAGATCTCACATTGTTCAATTCTCAATACACAAAAATAATGCAGAACACTAATGACCAAAATGGTGGACATTACGACTAGAAGACTGAGAATCCTACAAACACATCCGCTCGAGGCCTAGAGACCCGACGGTCTATCTGTTGGTTGATATGTTTATGTAGTCTTTAATTAGGTCACGCATGTACGTCACCTAGACCTATATGCATACGTCACCTAGACCTATAAATGGATCGTAGTTGGAGCAGATCGATCTACATTCGGATACGTAAGTAATATAAGTTTTTGATCCAAACCTGATCCGCTACCCGTCAGATGATTGATAACTTCAAATATGTATCGGTGGGTTAACGAATACCGGACTCATTAGTCTTATCTGTTTAATATCTAATATTCTTAAATCTAAGATATAATATTTTAGAATTTAGGTAGTTTAACATATGTGACAACAAAATAACTTATTCTTATATGTAGAACTTTAAGGAAAACTAAAAAGTCGTTTTTATTTTTTTTAATGCGAAGTCATATCTTTATTTGTGTATCTAAAACTTTTCAAGATTGTATTTGTAGGTTTAGAAAATAGAGTCTATCACCAAACAGTAAATCAATAATATTAATGCCGAACACATTTTATAGATCAATCAGAATTCAGAAATTCATGTTCTTAAGGACACAATTCATGCTTTGGATTGACAGAAAACTAAAATTAAAAACAAGCCAGATAATATGGAGTCTCTTTATTTCTGTATTATTCTTGCGCAGACAAAGACTTAACAAGGACTCCCTAGTTTCCTTGGTCTTTGTTTTTCTCTCCACCCTCTTGCTTAATCCAGTCCACGAAAGCATCAATGGTGCTCAAGTCAGCCCTGCGTTTTTTCTGGGTAAACTCTAGCAGAGTAGGCCAAGTAAAGTCTGGGTACAACCTCGGGCTATCAGCACTGATCAAACTTGCTGGTGCAGACACTACTCTGTCCTTGTGTGGAACGATAAAGAAAGCAAGAGATTTCCTTGCCGTTTTGTTATTTACCACAGCTCTATGCTTGCAGCTCTTGTAAATCCCATTGCACAGAGCCTGAAAGTTGACATCATTACGAAAATAGTGTGTAGATAATTAGAGGCTAGCTCTAAGGAAATAGTGTGGAGGTTTGAAGTTGATCACATACGTAAAATTTACATTGTTCTTTACTACTAATATCAACGAAGCCTAGTCAGATAGTAACACCCAAGCTAAAGAGATCCATAGACCTAATTGAGACATTCCGAACGATTACCTAAACAATGTGGCTAATCTGATCAAGACAACAATTCTTGAGGGGTCAAGGTGAACTGGGTGAAGGCAATTTAAGTGTAATTATACGAGCAATATATACCTCTTCTATGTATATTATTTTGCAACATATTCAATTAATTAATAGAATTAACTCACCATAAAAGTATCACCAACGTTGATAACAAAAGAACCAGGAACAGGAGTGACAGTGTGCCACTTCTCATCGACAAACACTTCAAGGCCCCCGACTTGATCCTGATGAAGGATTGTCACAGAAGTGGGATCACGATGAGGTCCAGTTCCCAGTGTTAAGTCTGGTTTTTGGCAGAATGGATAGTAGTTCCACCTTAGGATCGCTTCGTTTCCTTTGTAGAATTCTTTGAAGTACTCCCGCCCAACTCCCAAGCTCAGTCCCAGTAGCTCCAATACCCCATTGCCTACTTTGTTCACCACTTCCGAGTATTCTTGGTAGAACGTCCTACAAAGACCAACACATAAGTAAAAGCAATGACCACAATGTATCTTAATTAAGGTCTCAAAATAAGAGTATATCAACAGATCCATCAGAAGAATTTCGACATTGCTGAAAGCTAAATGAAAATTATAGGGGAGTCAACTAAAATGCACTAAATCTAATTATTGGAAAGAAGAGAATTAACACATTAAGAGAAAATATTGGAGATGTATTGTATTTTTTTTTTTTTTTTTGAGAAACGGAGATGTATTGTATTTGACATCTAGAATTTGGGAAAATCGTCTATTTTACAGACCTTGGTATGAGATTTCGCTGACATTTTTTCCTTCTCTACGTACAGTCTAAATTTCTTGGGATGTGGTAATTTATCATTAATCTGGTAATTTTTGATAGATAGATGTAGATCATGTAAGATGAATATATGACATCACAGTATAGACAATTAGACCTATCAGGAGGTGGGATCAGAGTGTGTTATTACCCCATTTCTCTGAAATCTTCACCCAACACATTCACAAAGTAGTCCTCGACGATTGTTGAGCACTGGCTCTCAGATGAATACCTGACACTAAGTGTCTCTTTCCATGGAAGCTTGGAGTTAAACCTGCCGGTGAAGCTGCTAGTGTAACCCCAACTGTCTCCAACCTTCCTCTGAGCCCTTTGCTTCTCCGAGAGCTTCATCCCAAAGAAGACATCAAAGTAGTCATGAGCTTTAGCAGCGAGCTCCGGATCAACTCCGTGGTTCACAATGAGGAAGAATCCATGCTTCTTGCATGACTCGTCGACTGCACGAATCGACTCTGCAACGATTGATGGATCGCCACTGAGGAAGCCGTTGAGGTCGATGGCCGGAGCCTGAAGGTCTGGCAAGTCGGAACCAGGCTTCTCGTCGTCCGGCCATATGAAAGGGGAAGGGATGTTGGATTGGTACTGAATGACTTCGGTGTCGAAAACTACTGGGGTAGTTTGCTGAGGCATGGTTTAGGGTTTTCTGTTTGCAAAGGAGAGACTCAGAGACAAAGAGATGATTTGTTTCTGAAGAAGGGCCAGACCTTGCAGAGCTTATAAGGAAGATGATGGTGGGGAGATAAGGCCGCAGATATCTCGTTTCATTTGTAGAACATTCAGAGGGTGTTTTACAAGTGTAGCATAGGTGTCTTACAGGTATGATATTAATTGCAGGATCCATGCATGAAGCACACTTGTAGTTTGTTGTGAGAATTTAAATCATCTTTAACGCATACAACCCTAAAAAGGAAGCACAGGAACGCAGGAGAATAGTCCATCCATGGAAATTAATCCACCAGAGGTTAATTGATTCATGCTAATTATAACAGAGGGCCTGATTAATGTACAGATAATATATGAGGTAATTAAAGGTTGCAAGTGCTGAACAACCTTTCCTTCTTTACATTTTACAGTACATACACATATACACATTTGAATTCAAATCAGCTTTCCAAATTAATTTTGCCAAAGTGCTGAAAAACCTTTCCTTCTTTAAATAAATTTACATTACATAGACGTCATGAATTCAAATTATCTTTCAAAATTTTGCCATTTATATTATGTAGCCTCTTAAATAATTTTCTTTTTGGTATGTGGTCACCTCTAAATTTTATGGATATTTAGAGAAATATATTTGGCACTTAAATTTATTTAATAATTAAGATGTAATCCACTGACCACTAGATTTAGACCGCCGATAATAAAATGTTAATGCTCATAAGGCTAGGAATATATGAAGGCTGAATGTACCGGGGATAAGGTTGGAATGTAATTGTTTAAAATAATAATAATAATAAAAATAAATACTACAATACGTACATGGAGATAGATATCTAAAACACAATTTATTTATTTTATAAATACGTAACAGTATGTATATTTAAGAGAAGTTTTTAGCTTATTAGCTATAGAAACATCTTAACTTTGGTTTTAATATATATCATCCATTGACAGTAAAGTAATTACTGGAATACGAAAGATGATTCATTAAAAGTCCGATAATCACAATCCAATCATAAATTTGTATTACAAAATAAATACGTACGTGATCAAGCTGATTCAATCTGTAGGCCAAGAAACTAAAAAGTCTTTAACGATACTGTGTTTATCCTATCAAAACAAGCATGAGTAACGTATAAGGCGAAACCTGCAAATGAGCATTGGAAAAACTAAAAAAACAAATGCGACAAAGTACACAAAGAGATGCAAGCGACATCAAATGCATTAACAAGAAATCATCAGAGTGCGACCTCGCAATACCTTCCGGGAGAACAAATTAAGAAATATGCAGGATAATGCATGTTTTTAGGTTTGCATATATGAAAGAGCGGGATATAAAAAGCTTGAAAGCCCTTGACATAAGAGTTTCTAATGCAGTACTCTTTATCTATTCTGAAGATCATAATCAAGACTACAATGGTCTTTATAAATGAATCTATTTTAGTATCATTAGCTAAACTGCTCTCTATGTAAATTAAGAGCAACATCCAAGGCATCGTTTTAAATGTGAAGAAAATAAAATTATAGAAGTTCTGATCCTTTGTAACTCATGATTTTTTCAATTTTTGTGTATTTATGTATTTCTTTTTCTAAATTTTACCCTGACAATTTTGTTGATGTTTTTGTGTTTGTGGTGGCTGATGAAGGAAAAACTGCTTCAAAGGCACGTAAGTGTTTACGTTGTCTTTTAGACTTTATTTACCCCACAACTAGTGTGCAAGGGGGTTTGATCAAATAAGCCTTTAGGATACAATGAAGCCTAGCTCTTGCTATTGTTGTTCTTCGTTTTGCACTCACGAAGACTAACCTTACACTTAATGAAAGGTTTACAAAAAACTCAAGGTTGCTAGAAACTATAACTGCAGTTTTATAGTTTCTAGATTTTTGCTGGTGTAAAGAAAATGTAGATGGAGGTTTTAGGAGAGAAAAACAGATTTCCTAATATCTAAATATGCAAAAGAACTTATTCTTATATATAGAAGTAGTTATGCCTTTTCAAAATACTGTCAAACCTCTTCAATTTGTATAATAACCTCTTCAGCAAGAGTTATATGTAAGTGTCAACTGTTAAGCACAACTGTTTAGTTTGAATTTGAGTTCAAACGGAAATACACAATAGCAACATATATGCCTCTTCATTACATACTGATATGCCTTTTTAACATATACATGCCTCTTGGTTCTATACATCTAACATTTCATAATTCTTATGTTTACTTTATAATTTAAAAATCTCTCTAACAATCCTCCACCATTTTCAAAATATAAAAGTATATAGAATACATAAATAAGTTTCAAAAATATTTTGGAAAATCCTTGAGCAGATAACTTGGAAAACTTAATGCATAAACTAAGGTGTCTTGTGGACTTGAACCTTAGCTTAGTGAAAATACATCAAAGTTAAATCAGAATGTCGAAGTAGCTTTGCTTTGAACTTGCGATTCTATTGTGACTTAACCGGACATATCTCACACATTAATCTTCTACTTCTTTAGAGTGTTTTACAAACCGACACGTGGATTGGCCTTGTGTCTTGTATCATTTTCATGAGTGCTCTAGAAACTAGTCCAAGTCGCATAGAAGGTGGCACCACCTTCGACACTCATATAGGTAAGCATGTAGTACCCCTATAACTAAAGTACTTTCCATCATGCCTATTAAGAGTTTTAAAAACTCAACCTTCACCATTCATTATAGGTACCAAGCACTTTTAAACCTTGGATGGATATCATATATGTAATACCCTAGACTTTTATTTTATTTTCCTTGTATTATTTCCATATTTAATGAAGGATTATTTATGGAAATTCTCTAGTTTGTGCAAAGTTGAAGTTTCGGAAGTATTTTGAAGGTACTTTGACTTTTAAGAGGCCCAAAAGTTGATTTTATTTTCCGTAAGTTATTTTCGAAAACTTCCTTCATGAAAGTTGTAGAGCTTGTCAATACAAGTTTGTAGACATGTGGCATGCCCGAAACGGAGGTAGTATGAGAAAGTTATGGTTAGAAGAAGTTAATTTCCGGGTTTGGAAACTGTATAAATAGAAAAATGTGGGGGGGGGGGGTTATTTTTGGAAACCTAAAATCGGAATTCACTTTCTCTCTCCTCTCTCCCGACCTCCTCCGACCTCCATCTTCTCCAATCATTTTCTTCCTCCTCCGGCCACCAAATTGGACTCCGCCGGTTCTGTTGGGTCGGCATGGGTCTCTTCTCCACTTCTGGGGCAGCCTTGCTCGCCGTCGCGCCGCCATGGAGCGGCAGAGTTGCTGTTGTATCGCCGGAAAACCGGTAATTTCGGCGGCGTTTCGGGCGAGGGTTAGGTGAGTCTTGCTCATTTCCTTCCTTTAGTGATGTTTATACGTGTTTGGTGATCTGAAAACCAAGTTTTGGTGTCGGTTTTGCAGCTTTTGTTTTTGGTTTTATTTTGGATTTTCGGGGCGTTTTCCGGCCTATCCCCGCTGAACCAGTCAAAACTCCAGGTATTAAAGTTGTTCACCATACTTCAATCTACAAGTTTCATGTTGTGAGTTTCTCCTAATTCGGAAGTTTTGGGGTGGCGCGTGGCGGCGCGTCCGGCTGAGTTGTGGCCTTAGTTTCCTGTGGTTAGCTTGTCCTTGCTGCTGTGATCATTTTGGGTGATAGTTTGGTTAAGTTTGAGCAAGGTTGGCATGTTAGGACTTAAGTTTATTTGTTTTGGCTTGGTGGAGTTTGAGTTTAGGTTTTGAAGTTTTGAGGCAGGTCAATTGTGTCGTTGAGTTCAATGACCTTGGGAAATTGTTCTTCCTTGAGCTAAGGGTTAGTTTGAGGGTATTGTGTTATCCTTTAGTATTTTGGTTTCTAAGGTTATTAATTGTGCGATTTTAGGTGAATTGTGAATTTGTGTTGGCTTGCCTTCATTGTGTTGGGGGCTTCGCAGCGAGATTTCAAGGTGAGTAAATTTCACTAAGGTTCACTCTTGAAACAAATTTTATTATGGTTATGTGATGATGATAATGATTATGATGTTTAAATTAATACTATGCTTTTAATTGTTTTAAAATATTTGAGCTTGATCGTCAACGGCTCATAGATAAGATAAAACAAGTTTTCCTAATTATTGATGAGTTATTCATGTGGAATAATATTTTTATTGTTCATATAATTATATCCTTGTGAAAGATATAATCATAAGATGTGATCTTGTGTTATGATTGATTTGTTGGATAAATAGCATAGCCGGGTTCCAAGCCTTTAATCAGGTAATTGGTTGCGGTTAAGATGCTATTTATCATTTTTATGTTTTGATATTAAATAGCCAAACCGAGTTCTAAGCCTTTAATCGGGTGATTGGTTGTGGTTTTGATGCTATATATCACTTTTATGTTTTGATATTGGACAGTCAAGCCGGGTTCCAAGCCTTTGGCCGGGTGATTGGTTGCGGTTAGGAATAGAGCTCTAGTCCGTCTGTCAATGTACTGCATGGGGGGTACCTTATCGTATCTGGGTCCCATGAGTACACAATTGTGTTGTTGTAGGTCATGAGAGATATTTCATAAATATCTGGGACTCATGGGTTCAGGTTAATTGAAAGAGTGTTGGATTTGAGGATTTATTCAATGATATAATTGCTTTTGTGAAATATCTAGGTGTGAGAAATGTTGTTTTAATTTTGAGTTTACTCATACGGGCTTTTTAGCTTACCAGGTTTGTTATTTTACAATCCCGGTACACCAATTATTGGTGTAGGGGTTAGACCTGCATGTGATGATCAACAGGGTTGAGGTGGAGACTTAGCACTAGGATTATATTTGGCTTTTGACGTACTCTGTATAGTTTTGATAATTAGGTAGATAATATTAAGCTCATGAGGTTGTTCTCATGTTCTTGTATTTCAAGTTTATGTAAATAAGGAAGTGTAATATTTAACTCAGTGATGAGTTGTATGATATTACTTTTCCGCCAGTGAGTTCTAGTTGGTTGTTTTGTTATTATAATAGATTGAGATATTTATATTTGAGTTAGATCACGCCTCAATTTTTGAAATTTATCTCTCGAAAATTGGGGTGTGACAATATATATATGTATATGTATACAAATATAAAATCAATTTATATTAGTGCTTGCAATCACTACATATGATGTACTTTACTCATTGAACTCAAGAACTCAAGAACTTGATGTTTCAAGTGTTGAGTTGAGTTTCCATCATTGGTGATTATTAGAAGTGGACTTTAACCCCATCCCCTTTGATGTTTTTCACACCAAATCCCTTGCAAGTCCTTTTGTTAATGGATCAGCCAAGTTATGACATGACCTTACAAAATCAATGGTTATTACACCATTAGTTATTAGTTGCCTCATAGAGCTGTGTCTCAAGCCAATATCCCTTGATTTGCCATTATATGTTTGACAATAGTCCTTTGATAATGTTGCTTGGCTATCACAATGAATAGAGATCAGAGACATTGGCTTAGGCCATATTGATATCTCTATTAATAAGTTTCGCAGCCATTCTGCTTCTTTACTACATGAAGCCAAACACTACCAGGACAAGTACTTTAGCCGACGAAAAATTTTCGTCGGCCTGTTAAAAAAATTCGTCGGCTAAGGTCTTAGCCGACGAAGGTTCGTCGGCTATAGTGTCGTCGGGAAAGGGTCGTCTGTAATGACTTTAGCCGACGAGACAAAAAATTTCGTCGGCTATAGTATGACTATAGCCGACGAAATAATATCGTCTGCTATAGTCCAACCTTTAGCCGACGACATTATTTCGTCGGCTATAGTCATACTATAGCCCACGACATTATTTCGTCTGCTAAAGTATGCACTATAGCCGACGACATTATTTCGTCGGCTAAAGTATGCACTATAGCCGACGAATAATTCATCGGCTATAGTCCATACCTTAGCTGACGACATTTTGTGTCGTCGGTTATCTTCCAAACTTTAGCCGACGAATAATTTAAAATATTCGTCGGCTAAAGTTTGTAATAAAAAAAATATAAAACATCTATGGCCGACGAAATATAGTATTTTTCGTCGGCTTTATAGGCATTTAGCCGACGAATTAAAGCATATTTCGTCGGCTAAACCTTTTTTTAAAAATAAAAAAAACTTTAGCCGACGAATTAAGGCTTTTTTCGTCGGCTATAAGTGCATTCCAGTAAAAAAAAAACCCCGAAATTTCTGAATTACCATTCCAAGCAAGCTGCAAAAGAATATATGAACTACATAAAAGTATCAATTACATAAAAGTATATATCAACTACGTAAAGTCTATATCGTCTAAATTAAAGTCATCTTCTGGGGGCTGCTGCGGAGGTTGCGGCGGCTGGGGTAGCGTCATGGGCGGAGGCATGGGCGGAGTTGGAAGTCCCTGAATCTGGGCAGCTGCAAAGTCCTGCAAGTACTGGAACATCTGCTGCTGCTGGGCCTGCTGGATGGCATGTAACTCGGCAACATAGACTGCCTGTGCGGCATTAAAGGCTGCCTGCGAGGCAATATAGGCTGCCTGCGAGGCAATATAGGCTGCCTGCGAGGCAGCCTGAGCAGCTTGAGCAGCTTGCTGTTCTCGTAGTCTCTGAACTTCCGACTCTAGCTGAGTCGTCCTATTGATCGTGGACGTGGTGCTGCGCTACTGGTCGAGGCTGCCTTTCGTTGAAATCCTGGAGTGCTCTTCAGGACCCCCTCGCCTCTCTTTCCTAGACCTCGGCAGTAGAAGTTGTTTCCTCTCGGTGGGAAGGCTGTTCCCATGATCCTCGCCCCAATCGTCGGATCCGAAGTGTCGATCCGGGACATGGCTTCGGACATCTCTTCCTCCTGCGTGTCCGGCCATGCCTCCCTCACTACGGTACTCATGACCTCGTCACTAGCCTCCCTCACCCTCGCCTATATGGATAGGAAAAAAATTATTAATTAAAATTTTTACATAAATTTAAAAATTTAAAAACGTAAGGTGACTTACAATATTCTCCTGGGAGTCAGGATATGCCTTCTCGTACGTATAGACGTATGTGTTGACTTCTGGATGTTCCTTGGCCGCCTCGTCCATGAAGATACCGAACGGTCTAGAACCGGCATGATGGTTCCTTGTGTTGCGCTGCCGGTTCTGAGCGTTCACCCGGGAAACCGCCTTCAAAGAAAAAAGTAAACTATTAGTAGAATATTTTAAAACGCACGTACTTATTTTTAAATTAACTAACTAATTTATTTAAATACCTGTTTACAAGGGTTGTTGAATTCTGATGTCAGAAGCCAACGCCACTCGTACTCCCTGTACTGGAACTCAGCAGGGGTACCAGAACGTGCGTTCCCGTGCGTAGTCCAATGGGTCTGCAGCTCGTTGTTCCACTTCTTGTACCTACAGATACAACAAAAATATTAGAAATATTATTAATATCACATACAATTTTGTTTTTCATTAACTTCCCAACGTACCTTCCCCCATGCACAACGTCGGCCCAGCTGTCCCTCAGGTGCTCGGGAACCTCAAACCACACCTGCATTTAACCGTTTATTATTAGTTTAGCTTTTCGAGAAATCAACAATTTAATACATAATATTATTTTGTAAACTCACCGACATCGCGTTGTGGACCATGTCCTTAACCTCCTGCGGGACCTCGCCCCAGTCGGACCACAACATAGGGACTCTATCCCTAATGAGAGCACCCACGCGGCCGGAGTACGTCCTCGACTTCCCGCCCGATACTGCGTGGCCATCCCCGTCAGTATCGATGGGGATCCTCTCCATGGTACTCACCATCTTCTCGAGAGCTTTCCCTGTGACGGGGCCTCTCTTCTTCTTTGTGCCTATGACATGATTCGGCCAAATTGATTATTAAAATATATATGACCCTTTAAAAGTAATCATGCATCACTGATTACCTGAGGAGCTCGCGACGGATTCCGGCTCTGTCGCCGATGATGATACCCTCGCAGAAATAAGAGGCGTATCAAAAGGCAGGAACCGGTACGCCGCTGATGGAGCCACTGGCGGGGGCAGTGGATAAATCGGCGTCCCTGAGCCATCGACTACAGGTAACGCCGGTATCATCCGCGGAAGGAACAGATGAGGCGGCGGCATCTGTACCCCAGATGACCCACTATCCGAAGAAGTAGGACCCGGAGTGGGCGCCCAGTGTATCTCGGGCATACGAGGCGCAGACACCTCCGTCTGAGGCCACAAGGGCCTCGGGGAACGAGGGACGGCCGCCTACCTCGATGAAAGGGGCACCTCCGGCGCCGTCTCCAGAAGGCTCGCACGTCTGGCTGTCATCTGGCCCTGAAACGTCGTTTGAGGGTTGCTAGAGGTTCCCTCAGACGATTCGGACCTTTGGCCCTTCGAACTCTTCTTCGATCGAAAAAAGCCGCTCATCCTATTTAAAATATTAATCTAAGGCTTTAGATTATTTTGTCTTTATTTTATAAAAAATTATACATGTTTAAAATTATACTTATTCAATAAATAGAAACACATACCAATATATATATATATATATATATATTTTACTTACATAACAATATTATATATATCAACATCATCATAAATTAACTAACATATCATAAAACTAAATGCGAAATCAAAAATAAATTAACACATATATTCAAAAATAAACACATAAACTAACATAATTAAATTAACACATAATTAAATTAACATAAATTAAATTAAGACAAATTAAACCAAACGATAACAATGAGCATCAATTTATCAACAACAACAAAATTAAGCACCAATATATCAACAACAACAAAATTAAGCACCGAACCTGAGAATAGGGCGGGAGGGCGGGAGGAGGGCGGGAGGAGGGCGGAGGGCAGGGAGGAGGGATGGAGGAGACCGGGAGGCAGGGAGGAGGGAGGAGGCGGCGACGGGAGAGGGAGGGAGGAGGGAGGAGGGAAAAACTGCGGAAATGAGGGAGGAGGCTAGGGTTTCGCAATTAAAACCCGAAGACTTTAGCCGACGAAATAATTTGTTCGTCGGCTAAAGATTAAAATTTCGTCGGCTATACCTAAATTCGTCGGCTAAACCTTTGAAATTCGTCGGCTAAACCTTTGAAATTCGTCGGCTAAAAGTATTTTTATACATTTGGCATGTTGTGATTATGATGATCAAACTTGAGAAACAGAAATCCGGCCGTCAGATCTGACCATCATGATAAAATACATGTATGGGAAAAAATTCAACTTGATCCGTAAAGAATAAGGGCTCAATCCGGACGGTCAATCTCGTAAGTCAAACCCCTAAACGCACGGAAAAGGTCGTTCGACCGTCTAAATTACGTATTTTGGCCGGACCTCCAACTGAAAATAGTTTTAAATCGATGACACGCAACAAGTCGTATAAAAATTTTAAGCAAAATAACCACCGAACCCGGGGCTACCCATAGGGAGAAAGAATTGAAAATTTCATTGACCGCAACTACCGGCACCGAGACATGACCGGAATACCGTGATTTTTCAACCGTAGACGTATTTCACCATTCTAGTCATGTCTTATTTCACGACTTTTTTACGTTTGAAGGTTCTACGTATAGTTTGTTTTTGAAACGGAACATTTACATAACACTTGGTAAAAATGTTATACAACATTAGTACGCATGTTGTGCTCGTGATGATCAAACTTGAGAAACACAAATCCGGCCATCAGATCTGACCATCATGATAAAATACATGTATGGGAAAAAATTTAACTTGATCCGAAAAGAATAAGGGCTCGATCCGGACGGTCAATCTCGTAAGTCAAACCCCTAAACGCACGGAAAAGGTCGTTCGACCGTCTAAATTACGTATTTTGGCCGGACCTCCAACTGAAAATAGTTTTAAATCGATGACACGCAACAAGTCGTATAAAAATTTTACACAAAATAACCACCGAACATAGGGCTGTAGTAGGTAATAGAAATATTTTAGGGTTTAGCCGACGAATACCCTAACGTATTCGTCGGCTATAGTATGTAATTAAAAAATTAAAAAAATAACTATAGCCGACGAAATATTAGGTTATTCGTCGGCAAAAACCATATTAGCCGACGAATCACAGTGTATTTCATCGGCTAAAGTGTGTAATAAAAAAAATAAAAAATACCTATGGCCGACGAAATTAAGACTTTCAAGCCTGTCTATATGCTTCTAAGCCTCCCCGTCAGCAGGGTGTATAAGGGTATCTTCGTCATGCAATTCCCTATCAGCGTGCCATCTCATCGCTTCGGCTGTGTGTGAAGATATGTACAATCGCTCCAACCTATCCGTCAAAGGGAAATACCGAAGTACCTTTACAGGTTTCTTTTTGCTTGCAGGAGTCACCTTATATCTGTCAGTGTGACATACCGGACATGCGTCAAGGCCACCAAGGTCATTCCCTTCTGGATCTTTACCCCAAAAGAGAACGCAGTCATATCTGCATGCATGGATCTTGATGTAGGAAAGCCCAAGATCTTTCAGGATACATCGGACCTTCCGATGAGTGGTAGGAAGACGATGACTGTTGGGCAGCATCGAAGCAGTGTACTGTAGATACTCATCAACAGCATTCACGGTCGATTTTGTCTCAACTTTAATCTTCATTACGTCCATCACACTTTCAAGAACGGTCTTCTGACAACCGGGGTACACAGGGGTCTGTTGGAAAGCAAGCAGTTTGTTGTACTTTTCAATACCAGCAGTGTTCACAGCTCTAGGGAAGGGCTGCACCGGGTCAGGCATATACTGTCCTTGAGCGCATACACCGCTCTCATAAGGAAACATGTCGTTGATGAATGTCGTTGTTGGATCGTTGGATGTACTAGCACTGCCCGTCTCGGAAAATTGGCCATGATCATGCGGACCCCCTGATGATGTTTCACCGTGATATAACCAACATGTGTACTTCTCCCAAAACCCGTTACTCCTCAGGTGCTGCCATACTTTGTCAATGGGAAATCGATACATATCGCTGCGACACTGACATTTTGTGCACGGGCAATAGAAAATTGTATTCCCGTTAGCATTATCCAGCGCATATTCTAAAAAACTCATAACTCCTGCACCGTATCTTTTGTCCCATTTTGAAAGCGAAATCCAACTCTTATTCATATCCTGAAAATATAACAAAATATATATATATTTATAACGCTACTGGCTAATTATTAATAAAATTTCATGCCATATATAAAATCTCAATTCATTTAGTATATATTCTACGTACGTACTACAACTAATTAATTACAAAAGTATCATCATGAACTCATATATATCATCAATAACTGCATACCATATAGCATCTATGGCCGACGAATTAAGGCTTTTTTTGTCGGCAAACAACATCTTAGCCGACGAATTATAGTATATTTCGTCGGCTAAAGTAAAAAAACAAGGAAAAAAAAAACAGACGATATTCATAAACCATACATTTAAAAAACCCTGTTCATCATGTATCACCAAAATCTCATATATTCATAACTGAAATATGAATTTAACATGTGTAAACTATAAAGGAAAAAGTCTTTGAAAAATTATACAAATTAATCGGAATCATACATTAAAACTAAGGCTCGTAATCGGAATCATCCGATGAGTCTTCTTCGGTGTCAGAATTAATGTCTGGTAATATATGTATTTCCTCATCGCCAGAGTCTTCGTCTGACTCTTGATTTGGATCAACATCAACAAGCCTTGGCTCTTCATCACGAATTCGCACCGAATGACCCGCTTTAAAATTATTAAGGCGAATGGTAGAGGAGTTAGGAATACCTATTGCGTTGGGCTCTTGATACGCAACATCTTCTTCCTCGTCTTCGGCCTCTCCAAGTGTAGCCGCCCGATAAATGTTTCGAGTGTGCACAAGGTTGACTACTTTCCACGCGTCACCCTTAGCAAGGTCATCAAGATAAAACACTTGTTTTACCGATGTGGCAAAAACGAAGGGGTCATCCTCGTAAGAACTTGTAGCAGTGTTCACCGATAATATTCCGTACTGATCGGTCTTCATGCTCTGCGGTCTAGTATCAAACCATCTACACTTGAAGAGGTGCACTGTCATGCCTTCACCGTAAACGAGTTCCACCACTGAATCAAGAACACCGTAATAGTCAACTCCATTCCGCCCACCATGTGCCATGACCCCAGAATTCTGTGTTCTCTTTCTGCTGTCTCTTTGGTCGCATATGAATTGCACGCCATTCACCTTGCACATCGGATAAACTCTTGAGACTATCGGCTTCATGGCTAGAAGTCTTAGTTCGTGCGACCAATTTGGGTGACCATCAGATTGAATATGGTTCATCTGCAACCAACCATCTCAACTGTAAATATGGATAATTATGCAATAAACATAAACCCGTAGAGAAAAATTAAATTACGTACCCAACCGCCAAAATAATCTGCGAACTCCCTGTTGTGGTACTCGAGATCACCTTGAATGTTGGGATGATTGAGATGGATGTCTTTCCAGTATTCAACTTCTGGACAGTTAATCAATACCCACCAGTGGGCAATGACTAGCTCATGCGGTTGCAACTTGTAGGAGTCTGGCAAAATTCCATACACTTCAACATCACTGGAGACTATGGAAAGATTGAACTTCGGTACATCTACCGGCATGGTTTGCGGAGTTTCCTTCAACGCTCCTAAATACAACTTCATGTAGGTGACGCACTCGTGCGCAATATATGCTTCAGCTATACATCCTTCAGGAGCGGATTTATTAGCCACATAATCTTTGTAGTCTCCAAGTTGCCTGTAAATCAAGTTGCAAAATGTTATGATTATTGAACATGTATATGTATTGAGGAATTCATGAAAGTAAAAAACGTACCTTTCCATGGGATACATCCAAGTGTAGTGTACTGGACCGGTAAGCAACAATTGCTCGGGAAGATGGATCATCAGGTGAGGCATGATGTCAAAAAAATTTGGAGGAAATATCCTCTCAAATTTACACATGATATAAATGATGTCCATTTGCATTTCCCGGAGGTCATATCGAGACACTTACCGTGTGCATAACTTCTGGAAAAACCTTCCCAACGCTACTAACGGCTCCACCACCTGACGGGGAAGGAACGGTCGAATGAAAACAGGGAAGAGACGTTGCAGCAGGATATGACAGTCATGACTCTTCAACCCGTACATCTTATTGTCCCGGAAGTTCACACACCGGGCAATATTTCTTGCATAGCCTGAAGGATACTTCACACAACTCATCCACCTGAAAATTAGGTTCTTCTGGTCAGGCTTCACGGTGTAAGGAGCTTGAGGCATTTTTTTCTTCCCTTCTTTCAACCACAAATGTCTTCTTATTCCGCATTTTTTTAGATCAATGCGTGCCTTAGGACCGTCTTTCGTCTTCCCCTCCAAATTCAACACTGTGCCCACCACACTGTCGCACACATTCTTTTCTATGTGCATCACATCCAGGTAGTGCCTGATCAACAACTTACTCCAGTATGGGAGTTCCCAGAATATGCTCTTATGTGTCCAGAATTTGTACCTGTCGGGTCTTTCAGGTATAGCCGCCACAATGTTGGGATGATTGCTGAGCTGCCCAAAATCGTACTCATTAAGCACCGCTAAAATGTCTTCCCCCGTCCATCTTCTGGGAGGCACGCCGTGTTCTACGGTCCCATCAAATGCCTTTTCATCGAACCGCCATTCGTGATCATATGGAAGGAAAGCACGGTGACCCAATCTGCATATCTTGTTGCAATGACTGCTGCTCCCCTCATCGCTAAGGCACTCTGGACAAGCCTTGTATCCCCTAACAACGTTGCCCGACAACATCCCACGGGCAGGAAAATCACTGATGGTGCCAACAACCATGACATGCATCTGGAACATCTCGTGCGTGTACTTGTCATAAGTGGGATGACCAACGTCCCACAAAAATTTAAGCTCTTCAATCAAAGGTCTCAAGTACACATCGAGACACTTCCCCGGATAACCGGGCCCCGGAATCAACAAACTCAACATATTGTACTCCTTCTTCATGCACATCCATGGGGGAAGGTTGTACGGTACCAAAATCACCGGCCATATACTGTATTGCAGACTCATGTTCCCAAAAGGGTTGAACCCGTCGGATGAGAGCCCGAGCCTCACATTTCGGACCTCTGACGCAAATTGAGGAAACTCCCTGTCTATATGCTTCCAAGCCTCCCCGTCAGCAGGGTGTATAAGGGTATCTTCGTCATGCAATTCCCTATCAGCGTGCCATCTCATCGCTTCGGCCGTGTGTGAAGACATGTACAACCGCTCCAACCTATCCGTCAAAGGGAAATACCGAAGTACCTTTACAGGTTTCCTGTTGCCTGCAGGAGTCAGCTTATATCTGTCAGTGTGACATACCGGACATGCGTCAAGGCCACCAAGGTCATTCCCTTCTGGATCTTTACCCCAAAAGAGAACGCAGTCATATCTGCATGCATGGATCTTGATGTAGGAAAGCCCAAGATCTTTCAGGATACATCGGACCTTCCGATGAGTGGTAGGAAGACGATGATCGTTGGGCAGCATCGAAGCAGTGTACTGTAGATACTCATCAACAGCCTTCACGGTCGATTTTGTCTCAACTTTAATCCTCATTACGTCCATCACACTTTCAAGAACGGTCTTCTGACAACCGGGGTACACAGGGGTCTGTTGGAAAGCAAGCAGTTTGTTGTACTTTTCAATACCAGCAGTGTTCACAGCTCTAGGGAAGGGCTGCACCGGGTCAGGCATATACTGTCCTTGAGCGCATACACCGCTCTCATAAGGAAACATGTCGTTGATGAATGTCGTTGTTGGATCGTTGGATGTACTAGCACTGCCCGTCTCGGAAAATTGGCCATGATCATGCGGACCCCCTGATGATGTTTCACCGTGATATAACCAACATGTGTACTTCTCCCAAAACCCGTTACTCCTCAGGTGCTGCCATACTTTGTCAATGGGAAATCGATACATATCGCTGCGACACTGACATTTCGTGCACGGGCAATAGAAAATTGTATTCCCGTTAGCATTATCCATCGCATATTCTAGAAAACTCATAACTCCTGCACCGTATCTTTTGTCCCATTTTGGAAGCGAAATCCAACTCTTATCCATATCCTGAAAATATAACAAAATATATATATATTTATAACGATGCTAGCTAATTATTAATAAAATTTCATGCCATATATAAAATCTCAATTCATTTAGTATATATATATTCTACGTACGTACTACAACTAATTAATTACAAAATTATAATTATGAACTCATATATATCATCAACAACTTCATACCATATCAACACAATAATATTATAAATTAATATTAACATATATATATATATCTACTATTTATTAACAACAAATTAATTCATATATATTATCAATTCAAATCATCAACAAAATCGATCAACACATATATATATATATACATCCAACGTACTCAAAATTAATCAACTCAATCACAATCAAAATCAATAAACTCAATTAATCACACTAATTAAAATCGATCAACTCAAATAAAACTCAATTAATCAACATATATATACATATACGTACCTATATATGGCTCCACAAACTGATTATGGACAGATTTCGACAACACCCAAACTTTTTCTCCCCTTTTTTCTTCTCCCGTTTTTTTTCCCGTTTTTTTCGAAATGAGCTGCTGCTGCCCAGATCCGCAAATATAAAGCACTTTAGCCGACGACTATGAATTTCGTCGGCTAAACTTTTAAATATTTCGTCGGCCATGGTTTGTGAACTTTAGCCGACGAAATAAATTCTTTAGCCGACGAAAGTTTTTTTCGTCGGCTAAAGTTTGCCATAGCCGACGAAAATTTAAAATAGCCGGCGAAAGAAAATTTCGTCGGCTAAAGTGGACATCATAGCTGACGAAAATTTACCTTAGCCGACGAAAGAAAATTTCGTCGGCTAAAGCCCACTATAGCCGACGAAAAAATTCTTCGTCGGCCTGGTTTTTTTTTTTTCGTCGGCTATAACTTTTCTTCTGGTAGTGAAAGCTATAAATTCTGCTGTCATGGTGGAATATGTAATATATGATTGTTTCTTTGAACCCCAAGAAATGGCTCCTCCACCAAGAGAGAAGATCCAGCCAGTTGTGGACTTATGATTTTCATCATATGCTATCCAATTAGCATCAGTGTATCCTTCTAAAACTGCAGGATACCTACTGTATCGTATTCCATAATTAATGGTACCTTTCAAATACTTTAATACTCTGGAAGTTGCATTCCAATGTAATTGACCAGGATTATTAGTATACCTGCTAAGCTTGCCTATGGTAAAAGCTATGTCGGGTCTAGTACAAGACATGGTATACATTAGACATCCAATTACTTTAGAGTATTCTAACTGATCAATAGCTCCACTACTATTTGGATACAATTTTATGTTAGGATCATATGGTGTAGAAACTGATTTTGTATCAAAATGATTGAACTTTCTCAATATCTTTTCTATGTAATGTGATTGAGTTAACATCAAACCATTATTACATCTTTTAATTCTTATACCGAGGATAGCATCAGCTTCTCCCATGTCTTTCATATCAAAACTAGAAGATAAAAATCTCTTAGTTGATTCTATACTTTCTATGTCAGTTCCAAATATAAGCATGTCATCCACATATAAGCAAATAATTACACCCTTATTATTTTGGAACTTGCTGTATACACACTTATCAGATTCATGAATTCTAAATCCATTGGAGATTATAACTTTGTTGAACTTTTCATGCCATTGTTTAGGTGCTTTGTTTCAAACTATATAATGATTTAACTAGCTTGCACACTTTCTGTTCTTGTCCAGGCATGACAAATCCCTCAGGTTGATGCATATAAATCTCCTCTTCTAATTCACCGTTTAAGAAAGCGGTTTTCACATCCATTTGATGTATGTGAAACTTATAGATAGAAGCTAGAGCTATAAGCACCCTTATGGTCGAAATTCTAGCAACCTGAGCATAGGTATCAAAGTAATCTATGACTTCCTTTTGTGTAAATCCTTTGGCCACTAACATTGCTTTAAACTTATCAATAGTTCCATCTACTTTCATTTTATTTTTGAATATCCATTTACATCCTATTGGTTTTGAACCAGGAGGTAGATCAACCAATTTCCAGGTCTTGTTTCCAATGATAGAATCCATTTCATCATCAATAGCTTTCTTCCAAAAAGAAGCATCTTGTGATTTCATTGCTTCCTCATATGTGAGAGGATCAGACTCCATACTAGGAGAAACCATTGTTTGCCTCTTGTGTGAGTCTCTCGTACCTTCTACAAGGTACACAACAAAATCTGGTCCAAAGGATTTTTCTATCCTTCTTCTTTTGCTCCTTTGAATTTCAGTAGATTCATCAGACTCACTATGGAGTCTAGTTCTCCCAGATAACAATGATTCACTATCATTGTTTCTTGGCTGAACCTCCACCTTTTCATTGTTATTTCTAGATAAAGAAGTGAACTTATTTTCATAGAATTCGACATCTCTTGACTCTATTACAGTTGTAACTGATATACAATCTTTTGGTTCTATAACAAGGAATCTCTATATCCCTTGCTATGTTCTGCATATTGTCAGGACCTACCCCGGATTTCCCCTCGAAACCCGAGATAAACCTTGCGGGACCCACCTCAAGGAAAATTCTACCAAAATTCTTGGTAGAACCTCCTTTGAAAATGGGTAACCCTACTTGAAAGAAAAATCACCAAGTCCAACTCACAATAGTTCCCAAACAACATCCATAAATATAATCTCTCAAATAAACACAAACAAATGAATCTTTTTCATCAGCTCATAACATACTTAAACCATCCCATAATTATCAGAGCATCTACTAATTAGAAAATAAGATAAACAACACCATATGTTAAACTGGTAACCTATATGGGAAAACTGGATGAGGTGGGTATCTATGACACGCCTCCTATCCTCGCCGAACTGAACTCTGCAGACTGGGCATTTAAAAACGAAAGGCCCAGGGGAGAAGCATTTAAAACGTTAGAGTGAGTTGATAAAAATAATTAACAAAATATTGGAGCAATGAAAACAAATTTATGCTCTCCCATAATTTCCATTTAGAAAATACTTATGCATGCCACTCATGGAAATTCTCCATGAGTATTTACGAATTAAAATGATGAACCAATCTCATTGGTTCTCATTAATTACTAAAAATGGGGAAGATGTTTCACCATAACGATGAGCCTCTCAGGCTAGAGTCGGAGCCTCCCAGCTAAAATAGCGTCCCACGCTAAGCGCACTACTCACTTATTGTGAGTAGTCGCTAATAATGGCTAGCTAACCAGGCTATGATAGCGTCCCACGCTAAGTAGTCGCTAATAATAGTTAGCTAGCAATAATAATTATATATCAACCCTTTATGGTGAAATAAAAGAAATAACAAATATCCAGGACATCACTTCCCCAAAAATTAATAAAAAAATATTTAAGATGTCCCACATGTCATATAAAATGCTCAAGAGAGTTCCCAAAAATAAATGGAACTCATTACTCCAAGAAATTATAAAATCTCCAATATGCCTTTGAAAATTAAATAAACTTTATTGCATGCAAGGCATTCAAATCAAAGGTCCACTCACAGTGCTCGGCTATGCCTGCCGACGACCCGAGGCTTCCTCCAAATGATCCATCCTCACGGCCTGAACAATAATTAATATTAATTCTCATACGACATTAAAACTTCAATAAGTAATTTCATAAAATTAAGGGTCTAAAATCAATTTCTTCCTTGCCCATTTTCTCCATTTTTAATCCATTATAACTCAAAATTCACCACCAACACCGATAACAAAAAAAAATCAACCTTATACGCAATTTAAAACCGGCTAACCAAACTACCGATAATCCATCCTAATCACCGCCAAAATCCTTAACCATGGAAAAACCCCCAACAGTAACAAAACTCCTCCAAAAATTCCAAACTATACTTCATTAAACTCCTCTCCTTAATACCATCTTAAAAACATGAAAAACAGCCCCTAAAGGGTGGCGCCGCCGCCTGCTTCACCGGTAGCCGTTTTCTGGCGACTTCCTATGGCCACCAAATTTAAACAGCATAATCCTCTCATCATCCACAACAACTTCTATAACTAGCACTTAGTCCAATTCTAAGGCTATCTAGGATAATCAAACCGAACCATCCATAAAATCCCTAGAACTTCAATTATACAGTTCACTTTAACAAGATTGAATTAGACCGATTCCTTTTGAGGGATTACTCACCTTGATGAGGGCTACAAGTTGAGCTAAAAATCTTGGCTTATGGTGGCCGGAGGACGGAGCTCCGGCGAAGAGACAGTCGGCAGCGGGGAAGCGGATTTTTCCCGCTCGGCGGCGACCCGTGCACGATCTCCGGCCCAGGGAGAGAGAGAGGTGGTGGTGGGGGTCCAAACGGGACTGGTCCGACGGTCCCTGGCGGCCGGACGATGACTGGCGCGACTGGTTCTCCGGCGGGTCGGGGAGCGCTCGTCCGAGGGAGAGAGAGAAGAGAGGAGAGAGAGAGAGAGAGAGAGAGAGAGAGAGAGAGAGAGAGAGAGAGAGAGAGAACAGGGTTGGGCCTTTTTCCCACACCCGGTCCACTTAAAACCCCTAACCAAAATAACCCACTAAAATTTTTACCTCTATTTTACCAACACAAAAATTTCCATTTTAGAGGATAACTTTTCCATGCTAATTCTGATTTTAACACATAATATCTACAAACTTGTAATCACGTCACCTACAACTTTCATGAAGAAAGTTTTCCCAAATTCCAAACGGAAGAAAAAGTCAACTTTAAGGTCCTTAACAGTAAACAGTTACTTAATACGGTAAAAGACTAAAATAATACCAAAATAAATAACCGTAAAATAACTTAAGGACTGGGGTGTGACACATATCCTAAAAATATGCATTCAATTGCCTTATGTCCCAACTTCTTTATCTTTGGTTTAGGTAACCTAACTATGGCTCTACAGCCCCAAACTTTGAAGTAGTTTAAGTTAGGCTTTCTTTTGAACCATAATTCATAAGGTGTGACCTTTAAAGCTTTATTAGGCACCCTATTTAAGATATAACAAGCTATAAGCAAAGCTTCTCCCTAATAACCTTTGCTTAAATTAGAGTTATGAAGCATTGCATTTACCATCTCCACAAGGGTCCTATATATTTTTCCTTTCGGCAACTCCATTTTGCTGTGGAGTTTAGGCTATTGAAGTTTCATGTACAATACCTACTGATTCACAATATGAAAGAAAATGATACTCTCCTCCTCTATCTGATCGTAAATATTTTATTTTGCTGTCACATAAATTTTCAAGCTACTTCATTTTTATAAATCTGAAATTTATCTAGAACTTGATCTTTAGAGTGCATAAGATAGACATAACAGAATCTACTGAAATCATCTATGAAAGTCACAAAGTATTTCTTTCCTCTTCTAGTAGGTGTACTATGTATATCACAAACATCACTATGAATAATTTGCGGCAAAGTAGAGGTGATTTCTACCTTATTTGGAAAAGACTTTCTAGTTAGTTTTGTTTGCAAGCAAGTAACACATTTATCATGCATATCATTCACAAGCTTTAGAATTAAACCCAGATTTGCCATATTATCTAGTTTCCTAGTATTAACATGCATGTCCTAATCTATTACGCCATAAAGATAAAGAATCAAGCATGTAAACAGAAATAGTAGATACTTTATTAATATTGAGTTTGAACATTCCATCATACATATACCATTTTCCTACAAAGTTACCACCCTTGGTCAGAATAAACTTGTTCGATTCCATGACAAGCTTGAACCCAGACTTGTTGAAAAGACTAGCAGAAACCAAATTCTTTCTAACTTCTGGAACATGGTAGACATCAGTAAGAGTAAGAACTTTTCCTGATGTGAACTCTAATTCAATTATCCCTTTTCCTTTGATAGAAGAGGTAGAGGAGTTTCCCATGTAGAGTACGTTGTCATCTCCACTTGGTTAATATGTTTTGAACATATCTTTGTTCTTGCAGACATGCTTTGTAGCATCAAAGTCTATCCACCAAGCTTCAATATCCTCCATCATATTGATTTCGGAAATCATTGCCACATACTTTTCATTGGTAGTTCCTTGTTTGTTCTTAAGATGACGACAATCTTTCTTGTAATGACTAGGCTTGCCACAAAAGAAGCATCCTCCTTTTGTCTTCTTTATGTTCTGACTTTGGAAGCCTTTCTTGGAAAAATTGCCCTTCCTCTTATTATTTCCAAGGCTGATTTTTGAATGTTTAGGCCCTTCATCAACCATATGAACTTTTTAAGAGAAATCAGAATCATCAGTTTTCTCTCGGGATCTGCATTCTTCTTCTATGCGAAGATGAGTCCCCAACTGCTCTATGGACATGTGCTCTTTCTTATGTTTGAGGCTCTTCTTGCACTCCTTCCAAGATGGTGGAAGTTTATCCATAATTGCAGATACAATTATAGAATCATCCATATGCATTTTGAATTGATTAAACTGATTGTGTATATGCATAATCTCATGGAATTGTTCAACAATTGATCTATCATCAGTCATCTTATAATTGAAGAACTTTTGGACCAGAAATTTCTTACTTGTAGCATCATGTGAGATATACTTAGCCTCCAGTTCGTCCCATATTTCCTTTGCAGTAGCCATCTCATGGTAGATATCAAACAAGGCATCAGACATGGAATTGCATATATGGCCCTTGTAGACATAATCATCTTGTTCCCAGTTCAGTCTTTCACGTTGTGCAACAAGGGTATCATCTTCTGTTTCTACAGGTTTTGAAGTAGTAAGCACGTAGACGACCTTCAAACTTGACAGTAGGAAGTGCAACTTCTTTTGCCAACGTCTGAAATTTGCTCCATCAAAGCGATCAAGTTTCACAAAATTTGCAGTAAACTCCTTTAATGATGCCATAGCAGATAATAAAGTCTAAAGATTGTTGATGTTTTTGTGTTTGTGGTTATGGCTGATGAAGGGAAAACTGCTTCAAAGGCACGTAAGTGTTTACGCTGTCCTTTATATTTTATTTGCCCCACAACTAGTGTGCAAAGAGGTTTTATCAAATAAGCCTTTAGGATACAATAAAGCCTAGCTCTTGCTATTGTTGTTCTTCGTTTTGCACTCACGAAGACTAACCTTACACTTGATGAAAGGTTTACAAGAAACTCAAGGTTGTTAGAAACTATAACTGCAGTTTTATAGTTTCTAAATTTTTGCTGGTGTAAAGAAAATGTAGATGGAGGTTTTAGGAGAGAAAAACAGATTTCCATATATCTAAATATGCAGAAGAACTTATTCCTATATATAGAAGTAGTTATGCCTTTTCAAAATACTACTGTCATACCTCTTCAATTTGTATAATAACTCTTCAGCAAGAGTTATATATATGTAAGTGTCAACTGTTAAGCGCAACTGTTCAGTTCACTACCAGAAAATTGATCTTGGGCGACGAAAAAAAATCGTCGGCCTGTTAAAAAAATTCGTCGCCTAAGTACTTGGGCGACGACATGCGTCGCCTAAGTACTTGGGCGACGACATGCGTCGCCTAAGTACTTGGGCGACGACATGTCGTCGCCCAAGACTCAGTCCGTCGTCGCCTAAGAGTAATTCTTACGCGACGACACGAATTTCGTCGCCTAAGATATTCTTATCGTCGCCCAAAAATATTCGTCGCCCAAGATTTAACACCTTGGCCGACGAAAAATCTTTTCGTCGCTTAAGATGTTATAACCTGGGGCGACGAAACTAAATATTTCGTCGCCTAAGATCACTACATCTTAGGCGACGATAATTTTTTTTCGTCGTCTTATATGGTAAGTCCTTGACCGATGATTTAGCAATTTCGTCGCCTAAGATATATTTAAATTTTTTTAAAAAATATTTAAATAATTTTTTTAAATATATAAATAATGTTTTTTTTAATTTTTGCTGGAATTTTTTTTTCGGCATTTCTTTAAATTTTTCTAGTACTAAAATTTAATTAAAAATAACACAAATTTATAAATTTATAAATAATTTATTACAAAAATTCAGTCCATCTGCCTACGGAATATCTCGAAATCTAACTCATCATTCCCGTTCGGAGGGTCCTGAGGCGGCGGCTGGTCAGGCTGAGGAGGCTGGGGCCACTGAGGTAATGGTATAGGCGTAGGCATGGGCGGAATATCAAGTCCGGCCGCATGTGCAGCGATGCAGGCAGTCATCCACTGTCCCATAGCCGCCTGGTTGGCATTGGTGACTTCATTCACCCGCTCCATATGCGCAGCCACCGCCATCTCCCTCGCTCTTTGGGCTTCCAGCTCAGACTGTAGACATTCGAACTGATCATGTAGCCGACTGTTGCTGCTTGAGGCTCCGGCGGCTCCCTTGCGCTGAAATCCTGGCGTCGTCTTCAGGATCCCCTTTCCAGCGCCTCCCATACCCCGGCAGTAGTAGCTGTTGGAACGCTGCGCGAAGGCAGTGGCCATAATCCGCGCCCCAACGGTAGGATCTGAAGTGTCGATCCTGGACATGGCCTCTGACATGTCATCCTCTGCCGTGCCCGGCCATGTGTCGTTCACCATGCCTCTCATGACCTCTTGCTCCGCCTCCCTCACCCTCGCCTAATTGGATATATTAAAAAAATATATTAATATACATTTAATAAAATGTAATTAAAATTAAAAATTAGAAAATATAAGGAACTTACAAGATCCTCCTCAGAATGAGGATATGCCCTCTGAAAGGTCCCCACATAGGGGTTCTCCTCTGGCCGCTCTCGCCGCACGTCGTCCATGATGGCCGAAAACGGCCTCGAACCGGCACGATGGTTGGTTGTGTTCTGTTGCCGGTTCTCAGCGTTCACCCGGGCGAGGTGCTTCAAAAAAAAATTATCGTTAGTAAATATTTAAAAACATACAATTATAATTAATTCACTAATTAAATATTCAAATTTGTTTACGAATTACCTGTTTGTGAGGGTCGTTGAACTGCGTGACAAGAAGCCACCGCCACTCGTACTCCCGATACTCGAACTCCTTCGGGGTACCCGAACGGTCGCTCCCGTACTGCTTCCAGTGTAACCGGAGGTCGTGCTTCCACTCCTTGAACCTACATATACAAAAAAAATATTAAATATATTATTAAAATAAAAATTTTCATAAATTAGTAAATAGAGGTACCTCTCCCTATGGGCCTTGTCCGCCCAGTCACGTCCCTCCTCGGGAACCACAAACCATTGGTGCATTACCACTTGTTAGTATTTTTTTCGATAATTAAATAATTTATTAGTTAAAAAAATAATAATTGATCGAGTAAACTCACCGACATCGACTGATGGAGCATCTCCTTCACTCCATCAGGAACCTGGCTCCAGACTCCCCACAACATAGGGAGTCTGGAGTGGATGGTGCCTCCCGCGGCGCGCGTGTACCGGTTTCCCAACACGGCGTCCACTGGTTTCCCGTTGGAAAACGGGATGGCGATCCGTCCAGCGGACTCGACCGCCCTATCGAGTCCCTTGTTGCTGACGGTGCCTCTCCTGTTCCGCCTTCTCGTTCCGGCGACTGTGACATTGTGAATCAAATTTAATATTAATAATACATTTTTACAAAAAAAAAATTTAAAATCGACAAAACAGTAATAATAAATTACCTGAGGATGAGGCTGAGCCGACGGATTCGTCTCCGTCCGCCTGCTCGGAGACCCTCACGGGATGAAGAGGCGTGGGAAACTCCCTGTAGATATAGGCCTCGTGCGGTGCCACATGCGGGAGCTGCTCCCGAATCGGTCGACCCTCCTCATCGACGCGAGGTATCGCAGGTATCGTCGGAGGAAGGAAGAGGCCGGACGGCACCGTAGGGACCTCGGATGACCCGCCATCACCGTCGGTCGGGGACGACTGTGTGGGGGCGGTGATAGATCGCGACCGGGGAAGTATCTCTGGATGACGAGGGGCCGTCGCTGCGGGACCCGGCTGGCGCCACCCCTAAGCGCTGCATGTCGGGCCGTCATCTGCCACGGAAACCTGATCGACGGTGATTCCGACGGGTTGTTTGAGGTACCGTCCGAGGAATATTGGCTCCTCGCACCCGGACGTTGTCCAGAAGTTCTCCTCATGCCCATCCTGTTTAAAATAACCATAAATTTATTAAAAATATTTTACCGTCTTACAATTTATTTAACAAAAAATAACCATAATTATTTACAATTATAATTTATATTATTTAATTATTTAATCTAAAATTATTTAATCATTTACAATATATTTACAAATTATTTCCACAAATCCTAAACCCTAAACCCTAATATTATACAATTATCATTTACATCACAATTTACCATAATTTACCCTAAAATCCTACCATAATTTACACAAATTTACCCTAATTTACCATTAATTTCCTAAATTACAACAACAACAACAATAATTTCACCAACAATTTCACAACACAACAATAATTTCACCAACAATTTCAAATAATTTTAAACAATTTCACAATTTCAAACAATAATTTCAAACAATTTCACAATTTCAAACAATTTCAACAATTTCAAACAACAACAACAACAATTAAAATTTTCATCAACATAACCAATTTAGGGTTTTAGGGTTATACCTTAAATTGTGGGTCGGCGTCGGGGTCGGGGTCGGGGTCAGGGACGAGGTCGGCGTCGGGGTCGTCGTCGGGTTGCGGGGTCGGGGTCGGAGAGAGGGAGAGAGAGAGGGCTTCGGTGGATTTTCGGAGAGAGAGGGCTTGGATTTGTGAGCGGCTGCGCGAATGGTTAGGGTTCCGAATTTTTGCCTTTTATATTGACGTTCTTGGGCGACGATTCTGTAAAAATCGTCGCCCTGTTTTTTGAAAATCGTCGGCCAAGATAATCTTGGGCGACGATTTTTGAAGTCGTCGCCTAAGATACTCTACTTGGGCGACGATGTTCTTCACTATAAATCTCGTCGCCCAAGATGAAGAAAATCGTCGGCCAAGAGTTCTATCATAAAATTCAGAATATCGTGATTTTGGTGATCGGAGAAGAGGAACTGAAAACCGACCGTCAGATATGACCAGCATAACGAATTACGAGGGTGGGAAAAAATTCAGCTCAATCGGACAACTATAAGGGCTCGATCCGTCCGGTCAATCGGCGCGGTCAAACCCCTAAACGGACGGAAACGGCTATTCGACCCTCCAAATCAAGTAATCTGGCCGGACCTTCAACTGAGAATAGTTTCCAATCCACGAGACGCTTACGGGGATATAAAAATTTGGTAAAAAATAAATACCCGGGACAGGGCTACCACTAGGTAGAAATAAGAGAACAATTCGTTGCCCGGAACAACCGGCACCGAAATTTTACCAGAATGTCTTCATTTTTCACGGGTTGACGTATTTCACCGTTCCGGTCATATCTTATTTCACAACTTTTTTTTTTGAGGCCTCTACGTATACGTTGTCTTCAAAACGAAACTTAAACTCAACACTTGTATAAAAAAGTTATACAACATTAGTACATATATCGTGAGTTTGGTGATTGGAGAAGAGGAACTGAAAACCGACCGTCAGATATGACCAGCATAACGAATTACGTGGGTGGTCAAAATTTCAGCTCCATCGGACAACGATAAGGGCTCGATCCGTCCGGTCAATCGGCGCGGTCAAACCCCTAAACGGACGGAAACGGCTATTCGACCCTCCAAATCACGTAATCTGGCCGGACCTTCAACTGATAATAACTTCCAATCGACAAGACTCTTATGGGGCTATAAAAATTTGGTAAAAAATAAATATCCGGGATAGGGCTACCACTAGGTACAAATAAGAGAATTTCGTTGACCGGAACAACCGGCACCGAAATTTTACCGGAATATCTTCATTTTTCACGGGTTGACGTATTTCACCGTTCCGGTCATATCTTATTTCACGACTTTTTTGCGTTTGAGGCCTCTACGTATACGTTGTCTTCAAAACGACACTTAAACTCAACACTTATATAAAAAAGTTATACAACATTAGTACATATAACGTGAGTTTGGTGATCGGAGAAGAGGAACTGAAAACCTACCGTCAGATATGACCAGCATAACGAATTATGTAGGTGGGAAAAAATTTAGCTCCATCGGACAACGATAAGGGCTCGATCCGTCCGGTCAATCGGCGCGGTCAAACCCCTAAACGGACGAAAACGGCTATTCGACCCTCCAAATCACGTAATCTGGCCGGACCTTCAACTGAGAATAGTTTCCAATCGACGAGACGCTGACGGGACTATAAAAATAAAAAACATTACCTTACAATTTAAATGTGCTTTATTTATTTTAATTATTCGGATTATCTTGGCCGACGAAATTAGGGTAATTCGTCGGCCAAGATAATACTTAGGCGACAATATTTGTTAAATTCATCGCCCAAGAGTAAAAATCCTGTACAATGAAATTTAAATGTGTTTTATTTTATTTTAATTATTCGGATTACTCTTGGCCGACGAAAATAGGGTAATTCGTCGGCCAAGATAATACTTGGGCGACGATATTTGTTAAATTCGTCGCCTAAGAGTAAAAATAAAAAATCTTGTACAATGAAATTTAAATGTGTTTTATTTTATTTTAATTATTCGGATTACTCTTGGCCGACGAAATTCTTTTATTTCGTCGGCCAAGTAAAAATAAAAAAATAAAATACTTAGGCGACGATATATTTGAGTTTCGTCGCCTAAGGATTAAAAAACTTAGGCGACGATATAAATATCTTAGGCGACGAAATATTGTTTCGTCGCCCTAGTTTCTAAATGTTTCGTCGCCCTAGTTTCTATATGAGGCGACGAAATTTAGCCTTAGGCGACGATTTTATTTTCGTCGCCTAAAGTTGAACATTAGGCGACGATTTTTTTTCCTTGGGCGACGATTTTTTTTTCATCGCTTAAGTTTTCTCTTAGGCGACGAAAAAAAAAATCGTCGCCCGGTTTTTTTGGTTTCGTCGCCCAAGACCCATTTTCTGGTAGTGGTTTGAATTTGAGTTCAAACGGAAATACACAATAGCAACAGATATGCCTCTTCGTTACATGTTGATATGCCTTTTTCAACATATACATGTCTCTTGGTTCTGTACATCTAACATTTCATAATTCTTCTGTTTACTTTATAATTTGAAAATCTCTCTAACAATTTGATAAAGCTGTTGAGATCGAGCTTGGATATATATGTGTAGCAGATTTGTGTACAATATGTAACATATATGTACGTAGAAAATGTTTGAAGTGTTTAGTTACAATGTTAATTAATTAATTAGTAGAATAGTAATTAAGTTGCTATCATCAGAATCCGACCCTTAACCGCTTAACGCCCAGTTGTACATTGCCGGATTGACTTGTCCAATCCGTCATCCCAATCCAACCATATATAGTACGGCGATCCAGATGTGGGCTGTACGTGGCCGTATACGTACTCTATAGATGAAGAACCCTAGCAAGATTATATATATATACGTATGTGTGTGTGTAATCTTCAGCATGCAACTAGTAAATCCAAAACATGTGAGATTTGCTTTCATGGGTTCATCCTCTTCATTTCATTTTGATGTCTCAACTCTCAACCAGATCGTAATTGCCAACTCGGCCTAACGTACAGATAGTTAAAACAAGAGCAATTAAAAACATAATCCGCTCAATTTTGATTGAAAAGGATCAAATGCCATGCGCAGATTAGAAAAGAAATCATGAAACTCTCTGCAGTACTTATTTTGGCTTTTCCATGATCATCGTCTGCATTAAACAAATCGCAGATGAGTCATGAACAACACCATCATCAAAAAGTTTCTTGTGGAGAAAAAACTAGGATAAGATGATAGGAGTGTACACTAGCTATCAAGTTTGGAAATGCAAATCTGCATGTTGGGGCACTATTGATCTATCGCAGCTTCAACATCAACTGTACCAGAGCACTTGTCTTCACACCAACACTACTAAACTGTCTCTAATCCCTCCATCTTTTTTTCTTCTTCTTGAATTAAAATACTAGTTATACTACATTTATCTGTGATAAGATCCCTAATTCAAACAATATAAGCTTTGTGGAAATCGCAAGTGATGCTACTTTTGTTGTTTCTTTCATTCTTTCATAACTTGCATGTATGTGCATGCCCGCTTCTGTTTGTGACAAATATGCTTCAACTGATTTACTACACAGCACTCTAGTTATAAGAAATAGATAAAGATATCTTCTTTTATTTTATTCAAGTATGATTATCAACTTATCATGAAAACGAAACATATCGGATTTTCTATTTACTCCCACTAAAAACAGATTTTGGGATCTAGTTGCACTTTTGTAGCTGGAGAAAAACTCTAAGTTGGCAATCATTTAGGTACGCTGTAGTCCCATGCTATGTGAATATTAAAGATATTTTACGTGTCCTTGACAAGAATTCACTTGGTAATTAGTTGGTTATATATATGATCATAATTACAGTTTTCTAAACTTTGTGTTAATGACATGTTCACTCAATCACCTGGCATGGTTGTTCGGTAATTTCTCGTAGGCGAGTGTCTTGAGTTTTTTGTTTTTTTTTTGTTTTTGTTTTTTTTGTACTTCATATCTCTTGTTCTTTTCAAACTGACGGTTCTGGTAGTAGTTAGATAACCTCATGCAACCCTCGCTCTATGGATCTGCACGTCTGCAGCAGTGAGATTCGATCGAAAACAACAATGAACTGTTGTACTAACAAAGCGATAAAATGCATGAGAGCAAGTGATAATTTGATCGAGTTTCCATTTCATCGACCTTAATTTCCCACACTTTATTTTCTATGTTGGATGTTGATTGATGTGGAAACATAACATTCTCAAGCAAACAAATAGGTACACTAGCAAAAGTTCATTTTGCAGTTTCCCACGTTAATTTATTCACCACGTTTACATTTCCTCTCCTTGTCTAAGAAATTTTCTTACAGAAAGTCCCACCGTATATATATCGACAATTGTTTAGGCAAAATGGTAACTTAATTATATGCATGCACAGATCACCATTAGTGAACGTAGAGAATTGCAAGAACTTGGATAATTGAAAAATATTACCAGTTTACCACAATGAACAGGTTAAACCTACACAATAACATGCATGCATGCAACTCGAGAAAGTTTAGTCATATATACCATATTAGCTTGTTTCAGTAACTTATTGCATTGATAGATGATCCTCAAGTTGATAATTGCATACATCTCATATTTACATAAATAAATACCTCTGAAACTTGTAAGTTCGTAATTATAGGTCGTGCATGTATAATTCAAATTAAAAATCTACATTATGTGACGGGAGTCAATAAGAGACGAGATTGAATATGTCACTTTTTTTTCTTTCTAAAATGTATGTATGTATGTTTTCATTAACATAGAGATGTCAATTGCATGCTTTTGATAATTTAAATTAATTGAGGGTCTGAATTTTAAAATTAGGTATAGGTTGATTTATGAGTTTCAAAATTCTACTGCTATTATATTGTTAAAATTCTCTTAATCTCGTACTTTTTAAAGGTTAGGAGTTCCCATAGAAGCTATCTTGAAGGAGGCAAATCAGGCAATGCAGCTTCTTTTTTGTTTTTCTCTTTCAGTTCGATCTGCAGCTTGATTAGAACGTTGTCTTACACGTAGTACTTACTGCTGGACGCACAGTAGTACTCTAGCATAAACCATATCAATTAGCTGATATCATATGGTTTCTTACTTCAAATTGTAATTTAATATCAAACAACTCAATCTTGAAATGTTTTAATTTTTTTTTTTCGATGAGAATCTTGGAATGTTTTGAATATATAGAAGAGAACTAGCTTCTAAATAAAGATGATATAATAAGTTTCAGTTTAGTACAATTTCGTTTAATTTAGAAGGGTTTGCAAAAGTAATATTCTGAATGGTTGTGTCATTTGGGATCTTCAGATCAATTTGGGGGGCGTTTACTAAACTTAATTGAGATTAGGAAGAAATGGAAAAGATAAGGAATGAGGGATAAAAGGAATGGGGGAGATAATGAGTAGTCATTCCTTTTGCATGTTTACTCGTTGGATGAATGAGAAATAAGGAATTAGAATGGAAATGAAGTTGTTTACAAAAAGACCCTTTTAATATTTAGAAATGTCATAGAGCTTTTGTGTTTGGTAGTTTAGAGTTTACATAAAACTATGAGGTTGGTTTCAGAAAAAGTTGATTCACTTATGAATTAGTTTCAATACCAACTCCCCCCTAGGAATGAAAACGGGGGAATGATTCCATATTTTGTCATAGGACTCGCCTAAAATTGATTCCCTCATGGTGTAAGTTGAAGGTATAAGGATAGTTGGCAATCCGTTTTAGCTTGCAAAACACTTTGAGATTCTATTATCTGATCACGAACAAGTATCACTAACATCCTTTATGGCTAAGGTAAATCATGTATATGCATACACTACCAGAACAGGCAGTTTAGCCGACGAAAAATTTTCGTCGGCCTGTTAAAAAAATTCGTCGGCTACAACCTTAGCCGACGAACCTTCGTCGGCTATAGTGTCGTCGGGAAAGGGTCGTCTGTAATGACTTTAGCCGACGAGACAAAAAATTTCGTCGGCTATAGTCATACTATAGCCGACGAAATAATATCGTCTGCTATAGTCCAACCTTTAGCCGACGACATTATTTCGTCGGCTATAGTCATACTATAGCCGACGACATTATTTCGTCTGCTAAAGTATGAACTATAGCCGACGAATAATGTCGTCGGTTATCTTCGAAACTTTAGCCGACGAATAATTTAAAATATTCGTCGGCTAAAGTTTGTAATAAAAAAATATAAAACATCTATGGCCGACGAAATATTGTATTTTTCGTCGGCCTTATAGACATTTAGCCGACGAATTAAAGCTTATTTCGTCGGCTAAACTTTTTTTTTTTTTTTAAAAAAAACTTTAGCCGACGAATTATGGCTTTTTTTGTCGGCTATAAGTGCATTCCAGTAAAAAAAAAACCCCGAAATTTCTGAATTACCATTCCATGCAAGCTGCAAAAGACATATTTAACAATTTCATATAACCAACAACAAACACATAAAAGAATATATGAACTACATAAAAGTATCAATTTACATAAAAGTATATTATCAACTACGTAAAGTCTATATCGTCTAAATTGAAGTCATCTTCTGGGGGCTGCTGCGGAGGTTGCGGCGGCTGGGGTAGCGTCATGGGCAGAGGCATGGGCGGAGGCGGAAGTCCCTGACTCTGGGCAGCTGCAAAGTCCTGCATGTACTGCAACATCTGCTGCTGCTGGGCCTGCTGGATGGCATATATCTCGGCAACATAGGCTGCCTGCGCGGTATTAAAGGCTGCCAACGAGGCAATATAGGCTTGCTGCGAGGCAGCCTGCGAGGCAGCCTGAGCAGCTTGAGCAGCTTGCTGTTCTCGTAGTCTCTGAACTTCCGACTCTAGCTGAGTCGTCCTGTTGATCGTGGACGTGGTGCTGCCACTGGTCGAGGTTGCCTTTCGTTGAAATCCTGGAGTGTTCTTCAGGACCCCCTCGCCTCTCTTTCCTAGACCTCGGCAGTAGAAGTTGTTTCCTCTCGGTGGGAAGGCTGTGCCCATGATCCTCGCCCCAATCGTCGGATCCGAATTGTCGATCCGGGACATGGCTTCGGACATCTCGGAATCCTGCGTGTCCGGCCATCCCTCCCTCACTAAGGTACTCAGGACCTCGTCACTAGCCTCCCTCACCCTCGCCTATATGGATAGGAAAAAAATTATTAATTAAAATTTTTACATAAATTTAAAAATATAAAAACGTAAAGTGACTTACAATATCCTCCTGGGAGTCAGGATATGCCTTCTCGTACGTATAGACGTAGGGGTTGACTTCTGGATGTTCCTTGGCCGCCTCGTCCATGAAGACACCGAACGGTCTAGAACCGGCATGATGGTTCCTTGTGTTGCGTTGCCGGTTCTGAGCGTTCACCCGGGAAACCGCCTTCAAAGAAAAAAGTAAACTATTAGTAGAATATTTTAAAACGCACGTACTTATTTTTAAATTAACTAACTAATTTATTTAAATACCTGTTTACGAGGGTTGTTGAATTCTGATGTCAGAAGCCAACGCCACTCGTACTCCCTGTACTGGAACTCAGTAGGGGTACCAGAACGTGCGTTCCCGTGCTTAGTCCAATGGGTCCGCAGCTCGTTCTTCCACTCCTTGTACCTACAGATACAACAAAAATATTAGAAATATTATTAATATCACATACATACAAAATTGTTTTTCATTAACTTCCCAACGTACCTTCCCCCATGCACAACGTCGGCCCAGCTGTCCCTCAGGTGCTCGGGAACCTCAAACCACACCTGCATTTAACCGATTATTATTAGTTTAGCTTTTCGAGAAATCAACAATTTAATACATAATATTATTTTGTAAACTCACCGACATCGCGTTGTGGACCATGTCCTTAACCTCCTGCGGGACCTCGCCCCAGTCGGACCACAGCATAGGGACTCTATCCCGGATGAGAGCACCCACGCGGCCGAAGTACATCCTCGACTTCCCGCCCGATACTGCGTGGCCATCCCCGTCAGTATCGATGGGGATCCTCCCCATGGTACTCACCATCTTCTCGAGAGCTTTCCCTGTGACGGGGCCTCTCTTCTTCTTTGTGCCTATGACATGATTCGGCCAAATTGATTATTAAAATATATATATATATGACCCTTTAAAAGTAATCAAGTTGCCTGACTGATTACCTGAGGAGCTCGCAACGGATTCCGGCTCTGTCGCCGATGATGATACCCTCGCAGAAATAAGAGGCGTATCAAAAGGCAGGAACCGGTACGCCGCTGATGGAGCCACTGGCGGGGGCAGTGGATAAATCGGCGTCCCTGAGTCATCGACTACAGGTATCGCCGGTATCATCCGCGGAAGGAACAGATGAGGCGGCGGCATCTGTACCCCAGATGACCCACTATCCGAAGAAGTAGGACCCGGAGTGGGCGCCCGGTGTATCTCGGGCATACGAGGTGCAGACACCTCCGTCAAGGGCCTCGGGGAACGAGGGACGGCCGCCTGCCTCGATGAAACGGGCACCTCCGGCGCCGTCTCCAGAAGGCTCGCACGTCTGGCTGTCATGTGGCCCTGAAACGTCGTTTGAGGGTTGCTAGAGGTTCCCTCAGACGATTCGGACCTTTGGCCCTTCGAACTCTTCTTCGATCGAAAAAAGCCGCTCATCCTATTTATAATATTAATTAAAGGCTTTAGATTATTTTGTCTTTGTTTTATAAAAAATTATACATTTTTAAAATTATACTTATTCAATAAAAATTTACACGCACATACCAATATATATATAGATATATATATATATATATATATATTTTACTTACATAACAATATTATATATTAACTAACATATCGTAAAACTAAATTCGAAATCAAAAATAAATTAACACATATATTCAAAAATAAATTATAAACTAACATAATTAAATTAACATAAATTAAATTAACACAAATTAAATTAACACAAATTTAATTAACACAAATTAAATTAATAAAAATTAAATTACAAGTTTTATTCCTTTCTTCAACTTCGCGTTTTCATCCCGATTCTCTAGTTAATCTAGTGTTAAATTATTAATAAATTTAATAATTTATTAATAATGTTCTTTTATTAATGTTCTTTTATTAATAATTTATTAACATGTGTTAATAATGTTCTTTTATTAATACGTATTATAAATTTATTAATACGTTTTGGTTTCTGTTTTTTTAGCGCATATTCTTTTATTATGTTGGGAAATGTTCTCATACTATAGCAAATTTGCACATGATTCATCCTAGTCACCGTCAAATTATAACATCAAAATTATAAACTATAACATCAAATTATAACATCAAAATTATAACATCAAAAATCCAATTATAACATCAAAATTATAAACTATAACATCAAAATTTGGAGTAATAACATCGGAACTAGCAGTCTGATCAGAAGAGAAGCACATAAGATTCAAACCAACCAAAGTGTGTATTTATTCATCAATCACAGTAACTTGTATCCTCAAAATCCAAACAATACACCCAACGATCCAAAAGCAACAAAGGTTGAAACTTTATGAACAACCATAATATTGTAATCCAAAACTGTATCATAATCTTGTGAGCAATCAAAGCAGCAAATCGGAAAATGAAGAAGATTAACAGAAGTGAATCAGCTGCAAAATACATACCTTGCAGGGAGGAGGGAGGAGCCGGCGACGGGAGAGGGAGGGAGGAGGGAGGAGACCGGGAGGGAGGAGCTAGGGTTGAAAAACTGCAGAAATGAGGGAGGAGGCTAGGGTTCGCAATTAAAACCCGAGGACTTTAGCCGACGAAATAATTTGTTCGTCGGCTAAAGATTAAAATTTCGTCGGCTATACATATATTCGTCGGCTAAACCTTTGAAATTCGTCGGCTAAAACTTTGAAATTCGTCGGCTAAACCTTTGAAATTCGTCGGCTAAACCTTTGAAATTCGTCGGCTAAACCTTTGAAATTCGTCGGCTAAACGTTTGAAATTCGTCGGCTAAACCTTTGAAATTCGTCGGCTAAACCTTTATACATTTGGCATGTTGTTCTGGTGATGACCAAACTTGAGAAACACAAATCCAACCGTCAGATCTTACCATCATGATAAAATACATGTATGGGAAAAAATTCAACTTGATCCGAAAAGAATAAGGGCTCGATCCGGACGGTCAATCTCGTAAGTCAAACCCGTAAACGCACAGAAAAGGTCGTTCGACCGTCTAAATTACGTATTTTGGCCGGACCTCCAACTGAAAATAGTTTCAAACCGATGACACGCAACAAGTCGTATAAAAATTTTACGCAAAATAACCACCGAACCCGGGGCTACCCATAGGGAGAAAGAATGGAAAATTGAATTGACCGCAACTATCGGCACCGAGACATGACCGGAATACCGTGATTTTTCAACCGTAGACTTATTTCACCATTCTAGTCATGTCTTATTTCACGACTTTTTTACGTTTGAAGGATCTACGTATAGTTTGTTTTTGAAACGGAACATTTACATAACACTTGGTAAACAAGTTATACAACATTAGTACACATGTTGTGATCGTGATGATTAAACTTGAGAAACACAAATCCAGCCGTCAGATCTGACCATCATGATAAAATACATGTATGGGAAAAAATTCAACTTGATCCGAAAAGAATAAGGGCTCGATCCGGACGGTCAATCTCGTAAGTCAAACCCCTAAACGCACGGAAAAGGTCGTTCGACCGTCTAAATTACGTATTTTGGCCGGACCTCCAACTGAAAATAGTTCAAACCGATGACACGCAACAAGTCGTATAAAAATTTTACGCAAAATAACCACCGAACATAGGGCTATAGTAGGTAATAGAAATATTTTAGGGTTTAGCCGACGAATACCCTAACATATTCGTCGGCTATAGTATGTAATTAAAAAATAAAAAAAATAACTATAGCCGACGAATTATTAGGTTATTCGTCGGCAGAAACCATATTAGCCGACGAATTACAGTGTATTTCGTCGGCTAAAGTGAGTAATTAAAAAAAATAAAAAAACAAGTTTAGCCGACGAAATTAAGTCTTTTTTCGTCGGCTAAGGTAGTTTAGCCGACGAATTACAGTTTATTTCGTCGGCTAAAGTGTGTAATAAAAATAAATAAAAAAACATCTATGGCCGACGAATTAAGGCTTTTTTCGTCGGCAAACAACATCTTAGCCGACGAATTATAGTATATTTCGTCGGCTAAAGTAAAAAAACAGGGAAAAAAAAAACAGACGATATTCATAAACCATACATTTAAAAAACCCTGTTCATCATGTATCACCAAAATCTCATATATTCATAACTGAAATATGAATTTAACATGTGTAAACTATAAAGGAAAAAGTCTTTGAAAAATTATACAAATTAATCGGAATCATACATTAAAACTAAGGCTCGTAATCGGAATCATCCGATGAGTCTTCTTCGGTGTCAGAATTAATGTCTGGTAATATATGTATTTCCTCATCGCCAGAGTCTTCGTCTGACTCTTGATTTGGATCAACATCAACAAGCCTTGGCTCTTCATCACGAATTCGCACCGAATGACCCGCTTTAAAATTATTAAGGCGAATGGTAGAGGAGTTAGGAATACCTATTGCGTTGGGCTCTTGATACGCAACATCTTCTTCCTCGTCTTCGGCCTCTCCAAGTGTAGCCGCCCGATAAATGTTTCGAGTGTGCACAAGGTTGACTACTTTCCACGCGTCACCCTTAGCAAGGTCATCAAGATAAAACACTTGTTTTACCGATGTGGCAAAAACGAAGGGGTCATCCTCGTAAGAACTTGTAGCAGTGTTCACCGATAATATTCTGTACTGATCGGTCTTCATGCTCTGCGGTCTAGTATCAAACCATCTACACTTGAAGAGGTGCACTGTCATGCCTTCACCGTAAACGAGTTCCACCACTGAATCAAGAACACCGTAATAGTCAACTCCATTTCGCCCACCATGTGCCATGACCCCAGAATTCTGTGTTCTCTTTCTGCTGTCTCTTTGGTCGCATATGAATTGCACGCCATTCACCTTGCACATCGGATAAACTCTTGAGACTATCGGCTTCATGGCTAGAAGTCTTAGTTCGTGCGACCAATTTGGGTGACCATCAGATTGAATATGGTTCATCTGCAACCAACCATCTCAACTGTAAATATGGATAATTATGCAATAAACATAAACCCGTAGAGAAAAATTAAATTACGTACCCAACCGCCAAAATAATCTGCGAACTCCCTGTTGTGGTACTCGAGATCACCTTGAATGTTGGGATGATTGAGATGGATGTCTTTCCAGTATTCAACTTCTGGACAGTTAATCAATACCCACCAGTGGGCAATGACTAGCTCATGCGGTTGCAACTTGTAGGAGTCTGGCAAAATTCCATACACTTCAACATCACTGGAGACTATGGAAAGATTGAACTTCGGTACATCTACCGGCATGGTTTGCGGAGTTTCCTTCAACGCTCCTAAATACAACTTCATGTAGGTGACGCACTCGTGCGCAATATATGCTTCAGCTATACATCCTTCAGGAGCGGATTTATTAGCCACATAATCTTTGTAGTCTCCAAGTTGCCTGTAAATCAAGTTGCAAAATGTTATGATTATTGAACATGTATATGTATTGAGGAATTCATGAAAGTAAAAAACGTACCTTTCCATGGGATACATCCAAGTGTAGTGTACTGGACCGGTAAGCAACAATTGCTCGGGAAGATGGATCATCAGGTGAGGCATGATGTCAAAAAAATTTGGAGGAAATATCCTCTCAAATTTACACATGATATAAATGATGTCCATTTGCATTTCCCGGAGGTCATATCGAGACACTTACCGTGTGCATAACTTCTGGAAAAACCTTCCCAACGCTACTAACGGCTCCACCACCTGACGGGGAAGGAACGGTCGAATGAAAACAGGGAAGAGACGTTGCAGTAGGATATGACAGTCATGACTCTTCAACCCGTACATCTTATTGTCCCGGAAGTTCACACACCGGGCAATATTTCCTGCATAGCCTGAAGGATACTTCACACAACTCATCCACCTGAAAATTAGGTTCTTCTGGTCAGGCTTCACGGTGTAAGGAGCTTGAGGCATTTTTTTCTTCCCTTCTTTCAACCACAAATGTCTTCTTATTCCGCATTTTTTTAGATCAATGCGTGCCTTAGGACCGTCTTTCGTCTTCCCCTCCAAATTCAACACTGTGCCCACCACACTGTCGCACACATTCTTTTCTATGTGCATCACATCCAGGTAGTGCCTGATCAACAACTTACTCCAGTATGGGAGTTCCCAGAATATGCTCTTATGTGTCCAGAATTTGTACCTGTCGGGTCTTTCAGGTATAGCCGCCACAATGTTGGGATGATTGCTGAGCTGCCCAAAATCGTACTCATTAAGCACCGCTAAAATGTCTTCCCCCGTCCATCTTCTGGGAGGCACGCCGTGTTCTACGGTCCCATCAAATGCCTTTTCATCGAACCGCCATTCGTGATCATATGGAAGGAAAGCACGGTGACCCAATCTGCATATCTTGTTGCAATGACTGCTGCTCCCCTCATCGCTAAGGCACTCTGGACAAGCCTTGTATCCCCTAACAACGTTGCCCGACAACATCCCACGGGCAGGAAAATCACTGATGGTGCCAACAACCATGACATGCATCTGGAACATCTCGTGCGTGTACTTGTCATAAGTGGGATGACCAACGTCCCACAAAAATTTAAGCTCTTCAATCAAAGGTCTCAAGTACACATCGAGACACTTCCCCGGATAACCGGGCCCCGGAATCAACAAACTCAACATATTGTACTCCTTCTTCATGCACATCCATGGGGGAAGGTTGTACGGTACCAAAATCACCGGCCATATACTGTATTGCAGACTCATGTTCCCAAAAGGGTTGAACCCGTCGGATGAGAGCCCGAGCCTCACATTTCGGACCTCTGACGCAAATTGAGGAAACTCCCTGTCTATATGCTTCCAAGCCTCCCCGTCAGCAGGGTGTATAAGGGTATCTTCGTCATGCAATTCCCTATCAGCGTGCCATCTCATCGCTTCGGCCGTGTGTGAAGACATGTACAACCGCTCCAACCTATCCGTCAAAGGGAAATACCGAAGTACCTTTACAGGTTTCCTGTTGCCTGCAGGAGTCAGCTTATATCTGTCAGTGTGACATACCGGACATGCGTCAAGGCCACCAAGGTCATTCCCTTCTGGATCTTTACCCCAAAAGAGAACGCAGTCATATCTGCATGCATGGATCTTGATGTAGGAAAGCCCAAGATCTTTCAGGATACATCGGACCTTCCGATGAGTGGTAGGAAGACGATGACCGTTGGGCAGCATCGAAGCAGTGTACTGTAGATACTCATCAACAGCCTTCACGGTCGATTTTGTCTCAACTTTAATCCTCATTACGTCCATCACACTTTCAAGAACGGTCTTCTGACAACCGGGGTACACAGGGGTCTGTTGGAAAGCAAGCAGTTTGTTGTACTTTTCAATACCAGCAGTGTTCACAGCTCTAGGGAAGGGCTGCACCGGGTCAGGCATATACTGTCCTTGAGCGCATACACCGCTCTCATAAGGAAACATGTCGTTGATGAATGTCGTTGTTGGATCGTTGGATGTACTAGCACTGCCCGTCTCGGAAAATTGGCCATGATCATGCGGACCCCCTGATGATGTTTCACCGTGATATAACCAACATGTGTACTTCTCCCAAAACCCGTTACTCCTCAGGTGCTGCCATACTTTGTCAATGGGAAATCGATACATATCGCTGCGACACTGACATTTCGTGCACGGGCAATAGAAAATTGTATTCCCGTTAGCATTATCCATCGCATATTCTAGAAAACTCATAACTCCTGCACCGTATCTTTTGTCCCATTTTGGAAGCGAAATCCAACTCTTATCCATATCCTGAAAATATAACAAAATATATATATATTTATAACGATGCTAGCTAATTATTAATAAAATTTCATGCCATATATAAAATCTCAATTCATTTAGTATATATATATTCTACGTACGTACTACAACTAATTAATTACAAAATTATCATTATGAACTCATATATATCATCAACAACTTCATACCATATCAACACAATAATATTATAAATTAATATTAACATATATATATATATATTTACTATTTATTAACAACAAATTAATTCATATATATTATCAATTCAAATCATCAACCAAATCGATCAACACATATATATATACATCCAACGTACTCAAAATTAATCAACTCAATCACAATCAAAATCAATAAACTCAATTAATCACACTAATTAAAATCGATCAACTCAAATAAAACTCAATTAATCAACATATATATACATATACGTACCTATATATGGCTCCACAAACTGATTATGGACAGATTTCGACAACACCCAAACTTTTTCTCCCCTTTTTTCTTCTCCCGTTTTTTTTTCCGTTTTTTTCGAAATGAGCTGCTGCTGCCCAGATCTGCAAATATAAAGCACTTTAGCCGACGACTATGAATTTCGTCGGCTAAACCTTTAAATATTTCGTCGGCCATGGTTTGTGCACTTTAGCCGACGACATAAATTCTTTAGCCGACGAAATTTTTTTTCGTCGGCTAAAGTGTGTCATAGCCGACGAAAATTTAAAATAGCCGACGAAAATTTACCTTAGCCGACGAAAGAAATTTTCGTCGGCTAAAGCCCACTATAGCCGACGAAAAAATGCTTCGTCGGCCTGGTTTTTTTTTTTTCGTCGACTATAACCTTTCTTCTGGTAGTGATATCACTATTTTTCACAGAAGATAGCAGCCTTGCTTGCTATCCTAGTTCTGAGTCCTTCATCTACCCGGTTTGAACTCAAAGAATCTGTTATATTAGATTAATAGATTATTGTCATCTTTCAATTTCAAATGGACAACTGGGTTGACGGAAGTGCCTTAGCGTTTAAACCAGTCTAAGAGTTGAGATCTTTTGTTATGCCAACCCGTGACCAAATGGTTTGATACTAAAGGCTCTAGCTTGGATTCCATGATACGTTATCCTATGCAAAGCTAGTCCCTGTATGATTCAAAGACTAGTCGCTTTCGACTGTGACAAGTTCTTTGATGGACTGAGTAAGAAGGTCTGAATCCTCTTTGCTCCCTGCTTTGAATCATTCATGTTTTAGGAAAGGTTTTTTGTCTTATTGAGATTGCTCTTATTATCTCTTTTCTGGTTACATCGCTCTCACCTTTATAGCCAAAGGCTACTGTCCAAACCTTTCTGAAAACTGCTGAGGTCAGCTGGCATCATCCTTGATGCCTTGTCTGCCTATATATAGCTATAGCTTTGGTTTTATCGATGGTTGTTGAAAACTGCTGTGGTAGTGTTTTCTGTGTTGAGTCTAGTTTTTAGCTTGCATTGTTCATGCTGCTCTAAGTCTTCCTCGTGACTGTAAACTTTAGAGCTTGAACTCAAAACTTCTTTCATCTACTCATATCATGTTGCATACCATGTGGGATATGTAGTGCAATTAACCCAAGAAGCGTTCAAGGCTGAATCCGCTAGTGGTTAGCAGAATTTACAGACAAAGCTTCTAAATGTATTAATCCATGTTGTAAGGGCTTAGGAACAAGAGAGAGAATAGGTCTAGACTAGTTTGGGACTAGAAGGGATAGCACTGTGGTAGTGTATCACTGGATCTATTATTCTTGTAAAGAAGTCGCTTTGACTTAGTGGAAAGATTTGTCTCTCTAGAGTTAAAGACACACAGTTTTTCTTCCTGATTTCAGGGTTTCTGCGAGAACAAAAACATCCTTATGTTGTTTATTTTCTTGCTGAGTTTTACTTTCTACATTCTTGTATACCGTGAATCTGGGATAGCGCTCGCTATTGCTATCCTCAGATACTGAAGTTATCAAAAATTAAAAGAAAGACATATTCACCCCCTCTCTAGGACCTTCACAAGTAAACACATATTTAGAGGAGAATGCCTCGATGGGTGTCGAGGTTAGGTTGTAACCCTTGGTCTAGCTCGGTTTATGTTTATATATATTCTTTTTGCTTTCATGTTAGACTTAAAAACTTGTTAGATGCTTCGATGACTCTTAATGCCATTTCAATTTGCTTTCCGGTGGCAACATAGTTAGAAAACTGTTTTAGTTTTATTTTATTTTCCTGTATGGATCTGCCCGAGAAGTATCAAAAATCAACAGTTACGGTGTTGGATTGATGGTACCTTGGCGCGGCAGACTCGACTGAAAATCATTCAATAGTTTTGAATCTTTTGATGTACTCCCGATGACTACATAGTAATAGGGGTACACAGATTAATTGTAATTTTATTTCACTTTTTACCTTCTAATTTATCCCTTTTTTGAGCGCACATACTTATGTAAGTGTAAATATTATGTGTCATGACTCATGATCTTAAATTCACGGGCGACTTTGTATAAGTGTCTTTGTAATCTTGTCATAGATAAATTAAGTCTTTGTTTCTACTTCAGAAAAAAATACATATTCAGCTTCTGAAATTGGTGATTGTGTTGGTGTTGGGGCAGTCTTGAGAGATAGTTTGATTGGGAGATTTGGTGTTGGCTATTGGGCAAAGATTGCAAGGTCGTCTTTGGCCTTGTGCTGGTGAACTCATGACAGTTATTACAGGGCTGGAGGAGGTGATTCAGGGTGGCTGGCAGCTAGTGTGCATGGGGACAGATTGCTTAGAAGCTGTTAGTTTGGTGAATGGCGTGGGGGAGTGCTTTGCTGATGAGGGTGTGCTAGTTAAGAGAGTTAGAATGTTGCTAAGTAAGATTGGCAGGTCTGGTATTGTTTATGTGCCAAGAAATGCTTAAGTTGTTGCACATTGGATTGCTAAGTTTGTAGCCCACCTAGAGGGGTGTTATTCATGGTTAGGATCAGAGTTGGGTCTGATTGGATCATAGATGTCATTGTTAATGGACCCGTAACTGGATCTGGTGATGGGAAGTGAGTGGGGAAATGTTATCCACCACCAATATTTTTCATGTTTTGTTATCGTTTTTTGTTTGTATTAATTTATTCATGTTTCTAAAAAAAATAAAAATAAAAAGTTGGAATGAGATAACTACTGCAAGGTAGTCTAATGATTCTTACTTAGTTGTGTATGCTCCCTAACCTAAGTTCGAACCACGATACTGTCAAAAGTGGTAAGAGGAGAGGCTGCAATGCCCTGCAGCTGACTGTCTTGACCCTAACGGATTAGTCATTTGGCTTATAAAATTTTTAGGATAACTCGATCTTGAATAAATAAAAATAAAAAAAGAATTGATGCCGTTGGGACTTATTTTCTTGATGCCGTTAGGACTTGTTGGTCATACAATAACCACTCTAAATATATATCTCTCCAACTTCATCTCAGCACATCAAAATATATAGTACTTCTTATTTTTTCCTCCAACATCTTCGAAAGCAAGAATAAACATCCTTACAAATGAAATAAACATCCTTACAAATGAAATGTGGATCGCACTTCATCAAACCACGATCAAAATTGCTCAGCTATAGAGTTCATTCTTTCTACTTAAAGAATACTAAAGATCACACTTTTATACTACATTTGTAGTGTTCGGCAATCTTTGGCAAATGGTTATATCATGGAGATCATGCCCTTAAGCCCTTTGTCCCTTGTCTTTCCCTTTTTCTCTGTTTTCTGATGAAGACAAGCATAAGCTGGGTGGAGAGCGTATTCGGCGCACCCGGATATTTAACGGTGAGATCGCCGGTGAGATCACCGGGTGGGGCCGGACATGGATGAGTGGACGATGAGATTGGTCGGGTGCGTGGGTGCGCTCTATAATTTTCAGCTGAGTGACCTCAAGGACATGTTCAGTCCAGATTGGAATATGTCAATGGTGCTACTCACACTGGAAGTCAGCTTTCGGCTTTCTACCCAACACTTGAGTGTTTACCATTACACACCAAATTACCAATGCATTCATCATTTGCCATGTTAGCTTAAGTATTGCTGATGGCAGTTTGCAAGGATGAGATAAGATGCTATAAATTGTTAAGCATGAAATGAAATCACAAGTTTGATGGAGTTCCAAATTTGATTTAGTGCACACACCCCTTATACAGGTTCTCTGAAGAATCTATCCCACCACAACTTGAACCAAGAAAATAATATAATAGACTTGTCCTGTCTCATTTTTCATCTACCTTTAGTTTGTTCTCATTTCTCATAAGCTCTGAAAATCCTTCAATTTCCTATATAAATGTAAATTTCTTTGGTTAAAATTCAAGTAAAAGCTCAAACCCAACTGCATAATAAGGGCAGCTTGCAAGATTAGTTAGTCTTAGTGTATAGTGTTCAACCCTGATAGTCTTATTCTTGTAGTATATGTAATCCCACTATTTTTAAGTATCAAAACATGTAATCTCACACGTCGTGTTTTGTCACATGCCAGTACCATGATAGAACAAAATACAAAAGAAAGCTATGCTTTGCCTGAAAGCTTAAACATATCTTAAAAGAATAACTAGTTTGTGGTATTAGAATCCGAGAAGGAGAACCTTTCCTTCACAAAGACCTCAAACTGTTTATTTGACACACACTTATGATGAATCTAGACCTGCTAAGGAAACTGTACGTGTATGCATTTGTTTATGTTGGGGGTACGTACTGTAATATTCATGAAAGATATTATAGCTAAGCGATAAGATATAAGACCAATACACAAAACACACAGAGAAAGAAAGAGAGAAAGAGGGTGACTTACCAGAAAGAGAGAGCTAGAGGAATGAGGCAACAGTAAACTTACATTAGATTCTTATATTTGGTACGACCTCCCCAATGAACAGTCTTGGCTGTTTCTGTCCTCTCCCTCTTCTTCTTCATAAACTCTGTCCTCCTTGCTAACTCTTCCTCAAAAGCCATCTCCCTCTCTCGCTCTCTCTACCTAATACATAATTATACCTTCCCAAATCTTGAAAGGGTACATTACCATGTTAGCCATGCCAATGCCTCCTTCTAACCATCCTTCATCACTAAACCAAACAAAGCATGAGAATGAACGAACCTCTTTAGTCTTTGATGCCCCAGTTCTACAATACGAGTCCAACATACCACCCCAGTTCATATGGCCAGACAACGAAAAGCCATGCCCCGAGCGACTAGAGCTTCTAGTTCCTCCCATTGACCTGAAAGGCTTTCTCACCGGGGATGCTTCGGTTGTCTCCGAAGCCATTCGTACCTTCGACGAGGCATGCAGGAAACATGGATTCTTTCTCATTGTCAATCATGGAGTTGATTTCCAACTCATAGCAAAAGCTCATGAGTACATGGACGCGTTCTTCAGCATGAAACTCGCGGAGAAGCAAAGGGCTCAGAGAAAGGTTGGTGACAGCTGCGGATATGCTAGTAGCTTCACTGGCAGGTTCTCCTCCAAACTTCCTTGGAAAGAAACTCTTTCTTTCAGATCCTGTGCTGATAGCCAGTGCTCAACAATTGTGAAGGACTATTTCGTGAATGTGATGGGTGAAGATTTCGCAGAATTCGGGTAAGGACACCAACCTTTCTCACAAATACTAATCCAACAAAATAATCATCATAAACTTCTGCATTATACAAATAGTACTTTACTCATCAAGTAATGTACTTTTGTCTTTCACAGGAAGGTGTACCAAGAATATGTTGAAGCCATGAACAATCTCACTAATGGGATCATGGAGCTACTAGGACTAAGCCTAGGAGTTGGTCGAGAGTATTTCAAAGAATTCTTCGAAGGAAATGATTCCATAATGAGGTTGAACTACTATCCCATATGCCAGAAACCAGATTTAACCCTAGGAACTGGTCCTCACTGTGATCCCACATCTTTGACGATCCTGCATCAGGACCAAGTTGGTGGCCTTGAAGTGTTTGTTGATGAAAAGTGGCATGCCATCACTCCTATCCTTGATTCCTTCGTTATCAACGTTGGTGACACATTTATGGTGAGTTCTTCTATGCATTAGCTACTCAAGTCTCTAACTTTGTTGACAGAAATCTCTCCCCTTCCCCTAAGAAATATGCCAAGTATTCCGACTCATAACTTCAGTGATATTGCAGTTTAATCAACATTTTACGTATTTGTTAGTCTCTCTCGCCGTCCCTCGTCCAAAAGGCTACAAACACCTAAAATACTCCTTCACGTTAGACAAAACCTAGGATCTCCACAATGCTTTCTGCTCAAAATAACATGCAACACTGTTTATGAATTTATGCCTTTTTCTCTTTATGTGGTTTTTCAGGCTTTATCAAATGGGATATACAAGAGCTGCTTACACAGAGCAGTTGTAAACAACAAAACCGTAAGGAAATCACTAGCTTTCTTTCTTTGCCCAAACAAAGACAAAGTGGTGACCCCGCCAACAAGCTTGGTCGATACTGAAACACCAAGGTTGTATCCTGACTTCACTTGGCCTAGTCTGCTCGAGTTTACACAGAAGCACTATAGGGCTGACATAAGAACCTTGGATGCTTTCTCTGACTGGATTTCACAGAAAAGCAACTAAACCCAGTAAACAAAACTTGGGCGGTTAAATAGTGCTTTTGGTGGTGTACAAGGAAAATAGGTGACAAGAGCAGAGGGAATTAGGCTGTTTGTTATGGTGGGGAGAGAATCATCATATATTGTAAATGAATGGAACAAGAAATTTGGAGGAATAAATTAGGGGAATTTGATGTTACACCCAAAATCATAGACCCATTTTAAATTACACCCACATGTTATACTTTTTTGAAATACACCCAACTTATTAATTAGGTTGATTTAGTAAAAATATTAATATTGTTTATCTAAACAATAAAACTTGTTGTTGAAGGAAATTGCTGAAATGCCACCAACTGAACCATTGCAATTAACAAGCTGTTTGACCGACTCGTTAAAAACATAATTACCCGGCAGCTGAAAACCCGGTTCCACAGACTACGTCCAAACCCTAAACCCTAGTCTAAACCCTAAACCCTAATCCCTAATCCCTAAACCCTAAACCCTAATCCCTAAACCCTAAACCCTAATCCCTAAACCCTAATCCCTAAACCCGGTTCCACAAACCCTAAACCCTAAACCCTAGTCTAAATCCTAATCCCTAAACCCTAAACCCTAGTCTAAACCCTAACCCTATTTAAAATAGAAGAAAGTCAAGAGCCACATTTAGGGAATGTCTTCTCATTCAATCAGAAGGGAAAAATCTTCTCAAGAAAAAACAAAAAAAACGGAAGGGCAAAAGAGTCAAGGAAAAGAGGGATACAAATTCCAAAAATAAAAATAAAACATATAAGGCAGGTTCAATAATAGGGTTGGGTGTAAATTAAAATGGAATATGAGCATGGGTTTATTTTAAAAGGGGTTTGATTTTTTGAGTTTTTGTCTAATTTTCTCAATAAATTAACTAAAGGGCTCCATATCTTGTTTCTAATTATTAATTTTCTGTCAATTCAAGCATGAATCATTTTACTTAATATATACTTTCTTGACCACTAAATGTATTAAACTTTCACATCCATATACTAATTCTGATTTGCCAAAAAAACATATTCTGATTTCTGCATGTACAGCCGTCATCTTTCAAACGATGAGATACAAATAACGGAACGATTAGACGTACAATCTTATAATACTGCATGCTGATTGGTTGATAATTACATACTTATAGGTCAAGAAGTAATGACATGTGAATTTCAACAGGGATTGATGGATATATTTTTTATTTTGTTTTTGGCAAAACAAAATTTTTATTGAATCCAAGAGAGGTAAAACAACATGGATATAACAAGTGAATTTCGACAAGTATATAACAAGTGGCATAACGCAATTTGAATAAGATGTAAAAAAAGATTTACGAAAGTTTAGAATACTTGTTTGACAATAGGCATATTTTTAACTGAATTGATCGAAGATTAATCATGAGACAAGAGCTTAATTAATGATTCATAATAATAGATTCCCCCCAAGCAGATGAAAGTTTTTGGTTGGCTTCGACTATGCAAAGACTTAGAATGGTACTGTCTATCCTGCACACAAATGAAGTATCCATGCTAGAGGTTTTCAATCAAAAGAGACTGGTGATCTAGTTTGCCATCTGTTTTGCAATGATCTAAAATATGTTTGGGTGCAAAACGTCTAAAATAATGAACATGGAAATGATTTTACATATATTGATCAATCATGGTGGAGCAGTTTGAATGCTCGGGTTTAGAACATGGAAGTGATTTTACATATCTTGAGTTTGCAAAGACAAAAATAGTCTTCTCGTTGTTTAGTAAAGAGAGAGAAAACTTTTATTTTCTTTCTAAGTCGAGATGATATAAAAAAGGAATAAATCTGTATTTAGAAAATATATATGGTAGTTGTTTTTATACAATCCTGGATGAGATTTGCAGAAGCTGATGGCGTATCTGATAGGTGGTTGGTTGTCCTCCCGCTGACCTGCAATAATAAGGGTGACCGGGGGCTTCCGGTTTTTCCTCCTCCGAAGCTTAAGTCAGTATCTTTGCCGAATGTAATTAATGAGGGTTGTTAATCATACCTGACAAGCTAGTGGCTGGGCCATATTTATGGCCCAAGAGTGGGTCTTTCTTCACTTGAAAACCGATGTGGGACAACTCCCCTTTGCTGTTAGTTCAAACTCCCAGTTTCTTTATACCTTCCGAGATCGTTTCCGGCCCAAGGCTGCCACCGAGGTCGAGCCCGGCCTATCATTTTCTCGGACGAGAACCCTAGGACGGCCTCGGTTGTCTTAACCTTGATGGGATGCTTACTTGTTTATGGGCTTGAGAGGTTGTTTTATGCACAACCGACTACAAGTCCCCCCAAGTTTCCGTTCAAGACACATGAGTGGGGACTTGCTAAAATAAGTCCGTAGACCAGTATACTATTTCGAATGGGTCCCGCCCATAGTCCCCCCAAGTCCGGACTCATGACGTGGGTTGAACGGGTGTTACATTCTTTCATGGACAAGGGTAGCGATCCCTTCTATATCTGGTGTTATTACTCGAGTGACGGGGTGTTAACGCCGTCCGTGGTTTATCAAAGCCACTTGCTCCGTTTTTAAAGGGATAATATAAAATTTGTCTTTCGGTTGATTACTTATGCCTCTCGGTCGAGTGCCAATATTGGTGGAATCAATATATTGGTGGAACTCACCCAAGGTGGGTTTTTACTTCGTACGATCTCGGTGACTCTCACCCGAGATGGGTCTTGCACTTGTGATCTCAGTGACTCTCACCTGAGATAGGTCTTGCATTTGGTCTTATGATCTCAGAGACTCTCACCCGAGATGGGTCTTGCATTTGTGATCTCGGTGACTCTCATCCGAGATGGGTCTTACACTTTGAAGTTTGCGCCTTGCTGTGGTAGGTACATTAAATGCATGTTCGCCAGATGTCGCAATATTCCTAGATAACTGCCAAGCAATTAATACACGTCGCTTCATTCCTTCCTTCTTCAAGAAGCTACGGTAGTTATGCCACATGGCACCATCCTGCGGTTTGATCGGATGGCTAGGGGTGCCTCGTTCCTTTTGCTTTTTGTCTTCATTCTCTCACTCACTCTTGTCTGATCGCTCTGGTGTTTCCATTTTTCTCTCTGTTTCTCTACTTTTCTCTGTATTTCACTGCTTCTTTCTGTGTTTCGCTACTGCCGATCCTTTCAATTGCGAGGTGTTACCGGACGTCTGAGTTTCCAGCGTTGCTACTACGTCAAAAATCTAGTAAGGTTTTCTTCATTTGGCTACGCTTCATGCTTGTTTTTGTTTTTGCTTGTGTGGTTTTGGGTAAAACTGGGAATGTTAGCGTTCTAGGGATTTCTGGGTTAAAGCTGTGTTAAACTTTGAATTGGTGTGTGTAGTCCCGACGGCGCATACTGATAGATCTTAGGGTTTGTTATTCTAGGGTATATGGATTCTTGAACTACGACCAATTTAAGAGGAGCGAGCACATCTTCTCGACCGATAGTGGACAACGACGAGAGGATGGAGGAGTACATTAGTCGACCATCTTCGACTAGGCCTGCTGAGCTACCCAAAGGCGTACCCACCCAAGATATCGACTGGGCCTCAGGGGTTTTCCATGGCGTCCCGATTACCAACGTCGCAAGCTCGATAAGGCGATATATCTTGGAGGATGGCACCATGTGTGACGAGCCCGAGAGTAGCATGTCTCCGGCAGAGATAGAACAGTTCGGCGAAAACTGGGGAATCCCGCCCATGGTTACCCTACGTGGCCTATACGAGGGCGAGTTGGCATCCTGTCTAAGAGACGGTTTCGTTGCGGTGCACGAGCACATGTTTAGGAACGGTTTCTCCCTCCCGCTTCCTTAGTGCGTCCAGTACCTGCTGAGCATGCTTCAGCTTGCTCCCTGGCAGATTCCCCCAAACCAATGACGCCAGTTGCTATCTCTATGATGTTTGTACTACTTGTTCGAGATGGGTTGACCGACCATCAATGAGTTTCGCGCCCTGTACCGCTTCTTGTACTCGAAGAAGCAGAACTGCCGAGGGTGTGTTTCGTTTGCTGCCCAAGAATACTTGCCTCTCGTCATTGGCAAAGAAACTGTCCGACGTACATTATGCCCAACTGGTTTTGATATATCCAGGATCAGTCCTTCTTGATGTTAGAGATCGAGAAGCGACGTATTGGACGAATATATGTAGCCTGGCCCCTTGGATGAGGATCGAAGCTCGTACAGCCTGACCCAGTGGACTGTCCTTGTTCACTGTGAACTCGGCCGTATGCCTGGTGGGGTTGCAAATTAGCATTGCTTGTTTTCTTTTCTCTCTTTTCACTAGCCTTTTATTCTTGGTACCCGTGATCTTGACTGTTGGTTTTATTTTCAGCTAAAGTACCCAGGCAAAAACACCGTGAGTCACACCCGAGCGATATGGAGTTCGATATGGATTTACTGAGCAAACTCTTGGAGGTTGGGAAAGTAGCCTCCCGAACTGAGGTGAACCTCGCAGACAATACTACCCGTGTCTCGGATGAAGCGGTACTCCAGGAGATTCCTGACGAAAGGTATGGGAAACCGTCTTCTGACAAAGAGGGGCCCGCAAAGACCGGTGACGTGGTTAACGTCCACTTGGGCGAGAAGAGGAAAATATCCTCATCCAAAAAATCGAAGTCTCAGCGGGATGAAGGCGTGACTTTGACGGGATCGAGCGTCTCTGGCGCCTCACCACCTTTGAAGAAACAGAAGGCTGCCGGTTCCTCGGCCGAGAACCCAGTTTCAATGAGCGCTCTCGCTCCGGCACTTCCTCAAATTCGGAAGACCCCCATCCGGCAAATCCTGGAGGAGTATGGGTTCGCGGACGAAAAATTCGTCTGTGGCATGGTGGGCGATCTGAATGGTATCGAGTTGGACCAGATCAAGATCGGGTCCAGCACTCCTCAAGAAAACTGACAGTACGCCCGAGAGGCAATGATGAAGGTAAACTTCTCCCGAGTAATGCCAATTTATTATCACTGTTCGGGATGTGGAACTAACTTTATTTTGCTTGCAGGCTCTCTTTGATGTCTATGTTATTGACGCTAGCGAGGATTCCAACGAGATGAAAGAGCGTCTGACTAGTCTGAACGACCATATTAGCTATCTCAGGGTAGAGAGGAAGGAAATGGAGAAGGACTTGGAGGTCGAGAGGAAGGAAAAACTCTCGTTGGCCGACAAGTTTGCCAAACTTAGCCTCCACACCAAAGAGCTGGAGGGAAAAGCTGAAAGGGTTATCGCTTTGGAGTGCGACATAGACGAACTTCAGCGGGAGAACGCGAAGCTCCGGTCTAAGCGGAAGGAGAGGGACGGCCATATAGCTGATCTGCAAGGCCAGATACCCGCTCAAGGCGAGCTTGCCGTTGCCCGGTTCAAAGAGTCGGATGAGCTGAAGGCTATGTTCAAGGCTGCCCGGGAGAGTGGCATTACCGAGAAATTCGACGTCTGGAGCCGCCTTGGGTACCTGGACAAGGCCAAGATGATTGCCAATTTGCTCGCTGCCCAGGAGGCCAAAGAGAGAGAGGCTAAGTCCAAGGCAGCGGCTGAGAAAGAACTTGAGACAGGTGAGCCGTCCGAGAAGGTTGCTGAAGAAGGCATTGATGGGGACGATGATTTGGCTGAATCGTCTGAGAATGAGGAAGAAGACCCCAGCCAGTCATAGGCTGTAATTTATCTTTTTGTTATGCTCTTGCTTTTGTAAGACAATGACCTCGTGCCGTATCCTGGTGATTACACATCCCGGTGGTTTTTGTAAATACCCATTGGTGGTATACGCTCGGCATCCTGGCTTTTAATATATTATGTCTTGTCTAACCTTATTGCTTGCGTCTCTGTGTTATATACAATTTGTATTATGCCTGTTCTGCTTGGTGTTACTAGAGACTTCAATAACTTTTGCCTCGAGGATGATTACTTATTCCCTTCGATGTTACTCGGGATTGTATATTGACTTATGTCTCCGGGTGGATTACTTATCCTACTTGATGTTACTCGGAATTGTATTGACTTATGCCTCCCGATGGATTACCTATCATTAGAGTTTGAATTGAACTTTCCATTCTTATATTCAGTCATTCAAAACGAATTGAGACATCCTCCGGGACTTGGTGTTTTTTCTTTTCTTTTCCCGGGGGCAGCAATACTTACAAATGTACATTTTACAAAAGATGGAATGGACCTTGATCTCTCATACTGGGTAGAGTTTTAGGTGCTCCGTGTTCCAGGGGTGCCCGGTGACTACCCCATCCTGGTCTCGTAAAAAGAAAGTTGATAGGTCGACCTCTTCAATGATCTCGTACGGTCCCTCCCAGGTTGGGTCCATGGCCGCCGTCTTTGTCATGATTGTCTTCATTACCCAGTCCCCCAATCCCAACGTCCAAGTCCTGACCTTACTATAATAATGGCGTGCCACTCGTTGCTTATAGACTTGGTTGTGCAAGTCTGCTCGCTCCCTTCTTTCCTCAATGAGATCGATATTTAACTAGAGGCCTTCCTTGTTGGTAACGGCATCAAAGTTTTCCACCATTCCCGAAGGTATCAATGTCTCGATTGGCAAAACAGCCTCCGTGCCAAAAGCCATGCTAAAAGGTGTTTCTCTCATTGCATCAGTTGTCGTGGTCCTGATTACCCACAACACCTCCGGCGACTTCTGCGCCCGCAGACCCTTTGCGTCGTCCAACTTCTTCTTCAGTAGTTTTTTAATGATTTTGTTAACTGCCTCCACCTGACTATTAGTCTGAGGGTGCGCCACCGACGCAAAGACCATTTTAGTGCCCATGTCCTTCGTGAACTCAATCAGATGGTTATTGTTGAATTGTGTTCTATTGTCCGTGAAAATTGTCTCCGGGACCCCGAATCTGCAATATATATTTTTCAACGGGAAATTCTTCACACACTCGGTTGTTATCTTTCCCAAGGGCTCTGCCTCCACCCACTTTGTGTAGTAGTCAACGACCACTATCACGTACTTGAACTATCCGGGTGCCGTTGGCAGTATCCCGATGAGATCAAGGCCCCACTGTGCGAAAGGCCAGGGTGACAACAATATTGATAGAGCGATAGGAGGGGAATGTATCCCGTTGGCATGCAAATGGCATTTCCGACATCTCGCCGACATCTTATCTGCCATGGCGCCCATGTTAGGCCAGAAGAACCCTATGCGTAGTGACTTGTGCGCTAACGACCGGGATCCAGAATGATTCACGCACACCCCTTCAGGGATTTCTCCCATGATCACTTCTCCTTCCTCCTCTGTCACGCACTTGAGGTTTGGGAAACTGTAACCTCTGCGGTACAACTTCCCGTTCATGAGCGTGTACCTTGCATATCTCGATTGGAGTTTTCGTGCTTCACGTCTTCCTGGCGTAGCCCCTTATTCATGAATTTGATTATGGGGTCCATCCATATAGGCTCTCCGGGTCCTGCCTCGACCATGAATATCTCCGAGATTGTCTTACTGATACTCGGTTTTTCAAGAACCTCAATCCTTGCCTTCTTTCTCCCTTTACCAGGCCCTCCGGTGGCTAGTCGAGCAAGAGCATCCGCATTACTATTTTCCTTCCGGGGGATGTGGGAGAGAGAGGCCGACTTGAACCGTTGTATGAATGCTTTTGAAAGCGCTTGGTAGGAGCTCATTTGAGGCTTTTTTGCTTCAAAGCTCCCGTTGACTTGATTCACAACCAACTGTGAATCACTGAACACCTCCACTTTATCCAGGCCAATGGCTCGGGTGAGTTGCAATCCACCAATCAAGGCTTCGTAAGCTGCCGCATTGTTGGATGCCTTGAATTGAAATTCCAATGCGTACTCATGCTTGAACCCATCTGGGGTCTCCAATATTATTCCCGCCCCGCTTATATTTCTCGTCACCGACCCGTCGACAAAGAGTTTCCAGAATGGTGCCGATGGCTCCTCAGCTTGTACCTTTGTGGATGGCTCGGGATCTATTTCCTCCCAGCCGACCTTAGATGATTCTCCCACCACTTTCATGGGCGTGAGCTCGGCCGACTCCCCCATTATTTTCATGGGCGTGAGCTCGGATATAAAATTGGCCGCTGCTTGGCCCTTGATAGCTATTCTCGGTCGGCAATGGATATCAAATTCTCCCAATTCAATGACCCATTTTACTAGCCTCCCACTAATCTCCGGCTTTTGCATGATCTGCCTCAGGGGGTGGTTGGTATAAAGGGTTACTGAATGAGCCTGGAAATAATGCCTAAGCCTTCTGGCAGTTACAATAAGGGCCAAATCTAGTTTCTCGACGTCCGGCTACCTACTCTCGGTCGGTGTGAATCATTTCCCGGCGTAAAATACCGCATGCCCGATGTCGGACTCTTTTCTTATGAGCACCGAGCTGACCGTACAAGTAAAGCATCTCGCCCGAGATTGGTTTGACAAAACCTGCGTGGACGTGAGGTAAGCCTTTATCTGCTTGAAAGCCTCTTCCTGCTCGGATCCCCATACTATCTCCTTACATCTCTGGTCTTGTAACAGTTGGAAGAAGAGAGCACACTTATCTGTGAGCCGTGACACCAACCTAGCCAGTGCGACAACCTTCCCGGCCAACGATTGTACTTGGTTCCTGAGTGTGGGTCTTTCCATATCTAAGATGGCCTTGATTTTCTCCGGGTTGGCTTCAATTCCTCTCCGACTGATTATGTGACCTAAGAACTTTCCTTTAACGACCTCAAAGATGCATTTTTGAGGGTTTAACCTCATCCCAAACCTCATTATGACTTCGAAGACTTTTTGAAGATGCTTTACATGCTCCTCGGCCTTTAGACTTTTGACCAGCATGTCATCGACATATACTTCCATTATTTTCCCGAGGGACTCGGCGAACATGACATTCATCAGTCGCTGGTAAGTGGCTCGCATTCTTCAGTCTGAAAGTCATTACCTTGTAGCAATACAGGCCCGGTCGGTCGTGAAGGCTGTGTGTTCCTTATCCCTTGGATCCATCTAGATCTGGATAGCCTGCGTAGGCGTTCATGAAGCTCATTAGGTCGAACCCGGACGTGGAGTCCACCGGCTGATCAATGCGTGGGAGCGGGAAGTTATCCTTTGGGCATGCCCTGTTGAGATTTGAATAGTCCACGCACATCCTTCATTGCCCTGTTGACTTCTTTGGAACCATGACCAAGTTGGCCAGCCACTGGGGGTATTTGACCTCCCTTATGAACCTGATGTCTATTAGCTTTTGCACTTCCCCCTCATTACTTCATACTTCTCTAGCTTAAACGTCCTTCGCTTTTGCCGCATTAGAGGGAATCTGTTCTGGATTCCTAGCTTGTGTGTCACTATGCCACTTGATATCTCGGGCATGGCTTTGTACGTCCAGGCGAATGCCCCACTGTTTCTCTTCAAGAAGTCTATCAAGGCCGCTCGCACCCCGGGTTCCTGTCCCGTCCCGATGGTCAACTTTCGATCCGGGAACTCATCTGAGATTGATACCGCTTCCGTTTCGTCTACTAATCTCGTATGCTCCTTATCCGAGTCGGCGTCATCTCTGAGATCGATGTAAGGGTCTGAGGGGGACGCCGTGGTCTGGCTGGCCGACAGAACCTCTGACCTTTTCCTCTCGTTGTCTATCGCGTAGCAACTCCTTTCCCCCCTGGTCTCCCCAGATTGTAATGATTCCTGTTGGGGTCGGGAGTTTCATCATCAGCATGTGACCAGCAACAAATGACTTTAACTTCCACAAGGCTGGCCTTCTTAAAATCCCGTTGTAAGACGATTCACAATCAATAACAATAAACTCTATTGTTGCTTGGGTGACCCCTTCCCGTCCTTCCAAGCTTACTCCAAAGCTGTCTGAATCAAGGGGTTGAACAACATCGCCCGAGAAGCTGATCAACGACTCATGGTCTTGTATCAACTTATTGCTTCCTCGATGTAGTCTTTTCCAGGCACTCCTGAATAATACGTTGACTGAGGCTCCCGTATCAATGAGGATCTTCTTCGTTATATAGTGATCGAGCTGCAACGTTATCAAGAACGGATCCTCGTGCTGCCTTATTCCCTCTCTTCCTCTTACAGGAATGTTACGGACTTCCAACCAGTGGTTACCCGCTGATTGTTGCTACTTCCAAAGGTGAAGACTTCCCTGCCATCGCGCTGTCCCGTACATTGTTTTTTTGCCTTGTTGCTCCTGTTATCTATACAGGACCCGCCATGGATGGTGTTGATTGTCCTATATACTTCAATTGCCCCTACGTTTCTTGGCCCGGGCACATACTGCTATAGCTTTCCTTCTTTTACTCGACGCTCTACCACTCTTTTCAATTCTATACAGCTGTTAATATTATGGCTCACCTCACCGTGGTATCCATAAAATTTTCCCGTGTCTTCCTTGGTGAGCCGAGATGAGGGAAACTTCCGGGCCGAGGGAGGCGGAATGGCAGACTTATTCTCGTTCCATATCGCCTCATAAGTGGCGTTGAGCGCTGAGAAATGCTCCTTGCCTACCGACACCGTTCTCGCATACCCGGTATCTTGGTAAGGCCCTTTTGCCTTCCCTTGCGCGTTATACTGCTTCCCTGCCTTCCCCCAGTTCTTTTCCTTGTGCCTCTTTCTAGTTGGGTACGAGTCTGGTTCTCGTTCTCCATTCCAGGCTCTAACCTCTTGGATCACTTGCACCGGGGACCCGCCGTCTCTCCCTTCATCCTTTCTTTTCCCGGCCAAGGTTCCCCCATAAGTATTGTGGTCCGCTTGTGCATGCCGGATCGCCATTTCCATAAGCTTGTCGTAGCCTTACGGATTTTCAATTTTTACTGCATATAAAAACTTCCCATGCGACAATCCCTATATGAAAGCCTCCTCCGCAACCTTCTTGTCAAAGCTCCTGACTCTGGTTGTGGCTCCTTGCCATCGGTTCACGAAAGCTTTCAAACCTTCTTCCCTATCTTGGTTTACTTTGAACAACTGGGCGGTGTTCTGCCCGTCCGTTGGTAAAATGAATCTATTGACGAACTTGTCTGCCAACTCCCGGAAGCAATCTACCGAGTTCGACAGAAGCTCGTAGAACCAGATTAGCGCTTCCCCTGCTAACGTTTCTTGGAACATATTGCAGCATACCGTATCCTTTAGCGTTCGTGTGAGACTTGAAACTATCGAGAAAGTGATGGGGTCACGATCCTCATTGTAACTAAGTTTCAGTGGTTTGGCTGTGTTTGGCCGGACGGACCGGGTGATCGCTCTTGTGAATGGCCCCCCTCTTTCCTCAAAACTTGCACGGGTTGGGTTACGCATTCCCCTTCTCTCGGCGTCCGAGATTCGGTCTGCCAAATTCGCCACGCTATCCCGGATTGCTCTTAAGGTTTCTTCCATTTCTCCCTGTCTTCCAATCTGGACTTCCGGGATTGGCTCGGGCAAGGGCGGCGGTCCCTTGTTCCGCATCTCATCCGGGAACAAGTTTGTCCCTATGTGCACGGTCCTACGGTTCGTTCCCACCGGAACGCCCGTCTATTGAGACGTGGCTAGTGCTCTCATGAGCGTGACATTATCCCGTTCCAACCTGCGCTCCCTCCCGGAGGCCTCTACTCGATCCCTAGCACTTTGTTGCTCTAGCCGGGTGATTTGGGCCCTCATATCTTCCAACATTTCCGCTACCTCCTGGGGATTGAGATCCCGCGGCACATACTCTGGTGTTTAATCCTGTAGGGTTCTCCTGATTTCGGGGTCCGTCCGTATGTCACATCCCTTCGTCCTTCCTGTCCTGCCTCTTGGTCTTGCTACTCGGTTAACCCAGCTATCGAGTCACACATGCGTCTTGTAAAGATTCCCACAGACGGCGCCAAATATTCCTGTACAATCCTGGATGAGGTTTGTAGAAACTGATGGCGTATCTGATAGATGGTTGGTTGTCCTCCCGTTGACCTGCAATAACAAGGGTGACCGGGGGCTTCCGGTCTTTCCTCCTCCGAAGCTTAAGTCAGTATCTTTACCGAATGTAATTAATAAGGGTCGTTAATCATACCTGACAAGCTGGTCGCTGGGCCATATTTATGGTCCAAACCGATGTGGGACAACTCCCCTTTGGTCTTAGTTCAAACTCCCAGTTTCCTTATACCTTCCGAGACCGTTCCCGGCCCAAGGCTTCCACCGAGGTCGGGCCCGGCCCATCCTTTTCTCGGACGAGAACCCTAGGGCGACCTCGGTTGTCTTAACCATGATGGGATGCTTACTGGTTTACAGGCTTGAGAGGTTGTTTTATGCACAACCGACTATAGTAGTATTGGTATATTTTGAATGAGGGTAATATATGGAGTTTAAAGATGTGTATCCAGTAAAATGTTAATATTATAAAGTTATTTGGTCGTGTATTAAGTGTGAGATGTGTATTTAGTATTTAGTCATGTGTAAATAAAATTTCTCTTTGTATATGAACATTACTAAAAAAAAAAAGTCGGTGAGCCGTGACCCGTTGGCAACTTTGGGTGATATTGGATTCTCGATATGAGGTCATTTGCTTCTACCATATCATATGCATACGCCTAAGATCGTCTTTGGTCATTGCTTTAGTTTTCATGGTTTCTTCTTAGGGGATTAATGATTTTCAGAATAAAATAAGATGGATTAGGTAATTTAAACTCATTAGTTTAATAGTTCAGATTAAACCACAAATGGTGGAAAGATTGATACATCTACACTTGCTGGCTGTATGAGAATCTGCTAATCCACTCAAAAGAAACAATTAGCATGAATAATATTCCTTTAACTTTAGGAGTCTCATACAATAATAATTGACAAGACCAGTGAGACCACATCTTTGAACCATGAAAAGCAACACAGAAGAGAAGGAGATGCTTTGTCACAAATGTCATTCCAGCTAGAAGAAGATCATGGATAAATGGGATTCCAAACACATCATAAGCTTTTCACCCTCCATGTCCGTACAGGTGGTGTCTTTGGTCCTCATAGCAGTGGTGGATTCTAGACCTTGATAATCCCAAATTCCCAATGAGATAGTGGAAGTAAAGGAGAGGTAATGGAAGTGGGGATAAAATTAGCTGTCGTCTCTTTTGTGCGTTTAAGATAAGAGTATCATATCATTGGAAAGAAAATGAAGGAAAAATCTCCTCCCAAGCCATACATAAGATTTTCATGGAATTTGGCTTTTCATATAACTCTATGTATCTATGAGATCAAGTACGAAATCATAATTACTCGTACTAAATTTAGTATCCATTGTCCTCTTTTTACTGCTATGATTGAGAATCCTGTATTTTACATGACCTTACATGACTACCAATAGGACCCTTAGGGATACCAAGTTTAAATCCAATTACAGGCATTGTTCATACTTCATACCAAATTCTTGCTGTTGAGATGAAACAAAAGCAACAAAAATTGCTATATATTAGCTTTAGTTTTCATCTGGAGTACCACAAAGAATCGTCTCTCTAAATGTCACAAACATCATTTGGTTACTAGAAGGCTGACTCCACTCTACATTCTAAAACCTTGAATGTTGAAGTTAAACAGAATAATATCAGCAGCATCACTTCAATTGCTTCGATTCAATGGCAAAATGTTGGAAGCGATCCTTACACAGTTTAGTAAAACAGAAAATAGCTTTGATACACAATATCCAGGCAAAATTAACCAGCAAATAAGATTATATTTAGTCATCCATGGCTGGAGTAACCAGAGGTTTATTGGAGAAGAAAGCTTCCAAATTGGCGATCATTAATTCACTCCCTCTCTTTAACGATTCTAGTGTATAAACCCCCTTATGTGGAGACAGAACAACATTGTCCATTTCCACCAGCTCTTTCGGTATATGAGGCTCATTCTCAAACACATCCAAACCAGCACCTCTGATCTCTCCGTTCACCAAACACTTGACCATTTCTTTCTCATCAATAATTGCCCCACGCCCTATGTTAACCACCACTCCATATTTTCCCAATGCCGATAAGACTTCCTTGTTGATCATGTGGCGGGTTTGGTCTGTCAATGCACAACAGATGATGAGCGCATCATTATTAGCTGCAAGTTCACAGACATTGGAATAGAAGGGGTATGACAAAGATGGCTTTTCCCTCCTTGAGCTGTATGAGATGATGCAGCCAAAGGCCTCGAGTCTTTTGGCAACTTCATAGCCAATGCTTCCCAATCCAACAATACCAACTCGCTTTCCACCTATCTGCAATTAAGATATGAAGTTGTTGAATCATGATAAATCACAAGTTGAAGCTCAGTAATCCTGACACATTTTGAGACATCTACTTATGACTAAATGACTAATATCATTGTGATAGGGCTAATACATGGAATTCATAACTTTACCACTCAATAGATTTTCACTGAAGAACAGAGTTTTGGTACATTTTCTACTAGCCACATTCCTTACAAAACTGTAACTGCTATATTCTAACAAGACATAAAGACACAAATCCTTATGATGGATTTTGATGAGAAGATGGACTTTGAACAAATGAAAAAAGTGCCCTCTAGGATTGGCAAACTTATTTCTTCAGTTCAATCTACTAAAGCATGATGACGTTTAATTTGGCCGACATTCGGCATCCATAAATCTGAGGTTTCCCGAGGTTTAAGGTGGGGATTCTAAGTCCCCACCTAAGTCCGGATTTAAGGATATGAAATCTTTTCAGACATACTCATAATCTAACTAGATACCACTTTCTAAACAAAACACTTGGCAGTAAACTCAAATCCCAATATCCTAAGTTCCTAACTTCAGTTCCCTAATCCAGTTAAACACATAAAAGATCAATAATTCAATGCTGGGTGGAAGTAAATGAAGACCTTGGAACCAAGAGGATAGTCTCCTTTGCTACTCCAAAGCCCACGTCTCACATACCAATCAGCTGCCGAAATCTTCCTATTCACATCGAGAAACAACCCAACAGCGAGATCAGCAACATCTTCCGAGTACGCATTTCCAGCATTGGTCACGGCAATCCCACGCCGCCGGCACTCCGCTTTGTCCACGTGGTTGGCGCCGGTGCTGACGGACACCACGAGCTTCAGGGCCGGTAGCTGACGGAGGAGGTCGGCGTTGACCGGAGTCAAAGCGCGGCAGAGGAGGGCCTTGGCGGATTGGGCGTGGGTGGTGAGGTACTGGTCCAGAGGGAGTGGGGATTCCCATGCTCGGAGGATGTTGAACTTGTGGGTGAAGTGGGATTCGAAAGAGATGAAGGCTGGTGGTGGGTTGATGATTAGGACTTCTGGAAGGTTTGGCAATGGAGCCATTAGACTATTGGAAGTGAGATCAAGATCAGTTTGGTTTTTGTTCCCAAATTATTGGAAGAACAAAGAATCAACGAACTGTGGAAACAGTAAGACCAAAAATAGTAGTTTGGTACTTTGGTTGGTGTGTATTATTGTGGACAACAATGAGTCAAATTTTCCCCAACAATAGTAACTTGGCTGGTTGAGTTGGTGTGGAACTCACACTCGGGTTTGAAATCCCACTTAAATTGAGTAGAGTTACAATCTATTATTTCTGATCCTGAGAAAGTACTGTGACAAGATTTTCCAACACGGATTAATCTTCAAGAATATCATGTGATTCAATATTTGAAAATAGAAAAGGTATAGGGGTGGCGTTTTGGACACCAGAACCGCCACCGGACCGATGAGATCTAATCGGATTAAGCTAATTGCTCTGGTTAGATAATTCTTTTGGTTAGGTACTTAGGTTATCCTAGTTTTACCTCATTAGGTGACAAAGTAATGTGGTTTCTTGTATCATTTGGGGGAGAACCTCCCACCGGAAAAGGTTGCTCCGATGACCACCATGTCTCCACACAACAGCCGTGACACTTCCAGTACGAAGCACATACAATTTTCATCGAATATGGCTTTGGGGCTTTCCATGGAACTTCATACGAATTTCTCTTTACTCAAACTAAGTCTAGTAATCTCTTGCCAGAAACTCATATATTTATGACTGCCAATAGCAGCCACTGGGATACAAATACAAGTCATACTGGTTTTTGCTGTAAAGATAGAAATAAAAGCAACAAAAGCTGCCCTGTATAGCTCTAGTTTGACTAGAGTGTACCTTTCGAGAATTCTTTCTCTCTGAATGGTCACAAACCTCATTTTCTTACTAAAGACTGACTCCACACTTCACAATTGTAAAACCTTAATAGTGAAGTTAAACGGAAGAATGGCTATCGGCATCAGCACTTCATTTGCTTCAATGACAGAAACTTGAAAGGCAAGGAATGCATACAACTCACTTAAATAATCATATTTATTCATGAATATATGACTGGAGTAACCAAAGGTTTATTGGAGAAGAAAGCTTCCAAATTGGCGATCATTACTTCACCTCCTTCCTTTACAGACTCTACTGTATAAACAGCCTTATGTGGAGACAGAACAACATTATCCATCGCCACAATCTCTTTTGGTATATGAGGCTCATGCTCAAACACATCCAAACCAGCAGCTCTAATCTCTCCATTCACCAAACACCTGACCAATGCTTTCTCATCAATAATTGCGCCGCTCCCTATATTAACTACCACTCCATCTTTTCCCAATGCAGATAAGACTTCCTTGTTGATCATGTGCCGGGTTTCGTCTGTTAACCCACAACAGATAATGAGAGCATCATTGTCTGCTGCAAGTTCACTAACATTGGAATAGAAGGGATATGACAAAGACTGCCTTTTACTCCTTGAGTTGTATGAAACCTTGCAGCCAAATGCCTCGAGTCTTTTGGCAACTTCATAGCCAATGCTACCCAATCCAACAACCCCAACTCGCTTTGCACCTATCTGCAATGAACATAGTAAGAAGTTGAATCATAAAGACCACATTTTCAGACATGTAGTTGTGACAAAACGCATTATGATCGGGATAATACATGCAATCAGAGAATACCCAAGTTTGTTTAAACACAAAGAAGAAAGTACCAACAATCAAGAAATGACAGACCTTGGAACCAAGAGAAAAATCTCCTCTGCTAGACCAAAGTCCACGTCTCACGTACGAATCAGCTGCTGAAATCTTCCTATTCACATCGATGAACAACCCAACAGCGAGATCAGCAACATCTTCCGAGTACGCATTTCCAGCATTGGTCACGGCAATCCCACGCCGCCGGCACTCGGCTTTGTCCACTTGATCAGCGCCGGTGCTGGCGGACACCACGATCTTCAGGGCCGGTAGCAGACGGAGAAGGTCGGCGTTGACCGGAGTCTCGGCGCGGCAGAGGAGGGCTTGGACTGAGTAGGCGTGGGTGGTGAGGAACTGGTCTAGAGGAAGAGGGGACTCCCATGCTCGGAGGATGTTGAACTTGTGGGTGAAGTGGGATTCGAAAGAGATGAAGGCTGGTGGTGGGTTGATGATTAGGACTTCTGGGAGGTTTGGCAATGGAGCCATTAGAGTTTGTGTCTGTGGCTCAAAACTGGAATGAGGATGAGGAATCATTAGAAACAGTACAGTGCAATCAAATTCAATTTCGCTTTGTCTTCCCGAACTGATGGGAAAAAACAAAACTGTGAAGTGATTCTAGGCTCTATTGGGTCCTTGATAAAGACATTCACAAACACTGGGTATATTTATCGACACCTAAATCAAAAATAGCAGAGAACTGTTAAGTGATATCATTTCTCTTGTTTTGATATTTAAATTATTGGACTTATTCACTTTGAGCAAAAATAGTAGAGAATTATTAAGTGATATCATTTCTCTTATTTCGATATATAAATTATTGGACTTATTCACTTTGAGCAAAAATAGTAGAGAACTATTAAGTTCGATATCTAAATTATTGGACTTATTCACTTCGAGCAAGGAGACTCCAAGCTTCTCATAGATTGTCTACACCGAAAGATGAAGGTTGATTGACGGATTAAAGCGCTAGTTAAGGACATCATGAAGCTTGCTTCACAATTTTTGACTCCATTGTGTTTCGTTATACATTTTGTGAGGCTAACTTTATAGCAGACTGTTATGTCTTCCCCTGCTCCTTTAATCTGGTTTAACTGTCTTCCCCTTGTTGTGTCCCTAGCTTTTCATTTGGATCATCTAGAATGGGGCGTCTCTCGTGGTTTTGTTTTGTATCCTCCTAAAAAAACATAGTAAGGGAAACAAGAACACGATATGGGGTTGAGGGTGTCATGGATTAATTCTAACAATATTTCATAATCATACCGTTTGCGCTGATATGGACAAGAAGTACAAGAGGTTGAACATAACGAGATGGATGACAATGAAAAAAAAACATCTACATAGGTGATAAATGTTTGAGGCAGAAAGCATTTTTGTCCAAGTAATATGACTTCGTGCGGACTACACAATTCGCGTGGAAACGAGACTTCGCGCGGACTACACAGTTCGCGCGCAGAATGACTTCGCGTGGAATTACTAGCTGACTCCGCGTAGGGGAGGCAAGCGGGTTACATCAATGCGAGCTGGCGAACTGGCTCGCGCGGGAAGCCTCGCGAGGAAAGCATATGCGGAGTCCGCGTGCAACACATTTAATCGTTGAAGACTCTCACCAGTTTTTGACATGCTTTGGGACAATCCATGTGACCCTTATTAATTAGAAAACCTTCTTTTGGCCCGCGAGGTGGTTTGAGTCCGCGGCCTGCGCGAGTTAGGTTTTCACAAAGACTGTGACACCCCGCAGGATAAGGATATTCCTAAGTCTAGTCTGCATAGGAGTCTACAGTTGGCAGCGTGGAAGCAAAAACCCATGCGGAGTGTGCGGACTGGACATGTGTCACAAAATGTTTGGTCCGCGTGGGTTAGCAGTGTCCTTGTGGTATTAGGGTTTCATAGTTCGATTTGGACTATGATTATCTTTCTTCTGCTGCAAGTCGAGCTTCTATATAAGGGGACTCGAAGTAGTCTCTTTTGACACAATCAAATCTCTCAACAAAACAAAGACAAACACAAAAACCTTTCAACCTAGTTGAAAACCCCTTTCGAGCTTCTCGAAAACCGTAACCCTAAGTTTTTCTCATAGCCCTCCAGGACTCGCCCCCGATCACCTCTGATTTCCCTATAGTTGCTCTGCTCGCGACATTATGAGTATCGATTGCCTTGTGCTCGTAAATTCCTCATCTGAGGTGTCACCTGGAAACCCCCTTCGCCTGATCAGAAGTCAAAACCCCGCTACAATCACCCTTTCCTCGTCCGCAAGGTGGCATGCCCGCAAAATCCCCCTCTCTTTGTTCGCTATTTACCTCTCGCCCGCGCACTGAGGATTGTGGCCAAAACATTGGCACGCACGGTGGGACCGGGAGTACAAGCGAGACATCATAGGGAGACCAAAGGAATCGCCATACCAAAAGCCTTAGTTTTCTTGTCTCAAGCACATATTACTACGGTACAAGCCCCATAACAGCACGGCTTACCGTTCCCTCACTCAGGAACAAGTTCTTGCTCGGTTTGGTGACCCATACTTCAGCGAGACCGCCATGGTAGGCTCTCCGCTGACCCAAGATACAAGTTCTGCTCTGTCTATGGAGAGAATCTCCCAGATGTTCGAGCAGTTGACGAGTCAGAATTTGGCTACTCAACAAAGCGTTGCTGACCTAACTGAACATGTCAAACAAGATAGAACCCTTTGGAGGGCTAGCCATGACAAACTCACCACACTTGGTGATAATTATGGCGACCTTGACGCCAAGTTCACTGAAAGCAAAGGCTTAGTCGAAGGTAGCCTTCAACAGATCCGGTCAGATCTGGACCAGAACATGGAGACCGTGAAGCAGAAGGCGGAGACCGTGAGGCGACATGCAGAGATCCTGTCGCTTACTCGTGCCATAGTAGATGAATAGACTCGCCACTTAGACGACCACGATACCAAGATGCATGACCAACATAATGCGCTTCTTTCTTTGGAAGCAAGAACAGTCTGGAAAAACTGGACGAATTCAAGGAAAAACAGGACCGGCTGAACTTACGGGTCCTTGAAGTTGAAGATTGGATGAGGGCGCAAGCACCAAAGAATCATGCTCTAAATCCTACTGGCGCAAGCCCGAATGAGGGATCATCCAAGTACATCCCTCCCAATGAACGCGCTAGAGGAAACCCTAAGGTTGGGACTCCGAAAGCCCCACAGTTCGAGTTAGGAGCTGGAACTTCAAAGAGTCCGCCCCTGCATGGCTCTGCCGCTCCCTTTAAGCGATTTAACAACTCTCTACGTTAGAGAGCCGGGACACCAGATGACCCGCTTCTAGCCTACTCCAACCCTACTCCCAAGAATGTTGGACAGGCCGTCAGCTTCTCTGCATGGCCAAACCATGAAGAAGGAGCGGAGTCCGCGCCTGTGACAACAGCCGATTGGCGCTAACTCATCTCCTCCATCGTCAAGGAGCAAACCAGAAAAGGTGATGCTGACTTGCAATACCGCAACCCCTACCTAGATAGTGTGGCACAATACCTTTTCCCGCAAGGGTTCAAGAACATCGTGTTCACCACCTTCTCTAGGGAGACAAGGGAGAATGCAGCAACCCATATGGCCCGCTTCAAAGTCCAGTGCGGCCAATATGGGAATAATGATATTCTCAAGCTCAAGCTCTTCGGAACTTCTCTATCCGAGTTGCATTCAGTTGGTATTCCAGGTTGAAGCCATGGTCCATTGCGGACTGGCCTACCATGGAGAGATTTTTTCGGGAAATATACGGCACCATTGAGCCAGAGGTTGGCCTCGATTCCCTTACTCAAATGAGTCAGCAAAGCGTGGAGTCAGGAGTCTCCTTCCTCCAACGTTTCAACATCCAACAGGCCAAGTATGACTTCCTCCTACCTGAGCAGGAAGCCATTAAGTTGGCTGTCCGTGCCCTCGAGCATCGCTAGCGGTTGAAGCACCATGGGGAATGCTTCACATCTATGGGCGACCTGATCAACAAGGTCGGCAATTATGAGTTGATCCTCAATGAAATGGACGAGAAGGCAAATTCCTCCAAGGGGACGTACGTACCAGGGAGAAACAGGGCAGTGGGGGCACTAAGCCTCCAATCCCCACGTTTGATCCTTACTACCAAAGGCAGGAGGAAACTGAGGCCGTGCAAGGGTATGAAGATGTCGGAGCAGTCGAACTGACCGGGAAGCCGTTGGCTCACAAACTGAAGAATCTCAAAATGAGTCGTGAGCCAATCACCATTCAGTCTTTTGCATGGACCAAGCCCGAAAATGAGTCATACACGTATGACGCGAAAAACGCCCATCTTGTCTTTAATGACTTGATTGAGGCGAAGTACGTACGCTTGGATCATAAGATCCCGTCCAAGAAAGAGTTAAAGGACAAGAAGTATTGTAGCTTCCACAACGTCTACAATCATGACACCAAATATTGTGTCAAGCCCCGCAATCAACTACAGACCTGGTTGAACTCCGGTGCCCTGAAAATGAAGACGCCAGATAGCACAGCTTCTCTGGTGGATGTGGACCCCTTCTCAGCCGTGGTCAATATGGTCGAGGTGAACTAGAACGACCAGCCAGAGGAGCACAGCCGCCGCCGCGTGCCAAATCCAGGCCAGCGGAGAGTCACCTTGGACTTGGCCGAACGCCTAGAAGATGACAATCGGTGCTGAGCACCCAAGAGAGACCGCGAAGAAAGCAACGATAACGTCAACCTCGCGCACGAGGTTTTAGACGATCTTATTAATGGCAGATTCGTCACAGTAGCAAGGGCCTTACCCTATGTTGAATGCAAGGAAGGCTGCGTCCACTGCAAGTTCCATGATAGTTGGGGACACAGAACTCGTGATTGGTACCAGCTCCGCGAAGAGGTCCAGGACTGGCTAGACCTCAAGTACATTCTCTTGGAGGTTCATGATCACAACTGCTGACATCGTCTGGCCCCGCATCGGCCAGCGCGCGATAACATTAGACCTATCCCCAAACGCGGGTCCACGCGAACCGCCAGATCAAAACCGCAAGAGACCAGTGAATGACTATACCGTGTGGGCGAACCAAAATGGAAACCACTACCCAGCGAGGCAGTTAGCCGCCAGACTGCAGCCCGATCGACCTTCAAGAAAGGATAAGGGCAAGGCTATTATGCGGGATGATACACCGTCCCCCGCTGACAACTATCAACCCATGAGTCCCAGGACTCGCGAAGAGCTGGAGCAGAGAATCAAGCGCCTCGAAACCATTATCCAATCACACTGGACTGAAGAAGTACCTTCGTCTCCAGCTTCAAGCGAGATAGACATATCAGACTCTGGCCGCGAGCGTCAAGACAACGAGGCTTCAAGCCCTCGACAAGGTATCTTAACCGATCCCTACATTCCCTCGACATCCAAATCAGCAATCAAGAAGGGGATATGGTACACGCAACAAGGGGCAGGCCAGTTACCTTTAGCAGATCCAAGAAGCGGAAGCTACAGAAGAAGTATTGCAGCATCCTGCGTGTCTTGCGAGCTACCGATGATGGCATCATCCGACCCTCACAGCTCACACAGACACCCGAGAGGATGTGCAGAGAAGCCGAAGGCCTTCGCGCTTTACTCTAACGGCCACTTGTCATGCCTCCACGAGTGTGTGCGCTGGTAGCAGACGACCCCGCTCCAAAGGCAAATGTTTTATGTCGCCTCACCGTACCACCTAAATAGGATCTGCGCCCTACCAGGAACATACCATCTCCGGAGCCGGAAAGGAGAAGGGATCCACATCCCTCCCGGCATAGGCCTTCATCAGATCTTGACCGGAGAAGGGAACTGTTTCCTCCACCATGGCACAAGCACTCGCCGGAGACTGAAAGAAGAAGGAAACTACCTTCCCCAGCAAAGCAAAGATTATTCGCCCCCTCAGAGCCTGAGCCAAGGCGCGAGCCGCCTCGGCTATCACGGCCCCGGGAGTCTCTTCGCCAGGAACTCGAGGGAGAGAGGGAACCACCGCGACCATGTCAGCCCCGATCACAATCCAAGCAGGAGCCTCAAGTCTCTGTCCCTCCTCCGTCAAAGACAAATGACAACGCCAAGGTCCTTCTAGCCGCGGAGGAGCGGCCAGCTAAGGACAAGCAACTCTTGACCAAACTCATATGACGACCACGGCAGCCAGAGAATAAAGCCTCGCTAGGTGTCAAAAGTAGTACCTGCAGCCCTAACCTCGTGGAGCTTATGGCTCAGTGTTTCCTAGAAAATTCATTGCATGAGGAGACTCATTCCGAGCCTCGCATTGACTTGGGAGAGACCAAGCAGAAGGGCAGGGTGAATCATTCACCTGTAACATGGTTGAAGTATTCGCATGGCCTGAGGACAAAGAGGTTAGCCCAACAGAGAGTGCATTTGCTGTGCTTGAAGGAGAACACGAGAGCATTGAGATTCCATTGATCCTAGTCCACGAGCAATTCTCCTTTCAAGTCGGGATGGTGTTTTTCATATCTGAAAGATATGCTCTCCCGCCTAACACAACATGTAACGTGGTGGATATTCCAGATAGTGGCAAAAATGCCTGCGACATATCCCTGCCTTGCAGCAGCGAGATAAGTCCGATCCTGGCGGAGCCCGCATTCGCTCTACCATTGGAAGCTACAAGCAGCATCACAAGCATACCAACTCCGACCTTCTCCATTTCGACCCTAGACATGGCCACTCACATGAGGCCGTTATATATCACGGCTGACGTTGAGGGGATTATGGTAAACAAAGTCATGGTCAACACCGGAGCTACGGTGAATGTCGTTACCACCCGTACTATGGGACTCCTTGGTATCTCACTCTCGATGATCCAAACTACATCCTTAACAGTCAAGAACTTCACCGAACAAGTCTCCAGAACTCTAGGCTTGTTGTTCTTACCAGTCAAGTTGGGACCGACATCACGGGTCTATACATTCTTCGGCACCAAATGCGCTTCATCCTATAGCATGATCCTAGGCCACGATTGGATCCTATAGAATTTTCTGTATACCTTTCTCTATGCACCAGGAACTCATAATCTGGGACACTGAGAAACGCGAGGCGGTCCTCATCAAAACGGACCCGCGTCCTTTCTCTATTTTCGCCAACTTCAATGACGCCCGATACTACAATACCAACTTGGGTCCATTGGAGGTCCAAGGCGTTGATTCCAAAGGTCGCCCCTATGGGGTCACGGCCTCTAACTTAACACGATGGGGACTCACCTAGGCGAGGGAAGACTTACAACGTCCTTACACCATCGCGGACTCCTTCCAAACCTCTGATGATTAGTGCCTCCTCAGCAGAAGCATGCGAGGCTGGCGAGTCCCAAGGTGAGAGACTCCTCTCATATTGGGCGGAACATGAAGCTTATGACAGGGTTGCGACTATGTAATATGTAGACGAGATAGTGGACTATAACGATACCAAGGAGGAAATTATTCAATTAGCTCTCGCTGCCTTGGATGATACACCACCTCAAGTCTGCGACCCTATCTTACAAGTCGATATGGGGACTGCAGAGAAGCTCTTACTACTCTCCATTAGTGCTAAGCTAGCGGGGAAACAAAAGGAAGACCTTCTTGCCTTATTACATGAATATAGGGATTGTTTCGCCGAGAGGTACGAAGACATGTCTGGCTTGTCCCCGGATTTAGTTTGTCACCGTCTGCCTACTCATCCAGACAGACGACCAGTCTGCTAGGACGGCAGATTCATGCGAACTGAGACCCATATCGTGGTCAAGGAAGAAATTGAGAACATGCACCGATCGGGTATCCTTCGCGTGAATTTTTATTTTTAGAATCGTAATGTGCCTACGAATGCGGTATATATTTTTCTTTCATTTTATTATTAAGTGATTTGTCATTATACAAAAGTTTTTTCTTTCCTTTTTATTAGCATTTAATCTTTAGATAATCACAATCAACCACGACTTAGTCAACGTCCTCATCATCCAGTTGCATACAATGATACAAAACACACCAGAACACAAATGAAGACCACTTTTGGGGATTGTTGGCGTATCGCGATTGTGGTCGATACTCAATTTCCAGTTGCTCTGCCATTTGCGAGGCCGATTTGCAAGGAATTAAAGGATCTGGTATAGACGAATTGCTTGAAGTCGGAGAGCTCAAGCTTCTTCGTTATTTCCAAGAGATCGACATGGATGGATGCCTTAATCGTTGAAGACGAAGGAAAATCAGAAAGCTTAGATGGGTCGAGTTGAATCAGATCGATGAAGTTGGCGAAGGCCTGAGTTGTGTTGGCTAATTGCGGAGAAGGTCTCAACAACAAGGACGAGAGAGAGAGAGTGTTTGAGAGAATAAGGAAGATGAGATCATGATTGATTCATGAGAGAAAGGAGAAGGGAAGTGAAACGACTAGAACGACGGCCAGTTGAACTTAACATCGCATTGTTTGCACGCATTCTTTGGCGTCGGGTGCGCTAAATAGGCTCGCTCTCATAAAAAACAAGGGTCAAGGTAAGTTCAACAATTGCTTGTTGTAGAGCATAGCGTCAATGCTGCCACAAATGGTAAGTTTTGTTCATTGTCTTTGATTTGGAAGAGGTATGTGTAAGTTGAATTTGAACAATTACAAGTTTATATTTAGTACAACAACTAATGTTACAACATAGTAAGTAATTAGAGATATTAGACAATTCATATTCCATGTTAAATGTATTCATTATGTGAATATAGTGGGAAGTTCTAAAGAAGATAACTGAAACAGATAATAGTGATTACAGCCATTATTGAGATATAAAGACCTTTTATGGGACGACTTTGTATTAGGATGCTTTCACTATAAATACTAGGTCTATGTACTCTCTTTGATATCAGCTATTCAGTTCTTGTCTCATAGAAAGATAGCTAACAAAAGAGACGTGCAGAAGATCGGTATTTTGAGATGGCTTCATCGGTTCCATCAGCTACATATTCAGTGCTATTCATAAATGTATATTGTTTCTCTATATTTGTATATATATGTGTGCTTGTGAGTGCAATATATGTGTTTATGTTTGTATGCAATTATTTGGAGTGTTTCAGATTTACGCTTCCAATTGGTATCAGAGCCGATTGCATATTTCATAAACCACTTCAGTTTGCTCGATTGGGTTTTTGTACGATTTCATTCTAAACAAAAAAAAAACAAAAGGAGGTGATTATGTTGCTAAAACGTAAGCCTTGTTTTTAATTAAGACCCACACCTAGGCTTGCTCTCAGGCCCAATGTTCACATTCACACACAACTAGCGCACATGCGCAAATCAATTAAACGACATCAAGTCGTTGTTCTCTGTTGCCATCTTCTTCCGCATTCCCAGAATTGGGAATTAGGTTTCTAGATAAAAATTATTTTGATCTTGTGATTCCTCATTACTGAGACAAGTTGCTATAAATTATAAACTCCAATCGATGCATATGTCTACCTTGCTTCAATTGATTGTTCTACAGCATAGCAGGAACACCGGGTTAGTTCCCAAAATTTGAAATTTTCTTTCATGTATATATGATTCTTGTTGGTTGAGCAATTGAACACTAGAGGCACTCCTAGCGTGCATCTGAGTTAGAGTAGATGGTGTCCAGATGAAACTTACTTTAATTCTTGATGTTTGGAATTGTTTGAGATTTTTGAATGTTCAATTGTCTGCTCTTGAGTTATAGTTGAATTATATATACGTACATATATATATATATATATTTGTTTATCTTGAATTGTTGACATTGACAAGATGATCTCTCAACTTTCATAATCTTGCTCATTGAAATTCGTTGATGAACATGTTGTTCTCTTTGTTTAGTTTTAACTTAGCTTGCTGTGTTAAGAGTTAAGGAGTAATAACCACTAGTTCTTGATTGTAAGATAGTATTTTGATGCATGTTGTACACATCAATCTGTCGATATATTATTTTGGAATCATTTGGATATAGAACTAGGAAAATTGTGTCTTTAGTTTTTGGAACAGAATTGTATCTTCAACAGAGGAATTGACTCTTGTGTTCTTAAAGGTAAAATAGTGCATCATGAAATATTAAAAACTGAATTCAGTGAACTGGACATTTTCTTCTTGCTATACATGTGTTGACTGTTCCAGGGATATCTTGGTTTTTAGTATTTTGGTTTTGCAAATAAGAAACTTAAGCAATAACCTATTCTTTTGCCATATAGGTAAGATCTGTTATTGAAAACTAATATGCATATTTTGAGGATTCTGATTACCATATTTTCTGTGATGATCTTGAGTTGTTTTGCCTGTGACTTGATTTCTTTTGTGTTCATAGTTTTCTAAAATTGTTTAGACTATAACTAAGACAGAAAAACTAAAACTTTATTTTTATTTTTTCTCCCCAGTTTTGAACACCTCAGGATTGTCCCTTGCAACCATTGAACCTCTCAATGGCTGTAACTTTAAGAAGTGGAAGCAGTCCATAGAGCTTTACCTTGGCCTTCAGGGAATTGATTGGTGCTTGACTGAGGCTGAACCAGTGATAGATGACAATTCCTCTGACCTAGAGACTGTAAAACACAAGGAATGGACTAGAGCCAACAAGATGACTAAGCTCATTCTTAAGCAAACCATGACTGATGTGGTTAGGGGAAGTATTGCTGACAAGGATACAACCACTGAGTTTATGGCTGCTATTGCCTTAAAGTTCTGTGAGAATGAGAAGACAGAAATTTCTCTTTTGATGGATCAGTTAATGGGAGTCAAATATGATTCCTCTAAGAGTGTCCGTGAGCATATCATGAGGATCATTGACATCACCACTAGGCTTGGAGATCTGGAGATCCCCCTGCCCTCTGAGTTTGTAATGCATCAGTCCCTTAGAACCCTACCTGCTTCTTTTGGTTAGCTTAAGACCACCTATTTTACTTAGAAGGATAAGTGGGATTTGAATGAGTTAATAGTGATATGTGTGCAAGAGGAGGATAGGATCAAGAGGGATGGGCAGCTTGTTGTGAATCTGGTTTCAAAGTCAAAATGGAAGGGAAAAGACAAAGTTGCTGAAGGCAAAGCTACTGCCTCCAGTGCAACTGGTTCTGGAGAAGGTACCAGTGGGACTAAGCCTTTCAAACTTGGCCCCAAGAAAGCTGTGATTACCAAGGGTAAGAAACCAGGAGTCTTCAAATGTTTTTTCTATAAAAAGGAAGGACATATGAAGAAGAATTGCCAGGGATTCAAGTATTGGATGGCAAAGAAGGGGTAAGTCACAGCTAAGTGTTTTCTCTATTAAGGTTAATTTAGTTGATTTATCTTATAAATCTTGGTGGCTTGCTACCAGCTCACCGATTGATATTACGAATTCATTGCAGGGCTTTCCAAGCAAGAGAGCTCCAAGGAGAAATGAGGTGCAATTGGCAGTTGGGAATGGCATGGGAGTGAGTGTGAAGGCTATAGGCACGGTCCGTTTAGTGCTAGGGTCTGGCACTTATCTTGATTTGAATAATGTTTACTATATTCCTTCTATGAAAAGGAATTTAATTTCGGTTTCTCAGTTAGTGAAACAAGGATGTACCTTTTTTATCGACTCTTATGGAATAAAAATCTCCCTTGATTCCCATTATATTGGCTCAGCTTGTTTGTTGAATGATTATTGGTCTCTTGAATGTTCTTATCCTAAGGAAGTGTTGTTGATTGAGAAAGCACATAAAGATATAAGTAGAAAGAGAAAACATAGTGAGAATTCAGCTTATCTTTGGCATCGAAGACTTGCACACATATCTAAAGAAAGGTTGTAGAGAATGATGAAAGAAAACTTGCTGCCAGAACTAGACTTTTCTGATGTGTTAAGGGAAAAATGACCAAGTCTAGAAACAAGGATTCCAATAGAAGCACTGAACCTTCGCAACTTATCCACACAGATATTTGTGGACCTTTTGCACACCAGACCATATGTGGTAATAAGTATTTTATTACCTTCATAGATGATTACACCCGATATTGTACCTTGTTTATCATCTCAGAAAAATCTCAGAGGTTGGAAAAATTTAAAATTTTTAAAGTTGTAGCTGAAAAAAAGTTGGGAAAACAAGTTAAGGCAGTGAGGTCGAATAGAGGAGGGGAGTATTATGGTAGGTATACTGAAACCGGGCAGCATAAGGGTCATTTTGCTTTGTACCTGCAGGATCATGGGGTTCCAGCTCAGTATACAACTCTAGGTTCACCTTAATCAAATGGGGTGTCGGAGAGGAAAAATAGAACTCTTCTCAACATGGTGAGGAGTATGATGTGCACCTTAGGTTTGCCAAGAATCCTATGGGGGGAGGCTCTTAAAACAGCAAATTACATTACAAATAGGACTCCGAGCAAAGCTGTGGCTAAAACTTCTTTGGAGTTATGGAAAAACAAAAAACCAAGGGTGAATCATGTGCATGTTTGGGGCTGCAAGGCGGAAGCTCGTCCATACAATCCTAAAGAAGGGAAATTAGATCCAAAAACAATCTCGGCCCATTTTATTGGGTATCCAGAAAATTCCAGAGGCTATGGATTCTACTGCCCTACCCATTCCACGAGAATAATTGAAATCAACAAGGCTGTTTTCCTTAATGAGATCAATTATACTCACACATATGAGGACCTTGAGCTTGATTTCCAAGACTTAACTAAAGATGAGCCTCAAAGCATGGTTGTTCCCATAGATTTTGAGGCTGCAGCTGGAAATGTTGGACAACCTCAGCTTGAAGTTGTTATAGCAATTCAAAACGATGATTTTGAAAATTCAGAAGATGATCTGGAAGAAGTAGAGCAAGAACCTGAGCCCCAAAACTTGCAAGATGTACAAGTTGATGCCGGAGCGCCTCCACATCAACTTAGATGATCTGGAAGAATTAGAAAACCTGTCATTAACACACATGAGTACATTGTGTACTTGCAAGAAGCTGAATTTGATTGGGGAGAAGGAGATGATCCTATAACTTTTAGTCAAGCTGTTGAAAGTGATCAAAGCTTGAAATGGACAGAAGCAATGGAAGCAGAGCTTAAGTCCATGTATGATAACAATGTATGGGAGTTGGTGGAGCCTACTGGGAGTCATAAACCGATTGGTTGTAAGTGGGTCTTCAAAACCAAAAGGTGTGCTGATGGATCAGTGGAGAGATTTAAACCTAGACTAGTGGCAAAGGGGTTCACTCAGCAAGAAAGAATAGATTATAATGAAACCTTTTCACCAGTGTCTACCAAAGATGCTTTCTAAATCATAATGGCTCTAGTAGCTCATTATGATACGGAATTACATCAAATGGATGTTAAGAAGGCATTCCTCAATGGAGATTTGGAGGAGGAGATTTATATGAAACAACCGGAAGGTTTCATAGAGGCTGGAAAGGAACACTTGGTGTGCAGATTGAATAAATCCATTTATGGATTGAAACAGGCATCCCGCCAATGGTACTTAAAATTTGATGCAATAGTTACCTCTTTTGGCTTTGTTGAAAATCTTGTTGATGAATGTGTATACATGAAAGTCAGTGGCATAAATTGCATTTTTCTGGTGTTATACGTTGATGATATTCTACTGGCAAGCACTGATAAAGGGTTATTGCAGCAGACAAAGAGTTTTCTTTCTGAAAATTTTGATATGAAGGATCTAGGAGATGCTTCATATGTTTTGGGATTGAGATCAACAGGGAAAGATCTAGACATCTTCTAGGTTGTCTCAGCAGGCCTACATTTCAAAAGTGTTGAAGAGGTTTGAAATGCACAATTGTTCACCTGGATCAGCACCTATGTCTAAAGGTGACAGGTTGAACAAAAATTAGTGTCCCAAGAATGAGTTAGAGAATCAACACATGAAGAACAAACCTTATTCTAGGTTGGTGGGAAGCTTAATGTATGCACAAGTGTGCACTAGGCCGGATTTTGCTTATGCAGTGGATATGTTGGCGAGATTTCAATTGAATCCAAGACATGAGCACTGGATTGCTGGAAAGAAAGTGCTAAGATATCTTCAGAAAACCAAGGGTTATAGTTTGGTGTATAAAAGAGTCAAGAATCTTGAAGTAGAAGGTTATTCTGATGCAGATTTTGCTGGACAGTTTCCATTTTCATCAAAATCGACATCAAGCTATGTTTTTATGTTGGCTGGGGGTGCTATAGCTTGGAAAAGTGTAAAACAGACCCAGATTGCAACCTCTACTATGACGGCAGAGTTGATTGCTGTTTATGTGGCTACATGTCAAGGATTATGGCTGAAAATTTTTCTCACACCAACCAAGATGGTTGATAGCATCATTTCAAGGCCTTTGAAGATTCATTGTGACAAATCTGCAACAGTTTATTTTGCAAAGAAAAACAAGAGGTCTACCAACTCCAAGCACATTGACTTGAAGTATTATAGTGTCCGAGAGAGAGTAAAGCGTAGTGAGTTGATTCTTGCTAAAGTCAATACCTTGAACCAATTAGCAGATCATTTCACTAAGCCATTAACCATTGCAGCTTTTCAAAAGTATACTGAGAACCTAGGCATTTTGCCTAATCTAGATGATTGAGTTTAGTGGGAGTTTGATTGCTAGGTTCAGTCGGAGTTAGTGTTCATTCATTAAAGCTGGAAATTTTGTTTCATTTAAGTTTCAGAATTTTTCTTTTTGGTTATGTTTTGAGATCTCATTGAGCTATGAATTTTATGAACTGATTTACAATAAAATTCATCTTTTACTGGATTGAAATTGTTTATCTTTTATTATTCAAGTACTTGATTTATATTATTTATTTGATTCTTATAAGTAACTGTTTCATAGTACGTAGTATACATTTCAGTCTGTAAGTTGTTTTTGAATCATTTTATTTTCATTCCAGACTTGATTTGGATAACACATTCAGAATAATTGCAAGTGCAGCTATGTGTTGAAGTTCAGGCATATGAAACCATTAAGAGGACCATATACATGTGCTTTTGGAAGGTTGTTAAACCTGCATTGTATATATTAAGTGATATCTTATGTCTCTTGTAGCTCATGGTTATGATGTTTTGTGATTGTAGAGTAGTTGTGCTTTCAAGTGCAACCTTTTCTACAGTTCATCATGATTATGGGTTGACAGAGATATGATTAGAAACTTGAATGTTTTTATCTCAGGTGCACACTTTGGATTAATTACTATGTCTGAAGCTACATTATTCTTGTTGTATAAACCTGTAAATGTTCAAGTGAGAGATTGTAAGTTGAATTTGAACAATTACAAGTTTATATTTAGTACAACAACTAATGTTACAACAGAGTAAGTAATTAGAGATATTAGGCAATTCATATTCCATGTTAAATGTATTCATTATGTGAATATAGTAGGAAGTTCTAAAGAAGATAACTGAAACAGATAACAGTGATTGCAACCATTATTGAGATATAAAGACCTTTTATGGGACGGCTTTGTATTAGGATGCTTTCACTATAAATACTAGGTCCATGTACTCTCTTTGATATCAGCTATTCAGTTCTTGCCCCGTAGAAAAAGATAGCTAACAAAAGAGACGTGCAGAAGATCAGTATTTTGAGATGGCTTCATCGGTTCCATCAGCTACATATTCAGTTCTATTTATATATATATATATATATATATATATATATATATATTGTATTTCTATATTTGTATATATTTGTGTGCTGCTTGTGAGTGCAATATATGTGTTTATGTTTGTATGCAATTATTTAGAGTGTTTCAGATTTACGCTTTCAGTATGAGTTATGTGTGTCTTGAATGTGTATTTTGCAGATTCCGATAATCTTGTTGAAATGGCTTTGTTCTCATATGTTTTGGCTGGAATTTTAACTCTTGGTTTAACTATCCAATGTCTGCATACCTTTCCACGAAAAATCGAATTCAAGCCTTGAAATATTCTTGTGGCTGATTCTGCTAAGCTGTTCCTAGGGGTGTAAATTAGCCGAATCGGGCCAAATACCACGGTGTTCATGTTCGGCTCATTTTCTTTTTATCGAGCTCGAGCCGGGCTTAAGCTTGAATTTTTTTTTTCTATGTTCAAGCTCGGCTCATTAATCTTACGAGCACGAGCCGAACGAGCTAAAAACCAAGTTGAACACGAGTCAAACACGAGCGGTTCGAGCCTACTTACAGCCCCAACTATTCCTGACTCTAGATATAGAGGAGACAAGATGGAGTTTAATTATCATGCAGCTGATTTGTTGGTAGTGGTGTTGAGAGTTATTATTATTATTATTTATTTTTATCTGTTTGGGAAAGATGTTGAGAATTATTCAAACATTGTAGTTCAATCTTGAATTTAGTATTGTAATTTAAGTTTTGGAGTACTTATCCCACTACCGATGAGTACCATTGTAGTTTACTTTGGAAAATTATCATTTCATTAGCATAATTTGTTTTTGTTCTTTTATTATTAATTTTCAGTCCAGAATATTATTGTAAATTCCATACTTAGTTTTATGGTGCCTTCATTTTTATTTTTACTAGCCTCTTAACACTCGGTACGTAACGTGTGTGTCAATTTGTTTTTTTTTTGTTTTATGTTTTTTATATTTTGAAATTACTTTATTTAACGGTATTAACCATCCTTGATTTGTTTTTTTTCTATGTCAAAACTCCTTTATCATGGGTAATATGAGTACTTTTTGAAAAATGCTTCACCATGACACCAAAGAGTGTCTGGCTTTCTAATAGTAGAGATTAAATGTTAATGTGTGGTTGACAAGAGAAAAAAAACTGATAACAAAAGAAAAATGATAATAATGTTTTAGGATATTCTGTATCTTTCTAGATATTCTTTATGTGTGCATTGACCTTATGCTAATAGGATATGTAGTTTGACTAGATCTATGTATTCTTTATCCTTACCATATTGGTATTGTATAATTTCTTATATAAAAGACTCCTATCAATGAATAAGATATCTATATGTCACGATTCTCTATTCTCTTACTATCTCTCTCATTCTCTACACTTTACCATTCATCACGTTATCATGCACTTTGTTCTAACCCTAGAGTCAATATCCCACCATTTGTTTTCCGAAACCCGAAAAAGTGTGTTTTTGGCTCCTTTGTCCGACTACCACTGCTGCCCGTTTTCCCGGCCGCTGTCCGACCTCACCAGTTGCCAGTCTCTTGGCCGCTGCCCGCCGACGATTCTTGGTTTCCTCCAACTACAGTTTTCGACTTCTTCAAGCGTTTGAAGTTTCGAAAGGTATGTTTTGAAACCCTAAACTTTTCCAAGTTCAATAACTCGGGGAGGATAAAGTCCTTTCCTCCCTTCTCCATCTCCATTCTATGCTTGGGATTTTGTGCATGCAGGTACCAAAATCTCAGAATTTTATTCGCGGGTCAAGAGTATGTTTGATCACTCTTGTTTTCTTGTCAAGGTTATGTATGATCAACCCCGACCTTTCTCCGGATTGTGTTTGATCAATCCAAGACCTTTTTCCGAATTGTGTTTGATCAATTCGCAGCTTTTCCGGATTGTGTGTGATCAATCCGAAGGGCAAACCATTAAAAACATCGTTTGTGACCTCTATCAAGTCTCATAACAGCGTGGTTTTGTATGCAAGAGCAACGTAACATTCAGCTCCTTTGAGTTTTGACGTACTCAATGCCTAAGGTGGATCTTCACTAGGTATATGTGGAACCTTTCATTGAAAATGATTAAACCACATGTTTTGACCCCCAAGCTAACAAGCCTAGATGCTGAGATTTCACATCTCATGCGCTCAAAGTCTTTGACGCGCCACATCGACAAAAGCCTTCAATGGCAATCTGTGCAAAAAGTAATGACCACAAAGTACTATGGAATGCAGTTATATGAACGTTTCTTGAAACGTTCATATAGCTCTACTTGTTGAGTTATTAGTCAAGTGGATTGCTTACCACCTTAATTGACTACATATCGTCGGTGATATTCCATGGCATCATGATCTATAATCTTTAGCAGATTTGATCATCATCAAGTTCTCTAGGTTCTTCAAGTTGGTTTGGAATTACAAACGAGACTTGATTTTGATCATACAATTGCAAATGAGAATTGTACATACGCTAATGCGATAAATGTGTTTGGGATTGTCCCCTAATGTGGGGGCAACAATATGGGTCACGGCAATAGCAAAAAACGCCATGCCGATATCTAGAAAAGAGGGGGAGGTGTCGTCGGCCCTAATGGTGACAGTCCCGATTTAGACATTAATTTGTCAAAACTACTCATGTCAGCTCATGACAATACAACCGTTGTGGATCTCCGGATCACTAGTTCAAGAGTTGTCAAGCTCTCCTTCAAACTATAAATGCATACAAAAAGGTACGGAAAATCAATATGAGGACAATAACGTCATCCTCATGATCACGAATTTTAAAGATTCGGATCCAGCTCCCAGATATTGACGTCATTGGCTAGACATTGATTTTCTTTCCAGGCTATATATAATAAGGCGTCGTATCGATGTCCTTTGTCTATTTGAGACCTCGATGTACTCATATTAGCAATAATGAATGCCTTGATAATTTTTTTGAAGTTATAAAACTATTCTCCTCTTATGGTTCGTATTGATTTACAAACAAGATGTACATTTTTACATCGTCCTTAGAAGCATGGCATATTTACAATCTACATGGTTAGATTGTACCGTTTTGGTCTCTTCCAAGTGAAGATGACACATGGCCTTGCATCCTCAAGGAGGATCGCCAACGTGTTACCGGTTAAGTCTTCTACCCTATAGCGGATTTTCCATCATCAATTGGTCGACTAGGCTCATCCAAGCTTAGTGTGATGTCTTAGAATTATCCGAAATTAAGGAGATAGTGGTTTCAAGTATGTCTCACACTACCGACCCTCCACGAACATGCCTGGTCATACTAACTTGGAGTTATCGAAAGCTTTTGATCTTGGTTTTCCCCTACGCTATTAACCAATTTTTGTCTTGCAAAAGACGTTGAAGACGTATCAAAACTGAACAATCATCATAATCGAATCTTCTAGCCCCTCTGAGTTAGTTTATGCTCATGTCAGAGAGCTTTTGCTAACTAGTCATGGGGTTTACAATCTCGGAACAACCGAAAGGACTTGATTTTGATCATATACACGTCATTTTGTCTTTGGCTTATGCCCACATGCCATTCGCAAGCTTCCAAGCTTTGCCAATGCTAAATCTGCGAAAAGCAGCAATCTGTCCCTTCTGAACACTCAACTTCGTTTGGGTTTTTTGAACAGATCCGGACGAACCAGACAGTGAGATTTATATCATTGGAAAGCTGTACGAGTCTAGTTTTCATAACTTTTCGCGGTTTATCCATATCTTCGTTTGGGTTTTTTGAACAGATCCGGACGAACCAGACAGTGAGATTTATATCATTGGATAGCTGTACGAGTCTAGTTTTCATAACTTTTCACGGTTTATCCATATCTATTTTAACAAAGAAGTTATGGTTGTTTTAGTGTGCAAAGGTCATTCTGCGCGGAAATTTTTATGCACTCACGAGATTGCAGCTTTTTATAGCTTCTTTCAATCCTTCTAAATAGTTCAAGTGGAACTATTTACTCTCCTATCTACTCCATTTTATAGATATGTCTCATAGAAACATTGAGTGCTTCACATATAGTAGAATTATCCAAAACATTCTAAGGAACCGGCAACTATCTCTGGATTTTGTGCCTTGTAAATCTTCTATGACTACAATGATTGAATCATACAGGTCATTCAGGGATGCAGTTTAGCTTGAATCTTGATGCCTCATGACACCATGATCAACGTCACAGATGCCCTCTATGCATTGAGAGGCAACTGAACCATGTTGAGCTTTAAAGACAAACCTGCTAATAGTTTTCATTTGAAAACACATTGTGAGAATGAACAAGAGTTCTTTTTGTATACCTTCTCATGAATGCAAATTGAAATGCATCTTAGAGAATTTTATGAGTCAATCTAGTGGACTATATATCACTACGATTCGAATATCGAATCTCATGTTGTCGCCAAACATGATATTTAGGACACCGACTCATATAGGCTTTACTATGACCAAATCGGTCATCTTGAAAGAGATATAATGGTCCAAATTTTGAGAAATTCTCATGGACATCCATTCTTCAACTCCAAACGAAGACATTCAGGAGCATGATGGTGACGCCATGGTTGAAATTGGCAGCACCCAGGGGACATTGATGTCACCCGAACACGGTTCCAACTTCCTAGAGGCCGTCTGGTCAATCCCTCAAGAAATTGAGGTGCACCGGTCTTTCTTCGATGTCTCATTAGCCCCCTGTAATGCTCATTTGAAAGCCTATTCTTTAGCTAAATTAGGAGTGAGACCCTCCTATGCTAAATGACACAAAGTGAATATTCCATTCTTACATCAAACTATGTAGATAGATACAACCAACTTGCGGACACCTTTTTATGTTTTATGGTGTTGGTTGAAGTGTCAACGCATTGGTTACGTGTTACACTATTATCTACTGCTTATGCTGCTTATACTTTTACGGGCTCACTACCCATTCTTTAAAAAAGTTTATCGGGATATAAGTTGAAGTGTCATGTACCTCATGTTCACACGTAATACGGTCTCACCATGGCTACGACAAAGCAACTTTAGCTTGTGCTCAAACATTATTGATGTGCACCAATCTTTCTATTGCGTCTTGGGGCTATGCAATATTTGCATGCAGCTTTACTATTAATGACCTACCATCATTGAATATTGTTGTACTACAGCTCGTGACTGTAACAGGATTAACACGAAATTACAATCCTTGAGCTCAAACAAGATTGAAACGGATCTCCAATCCTTGAGCTCGGCTAGATGTTATTTCTAAATGCCAAATCGCAATGTCATTGTGCACAATGATGGGTCATTTAAGATGAATAAGTATTTAGGTTGGATATGAACCTCTACCTATAATCTGCACATGTCGAAACCTTGTCAGGTGATCTCATTCAACACTAAATCGCGGATTATCACTTTGATGAGACAATATTCCCGCTGTTAGGGGGAGATAAGAACACAAGTGGTCAAGTGGAACGATGTGAATTGTCATGGTTTGTCCATACTAAGTCTCATCTTGATCCCAAATGCTTAAAGTGTTAAAGTGACGAGATCACATGCTGCAAATATGTCTACAAGGATTGATGTCCTATCAAGAGGACATGGCGCGACCAAAAGAAGTTGGTCTTGGCGCCATCACTATAGATGGTGAAATTGTGACGCCATATAGTGGCAAAATTGGTGTCACAACGCCATGTGGCTCCCCAAAAGGAGGGAGGCCCTTAGGTTCGATACTTTCTCGCACTAAAAGGAAAGCGAGTTTGGCACAACCTGATCCATTGATCAGTGATACTCAAATCTGTCTCATGAAGTCTGAATTGTGATTATCATTGGGGGACGCCTCAATGTCAAATCCAATCCATATAGAGATCTCTACAAGTATTACAATAGTGAACATAAGAACGTGGGATAATAAGTCTACTATCGAACCACCCTTCGTTGATGGATATCAACTTAGTTGATTGGCCTAATGGAAAGATGTGATCTAGCATAACAAATAGATAGGTCCTTGAGCAGGTGATGCTGACACCGCAAGCTAAACCCTATCAACTATGTCTTTTTTAAATAACGTAGTCAGAACAAGAGCTTAGACTCACCTTATGGCGCAAGGTCTCTCACTAACACGCAGTGGGATCGACTACGATGAGATATGCTCTCGTAATAGATGTCATTGAACTCCACTACTTTGTCAGTTTGATAGTTTCCGAATGATTGAACTTGTAACCTATGAATGTGGTCATAATAACATCTCTACAGGATCAGAGATATACATAAAGATCTTAAACGGACTTCATTCATCTGAATCAAGTGGCTTTAGATCACAGGAGCATGCATTTGCTAAATGTATTGAAACACACAACGTAATGGCAGTAACTCCTTTTTCAATACTTAATGGTATGAAAGGTTGAGGCTTATTTTATCCCTAAATAAGAAATACGCATCAAAAGCAAAATCAGAATATGCCAAGTTTCGTAGGTCATATTCCAAGGGACCTACAGGGAACTCACTGGAAAATGGTGAAATTGGTACCATTGGAAAGGTCTATGTGTCTAATTTCCAGGGACACTAACCATTTGATCATACCTATCATATTGAGTGATTTATGACCATTTTTGTAAAGTAGGACGGATCTGTCCGAGAACCTGATTTTGCCAAAACAGTCAAATTTGACGGGACTTTGTGAACAGCTCCTAATGAACCAGAATATGTGTAATATACGGTTGGAAATCTAATTGAGTCTAGTTTCCAAAAGCGTTTACGGTTCGTTCATATGTATTTCCTAGAGGAAGTTAAAGATGTTCTAGTAATTGAAGATCATGCTGCGCGAAATCTGATTTTCTGCACGAACTTATGTTTTGAGTTCACAAGCGGCCTTCTCCTCAAGATCTAAGTGCTAAGTTATTGAAACTTCTGTGATTAGTAAAAATCAGGAAGGGCCCTATGATTGATGTAAAGATCAGGGGAGGTGCGAACTTCAGGGGGAGTCTAGCACATACATACATGTCACTATCAAATGTGAAGGATGCGTTGTACTCTTTTTCTCCTACGATCAAGGTTCAGTTTTTCTCCCACATGGTTTTTGTGACTTGAAGAGGTTTTTGACAAGGCAACATAACTGCACCATCGGCATAACAGTGTGCGGCATAGCAGTGTGCGGCACAAGGGAGAGTGTTCTAGAATATTCTATATCTTTTTAGATATTCTTTATGTGTAATTCCCTATATAAAGAGCTCCTATCAATGAATAAGATATTCATGTTTCACATTCTCTATTCTCTTACTATCTTTCTCTTTCTCTACACTTTACCCTTCATCAAATAGATAGAGGAAAAATGTTGAAAATGACTGTTTTTGGATTTATCCAATCAGCTATATATACATGCCTACCAAACGTAGAATTGGAATAGACGCTGGATATCGTCAATCCTATCTTATCAGGTCTGATCAGGATTTGATTTCTTATCAAATCTAGTCCATGTCGCCAAACACGGCCTTGAGTCGATGAGTTGATAAACACTTCAAACTCAAGTGGAGTAGGATGCAAAACAAATAACAATAGTTGTCACGTCTGTGTTGATGATTATGATCACTCTGAGATGAATCATATACGAGGAAACACATGCAGAGGAAGTCCTTTCGACGGAAAAGGAACAGGGTCGACGACCATCTTCTCGTCAGGAAAAACCATCTCCCACTTAAACTTGGTGACCAGGTTATGCAAGAACACCAATATTTCGTATCGAGCGTGTTCTTTTCCAGGACACATTCGAGGTCCTCCTCCAAAAGGGACATACGAGTAAGGAGGAGGTCCATGTCCTTCAAACCTTGACGGATCAAACTTGTGTGGATCTGGAAAGTACTCCGGATTCTTATGCGTCGCATACACATTCCAATGTATCTGCACATAGGAAGGTATGAATAAGATGAAGAATGAAGACAATGTAGATGTTCAGGGAATCAAGAATGAAGTCAAATTAGGTAGTAAAATGTACGTGCCTTCATTCCTTTTGGAATTAGGTATCCCTCATAGACAAAGTCGGTCATGGCCTCCCTAAAAGTGCCACCAGTTGGTGGCTGCAATCGCAATACTTCACATACCACGTTCCATGTATATTTCATCTTCCGTACGTCCCCCCAATTGAGCAACTCTCCTTCATCTTTCGATTCTGCAATCTCCATTTGCTCTGCAACACATAAAATGGATCCATTTCACTACTCGCCAGCTACTTAATTAGTCCCCAACCTCATTTTTCATTAACTTTTTTGATGTATATATTACATTATTTCTATGACCAATATGTAGTACTACTCGAGATGGCATTGATATATTCTAGCTATCTCAGAACATGCTGAGCCAACATACACAGAGGCGTAGAGATTTGTGATCTAGAGAAATCATGAAATAGAATATGCATAGATCGGTGCATAGTTGAAATCAAGTATATAAATTATTCTAATTCAAATCAAGTTGGATGGTAAAAATCATTGGTATCAGAGTTAGTAGATTAGTAGCTTCTTAATGCAGATAGTTAGCTAGGAAGAAGAACTTGCTTGTGTAAATAATGTACCTTTAAGGACAGCATCATAAACTTCAGGAAGCTGTGACAAAACGATGACAGTGGCACACAATGTGTTTATTATAGCGTCAAAACCGGCAAGCATTATACCACACAAGTATTTGGCAATCTCCTCTTCCGTCAACTGTTCCCCATCAGAACCTGTCTCCAAGAGAAAGCTAGACATTAGATCTTGGGGCGCATTCTCTAATTGTTCACGATCAATCATATTCAGATTCATGAGATCGTTCTTCCTCTGCGCAACCATACTGTCAATTTCCTTCTTCATTTTTCTGGATGCTCTGATGGCTCTGTTGAAGTTGGTGCCCGGCAGATTTATTGGCAATGAAACGAGCCCCTCATTTATATGCCGAATGGATTCCTCTAGCTTTGCAATCACTTGTGGATCCTCCAGGTTTAAGGAGAGTGCTAGATAATGCTAAGGTAAACTTTTTTACTAGTGAGTGAAACTTGATCACTTGTTTTTGATCCTGTAAGGACCAATGCTTCCCGAAATGGTCTTCGGTGACCTGATCCATGACCCCTATATGCTTTCGGACAGCGTCAAGCTTGAGAAACGGGAATATGGCTTTGCGATTGTGGATGGTCACTTTGGAGTACTCTAGTTTGGTGGAGTCTAAACAACTTTTGGAAGATGGCAGGCCACCAGGTCTTGACTAATTTGTTCTCGTTCGAAGACAAGAACTTGTTTCCAGCTGCGGTGCACAGCATGGCCCTTCTGTGGCTGCTGCCGATGGTACTGAGACATCGGAGTACTTTTTCCTTCTGTCTGCTATAAACTTCTCAGGGAAACCGTTTCTGGCTGTGCGTAGATACTCGAGTGTTTCACCAATGATGGGCCAACCTGTGCTTCCTGGCGGCAGTTGATAACCTGCTACTTGTTGCCTGGGGCTAGGAATAATTTTCCAGAAGAAATAGTAGAGAGAAGCAAAAAGAACTAGCAGAGAAATGAAGAACGTAATAGTTTCCATGGCATATGAATCTGATATAGGATCGAGGAGTTGTTCAAGTCATTCGGGTTTCATATATACACAACTCCGTCGCTAGCTAGCCTCATGAGTTAACTTCAGTAATTAACAAGCTAGTGCAATTTGGCCATCCAGGGCACTTTTCTTGTGGAAATTTCAAGCCGACTCTGTTTACCAGTGTATAGAGCGGATCACTTTTCTTGTGGAACAGTGTATATAGAGCGGATCACTGTGTCAAGATAGGTGTGCTTATTGCTGAGCATACTCGACTCATCTAGTGAGATGTGGAACACAAACCAAATATTTGACATTTGGTCCGAATATCTGCAAGTTGATCTTTAGTATGGACATACTACATTTAATGATTTTCGACTCCAACTTCTCCTTGATGAAACATCAATCAACTTCATCATGTTTGGTTCTATTAGAGCATATTTAGCAATACTAGTTATTATTAAGTTAAATTTTAGTCAAATTAGTTAAAATGTCATTTTGACTAGCTACTTTAGAAATACGGCTGCATCAATGCTCTCTATTTTAGCTAACATTACATCAATATTATTCTTCAAATAAAGATTAAATAATTTAAATATATTTATATATCACATAAAATATCTTACAAGAAATGTATTAAATTATAGCTAGTCTCATCTGAGTTACTAATGAACTTCTGTCATACTCACAGCCTTTGCTTACTTTGTTTGCCTCATTGATGCAATAATACATCAATTTAATGAAAGATTGAAAGATAGGATTATAGATTTTGAAACAAATAGTTTGTAATAGAATCGAACCATTACACTGTCCCTACTAACTCTTTCACCAAACAATTGCTGGAAACGTTCTCAAAAAAAAAAAACAACAACAACAACAATTGCCGGAAACAAGAGGCAAGTTTAGAATCCACCCATAAATCATTCAAATAATTGTAAAAAAAATCAAAAATCAATCATAAATCATTCAAATACAAAGCAGCAATCATCCAATAAAGTGGTACATAAATATTAAATTCGAGAATCATTCCCTGCAACGGAAGAGGTTGGAATCCCCTCTATTTAAGGTTTGTCAAACACAGTGAACAAAGTTGCCCACTGGATTATCCATCCTACAACAACCCCTCTCCCCCCCCCCCCCCCTACGAACCGAGAACTACAAGACCATTCTTATCATCGATTTGGTCAGAGATGAAGGTCCTATTGACTGTTGTTCTTTCCTTTTTCATTATTATTTTTTAAAAAAAGAAAAAGGGGAGGGGGTAACATAGGATTTTAAGTTTTGTACAAAAAAAGTAGGGTGTGTATGTAACAAATAGATATGGGTAAATAAAATTACTCGTATAAATAACAGGCTAAAACATCAAAAATGCTACACATAACAAACAACGATGAAACATTGTTGTTAGCAATATTACCAGACTGATTAACATTGTCACAACTCATACCGAATAGTGTTCACAAACAATACTTTGCACGTTTGAAAGGAAAATAGAAATTAGAGGCTTTAACATCAAAAACGCTATACACATAACAAACATCGATGAAACTGTGGTAACAACGTACTTTACAAAAGTAGCACACTTAACCATAGTGCAACACTGCAACCAAAATTCTGCTCAACTAGTAAACAATATCCAATAAATTAAAAAAGAGAAACTAGTAAAGCGGGTAGATGCTAGGAACGTACGGTTCAAAGAGCTTGACACAGGGATTTGCATCAAACTGCAATATCTCAGCCGCACGTTCGAACTCCTCCCTCAAAACTTTTATGCTGTGCTTGTCCACAACTCGTCCCAGGTCATGGGATGTCTCAAAAGGATCCTCTATGCATATCAAATGCCGGTCATTTCCAATCCTCCTTGTCCAGTCCTTTTCCCGCTTGCTGACCAAATTAACATCACATATAACAATTGGTTAGTTGCACTTGCAATAATTTAATTCAGTGTCTCACATATATGCACCAAAATATCATAATTAAAATTTTGACCAACTTCCTAATCTCCCCCCACACCAATAATAGTACAACAAGCCACAAAAAAGAGTGAGGGTTTACGTCCTATTCTCATCAAAAGAATCAGTATCAAGAGTGTAAAAGTTCCTCCAAATTCAATCATTGAATGTCAAACAACTATTGATTAATGAAATGCAGGGCGTCATTGTGGTTGAAGTCCCACATACACAGTATGAATTTAGCTTCAAATAATGTGTATAATAGCATTGTGACACAATACTACTACTACCAGAGAGGCAATGGAAACTATTCTAAAATATCTTTAAAGACAATATGTCGATCCTCCATTTGAAAGCATTTAATAAGAGAGAAACCAAAAGGTTCACCACAAATTTTATAACCACAATTATATCAGATTTTATATCTCACCTGATTGTTCTTCCTCTACGAACAGATATGACAGTATTTGCGTAGTCATGGCTATATGCCCAGTAATTGAAAAATGCCCACACAAGTTCAGCAATAGTTTCCCTGTTATGGGATCCAAAATCTTGAAGCTTGTCTACTTGATCAAAGAAAGCACATTCAATGTTTTCTACAGTGACAGAGTATGTTGCCCGCATTCCCTGATGGAGAACAAAAGTAGTGATCACACATAAAATTATCAAATGTCAAGTTTGTAGATATATTCTGTGATTCTGCTTGAAGGCATACCTGTAAGCAGGGAAGAATAGCAGGTCTCCGCTGTTGTAAGAAATGAATACACATCAAAACATACCTGACAACAAAGTGGAAACATTGTCACTCATGTAAAAGGCACAAAAACAGTTCCTAACCACATCACCATAGACATCACTATTCGCTACCATGACAATTTCCAAAATGCAAAGACTATCTCTTGGTAGTACCATCATAGCACAGGACTATTTGGTAGGTAAAGCCTACAATCAAGATTGCTGGCATCACCAAGAGACCTTTTGAATACTAAACTAGGAACTGAAGCATAACCTTAAAAGTTAACTTACGCATAGCTCGATAAGGTTCCATGATAAGTTTCATTGACTCCTCTGGACTTGGCCCAATGTTTTACAATAAAAGCCAATTGTCGTAATCTTGCATCTATATTTGCATAGTCACGAAGAAGCTTTGTATTTACCACAGCCAAAATGTTGTTGATGCATATATCGCAGGAGATTCCAGTGACAGGATCCATAAGCTTTACTATGGGTACCCTGGCACGTGTCAATGCCTGAAAATAAACAGGATTACTTGCAAAAATAACAATATAGAATAAAAAGATTCAAGAGCATAAAAACAACTAAGATTGTGCTGCCTTAGGGAAATAACTATTTCAATATAGACAAGGAATGATGTGACTTGTACATAATGATGAGAACTATATATCATTCACTTCAAGGACAACTAGTTTGTGTTCAAAACGCATGTTACAGATAATAGATACTTGAGCATTCATAGTAACTCTAACAATCTAGCTCCTCTATTTGCAGCTCACTAAGATTAATGGATTCTCATCCACTGCTCTATACTTCTTTCTTTTGTAATGAACTTATGGTCCTCTCAAAAGGAATACTAACTGCACTATATGCTTAATAAACAAACAACTCTTAAATCAGTCACCTACTCATAAAGGTGCGATGAGAGTACGTTGGTTTGATGCTTGATCAAGCATCATCCCCTGAGGGCCAGTCAATTGCAAAGTCCATTTTTCCAATAAGAAAAAACAAAAAGAATGAATAAACATCATACTCATGCTCAAACCCAACTGAATCCCTTTGCTAGGCTATCCCTAGAACACGTTTTAGAGTGCATGTGAAGTATATCTACAAATAAAAATAGTAGCAAAGTTCCTTTAAGTTTTAAGTAGCAAACTGAAATGGAAAAAATGTTTTGAACTCAAAAGAGATATTTGTGTTTTCTTGTGCCACTCAGAGGATCACTTCTCATCGTCAGGTTACAATTAAGGCCACAGACATAGTTTCTTTGAGAAGCACAACAGTCAATAGAATGACTCATTCATAGTAAATAGCATTAAGGTTAATCAATTCCAAAAAGTGGAGTTTCATCTGTCAAGAATTCATGAGGAAAAAGAACTCTCATTCACCTGTACATTCTCTAGTTTGTCTGACTCCAGAAGTTCAGCCAACCGGAGTAAGATCTCAGATTTGTTAATATCTTCTTCACCAATCGCCAGACAGAGATCAATATCACTTTTAGAAACTCCAAATGAGTTGCCACATGATCCATAAATATATAGGCGAGCATCAGGCCATTCTTTGCATATTATATTCTCCAATAATGTTAATAATTGCTTCTGCTTGGCCTTGTCTTCCTCAGTTGGTATCAGGGAGTCAAAAATTTCAAGAAAAGGAGCATTAAATCGGTCTATGTCAAAGCGACATAGTGTTTGTCTTTTGTAGGATCTCATTCTTTGGCTAAGTTGGTGTTGTCCTCTGTCATCTGATCTTGAATCCTGGTAATGAAATTTATAAATTATTCTCAGATCAGCTATTTGTTACAAACTAGAATAGGAAAGAAAATCACTTGGAAGAAAAATGAAATTTCTAATACCTATTAAAGTCACCCCTGGGATGAAAATTAACTTTCTTTCTATTAGAATGCTATCAAACTCTATCTGTGTGACAATACGAAAAGCTAATTAATCATTCCTTCATCAAACTATATAATGTATCAAATAAGTAGGCATCAACTCTAATTCTCATAAGCCTTTTGGAAAGAAACTCACTTTCATAAACAGCCATAATATTCAAAACCTTGATTACATATATGGTAATAGAGAAAGGTTTACCTTATGGTGTTGCTTCCCCTCATTCTTGTCATCCCTTTCATCCTCAAGCGAGTGTTGGCCTACATCTTCGACCCCGTCACTATCCTTTCTTGCCCTCTCTCCACCCTCAAAATTCATCATCGACTCCTCAATCTCCGAACCAGAAACCGAATGAAGATTGGTGCCAGCAGGCGGACCAGGGCGATCAAGCTGTGCACTAAGCCCCTTTCTACAATCCCCATTTCCTTTCATCCCACCATTGTCACCTGCCAATCTTCTCACTCTCTCATTGTCAAAAGAACCCTCCCTATTCCTCGTAAATACACTAGAACTTTGCCTCTCCCTATCCACATTGTGCTCCACGCCTCCTCTCCTACCCCCAGAATCCCAGTTCCCTCCTCCTCTAGGCTTGTTTCCAAACCCCGGCGGCGGCATTGTCCTATGAACTTGCTTCCCCCTCTCCCCTCCGCCGCCCCCTCTTAATTCTCCCTCCCCAGAACCGTAATTCGCACGATGAAGCTCATTGGAAGCTGACGAATTCCTGGAATTCAAGTGGAGATTGCGGTCCAAGCCATTGCTGAGCTTGGCGATTTCAGAGGCAGTAATGGGAGCTGCTGAAGACAACTCCGGGTTTCGGATTACATCTCCGGGTAAATATCCGAACTTGAGCTTCTGTTGTTCTTGGTGATGTTTCTGCTGGGCCAGGCCGATCTTCCTCAAATCGTCGGCGAGGTTTTCCGGGATTTGATTGAATTGGTTGGTGCCCAACTGAGGAGGAGAGGAGTAAGGGTTTTGAGGAAAACCTAGGAAGTTGAAAGGAGGGGGAGGAGACGGCGAATTGGGCCAGAGAGACGACGAAGGGCTCGGAATCTGATGTGGATAATGATCTCGGCAGTTGGATGACGACGACGACGACGACGGCGACGATCCCCAAGGCTGCTGGAAAGGCAGGGTGGGGCCCACGGCGGCGACGGCGGGATCGAGCACGGGGGACTGCTGCTGGTGCGGGGGATGGGGCGAGCGACCTTGGTGGTGGTGGTGTGGGGCTTTTTGGAGCAAGGAGAGGAGGAATTCGCCGCCGTTAGACGCCGGCAGAGGCGGCGCGTCACCTCCACTACCGGCCATTTGGGGTTTGGGTTTCAGAGTGCAGTTTCCGCACGACTTTGTGTTTTAAAGTGGTGAAGTGAGTTCTTTGAGAAAATCTTACGTGCGACAGCCGCACCACGTGTTATGTGCGATCCACCAGTCGCACAGCGACACGTGTTTTTTTTCCGCAGCTCTTCTTCCGTCCTTCCTCTCTCTTCTCCGACGAAACCGATCTCCTCCTCCGGCGAAGCTTTTTCACAACTCTGCTTCTTCTTCTTCTTCCTTCCTCTCTCTTCTTCTTCCTTCCTTCTCTGCTTCTCTGCTTCTTCTTCTTCCCTCCTCTTCTTCTTCTTCCTTCCTCTCTCTTCTTCTTCCTCTCTCTTCCCTCCTCTTCTTCTTCTTCCTTCCTCTCTTCTTCTCCCTTCCTCTCTGCTTCTTCTGCTTCTTCTTCTTCTTCCCTCCTCTTCTTCTTCCTTCCTCTATCTTCTTCTTCCTCCTCTCTCTTCTTCTTCCTTCCTCTCTCTCTTGGTGAAGGCGAGCCCGTGTGGTGTAGGCGGCGGTGTGCGGTTTCGCCGGAGAAGAGAGAGAACACAACGACAGGAAGGAAGAAGTGCTGAAAAAAAAACACGTGTCGCTGTACGACTGGTGGGTCGCACAGGACACGTGGTGCGGCTGTACGTAAGATTTTCTCGTTTACTTTAGCCAAGTGATGAAAGGACTGATCGGTACATATATTAATTCCTACTCTGTTCTTCTTTTCCTTCCCGTTGGTTAAGCCTTGGAATATCTAAATGCCATTATCAAATTAATGAACAGAGATCTAAGTTTCGATTTTATTCTTGTTTTTGAGCTAGGACCAAATCCATAAATATTAACGAAACCAAAACCGAGGGGACAAGAACATCTTCAATAGTATTGTTAAAATTAAAATTGGTCAAATTGATACTCGAGCAGAATAATAGTCTAAGTGACTACAAATCCGTTTATTTTTCCAAGTTTTGTGACGGCATACACCTCACATATTTGACTAAAGTTACTTAATCGTTATATTTTGAATTAAATTCATAGTCAAGACCTTGATACAATTGTTGTCATATATATTCGAATTTTGTTTTGTACATATGGTTCGATCTACATAAGCTATATGTAATGCAATATATCGCATTACAATATGACACTACATTGGACTACAATGGACCACCAGTTATTATAAGGTGACGTTTCTAAAGGCTAAATATCATAATATGGCGAAATACACATCGGTTTTTGGATCAAAAGAGTATTTGTGATGTCAAGTGTGGCACAATCCACACTTATACAATTGCAAAGACATTACAAACAAAAGTAGTTTTCTACACTCTTCAGCGGATTTACAATTGCAAAAAGGAATTTGCGTTACGCTATATGTCATCCAAAATTGGATGTTAAAAAATCCTCCTCTTTCTCTACAAGATCTAATAGTGAGCCGTTGGCGATGACGCCGCCCCTATATATAGCGCTCACGACCTGTTTTGCCAACTTTGGCATGTTCTAAGCCTTGTTTTGTCCATCTTTGTAGTATTACATGTCATGGAATGAACTCTAAAGGGTTCCAATACCTTTTTCAATCTCCATGGAAATTGTTAACATATTTCGGTTTCTATGTCTTGACATAAAACTATTGTCTCTACATTCTGGTATATGAATGTGTTGTAGCAAGATTGAGTGTTTAGCTTATTGCAAGGAATAGACAACTATTCATGGATTTAGTGTTTTATAAATCTGTTGTGACTACGATGATTAGATCATCACAAATAATCAAAGAGCGGATTAATGCTCAAGTTTCAATGCCTAATGGCGTTATGATTAAAGTCACACATGCTCTTTATGCATAAGGAAGCAATCGAACAGTTCTATGACTTAATGATATTCACGCCAACGTTTATCACCGGTAAACACATTGTGAGAATTGATGAGAATTTCTTATGTATCACTATAATGAATACGCAACATTCATGAGTCACTAAGATTCGGTAAATTGAATCGGTTATTGTCACCAATGATGAGAATGAAGACATCGACTCATGTAGGCTTTAACATAAATCGTCCGAGACAATTTTAGACGTGTTTTGATGATCCGTATACTATAGAGTAAAGACTCTCATGGACATCCTTTTTTTTAGCAAAGTAACCATTGAGATCAAAAATCACCAAAATACAACTTGGTGGAGCCATGAGCAATGCTCACGGCCTATGAATGACATTAAAGCCATTTGCGTCATTCTCCTATACAATGGAGGCATTACTCATGCTTTCATAAGTAAATATGACGCAAAAGAATCCCTCATTATCTCTCATTGGTCATGCTCGTTAATCGTTTTGTAAAGCCTATTCTTTGGCAAATATTAGGAGCGACACCCTTCTACGTTAAAGACAATGATATGTAGAGACTAGCATAAACAAAATGTTACGTCGTTGTTCACTAAGTAAGACATTACAATGTCTGTGAGTGATTCTACAAGAATGATACATAAGATGTTGGCTTAATGGCTTCTCATTGTTTACTTTGAGGCATAATGATGCTATGGTGATATTCACACTGGTTTAACTCAAACCATAACAATTAGATGTTATGGGGAACCTCAACAATGATTGAAAAGTTGAAAAAACCTAGAATTTTCGGTTTTTTTTAGCTTGCGGGCCAATCATTGTGAAGACCGGTTCACCAAATTTTAGACCGGTTCTTGAGGTTTTGTTTGAGTTTCCAAGCCTACGGATTTACAAAATTTCGTGGCATTTGAAGACGTGGAACGTGGTGAACCACTTAACATAAGTGTTCACGGATGTCCAGCGACTCCGACGGACAGTTCGGCACATTTTAGGCCGGTTTCGTCGTTGAGGCTGGCAGTTTTGCAATTCTCACGCCCATGTCTACCTGTTTACAAAATTTGGTAGTGTTTGGAGCTCTGGAAAATAGTGAACCGTTAAAGGAAGTGTAAAATAGAGGTCCGGTAATGCCGGCTGTCGATCCAACCGGTTTCTTTTTGACCGGTCCGGGCGGTAAGGCCAGCGGTTTTTTAGACTTGTAAGACCAACGACTACGGGTTGTAGGAGGGTCATAGTTTTACTTATTCATCTTTACCCATCATCATTCAAATCTTTATGTTACGGTTGTAACGGTATGCATATTTGTTAACGAATTGAGTTAACGTTCTGCAATCTATATCGTCCACATGTTGTGTGTGTCATATTGCGCCTCTACAAGCGCACAATGATGGGTTATTTATGATGAATATTGTCTTTGAATAAGACATGAGCTTCCGACTATAGTCCGCTTATATAAGGACCTTGACAAGCGATCTCTTTTATGTCACTTTGATGAACCAGTCTTCCCGTCGTTGGGGGGAGATAAGAACAAGAATGTTCAAGTAGAACGACTTAGAATTGTCGTTGTTTGTCCCTACTGTGTCTCATCAAGTTCCCTAAAGTGACGAGATCACATATACATGCTGCAAACATGCCTGCAAGGATTGATGTCCGGATAAGAGGACATGTTGATGTTCGGATAAGAGGACATGTTGATGTCCAGATAAGAGGACATGTCGTCACCCATAGATGGTGGCATGGTGACACCACAAATGTGGTAGATGGTGTCGCTAGGCCGTGGCTCCCATGGTTTAGGGGGAGGCCACTTGGTTCGATACATACTCGCCAAGGAAGAATGCGAGTTTGGCACAACTTGATCATTTGATCAATGATACTCATTCGTTTGTTATTTCTGGATTATGGTCATCATTGGGGGACGCCTCAATGTCAATACCAGTCCATATAGAGATCTTTATACGTAGAAATTACACCGGTGTACATGATGATTACTTTCGTCTTCAATTTATACATTTCATTAACTAATTTCAGTAATTTGTTCTCCAATTGATAACACACAGAGGCATCAAGAATCTACCCAGTTTTAAGCCTCAAATGATTAGGCCAACTTTTGTTTCAATCAAATTTGTTTACAGGTGCTCGGCGAAGAGCAATACTTTATGGTGTTCGTGACCAATTGGATTGACCTTGACAGAACCAATAGAAACTTTCTATGAGATTATCACTCAAGACCTTCATCCAATTGTGTTATTGTACTCTTCAAACCTCATATAAGCTTTGTGGAATCAAAAATATTTACAATTGCCAATAAGATTGCAATAACTTTTGCGGGAATTGTAGCTCAAGTACTATGGTGGAGTTCACATTTGAAATGAGAAACAAAACAAGATCATTAATGTAATAGGAGAATCATTCGTAAAATCAGCCTTCAATTTTTCTAAAAAAAAGGAATCAGCCTTCAATCAACAAGAGGGTATTTTAGTAATTTTACGTTATGAAAATATCATTTATCAACTATTTCTTAATTGTTGGTCAAAAATCAATTTGAAGGCCAAACATTGGTCATTTATCAAAATTTCTCAAGAATGAATAACACATCTCTCTACAGTTCCTCTAATTCATCACTTAAGTTTCTAGTTTATAGCAACCAATGAGTTTTTCTCTTTGATATAATTTTTTCCTATCAATTTTCTTCCAAATAGAATTAATATGCTAAATTAGATGAAACAGGAATTCCAGAGCGGATTCTACGCATCAAGGTACATGTGCACCATGAATGTGCAAGTCATCCGATTAGATATGCGAAGATAGACGAAGACTAGAGACCCTCAAATCTTTCCTATGGCCTTTGCATTTTTAATCTAATCAAATTAAGTACTCGTAGCTTCTTCAATTTCGGTTTCACACCTCCTATGTTTGAAACACTTAAACTAGTTTTATTTGTTTGAGTTTTGTTAACAACACTCGCATATATACATAATAGTGTCACGTAGATGGCTGGATCAAATAAAATGTTAAAGTTGCATACTAACTGTTTGATTTACTTGCACCTTGATGCATATAAGAATTTTCACTTTTTGAATTCGGTTACTTGTTTCCTCAACCCATTTTGGTTTTTGGGGGCGCACTCGCCCTTTTTTGGGCAAAAATGATTTATGGATCATTACATGGAACATAGAGTCATTCGTATTCCAAGCTGACTTGATAAGATGTCCCGTAAGACAAGCTCACAGCATGTTGCTATTTCACTTCGAAAGCTTCTAGTGTCGTGTCTAATAGCGAGTATGAAAGAAAATTCTCACTTCTCAGCAGTTCAAGAACCACCAGATTTCCTCAAAAAATAAAAATAAAAAAAATCGACCAGTCATTTAGTTATGTGATGTGCAAAGAATCTCTCTTTCTCTTTCCCTTAGGGAACCAAATCTCATCAGTAGAATCACATTCCGCTTAGAAGTGACTAGCATCCACTCTGTGTATGCGACGACGGCTTTGGTACAGGATGAATAGAACAGCACATTATGATTACTAGTACTGATACTATATATGAATCCAAATATCCAATCCTCGTATGAAATAATTCAGCTGAAACCTCACCATCAATGTAGCCTACATCCCACAACCAAACCCACTTACTACCTTTGCATTCCTAAGGACAACGAGATTCTGAAGATAGAATCACCAACTTCTGCTTTTCTTAACATTTTGTGCCAAACACAAATACACGCACGCAAAAATGAGTGAGCATAGCGGAAGATTTGCATCATTCTAATGAAATTGATGCTACTTTGTCACAAAAATCTACCTACTTTTAAAAGGCAGTAGACAAGAGCTTAAAAGGAAACAGCTTTTGGGGCCCTAAAGGGTCCCTGATTGAGTCCCAGGATACTGAGGATGGAAATTTGTTCATAATTTTGGCCTACTAGTAGTAACTGGCTCACTTTAATTTGCAAAAGCAAAAGCAGTGTATTCATTTCCTTACTTTCGAACTAAAAATCATGGCATTCCTAAATGTCAACAAGGAGCAGAAAACCAAGCTGAAAAGAAGAGAGTCTGAATTCATGTAAATTATGCAGCTTTCTTCACTTTTAAGCAAGAAATTTCTACACAACATCATAATTAGAAAGGACCTACAAAAGTACACTCTACAGTCAATGGAATCACATAATAAATAAACTCACCGGGCCTTTTTCCGGGACTTGAATGGAAAGTTGGAGGGCGGGGATGGTGAAAACTCGAAGGGCAAATGGGGCGGCTCGGCTTCACCGGTCAGCATCCCTACAATTTCCTTCATGGTTGGCCGTTTGCCTGGTGTTCTTTGCAAACAGAGCAATGCAATTGTGATACAAAGCAATGCCTCTTCCTTGTTCAAAGAATGTATAGACTGGTCTACAAGGTCCAAAAGCTTCCCATTTCGAGCAAGCTGCCTAGCCCATGAAATCAGATTGGCCCTCTCAAATTCCGACATGGGGGAGGCTGTTACTTGGAGCGGCCTCCGCCCTGAAATCAACACCAAAACCAAAACGCCGAAGCTATACACATCACATTTCTCAGAGAGCTGCCCTCCACCACCATATTCAGGAGCAACATAACAAACCGTGCCTCTCATGCTCGGTGTGCTACTAATGCCACCACTCTTTGGTATATCACCGCCACCGCAACTAGCCCAGTCTTGACTATTCCTCCTCCCACTTCTGAGCTCACTACCAAATCCATCTAACCACCGATCAATGCTACCTCTACTACTCTTGCTCTTACTCTTCCTCTTTTTCCTCTCCGACCCCATATCCTCCTCATCCTTCTGCCACCACAAATCTCCACCGCAACCCGAATCAAACCCCCTCTTCTTCTTCTTTTTCTTACTAAGCTCATCGCAAAACTCCTCCTTCCACCACTCCCTCGGCTTCCTAGCCTTCTCCTTCTTCTTCACCTTGTCCTCATCCAACGACACCCACCACTCCAACTTCTTCCTGCGCTTCTTCGGTTCACTATTAGTACTCGGAGAAGCAACCCATTCGCTCTTCGGCCTCTCTTTCTTAATCTCACTCCCAATCCACTCCATTACATAATCTTTAACCCTCCCAGACTCAGACCCTCCTCCTCCCCCATTGTCCTGCTTCCACCACCAATCCCTCCCTGAGCTTCCCTTAATCCTCTTCCCACTAACCAACTCCTTCTCACTGTCAACACTAAACTTATCAAAACCCCCCTCCGGCGACAACCCCGCCGCCGCCGCCACCGGCGACGCCTCCGAATCCGAAATCCTCACCACGTAACAATCCGGCGACCTCCCCTCTTCCAATCCACCGGTCACCACACTGAAACTCATGCTCTCCTCCTCCAAGATCGAACCGTTGTCATCCCCAACCGCCACCGCCACTTCAAGAACCTCTTTTTTCTCAGCCTCTCCCTCGTCTCCTTCCTCCACCACCACTACCTGATCTCCCTGATCGAACTCCGCCTCCGTTTTCAGCCTCGCCAGCCCGAAATCTCCGATCTTGGCGTTGAAATCCGAGTCCAGCAGCACATTGCTCGGCTTCACGTCGCCGTGAATCACCGGCGGGTCACAGTCGTCGTGCAGATACTCCAGTCCTCTCGCGACATCCAGAACCAAACTGAACCGCTTCTTCCACGGCATGAGCTCCGGACACTTCCGCTCCAGAAGAGCCTCCTGGAGGCTCCGATTCGGCATGAGCTCGTAGACTAAGCACAGCTTCCGGCCACGGCGGTCGGTGGAGAAGCCAAGGAGAGATAGTATGTGAGGATTGCTGAGGTTCAAAGCCAGAGAGAGTTCATTGTGAAACTCACGCTCGCCTTGTAAAGAGCCCTCGGAGTCCATCACTTTCACGGCGAGGGATTGGCCGGAAGGGAGCGTGGCCTTGTAGACCGAGCCGAACCCGCCGTGGCCGAGCCGGTTCGACGCCGAGAACGAACCGGTGGCGCGGCGCAGAACGGAGTACGAGAACTTTTTCTGCTGCTGCTGGCTTCTGGTGCTGTTGCCGTTCTCATTGTTACTATCGACGGCGGCGTTAACGGCGGTGGTGTTACTGTTCTGGTGATCGAACGGCGTCGTGCGGCTTCTGGAGAGCTTGCGGTAGAGGAAGACAATGAAGACGAGGGCGGAGAGGAGAGTGACGGTTAGGGTTACGGTGAGGAGTGGAATGAGGAGGTGGCGGATGCGGTGGTGGTGTTGGGTGAGCGGTGGCGGGGATGGCATGGTTTGTAAATAAGAGGAAAAACGAGTGGCGTTTAGTTAGAGAGTCATCTGGGGAGAGACAGAGAGAGATTTAGGGGAAAGTTGTTACGATCGTATTGAGTGACTGAGTTTTCCCTCTGCTTCAAGTCTATCGGTAGTCCACCGAAAACGAAAGGCAAACTGAAACCGACTGTGACGAAACGCATCTGACAGACGAATCTGGTTCGTTCTCCACCACGTGTTCAGTTTTGCATCGACTGTTGTTTTATTTTTGTACTGTGGTGGTAATGGTTTTGAGCGGATGGAGGTTTGTTGTTGGGGAGTTGCATTCGCGCGCCACCCTGTCGGAGACGGGGTCGGCCACGTGGGTGGTGGGGTCGAGGAGCGGGGAGGGGGATCTAACGCGCTGACGGGAGCGCGTGGGTGGGAAGTACTGAGTGTTCGAGTGCAGATGAGCAGGTGCGGGTGCAGGTGGACCGCTGTGGTTTTGACCTTTCTTGGGAAAGGGTGTGTGAGAGTGAGAGTGAGAGTGAGAGACTCAGCTTAATATGTGGAAATTCTTATATGCACGACGTGTATTTACACGACATAATCTTAACCGTTTATAACAATTTATATGTTTGACCACCATGTTTCTATATTATTCCCATGTATATATGTGAAGATACACGCCGTGTACTAAATATACTCTCGCTTAATATGACCTTTTTCTTTATAGAGGCACTTTTGACGAAATGAGGGAGATGGATTCGTTGACTATTGGTATCAAAAGTGACGAAAGAGAGGTGAGTACTGTGTCTCTAAGCAACAATGTGTACAGAGAGAACTTGGAGATTGATTTAAGAAGGGTTATTATATCTTTGGTTTAAATCCCTCGTACAAAAAATTTGCATTATCCTAGAATAATTAAGGCTGATAAAAGTAGTAGGAAATTTGTTGTTAAATAGGACTCATGACATGCGATGTCATTCGTGTGTCATGTATGTTGATTTTTTCTCATTGACATTCTGCTCTTTAAATACTGGGTTGCTATCTATTTGGTTCAATGGGTGTAGTGAGTTTACCTATGAGGCTATGACACTGATTACATCAAAATTATGATTCGAGATCAAAGTATTTTTGTAACCAATGTTATTCAAATTGGTTGGAACATTGTTACCAAATTTTAAGACCAAGCTAACTTTGCCACAAGTAACCAACAGTTGGTTGTTTGGACGTCATTATTACAAAAATTGAATGTTATGTCCAAAAATATCCAAGGGTAGTTTAGTAATTAATATTTGGATTTTGACTTTTGTGACTTCTAGAGAGAGTGAGGATGAGGTCAAAACATAAAACAACAAAACAAAATAAAGTTTTGAAGCAGAGTGACTGAGATCGCGTGTGTCCCACGTCTTTTAACTTTATTATTTTCTTCTAGTAAATATTTTATTTTATTTTCACCCGGAAAGTTGAACCCACGATTTGTCTTGGTTCCGGTCGGGTCCGTCTGACCCATGAGATACAGAAGAAGCGATACTTCCGAGACCCTTGTGACGATGACGATGAACTCAAACAATGTCTATTCTATTTTTTGATTTACTGTTTAACGTGAAGATATTCTGTCTATTCATTTTTGAGATACGTACCACGTGTTCCCATGCATGCGCAATTTTGGTTGTTGTAGAAATTTTCAGTTGTAATTTTAATGTCCATGCATGCGCATTAGAAAAAACAGACCACGAGGCTAATGTAATTTTTATGCAAGAAGATAGGATAAAAGAGGGTGCTGTGCTGTGCTGCGCAGTGATGAACAAACAATAAGTGCTTGGCTTGTTCTGTAGGCTGCTTACTTATTGCGAGCAATGACTGTTGCAGAATCTATAGCACTGCACAGGTCGCTGAGTCTTACCAATAATGTCTACACCACGTGACTTTCATTCGCAGGCTCGCAGCTCATACAAAAACAATTCATATTCCGTATTCAAGAAAAGAAGAAAATTACTCGCTTATAATTCACTCTTCCATATAAACAGAGGGGAGCACAAAGAGATCAGCTACATGGAGGAGGCGGGTGCAAAAGGGGCGGAGATGCAGAGTGCAGGTGAATCAGGTGGATGTGGGCGACAATGTGATGGTTAAGGTCTTAAGTACAAGTAATTTTAAGTGAAAACTCGAAACAGAAATCAAATGTTTAAGTGGAAGTAAAACCTTCATTTTCTTTTTCTTGTAATCGTTCATCAAGTAATACGTGAAAAGCAAACAAAGATATAGAAACACGTTGAAAAAAAAAATGTTAAGATATGGTCCGAGTAATGGTAGAAGACAAACAAGAATACAGGAAGATACAGATGAAACCGTGAGCAGTAAACCAATACCCATGCCAATTTTTTTTTTTTCAAATCAGAATGAAAGAACAGTATTTAAGAGTAAGAAAGCAGAGTAAGCATATCTATTTATCAACGCCTAAAAATTCACACAATCTAGCCGAAATAGTGCGCAGATGCAGGCACATTACCGTGGCTTTGCACCACCATTTTCTTGGACACTATTCACCGGAGTTGTAGAACCACTTTTTTTCCTTGAATGGCTTGATTGCCCAGTGATAGTCCTCCCCATGAACTTCCCTGCTTTGCTCAGGCTACTACCAACAGCTCCGAGGCCACTACCAACCATTCCAGCCCCAGAACTGACACCACTTCCTACCAGCCCAACTCCAGCACCAACACCAGTTCCCACGAACCCAACTCCAGCACCGATACCAGAACCCACCACACCAACACCAGACCCAAGTGCATCCATTGTGCTCCCTATAACTCCTTCGTCTTTCAGTTTCTTTCTTTCTTCTAAAATCCTTTTCTCTTCCTCTAAAGCAACTAACTGCTCTTCCTTGTTGAACTCATGGTATAAGATCTGAAATTATCACACAAATTACTTAAAAGTTAACATTTAGGGAGAGAATAACCAACCACCTGAGAACAGTACACATTAATTAGTATAATGCTAAGTCTTACTTGAAACGTTCAAACTGTGCATGTCATAGAATAGATATGAGAAGTAGAATAAGACAACATACATATACAATCATATATACATATATATGAAGCACATGAAGAATAAAATTCATGAAGTTAAACACTTACCTTAATCGTAAGTGTTCCTCTGTCCTTCTTTTCTTTTATTTTTAGCATGTTAAGTGATGGCTGCAATCTCAGTTCCATCTCTTTAGGAACTTCTGCTTCCAGATCAATCAAAGGTAACTTTGTAACTCCTAATCGCTTGTCTTGCCCAATGTCCTCATCAAAAACCTGTGTAAAGCTAATATTAGCTTGTGCTTCAATTTCACATCAAGGAAACATTTATTGAGCTTACTCATAACATATTCATGATACCAGAAGTACAATGTATATTCAAAAGTTCTTAATTGAAAGTTTCATGAAATCTTGGTGTCTATATTGGGCTTCTGTGAAATACAGGATACATGAAAACTGTGTAACCTAATCAATGGATTGGAAAAGGGTTAGGATTGGTCTATATCAAATCCATTCAGTATAGCCAGGACAATTAAGTCTAGAGACCTAGAGACCGAGACATGATTATAACCAATTGGAATCAATTTGGCATCCTTCTTTTCTAATGTTTATCTACTTCAACTTTTAACTTATAAAACAAGTACAATAGCATAACTTCATTTTCAAAGAATAAGAAAACTCAAAAACAGATCCACAATATAAATAAAATTATATATTATCCCAAGTAAGACAATAATATCAGGTTAAACTCCAATGGATTACACATGGGTCCAGATCGGTTCAACTTAGAATATGGAGCATGAGTATTTAAATCTTTCATATGTGTATCTAATCACTTTTCAAATCAAGCACCTGAACAACAATATTTTGAGTCCATGGTCCTAGATCACAAGTATATGAAAACTGTGTGTATAAACTGGTGTGTGGTCAAAACAGAATTCCACCAGATACAACTTCAGCCAAGAGCTAAAAGATTATGACGTGCAGTGAAGGACAGAATTCATGTCTTTAGGAAGCCTGTACGTATCATTAAACTTGATATGAGCCAGCACAGGCTGGTTATGTAAAATGCACAGTACAAAAATTGTGACAAATTTCATATTACGATATATGTGAAGTTATAGAGATAACTGCACTCTAAAAGGAAGTTCAAATAAACATAAAATCACTAAAGGCACATTAAGACCATATAGTAAATCACTATAGACATGCTAGATCCCAAAAAACTCTACTCTATGTGTACGCTGGGCAAATATTAAGGAGTGCAAAGAAGCAAAAACCACCAAGCCTGAAAAGAAAAAAGGAGGATGAGTGATGGTGATATAACCTCAAAAACAATTGATTGTGTCTCCTTGTCTTCTGCAATCAACTCAAATGTTTGGTCCCAAATAGGGTTCAGATTGTTGTCGATAACCTTGGTCTTAACCTTGAACAACGGACGAATGTACACAACAACATAAGGGTCTGATTTTCCAATCATTTCCATGTTCTTCAAATCATTGGCTCTAACGACTGTCAAGGTGATTTTTCCCTGAGGTTTAAGCTCCAAGTCACTGTATAGCGTCAGCATACGTGTTAATGATAGATGGATTAATTGCAATGTTCTAGGAACTAGATTGGTCAGCAAACCAAAGAAAAGTGTCAACAGCCAGATGGTTGATCAATGATGTAGTAAGAATATAGAACTTGAAACAAAAACAATATAACTAATAAGAGTTGATCATGTCAAAATAAACATTATATTTAAGAAAAATATTCAATCTTTTAAGACAACCAATTTAATTAATGTATACGGTATACCTTATATCAACATCCACCCCAATTGGAACAACAATCCTATGCGGCCACTGGAGCATGTCTGTGACAATCGTCTCGACTGTATCCTAATAAATTCGTGTTGAAACATGATGAGTCTACTATATACAAAACAATCCGGAAAATAATAACTTCAAATAATGATTACAAAACTTACATCAATCATATCCGATATACCAGGGAGGGCTGTTAAGCTTCCACCAACAGCCTTCACAGTATAATCAATTCTAGGCTTTGGCTGATGGAAGAAAACAAGACTTAGTCATTACAAGATAATAGTGGGGTAATAAGTATGTTCACTGAGTAACTATATAAATCAGTGTCGTTCAACACAAGATGACAAATTGATGCTAGTCTAAACTCAGCAAACATAAATGCTGCCAAAAATATACTTCCTCTTCCCCCTTTGCACGCTGTTCCCCTATTCCCAGTCAACAGTTTGATACAGAAAAAAGACCTTTTTTCTGACCCATTGCACAGCAAAACAGCTCTCACCAACATTCTCAATTTTAGAAAACATAAGTAGTTGTTTAATTCCAAACACCAAAGTAACTGAAATGATACACAGCATGCAATTTATTTAGTTGCTCCTTTTGCACTATAACAAGTGATTTGATATTGATCCTTAGTCTGTAAAGTAGAAATCGGTTCTTTATTGTATAAGTAGTAGCACCGTACTACCACAAATAAAATACGAAAGCATGTATGCAACGAATGAGCTTTACTATTAGACCATTCTGAGCAATATATAATGCAGTAACCACATATTTGTGAAAGACATTGCCTCTTTCTTCTTTTTTTCCAAAAGCTTCACATGGTCATTATATGTATATTAATGTATATAAGCAGTTAAATATTCCAACAATACCTCTGCAAGTAGAGCAACGACAACAGCAGAAATACAAGGGATCTCTTCGGAAAGTTGGAAGATTACGCGAACAACAGTAAATACTTGAAGATCCTTCAACTGTATCAGATAATAACAGAACACTCACATTTAATGATCTCCTATACTAAGATTTTAATTTTTAATTTCAAAGGAAAAGAAAGCAACAGAAATTACTACAAATTTCTTATTATTTTTTTTCTAAAAGTATGCCATCCAAATAGTCGTGCACCAACCTGTATGGGAATTGAAGCAACAAGTGCAGCTTCAACACCTAATACGATATTTGGATCACCACCCCAACGAAAATCAATGTCCATTGTGATTTGACCTTTCTTAAGACTCTGAACACGAATACCTGCATAAATTATTACAAGAAGGTTTAATTGAGAATTTGAGATAGATAAGCCAAGAAATTTGCATCTTACGAGCAGGATATAACTACATCCAATTTACAAACCAATGGAAATACATAGAATTATAGTTACTACTTGTATCACTAGAAGGTCTTACTAAAGAGAAATTTGGAAGTAGAATACGCCTAAGCTAAAATATTGGTATAGAATATAGGCCTTACCATACCTATATATTATCGAGGAAACCTATATTCTACCAAGGTCATTAAACTTGCAAGTCAGCTAGCAATTCATATTCTCATCTTTTAACCAAACAAGAAAGGAACCATGGAAGTCTGGATTGCTTATTTAATTGCTTTGGAGCTGGACTCCAGCAATCAACCTATAAAAGTTCTAAGGGAACACGAATGTGGAGAGGAAAGATAACAATATGATGATTTTGAATTTCAAAATGACAAGCATCTTAATATTAGAGATTTAAATAACAAGTAAAAACTATTCAGCAGAAACGATGAGGAACCCCAACCTTACTACTGCTTCCCTTACTCAGGGAACACACGATATCAAGGCAGGTTGTCAAAATGATTTATTTAACAGGGCTCACATCATGAGACTAATATACTCAAAACTAATGTGATCGATCATTGTCAAATACCTTCAATCTTGGGTGCTACAGTACCAAGAGACAGTTTGCTAAATTTCAATGATGTGATTCCCGGAGGTCTGTATTCTTCCAATAGTGGTTCAACAGACTCTCTAATCACCAGCTCTGCTGCCTGAAAGAATACAAAGAACAGCCATAATGTTAGTGTTCCGAAAAGAAAATAAAAGATAAGGATAGAAAAAATATGGCGGTGCAGTATTTCTATTAATCTCATGTATATGCATATGTACAAAGACAGCAAATAGAGTCTTACATCTGCAACGAATGGCCACAGTTTGCTCAGCTGCTTATTTAACCATTTAACCTGAAAAAAAAAATTAACAAACAATAAAGCAATTTGAAATGATAGCTAAAGTATTAGAAATTATGAATAATTTAGCCAAAGTATTTAAACCTGTTCAAATACAGGGAAAGAAATCCACTCAGGAAAGTTGTCCCCACATATTTTCTTCAAATCGTCTCTGTTTAGTGACCCAAGGAGTTTTATATCAACTGCCTGTCCATAAGAAAATATATCGTAAATATTAAGACCAACGTGATATTTCATACAAACTGCTTAGAGCTACAGTTTAATACTCTACATAAAAAGAAAAACGAAAAAAAAATAGAAGTCCAGTATTACAACTGCACTTATAAACTAATCTATCCAATATATGAAATCCAGTGAAATTTATCACGTAAATCATGTAGCCAGTGCCAAGAAAACCCTCCACATAAAAATCATGAAGCCAGTCTTACTATACAATGATTGTCTGAATAACATGAAGAGCCTTACAGGATTATGACAACGTATGCTGACCCTAGCAAATTATATACATTTATATAAGAAAATCAAAAGACTTGGACTTGGACTTGGACTTGGACTTCTCCAACAGCTAGTGGCCAATTTTCATAACAATAGCAGTAGAAAAGACAAAAGTTCAACATCTAGGGTAATAATGAACTGACAGATGGCTTCCTTGGCAATTAGATAATGTACCAACCTAAAAGATCAATTCATTCTGAACTATTCTGTTTCTGCCCACAAAATGTATCTCCCTATTGAACGGTGAAACTGCAGATGATGAATTTCTTTCAACTATGCGTAACATTTCAACTCCAACCCCATCCTTTCACCAAATTTGAGGGAAAGATAATGCCATAGCTTAAAATCTCCCCAATCGTCACACTTGCTTTCTCTCGATAATGACAATTCACCCAAATATCATTCAATATAAATGCATTAAGTATATTGCTCTCAACTCGAACTAAATAGTTATCTCCCAACACCCTGACAACATAAATTCTTCACAAAATATCAATTCGCTTTTAAGCAACCACATTGCCTCAACTTAAACAATCGACTTGCACAGAAAGCCCACAGTAAAACATAAAGGTCAAAGATAAGCCAAGTGTCAAGGTCTCACAAAACTATATCCGACTTCAGAATCCCCGAAAATTCCAAAGCCAAACTCAACAATAGCATTTCTACACTATGTAACGCACACATTTCTACCTAGGTTACCAGAAATCACACCACCATTTCACACAGCAATTCAAATCTCAAACATAATGAAGTCTCAAATAAATTAGTAAAATGCTCTAGAAATCAAGCAGGCATAAACGGTTACCTTAGCGATACGCTTGGTACTCCGGTAGGCCATCATGTGACGCCAGCCGGCCATCAACGCAATTCCGAACACCATCCCCATCAGAATCCCCGAAATCAACCCCATTTCCGCAGATTCCGATCAAAACCACTCCCTGAAACCAATCAAACCACAATTTCAACACAAAACCCAAACCGCGCGCGAAATTGAGAACCAGAAAAACTCACCAGTGAAATCGAATCAGAGCCGCGAATTAGGGATCGGAAAACAGAAGAAGAACAAATGCGGTAAAGGACGAAGAAGAGTTGCAAATACGAAACGGAAAAACCGAGGCCTCTCCTTCATATAAAAATCCTTCAGTCTGTTACAGTTTCAAGTCTGAAGCCATAAATGTGTGAGCAGAGCACTATGAGTCGCTCCAGTTTTGTGGTTACCTCTTCTGGCAATTATTGAGAGAGAGAGAGAGAGAGAGGAAATATCAAAGCCAGCGAGCAATGAAGCCATGTAGGCCAGAGAGAAAGACTCAAGAGAGCGACTCTCTGCTTTCATTTTCGGTATTTTTTTTTTTTAATTGGACGTCTTGTCCGTTTGGGCCGTTAGCGATAAGCGAGAGAGAGAAAGGCGTTATTCGACGGTTGCTAGCTGTACGTTTCCGTTTTTGGCCTTTTTCTGGTTTTTTTGTCTTTTTGCAGTGCGATTATATTAACGTAAACGTTGATATGGAAAGGTTGTCGTTTATTTGTTTCGATGAAATGGAATGATTGTCGTTGCTATGTGTTGACGGTTTTGAGTTCATGATGCATTTTGAGTGTGAATCTATGAGTGATTAACATTATCATGATGAGTCTTTTTATTTTGAAGAAGTGTGTGGTGGAGAATTATTGTAAGAACATACTTGTTCGATGTAAGAACGTGTTGTCTTGCAAATAAAAATAAAATATTCTTATATATCAAATAAAAAAATTGTTTTTATTTTACGATAGTTTTACAATAATGACGTATATGAACGATAATGACTTGATTCTTAACTAAAATGATAAAATAAGACATAATTTATTTTCTCTAAAATTGTTTGAGTTTACGTTACTACATATCATAAAACTATATACAAAATTATTGTATCAACACATCAAGCATAGTAGGAAACAGATAGAACGACTAAAATCGTCCCTTATTTTACAATAGTTTTACGATTATGACATATATGAATGACAATGACTATTCTTAACCAAGATGATAAGATAAGACATAGTTTCTTTTCTCTAAAATTGTTTAAGTTTATGTTACTGCAATTCATAAACTATATACAAAACTACTGTATCAACACATCAAGCATTGCAGGGAATAGGGAGAACGACTAAAATCGTTCTTTTCCAATCCCAAACTTTCTACATAAGCAAAAGAAACTGATCAAAAAGGGCGAGTACGTCTCTCTCTCTCACCATCTCCTGAAACCTCTGGAACATTCGAGTACGTGTAAAACGAAGAAAGAAATGGCGATACGACCGATGAAAAAGAAAGAAATAGCTAGAGAAACATGTGAAGGAAAATGCAGAATTACATATGAAAAAACAAAAGTAAAAACGTCCTCACACTATAGTAAATGTGTGACTAGACGAATAGTTTTTCTTAACCAAGGTGAGGTGGCAAATTTAGGTTGGGGTAGCGAGTAAACGTGTTTAATTGTGTAATGAATAGGGTTGCCACTTGGTTTGGTAAATACCAAACTGGTCGAAAACCGACCGAAAATTTATGATTTGGTAAACCGAATTTTGGTAATCGAAATTGAAAAAACCGAAACCGAGAAATACCGAAAAAGTTGGTTTGGTTTTTGGTAAATACCGAATTTACCGAAATTCTAATTATTTAAAGACTTATATTTCTAAAAACACACAGACTAATAATTTTATCTCACGTTTTCAATTGTATATACCATTTAGTAAAAAACAAGACAATGAATAGAAAAATTCAACTATACTTGGTAGCATTCGGGTCTCAATTAAAGCGATCAACTTTAATTCAATATTACTTGTTATATAAAAACGCTCTTACCTACCCGTCTTAGTCGATTTATCACACACACACATAGACAAACCCACTTAGATGACATGTAACCGCCCATGTAAAAATTTAGGAATGTTTTTACCTCTCTTGATGATAGGACTCCCCATAGGAAGCACAAGCGTAAATAGGGTTAGCCGCCTTGATCAAGGCCAAAAAATTATCAAAAATACCTAATTTTTCTACCATAGTCGTATTTCACTATATTGATCACATCATAGTTCACAAGGTTTTTGAAAATTTTGCTTCCTCTTTGTAGTTGGTTCACAAAGATGTACATATGCATATAACTTACTAAATAAGTTATACCACATTACCAGGCATGTTGTGGTTCCAATAATTACAATTCATAAAATTAAAATTCGACCGTCTGATGTGATCATTATAGTATAATACAATTATGATAGAAAATTCAATTGTACTCAATAATGCTCGGGTCTTGATCAAAGCGGTCAACCATAATTTAACGTCACTTATTACACGAAAAAACTTTTACTGCCTTTATGTGACTTATTTTGGTCGACTCTTCCACACACATACTTTCACATAGATGACACATAACTTGTTCATATAAAAATTTGGAAACATTTACATCCTGACTATTTCGGTAGAAAATTAAACCATACTCGATAATGTGTACTGAAATGACTATCTTTTGTATATGTATTATCAGACTCTAGAAACTCAAGTGATATTTAAATTTTATAGTTTTGTATTATTTTGTTATATTTTGAAAATATATTTGTTGTGAAGTTTGGTAATACCGAAAAACCGACATCCGAAGTTGGTAAGATTTATCTCATACCGAAGTTTTTGGTTTGGTAATTGAAAGTCATATTTCATTACCGAAAGCTTTGGTTTTGAAGTTGGTAACGCCCATTACCGATTCGAACCGACCGAGTGACAGCCCTAGTAATGAAGGATGTAATGGGTGTCATCGACTAGACTAATCTTTTTACTAGTTAGGGTGAGGATCATGTGACTTCAGTTGTGTTAGTGAGTTAATAACATATATAGTCACATAATTCATATACGGACGATGAATTTAGGTCTACAAGAATATCTTAGCAAAAATTATTAATGTTGTAATAGAATAGTTTATCTTGTACTATATTTTGTCCTTAAACCCGGGTCATATATGATATATATGAGCTGTTTTCTCAAAAAAATTGAGAAACTTTTCCCAATAATTAGTCTGCTAGTTTTTTTTTTTTTTTTTTTTGGCATAAACTAGCTAGTCTGCTGCTTTGGAATATATTTGTTCCAGATTAATGATCTTATATATTGGCATGGTAACGGCAACAAGCTCTTACCTGCATGCTTCTTCTGTAATGTTGTAGTTATCATTTCAACGGCGTTATAACCAAAGTATTTGTTCCCATATACACAATTGGTTATGGTCACGAGCTGTACGTTGAGTATCCCTCTATATATACCTATGCTTCTATATTTAGGTTGCCCAATACAATCAGTCATCAAAGTGAGTACTTACGAGAGCTATATATAAAGGTTCACTAAAATGGCACACGCCAGTACCACTGCTCTTGTTGTGATTGCCGTTCTCTTTGTCTTTCCGAGGCATGATTTTGGCAAAACAATATGTCGTCGGCGCTGACCTAGGGTGGGATGGTAGTGCCGATTACCAATCTTGGGCTGACGGCAAAAGTTTTCAAGTTGGAGATGTTTTATGTGTGCATTTTCTCTTTGTTATGGACTCGTGAATTTACCTTATAAATAAGTTTGTTTTGATAAGTAAAATTATAACTCACTATACGTCTCGATTCTTTTTCTTTTCACAGTGTTCACTTACGAAACTGGTAACCACGATGTTGCTCAAGCAGCAAGCGCTGAGGATTTTGATAACTGTGCTTCATCTCCAAACATGGGTACATACAATAGTGGCAATGATGCGTTAGCCTTGAACGTGGCGGGAACCTACTATTTCTTATGTGACTATCACTGCGATGTTACTCAACAAAAGTTTATGGTCACGGTGAACTAGTTGTCTTTCCGATATTGCAACCTTATGAAGAAGCTCTAAGAACTCTTGTGTTTTATGTTCAAATGATAATTTGCATTTTTTTGGAGTTGTTATTAACTTACCTCATCTGTTAATTTACCAACAGTGCAACAGTGTGTTAATAACAACAATTTTAGAGAAATAACTTATGATCCAATGAGGTCAATCCCAATTGTATTATGTATCTTTTGCCAACTATAATTGAAGTAAATCAAAATTCAATCGTTATTGTTTCCATATTAGTTGTTTTCGAACTTGAGTAAGTTACAAAGCCAAAGTTGCATCAAAAGAATTATAAGAGTGTGAAGTGAAATTCAAACTCATTTTTGTTATTTCTGTAGCAAGAGACTCTTCTAATTCAGCCAGACAAAATCTTATGGGCATGTATCCAACATTCCAAATGAAAAGAGTCTCATGTATCTAAAGTCAAATTTTATGTAATTCACAAATAACCAAAATAAATTTGAGGTAGAAATGGTTGTGTAAAACGTAAATAACCAAGTCCGGGTAAATTACAGAGTTAACATACAACAATAACCAAAATTACATATCTACCCCAACCCCCTCACACATTGAGAATCACCATAAACGCAATCAATAATCCACCGCTCAAACTAGCGCCGCTCCTAAATCCACCATTCCCCGACGACTGAGTCCCGTCGACGAATCCAGGCGGCGACAGAGCCGGTGGCGGCGTGTACGGCGGAGGCGGAGGCTGGTTGAGAATCGGCGGCAAGCCGAGGCCGTGGTGGACTTCGATCGCGAAGGCCATGCCTTGCTGGCACTGCTCGCCGTCGCCGTTGTCGGAGAAGTAGTAGTTTGCACCCTCGGTCACCAACGGCACCACAATGGTCTTCTTCCCCAGAGTGTCGTCCCCCCAGACGAAAGTGGACTCGTCCGACGCGTCGTCCGCCGTGCAGAGACGGTACGCCGTCGCGTTCTGGGTCTCAATCACCGTCTGATTCTCCGTGTTGAAAACTTCAATAAAACCAAAAAAAAATATTTAATAAAGTGAAGAAAGAAAATTAAGGGCTAAATTGGGAATGTGGAATAGTTACCGAGATAGTCGCCGAGGTTGAAGGTCTGGGAGGCAGCCCAGGAGGAGTAGTTAGTGAAGGAAGTGTTGGAGGTGGAGTTGAAGAACCAGCCGATGGGCCCGCCGACGGTGTGGTTGATGTACGTGGTGGCGGGGGCGGGAGCTGGGGCGGCGGAGGAGGCGGCGATGGTGGTCAGGAGGAGGAGGAGGGTAATGGCGATCAGATTCGCCATTGCTCTCCGACTCGATCTGATGAGGTGTGTGCTATCAAGTATGGTCTGGGTTTGGATTTGGGTTTTGTAGTGGTATGAAAATGACAAGAACTGGACGTGTGGAATAGTGGCTTGGGGTTTATTTTAAGAAGAAGGGTAACATGGTGTGGAAACTGGAAGGGAAAGTGCGGTGCTTCCCTGGAATGGACAGGTGGCAACTGGGAACTAGTGGCTATCGTTTTGTTTTTGGCTGCTATGGCGTTTGTTTGACCTTACATTGGTCGTGAAATTGCGACGTGGTGGGGCGATTTGGCTCCTCCGCCCAAGGAGGCGGCGCTGAGATGTTACTGGATTGGGGCTAGTGATTAAATGGGACACAGGCTGCTACGTTTATTTACATGGAATGTGAATGGAAATAAAAAGTGAATCCCGACATTATTTGTAATAAAATGAGTGTATGTCTTGCTACATTATTAGGGATCATTTGTAATAGAATGAGTTCGCGGATGCTTGCTATTGCGATGTAATATTTCAAATAATATGTCATAGAATGAGTTGTGTTTTCTTGTTTAACCCTTTGATGTTAATATAATAATATCAACTACAATTCAAAAAAAGAAAATACACAACTCTATTTGGTTTGTCCTAAGTGAGTTGTACGTAGAGTAACCTCACTTGATCACCAAACTTGTTACAAACATGTGGGGAGCTACGTTTCAGGCTATTATTGAGATGTGACATCGATCTTAGCCAGCCAAATCAACAAAACAAAGGTGTAAATGTTTAATGTGATCGACAATGTAAAACAAAAATGTTTATCTGCATGCAGAGATTTATGTACTGCCACAGAGATTTTTACAAGCAAGTGTGTTGAGATCAGCTTACTTGTGATACACGTCTTCTCTCAATCTTTCTGTCATTGATCCTTGTTTGCATGTGTAAATATGTAGATCCAAATTTATAGGCAGAATGTAAGGAACTGCTGGTAGATAAGATGTTGTGGTTCTTAGCTTGTTTCCTTCTCTTCTATATGTACCTACCTCTGTAAGTTTACAACATAGTTAGTGAAATATATTCATCTTCTCCATTTAAATCTTCTTTATGGTATCAAAGCAGTGATCATCATATGACCTGCATCTGTTTTTCTTTCATTCCTCATTCTTCATATCCATAACCGACATGGAAACCTAAACCAAAACAACAAAGGAGACAACTGCTATTGATCCTATGGCAAAAAAATCAGAATTCATGGATGGAAATCCAAATCAAAGTCTTTCTTCTGTTCTTCTCAATGAATTTAATTATCTACCATGGTCTAGAGCTGTTACACTAGCTCTAGGAGGGAAATCGAAACTCAATTTCGTCAGAGATAAGAAAATTCCAGATTTTGAAGATCTTGAGTATGAGAGTTGGTTGTGCAAGGACCAACTGGTTATGTCATGGCTCCTCAACTCCATGGAGCCAAAAATACCAAAAAATTTCAGCTACTCAAAATCCTCATGTCACCTCTGGGAAGCTGTCAAGGATATGTATGGAAACTTAAACAATGCAGCAAGAGTTTTTCAACTCAAAAATGATATTGCAGCTCTTCAACAAGGTAATCTCTCTTTTGTTCAAGACCTTGGAAATTTAAAATCCACATGGAATAAACTCGACATATATAAATCTCATACTCTTGATCCAATCATTTTGCTAAAAAGAGCTGATGAAGACAAAGTTTGGGATCAGAGTATGAGGATCTCAAAAGCCATTTGCTGATGAGTCTTGATATGCCCTCTTTTGCCAATGTGTGCAACACCATACAAAGAGAAGAGGTGTGCAAAAAGGTGATGAATGTGAAGATCAGTGCTGGAGGTTCGGATGCAAGAGTCTTTGCTGCAAACAAAGAAGCAGCAAACAGTCAAGTGTACAAAGGGAGAAGACCAGACCTGAAGTGTACTCACTGTAAGAGCATTGGAAGAAGTGCTATAGGCCACATGAGAGAAACGTGTTGGATCTTATTTCCAGAATTAAAGCCAAAGTACAATGAAGGTCAGAGACCACACAGAAACAATGGACAAAGAGGTCCATTCACTACCAATCCTAAGGCAAATCTGAGCAGTAACATGTTTGAAGAGTTAATGAATTTTACAGCCAATCTCATCTCTCTCATCAACGAGTTTGCAAACTTCCTCCAAAACAAGCAAGGAAGCATAGACAACAGGGACAATGGAAATACAATTGCCTTGCTTGGAAAATTTGTAAGTTTCTTGGAAGAATCAGACAATGCATCAACAAATGATATTCCAGGTATCATATGTGCCCTTCAACTGCTCTAGAAGTTAGCAAAAATGGTGATTTTTGGATTGTGGATTTAGGAGCCTCAAAACATATAACAAATGACTCATCCAATCTTTCTTATTTTGAAAAACTTACAAATCCTTCTCATGTTTCAATAGCTAATGGCAACAGTGTTCCCATTTTTGGAAAAGGAAAAATAAACCTTTTTTCAGATTGCATAGAGTCAGTTGCATTGTTTGTTCCATCTTTTCCTTTTAAACTTCTATCTGTTGGGAAATCGACTAGTTTACTGGGTTGCCTAGCTATCTTTTCTTCTCATAACATTGTTTTTCAGGATTGAGTCACATACAAGAAGATTGGTGAGGGATTCTACTTAAATGGTCTCCACCTTTCCAAGTTTTTCAAAGTGTCTTCTAATCGACTCCAACTCTACAACTCAACAGCAATTATGGCACAAACGTCTTGCTCATCCTTCATCTCCTGTCTTGTCAAAGTTATTCCCTAATTTTTATAAAATTACACATGAGTGTGAGATTTGTCATATGTCTAAGCAGACTAGAATTCATTTTTCTCTCTCACGCTCAAGAACAACCAAGCCATTTGAACTTGTTCACTCTGATGTATGGGGGTCTGCCTCTGTTGAATCTTTTGATGGTTATCGATTTTATGTCACTTTTATTAATGATTTCACTCGATCTACATTTGTTTACTTGTTAAAATTCATGAATGAAGTTTTCCATTGTTTTCAAGATTTTCATAACTTTGTCATAAATCATTTTTCTACAAAACTTTACACTCTAAGGTTAGACAATGGCACTGAATATACATCCAACACCATGGCTAAATACCTTAGTAAGCATGAAATTATTCATCAAACCAGTTGTGTAGGAACACCACAGCAAAATGGTGTTGCAAAACGTAAAAATAGAGACCTGCTAGAAAAGGCAAGAGCTCTCATGCTTCAAGCTCATGATTCAAAACGATTCTGGTCTCAAGGCATCCAAATTGCTACATATCTAATCAATAGATTGCCTAGCAGTGTTGTAATACCCCGAAAATTTGATATTAGTTTCTAATATTATTTGGGAGTTTTTGAGTTAGAAGTTAGTGTGTTTTGGAGGTTCGAAGAAAGAGCGGAAGTGTTCGGATGCGTTTTTACCCGAAAACGGTTTTATAGTTTTGAAGGGTTAAGAGTTGACTTTTTAATCGGTTGGGTTTCTCGGGAAACTCCCTTCACAAAAGTTGTAGAGCACGACAATACGAGTTCGTAGACACGTGGCACGCGTAAAACGGACTTCGTATGCGAAAGTTATGGTCAGCAGAAGTTCGTAGTTTTCAGGAATTTTTAGTATAACTATGAAAAAGTTATAAGTTTCCCTCAGTTTTTCCCACACCACTCTCTCCCTTTTTTTCTTCTCTCTCGCGACGCCTTCACTGCCCGAGTTTCCCAGCTGACCCGACCCGACCCGACTTTTCCGGCCAACTCCGGCCGACCCAGACGACGGCACCGGTCGGGTTCTCTTCCTCTCCTCCGTCCGAGCTGCCCTGTGGTGGTGACTTGCGCCGTTTCAACCCCAAATCGGTGACCCGAAGCTCGGAAGCTCGGGTTAGAGACCCGGTCGGGTTTTAGACCTCCGGCGGCGGCGACAAGGCTGAAACCGGTCGGGATAGGAAGTGTGGGACACCCTCGTTCGATCCCAGGTGGTGTTGAAGCTCGATTCACGACGGAGAGTGGCGGTGGTGGATCCCAATCTTTCCGGCTTGTTTCCGGCGACTTCCCGGCCGTTTTGGTTGGACCTTCAGGTATGAAAAGTGTTTCCCTTGTAGTATTCTACAAGTTTGATGTTTTGAGTTTGCCCAAATTCGGACGTTTTGGGGAGGCGCGTGGGGCCCACTCGTCGCCGGCTGTGGTGACGAGTGGCGGCGCATCCGGCAGGGGTTGGGAGGTTAGGAGTAACTGTTAGCTTGTGCTTGTCGTTACGAGCACATTGACATGTCATGAGGTTATGTTTGATCAAGTTTTGCATCCTAGGTTTAAGACTAAGTTGAGAATCGTGAGAGGTTGTTAAACCGTGGTGTTCGAGCTTTGAAAATCTTGTTAACCTTTTTCAATAGGTTGTTTGAGGGTTCCTATGACCTTGGGAGGTCTCGGAGGAAGGTTGCCCCTTTTTGGGCAAATCTTGGATTTAGACTTGTTTAAGGATGATTGTTCTTTTATTGAAGTGGTTAATTATTTGTGTAATTTTAGGTGACTAGTGAAGTGAGATTGTGATTGATTCTTGTGTTTTGTTGAAGACGCAGCGGGATTTCTGAGGTGAGTAAAATCTCACCAAGGTTCACTTTGTGACCTTTTTACTTATGGTGGTTATGATGATTATATGATGATGATGATGATTAAAATGTTGATGATTTTAGTGATGATAATGTTGATGAAAATGTTGATGATTATGTGGTGATGATAATGTATATGATGATGATTAGATGATGATCATGGTAATTATATGATGATGATTAGATGATGATCATGGTAATTATATGTTGATGATTAGATGATGATCATGGTAATTATATGTTGATGATTAGACGATGATCATGGTAATTATATGATGATGATTAAATGATGATTATGGTAATTATATGATGATGATTAGATGATGATCATGGTAATTAGATGATGATGATTTTGATGATGATTTTGTTGATGTTGATAATAATTATTATGATAATTATTAGGATGATGAATATGATGGTGGTCTTGATGATGATGATTTTGATAATGATTTTGTTGATGATAATGATAATTATTGCTAATTGTGAAGTTGTCCTTGAAAGAAAATGATTTTGTTTTTAAATATAAATGAGCTTGATCGTCAACGGCTCATGGTAAGTGAAAACAAGTTTTCTGTTAATAATATAATCTTTCAAAAGGACTTCCGATCATGAGTAATAATTAGAGTTGGTAGAATTATTCTTGTTTTTAATATTTATATCCACGTGTTTATGTGTGAAATGCACGTTATGATAATGTGATAGTGTGATGTAGAATTGTTGTTTCATTAGTCAAACCGGGTTCCAAGCCCTTAACCAGGTGATTGGTTACGGTTATGATGATTTTATTATTTTGTGATTTGTTAAGTGTTATGACGTGAGAATAATAAAATGTGTGCCTTAGTGGTGAGTGAGTGCATTCGTTGTGGATTATTGCCTTAGTGGTGAATGTTACATTAATTGTGAATGTGTGTGCCTTAGTGGTGATGGTGTGCATTAGATTAGGAGCCTTTGTGGTGGACCGGGAACCAAGCCTTGGCCGGGTGATTGGTTACGGTTAGTATAGAGCTCTAGTCTGTCGGTACTTCATGGGGGATGACTATGTGTTGACGAACACATGAGTACGTATGTCTAGTTACTTATGGGGGATGACTATGCGTTGACGAACTCATAAGTAAGAGTAGAGAAATGATTGGGTGATGTTTTTATGTGATGTCTTTTAAGTTCCTTGTTTTGGTTATTTCCTGAACTACGCATTTTGCAGGATGCATTCATTATTTTGAGTGATTGTGAATTGTTGTGTTTTTTTAATTTCTTCTTTGATTTCTCTTGCTTGTAAGTGTTTTCCTGAATCTATTTTTTTATGCATGAGCTCTTGTTTTTTTTATCTTATGTGTTGTTGGGTTGAGTCTATTGTAGTAGATTTACTCATACGAGCTTTTAAAGCTTACCGGGTTTGTTGTTTACAACCCGGTGCACTATTCCATGGTGCAGAGGTTGATTTTCCAGCTGAAGAAGTTTCAAGACTGAGACGTAGAGGTCTAGAAGCTGTTTGTTAGGAAATAAATCTTTTCGTTATTGTTTGTCAAATTGTAGTGAGCTCTTTTGAGCATGACATTTACTTGACTTCTCAAGTTATGTAAACGTTAAATTTTCTTATATGACTCTTTTTATTTTGTTATCATGCCTTAAATTTGGATTTTTATTTATCCGAAAATTGGGGCGTGACAAGTGTCTTAAAATTCAAGTCACCATTTGAAATTCTCAAGGGAAGGAAGATTGATATCTCTCATCTTCGTATTTTTGGATGCACCCAGTGTCACGCCCCGGTTCTTAAGTTATTTTACGGTTATTTACTTTGATATTATTTTGGTCTTTTACCGTTTTAAGTAACCGTTTACTATTTAATACTCCAAAGTTGAGTTTTGCTTCTGTATGGAATTTGGGAAAACTTTCTTCATGAAAGTCGTAGAGGATGTTGATACGAGTTCGTAGACATGCTATGCGTTAAAATCGGAGTTAGCATGGAAAAGTTATCAAATAAAAATATAAGTTTTATTGGGTATTATTTTGGGGTGTTAAATTTTAGAGTTTGGTTATGTTTAAGTTGGACCGGGCCCTTGTTTTTGGTCAAAGCCCAAAATCATCTCTCTCTCTCTCTCTCTCTCTCTCTCTCTCTCTCTCTCTCTCTCTCTCTCCCGACCCGAAACTTTCCGGCCGCCGTCCGGCCATCGTTCGCCACCGCACCAGTCCCAAACGGTCGTCCTCCAACCCAGCTTTCACTCTAGACCGGTGGCAGCCTCCCTAGCGCCGCCGTGAAGGAGAAATCAACCCAGAAGGTCCGACTGCTATGGTGGTTTTCTCGCCGGAACTTCCTCCTCCGGCTGCCATAGCCGGAGCTGCTAGGCTCAAAAGGAAGCCCTCCTCCCATGCAGCAACCCCTCCAAATGACTCCCTCCCTCTTGAGCTAGGTAAGGAGAAATCGGTAAAGGAAATTCTATGGCTTATTAGATGTTTTCGTTCGATTGACATAGTTAGGCTTGGAATTGGTGTTTGTGCTAGTTAAAAAAGTTGTAAAGGAGATTGAGAGGAATATGCTGTTTAAATTTGGTAGCAATTGGAGGTCGCCGGAGTCGGCCGCCGGCGGCGCCGCCACTGTTTTAGGGGTTTTTATGGTTTTAGGTGTGGAATATTAAGGGGAGATTAATGAGATGAATTTTGGAATTTTGGATAGGTTTAGGATTTTTCAAAGTTTGGTATTTTAGCCATTAATTTGAATAGAATCCGGCCGTTAGATTATTGTTGTTTTGGGCCGTGGAAGGTGGATTTAAGGCCGCCGGTATTTTTGGTGAAGTTTGGACCGTATCAATTTGAGGATTGGTAAAGTTGGGCAAGGATGAGAGTAGATAAAACCACATTTCATTTTGCCTATTTTTATATAAGCGTTGGTATATAGTTGAGGATTTAATTATGTTTTTGGATCAGGACGTGAAGAGACTCGAGCAGAAGAGGCCTCAGATCGACTACAGGCTTAGGCCTAAATTGTGAGTGGACTTTTGGTTTTAATAATGTGCATGCAACTGTTTATTTTGTTGGAACATTTGACGTCATTTTTATTTGACGATTTTATACATTGTGGTGAGTTACCGAAAATGGGATTTTCGGTAAATTATAATTTATTTTTAAGGAGAGTATGTATATAAATGCTAGCTAGCGATATGTGTCTGTCCACCTTAATGACATAGTATATAACTGCATTATGGTGTGACGTGAGCGTTGCACGCAAGCGTAGTAGCCTTATATGAGTGTTTAATTCATATAAGGGGTATGAGCACATATTTATACACATGTCTGCATGTCCACCTTAATGGCGTAGTGTATCACGGCATTAAAGCGTGACATGAGCGTTGGACGCGAGTGTAGTAGCCATATATAGATTATTATTAATTTATATAGAGAGTATGGGCGAGTGTAAATATATACATATATATAATTTAGCCTGAGAGGCTGTATTTTGTTATAAATAGTTTTGAGCTGTAGAGGCTCGATATTTATAAAGACAAGAGAATTATCGTTTAAGATATGCATTTATTTTCTTTGGAATAAAAATTGGGAAAGCATAAATATTAAAAAATATTTATTTTTGTCCACTCACTCTAATTTTTGCGAATGTTTTTCCCCTGGGCCCTTCGTTTTAAAAATGCTCAGTCTGCAGAGTTCGAGTTACTCCGAGTAGGAGACGACGAGGCATAGTTACCCATTTCTCAGCCACCTTTCACCAGTAGGTTACCTGTTTAACCTACTAGGGTATTTTCCTGCTCCTCTAGTGTATAGTAACTCTGAATACTCTTTGGGGCTCATCGTATAATTGTTCTGGTGGTGTGCTAAGACTTTTGTTATATTTTAGAATATACGAAGTTTGTAATTATATTCTCACTTTCGTATAATTGTTGGTTGTTTGGAGGATGCTTAATATTGTTTAGGAAAATAATGTTTTAAATTTTTCGGGTTAGAGTTGTCTATTTTCAAGGGAGGTTTGCCAAGCTTTTCGGTAAATTTTCTTTGGAGGTGGTCCGCGCAAGACTTACTTCGGGCTTCAGGGTGAAATTCGGGGTGGGTCTTGACAACCTGTTTTGTACATGTTCAAGCCTCACGCAGAGATAAGTTTGATCCGAGAGCTATCAAATGCATGTTTCTTGGATATTCATCTACACAAAAGGGTTATAAGTGCTACAGTTCAACAACAAGAAAAATCATTGTTTCGAGAGATGTTTGTTTTCATGAAAATGAGTCATTTTATCCATCTTCAGACAATAAGCTTCAGGGGGAGTCTTGGATTGAGCTATTCCTCTACTGAAACTGATTCATTTGTGCATCCATAGTCGATTGATACTGAAAATGAACATGATGATAGCAATGAGCATGAAGAGAACAATGTACATGAAGAAAAGGCTGTCCATCAACCTCCTTCTCCTCCAAGAAGAAACCCTCCAAGACATCGAAAACCACCATCAAGGCTTCAAGAGTATGTGACCTACTCAACTCGTTATCCACTCGAGCGTGGACTCGATGATGTCCAACCAACACACAACGCTTTCTTAGGCAAGCTTCTCACAGAAGATGAACCAAGAAGCTTTGCAGAAGCCAACCAATCTCCGCAGTGGAAGAAGGCAATCATGATGAGTTGAAGGCCCTCGATGAAAACCACACATGGAGTATTGTTCCTCTCCCAAAAGGACAAAAACTTGTTGGAGCTCGTTGGATTTACAAGCTAAAGTATCATTCCGATGGCACCCTTGAGCGATATAAAGCAAGGTTAGTAGCTCGTGGTTTTACACAAACTTTTGGTGTAGACTACAAGGAGACTTTTGCTCCAGTAGCTAAAATGAACACTATTAGGGTTTTGCTATCTGTTGCTATGAATAATGGTTGGTCACTCTATTAGATGGATGTGAAAAATGCATTTTTGCATGGTGATTTAGAAGAAGATGTTTACATGAAGCTACCACCAGGGCATCCTAGAGAGAATGAGGTTGGAATGGTGTGTAAGCTGCATAATGCCTTGTATGGATTGAAGCAGTCACCTCGTGCTTGGTATTCCAAGTTGAATTCAGTGCTCACTGCTTCAGGCTTTAAAAGAAATCACTCTGATTCCTCATTGTTTGTTCGAAATGGCAAAGTGGGAAAACTAGTGGTTTTGGTGTATGTCGATGATCTCATCATCTCTGGAGATAACATGGATGAAATCCAGTCCCTCAAAGCTGCTCTTCACAAAGCCTCTGCTATCAAGGATTTAGGTCCATTGAAGTATTTTTTTGGGATAGAGATGGATATTTCTGCTCATAGTCTCTTTCTTAATCAGCGCAAGTATGTTGTTGATCTTCTAGATGAAACAGGAATGACAGACTGCAAACTTGCTTGTACTCCATTGCACAACAAACTCAACATGGACACTCCAGGCACCATCTTGACAGATACCAATAATTATCAACGTCTTGTAGGCAAGCTCATTTACCTTACCATCACAAGACCTGATCTTGCTTATGCAGTGAGCATAGTGAGTCAATTCATGCACTCACCTTCTACTTATCATCTCAGTATTGTCAAGAGGATCCTGCGTTATCTAAAAGGTACAATCAGTTGAGGTATTTGTCAAGACCCACCCCAAATTTCATCTTGAAACCCGAAGTAAATCCTGCGATGACCACCTTCAGGAAAATTTACCGAAAATTCGACATAACCTCTTTTGAAAATGGACAACCCCTCCTAAAATACATGCATACACTTCAAAAGAATTCATCTATAACCCTCTACTCCTGAAGCCTTCGTGCTCCCCAAATCACAACATTTCCCAATTTATTTACTAACTTTAATAAGAAAAACTAACAACCAACAATCACAAGTTCAGAGCAACTCAATTAGAAGAGAAATGAACTAGAAATATATATATAGGCAGCTATACTATCGATCATGCTTCGTCTCCATGTACGCCCGACCTCAACTATGCAATCCTGCAAACTGGGCATTTTTAAAACGAAGAACACATGAGAAAATATTCGAAAACGTTAGAGCGAGTGGACAAAAGTAAATTTAAAAGAAACGAGCAATAAAAGATGCTTTCCCAAATTAAATTTCCAAAGAAAAGCGAATGTATGCCTCAAGCAATAAAACTTTCAACTCATAAAATATCGAGCCTCTCAAGCTCTAAAATATATGTATGTATTTATACACGTCCATATTCCCTATATAAATTTTATGGATTTAAAATAATTTATATAGGGCTACTACGCTCGCGTTTAACGCTCACGTCATACCATAATGCGGTGATACACTACATCATTAAGGTAGACGGATAGGTGTATAAATATGTGCTCATACCCCCTATATAAATTAAACACTCATATAAAGCTACTACGATCGCGTCTAACGCTCGCATCACATCATAATGCGGTTATATACTACGTCATTAAGGTGGACAGACACATATGATTAGCTAGCATTTATATACATACTCTCCTCATAAATATATATTTATATTCACCGAAAAATCCCATTTTCGGTAACTCTCCAAAAGAAATAAAATCGTTAAATTAAAATGACGTCAAATGCTCCAACAAAAGAAATTGTTCAACAATAAACCATTGCATACATATTATTTAAAACAAAAGTCCACTCACAACTTTAGGCATAAGCCCGACGAAATTCAAATCGTCACTCAAGTGAGGTCTCCTCAAATCCTGACACAATAACCATGCTTAGAACCAAATTTCAATTCCAGGAAAAAAAAACTTAAATATATAACCCAAAATTCTTCCGCCTAACCCACTACCCTTTCTAAGGTTAAGCTTATCAGATTCATGCCAAACTCCACCCGCAGCCTCATTTCATTTATTTCAACATTCTAAAATAGTAATAAGGGAAATCCAACGGTTGAATTCTACCCCCCTTAACCGCCAAATTCACCAATATTTAAAAAATCTCAAACTCCTCCAAAAATTTCAAACTTTACATCAATAGACTCCTTTTAATACAACAAATTAAAAACCGGCCGACTCCGGTGACCTCTAATGCCTACCAAAATTTAACACCATCTTCCTCTCAACCTGCTCTACTACTTTCTTAACTAGCACAAAGTCCAATTTCAAGCTTAAATAGGTCAATCTAACCAAAACACACAATAAAACCCTATAAATTCAACTCAATGATTCTCCTTACCTAGTCCAAGAAGGAGTGAATCCTTTTGAGGGATTGATGCACGGAAGGAGAGCTTCTAAACGTGCCAAGCGGCTCCGGCTATGGCGGCCGGAGGAGGGAGTTCCGGCGAAAAGGCAGTCAGGTTCTCGAGGGAAGTTTCTCCTAATCGGCGACGTCGACGCTACAAGCTTGGTCACCAGCCCAGGAAGAGACAGGGGCGGTGGCGGTTCGATAGGGACCAGAGTGGCGACCCGGCTTGGCCGGACAACGTCAGTCAGAGACGAAGAAGATCCGGTAGGGAAAGAGATAGAGAGCGTTAGGAAGGAAGAGAGAAAGGAGAGAGAAGAAAAGTGTTGGGTTTTTCCTAACTGGTTCCTCACCCAGTCCAATAAAAACCCAACTCCAAAATAACACCCCAAAAAAATAATATCCTAATTAAAATTATCTTTTTACTAGCTAAAATTTACCCTTTTGACCGTCGTCAAATATTTCCCTACGAATAATTTCTTTGAAATAATCGTCCCTCAAAACATCTCTAGGGACCTTTGAAACTATAAACTCATTGACGAAGATGGTAAAACTCTTATTAATACCAAGCTAGTAAATAAGGTAAAAAATTAAGAGTCGGGATGTGACAATATTACTATGAATCGAAATGATCATTTCAAAATAGACGGTTGTTCGGATTCAGATTAGGCAGGAAATGCATTGGATCGAAAATGTACCACGGGCTATTGCACATTCATTGGAGGTAATCTTGTTACTTGGAAAAGTAAAAAACAATCAGTGGTGGCTAGAAGCAGTGCTAAGGCTGAGTACCGGGCAATGACATCCATTGCTTGTGAACTTATATGGTTGAAGGCTTTACTGAGGGATTTAGGGATTGAGTATGCTGCTCCGATCCTTCTTCATTGTAATAATCAGGCCGCAATGCACATTGCAGCAAACCCAATTTTTCATGAGCGCACAAAGCACATCGAGGTTGATTGTCACTTCATTCGTAACCAAGTCCAATCAAAGCTCATCGAAACAGTGTACACAAGATCTTGTGATCAACTTGCAGACGTGTTTACCAAGGTTCTTGCTTCTGCACAGTTTGAGAGTCTGCTTTCCAAGCTTGGCTCAATAAACTCCCTTCATCCAGCTTGAGGGGGAGTGTTGAGATCAGCTTACTTGTGATACACGTTGTAGACATATAATCGTTGAATAATTCAAGCAACACGTAGACCTGACAAATTGGATACGTGGCTCATGAGTCGACAAAGTTGGAAAGCCGTCAGAAATGACACATGGCAACGTGGGAATGGTCGGCCGACAACAAAACCTTAAATCCCGATCAAAATCAATTATTAAGTGTCGATCGATGATCAGATATCGATTAAATTAAAAGAAGTCAGGCATGCCCAAAATAATTGGGTTTACAAGTAATGACGCGTCAGAGGTCAGGCGAGCTAGATAGTGGAGTTCGCATGGAATCTAGATAATGGACTTTGCGTGGAATCAAGAAATGGACTTCACGTAGAGGTAAAAGGCGAGGCGAAATGGACTTCGCGTAGAAATAAACGAAGGCGAGGCGAAATGGACTTTGCGTAGAAGTAAATGAAGGTGAGGCGAGATGGCTCCGCGCGCGTAGATGTACATGAAGGCGAGGCGAGATGGCTCCGCACTCGTAGATGTACATGAAGGCGAGATGAGATGGCTCTGCGAGTGTAGATGTACATGAAGGCGAGGCGAGATGGCTTCGCGCACGTAGATGTACATGAAGGCGAGGCGAAGATGGCTCCGCGTGCGTACATGAAGGCGAGGCGAGATGGCTCTGCGTAGGAGACTTCGCGAAGGAGCTAGTCAGCAGAGTTCGCATACATGCGGAAATGTACGTCACCAGAACTCCCCGCTTGCTTGGAAGTTAAGATTCCTCGCACCTTCCTTCCGTGTCCGCGAGATGGCCCGCCCCTTACTGAGGATCCTGGTCAAAGCAGGATATTCAATCCAAATCAATTATACCTTATTGGGCATATTTAAATCTTAAGATTTGATTATGTTAAAATTGACAAGTAAATCAATCAGTCAAGATTCATTGATTCGATTATTACCATTAAGGAAATATTATTGATTCAATTTCTTCATTACATGCCATAAGCGGAGGTATGTTAACACTATAAATACCTTCTCTCATATCAAGAAGAGGGGGAGCAAAAACAAGGCAGCGAACCAAAGAAAGAGAACAATTACTTCCGCGAGCTTGGAGTTCTCTCAAAACCCTTGAAGAATCATCAAGCTGCAAAATAGCCGATTCTTCATCAACCTCAAGTCTGCAAGTTGTCAAAATCCCTCGAAGAACTATTAAGCTCTCCAAATAGACAATTCTTCACCAAATCCAAATCCAAATCTCAAATACTCGTTACGTGATCAACCCGCGTAGCCCCTTACATCTCAAGAACAAGTGTTTGTCACCCTTGAGTTAAACCTATATTCGGAGATAGAATCAGAGGAGTTCACAAAGATTGTAACTCACATTCATATTGATAAAAATTATATTATTCTTTGTACACGTGTCTTTCTGTTATTTGTTGTAGATTTTTCGTGTTTACACACGTCTCCTCTCAATCCTTCTGTCATTGACCTTTGTTTGCATGTGTAAATGTGTAGATCCAAATTTATAGGCAGAATGTAAGGAACTGCAGATAGGATGTTGTGGTTCTTAGCTTGTTTCCTTCTCTTCTATATATACCTACCTCTATAAGTTTACAACTTGGTGAAATATATTCATCTTCTCCATTTAAATCTTATTTAAAGTGAAAAGTAAAGCATGAGTTACAGTAAATACAACTGTCATATTCTTGTAGTTATCAATATAACATGTGAATTAAGCTGGCAACGTCGTGACCAAAGAGCTATTGAACCTTATACATATGATTGATATGATCAGAAGCATATAATTGTGTTCTTTTCGGCCAACAGACTTCTATATATGATTGTACAATTAATTAGGACTGTAAATTCTGAAAAGCTAATAATCTCTACAAGTCGATATTAATTTCTTCGACATGGCAAGAATCACTGCTGCTCTTGCTGTGATTGCCTTGTTTGCTGTATTTCCGAGCATGGAGGCAACGCAGTATATTGTTGGTGATGACCAGGGTTGGAATTCTGGTGTTGATTACTACTCTTGGATGGATGGCAAAACGTTTCATGTCGGAGATTCTTTAGGTGCCTATTCTTTTTCCTGCATTCATTTTAGAAGTTTCAAGTTTACTACTTATCAATAACCTTGTTTCGATCAATAGGTTTTGTAAACGATGGAGTAGAATTGCAATTCATATCATGGTTTTTGTTGTTTGTTTTCCAGTTTTCAATTATGTACCTGGGGATCACAATGTGGTTGTAGCAGCTAATTCTGATGTGTATGACAAGTGTGCTACTACTCCAAACTTGGGGGTCTGGACAAGTGGCAATGACGTTCTAACCTTGGCCACCACAGGCACCTATTATTACTTGTGTGAATTTCACTGCGACTACACCGAGCAGAGGATTATGGTAGAGGTGAACAGTTGATCATCATGTCGATCTAATGTACTCATGTATGCATCCTTTCTGGACTGTTTCATTTATTCTTGAGGGAGAGATGACACTCTATTAATAATAAGGTTGAAACTACATCTCAATTGAAAGTAAATCTCGTATACGAGATGCTGAAATGCTCTGGGAACTTAAACTTAGCAAGTATATATATACGAATTCACGCAAAGCTGCATGATATAAGCCGGGGTATTTAATTATTAAGCTACATCAAATTATTTGACGACCAAAATAAAGCAATATTTCATCAATCCAAGTAATCATTAGTTTAAAAACCGCACCTTAAGGCTCGCTTAAGGCTTAAAAAGGTCAAGACCCTCGAAACATTTTGAGTGAGTTTAGTTGTTGAGGCGCATAAGGCGCGTGACCGATAGAGCATAATCTTCCATAAATGTTACTAATTGTATGACCGATCATAATAGAAAAATCTTTAATTACTGTAACTATTGTTTAACTCACGATAGACTCGTTGTAGCATTTCAATTGTTTTGATAACTAAAAAATCATAGATTGAACGAGGGAGTATTCCAATTTGATAACCGTATAACCTAATAACAAGAAATCAATACGCAACAAAAGATAGAAAATATCCAAATCAAGCTCATAAACCAGCATGAGGCTAAGGAAGCCAAAACCTATATCAACCAAAGTCCAGATTCAAAACCAGCTTCCTCATGCAACCAGTCCAGATTTAAACAAAACTGATTAAGAAGATGGATGAATGTAGAGAAAGAGGAACCAAATTAAGGCCCCCAGATGAACTTAAAAAGCCGCAATGAGTTCAAACGGGAGCGAGGACTTTGAAATGTAGGAAAATTCTGGCTACAAGAACAAAACAAATAATGGCCGGTGCATATATGCCATTAATCAATGAGTACGTATAAGGGTAAAACAATAATGCAAACATCAATATATATAACTTGACCAAGATTCAAGCATATTGGAAAAGTAGAATCGGCATAATCTATATATTACAGAAACATGCATGCAATATTGTAGTTATCACAGATGACAGCGGCGTGACCGAAGTCCCTATCTAAATTATAACCCCAAATATACAATTTGCAAATATTTAAGCATATCTGTACGTTATTAAAACCCTATTTATATGATTCTGTAGTTCTGTAGTTATACAGGTTTACAACACAGAGAGAAGCTAACAGTTCAGACAGCAGAAGGTTTAACAAGAGCTAGCTAACATGGCACGAGTGAGCACTGCTCTGGTGTTGATTGCACTCGTCGTTGTTTTTCCGAGCATGGTTTTGGCGACACAATATGTTGTTGGAGATGGTTTAGGCTGGAGTGGTGATGTTAATTACGACGATTGGGTTGATGGCAAAACTTTCTATGTTGGAGATGTTTTAGGTGTGCCTATTTTCTTGGTTTGGTTTGTAATTTTGTATATACTATATAAGTATCTATATCTATATAAGTGTTTGTTATGCGGAAATTTGCCTCACTACATTCTGGTTTTTTGTTTCCACAGTTTTCAGTTACGTCGCAACTGACCACAACGTTGTTTTAGCTACCAATGAGGACAATTATAACAATTGTGTTGCATCTCCAAACTTGGCTGTGTACGACACTGGCAATGATATACTGGCATTGAATGAGGCTGGAACCTACTATTTCTTATGTTCGTATCACTGCGACTTTCTTCAACAAAAGGTTATGATCACTGTGAACTGATGAACAAATTCTACTACATCGAACAATTTGGTCGGATGCTTTTCAAAAATTCTTATGATTGAGTAATTTGTAATTTTTCTTTTGCCATGAAATAATCTCACACGTACGTGTGTTTGTTCACGTACGTGTGAGAGAAACACAAGAACAGCTCCAACAGCTTCCTCACATTTGAATTTTTCTCTATTTTAAAGGAAAAAAAAACTTATTTTGCTCCAATAGATTCCATATAATTATCCCTAGGGCAAAAAATGTGAGGAAAGAGAAAACGAGATTCCAATAGTCTGTATTAGAGAGCGGCAAGGCTTATATATTAGAGAGCGAGTCATGTAATATTGTAGTTATCAGTATACAGCGGTGTGACCAAAGAAGTATTCAACCGCATATGCTCGCAAAGCATAAGTTCCCATACGTTTTAAGACCACATATACAAGCTAGCTGTAAGCTATATAAGCTTCCATTGTTGGCTAGGACAGTATAAGTTTACTTATTTGACTATCAATATATACAAAGTGAAATTGCTTCAGAGGGATTAACTAGAGGTTATATAGCTAGCTAATCTATATTACCAACGTGACAATGGTGCGCGCTCCTCTTGTGATAGTCTTTCTCGTTGTTTTTCCTAGTATGGTTTTGGCGAAACAGTATGTCGTCGGAGACGATGAAGGCTGGAATGGTAATGTGGATTACCAAGCTTGGGCTGATGGCAAAACTTTCAAACTTGGAGATGTTTTAAGTACGCGTGCCTTTCCTTTAATTGCTATCAATTCATGAAATAAACTTGCAGGTAACTAAATCTAGGTTCGTTAATTTGTTTCCCAGTTTTCAGATACGATGCTGGTAGCCATAAGGTTGCTCAAGCGTTTAATGAAGATGGCTATGATAGTTGTACTTCATCACCAGAATTTGGGGTGTACACCAGTGGCAATGACGCTTTGACTTTCAATCTTGTCGGGTCCTATTATTTCTTATGTGACTACCATTGTGATTCTAATCATACGTTACAGTAATTTGTATTTTAATTTTGTTGACATTATTCTATGTTGGACAAACCAACTGACCACGATGTGGTTTCCTAACTAGTACACGTACAGTGTAGTGAAATAATTTTTGTTGACATTTTCCTTATATATTTTTGTTTTCCAATTTCTTTTTATTAAAGCATATATATAGTTTATAAGAGCTAAAAATTAATCAATATTGATCATGTGACATAAAATTTTGTATTATCATACATGTTGGATGCATATATATACTTCCAAGGTGAATAAATATTTTTACAAAAAAAAAATTAATATCTATCGATTATAGAAAATATATATTTATTGAAATAATCTATTATCATGAGGTACAAAATAAAGATCAAATTATTCAAAAGAAAAAAAATGGAGAAAAAATAACACGTACAAAAGATAAAAACAATTAAAAAGATATATAGAGTAGTTCATGATAGAACATTTTCTTGCATAAAAAAAAATAATCAAAAAATGAAGGTAGGGATAATGGATGTTGAAAAAAAGAAAAAAAAACAAAGAATGAGAGGTCTATTGAGTGAATAAGAGGTAATTAATTGATTGAAATATATGTCAATAAATAGATAAGGTTTATGTTAGAAATTTGAAATGAGGTATAATGAGCAAATGTTTATATTGAAAAGTAAAAGGGAGGTGTAGAGAGAATGAGAGGTATAGTGAGTAAATTTGGAGGTCTCAATAGCCACACTCTTAGACTAACATCAGTTGAGAGAACTGATAAATGATGCCTTTGTGAGGAATTTAAGTAGGAAATTTAAGCTCCTAAATTTTACGATTATTTTCTGTGGAAATTTGCTAATTTCATGGGATAAGAGTCCAAACGCTGGAAAGAGACCTAAAGAATTAGGAGATCCCTGCTTTTATTTAAATTCCCTCACTTTTTCCCTCATCCAAACACACTTCACAGTTAATTTTGATATTCTTAATTTTGATAATTCTTTATTAAAAAGAAATTCAAACTTTTTCTTTGTTAATTTTGATATTCTTTACTTACAATGTTCATATAATACTAATTTAGCTCCTCATTGCACATTCAATGAGACAACTTAAAACAATTTATTTCCAATATAAACTAACCAAACTTAAGCGGCCAAACCTCGGTTGACCAGCAAAATAACTGTTGCCGACTTCACAAAAAGTCAAACCTGAACCAGAATAACTTACTCAATCCAAGGAACCAGATCTCTGCTGACGACCACGACGTTAGCTCAGATCCGATCAGAGACCTAATCGTCGCCAACCACACCAAGCCACGACTCCTGCAAACTGTCGCCGCTCCAAACCAACCCAAGTTTCCAACCACTGGTGGAGCTAAACACAGACAAAAATCTTGGTTTTATATGTATCTTGTGTTTGGGAGAAAGATTTACTATAACCTTCTCATATATTGACCCTCCTCTTGTGTATTCTCTGGCTCCGTGGTAGTTCGACCCCAAAGGAGAACAAACTAGAGCATGCCTCCGTGATGCCGAAACCACACAACCCAACGAAAGAGGGTTGCTGCCATCTCTGAAACCCTAAGTTTCCCTACTCGAGATGACTCCGAAAGATGCTCACTTCTACTATTTCTTAAGGGGTAACAAACATCTTATTGAATAAAATACGTTTGGGTTGTTGTTTTGCTATATATTAATAATGAGTAAAAAGTAATTAAGTAAAACAAAACTGCAGACATACAACAATGTACGTAGTACCGGACTCCAGGCTTCAAATATTATAATGGAGTAAATGCTACTGACACCCTGTAGTTTATACCTAAAATCAGTTTTGTCCCTCACTTTTTTTTTAAACTGGTATACCCTTATACTTTGAATTCTCGACTGATTTGCCCTTGTCGTCAATTGACCGTTAAAGAAGACTGTTAAGTTGTTGAGATGACCGGTCCTGCGATTCCAACTCAGCTAGAAATCTGCAACATCGACATAATATGTCCAATATACCCCTAACTCTAGTGACTTTTAAAACCAAGAACTAACCAGCTTTGTGAGACGAGCTCGATGCTCTCCAGCTTTGCAGGTCCTTCGACAAGCCTCACCGGCGGCACCAACGAAGAGGCCTTCGTTGTCATGGCCGCAGCCGAGGGCGACTTTGGGGACTTTGGAGCGGCGGAAGGTGAGGGTTTCGGTGGAGAAGTCGCCAAAGGTGAAGGAGCCGTTGCCGTAAGAGACTTGGTAGAGGCAGGTTTTGGACTTTGAGCTGCAGCCAAGGGAGTCGAGGTGACGGCAGAGAGGGGAGGAGCAAGGGAGGGAGGAGAAGGAGGAGGATTTTCTCGAGTCGAAAACCGGGTCGGTTTGGGAGTAGCAGTGTTTACAAGGGGCGCATTGGAGCCAGACGACGTCGGAGCCAGTGTCGAGGACCATGTAGAGGTATTTAGGGGGAGAGCCGTCGTCGATGCGGGTGAAGTACTCGCCGCTGCCTTGGGAGAGGCCAGAGACGATGGAGGAGCTGAACCCGGAGGAGGGTGGGCCGGGTCGGGTGCGGTTGTAGGCGAGGGAGGTGAGGGAGTTGAAGTGGAGGGAGTCACGGCGGAGGCGGAGGTGGAAGAGTTAGGAGGGGGTTTGGTTGGAGGAGAGGGCGTCGAGGTGGTGGAGAGGGAGGGAGAGGGAAGATGGGTCGGAGTCGGGTTCGGATGTTTCTGAAAAGGATTCGGGTTGGGAGAGAGAGGGGGCGGAGGGGAGGGGGGAGAGGAGGAGGGTGTGGTGGTCAAGGGCGGCGGAGGAGAGGGAGAGGAGGGGAGTGAAAAAGAAGAGATGGGGGGTCTTCTTCTCCTCCATTTTGTTTGGGCGGTGGGGAAGTGAGGAGATGAGGGAGAAGAAGTGGGAGAGAGAGTGAGAGGCCGGAGAGGCCGGAGACGATGGAGGAGCTGAAGCCGGAGGAGCATGGGCCATTGGAGAATTGGATCTGATCTCTTCTACTTGCAGAACTGAGGTTAGGAAACTGGGTTTAGTGGCTAAGTTTCGATCTGGGGTTTTGTTTTGGTGGACTGATTTAGAAGTCGATGATTCAAAATGGGTTTGGAATTGCTCTATGGGTAAAATTGTCATCTCAATACCTTGGTCCCATACATGTGTCAACATGTTAGCCACGTCAGCTACATAACGGGTTCACTTGACGACAAGGGCAAATCAGTCGAGAATTCAAAGTATAGGGGTATACCAGTTTTAAAAAAAAAGTGAGGGATAAAACTGATTTTAGGTGTAAACTATAGGGTGTCACAAGTATTTACTCATATTATAATCATCAGTACTGCGGTGTCACCAAAATAGAGTATTTACCTCACATATATGATCGATATGCTCACAGAACTGTCTGTACGTTTTCAACACCATATATATTAGCTTCCATAGCTAGTTTGGCTTGGACAGTGTATATAAGTTTACGATTTTTGAAGACTAGCATTCTCTGCAAAGTGAGATTAATATCCTCAGAGGGATTGACAAGAGATACCTGGTCACCTTTGTCACTAAGATGGCACGACGACTCAGTACTGCTCTTGTTATGACTGTCTTTCTAGTTGTTTTTCCAAGCATGGTTGTGGCAGCAGAATATGTCGTCGGAGACGATCTAGGCAGGGATATATGGTATTGCTAAGTGCTAACTACTAAGCCTGGGCTGATGAACATGCTTTCCATGTAAGAGATGTTTTAAGTGTTGGTTTGTGGCTTAAATTAATATAAGCCCATTAATTATCCTTTAGTAAGCCCATATAATCAACTTAATCCTATCAGGTTAAGGTTTTGTCTATGCACTATAAATATATGTTTTATGTCACCAATTAAGGTGTGAGAGACAAAAGAGCCACAATTTAGGGTTCTATAGAAGTTGTTATTCTATTTGGTATTTCTTCGATCTCTGTGAGTGTATTTTGGGTGTGAAAAGGATTTTGGGTGTGAGTGTTAAACACCTTGTAATCTTCTTTTGATATTAGTGGAATCTCCTCATTGTTTCCGCCAGTGGACGTAGCCCTTTGATTTAGGGTGAACCAGGTAAATCTTTGGTCTCCTTAGATTTCCTGTCTATTTATCTTTTCTCATATTTAGGTATTTCATGTTTGTTTGAGGCTTCCGCTCAACAAACTGGTATCAGAGCTTTGGTTACGTCTGAGGTTGTTTTCATATTATGGATTCAATTATGAAGTCTACTAATTCGACGAAATATGAGATTGATAAATTTAACGGGAGGAATGATTTCAACCTTTGACGTTTGAAGATGCGAGCCCTATTTGTTCAACAAGGGCTATTGAAGGAGCTAAAAGGTGCAAGTGCTTTGCCAACTACTTTATCAGATGAAGGAAAGGAAGACATGTTAGAACGAGCACATAGTGCAATTATGTTATGTCTTTCTGATGAGGTTCTACGTGAAGTTGCCGATGAGACGACTGCACCTGGTTTGCAATTATGTTATGTCTTTCAAATGTCTGAAGGTACACTTGTTCAAAATCATATTGTTGAGTTTAATAAGCTTATATCTGATTTGAGAAATATGGATGTGAAAATTGATGATGAAGATCAGGCTTTGATTTTGCTATGCTCTTTACCTCATTCTTTTGAAAATTTTGTCGACACTATGTTGTATGAAAGAGAGGCTATCTGTTTAGAAGATATCAAAGCAGCTTTGTGTTCAAGAGAACTAAAGAAGAAGGTGTTAGATAATTTGAATGATAATCAAGAACATGGTTTGGTAGTTCGTGGTAGAGAGGAAAGCAGTAATAAAGGTAATTCGAAGTTTAAGCCTCAGATTAGAAAGGGTAGATGCAATTATTGTCACAGAGAAGGTCATTGGACTCCTGAATGCCCTAAACTCAAAAACAAAAGTATGTCTTTAGAAAATTCTTCTAGTGATGATGCTAATTATGTGGATGAAGAGTCTACTTTTGATTTTGCCTTATTTGCTGGTGATTCTTCTGTTGATGCTTGGTTGCTTGATTCGGCATGCTCGCATCATATGTGCTTCAATTGAGATTGATTTGATACTTACCAGTCTGTTGATAGAAGTTTTGTCTTTATGGGAGATGATTTTCCTAATAAAGTTATGGGGATTGGAACAGTTCGAATTAAGATGCATGATGAAATTATCAGGACTTTGGCAAACGTTAGACATGTCCCAGATATGAAGAATAATTTGATATCTTTGGATACTCTTGACTCACAAGGCTATAAGTTTTCGTCTCAAGGTGAAGTTCTAAGAGTTAGTAAGGGTGCTCTTGTTGTGATTCTGGGAAAGTTGATTTGCCATAATCTCTACGCACTTCAGGGTAGCACAATTGTTGGTGCTCCATCAGTTACCTCTTCATCGAGTCCATATTCAGATATTGGTACAAGTGTATTTGCTGAGGGCCAGTTTGATCGGTTCTGTGAAGATTGGATAGTGAGACACCGAACTATTTTGAAGACACCACGTATAAAAATTGCAGAACATATTTGTGGATCCCTCATAGAGAAAGTATTTTGCATGCTTTCTAACTTAGATAAGTCTAAGGAGTTTGGTGCTGAATTTGTTAATTCGTGCTACTGTTAATTGGTCTCTATCGTCCGCATTTTGTTTCAAGACTCCAATTAAGGTATGGTTTGGTACTCATGTTGATTATTCTGATATCAGTTGTTTGTTTGGTGCTCATGTGAGTGATGGTAAACTTGAGCCGAGGACGAAATTTGTATTCCATGGACAAATTTTTTTATCACTGTGGACTAGATCGATATCCCCCAACCTAATTAGTCTATGGACAAATTTTAAGAAAACTGAGTTGCATTGAGATCTAGAATTTTGTGTTTCATTTCTGCAAACAAATAATTTCCGTGTTGGACAAAAGTCACAAACCCTACTTGTTGCATATCGAACTGGCACAATTAATAATATTACATTTTGAGCATGGACAGTGAGGATGGATCGATTAATAGTCATCTGGGATCTGTCACATATAAAAGATCATTCTTGTGCACTCACTGCACTGTAGTGTTTAAATTTACTAAGGTAAACAACTGATATACTAAGACAAAAACTTAACTAATAACTGAGACAATTAAGTACTTATCTCAAGTATATATAATAGCATGATCTTTAAGCAACGAGCATAGGCTCCGAATAGTGAAAAGAGCTAGAATATGCCCCGATGCATTGGAGATAAGCTCGATCATATTGATGATGCAAATTCTGATACGTCCAAATCGGAGTGTACGTAGATGAATATTTCTACCATCTCATTGGCCTCACCCCCAATGGCTGGCATGCCATGCATAGGTATTAACTCTAATTATCAGAATTAAGAGCATTTAAAATTAACCATTAAGGCCTTAATCTTGATCAAGATAAAGTAAATTAACTCGAACTATGTATTGCATAATCACGTACGTAATCTTGTGTACATTACAAGAATTCCTAGGAACTATTAATTGGAAGTATATAGTTTAACGACGGTGTGACCTAAAACACTACTTAACCGACGTACTAGTAGTTACATATATACCTTGTGTACATGTGTAACTGGGCTGGGGAATGTTTGAAGAAGATTACATGAACTGGGCTGCTAGCAAAACTTTCCATGTCGGAGATGTCCTCCGTGAGTACTAATTACAGCAGTAGGCTATTATTTTTATTTTCTATATGAAAGTTATGATTATAATTCACATGTTAACTTTTGTGTTTCCCAGTCTTCAGCTATGATTCAAAAATACACGATCTTGTTGTAGCAGCTAATAGCGACTTATATGAGCAATGTAATCCAACTCCAAACTTGGGAGTGTATCAGACCGGCATGGAGTCTTTAACTTTGCCGGTTGCGGGGACCTATTATTTCTTCTGTTCATTTCATTGCCACCCATTCGCAATGAAATTCTACATCAATGTAACCTAGCTACATGATCTAATTGCAAGTAAACATTTGTAGAGAGAAGCCAAGTTAATAGTTTTTCTCTACATTCAGAGTTGCTTCAACTTTCAAGAGTTCTGTACCAGTTATTTCAACTTGAATTGCAAGATATGGATTTTGGTTTGCATGCGCTCTCCTTACAAACTGTACGGATATTCCTTGTATTTCAGATACTGTGTTGATTATCAAATATAAGGAAATATACGAAAGCTTTAGGAGACGAAGATATTTCTTATTAACAATCTGTGTTCAATACATCACAAAATGATCAAGAGCTGCGCTGCTATAATTTATACTAAGCTACGGTGCTGAAGAAATCAAACACCTAGCTGTAGGCAGCAAACAAATTAACTAACAATTAGCTAACTAACTAAACCAGATTAATCAACCAGAAATTACTAGCTGCATACAGTAATAGCAAAGAGATTACTCAAAGGGAATAGTAACTCTGACAATACACAAAAATTAGGTAAAAGTAGTGTTTGCAAGATTATGATGTGGCAAGATGTATTATGTGGAATTGAAAATAAACTTTGTATTTACTTAAAGCATGACACCTAAGAATAAGGTTTTGAATCTTAAGAGAAGAAGAAGAAATGTTCACAGAGACAGACATGCACAAAGCCGGAAGAATTAAGAAGAAATGAACACAGAGAGAGACATGCACTAAGGCCAGAGAAAATGTTGAGTTGGGAGAAGGGTCAGTACGTTATAGCTGGCTATGTAATTAACCATTGTTGCATGTAGTGTGTCGACTGCTTCCTCGTTCAATGGTTGAATCGAACTTGCTTGATTGATTTGAGGGATAAGAAGTTGAAATTTGGACAAGAAAATCTAAATTACAGGTATCAGATAATCAAGAAAGCAAACCCATGCATGCCAAGAGAAAGACATGCGCATAAAGCCGCCGGAAAAAGGAAACAATGGAAAGGGATAACAGAAACTCGAAGCCTCATATATATCGGAGATTAACTCCGGGAAAATGCTTCAATATTGGGAGAGCGGATTACTGCCATGCACGGGTGCACCGACTCTCAACTTGATGGAGGAAACCTAAGGCAATGGATAGGATTTTCTCAATCCTACGCCAGTTTCATTTTCTGCACATTAACTACATAAATTAACCATGATTTTTAACAAAAACTATTCATCATTACATAATCACGTACGTAATCTTTCGTACATTACAAGGATTCCTAGCAGCTACGTGGAAGTATATATTATAATCACGACGGTGTGACCTAAAACACTACTTAACCAACGTACTGGTAGTCGTTACATATATACCTTCGGCCAAGAAAAACCTATATATATATATATATTTATGCATACTAAGCAGACATAGCTAGTTAGCTAATTAGAGAACTACTACATGCAATCATAATGGCCAGATACAGTTACGGTTTCGTGCTTGTGATTGCGTTTGTGTTAGTTTTTCCGAGCATGGTGTTGGGAGGAACATCTTATCACGTCGGGCGTGCTGCTGACTGGAACGATCATCTGTTTGATTACCAGGGTTGGGCTTGGGGCATCTTTTTCCATGTCGGAGATTCTCTAGGTACGTGATGAGTGCTATCGATCAATTTGTTGCAATCATAATCACTTCTCTAAGTTTGCATTGTCTGCTTACATCAAGGTTTTTTGTGTATTATTCCGGCCAGTTTTCAGTTACCATGCAGATGTACACTCTGTGGTTGTAGCAAGTAATCGTGAACTGTATGATGCATGTTCTTCAACTCCAAACTTGGGGTTGTATCAGAGCGGATATGAAGAACTAGTCTTGCCGGTTGCTGGAACCTATTATTTCTTCTGTGGAAATCAATGCAACCAAGGAATGAAATTTATCATCACTGTCGACCCCTAGTTCAAATTTGTAACTATTGAAAGCCTAGCTAGCCTTCATGTATTTCTGCAGTACTCAAATTCTGGAGTAGTCATTTACAAATGAAAAAATTTTAAGAACAGTACATGACAAACGGTCTACTCTCAATTTTAGTGTTTCAAGTTTCAAAACAATCAAAATAGTACATGACGTTTAAAAGCCGGTACACTTTTAGCACATGTCGTAAATAACACCGTTGACTCTATGTAATTTCTCAATTTTCAAATGGTGGTTTCGGGTTTTCTCCATTCTCTGTTTCTTTATATTAGTTTTTTTTCTTTTTTTCTATTTATATACTTTTTTAATCTTGTAAACTCAAACCATATATTCTCAAAGGCTTTGTTGTTTTCCCCTTACTTGGTTTCTTTATTTACTATTTGTTCTATTTGTAAGTTACTGAGTTTGGTTTTAATTAAAGGCACATATTAATCAAAAAAAGAAAAAAAAAGAAAAAAAGACATTGATGCTCGTCCCAATCCAAGCAAAACTAGGACATAGCTTTCTCGCTCTAAGTTTCCTTACTTTCCTTACTCGATACTCACTGATATATATTCAAACTCTTTCTTCCATAACTTACCAAATGAAATCATCTTCCAACTTCCTTCTACAATGCTACCTTGATCACCGTTTTTGTGTATGATGGGTTTGAATGGGGACAAAAAAGAGAGACAACAATACTTTTTCTTTTCTTATTTCCCTCTCCTTAATAATTATTAATTTAATTATTGATTTTAATAATTTATTACTGCTAAATTAATGAGTGACAAATTTGCCCCTCAAAGTTTAGCGGAAAACATATTAGATAACAGAGAATGTAACGGTATGTACATATTTTCGGTTGAGATTATAAGTTCATGCACCGTTATGATTGTTTAGAAACTTGAAACACCAAAATTAAGAGTGAACAATTTGTCATGTACTGTTCTTAAAATTTTCCATTTACAAATTCAAACCCTAGTCTCTTGATCCTACAACAAAGCAAGTCTTTCCGCTTTATTCTAGAGTATAGTAGTCGATATTTTACAAATCTACCTCTATACGGTTTAAATGTTGTTGAATATGTTTACAAACTCGATAGTTTAAAGATTTGTGTATGTGACTTCTAAAACATTTTTTTTCATTTGTTTTCCTTCTCATTACAACAAAATACTCATTTCTATATATAAGATCAATTTGTATTCTCAACAAGAAATGATTCACCCACTTATAAGTTATATTTTATTTATCACTTTTTCAATGTGGGATCTCTCCTCTCCAATACTTATGGGCTCGTGGAGACGCAACTGGAGAGGGATCTGCTCTGATACCATGTCAGACAATGACAAGAGTGGCCTGTAGATCATCTTTGTACTGAAACTGTCCCAACTTAACCACCTTTAAGATGTTGGGTTGTAATCACAAAAAGCTTCGATACAATTATAAATGATCTATCCACTTATAAGTAGTTATATTTTATTTGTCACATTTTCAATGTGGGATCTCTCCTCTCCAATATAGATAACACGTAACTACTCTTATTGTCTTGCATTTTTTGGTTTTACAAGCATTATTTTGGGATTTAAAGGAATATGTTGTTTGAAGTCAAAGACAGCTAGAGTTGATTACTATTCTTCGACAATCAGTAACATTAACAAAAATTATGATATGTGTTGTATACAAGAGCTCAGGCCAAGAATTAGTATGTGATATTGTATACCATTAATTAATCTCAAATATTATCACAACGGTGAGACCAAAACACTATTTTTAACCTACATTTAAATTCCTTCGGCCAAAATGAAAAGACATCCATAGAATATATGCTTGCTGCTTAGTTAGCATAATATATTTAATCTACAGAATCCACGCTTGTTGAAACCAATATTGAGATTGAATTAGCTTAATGGCACAATTCAGTGTTGCTCTTGCATGTTGTTGTGTTTCTGCTGGTTTCTCCAAGCATGGTGTTGGGAGAACAATATGTTGTCGGGGATATTGGTTGGGGAGAACAAGGAGTTGATTACAATGCTTGGGCTGCTAGCAAGACTTTCTATATTGAAGATGTTTTGAGTGAGTGGCATGAGATTGGTTTCTAAATTCTAAATACTGTAACTTTGAGATTATCAGTGCTGGAGTATCTTATTTCTTACTCATACACTGATGTTTTTTTCAAGTTACTTCAGATTTCCTATTATTATTTTTAATTCATGCTAAATTGTTTCTTTTCTTAACCTTTCTTGTCGTCCAGTTTTTCATTACGATTCAATCTTTCACAATGTGGTTGTGTGGTGACTGATTCTGATGCGTATGAGAATTGCTTTACGAAACCCAACTTGGGTCTGTATACCACTACAAATGACGAGTTATATTTAAATGATGCTAGAAACTACTATTTCATGTGTGAACGCCACCATGCTACCGCCCGCATAAAGATGACGGTCACAGTGAACAACTAGCTAGCTAGCTGATATACATGTATTATTAACCAATGCATACCTCTCTTAGGACATCAAATTTGTAATTAGGATTAATTACAAAACACCACCCGAACTATGATGTTATTTTCATTTTCATACCTAACTATCAAAATCTTACATTTTCATACCCGAAGTTTCATTCCGTTAGCATTTTGATACCTTGACCACCAACACCGTTAAATTTTGAGGGCATTTTCGTCATTTCAATTAATATATTTATTTACAAATACAAATAATTTTTTACATTTATTTTAACAAAATAATTTATTTTTTGAGGTTATCAAATACAAATAAAAAAAATTTACTTTAGCATAAATATTATATAAAAAAAACTCCAAAATTAAATATTTATTTTTGCAACAATGGTATATATTTAACCAACAATAGATTAAACATGTTTATATAAAATTTGATAAAATTTTCATCGATATTCTATATTTTATTGATATAATTTATTTTAATTATATAGTTTACTTTGTTTTGTTTTGCTTTGCTTAACATGTAACTCCAAAAATTAATATACATACAAGAGTTCTACTAACTTTTATCACTATTGTTGCAAAAATATATATTTAATTTTGGAGTTTTTTTTGAATATTTTTACTAAAGTAAATTGTTTTATTTGTATTTGATTACCTGAAAAAATAAATTATTTTGTTAAAGTAAATGTAAAAAATGATATATTTATTGAAATGACAAAAATGCCCTCAAAATTTAACGGTGTTAGTGGTCAGGGTATCAAAATGCTAACGGAATGAAACTTCGGGTATGAAAATGTAAGTTTTTGATAGTTAGGTATGAAAATGAAAATAGCATCATAGTTCGGGTTATGTTTTGTAATTAATCCTTGTAATTACGTGTTTGAGAAGTTGTAGTGACTAAGCTTGTTTTATTTATATCCAGCTCATGTATTACAAATAGAAGAGTTTTTATCTCATGGTTTGCAATGTAATAATAAAGCTAAGAAAGTATAGGTGGAATGTAATATAAACTGAGAGAAGAAAAGTCGATTTATGACATGGTTTCAGCCACAGTTAATACTAGCTAATTTTTTCTGGGTCCTAAATTTTGGGTGGTGCCATATAGATCTATTCAACCTAGCTATATATTTGAACTCTTGTAATCCTAGCTTCATTTTCACAATCAATGAACATAATGTAGTCTCAAAACATCTTCGTGTTCTCTAACATTTTCTGCCTTTAGTTTCAATAAATTCATGATTCTTAACAATTTGACCGGAGCATATATATGTATCCAAGAATTAGCTCAACTTAATTAAAATGGCATACCACTAACTGTTGCACTGGTTGTTTTTGTTTTTTGGTTGTATGAGCATGATATATAGATTTATATAAGATGTTGTTTGCGGACTAAGACAGCTGAACTGCTCGAGTTGATTACTCTTATTGGATAGATTAAGTTTACATCAATACATCATGTGACGACACTCTTGAGTGGTTTTTTAACAACTATGTCTCCCTGTCAACAATGTTAAAAGTTATGATTTGTAAGGATTTCTAATTCTTTCTTTGAAGAAATGCTAGGCCAACCACATTATGAAAAACCACCAAGAGTTTACACGTAGTAATAGAGAGCTTACAACCACATTGCTAACTCATCATGTTGTTAATTTTGACACTAATTAATGATGCTTAATCCACTAAAGATAACCGATCACGAATGCTAGATACCTATCTTGTGCTATCATTCATTCTAAGATCCTCTGAACGGAGAGACCGAAACACTACCTTTAACCTATATGTAAATTCCTTAGGCCAAAAGAAAAGACATGCATAAAGCCATAAAATATATGCCCGCTGCTTAACTAATTCGCCCAATACATGCATTGTATATATACCAGGCTAGCTTAGGAGATAATAATGGCTGCATCACTGCAATTAATTGAGATAATAATGGAGACTGATGCAAAAGAAGTGGTAGAAGAAATTTTATCAAATCAGAGAAAGGTTTGTTGGAAGTCTTACCTGATCATACATCAAATCCGATCCAAGTACTCTGGTTTCAAAAATTGTTATTGGGAATGGATACCCAGAGAAGCTAATGCAGTGGCTCATGCTGTTGCTATGCTTGGAAAAGGTTTAGTGGATCCCCTGCGATGAGCGACTCAGCCACCACCTAACCTCACTCTTGTTTTGAGAAACGATGGCCTTCCCTGCCCCCATTCATGAGGGTTGTGAGCTTGGCAGCTTGCCGAAGTTTTTCTTTTTGTTTCAAGAACTAATGATCCCTAGATCATTGCTGGGTTTAGTTGTTTAGTTTCTTGCTACTTTTTTCTGTATTTGGGCCCTTGTTTTGGTCTTTAGGCTTTGTCTCTTAATGAATTATTCATTACCCAAAAAAAAAAAATACCAGGCTAGCTTGTAGAGACAAATATTCAGATTGAATTAGCTTAACGAAAATGCAGATGGCACAATGCAGTACTGCCTTGGTTGTCATTGCGTTTCTGCTGATTTTGACCATAAGGCATCAAATCTCGAATAGGGAAAACAATGAGATTATGCAAAGCCAACAATTAATTGGAGTAGTACTCCTCCTAGTTTTTTAACAGATGTGCTAGCATCTGATCTCTGTACTCATTGATCTTTTTAAGTCATGATTGAAGTCTGACCTCTCTATCAAAAAAAAGTATATTTGTAATAAACCTGAAAATGTATGATCTTTACCATCTCCTTGTGATGCTGAAGAACATGGATGCTCTGGATGCTCTAGTCTAAGTACAATGACATGTTGAGTTTTCAAAATATTAAAGTCATAGTCTTTAGTGCAGCTAAAATCTCAAAGCCAAGTGATAATTGATGTGTGGGGAATGTGGGAATTTAGAAAGGATTTTTTTTTTTATGTATATTAAAACAAAACGATCGATATAGTGAATTCACCTGATATGGAAGATTGCAATGTTTTAGATGGTTCCTTATCTAATCAAATCATTGAAGTTACACTATAAAATGATATTGAAAGAAAATAAAGAACATGAGTGTAACTCGTACGACAACATATAATTAATCGAATAAACCCGAGATCATACATGAGGCTCGTATCTTCAAATTTAACTAATGAAGAATCAAATTTTGATGAGATTTCAGAAACTATAATTTGCGGGAAAAAATTAATTTAACTAATAAAGACTCAAATTTTGATTGCAATGAGATTTTGGAAACTATAATTTATGAAAAAAAATTAGAACATTTGAGTAAATGATGAATTTTGGTAGTTAAATAGTAACTCATCATTGTAAATAGCATCAAAATTCATTATTTATTTATTTTTGGTTTGATGGTTATGATTTTTGACTGAGCAACCACAAAGAGCCAGAGACACTCTTATTAGTTATTACCTGAGAAATCCACACCATCTCTCCTGCGCGCCCAATTCGCCTTCTCTTTCTGCAAAACACCTCTTTCCCCTTTTCTCCCTAATTCTTTTTCCCTTCTTTCATTTTCTGGATTCCACAAATCCATCGCCATTCTCCGCCCGGATCGTTTCTTCAAGGTAATCAATCTCATCTCCTCCATTTCATTTCTAGGTTAAATCAGTCGCCATTTCCTCTCTGATCTGTGCATTTCGGTTTCGCATTTCTTTAGCTACGTTGAGCTTGAATAGTTGCTAGGTTTCGTGGTTGATTCTGCAAAGTCGTTTGCGAGTTAGGTCAGTAGTGTGATGAACAAGATCGATCTGCTGCGGTTGGCGAAACCACAATGCACGGCGAGGTCGATCTTCGTTTTGATAGTTCAAGCCGAGTTGAATGTGTCTAGGTTTTTGTGAATGCGTTTATGTGTGACTGTGTTGATGCTATAGGTAGATCTGTGAAATCTGTAGTTCTTTATCTACTTGATTGTAAGCATCTATTGTTTTCTTTATTTGACTGTAAATGAGGACTTGGAAAAATTTGGAGTAAATGGGAGCATGTTATGTGAGATGGACGAAACTCGGATTAAGTAAGTTGAAGATAGTAATGTATTTCAGTAACTGAATGATCTAATAGACTGCGGCGAAACCTGGATTACCTAAAATGAAAATAAGTTGGCTGGATAGAGTAGTCGGCGAGTAAATAAGGGGGATTGTTTCATATTAAAAGGAAAGTTTCGAGCGGATTAGTCCAATATGCAAGGGTAAGAGCTTTTTTGGAAGTTTACAATGGAATATATCATCTCTCTATATCACCTGTCAAAGTGTTTGATTAGAGTATCTTAAACTCTTATTCTTCTTTGGTGGCACTATAGGTGGACATTGGATTACTTTGTTCGATTTGTCAGTTTTTTTAGTACCTTTGAGCTCAAGTGTTAGTTACTGCCAGTTAGTAGCTTTATTTTCTCACGCAAACTGGGAGAATCCTTTAAAATTTTAACTTCTGTGTTTCACAGGTTTGACTCTGATGATATGCATGTCTCGTTTATTCTATATATAGATATCTAGGTAGCTCGGTGTATATTGTTGTATAACAATGGAAGAAGAAGAGGAGAGGAAGGAGGTTGAAAATATTTCCAGCAAGGATACAGGTAACCATGAGCTGGTTAGTGGGGTACAGGAAAATGTTGATCCATCTCCTCCGGAAACTGCTGGTAATATTGATGGTAAAGCTGATGCAGGACAGAATAGCGTAACATCGCAAGCAACTGATTCTGTACCTAAAGTTTTGGATCAGGAAACTACTGGTATTACAGATGGTAAAGCTGATGCAGGACGGAGTAGTGTAACATTGCAAGTAACTGATCCTGTACATAAAGTTTTGGATGAGGACCAGTTCGAGCAGATCAACTTGAAAGATCAAGATAAGACTGTTGGTGCATCTCTAGGCAGTCATGTGGAATCAAATCGGACATCAAATTCAGACAATGCTAGACAGTCATATGGTGGGTTTGAAATTTCCTCACAGGCTCTCACTTCAGAATTCGATTCTTCTATGGCTGATGAATTGCAGGATGATCAGTCTGCCTGGAGCCCACATCAAGACAGTCAATTTGGTCACTCTATCTACACATCCATGTCAGCTGGTAGTTTTGATTCTTCTTATTACGGGGATGCAGGTTATTCTCCAGTAGGTTCACCCCCGAAATCAAGGCAGAAACCTATTATGCCGAATGTATCTCCGGAGTTGCTACATTTGGTGGATTCTGCCATCATGGGAAAGCCTGAAAGTTTGGACAAACTGAAGAATATTGTCAGTGGTGTGGAGAGTTTCGGAACTGGGGAGGAAATGGAGAGCATTGCTTACTTGGTAGTTGATTCACTTATTGCAACAATGGGTGGTGTTGAAAGTTTTGAAGAAGATGAGGATAACAATCCTCCTAGTGTGATGCTAAACTCTCGGGCTGCCATTGTCGCAGGCGAACTTATTCCTTCGCTTCCTGGGTTTGGTGATAGTCATGCTATCATGTCCCCTCGCACACGAATGGTAAGGGGGCTACTTGCTATATTACGGGCTTGTACAAGAAACAGAGCGATGTGCTCGATGGCTGGTTTATTAGGAGTTCTTCTAAGGACAGCAGAGAAGATTTTTATGCAGGATGTTAATTCAACCGAGCAAATGAGATGGGATGGAACTCCCTTATGTTACTGCATTCAACACTTAGCAGGGCATTCACTTAGTGTTGTTGATATGCACAGATGGTTTCAAGTCATTACTCGAACGCTTACCACAATATGGGCAACCCGATTAATGCTTGCACTGGAGAAGGCTATGGGTGGAAAGGAGTCGAGGGGACCAGCATGTACTTTTGAGTTTGATGGTGAAAGTTCAGGTTTGCTTGGTCCAGGGGAGAGTCGTTGGCCATTTACCAATGGTTATGCTTTCGCAACATGGATTTACATTGAATCATTTGCAGATACATTGAATGCAGCAACTGCTGCAGCAGCAATTGCTGCAGCTGCTGCTGCCAAATCAGGTAAATCGTCGGCAATGTCGGCTGCTGCTGCTGCCAGTGCACTTGCTGGTGAAGGCACAGCACACATGCCGCGGTTGTTCAGTTTCTTATCTGCTGACAATCAGGGGTTAGAGGCATACTTCCATGCACATTTTTTGGTGGTCGAATGCGGTAGTGGAAAGGGTAAGAAATCTTCGTTACATTTCACACATGCATTCAAGCCACAATGCTGGTACTTCATCGGTCTAGAGCATACTTGTAAGCAGGGGATTCTTGGGAAAGCAGAAAGTGAATTAAGATTGTATATTGATGGCTCGCTGTACGAAACTCGACCTTTTGAGTTCCCTCGGATCTCTAAGCCGCTTGCATTTTGCTGCATTGGGACAAACCCTCCTGCTACAATGGCTGGTTTACAACGTCGTCGCCGTCAATGCCCTTTATTTGCTGAGATGGGGCCTGTTTATATTTTTAAGGAACCAATTGGGCCAGAAAGGATGTCACGTTTGGCTTTTAGGGGAGGGGATGCTCTTCCTTCTTTTGGTCATGGGGCAGGGCTGCCATGGCTAGCAACAAATGTGGAAGTGCAAAATATGGCAGAGGAAAGTTCACTTTTGGATGCAGAAATTGGAGGACTCATTCACCTATTCTACCACCCCAGTTTGCTTAGTGGGCGGTTCTGTCCAGATGCTTCCCCAAGTGGTGCCTCAGGTCAAGTTTTGTATAGTTTAATCAATATCATTCTGAAAAAAGATAATAAAAACTACAGTGGATTATGGATTTGGTCATATGCCTAAACACAGTGATTGAGTGCCAAAATTAGGAAGGAAATTTAACTAGGAGAAGTGGAGAATTAGATATTTGAAGTTAATACTTTTATATGAGAAAATTTGTTGAAGGGAAAGGAAAGATTAGAGGAGCGATTAACTAAGTTCCCCTCATTACAGTTAGGGACATTCGTTTTGGCCATATTACAAAATAGTTACTGAACAATTAAACTTGCCCACTCCTCTTCTCTGTTGCTTTTAATTCCTCTAGTTTTCTTGCTTTTTTCTTCCTCTTCTCGATCCTGCTTTAAATCTCTCTCTCTCTCTCTCTCTATGTATATATAAGTGTGTGTGTGTGTGTGTATTTTTTCCTATATGAATAGCATGTGATGTTTACAATTATGCATCCATCTTTACATCAAGAACCTTGGTGGTGTACTATCTTTTATTCAATTTGCTATTAATGGTTTTTCAGGAATGCTTCGACGACCAGCAGAGGTTCTTGGGCAGGTCCATATTGCTACACGAATGCGTCCTGTAGCTGCTCTGTGGGCCTTTTCCTATGGGGGTCCCATGTCTTTACTTCCTTTAGCAGTCAGTAATGTGGATAAAGTTACCCTTGAACCACAACAAGGGAATTCCTCTTTGTCTTTGGCTACCACTGCTCTTGCTGCTCCGATATTCCGAATAATTAGCACTGCTATTCAATACCCTTGGAACAATGAAGAGTTGTGTCGTACCAGAGGGCCTGAGGTTCTGTCAAGAATCTTGAACTATCTTTTGCTAACTTTATCTTCACTTTATGCTGGAAAACAAAATGGTGTCGGCGATGAGGAACTTGTTGCTTCTGTTTTATCACTATGTCAATCTCAGCAGAAGAACTATTCACTCAAGGTGCAGCTTTTCAGCACATTGCTATTGGATCTAAAAGTTTGGAGCTTATGTAACTATGGGATACAAAAGAAGCTTCTTTCATCACTTGCAGACATGGTTTTTACAGAGTCATCAGTAATGCGAGATGCTAATGCCATTCAGATGCTTCTTGACAGTTGCAGAAGATGCTATTGGACAATTCGTGAAAAGGATTCAGTGAATACCTTTTCTCCTTCACTTAATGAGGCAAGCCGGCCTGTGGGTGAGGTGAATGCTTTGGTTGATGAACTCTTAGTTATTATTGAACTTCTTGTAGTAGCAGCACCTCCTTCATTGGCTTCAGATGACGTTCGTTGTTTACTGGGGTTCATGGTTGATTGCCCACAACCAAATCAGGTAAACAAACTTGCATCAGACAGTTTCCTAGACAGTTATGTAATGGTGTGACTACTTCTCATTATGGTCTATATTACAGCCTCTCCTTTGCGATTTCTATTTCTTTGTGAATGTTTCATACCTGTTTGTGGTTTGCGACCCATACGATATCCTAATACTTCTTAGCTGGATATGTGTTGTTAGGTATTGTGATGAAGAATAATACTTTTGATTTGAACTTTTAAATAAAACCATATCACCCTACAGGTAAGAGATGAAGATGCATGTTATGTTTGATCTTTGAGATGTATTTATTGTTTGTTCGTGCAACACCTGAATTCTAGTAGCTTTAGAATCGGCCAATTGTTTTCGACCAAATGAAACTTGCGAATTGTAGTATCACACTAGTCAGCTTTTTTGCTTGTTGTGACACTTGAACTCCAGTATGAGTTAACAAAACTCTTGTATGACTTAGTTGCTCCATGTGGTATTATTTATCTATTTTTTCATAGCTTTGCTGGACACAATCAAGTCCATAGGGTGGAAGCAGTCATATAGTTCATTTGCCTATTCACCTGGACTATATCTTGTGGTTTTGGATGCGCACATACAATCCACCCTTAGTATGCATTGACAGTATATTCAGGGTGAAGAGGGGATCGGGGATCAGTTTGAGAACTTTATTAATTTTACAGTTTCTTTGGTTTTATTAATGGAGTTGTAATTCATATAATAGAAGGAAAAATCTTTGCAGATCTGAAACTTCAAGAAAAACCCATGTATCGTTTTATTAACTTCTTCTGAGTAAAATTCTCAGAAATAAGAAAATAGCTCACTCAGCTTGGACATTGATATCTTCAGAACCAATGGTCATTTTTTTGAATGGAGACAGGAAAGAAAGTTCAGATCGTTGAGATCTTGTTTGTTTCATTGGAAGGGGTAAGGGATTCTGTTTCCGATTCTGACAGGGTTAAACATTACGCTGGAGGGTTGTTTCCCATTCTAGTATTAGAGCCCACAAAATGGTATTTTGCATCCCATTTCTATCATACTCATACTTTCACACAATGAATCCATTGGTATTCAAATAGCATGATTTCCATTTCCAATGTATCCAAACACTGGGATACGAATGCAACATTCCATACCCTCATGAGAAGCCCATTCCATGAAACAAACCATACCTTAGCCTCTCACTGCAATAGATGACCAACTATTTCAGTTTGCCTCATTTTTGTAAATTCTAAATCTTGTATTACTACATTTCTACTTAATGAAAAACTTCTGCAAGAATTGAATTCTATCTTGCATTCTTATTTTCAAATTTTCTAATAATGAAAACTATGGCCTTCGAGATATTTTATGCATAATGGATTATGTTGATATGTGGTTATAAGAAAGCTTTCTTCTGGCAGGTGGCTAGGGTTTTGCATCTGATTTATAGATTGGTAGTACAGCCAAATACATCAAGAGCTCAGACATTTGCAGAGGCATTTATAGCTTCTGGTGGGATAGAGACCCTTCTTGTTTTGTTGCAACGAGAAGCTAAAGCAGGTGACTATAGTGTTCCAGAATCCATGACTAAAAATGATCAAGTTTTGTCAGTCCAGCCACCTGAGCAAGATGGTAGTGTTGGAGGAGTTTCTGAAAAAAATCAGGATGATGAATTAGAAACATCAAAGGAAAAGGAAAATTCGCGGAAACTTGTTACATTCCAATCCCCTGAGGGAGCTAGCAGTCCGGTTTCTGTTTCTCCTGAGTTGAACATTGCAAGAATGACTTCTGCTTCAGAAAGTACATTTATAAAGAATCTGGGTGGTATAGATCTCTCAATTAGTGCTGATAATGCAAGGAATAATGTTTACAATATCGATAAAAGTGATGACGTTGTTGCCCGAATTATCGGGCTCTTAGGTGCTTTAGTTGCTTCTGGGTACTTGAAAATTGGTTCAACTGCTTCCTCGGATATGAGTAACAACATTATAGGTAACACACTGCATGATGGAGGGGGTAGCATGTTTGAAGATAAAGTTTCCCTTTTGCTTTTTTCTTTACAGAAGGCTTTCCAAGCAGTACCGAACCGATTGTTGACCAGTAATGTGTATGCAGCTTTGTTGGGGGCGTCGGTAAGACTGATATTTTCTGATGTTTGTATGTTCCTGTGTTTTTTTTTAAATAACAACTTGTTCCTGCAAAAGAGGCTGTACATGCCTTCAAGTGGCTTTCAAATGACATTTTTGTGAAAACGCATTGCCTGAAAGTATAGTTATAATCACTGAGTTTAGTGCTTATGATATACACGCTTGTTTCTGGGCCTATGATTCAAGACGTCACAATATTTGAATAAAATCCAGCATTGTAATTTGCATGTTTTTTTACTTTAGTTTGCACGAGCGCTTCTCTTCAGATAATTATACCGTAGCCTTACACTTTGATGTGGTCATTGACCTTTGGCCTTATGTTATGGTATTCTAGAGGTCCGGATAGATTTATTTCTTATACATTTTAAATATTTCCTGTTTTATTTACATTTTTTTCTTCTACTACTTTTCAGATAAATGCCTCTTCAGCTGATGAGGCGTTGAACTTCTATGATTCCGGTCATCAATTTGAACATGTGCAACTTCTGTTGGTTCTCTTGCGGTCACTACCATTTGCACCCAAGGCACTGCAAACCCGAGCACTACAGGTATTACCTTTATGTTTCCAGATTCTTGTAGTTTTGCATACTGTGTTGGTTATTCAATGAGAATTGTCTGTAATAAGAGTGAACGAGCAGAACTTTAATGCTTGCATGAGTTATGCATGTAAATGAGTTGGTCACACCAGAACCATGTGATTTTCTAGGGTATGCTTATAATTTAAAGAAACACTTGTCAATCTAAAGAATTACGGATTGAGGTGGCAATCCTTAATTAAATAAAGTGGCTTGAGCCTATTTAGATTTTAAGAATTGAGCAATATTTCCAAAGGTGAGGGCTGCACTTAATACCAAAATGCAAATTTTTAAGTAATTGCTGATGGTTACTTTTGGTTTTGATGAAGTTCAGCTCTAACCGTATAGGTGTCATGATTTGAATTGTGAGTCTTTGACTTAATATTTGATGGGGTATGAGGAATCTGAGAACAGAAACAATGAATTGGATACTGGACAGAGTTTCTTCATATCAGGATGTTATTTTATATGTCAAGAGAATAGGGATTTTATCTGAATTTTGTGGATTAGTTTTGATCTTATGATGATTATACTGCATTATAATTGGGATGTTTTTGGTTCCTAAGTTTTGAGACTTTTTTATATTTTAAATTAATTTTATGTAGTTTAAATTTTAAAATTTGGATTCGGGAATGCTTGTGTGTCCATGTCTTGCTTACATAGGTTTCCTTTTTAAATCCTGCATGATGATCTATTCATATTCTGAGATGTTTTTATCTATATGATTTCAGGATCTTCTGTTTTTGGCTTGCAGTCAATCAGAAAATAGAAGCAGTCTTACAAACATGGAGGAATGGCCTGAATGGATTCTTGAGGTTCTCATCTCTAGCTATGAGGTAACGCTTCTAACCTCATTCTGAATTTTTTATAAGTTTAACGTTCTATCCATGGAGGAATATGATTAGCTTAATACTACCTTCTGGTCCAACTGAAATGTTTGAAGTATGACTTTTAGTTTCAAAAAGAAAGGTATTTTTTTAAAGCTTTTGTGGCGTTGACCTTGCCTGTTTTATCCAATTGCAGACACACTAACTGTATGTGTCAAACCTTATGTTATCTATTTTACAGATGGATGCAAGCAAACATTCTGATTCCGCAAGGGACATAGAAGACCTCGTACACAACTTCCTGATTATAATGTTAGAGCATTCCATGCGCCAGAAGGATGGCTGGAAGGTTATTATTTTATTTATTTATTTAATCATTTGTCCTATTAGTGATAATGGTTTGTGTAATTGTAGAGTTTTGGCATCCTGCATATAGTTTTGGATTTTTGCTCATTATACTGCATTCTAAAATGCTCAGACCAGTCCTCTGTTTGACATTGTTTATTGTGTATGTCATGTTATTCTCAGCATTTGACTCAATTTTTACCCTGGAAATTCGTTGAAATGAGGTCCTGAAGAGATTGGAAATTGTGTGGAATAGACAACATGTAATTTGTTAATTTCAGAATCTTAAAGTTAAAACATATTCTCTACTCCTTTTATTTTATTTTATTTTTTATAAAAATATGATTATAATTTTTTTGGCATCAGAGTTGGCTGGTCCTGGTTGATCTGCTGTGTTCTGGGTGGCCCTCAATACTAGTTCTTTTCTGCCTCTTCACCTTGGGCCTTAATTAATTATGCCTTCCTCAGTTCCACTCGTCATTTTCGGTCTCTCTTGAGTATCTTTTGCTCTTCGACAATTCTCTCTTTCTCCATTATTTTGCTCCTAGGTCCCTGTTGCATGCTTTTGAAAGTCGAACAATAATACATTTTGAACAGATGAACCCACAATTCGTTCTTATAATCTTCTGTGACTCGGTGTATTTTAGTGGTTGATTAATGCCCAGGTCAGTGACTAGCAAACTGGCTGATTGGGTTGTACCAGTCCCGGAATTGGAGTTGGGATTATTCCATGTTTGCAGTCATTTAGACTTTCCGTGTTTCCTACATGTGCTTATCATTGTATGCGAAATTCTGATGCTGGTTAGAGTTAATCAGTTTCATTCATATTCCTTATCATTTTCCCTTTACAGGATATTGAAGCTACAATTCATTGTGCAGAGTGGCTTTCTATAGTGGGTGGATCAAGCACTGGAGACCAACGGGTTAGGTATTGTGCTATATCTCTGTCACTATGTATATTTTCCAAGAATGTGGAATATGATAGTTTGTCTAGCTCCATGAATTTAGGTTGTGTCTTTGATTCGTATCATTGAAACAGTTTCTGAAGCATGACTATTCTACTGTGTTAATAGGAACCATCTTAGTGTTTCAATTGTTGCTCAAAACACAATTTGTTTCCATCTGCCCTGAAAATATTATTAACGTTAGTGGGTTGTGTTCACCTTGGATTTTTAGCTTTTGATTGCTAACTTTAATGTTTATATTTGGAAGGCGCGAGGAATCATTGCCCATCTTTAAAAGGAGGTTATTAGGTGGTTTGCTTGACTTCGCTGCTAGAGAACTCCAGTATCAGGTAACCTTCATATTTTGACCTGTTAAGTACTATATCATTATTGAGCTGTTACAATCTTAAACTCATCTCGTCCTAAAAGAGGAATAATAATAATAATTCCATCTTAAGTCATTTCTCTCTCTCTCTCCATACACACACTCTTGCCACACACACACACATGGAGTCTCCCTTGTTTACTTTTCTATTAATAGTCACTTCCATTTCGTTCTTCAGTTTTAACATTATAATGTGATGTGCTTTTATTCTTTAAGTTTTCTAATTGTGAAGAAAAAGTCAATCATGTTACATCCAGCTTTTCTTTTCTGCAGACTCAAGTTATTGCTGCGGCATCTGCTAATCTTGCATCAGAGTCTTTATCACCAAAAGATGCCAAGGCAGAAGCAGAGAATGTGGCTCAACTCTCTGTAGCATTAGTAGAAAATGCAATAGTGATACTAATGCTCGTCGAGGATCATTTACGGTTACAGTGCAAACTGTCATCTGCTTCACGTGCACCAGATAGCTCCCCATCTCCCCTTTCTCTCGTATCTCCCCTCAATAACCGATCAAATTCATCGAATACAGTTGGTGGAGATTCCTTGGGAGCGTCGGGTGATCGTAGCTCCTTATCTGGTGATTCTGGGGGACTTCCTCTTGATGTATGTAGTATTCCGTTGTCGTTGCCAAGTAGGCCATATTGTCAAATTTGAAATTGTTATTCTACTGTTATGATTACTTCTGTCCTATGCATTATTACTTGTATTCATGGGACTTGCACTTGTTATTTGGATCAGCTTCTTGCTTCAATGGCCGATGCAAATGGTCAAGTATCTGCAGCAGTGATGGAACGTCTTACTGCTGCAGCAGCGGCTGAGCCTTATGGCTCTGTTTCTTGTGCTTTTGTATCATATGGAAGCTGTACTACGGATCTAGCAATGGGGTGGAAGTATAGGAGCAGATTATGGTATGGAGTAGGCATTCCTTCAAACACTGCAGCCTTTGGTGGCGGTGGCAGTGGTAGGGAATCATGGATGGCTGCACTGGAGAAGGATGCAAATGGAAACTGGATTGAGCTTCCTTTGGTGAAAAAGTCTGTTGCAATGCTCCAAGCTTTACTATTAGATGATTCGGGACTTGGCGGGGGACTCGGCATAGGTGGTGGATCTGGTACTGGAATGGGAGGCATGGCAGCACTCTACCAGTTATTGGACAGTGACCAACCATTCCTATGCATGCTTAGAATGACACTTCTTTCTATGAGGGAAGAAGATAATGGTGAAGAGAGCATACTTATGACCAATGTAAGTATAGATGATGGGAAATCAGAAGGGAGGAAACCGCGATCAGCATTGCTATGGAGGTAATTCAATGAGAATTTATTTTCCCAGTTTGTTTTTCTAGATTTTTGTGAAGAGCTCGGGGCTCGATTTTTGTTTTTGGCATCAATCTCCTTAAAGTTTATAAATTGTTACAGACTTGTTGCTTACTTGGAGCTACAGTGACTTGACAGATGTTGTTAGAAGTTCTGGTGTTTCTTGCTTTTATTAAGTGTTTTAGTTTTGTTTAGAGCACAGCTATTGTCCTCTATTGTACTGTGTCCTTTTTACTTTAATACAATTAATATCTTCTCCAGAAAAAAAAAAAAAAACTGGCAGACTTGGGTGGTTCTTCTCAGCTATTCATGTTGAGTTCTGCATTTGTTTTTAAATTTGTAGCCATTTTTAGTCCCATTCATAGATTTAAACTTCATTCAAAATCTTATTGGTACATACAAATACACCTTTTTTCTTTTCTAACGAGTGCCATTTTCCCTAGAAATGAAACAAATTAGAAATTGGAAGTCCCAAGAACAAGGATGAGTCCCAATCGTACTCAATTAAACATCCCGTACACTTTAGCTCTTACTTATGCTCATTTTATTATCGTGCTTTTCCATGCTTCCCACAGTGATTTCTAAATGTTCATTGATGCTTCAGAAAATATTTCTGGATATATTCATTTGCATACAAACTGCAAGAGTATATCAAAACGAAGTTTGATTCTTTGTTTGCATGTTCGCCAAATGTGGCATTCTAATTCATGTTACTGATTTTGCAGTGTGCTTTCACCTGTTCTAAACATGCCAATTTCTGATTCCAAGAGGCAGAGAGTGTTGGTTGCTTCCTGTGTTCTTTATTCTGAGGTTAGTACCCCTTCATTTTTTGTAATATCGTTAGGTGTAAGCCTTTCTCTTATCCTTTGTCATTGTTCATTGCAATTTTGAATTGTACGATAAAGTCTTTCAATGTTCCTTGACTTCTACTCTAGAGTTTTCTTGATTACCAATTGGTGTTCTTTATGTCACCTTAGTTTGGGTTGTATCTTGCAGTTATATCATGCTGTTGGAAGGGATGGAAAGCCTCTCCGTAAACTGTACCTTGAGGCCATTGTACCTCCATTTGTTGCTGTTTTGAGGAGGTGGCGGCCACTTTTGGCTGGAATTCATGAACTCGCAACTGCTGATGGTAAGAATCCTCTTATGGTTGAAGACCGTGCGTTGGCTGCTGATGCCCTGCCAATTGAGGTCTGTCTCTTTACTTATATACTTAATTCTTCTAATGGTATCTGGTCATTAATGAACTATTCCTGCACATACTACTGGAATTGGAAATGTTTTCTTCTCATCATTATGAGTTTTATGATTTGAGTCTTATTTTAAGTAGCTGACGCTATCTGTTTGCATGTAATTCACTGTCTGTAAATGTCTTGCTCCATCACCTTTATACATTTACACCATCTTCTTTCAGGCTGCTCTTGCAATGATCTCTCCAGCTTGGGCTGCGGCTTTTGCATCTCCACCTGCTGCAATGGCACTGGCAATGATAGCTGCTGGTGCCTCTGGAGGAGAAACTCCAGTTCCTCCGACAACTTCTCAACTCAGGCGTGACTCTTCATTGCTTGAGCGGAAAACTACTAAGCTTCAAACATTTTCAAGCTTTCAAAAACCTTTAGAGCAACTGGACAAAGCACCAGCTCTACCAAAGGATAAGGCCGCTGCAAAAGCTGCTGCCTTGGCTGCAGCACGTGATCTTGAACGTAATAATAAAATTGGTTCTGGAAGGGGTCTCAGTGCTGTGGCAATGGCCACATCTGCACAGCGGAGGAGTGCTGGTGACATGGAGCGTGTGAAGAGATGGAATATTGCTGAAGCCATGGGAGTTGCCTGGATGGAATGTTTGCAGCCAGTTGATACCAAATCAGTCTATGGAAAAGATTTTAACGCTTTATCATATAAATTTATTGCTGTTCTTGTGGCTAGTTTTGCTTTAGCAAGAAACATCCAACGATCTGAGGTTCCTCTCGTGCTTTTTCATCTTTTATTTTTTTTACTTTTCTGGGAATTTTTTTATACTTATTTTTTGTGCTAAAAGACTTTTAAAGGTAGCATATGAGGTTTACTTTCTTTCTTTCTTTCTTTCTCTCCAGGTTGACAGACGTTCTCAAGTTGATCTAATAACTCGTCATCGTTTGGGCAAAGGAAGTCGTGCATGGCGCAAGCTCATGCATTGCTTGATTGAGATGAAGTGTCTTTTTGGGCCATCTGGAGACCAATTATGCAATCAATCACCTGTATGTCTTGTGAGATTATTATTCTGTTATCTCGCACTAATCACATTTTTTCTGCTATACTGCCTCGTGTTTTTTGTAGGAAACATCTGGTGTTTCCTCTACACGAGATATCACACAATATTTGTGTTCATGCATCTATGTTTGATATCAATTTTGGTTTTTTTTTTTTTATAACGTTTTTGAATCTTTCTGAATTATCTGTATTCATATACCTAAAACACATTTTCTAAAACACTTATGATATTCTTTAGGTTTTCTGGAAGCTAGATTTTATGGAAAGTTCTTCTAGGATGAGACGATGCGTGAGGAGGAATTACGAAGGTTCTGATCATTTTGGTGCTGCTGCCAATTTTGAGGATCAAATTAAGACAAAAGAACAGGAAAATGTCATAAGCTCCTCAAATGCTCCTACATTGGCAGCCGAAGCGATTGCCATAGAGGCAGTAAACGAAGATGATGAACAAGGGGAAATTGAGAATATGGATGATAGAGCCTATGGTATTGAAGATAGTGTGGAGAATCAGTCACAACTGTCTGAAACAGCTGATAAAAACCTGCAGGCACCTGCTGAATCTGATGATACTCAAGTTTCTGGTGAACCAGGCTTGGTCCAAAGTTCGTCACCAATTGCGGCTGGATATGTCCCTAGTGAACTTGATGAAAGAATTCTTCTTGAGCTTCCCTCATCAATGGTTCGGCCATTGAGGGTTATAAGTGGAACATTTCAGGCAAGTCTAACACTCCTAACCTGTGACATCCTTATACAGTCAATGTGTGTGTGTGTGTGTGTGTGTGTTTTGATTGTGTTATATCTAAATTTGTTCTCCGTAAACTATGATCTAAAATCTGTTAGCCTTCTGCAATGAGAGCCAATGCATGAAACTATAACTAACAAATTGTCCAACACTATCTAATCAGAATGTTCACATCACACTAAGATGCTTATATTTACTTGCTATGGCTCCTCCTGAGTTTTCCATATTTTGTTAAAAAGATAGAGGGTCTCTTCTGGGCAATATTTAATCTTGGTTTTTAAAGAAGCAACTTTGTTAATACTTTATGGTTGAAGTTAGTTTATCATTAAAGTCTACTTCTGTTAGAGATCATAAAATGATTGTATCTCACTGAGATATGACAAGGGTGGTAATTTTGAGTGGCTAAAAATAGCAAAGTCTGGATTTGAGCAGGAAAATGCTTTGCCCCTTCTCTAATTTGGGTTCAAATTAGAGAAATACCTGTTCTGTAATTCCTTTATCATTGGTTATATGATACTGATCCTTGAGTTTTGTTTTGTTTTTTTTTTAATTTTAATTTTTATATTTTTTCCTGCATATTAACTGTAAATCTGTGATTGTTTACTTCAGATGATTTTTGTATTTTTAAATTTGGTCATAGAAATGGTAACAAATTATTTATTTTGTTGTACTATACCAGACTTGGTTACTATGATTCTGTAATCCAGTTAATTTTTTTATTTTTTATGTTCCTGTGTATGTTTATTATGATGTGGGTTGTTACATGTTTGGGATCTGTGTCTTGTTTCAGGTAACAAGTAGAAGAATAAATTTCATAGTTGATAACAGTGATATGAATGGTTCATTGGATGAACTAGATTGCAAGGATACGAGAGAAGAACATAAAGATCGTAGCTGGTCTATGTCATCCCTTCATCAAATATACAGCCGAAGGTGAGTCGATGTCAGTGAAGTGAATGAGATCAATGCTGTGCTTCATGCCTTCTATCTTTCGATTGATTGTTTTTAAATTTATTTTAATGGGTTATTCTTGTAATAGATATCTCCTAAGAAGAAGTGCTCTGGAGCTATTTTTGGTTGATCGTTCAAACTTCTTCTTTGATTTTGGGGTAAGTCTATTGCAATATATATTACTATTTCTGTCTATTCCTACTTGTTGCCATTTTGATGATTTCATAACTTTTTTGATCCTCCTGCTAACCAATGCATATTGTTGGTGACTTCTACTCCTAAACAACTTCTATTTCTCCAGAGTACGGAAGGACGAAGAAATGCATATCGAGCGATTGTTCAAGCACGGCCTCCCCATTTGAATAATATATATCTTGCAACTCAGGTTCTCACCTTGCTTTTTCTTGTCAGATGTATAATTGGAAAGGGGCTTGCTTTTGTTTTGCTAACAGCCTTAGACTAAATAGAGTTGTTCAGGAATGGGATTTGCTCCACTTCATCTAGCACTTAAATGTGCACTACCATAAAATTTAAATGAAAAAAAAAATCTGAAGCCTGACTCTGATAACAGAAGTTCTTCCCAATCTGGATTAGATCAAACTAACTAGGAGGCTGCTAAAAGGCTTTTGTCTAAGAGGTCTATCGAGAAACCAATTAAGGCATATATCCTAGAACTTGGTAAATGAATTGTTTTGCTTTGTGTAAGTTGGATAGGACCTAAATAAAATACTGCATGCCTTAATATGGAATCTTATATCTTATAACTTATGAATCGATTTGTTATTGTAGAGACCTGAACAACTTCTGAAGAGAACACAGCTTATGGAGCGTTGGGCTAGGTGGGAGGTATGAGAACCCAGCTTATTGAAGTTTGACATATCAAGAAATATATATACAGTAGCAGGTGTCAAATAGAAGGGAAAATAACTAGTAGAATTGCTACCTTTTTGCAGATCAGCAATTTCGAATATCTAATGCAGCTCAATACCCTTGCGGGGCGTAGTTACAATGATATTACTCAGGTGGAGTTATCTGGATAGTTGTGTAGATGTGGATTAATATATTTATCACTTTATGTGCCCCTCACATTTCCATTATTTCTTTCAGTATCCTGTTTTCCCATGGATCCTTTCTGATTATAGTTCAAAGAGTTTAGATCTTGCAGACCCTTCTTCATATCGAGACCTTTCAAAGGTGGGTATCAATATCATTAGAATACTGTATTGTTTTGATCCAAATTGGGCATGTTATGATGCTAAATACGTCTCTGTGTCTGATGCAGCCTGTTGGTGCTTTGAATTCTAATCGTCTAGAAAAATTTCAAGAGAGATATTCCAGCTTCGAGGACCCAGTCATACCCAAATTCCATTATGGTTCTCATTATTCCAGTGCTGGAACAGTATGTTTTTTTTTTTAAAATTTTATTTTTAACATGCTTTCAGCTTTGGTCCCTTCTTCCATCATACTTTTTGGGCTCTTTTGATATTGGTGATATATACCTTTCTAGGATATTGATGATAAAAAAAATGTTTCTCATACATATAACCCTAAGCTCTAAATAAATAAAAAATGTTGAGTCTTCAAGCATATCCTTATTAAATAAATTAACTTCTTCAGTTCTTTTGTTAGAGGATTTTCATTCTTGAAGGAAAGTCATTGGAGAAAAGGATGTAGCTACCACCCAAAATCATAATCACTTTTCACCCATCCAGTTGCAAATAAACTTCTTCGATAGTGATTATATTTTTGTTTAATAGTGGATGTTTAAGGGAGTTGATCCCCACAGAACCCATTGAATTGTACTTATCTAAATATTCCAGTCACGTGCCTTTAATATAATCAACTTTACTTATTCGACTATCTAGGATAAGAGAACATTTACTGTACTCTAGACGGTGGTACAGTACACTTTTAATTTCATATTCTTCTGGAGTTTATTTTAACATGAAAGCTTTCTCATAGCTTTTAGCACTCCTAGCTAATATGGCTTTTGTGATGAAACTTGCATTCTGTCTGTTAGTCTGTTACTACGGTTCTACTCACCATATCTGATCAACTGGGTATACATAGATTCTGAAAATCTCCCCCATGATATCCACTATTTTTATTTTATTACAGGTGCTATATTATCTTGTTAGAGTTGAACCGTTTACAACTCTGTCAATTCAACTGCAAGGGGGAAAGTTTGATCATGCAGATCGGATGTTTTCAGATATTGCTTCTACATGGAATGGAGTTACTGAAGACATGAGTGATGTGAAGGAATTGGTATGGTATCTGGCAATTTCATGAAAGTTTTGTTTTAACCAATTTATGATTGAAGAAAATGCAATTACTTGGTCTAGTTTATAAATTATTTTTCTGGGTTTATTAATCTATCCTGTTACATACCTTAGGTTCCTGAGTTGTTCTACCTCCCTGAGATCTTAACCAATGAAAATTCAATCGATTTTGGTACAACACAAACAGGAGGAAAACTTGGTACGCTCAAGTACATTGTGCTGGTGGAACATATCAGTTGTTGTCAGTTAAAATGAGGTTGATTCTTGTGCTTTCCAATTATCATGTCAGGTTCTGTCAAACTTCCACCATGGGCAGAAAACCCAATTGATTTCATTCATAAGCACCGGAAGGCTCTTGAAAGTGAGCATGTGTCTGCGCATTTGCATGAATGGATTGATCTTATATTTGGGTAGGTTTCTTTTGGATAACATTTATTGTATTTCCTTGATCTTTTTTCTGTTTTTTTTTTCGTTTCATTATTTCTATCTTTATAATTGTTTGACTGTATATAGCAGCTTTGAGATTCTGTTGTACATTAATAGTATGGAATTCTCAGGTATAAGCAACGTGGAAAAGAAGCTATATCGGCAAATAATGTTTTCTTCTACATTACCTATGAAGGGACAGTTGATATTGATAAGATATCAGACCCAGTAAGTCCAGTTTCCTTTGGCATCTGTCTGATTCTTCTGAATTTTTTTATTAAAAATATTACTTTTCCTTTGTTTTCCCAAAACAGGTACAACAAGGTGCAACACAAGACCAGATTGCATACTTTGGTCAAACGCCGTCACAACTTCTTACCATCCCTCACGTGAAGAAGATGCCACTAGCAGATGTACTTCATTTACAGGTAACTTCTATCTTCCGAAAACAAATAACTTAGCTGAACATTTATTTTTGTTTTGTGGAAGTTATCCAATCCATCAGAAGAAAGCAGTTTGGATGAGTGATGAGAAGTTTTACTTTCGATAAAAGAATTTCTGGTATCGGATTATCATGCATTATGTGAGATTTATTTTTTTGGTATTGAGAGTTTATCATGATTTACTTGTCAGACCATCTTCCGGAACCCAAAAGAAGTCAAACAATATACTGTTCCTGCTCCTGAGCGTTGCAATCTTCCTGCAGCTGGAATTCATGCATCTTCAGATAGTGTCATAATTGTTGATATGCATGCACCGGCAGCACATGTTGCTCTGCACAAGTGGCAGCCGAACACACCTGACGGTCAAGGTATGCCTTTCCTCTTTCAACACGGAAAGGCTGCAGCAAGCTCCACTGGTGGAGCATTTATGCGTATGTTTAAAGGGCCTGCTGGATCTGGTTCTGAGGATTGGCTTTTTCCTCAAGCACTAGCATTTGCCACATCTGGAATCAGAAGCTCGTCTATAGTTTCCATAACATGTGACAAAGAAATCATTACTGGTAAGTGATCATTTCGTAATTTAGAAAGGCTGAAGAAAACAAGGCAATGGGAGTAAAAGAGAAACTAAAATGAAACTTGGATTCTAAAAGTGTACGCTCCTTTTTATATTTGGCTTTTTAGGAGCATTTTAATTCTGTGTTTATGTTTCGTTATACAAGGTCTTAGAAAATGTACGTAATAGCAGCATATTTAGCATCGTGTTGGGATCAAAATCTGAACTTATAGAGACGTATAATAGAATTGGAAACTTGAGTTTAAGGGAGAAATAGAAGAACGAGACTAGGGAGGCAGCAAAAATATTTTAGAGAGAAGATAACCAAGAGTAAGAATGGAAACTTTTATTCGTTCATTCAAATCTCCCTTAGACGATATGCCTGTAATTGCTCAAGATAATATTAGAATCTTAAAACAAAATACCAGTACTAATTCCAACATACATGAGAAACCATAAGATTCTTTCTGAAAATGAGAAACAATAAGATAATCAGACCAGATAAGCCCAAGCATAAATAACTTGAAGGACATAAATCAATACTTAAGCGATATCAGCCCATTCTGCATCATTAATTGACTCAAACAGGCTGTAGGATGCAAGGTATGATGGGAACATATTCATACATGTCACAAGGGAAAGTTGGATTTTGTCATTCTCTTTTGTGTGTCTGTTTAACACTGATCGTCATCCTCCTCTGTGTGTATGTATCTGTATAGGATAGTTTGTTTGTCTGTATAGGACAGTGAGCTTTATTCCTGTCTAAGAAAAATAAAAGAAAAGAATGTATGAATAATAATGACTGCTGGTAAACATTTGCCTCATTTGCTGATAAATTAGTATGTAATCGTTTGACTCAAAACTAGGTTGGCATGCGGATGTAACAGTACCACAGCTCTATTAAGTCTCTCTCATTTCATTTTCAGTAATTTGGTATCTGAGTGATGCTATTTTTGGCATGTAACTAGGTGGGCATGTAGATAACAGTATCAAGCTAGTATCATCAGATGGAGCAAAAACATTGGAGACAGCCTTTGGCCACTGCGCTCCAGTCACTTGTCTTGGACTTTCACCTGATAGCAACTACCTTGTGACGGGATCTCGGGATACTACGGTTTTACTGTGGAGAATACATAGAGCATTTACTTCTCGCTCGAGCAGCGTATCAGAGTCTTCTAGTGGGACGGGTACATCAGGCACAACCAGCAATAGTAATTTGTCACATATATTGGCAGACAAAAGCAGGAGGCGTCGTATTGAAGGTCCCATACATGTTCTTCGAGGCCACCAGAGGGAAATACTCTCTTGCTGTGTGAGCTCAGATCTTGGAATAGTTGTTTCATGCTCCCAATCATCAGATGTGCTCTTGCATTCTATAAGAAGAGGTCGGCTGATCAGAAGGCTACCTGGTGTGGAGGCCCATGCAGTCTGCCTCTCATCTGAGGGAGTTGTGTTGACTTGGAATAAAACACTCAACACTTTGAGTACCTATACTCTTAATGGGTCTCTCATTGCTAGAGCTCAGTTATCGGTCTCTGGTAGCATCAGTTGTATGGAAATTTCTGTTGATGGATGGAGTGCTTTGATAGGAATAAACTCGTCTATGGATACTGATAGATCCTTCAGCAGCAGCTGGGATTCTAAGCTTAAAAACACAGACTTTGAAGATCTTTCTCGGGAGTCAGAGAAAACTGAGGAAATCAAAAGACTGGACACTCCATCACCTTCAGTTTGCTTCCTGGATATCCATACACTGAAGGTATGTGAAATGCAATTTTCTTTTTCTTGGTTTGTGCCCATTTGATGTTATGCCAAATATTGTGACAGCTGTTTCTCCTGGTATGCATGATAGGTTCCATCTGTTTATAATAAACCTGTAATTCTTATTTCTGCAGGTTTTTCATATATTGAAGTTGGGAGAAGGAAGGGAGATCACATCGCTTGCTCTAAACGCAGATAATACCAACCTTCTGGTGTCGACTGCAGATAAACAGTTGCTAATTTTCACTGACCCAGCTGTAAGTCAAAATTTGATTTCTTGAATAATTTCACTCTTATAGGAGTTAAAAGTTAATTTTCATAGTGGTTTTTAAACATAGAATCACCATACTTGCCCCTTGTTGCTTGCAGTTGAGCTTGAAAGTGGTGGATCAAATGCTCAAGCTTGGTTGGGAAGGTGATGGGCTAAGTCCCCTTATAAAGTCATAGTTTTAGGCCATACCGGAAAATATACCCGATACCTCCATAGGTCAAAAACTGCAAGGGCATGTTAGCTATAGTCCTCTGTCTTAGAGTTTGAGTAGAATCATTCATTTGCAGTTTAGATGTGTTTTGACTTTGAGTGTAACATGTGTAGTATATATAGGTGGAAGAACCCTATATTGCATACTCAGAGGTACAGGCTTAGATTGCTGCGAGGTTGGTGTTTTTTGTTTCTTTGACTCGATTGAGTTGTAAGTATGTAGAGGCTCTCGAGGCTTTGAGCTCTTCATTTTTGTTCATTGATTTCTTTTGTTAGTGAATGAAAATATAGAAGGTATGGCTACATGGACTGTTTACCATGAGCAATAGAAACTTGATCTATTTGTTCCAATCTTGGCTGAAAATGTCATCAGAAGAGGCCAGTTTGAGATGATGTACCTGAACAATATTGAGCAATGTCCCGGCTCCTAACCCCCCCCCCCCCCCCCCCCCCCCCCCCCCCCCCCCCCCCCGCACAAGTTAATATGCATTTTGGCTGGAGCTTTCCATCATTCCATGTCATATATTTTTGTAATTTCCATATTTTAATTTGATCATTTCTACAAGATTCGATGGGAGAAGTTGAGAGTATTGAATTATCCAATGACTACCAATATATTCAGACTTCCTATATTTTCAAAATCTGTTCATCTAATTAAAATTGAACTCTTTCTTTCATCAAACATTTACTACTGCAAACTAGAGTTTTGGTTCATAATTTTGCCAAAGGACTCTGGAGACGAGAACCTAAACACTGAACAGGAAAGGAACCCGATTTGGCAATTGCAATCAGATTTTGTTATATTTTTGGGATAATTGTAGCTAATCTATTCGGATAAGTGTCTTCTCCTATGCAGAGTAGGAATAGGAGAAGACACTTCCCTTATCTGTAAGGGATCACTTTTGTATGGGTCTATATATAGAGGTCTCTATTCAATTTAATGTTTGGTTAAGTTAATAATGGATGCATCTGAACTTGATTCCGCGCCACATTTCAGACCAACTTTCTTCACCGCCGAACCCTAGAAAATTGACATTCGCAATATCACAGCAATGTCAGACTACTTCCCCGAAGAAATTATTCACAAAGTCCTGTTGAAGTTACCCACCAAGTCTCTAATCAAATTCACCATCGTCTGCAAGTCATGGCAGTCACTAATCAAATCCTCTGCCTTCATTGAGTACCATCTCCGCACCACAATCGACTCCTGCGACCAAAACGACTCTCACCTCCTCCTTCTCAGCGCTTTTTCTTACGACCGCACAGAACAAATTGGCCATGAGCATTACTGGTTGCGTTGGGATAGCCCTGAATTCGGTGAGCACTCCGCCCTTTCTACTCCAGTCATATACTTGAAAAACAAACCCGTTTCCGATCTGTGCGTGATCGGAACTAGTAATGGTTTGGTATGTCTTGTGCCTAATGAAGTGCGCAGCGGTCGTTCTGCCACCTTGATTTGGAACCTCTCCATTAGAAAAGTTGTCATGTTGCCTAAACCACCTCAGTTTTAAATCCCATCGCAAGTTCACAACGCTTGGCTTTGGCTATGATGCACGTTCCAATGACTACAAGGTTTTGAGAATTGTGTCTCTACTTGAAGTTGATGATCATTCAGACTTGTCCCGATTCGCAACTAGGGTTCAGGTTTACTCCTTAGCCAGGGGATCTTGGAACAGACTTAGTGCTTCAGTCACGCCTGTAGATTTGCGGGCTGTTTATAAACCCCCTACTTTTGTTAATGGCATTTTCCATACGCTTCAAGTCCGTTTGAGGGTGTGTTACCGTGGCCGTTACGAGGAACCCCGTAAGTGTGGCGGACAAATGTTCATCTGCACCTTCAATGTGGCAACTGAAGAATTTGGCGAGGTGATGGTACCGGAAGCTGTGTTTTCCGTGCGAAGCCATGGGAGTTGCACTATGTCAAGATATGGGGACTCCCTTGCTTTGGTTAGGCATTATGATTATAATTTCGTAGATCCAGTTAATCGTGGTTGTGACATTTGGGTTATGAAACAATATGGCGATGCAGAGTCGTGGACTTACTTGTTCAATATCTATCTGGTTCACCCTAGTATATATGGTTTTAAAAGATGTGGGGAAGTTGTGCTAAAGGAGTGTGATCAACATGGTCGGAGAACAATGGCTTCTTTTGATCCTAAGACTAAGCAATTTAATGGTTTTGGAAGAACTGAGGATTATAGTTACAACTTCATGGATTCTTTTGTCGAGAGCCTTGTCTTGCTTGACCACGCCAATGCCATCTCTTACAAGTAGCAAGAACGAAGTAAGCACAGAGTTTTGCTTCAATATCAAACATAGTTATGTGGTTTTGACCAAGTGTTTGATTTGCAGCTTTCACATTGGTTAATTAGCACAATCACCATCGTTCTTGGCATCATTTTTCTTGGGGCCTGTTGAGATGTTTATACGAATTGTTAATGGGGTGGTTTGTGCAAGTGTTTTGAGTTTCCAATTTGGTATGCGTTACATGATTTGCTATGCGAGTTTTGTTAATGCTGTAGGCTTTGATTTGTTTTTGGTCTTGGATTTTCATTACTATTGTTTAAAAAAGCTACTCTGCATAGTTTTATTGTTCCTCTTAAGTATGTGGCAGTGCATATCTACTGTTTAGCTAAATGAACTTTGTTGTAGTCAACAGTCAAGTAGTAAGAAACTTTTTGTAGAGCACAAATATTCTTATGGAACTTCTGTGAGTTTTAATAGTGACGGTGGCCGTGTTTTGCTGCAGAAATTTGAGCGAAGACAATGACCATGAGTAATGTCCCTTTCCGAGGGGAACCTAACATGTAACCTCTACTGAAATGCTGATTAATTATGCTCACCGATCCGTAGTGTAGTGGCAAATGAATGTTTCTGGCTTTCTCCGTACTTCTGTGTAGCATTGACTGTCTATTCCAGCCAATTTTTGAACTGTTTTCAGTTTCATGAAATGTTGTATGGTAGCAATATTTTCATAACTAACTCCTCTTGTAACCTTGGATTTGGTATTGTCGTTGGCTGGCTGTGCTAAGTGTCATATAATTTGCTGTTTCGTTATAGGGAAAATTGCTCAAACAATAACTCAACATTGCTTGACTATTAAACCGTATTTGATGTTTCAACCTCGACTTAATTTTTGTATCTACGACCACTTATCTCATTAACCCCCTTAACTTTTTAAGGGCACATTCGTGTCTTCACTTTTTTGAGGTTGAAATATCAAATATGGTTTTTGATGTGTTTTAAAATGTTACTCGCAAGTGCACAAATCAGTTGCAGAACAGATATGCAAGAGCGAGGTCAAATCCACATGGAATGTATGAAAATAGGAAAAACTAATCGAATCTAAATTAATTTAACACTAACCTAGTTGAATGAAAGTTGATGGCGAAGTAGCTAAGACAAATAAAATAGATAAAAGATTACCTTAATGACGAAGTAACTAAGACATCGGATTCCACCATATTACTTAATAAGTCTCTTAATATTACCTATCAATTCCTGAATTAGGAATAACAATCTAGAAATCAATATACTGTTTTCTCAAAATTTAACAATGAAGCACAAATAAAATATATCTAAAGTAGACTCTTCTCCGCTTCTTAATTATGAACACCAAAGCATCACATGTACATAAACTTATTGAAACTACAAAAGATCAAAGTGTTTACAAAGCATCAAATGTGAAACAAGCTCATTTGAATTAGGGGTGGGTTCGGTTATGTTCGGTTCGGTTTTCACCTAAAACCAGAAACCAAACCAAATATAAAATTCAGTTTGGTTCGGTTCGGTTTAATATTTTTTGAGACCTTGAACCGGAAACCAAACCAAACCGTGGTTCGGTTCAGTTTCGGTTTTTTTTTTTCGGTTTTTTTTCTTCTTTTTTAAAATAATTTTTCTTAAATTTGTACGTTTTTTGGTTAGTAAAAAATTATCGTACTTTAGATTTTTTTTTCTTCCATTGCTTATTTTTATAAGCATATATATATATATATATATCAATAAAATTTATAACAATGATTCTCCAACAAACTAACAATCTATAAACCAAATAGATACTTTAAAAGTTTAATACTCTATAATTTCGAAAGTATTGAAAATTGACCACACTAGCACACCATGAAACCATAATTTTAAAACTTCTAAGTTTATCTTAAACACAAAATATAGACTCCATAGTTTAAAGTCCATCCAAATAGATTCTGAATTTTAAAGTTTAAAAATTATAAATTTGAATAAATAAGAAAAAAAATAAATTAAACATTATATATAGAACATTATCTAAAGCTCGCAAGAATGAGGTCTTCGATTTTAGAGGTAACATATCACTTCATATACTTCGCATACATGACACCTAGAACATTTCTATTTGTACATAAAACGAAAATAAAAAGCAAAATCCGAGCGTGGGGCTGAGCCTCTCAGCTAGGCTGGGTTCCATACTCTTTAAAAGATAAAAATAAAATAAAAAAAAACAAAATATTAGAATAGATAAACATATAATTATATAGAACATAAATAAAATATTTAATAAGAAAATAAATACAAAAAACGACGTCGTTTTAGAGGGATTCGGTTTCGGTTTTTATTAACTCGGTTCGGTTCGGTTCGGTTTTTCTTAATTCGGTTTAGTTTTTTTTGGTTTGGTTTTCGGCTCAGTTTTTTTCGGTTTTCGGTTTCAAAATTCCACCCCTAATTTAAATGATAAGAGATCAAAGGATTTCATATTAAATATTTTACAAAGTCAAGCATGGATTAATAAAAGTGACTTCCAAACTACCAAAAATGCATGACATTAGAGGTGAAAGAAATAAAGATTTTATTAATGCATTTTGAAGCAAGAGTCATAGGCATGAATAACATAATTATGAGAATCTATAGATAATTAAGAGAAACTTATTTCATAATGTGGTTTCCTCCTTAACCTTAGTTAAGGAAATTAGCAACACATAGTACAAATTAAAAACATGTTTAAACAAATACAAAACATCATACAAAAAGTAGCTAAAGAAAGGGAAGAGCAAAGAGCACAAATGTGTCTAATTATCCACTCTCTCCCCCTTCACTCATTCACTTAAAGCAACATCTATTTATAGGGCAACAACGATCTTCATTCAACTTCATCTCCATGTGAAAATGACTCTCCATCTTTCAAACTTCTCAAGCTTGATAGCTAAAGTCTCTATCCATAAATGCTTCCATACATAGCTTCATTCTCTCATTTTTCATGTGAATGAAGAGAAGTTACGTACACAATCTTTAAACAATTGAAGATTTAGTTTCTAGAATCATGTTTGCTTGCTTCTTGCTTCCTTGTTTCATGGTATATGTCCTTGGAAATTTTTCATACTCTCTTCCGTTTGTATCAATATATCTATATACCTATGAATCAAACAAGGAAAAGTGAATTCAACAATGGATGCCATGATAATATTTTCACACATCACACCTAATGCATGAGAAAATAATCCACCAATTTAACACATGCATATATGCATACATGCTACTAGAATAAGACGAACATGTGTTGCAATTATTCACTTAATTAAAGGCAAAAAGACTCATGTTAAAACAAAGACTCAATTTACTATATGAAAATAAGTAAATTGCTTCCATAACTTTAACATTTTATTTATTTAGACAAAACATCTACAAGAACACAAAAATAAACTAAATAACTCAAACTAATTAAAACAAGTAACTAACACATAAAAATTAGGGATAATAATATGATATAAAATGTGCTCATCAGTTTTGTTACTTCAAAAAGATAGGATACATAAGTTAATAATTGAGTAAAGTTCAGATATTGTTTGTGCAAAATACATTTGATCTTTCTCAGAATAGATACTTTGGTAACTCAGGATCCAAAACTTCAGAACTTTCACTGTCTCGGTCCAACATTAGGACCTAGCTCCGTTAACTCCGCAACAAAGGTTACTGGCTTGAAATTTTTTATCAGAAGTGTCGTCCATTAAGATTTCAATTAATTTGTTTTCCACAAGCATTTTTTCCTGTCTTTCTCTATGTCTTCTTTCTTTCTTCTTCTTATCTCTTTCCAGATTAATTACTCCTTCTCTTGTGTGTGCTTGTTCAACAATCTCATCATCTCATCCTTCTTACTTGGCTTGATACTTGGAGAAAGAATGATGTCTTTTCTTTTTTTGTTGGGTCTTTTTACAGTCTTAAGGACGATCTCGCTCTTGATGATGATCGCTTATCGGACCAGGCTCAGTCCATCATTCTCACTTACTGCAACCATGCATCATTATGAATACTGCTTAGTAGAGCTGGCACACAATGCGGCCAAGCCCATTTTATCGGGCTTTGTGTCTTGCTTGGCTGGCCCAAGTTGGCCCATTTCTTAACTGGCTCGAACATCATGCCCAACCTGTTGAAATTTATGGAGGCCAATATTGTAAATCTAAATTGTGACATATACCACCGCTTGCACTCTTGAAAAGGTAAGCCGACCAAAATTTCTTAAATGAGAATTTGCTATGAAAATAAAAGAACTAAATAAGTCAGTGTGCTCGGAGCAGAGTTTGTTCTAATAGGCCCAAAACCGAGTAGGGTTTTAGAGAGATATGGGAGGTAAAGGCATTAGGCGGAGAGCCAAGAACTACAAAGAAGCTCACGGCGGTTACAGGAGGCTGCCGCCGCCGCCTGATCGTTCTCAACCTGACACTCTGCCCTCTAAACTTCGCAAAATCCTCTCCTATACCACTCCCCAAGGTTTTGATTTTCTTTTGTTTCTGAAACTTTTACTGATATTTGATGTAGTTTCCATTTGGGATTGGTTTCGTTAAGTTTATGTTCTTGATGGGTTTCAGGCTCTTTGAAGGTTGCCAAAGATGCTGAGCAGAAGAACAAGAAGAGAGATGGAGCTGGTGCTGCTCCACCAGTAAGTGCTTGTTTCATGAAATTAAGGGTTCTGGGTTTCGGGTTTTTGTGTGGTTTGGAGGGTTTGATTGAGATTATTGAGTGTTTGTAGCAGAAAAATGTAATTCGTTTCGATTCCATTGGTGCCCATGTTGAATTTTAGTTGGTAAAATGTGGTGGATATGATGGTTATTTGAACAGAAGAAGGATAAGGAGGAAGTGGGGGTAGAAGATACTAGTATGGAAAATGGGGACTATGATGAGAATATGAATGTTGCACCTCCACATTCGGAGGAGAAGAAAAAGAAGAAAAGGAAGCGAAAGCAAGTGGTTGACCTTCGGTTTGAAGCGGAAGCGCTGGAGCAATCGGGAGGCCGTCTGAAAAGAAAGAAGCGCAAAAAAAAGTATGTGTTTTGTTACCCGTTTTCAAAATGTTGAATTTGAGCTACCTGGCATGTTAATGAGATTAGCAGCATCATTGTGACCATCTTATGTTCGTTTATCTGAATGTTTGTAAATTGAATTGTCTGCAAATGTGAGAAGGTTGCGGTTTTGTTAGGCTATTGCATCTTTGCACTGATCAGGTTATGCAAGCTATCTGTCTTTTATGGTTTAGTGACCAGCTTTTGGTGTTCAGGTACTTGGAAGCAAAGAAAAACAAGAGCAAAAAAGGCAAGAAAGAAGATAATGTAGATGACTTTCCTGGACGTGAGAAAATCAGATTTGGAGAGGTGGTTCAAGCTCCTCCAAAGTTGGTTGCTCCCAAGGTAATGTTATAAATTCCTTATGATATACTAAACATATAGGCATATTGGTGTGTTCTTCAGTTGATTTACAAGCTCAGCATGTTTTTTATGAAGGCATTTAAGAATGTACAAGATGCTTCGAAGGAGCGGGTTCGGGTCAATGCTATTGAGGCATATAGGCAACGCAAAAAATGGAACTCAAGACCAGGGATTCAGCTCCCTAATCCTGTGACTGCATCCTTGTAAAAGGTACGACTATGATGCATTGGGAAAACCTAGCATTTATTGCACATTCCTGCGGAGAGGAACTTGTCTGTTCTCACATAACTTGCAGTGAGAGCCTGCTTAGGCCCACCAAGGTTGTGTCGCTCTCATCTTGGCAAGGGGACTGCAGATGATTGCATAACTGGTTGTAAGTTCACACCCTCAACTAATGCTAGATTTTCTCAATGTGCATTTATCATGTTGCCTCTTAATCTTCTTTTATTCTATACAAAGTCCTTCTATGCTGCTTCAATTTTGTAATGTAATCCATTTGAGGAATGTGCAAAACCATTATCTCATATTGCTATCTAGATTTGTATGAGGAAAAGAGTGATTTATTTTTTTTGTTTTCTTTACCTCTTTGTTGAGAACCACAGTAGATCCATGTTCATGTGTCCATTTGTGGTGGAACTTCTACACCCAAATGTTCAGTGTGGTTATGTACATCAACTAGTATTTGACTTTGGCGACTTCATCTGTTTACAGATCGGTTGCTTAGTTATGAATACATTGTTATTTGTGAGTGCAGTATTGAGTTGAAACATGTAACATGAAACCTGTAACATGTCGTTGGGACATAATTAGGGAGGAAATCAAATTACAGCAAAGAGACCTTTGAAGCATAAAAGATGTTACATGGTTCTCAAGTCTGCTCTTCATTATTACAGCAAACTTTAGAGACCTTTGAAGCATAAAAGATGTTACATGGTTCTCAAGTTTACTCTTCCTTGATAGGAAGCTACACAGTGTCTCTGAAACACCCAAACCCCTAAACCCCCATTATGGATATGGATAGGAAGCTACAGACTGTCTCTGAAACACCCGAACCTCTAAACCCCCATCCATGTGAAGATTAATCATCGTCCTGTAAGTCACAATTCTGTTCTCGTCACTCATCTTGAACACAAAACAGCCTAACAAAATTGCTGACAGGATCTTCATTTGTCTGTAAGCAAACTCCTTTCCTAGACATATTCGCGGTCCGGCCTGTTTATTATGCAAACAAGTAGCTTTTTAAAACACTTTGTTCTAATCTTCCGATGATTAAGGTTACTTTAGACATCAAACTTAACAAGAAAAATTAGATCTACTGAGACGAAAGATGGGTTTTGAGCACAAATGGACAAGCGAGTCTCACCTGAAAGGCTGTAAACTTGAAGGGGCTCTCCGGCTGGAAGACTCCATTCTCGTCAAGTCACCTCTCTGGTTTGAACTGCTCAGCATCATCTCCCCATAATGTCTTCATCCTTCCCATTGCATAAGGTTGGTATGCTACCAAAGTTCCTTTCCTCACACTGAATCCATCTGGCAGTGCATCATCAGAAAAACACATCTTTCCATCCTAAAATCAAAGCAGAATTGAAGCCTTAATTGTAATATGCCAGAATCTAATCTGGTGGAAATCAACTGCTGAAATGGTAATTCAGAAGTACATTTCATATCTGCATAAAAGAATTTTAATCACACTGATACCAATTGTATATGAAAGACATCCGTGGGCTAGAATCAGACAGCGCAGAGCACTCGAAACAAAATACAATATGATTGAGAAAATCACATCGAACGCATATAAATGGACACCTTGATTGAGTTGAAGACATACCACTGGAACTGCAGGATAGATTCTAAGGGTTTCAGTGATGGCAGCATGAAGATACTGCATCTTTTCCAGAACATCTTCGCTCAAACTGGACGCAAACTCAGAAAAGTTAGTGATCTTTTTCATGCCAGTTACTTGCACCACCTCTTGTGAAATCTTTTCTTGCACTGAAGGGTGTTTGCAGAGCAAGTAAATGAACCAGACAAGTGTGGTTGCTGTTGTGTCTTTACCAGCTATAACGAAATTGAGGATTATATCTCTCAAGTATGTTGGATCAGTCTGGTTTACTTGCAGAAACCGTGATAAAATGTCTTCTCTCTCCATCTGCACAAAGAAAAGTATATAACATGTTGAACCAGAATCAGAATCAGAAACTTGTAACTTGTATTGTCACTCACAGTCTTAGCAGAGTTCCCCTTTCTCTTCATTTGCTAAATTTTTTTGTGGATCAACTTATATACGAAATCATCAACGGTTTTCGTGTTCTTCCTTAAGAGGGCTTCTGATCCTACATTCAGAAACTTCTTGATCCTCCAGAAGACATCAACAAAACGGAAGAGGGTCAATGCACTTGAATTATCAAAAGCATCACCCTGATTCACACATGTTGTCGAATGCAGTACCAAATGCTACTTGGAATATCGAATCCAAGGCTAATTTCATAAACACATCCTACATAATACCATAGCTACTAGATTAACACCATATAAGAATGAAAATATCCTTTTATTTTAGAACAGTGACAACAAGCTTTTCAAACTCACTTGAATTTCAATTGTCTGGTTGGAAGTTGCACTCTCAGACAATTTGTAAGCAAGTTTTGCTGCACCTTTCTGGAAAATTACGCTGCTAAAGTCCCTCAACATTTTTGTCGAAAACTCATGACAATATATCTTCCTCTGTTGGCGCCACTTCTCTCCATCAACTGCAAAAATTCCATCCCCTAGAAGATCCCTCAGAATGTTGTAATTATACCATCCCTGAACAAAAGCTCCAAGGAAGTTAGAGTCTGCCCCTTCATTGTTCCATTCTATGTAGTTATCAAATTAGAAAACACTTCCATTCTTGACCTAGCATGAATGATTATGATGAACAATCTTTTTTTTTTGGCGAATAGTAGAGCACTACCAGAAGAAAGGTTATAGCCGACGAAAAAAAAAAAACCAGGCCGACGAAGCATTTTTTCGTCGGCTATAGTGGGCTTTAGCCGACGAAAATTTCTTTCGTCGGCTAAGGTAAATTTTCGTCGGCTATGATGTCCACTTTAGCCGACGAAATTTTATTTCGCCGGCTATTTTAAATTTTCGTCGGCTATGACAAACTTTAGCCGACGAAAAAAAATTTCGTCGGCTAAAGAATTTATGTCGTCGGCTAAAGTTCACAAACCATGGCCGACGAAATATTTAAAGGTTTAGCCGACGAAATTCATAGTCGTCGGCTAAAGTGCTTTATATTTGCAGATCTGGGCAGCAGCAGCTCATTTCGAAAAAAACGGAAAAAAAAACGGGAGAAGAAAAAAGGGGAGAAAAAGTTTGGGTGTTGTCGAAATCTGTCCATAATCAGTTTGTGGAGCCATATATAGGTACGTATATGTATATATATGTTGATTAATTGAGTTTTATTTGAGTTGATCGATTTTAATTAGTGTGATTAATTGAGTTTATTGATTTTGATTGTGATTGAGTTGATTAATTTTGAGTACGTTGGATGTATATATATATGTGTTGATCGATTTGGTTGATGATTTGAATTGATAATATATATGAATTAATTTGTTGTTAATAAATAGTAAATATATATATATATATATATGTTAATATTAATTTATAATATTATTGTGTTGATATGGTATGAAGTTGTTGATGATATATATGAGTTCATAATGATAATTTCGTAATTAATTAGTTGTAGTACGTACGTAGAATATATATATACTAAATGAATTGAGATTTTATATATGGCATGAAATTTTATTAATAATTAGCTAGCATCGTTATAAATATATATATATTTTGTTATATTTTCAGGATATGGATAAGAGTTGGATTTCGCTTCCAAAATGGGACAAAAGATACGGTGCAGGAGTTATGAGTTTTCTAGAATATGCGATGGATAATGCTAACGGGAATACAATTTTCTATTGCCCGTGCACAAAATGTCAGTGTCGCAGCGATATGTATCGATTTCCCATTGACAAAGTATGGCAGCACCTGAGGAGTAACGGGTTTTGGGAGAAGTACACATGTTGGTTATATCACGGTGAAACATCATCAGGGGGTCCGCATGATCATGGCCAATTTTCCGAGACGGGCAGTGCTAGTACATCCAACGATCCAACAACGACATTCATCAACGACATGTTTCCTTATGAGAGCGGTGTATGCGCTCAAGGACAGTATATGCCTGACCCGGTGCAGCCCTTCCCTAGAGCTGTGAACACTGCTGGTATTGAAAAGTACAACAAACTGCTTGCTTTCCAACAGACCCCTGTGTACCCCGGTTGTCAGAAGACCTTTCTTGAAAGTGTGATGGACGTAATGAGGATTAAAGTTGAGACAAAATCGACCGTGAAGGCTGTTGATGAGTATCTACAGTACACTGCTTCGATGCTGCCCAACGGTCATCGTCTTCCTACCACTCATCGGAAGGTCCGATGTATCCTGAAAGATCTTGGGCTTTCCTACATCAAGATCCATGCATGCAGATATGACTGCGTTCTCTTTTGGGGTAAAGATCCAGAAGGGAATGACCTTGGTGGCCTTGACGCATGTCCAGTATGTCACACTGACAGATATAAGCTGACTCCTGCAGGCAACAGGAAACCTGTAAAGGTACTTCGGTATTTCCCTTTGACGGATAGGTTGGAGCGGTTGTACATGTCTTCACACACGGCCGAAGCGATGAGATGACACGCTGATAGGGAATTGCATGACGAAGATACCCTTATACACCCTGCTGACGGGGAGGCTTGGAAGCATATAGACAGGGAGTTTCCTCAATTTGCGTCAGAGGTCCGAAATGTGAGGCTCGGGCTCTCATCCGACGGGTTCAACCCTTTTGGGAACATGAGTCTGCAATACAGTATATGGCCGGTGATTTTGGTACCGTACAACCTTCCCCCATGGATGTGCATGAAGAAGGAGTACAATATGTTGAGTTTGTTGATTCCGGGGCCCGGTTGTCCGGGGAAGTGTCTCGATGTGTACTTGAGACCTTTGATTGAAGAGCTTAAATTTTTGTGGGACGTTGGTCATCCCACTTATGACAAGTACACGCACGAGATGTTCCAGATGCATGTCATGGTTGTTGGCACCATCAGTGATTTTCCTGCCCGTGGGATGTTGTCGGGCAACGTTGTTAGGGGATACAAGGCTTGTCCAGAGTGCCTTAGCGATGAGGGGAGCAGCAGTCATTGCAACAAGATATGCAGATTGGGTCACCGTGCTTTCCTTCCATATGATCACGAATGGCGGTTCGATGAAAAGGCATTTGATGGGACCGTAGAACACGGCGTGCCTCCCAGAAGATGGACGGGGGAAGACATTTTAGCGGTGCTTAATGAGTACGATTTTGGGCAGCTCAGCAATCATCCCAACATTGTGGCGGCTATACCTGAAAGACCCGACAGGTACAAATTCTGGACACATAAGAGCATATTCTGGGAACTCCCATACTGGAGTAAGTTGTTGATCAGGCACTACCTGGATGTGATGCACATAGAAAAGAATGTGTGCGACAGTGTGGTGGGCACAGTGCTGAATTTGGAGGGGAAGACGAAAGACGGTCCTAAGGCACGCATTGATCTAAAAAAATGCGGAATAAGAAGACATTTGTGGTTGAAAGAAGGGAAGAAAAAAATGCCTCAAGCTCCTTACACCGTGAAGCCTGACCAGAAGAACCTAATTTTCAGGTGGATGAGTTGTGTGAAGTATCCTTCAGGCTATGCAGGAAATATTGCCCGGTGTGTGAACTTCCGGGACAATAAGATGTACGGGTTGAAGAGTCATGACTGTCATATCATGCTGCAACGTCTCTTCCCTGTTTTCATTCGACCGTTCCTTCCCCGTCAGGTGGTGGAGCCGTTAGTAGCGTTGGGAAGGTTTTTCCAGAAGTTATGCACACGGAAAGGTACGTTTTTTACTTTCATGAATTCCTCAATACATATACATGTTCAATAATCATAACATTTTGCAACTTGATTTACAAGCAACTTGGAGACTACAAAGATTATGTGGCTAATAAATCCGCTCCTGAAGGATGTATAGCTGAAGCATATATTGCGCACGAGTGCGTCACCTACATGAAGTTGTATTTAGGAGCGTTGAAGGAAACTCCGCAAACCATGCCGGTAGATGTACCGAAGTTCAATCTTTCCATAGTCTCTAGTGATGTTGAAGTGTATGGAATTTTGCCAAACTCTTACAAGTTGCAACCACATGAGCTAGTCATTGCCCACTGGTGGGTATTGATTAACTGTCCAGAAGTTGAATACTGGAAAGACATCCATCTCAATCATCCCAACATTGCTGGTGATCTCGAGTACCACAACAGGGAGTTCGCAGATTATTTTGGCGGTTGGGTACGTAATTTAATTTTTCTCTACGGGTTTATGTTTATTGCATAATTATCCATATTTACAGTTGAGATGGTTGGTTGCAGATGAACCATATTCAATCTGATGGTCACCCAAATTGGTCGCACGAACTAAGACTTCTAGCCATGAAGCCGATAGTCTCAAGAGTTTATCCGATGTGCAAGGTGAATGGCGTGCAATTTATATGCGAACAAAGAGACAGCAGAAAGAGAACACAGAATTCTGGGGTCATGGCACATGGTGGGCGGAATGGAGTTGACTATTACGGTGTTCTTGATTCAGTGGTGGAACTCGTTTACGGTGAAGGCATGACAGTGCACCTCTTCAAGTGTAAATGGTTTGATACTAGGCCGCAGAGCATGAAGACCGATCAGTACGGAATATTATCGGTGAACACTGCTACAAGTTCTTACGAGGATGACCCCTTCGTTTTTGCCACATCAGTAAAACAAGTGTTTTATCTTGATGACCTTGTTAAGGGTGACGCGTGGAAAGTAGTCAACCTTGTGCACACTCGAAACATTTATCGGGCGGCTACACTTGGAGAGGCCGAAGATGAGGAAGAAGATGTTGCGTATCAAGAGCCCAACGCAATAGGTATTCCTAACTCCTCTACCATTCGCCTTAATAATTTTAAAGCGGGTCGTTCGGTGCGAATTCGTGATGAAGAGCCAAGGCTTGTTGATGTTGATCCAAATCAAGAGTCAGACGAAGACTCTGGCGATGAGGAAATACATATATTACCAGAAATTAATTCTGACACCGAAGAAGACTCATCGGATGATTCCGATTACGAGCCTTAGTTTTAATGTATGATTCCGATTAATTTGTATAATTTTTCAAAGACTTTTTCCTTTATAGTTTACACATGTTGAATTCATATTTCAGTTATGAATATATGAGATTTTGGTGATACATGATGAACAGGGTTTTTTAAATGTATGGTTTATGAATATCGTCTGTTTTTTTTTCCCTGTTTTTTACTTTAGCCGACGAAATATACTATAATTCGTCGGCTAAGATGTTTTTTGCCGACGAAAAAAGCCTTAATTCGTCGGCCATAGATGTTTTTTATTTATTTTTATTACACACTTTAGCCGACGAAATAAACTGTGATTCGTCGGCTAAACTACCTTAGCCGACGAAAAAAGACTTAATTTCGTCGGCTAAACTTGTTTTTTTATTTTTTTTTAATTACTCACTTTAGCCGACGAAATACAATGTAATTCGTCGGCTAATATGGTTTTTGCCGACGAATAACCTAATAATTCGTCGGCTATAGTTATTTTTTTTATTTTTTAATTACATACTATAGCCGACGAATATGTTAGGGTATTCGTCGGCTAAACCCTAAAATATTTCTATTACCTACTATAGCCCTATGTTCGGTGGTTATTTTGCGTAAAATTTTTATACGACTTGTTGCGTGTCATCGGTTTGAAACTATTTTCAGTTGGAGGTCCGGCCAAAATACGTAATTTAGACGGTCGAACGACCTTTTCCGTGCGTTTAGGGGTTTGACTTACGAGATTGACCGTCCGGATCGAGCCCTTATTCTTTTCGGATCAAGTTGAATTTTTTCCCATACATGTATTTTATCATGATGGTCAGATCTGACGGCTGGATTTGTGTTTCTCAAGTTTGATCATCACGATCACAACATGTGTACTAATGTTGTATAACTTGTTTACCAAGTGTTATGTAAATGTTCCGTTTCAAAAACAAACTATACGTAGATCCTTCAAACGTAAAAAAGTCGTGAAATAAGACATGACTAGAATGGTGAAATAAGTCTACGGTTGAAAAATCACGGTATTCTGGTCATGTCTCGGTGCCGATAGTTGCGGTCAATTCAATTTTCCATTCTTTCTCCCTATGGGTAGCCCCGGTTTCGGTGGTTATTTTGCGTAAAATTTTTATACGACTTGTTGCGTGTCATCGGTTTGAAACTATTTTGAGTTGGAGGTCCGGCCAAAATACGTAATTTAGACGGTCGAACGACCTTTTCCGTGCGTTTAGGGGTTTGACTTACGAGATTGACCGTCCGGATCGAGCCCTTATTCTTTTCGGATCAAGTTGAATTTTTTCCCATACATGTATTTTATCATGATGGTCAGATCTGACGGCTGGATTTGTGTTTCTCAAGTTTGATCATCACGATCACAACATGTGTACTAATGTTGTATAACTTGTTTACCAAGTGTTATGTAAATGTTCCGTTTCAAAAACAAACTATACGTAGATCCTTCAAATGTAAAAAAGTCGTGAAATAAGACATGACTAGAATGGTGAAATAAGTCTACGGTTGAAAAATCACGGTATTCCGGTCATGTCTCGGTGCCGATAGTTGCGGTCAATTCAATTTTCCATTCTTTCTCCCTATGGGTAGCCCCGGTTTCGGTGGTTATTTTGCGTAAAATTTTTATACGACTTTTTGCGTGTCATCGGTTTGAAACTATTTTCAGTTGGAGGTCCGGCCAAAATACGTAATTTAGACGGTCAAACGACCTTTTCCGTGCGTTTAGGGGTTTGACTTACGAGATTGACCGTCCGGATCGAGCCCTTATTCTTTTCGGATCAAGTTGAATTTTTTCCCATACATGTATTTTATCATGATGGTAAGATCTGACGGTTGGATTTGTGTTTCTCAAGTTTGGTCATCACCAGAACAACATGCCAAATGTATAAAGGTTTAGCCGACGAATTTCAAAGGTTTAGCCGACGAATTTCAAAGGTTAGCCGACGAATTTCAAAGGTTTAGCCGACGAATTTCAAATGTTTAGCCGACGAATTTCAAATTTTTAGCCGACGAATTTCAAAGGTTAGCCGACGAATTTCAAAGGTTTAGCCGACGAATTTAGATGGTTTAGCCGACGAATTTCAAATGTTTAGCCGACGAATTTCAAAGGTTTAGCCGACGAATTTCAAAGGTTTAGCCGACGAATTTCAAAGGTTTAGCCGACGAATATATGTATAGCCGACGAAATTTTGTTCTTTAGCCGACGAACAAATTATTTCGTCGGCTAAAGTCCTCGGGTTTTAATTGCGAACCCTAGCCTCCTCCCTCATTTCTGCAGTTTTTCAACCCTAGCCTCCTCCCTCCCGGTCTCCTCCTCCTCCCTCCTCCCTCCCGGTCTCCCGGTCTCCTCCCTCCTCCCTCCCGGTCTCCAAAACGCTAGTGGTGCTGTTTGTCTGCTCAAGGTACGCTCCCATAAACCCCAAATTCATCGATTTCTTTTCTGCAAAATATATGGATTGATGATTGCTTCTGCGTTTTGCCATTTTGGTTGTATAAAACTGAGAATGACCGTAACTTGTATGTGTTGGGTTTCGATTTGTAGTACCAATTATCTTGTTTTGATCTAAAGAAACAATTCAAAAACTAGACCAATTTTTACTATCACAATATTGTTAAAGAATGGTTATTTTTTTTAACGTGATGCGGTTGCTAGGTTGAGATGAAGATTGAAGAAGACAGTTTAATGAGTAATATTATAGAGGGATATATGAGGAACTTTGAAACAAAAGTTAAACAAAAATAATTTTAAGGTGTGTATACAGTAGTTGGATATGTGCTAATAAAATTTATTTTAATGTAATCATCTTGTTAAATTTGTAAATTATATTGGACAAGTGAGTTAAAAAAAATCGGATAAATATTTAACAAATAATAATTTAAAAGGTTGTTAAATTATAAAAATGTTGGTTAAAAAAACAAAGTGACCCAGCGGTTCAAACTTCTCCATAATTGGTATGTGGCTTACTGTCCTTCATGCCATTAACAAACACCAAATCCAAATCCAAATCCAAATAGTAATGTGCACCACTGATTTCTGTAATTTTAACATTTTTGTAATTTTTAACATTACAAAATTTTAAAATTATTGTAACATTTCTGTATTTTAACATTTCTGTAATTTTTAATATTATGAATAAATTGTTTTAATATTATTGAATTGTTGTTTTGTAATTTTTAATATTATTAAAAATTTTAACACTAGATTAACTAGAGAATCGGGATGAAAACGCGAAGTTGAAGAAAGGAATAAAACTTGTAATTTAATTTTTGTTAATTTAATTTGTGTTAATTAAATTTGTGTTAATTTAATTTGTGTTAATTTAATTATGTTAGTTTATGTGTTTATTTTTGAATTTATGTGTTTATTTTTGAATATATGTGTTAATTTATTTTTGATTTCGAATTTAGTTTTACGATATGTTAGTTAATATATAATATTGTTATGTAAGTAAAATATATATATATATATATATATCTATATATATATTGGTATGTGCGTGTAAATTTTTATTGAATAAGTATAATTTTAAAAATGTATAATTTTTTATAAAACAAAGACAAAATAATCTAAAGCCTTTAATTAATATTATAAATAGGATGAGCGGCTTTTTTCGATCGAAGAAGAGTTCGAAGGGCCAAAGGTCCGAATCGTCTGAGGGAACCTCTAGCAACCCTCAAACGACGTTTCAGGGCCACATGACAGCCAGACGTGCGAGCCTTCTGGAGACGGCGCCGGAGGTGCCCGTTTCATCGAGGCAGACGGCCGTCCCTCGTTCCCCGAGGCCCTTGACGGAGGTGTCTGCACCTCGTATGCCCGAGATACACCGGGCGCCCACTCCGGGTCCTACTTCTTCGGATAGTGGGTCATCTGGGGTACAGATGCCGCCGCCTCATCTGTTCCTTCCGCGGATGATACCGGCGATACCTGTAGTCGATGACTCAGGGACGCCGATTTATCCACTGCCCCCGCCAGTGGCTCCATCAGCGGCGTACCGGTTCCTGCCTTTTGATACGCCTCTTATTTCTGCGAGGGTATCATCATCGGCGACAGAGCCGGAATCCGTCGCGAGCTCCTCAGGTAATCAGTCAGGCAACTTGATTACTTTTAAAGGGTCATATATATATATTTTAATAATCAATTTGGCCGAATCATGTCATAGGCACAAAGAAGAAGAGAGGCCCCGTCACAGGGAAAGCTCTCGAGAAGATGGTGAGTACCATGGGGAGGATCCCCATCGATACTGACGGGGATGGCCACGCAGTATCGGGCGGGAAGTCGAGGATGTACTCCGGCCGCGTGGGTGCTCTCATCCGGGATAGAGTCCCTATGCTGTGGTCCGACTGGGGCGAGGTCCCGCAGGAGGTTAAGGACATGGTCCACAACGCGATGTCGGTGAGTTTCCAAAATAATATTATGTATTAAATTGTTGATTTTTCGAAAAGCTAAACTAATAATAATCGGTTAAATGCAGGTGTGGTTTGAGGTTCCCGAGCACCTGAGGGACAGCTGGGCCGACGTTGTGCATGGGGGAAGGTACGTTGGGAAGTTAATGAAAAACAATTTTGTATGTATGTGATATTAATAATATTTCTAATATTTTTGTTGTATCTGTAGGTACAAGGAGTGGAAGAACGAGCTGCGGACCCATTGGACTAAGCACGGGAACGCACGTTCTGGTACCCCTACTGAGTTCCAGTACAGGGAGTACAAGTGGCGTTGGCTTCTGACATCAGAATTCAACAACCCTCGTAAACAGGTATTTAAATAAATTAGTTAGTTAATTTAAAAATAAGTACGTGCGTTTTAAAATATTCTACTAATAGTTTACTTTTTTCTTTGAAGGCGGTTTCCCGGGTGAACACTCAGAACCGGCAACGCAACACAAGGAACCATCATGCCGGTTCTAGACCGTTCGGTGTCTTCATGGACGAGGCGGCCAAGGAACATCCAGAAGTCAACCCCTACGTCTATACGTACGAGAAGGCATATCCTGACTCCCAGGAGGATATTGTAAGTCACTTTACGTTTTTAAATTTTTAAATTTATGTAAAAATTTTAATTAATAATTTTTTTCCTATCCATATAGGCGAGGGTGAGGGAGGCTAGTGACGAGGTCCTGAGTACCTTAGTGAGGGAGGGATGGCCGGACACGCAGGATTCCGAGATGTCCGAAGCCATGTCCCGGATCGACAATTCGGATCCGACGATTGGGGCGAGGATCATGGGCACAGCCTTCCCACCGAGAGGAAACAACTTCTACTGCCGAGGTCTAGGAAAGAGAGGCGAGGGGGTCCTGAAGAACACTCCAGGATTTCAACGAAAGGCAACCTCGACCGGGACCAGCACCACGTCCACGATCAACAGGACGACTCAGCTAGAGTCGGAAGTTCAGAGACTACGAGAACAGCAAGCTGCTCAAGCTGCTCAAGCTGCTCAGGCTGCCTCGCAGGCTGCCTCGCAGCAAGCCTATATTGCCTCGTTGGCAGCCTTTAATACCGCGCAGGCAGCCTATGTTGCCGAGATATATGCCATCCAGCAGGCCCAGCAGCAGCAGATGTTGCAGTACATGCAGGACTTTGCAGCTGCCCAGAGTCAGGGACTTCCGCCTCCGCCCATGCCTCCGCCCATGACGCTACCCCAGCCGCCGCAACCTCCGCAGCAGCCCCCAGAAGATGACTTCAATTTAGACGATATAGACTTTACGTAGTTGATAATATACTTTTATGTAAATTGATACTTTTATGTAGTTCATATATTCTTTTATGTGTTTGTTGTTGGTTATATGAAATTGTTAAATATGTCTTTTGCAGCTTGCATGGAATGGTAATTCAGAAATTTCGGGGTTTTTTTTTTTTACTGGAATGCACTTATAGCCGACGAAAAAAGCCTTAATTCGTCGGCTAAAGTTTTTTTTAAAAAAAAAAAAAAATTTAGCCGACGAAATAAGCTTTAATTCGTCGGCTAAATGTCTATAAGGCCGACGAAAAATACAATATTTCGTCGGCCATAGATGTTTTATATTTTTTTATTACAAACTTTAGCCGACGAATATTTTAAATTATTCGTCGGCTAAAGTTTCGAAGATAACCGACGACATTATTCGTCGGCTATAGTTCATACTTTAGCAGACGAAATAATGTCGTCGGCTATAGTATGACTATAGCCGACGAAATAATGTCGTCGGCTAAAGGTTGGACTATAGCAGACGATATTATTTCGTCGGCTATAGTCATACTATAGCCGACGAAATTTTTTGTCTCGTCGGCTAAAGTCATTACAGACGACCCTTTCCCAACGACACTATAGCCGACGAACCTTCGTCGGCTAAGGTTGTAGCCGACGAATTTTTTTAACAGGGCGACGAAAATTTTTCGTCGGCTAAACTGCCTGTTCTGGTAGTGAGCACTTAACATTGAAAACAAGTAAAGGTTACAAAACCCAGAAACCTGGGTTTGAACCCGGGTGCGCTGTATAATTTTTACCATAACTAATGCCATGCGCTAATTTGGGTGTGTATGAGTTTCGTTGTTTATATCTAAATCATTCTTGCAGCTTTGCTAGGTTTATGTGGAAAATTCTAAATGACCTTTATATGGAACTAGCTTATATGAGATCATCAGGATGAAAACAAATTAATAGCACATGCAGTTAGATCGATCTTGTTGCCTAACAGGGCCACAGTTTGTAATGTCCCTCGTGCATCATCTATTCATCTATATGAAAATGATTTTTATTATATGTGGAACCTCTGCAAAAACTTGTGTATACTGTGGGAACTAGCATGTGTGTATATATATATATATTATGTTATTTAATCTTGATTATTCACATATGTATGTGTAAATACACATGTCACATGTACCGAAGATGATTTAGATTCTTTTGAGGAATATACGTTCCTTGCTTTACTAACTATTGTTTAGATTGATGGTTATATGGATCGATCAATTAGTGAATTAGATAATACAAAAAGCATTTGATATGAGTTGTGAATCATCTCTATTACACCAAAAACAATCTTAAAATGGAATAGAATCGACGACTTAAATTAGAAAAAGCTTATAATTATGATACATTCTGGGAAAATAAAACTTCTATTGAAGAGAACAACTGAAAGGTTTTCATAAAAATTCTTGTAGAATCGAATACATCAATATCTTCTGTGCTTTTGAACAACGTACATTTAAATTTGCGTTCCTTTACAATTTCCTATTCAGCTCGAATAGAAAAATCTAGTTCAAGCTGAATACATATGTATTCACTAATTGATCGATAACTTTATAGTTTTACCGTATCACCATAGTCTATTTTTATCTCAACGTACATATATATGTTGGATTAGAGCAAGAAATCAACAAGTAAATTTGTAATGCGGGAGAAAATGATCGAGCTCAAGCTTGAATGAAATTTGACCAGTTCAAGCTCAAGCTTATTCGCCTCCAGTAATTTTTTAAATGAGCTCGAATAAAATGCCAAAAAAATAAAATAAATAAGACTTGCAAGTCGAGCTAACCTTGTCTTGACTGGATTGATCGATCTTCCAGTCTTGGCCTTATATTAATCAAATGAATCTTGGATTCGATCACAGTGGGTTAGACAATTCAGTGTTGCATGTGTTGATACTTACAATGGGGTTAACGGTCGGGTCAATCCACATAGGGATATGCAGTAAATGTAAAACTAAACCCAGTTTTAGAAGGTTAGAGAATCCTTTCACATCATGGTAATTGAAGATCAAGCTTTGAAACCTAGTTCAACTCAGTTTCCATGTCGGAAATGGAATGCTTCTATATATATATATATATATATATATATATATATATATATATATGTGTGTGTGTGAGTTCTATCTCTGTAAGTACTTAATTTTGTTGGTTTTTATATATACATTAGAGTTTGATTTCTTCAATTTCTGAAATCGAGAGCACCAAGAAGAAGACCAGATGGAACTTTTGAGTAGGCAAGATTTCGAGGGCATGGTTTTAAATCCCAACTCGTCGAGTTTGGAGATACTAACTATGGTTACTGCTGTTGCTCACCTGAAACTGATGAAAGAAAAGCAACTAGAAATGCAGAGGATGATGGGTACCTTCAACTCCAAGAAAGAAGAAGCTGAGGCCTACCAATCAGTTTCGACTAAGCAAGAAACTGGAGTGGTAGAGAAGAGTGCTAACAATAAGCCTCTGGTAGTAACCTTGAAGAAAAAGAAGCCTATGGTAATGGAGCCCAAAAATACCCTAGGATGTTATAGTGGGTACCTTCAACTCCAAATGGGTACCTTAAACTGCAAGAAAGAACCAAATTGTGTCGTAGAGAAAGAATCTATTCAGCAGAAGCGAGGAAGATGGCAGCCCCAAAAAGAAAACGGTGTTAGAGAACAGAAAGATATGAGCATAAAAAAGAATGGTTTAAAAAGAAAATTCCAAGATGAGCATGATAGGGAGAACAAGAAATTAGTACCCCATAGTACTGGTGACTTGCCTGACGAGTTCAAGAACCAGAATGAAACTTCCGGAGGGATTAAGGTGGAGTTGATGATTGAGAAAAAATTGGTTAAGTCTAATTGTGTTGATAATGATGCTAATGATTATGACTCGGATTGCGCGTTGAGGAACAAGAAACATAAAAAGAGAAGGCATAAGAGAAAAATAGTACCAAATAGTAATGCTCCTACTACCAGTCGTGACTTGCCTGAAGATTTCAAGAAGAAGATTGAAAGTATGGGAGGGAGTAAGGTGAACTTGGTGATTGAGAAGACATTGTACATGTCTGACTTAGCACTTAACCAAAACCGGTTGTCAATGCCTTTCAAACAACTCCGGTCCAAATTCTTGGAAGATGATGAAGTTAGAAGGCTTGCGAACCACGAAACCTTTACACTCCCATTGATAGACACCAGGCTACAAGAAAGAGAGATATGCTTGAGTGAGTGGAGCATGCCCACAAGCAAATGGTATGCGCTGAAAACTCAATGGCACAAGAGAATTGTTGTAGAGAACGAGCTTAGAGAAGGTGACTTGATCCAAGTTTGGTCATTCCGAGATAAGGGGAACAACCTTCACTTGGCACTTGTTTTGGTTGAGAGAAAAGGTGAGGCTAGTGATGCTGCTGGGTGTAGAAAGAAATCAAAGAATGGTTTTCTTCTTGGTGAAAGCTCTAATGGAAATAGTGGTGGCAACAGTGTTTGATTTGATGAAATGTTTTTGGAGTTTTCAACTGCATTGTAATTAACTTAATGTTACTAATTTTGTCATTAGTTATCATATGTTTATGACTTTATTCTAAGAGTCAAAGAATTTTGCTTTCTGTTAATAACTTAAAGAGTTCAAGTAAAAATAATAATAATAATAACTTAAAGAGCAATATCATTTGCAACAAGAAGCAATGAGAAAGTTGAAAGATAATTACCTCTAAAATCACATAATGGATCTATCTGATTAATGACAACGAGACGAGAGAACATATATAACATACATCTATCCACTGATATAGATCGATGGAAATAGCCTTCACACTCCAAAACATTATTTTTGCTCATGAAATGTCTCAAAATTTCCTTGGAACTGCAAGCATAGTGAGGCTGCCATCCATGTGAAGAGTGAACATGGTTCTATAGGTTACGTTATTCGTTTCATCAGCCAATTTGAAGCGGTAGGACCAGAGAAGAGCCATTGCTACTATCTTCATCTGTCGGTAAGCAAAGTCCTTCCCTAGACAGATCCGAGGCCCTGCCTGCAATAGTACAAGGGAAACTAGCTTTGAGACAGTGCATCACTAGATGTGTTATAGCAACAAAAAATGAAGAAAAATGTGACACGAACATGAAATGCAACAAATTTGAAAGGTGACTCCGGCTTGAATATTCCATTCTCAAGCCATCTTTCAGGTCGGAAATCCTCAGCATCTTTTCCCCAGATGTAAGGCATTCTTCCCATGGCATAAGCCATATAGGTTATTCGATCTCCTTTTTTCACTCTGAAGCCATCAGGAAGAATGTCATCTGTCTCGGCAGATCTCCCATCCTAAAGAGTAAGACATGAACACATGTTTTAAGTTTACAATTTGATGTTAAAACTCATCTAATTAAATTATTTGAAGTTCGACTTTCAAACAGTTACAGGAGTTACTTTTGGAAGTGTTTAATTGGATCTTTGAGTATACACACACATACGTACCAGGGGAACTGCAGGATATATCCTCAAAGTCTCAGTTAGAGTAGCATGCAGATAGTGCATTTTATCGAGAGCTGCATCAGTTATTTAGGCCAAAAATTCATCAATTTTGGCTTCATGATCCAGACCTACAACATCCCTCACTTCTTGTGCAACTTTCTCCTGTATTAGAGGGTTCTTGCTGAGCATGTAGAAGAACCATGAGAGTGTATTTGCACTCGTATCTTTGCCAGCAATCATGAAATTCAGAACTATATCCCTTAGATATTTGTCAGTCATATGCTCCGGATCCTTCTCACTTTCCACAGGGAACCTTGATAGTATATCCTCCTTGTCATTCTGTGAAACATCAACAAATAGTCAAGATTTTCATCAAGTACTACTTATGCAAGCTTTGACAGGAGTGGAAATGATACATATGGCCAAACATTTCCCCAGTTAATGTTTTAGAAATTCACTCATCAATTGCCTAAAAGATGTAGGATCATAATACAATTGGAAGACAATATTTATTATTCACACTGAAACAATGGCAAAGAGAATGTGGAAACACAAGTTTACTTACACTGTCTTTCTCCTCAGCCAGCAATTTCCTCTTGCTCCTGATTAGATGGTCCACAAAATCATGAATGACTTTGACATAATTTCTAAGACTGGCCTCAGAACCAATGTTGAGAAATCTTTTAACTTTCCAGAATGGATCAACATATCGCCGGTAAGTTAGAGCAGTTGACTCATCAAAAGCCTTCATAAATCCTATCCCCGATTTGCTCGACTCCTCCAGGCAATTCAGCTCTATTCCAAACCCAACTTTGAATATGGAATCCAAGGTACATCTCATAAGCAAATCCTAGAAAGAAAAATGAGATTTCTTTACAAGAGATAAGAATTCAAAACTTCAAAATTTCGAGTTTAACGTGCTGTTATAGAGAATGTTTTGATTTGTTGATCACAGCGAATTCGGTTTTTGAAAGTGAATGTGATGAATGCCTGAAACTTCAGTAAGTTCCTCTCCCCATGCTTTAAATACCAACCTAAACTATAAATGACAGAATGACTTGGGAGTTAGGACTGCATATATAGCTTCTTAAGCTTATATCAGCTATCCAAAAGGAATCATAAAATTTTAAAACCAATTGATCATGCAACACAGAACAAGTCTAACCCAGGAAGCCAGACGTAACCAATCACTTAATATATGCATGACATCTATTTATTTTTATCATCACCTAACCACTATGACAATCTGACAAAGACATTAGACAAACACTCACCTGCATATCAAAAGCACAGCTGGAATCTGCAAACTCATGAATCACTTTAACCAGTTTGGCTGCATTTCTTCTAAACACAGAGCAGCTAAAATCTCTAAGAATCCTGGTTGAGAACTCCAGGCTAGCGAGCTTCCTCTGCTGCCTCCACTTCTCTCCATCTACAACAAATATCCCATGACCAAAAGTATCACCCATTATAAGTTGATTATATGCACCTTTAGTATAACTGGAAAATTTGGTTTTCAGGACATGCTCTATATTTCGTGCATCACATGTGTATACAGCACAGTGGCTAGGAGCAAGAAGGCGGTAAGTAGGGGTTTCTCTGGCAATTTGGGTTCGGTGGTCATAGAGTTTGGTGAAGTATAAGAGCTGGTGAAAAACGGTGCCTTTTACAGGCGGGTAATTTGGATCTCTGATGGACTTGCCTGTGAAGATTCTGAATATGAGGGATGACAAGAAAGTTATGAAGAGAAAAAGTAACAGAAGTGTGAAAGCAAAGATGAAATGAAGAATAACCATCTTTCTCTAAGCAAGTTAGACGGAGACAAAGTAATATACAGAGAGTGGGAAAGAAAGGTAGAGTACTTGGAGAGAACTAAAAGAGTAGTTGCTTATCTTTGTGAAAGTTTATTGAAGAAATAGAAAAATGCAACCAAAAAGATGGCATGTGCTGATGTCGATTGAAGACAATAGAAAAATGCAACTATGAGAATTCAGATTTTGCAATAGATTCCTGGGAGGGTATCCAATAAGCAATGAAATTGCAGCAGTTGACCTGGTTCAGGATTCAAGACAGTATATCCTAATTTACAAAGTATATATGGAAACTGCAGCAAGAGAATACAAAGTATATCCCCTAATTTACATATATATTACATTCACTCTAGTATCATAAGAGTTACCGAAGTGACATTGTTTTTCTTCATATATGGAAACTGATCAGGTCTTCCTAGGAAGTGCAACCAAAGGAAGACTTCCATCAATGTGAAGGGTGAACATGGTCCTATAGGTCACATTTTTTGTGTCATCGGCCAATTTGAAGCGGAAGAAGCAAAGAAGAGCCATTGCTACTATCTTCATCTGCCGATAAGCAAAGTCCTTCCCCAGACAGATCCGAGGACCAGCCTGCACACAAATAAGGCTATTAGCAAGAGTTTCATATGGTAGTTAGTATCATTTTTTTTTTGTTGAGAATGTTGGGGTGGTTAGTATCTGTGATAAATAAGAAAAATAAGCCACCACACGAACATGAAATGCAACAAATTTGAAAGGTGATTCCGGCTGGAAAATTCCATTGTTGAGCCATCTTTCAGGTATAAACTCCTCTGCATCCTTTCCCCAAATGTATGGCATTCTGCCCATGGCATAACTCATGTAGTTGATACTATCTCCTTTTTTCACTATAAAGCCATCAGGAAGAAGGTCATCTACCTCTGCATGTCTACCATCCTTGCAGAAAAAAGAAAAAAAAGGGGTAATAAATAAAAAGACAATGAAAATATCAATATTGTCACAATGACTGTCTCTGATATGAAAAGTCATCAAGATAAAGATTTTAAGTTCACTACCTAATCTTCCTCCTAATGCATTTGAAATTGCTGTAAAATTACTGGTGGGTTGACAACTTCTAGGTCACCTTTAAATATGCAGGTCAATACATATTGGAACTCTATGATTGAAGCTCAAAAATTATTAGACTTACGTGATTTGGTATTAGACCTGTGGTGCTGTCCTCTATTTAATCCAGAAATGTATGAAGAAAACTAAACTAAAAGAATAACTAGCAGACAATTTGGATATACATACAATAGGAACTGCTGGGTATAGCCTCAAGGTCTCTGTTAATGCTGCATGAAGATAGTGCATTTTTTCAAGAGCTGCATCAGTTATACTGGCCACAAATTCATCAATGTTGGCTTCATGATCCAGACAAACAACATCCCTCACTTCTCGTACAACTTTTTCCTGTATTAGAGGGTTCTTGCTGAGCATGTAGAAGAACCATGAGAGTGTATTTGCACTGGTATCTTTCCCAGCAATCATGAAATTCAGAATTATGTCGCTTAGATAGTTATCATTCATCTCCTCCGGATTCTTCTCACTCTCCAGTAAAAACCGCGACAGTATGTCCTCCTTGTCATTCTATGAAACATGTAGCAGACATAGGGTTACAAGGTAGAGAGAAGAGAAACAACATGCAAGACAATCCCCAATACATATAGCCACAAATATCTGATAGACCTCATAGCTCCATTCAAAATAATATTCATATCATGAGATGATGATTTATTAATGAATGTAAGAGGAAATGCTCTATCTCTCCAATACACATACACGAATGACAGCAAAGTATTGCAAGAATGATCAGATTCACTTACACTATCTTTCTGGCTAGCTAGCAATGCCCTCTTTTTACTGATAAGTTAGTGCACAAAGTCATGAATGACTTTAACATAATTTCCAAGGGTGGCTTCAGAACCAATGTTGAGAATTTTTTTCAATTTCCAGAATGGATCAACATAGCGCCGATATGACAGAGCAGTTGACTCATCAAACGCCTTCATGAATGCTAGCCCTTCTTTGCTTGACCCCTCTAAGCAATTCAGTTCTATTCCAAATCCAACTTTGAATATGGAATCCAATGTGCATCTCATAAGCAAATCCTTCATTCATAATCATATGCAAGAAAGTAAGTACGCTGTATCAAAATAAGCTATTTAAGTACACATGGTGTTTCGATCCATGTTCTGCTTTCATAAACAGCATAAAAGATGTAATTGCTAAGCAATTTCTAGTTTCACATAGCTAAGATATTACAAGTATTACATAAAAAGGTTTCAGATACTAAAAAGAGGATTTGATCAGGAAAATTTAGCTTGTTAAAGGCAAAGCATGATGCATTTTTAAGGTGTGAAAGACAATTAGGCACCCTAATTTCAGAAGTTCTATTTGTTCTCTCTCTCTTAGCTTTGTTTTCTTCTCATAGTAGTTTTAATTAAATCCATGGAGGAATTTCATCATTAAAAACCTATAAACAAGTAAATTCATTTTCTGGTATAAGATTTACTAACCTGCATATCAAAAACCTCACTAGGTTCTGAAAACTCAGAAACCTTCCTGACAATTTTGGCAGCACTTGTCCTAAAAACAGAACAGCTAAAATCCCTCAAAACCCTGGTCGAAAACTCGAAACTCGCAAGCTTCCTCTGCTGCCTCCACTTATCTCCATCCACAGTAAAAATCCCATGCCCAAAAACATCCCTCACAATAGCCTGGTTATACTCCCCTTTGGTGTAGTGAGCAAATCTGGTTTTGAGCATGTGCTCGATGTTTCTTGGGTCACAAGTATATATGGCACTGTGATCCGCCGCAAGTAGCCGGTAAGTAGGGGTTTCTCTGGCGATTTTGGCTTCGTGGTCGTAGAGTTTGTTGAAGTATAAGAGCTGGTGGAAGACGGTGCCCTTTACAGGTGGGTAGTTTGGATCTTTGATGGACTTGCCTGTGTAGAGACTAAGTATGAGAAAAGAGACGAAGGCTAGGAAGAGGAAGAGTAACGCAAGTGTGATGATGAGGAGGAGATAGAGAAACTCCATTTTTGCTTGAGATGATGATTGGAGGGAATGGGATGGGAGGTTTATATATAGAGAGAGTGAGAGAGACAGGGTCTAGGACTCTTGGGTTGATTGCATCCATCAATGTGAAATGAAGTGTAGAGAAATGCAACAGGACAGAAGTTCTTACGTTGGAATTCCTATTTTCGTATTCATTCGTTTGATTTCATCTGATAACAACTATCCTTGGAAAACAGTGATGTTAGCTGTTTGCATAAAGTTTTGATAAGTTCGAGAGGAAACTCAAATGCTACAACTGCTCTTCGTGAGTCGAACTCACACATATTACTTGATTAAGGTAAGACTATCGTCTCACACATGTTACTTAACTAAGATGAGATTATGTCGACTGGCCAAATAGTGTTAGGTACATAATATGGTGTTTCAAAACTTCGAAAATGTATGGTCCTGAAAGTAAATCAAGCCATACTAAACTATTGTGTCTTTTTGTGAAAGTATTTTACCGAAAAACAGTTGAGTGGTACCAAATTAGTTGTATTGTGTCCTGCCGAACTTGGTAAACTTGATGGAGATGTTTTAGAGCCTAGTTTGATGCTTGATCTACTATTGAAAAAAAAAAAAAAAAATCCTTCATAAACTGGCATATTTGACATTGTTTGATTGTGCAAAGAAGACAATGAGTACCGTATAAAAGGACGGTCCAAAAAAATCCATGATCTTTTGTGTTCTTTATATCCCATTTGTTATCAGCAGGCACATCCTGATATAAATATTTCAATTGAAGTTAATAAGATTGAATCAGCGTTCGATCTTGTGCTCTTCTGATCAATGTTCATCGATGATTATCTCATACACTTATTCTATTAGAGACACTAATCGGGTTTAGTTACAATTCGATAAAGATCGACACTCGAGTAATACTTTAGCAGATTTACATATAAACACAGGGGGTTTGCATTAAACAACTACATCAATCTGTGTAGTCAACTATATACCCTCAAAAGAACGAGATTGAGGAGCCATTTTACTAGTCTCTTAGGATATTAAAGACAGTAGGTAATCGAGATTCAACTGTACAGATGTGATCGATTTACTTGTATGAGATTATATTGTCCTTCGAACTGCAAGCATGGGGAGACTGCCATCAATGTGAAGGGTGAACATAGTCCTGTAGTTTACCTCTTTTGCTTCATCAGCCAATTTGAAGCGGAAGAAGTAAACAAGAGCCATTGCTACTATCTTCATCTGTCGGTAAGCAAAGTCCTTCCCTAGACATATCCGAGGACCAGCCTACAAATAGCGCACAAGTAAAACTATTAGTGAGTGTTTGAGTGGTTAATATATGTGACAAAGAATAACAGAATGTATGATACACACATGAAAAGCGACAAATTTGAAATGCGATTCAGGCTGGAAAGTTCCATCCTTGAGCCATCTTTCAGGTTGGAACTCCTCCGCGTTTTCCCCCCAAATATACGGCATCCTGCCCATGGCATAAGCCATGTAGTTTACTCCATCTCCTTTTTTCACTCTTAAGCCATCAGGAAGAATGTCATCTATGTCTGCACACCTCCCATCCTTAGCAGAAATCAAGATGAAGACACATCTCAGCATCCATTTCTAACAATTACAATTACAATTAGTAAATGACAAGATTTAACTTGGAAATTTGACTAGACATACCACAGGAACTGCGGGGTATAGCCTCAAGGTCTCTGTAAGTGTTGCATGAAGATAATGCATTTGTTCAAGAGTTGCATCTGTTATACTGGTCACAAATTCATCGACATTAGCTCCATGATTCTGACCAACAACATCCCTAACTTCTTGTGAAACTTTTTCCTGTATTAGAGGATTCTTGCTGAGCAAGTAGAAGAACCATGAGAGTGTGTTAGCACTTGTATCTTTCCCAGCAATCATAAAATTCAGAATTATGTCACTTTGATATTTATCGTTCATCTCCTCTGGATTCTTCTCACTCTCCAATAGAAACCGTGAGAGAATGTCCTCCTTGTCATCCTACGAAACACGACATAAATTTTATAGTTCATCAGTAAATCAAACATTTACTATCTTGATTAGTAAATTAGGCAAAGCTCTATGAAGATTCAAAAATGTAGAATTCCACTAACACCATGTTTCTGGCCAGCTAGCAAATCCCTCTTGCTCTTGATAAGTTGGTGCACGAAATCACGTATGACTTTGACTTGCTTTCTAAGGGTAGCTTCAGAACCAATGTTGAGAAATCTTTTCAATTTCCAGAGGGGATCAACAAAGCGCCAATAAGTTAGAGCAGTTGACTCATCAAAGGCCTTCATGAATTCTATCCCTTCTTTGCTTGACCCTTCCAAGCAATTTAGTTCCACTCCAAATCCAACTTTGAATATGGAATCCAAGGTACACCTCATAAGCAAGTCCTACAAAAAGAAGCATATGCAATAAAACTTGAGTATTTGATCACAGTAAGCTGTTTATTGATGTTTGCACAGAGTATATGCTGATCAATCAATTAGCTATATATAGTATTCCTATTCCTAAACCAATATGATCAAGCAAACACTGAACAACTCTAACACAGTCATGTCTAACTTTGGTTTATTTGATTATCAAACTAAATACTAATACACAAAAATGGATCTTTTGGCTTTAGATTTCTCACCTGCATATCAAAAACCCCATTTGAGTCCGAGAACTCAGAAACAACTTTCACCAATCTTGCAGCACTTCTTCTAAACACAGAACAGCTGAAATCTCTAAGAACCCTGGTTGAGAACTCATAGCTCGCAAGCTTCCTCTGGTGTCTCCACTTTTCTCCATCAACAATAAAAATCCCTTGTCCAAAAATATCACACATGATTTCCTGATTGTAAAAACCTTTTGAATAATACGCAAAGTTGGTTTTCAGAACATGCTCGATGTTTCTCGAGTCGGTGGTGTATAACAAACTGAACTCCGGAGCCAGAATCCGGTGAGTTGGGGTTCCTCTGGCCACTCTGGTTTGGTAGTCATACATTTTGTTGTAGTAGAAGAGCAGGCTAAAGACTGTGCCTTTCACTGGTGCATAGTTTGGGTTTCCAATGGATTTGCCTGTGAAGATTTTGACTATGAGAAAAGAGAAGAAGGTTAGGAAAAGAGCGAGGACTGAAACTATGAAGGTGCAGATGAAGTAGAGGAACCCCATATCTGTTTAAGATGATTGGATTGGAGGCAGAGGAAGTAATAGACACACCAGAATAATTGTGAAGAGACACTGCTTAATTTTATTAATACATTTCTAAACGTCAGATATTTTTTTTAATATAAATTATATAAGAGTTTGTGTGTACGTAAAATTACCAAAAAAGACATTCATATTAAAAGTAAAAAAAACTTGTTGAAATAAATATCTGCTTAAAAGTTTTATTCTTCTATACGAGAACAACGTATGTAAGATATCAAGCCCTATAATTTAAACCTTTATAAATTAATAACGTTGAGACCGGTAAAAAATATTATTTAATCGAGATTGTTAATTTATCGACATCAATTTTGCTAATTCTTTATTTCGGGGCTGGCAAAAAATATTATTTAATCGAAGTTATTAATTTATCAAATATTATATTATCAAGGTGTTACTATCGATAGTACAAATTGAAGTTTGAATTTAGATTAAATTGTTCACACATACTAGGTCGTTCAAACTGAACACCAATCTAGAACTTGGGATAATGATATATATATATATATACTTCTCTTTTTTTCTTTTTCTTTTTTTGAATAAATTTAGTAACAGATCTAAAAAAGTATATGTATTTAGTGAATAGATTGTGTGTCACGCCCCAAATTTCGGATAAATAAAAATCCAAATTTAAGGCATGAATACAAGAATAAAAAGAGTCATACAAGAAAATTTAACGTTTACAGAACTTGAGAAGTCAAGTTAAGGTCATGCTCAAGAGCTCACTACAATTTGACAAACAATAACAAAATGATAAACTCCTAACATACAGCTTCTAGACCTCTACGTCTCAGTCTTGAACTTCCTCACCTGCAAAATCAACCTCTGCACCAAGGAATGGTGCACCGGGTTGTAAACAACAAACCCGGTAAGCTTTAAAAGCTCGTATGAGTAAATCTACAACATCAGACTCAACCCAACAACACATAAGGAAAACTCCAATAGTTCATGCATTAAAAATAAATAAATTCAAGAGAACACATACAAGCAAGAGAAATCAAGAAGAAATTAAGAAAACACAACAATTCAAATATCACTTAGAATCATAAATGAAATCATGCAAAAAGGGGTAGTTCAGAATTCCAAAAAACATACAATTAAAATTAAAGAATCTCCTGCGGATAAGCATAGTTCAGGAGATCCTCAAGGCAAAGAATTTAAATAACACCACCTAAGAATAGCACCAAATCATTTCTCTACTCTTACTTATGGGTTCGTCAACGCAAAGTCATCCCCCATAAGTAACTAGACAAAACGCGTACTCATGGGTTCGTCAACACATAGTCATCCCCCATGAAGTACCGACAGACTAGAGCTCTAAAACTGACCGTAACCAATCACCCGGCCAAGGCTTGGTTCCCGGTCCACCACGAAGGCTCCTATTCTAATACTCAAAACCACCACACAGGCACACAACCACAACTAATGCAAACATTCGCCTCTAAGACAACAATTCCACAACTAATGCACTCACTCACCACTAAGGCATACATCTACAACTAAAGTACACAATCACCACTAAGGCACACCCTCCAATACTCTCCCAACATGACACTTGTCAATTCACAAAATAATAATACAATCATAACCGTAACCTATCACCCGAATTGGGGCTAGGAACCCGGTTTGACTATTTAACAACAATTCAATATAAAAAAAAAATCATCAACAACATCACAAGAACACTTCATAAATTATATCTTTCCGCCTAGATATATTTATATAAACAAAGACATAGATATTCCCACTAGAATATCTATCAACAAACATATTTCAACAACTCCATATCACATGATCGAAAGTCCTTTTAAAAGATTTATTTTTATCAGAAAACTTGTTTTCACTTACCATGAGCCGTTGACGATCAAGCTCATTTATTTTTAAAACAAAATCATTTTCCTTCAAGGACAATTTCTCAATTAATAAAACAAAATTATAAAGTAAATTCGGTTCTTTAAGAACCCATGTGAGATTTACTCACAATATAAAAATAGCATCATAATAATTATCATCATCATCATTCTCAAAACAACATCACAATCATCATCATGATAATTATCATCATCATCATTCTCAAAAACAACATCACAATCATCATCATCATAAAAATCATCATCAAAATCATCATCAAAATCATCATAATTATTATAATGATTGGTCCGAAAGCGGACCTTAGTGAGATGTTACTCACCTGAGAAAATCCCGCTGCGTCTTCAACAAAACACCAGAAACAAACACAATCTCCCTTCACTAGTCACCTAAAATTACACAATAATTAACCACTTCAATAAACGAACAATCATCCTTAAACAAGTCTAAATCCAAGATTTGCCCAAAAAGGGCAACCTTCCTCCGAGACCTCCCAAGGTCATAGGAATCCTCAAACAACCTATTGAAAAAGGTTAACAAGATTTTCAAAGCTCGAACACCACGGTTTAACAACCTCTCACGATTCTCAACTTAGTCTTAAACCTAAGATGCAAAACTTGATCAAACATAACCTCATGACATGTCAATGTGTTCGTATCGACAAGCACAAGATAACAATTACTCCTAACCTCCCAACCCCTGCCGGACGCGCCGCCACGCGCCACCACAGCCGGCGGCGAGTGGGCCCCACGCGCCTCCCCAAAACGTCCGATTTTGGGCAAACACAAAACATCAAACTTGTAGAATACTACAAGGGGAACACTTTTCATACCTGAAGGTCCAACCAAAACGGCCGGGAAGTCGCCGGAAACTCGCCGGAAAGGTTGGGATCCACCACCGCCACTCTCCGCCGTGAATCGAGCTTCAACACCACCTGGGATCGAACAAGGGCGTCCCACACTTCCTATCCCGACCGGTTTCAGCCTCGCCGCCGCCGCCGGAGGTCTAAAACCCGACCGGGTTTCTAACCCGAGCTTCCAAGCTTCGGGTCACCGTTTTTGGAGTTGAACCGGCGCAAGCCACCACCACAGGGAAGCTCGGACGGAGGAGAGGGAGAGAACCCGACCGGTGCCGTCGTCTGGGTCGGCCGGAGTTGGCCGGAAAAGTCGGGTCGGGTCGCCGGGTCCGGGTCGGGTCGGCTGGGAAACTTTGACAGTGAAGGTGTCGCGAGAGAGAGAGAGAAAAGAGAGGAGGGATAACCGGAAAAATGAAGGAGAAGCTTATAACTTCTCTTATTTAACCCGTAAAGCCACGAACTTCCGCTTATCATAACTCCCTCATACGACGTCCGTTTCATGCGTGCCGCATGTCTACGAACTCGTATTGACGAGCTCTACAACTTTCATGAAGGAAGTTTCTTGAGAAACCCAACAGAATAAAAAGTCAACTCTTGACTCTTCCAAAACCATAATACCGCTTCGGTAATTATGAAACCGAACTTTTCCGCTCTTCCTTCGAATCTCAAAACACACTAACTTCTAACTCGAAAACTCCCAAATAATATTAGAAACTAATATCAATTTTCCGGGGTATTACATTCTACCCCCCTTAAAGAAATTTCGTCCCCGAAATTTAAACGCACTACTCTACCCAAGAGCTGCTAACTACTCCCCCAAAACAACATCAAACTCTTTCACAACAGCTCTTTACACAAGACACCTCAAGGTCTACTAGACATCACGAGCAAGAAGTCACCCAAGTAAAAACGTAACATTGAATACACACATACCCCACACCCCACCTGGTGGTAACTGAGTGATTCACAAACCACATCTCCACAAATTACACCACCACTACATTGCTAATTTCCAGGACCTACCTCGGATTTCCCTTTGAAATCCGGGATAAACTCTACGGGAGCCACCTCAAGGGAAATTCTACCAAAATTTTGGCATAACCTCCCTTGAAAATGGTTAACCCAACCTGAAAGAAAAATCACAAAAACTCAGACACTTCGAAAACAATTTACTCCGCATCTCCTGGAGCCATCCGCTCCCCCAAATAAACAAACACTACCTCAACCAAAGTAATAATTCAAAAAGAAAATATCTCATGAATTAAATCCCTCATACAACAAACCAGATATTTCTTTTTCAAGACTCCCAAGTTAATTTGCAAGCCATAGTTCGACCCACAACTACACAAGCATGTGAACTCAAAACAAAACAATATTTGCATTGCATCCTCGTCAACTCACTATGACACTACAAGCTTTCAAAAGAACTTTGCCACACAACATAAATCAACACTGCTACAAGTCAATAAATCATGAAGGCATCAGATCCACACAAAACTCATTCACACAGAAGGTCTACCACACAAATTTTAACTACAATCACAAGGCACAAACGACAAGACTTCACCCACTGCAACTTAACAATAGTTAAACAAAATCTCACCTGAATACTATTGGGTCGGAGACAACTGCCTCTGCTGGCACCCCTATCTGTCCTCCTAAGGTCGAGTACAATCCCTAGCCAGGTGCCCCACCTGCCCACAACTATAGCAAGCCTGAGTCTTCCGCTTGTGGCACTCCCTAGCAATATGTCCTAACCCATCGCAACGGTAGCATCTCAAGGGCTCTACCTGTTGGATAGGTGCAGCTGGCACCGTAGCTAGAGCCTGCTGATCGGTCCGCTGCCTCTTCCCAGACGCACCATGAAAACCCTCAAAGCCACTGCCTCCTGCAACGGCCTTCCCCTTCCCATGCACATCTCTTAGTCCCTCGGCCTCGTGCATGGCCTCCTCCTGCTCAACTGCAAGGGCACTCTCTACCGCTTCTGCCAAAGTAGCAAAACGGTGTGAACTCACAACATTCCGGAGCTCATGCCTCAAACCCCGAATAAACTTCCGTGACAAGGCCACTGCATCCATCTCTCTCGCGAATCGATACAACTGAGAAAAACGTGCCTCATAATCCCTGACACTCATCAAGCCCTGCACTAGAGCTATGAACTCAAGCTCCAACTGCTCCCTCACAGTAGCAGGAAAATACTTCTCCCGAAAGAGCTGTACAAACCCCTCCCAAGACAAAGCGGTCACATCTCTAGCTCTCTCTACCCCGCTCCACCATACCCGTGCCTCATCCTTGAGAAGAAACGTAGCAATACGCATCTTCTCAATCTCCGTACACACGATAAGGGAAAAGTATGTCTCCATGCCCTCTATCCAGTGATCCGCTACTAGGAAGTCCGTACCTCCATGAAAGGAAGGCGCTCCTAACCTAATGATACCCTGAGCCAGCCTGGCCAATCGTAGACCATCATCTACAGCAACTGGCACCGGCTCCTCCAACACCACCTCCTCCTCAAAGAAATCATCCACAGGTGGAGCCCTACTGCTGCCTCTGGCCCCACCTGCCCCTCTGGCTCTACCGGCCCCTCTGGCTCTACCTCGGCCTCTAGCTCTCCCTCGCCGAGGATCCATCACCTAAGAAGCAAGTAAACCTTGGTTAACTTATGCATAGAACTTAAACCCAAGTATAAGTCAAATGCAACATTTATTAACCAAGACACTAACTTAAGATGGACAATCAAGATTCAAAATCCCACTAACAGAGTACTCTCTACTCTGTCATCCTATTAACCTAAAGGCGACACCTAACCCTTCACATACCCAATGACATATCAATACCGAAGAGCTTATGATGGTGATCCGCTGCAGTCGGGCCATCACTCCGAAGTAATGATTATCACCAAATATGTAAACCTAAGCTCTGATACCAAACTGTCACGCCCCAAATTTCGGATAAATAAAAATCCAAATTTAAGGCATGAATACAAGAATAAAAAGAGTCATACAAGAAAATTTAACGTTTACAGAACTTGAGAAGTCAAGTTAAGGTCATGCTCAAGAGCTCACTACAATTTGACAAACAATAACAAAATGATAAACTCCTAACATACAGCTTCTAGACCTCTACGTCTCAGTCTTGAACTTCCTCACCTGCAAAATCAACCTCTGCACCAAGGAATGGTGCACCGGGTTGTAAACAACAAACCCGGTAAGCTTTAAAAGCTCGTATGAGTAAATCTACAACATCAGACTCAACCCAACAACACATAAGGAAAACTCCAATAGTTCATGCATTAAAAATAAATAAATTCAAGAGAACACATACAAGCAAGAGAAATCAAGAAGAAATTAAGAAAACACAACAATTCAAATATCACTTAGAATCATAAATGAAATCATGCAAAAAGGGGTAGTTCAGGATTCCAAAAAACATACAATTAAAATTAAAGAATCTCCTGCGGATAAGCATAGTTCAGGAGATCCTCAAGGCAAAGAATTTAAATAACACCACCTAAGAATAGCACCAAATCATTTCTCTACTCTTACTTATGGGTTCGTCAACACAAAGTCATCCCCCATAAGTAACTAGACAAAACGCGTACTCATGGGTTCGTCAACACATAGTCATCCCCCATGAAGTACCGACAGACTAGAGCTCTAAAACTGACCGTAACCAATCACCCGGCCAAGGCTTGGTTCCCGGTCCACCACGAAGGCTCCTATTCTAATACTCAAAACCACCACACAGGCACACAACCACAACTAATGCAAACATTCGCCTCTAAGACAACAATTCCACAACTAATGCACTCACTCACCACTAAGGCATACATCTACAACTAAAGTACACAATCACCACTAAGGCACACCCTCCAATACTCTCCCAACATGACACTTGTCAATTCACAAAATAATAATACAATCATAACCGTAACCTATCACCCGAATTGGGGCTAGGAACCCGGTTTGACTATTTAACAACAATTCAATATAAAAAAAAAATCATCAACAACATCACAAGAACACTTCATAAATTATATCTTTCCGCCTAGATATATTTATATAAACAAAGACATAGATATTCCCACTAGAATATCTATCAACAAACATATTTCAACAACTCCATATCACATGATCGAAAGTCCTTTTAAAAGATTTATTTTTATCAGAAAACTTGTTTTCACTTACCATGAGCCGTTGACGATCAAGCTCATTTATTTTTAAAACAAAATCATTTTCCTTCAAGGACAATTTCTCAATTAATAAAACAAAATTATAAAGTAAATTCGGTTCTTTAAGAACCCATGTGAGATTTACTCACAATATAAAAATAGCATCATAATAATTATCATCATCATCATTCTCAAAACAACATCACAATCATCATCATGATAATTATCATCATCATCATTCTCAAAAACAACATCACAATCATCATCATCATAAAAATCATCATCAAAATCATCATCAAAATCATCATAATTATTATAATGATTGGTCCGAAAGCGGACCTTAGTGAGATGTTACTCACCTGAGAAAATCCCGCTGCGTCTTCAACAAAACACCAGAAACAAACACAATCTCCCTTCACTAGTCACCTAAAATTACACAATAATTAACCACTTCAATAAACGAACAATCATCCTTAAACAAGTCTAAATCCAAGATTTGCCCAAAAAGGGCAACCTTCCTCCGAGACCTCCCAAGGTCATAGGAATCCTCAAACAACCTATTGAAAAAGGTTAACAAGATTTTCAAAGCTCGAACACCACGGTTTAACAACCTCTCACGATTCTCAACTTAGTCTTAAACCTAAGATGCAAAACTTGATCAAACATAACCTCATGACATGTCAATGTGTTCGTATCGACAAGCACAAGATAACAATTACTCCTAACCTCCCAACCCCTGCCGGACGCGCCGCCACGCGCCACCACAGCCGGCGGCGAGTGGGCCCCACGCGCCTCCCCAAAACGTCCGATTTTGGGCAAACACAAAACATCAAACTTGTAGAATACTACAAGGGGAACACTTTTCATACCTGAAGGTCCAACCAAAACGGCCGGGAAGTCGCCGGAAACTCGCCGGAAAGGTTGGGATCCACCACCGCCACTCTCCGCCGTGAATCGAGCTTCAACACCACCTGGGATCGAACAAGGGCGTCCCACACTTCCTATCCCGACCGGTTTCAGCCTCGCCGCCGCCGCCGGAGGTCTAAAACCCGACCGGGTTTCTAACCCGAGCTTCCAAGCTTCGGGTCACCGTTTTTGGAGTTGAACCGGCGCAAGCCACCACCACAGGGAAGCTCGGACGGAGGAGAGGGAGAGAACCCGACCGGTGCCGTCGTCTGGGTCGGCCGGAGTTGGCCGGAAAAGTCGGGTCGGGTCGCCGGGTCCGGGTCGGGTCGGCTGGGAAACTTTGACAGTGAAGGTGTCGCGAGAGAGAGAGAGAAAAGAGAGGAGGGATAACCGGAAAAATGAAGGAGAAGCTTATAACTTCTCTTATTTAACCCGTAAAGCCACGAACTTCCGCTTATCATAACTCCCTCATACGACGTCCGTTTCATGCGTGCCGCATGTCTACGAACTCGTATTGACGAGCTCTACAACTTTCATGAAGGAAGTTTCTTGAGAAACCCAACAGAATAAAAAGTCAACTCTTGACTCTTCCAAAACCATAATACCGCTTCGGTAATTATGAAACCGAACTTTTCCGCTCTTCCTTCGAATCTCAAAACACACTAACTTCTAACTCGAAAACTCCCAAATAATATTAGAAACTAATATCAATTTTCCGGGGTATTACATTGTGTATTTAGTGAATAAGTGATGTATTTTAATTGAGAGTATTGTAGAAAGGTTGGGTATGTGTATCTAGTAAAATGTTAAAATCAATAAGTGATGTATTAAGAATGAAATGTGTATTTAGTAATTAAGGATGTTTAAATATAATTTCTCATATTATATTTGTATGATATCCTTTTATAATGCAACCACATGAATGTAAAATAATGGAAGCTACAGATGTGATCCTCGATCGAAGGAGTCACCTTGTGTAGTTTTTAGACTTGTTCTTTTTGGTAACAGATATTCAAATTGGGGGAGAAAGTACACCAATCTAGAAACACTATGAACCGATGGTTGCCTAAAAAACCTAACTAATACATGAGTTTAAGTCGATTTCCAGAGCAATCAAACATTCAGGACACGTTTACTAACTTATAATGAAAATTATCATGAATCGGTATCAACAAGAATCGATATGAGAATATTTCATATCATTCTACTGTTTACTTACCATAATGAATCAAAACATGAATGAAACTAATTACGATTGATGTTGTTTACTTACTATACGTAATCGGAATTAAAACTAGTTTGATTACTAAAATACCCCTACAAGAAATGAATTTAAAATACCCCTAAAATACAATATATATTTTTGTGGTTAGGTAATTTAAAAATATTATAATTATGTGAGGATATTTTAGGGAGAAAAAATTGATTTCATTACCTTGATTTTGATACCCATCTCTCCCCTTGGGTATCGAATAAGGGGTTTCGTCAGGAATTGATTCCTGATAAGCAAGTGAGACCTACATCCATTCTAATACCTTAACATGTTAGTAAACGCCAGAATTCACATTTTCCGGAATTAATTACACCACTCTCAATTTCTTTCCAAGTTAGTAAACATACCCTCAGACCCCGTTAGTCAAAATTTTTCACCTTGTAAACCTGCAGGCATGCACAGTTGGAATCTAAATAATATATGAGTCTAAGTCGATTCCCACGTGAGACTGTGAGAGCAGTCAGACTGGCCAAGTTTTTCCACCTTGTAAACATGAATCCGCAGTCTGACCTAGAAAGAGAGTAAGAGACACTTTTTACCAGCGTCATATGGATTTCGCATATTTCTAGTACTCAGCAACTTACCAATAAGTGCATGTTTGTTTGTTGGGACTAAATGAGACAGTGTTAAATAAGGAATCCAGTTTAGTTAGTACTATATTTGGTGTCAATGAGTACTAAAATAAATGAGCTTAGGTGGTGTTATTGTGGGTACTCAAATATGTCATCATTAGATAACACTATCATTCTAAACTATAAACCAAGCAAACTATCATCTAATTTCATGCAACACTCAACATGAGTTAATATTAGTACAATTTAAGACATCTCACATAAGTCCAGAACAATTTTAAAAAATAAAGACATTCTACTTAAGTAATAAAAAGACTTGTGATTGTTGGCACTCGAACTTGAGTGGGGTTCGATATAAAGAGACATAACATATAAGTCTCACATCCTCATATAACACTTGCTTGATATAAAGAGACTTGTGATTATTAGGACTTGAATTTAGGTGGGGTTCTACTCAAGCAAGTTGCCTTGTCATTTGCCAATCTTGCAACCCTCATTGGCACCCTTTTGGAGTTACTTGGTTGTTCTAGGTCCATATATTATGGCTCTTAGTCAAAAGTAATTTCGGTCCAGGTCACAAGCATGTTGCGTCTCTTCCTATATATCAGTCTTGTATATATTTTCTATGAAGAAAATACACACACATTACCATTGAAATCTTCGACATAAAGATTGCGTCTTCTCAAGTTTAATTAATATATAGAGGTCCGCCATTCTTTATGATCATCATAAATTTGAACCCGGTACCCACTTTGATAAAGGTGGGGTTGCATTCTTAGCTGAATGGTTTAAGGAGTGTTTAGTGTGAGTGTGAGACTTCAAAACCAACAGAAATACACATTATCAGAGGCTTATTTTACTTGCACTGTCACACTTCAATCACTTTGATGCTCTGTTTAGTAATTACAATCCCCCGCTACCTGCTTTAGACAACAATTCTAGTATCATTTGAATCTACACATTGGTTTAACCATTGTGAACAAGAAGATTCAAAATACATACCATCAATAGTGGCTGTGAAGATTGTTGTAAAAGACCCGTAAAATATGAAATGTAGGAGTTCTGTATCTATGTATATCCACATATACATACCATCATCATCTATAGCCTGATACAGCCAAGTTTACTATATCATTTAAACACATACACAGAAAAACAAAGCTATTTGCAGATTGCAATCATGATCTCAAGTTGTAGCTGTGCTTGGTCCTTGGAACTGCAAGCATAGGGAGAGAACCATCGATATGAAGGGTGAACATGGTTCTGTAGGTTACATTTTTTGTTTCATCAGCCAATTTAAAGCGGAAGGAGTAAAGAAGAGCAGTTGTTACTATCTTCATCTGTCGGTAAGCAAAGTCCTTTCCCAGACAGATCCGAGGGCCTGCCTGCAAATAGCACAAGTGAGCACTTCAGTGATCAAGATAGGTGACTATGAAATGTGATCAAGATATGTGACTATGATACAGACATGAAATGTGACAAATTTGAAAGTTGATTCAGGCTGGAAAACTCCATCGTTGAGCCATCTTTCAGGTCTGAAATCCTCAGCATCTTGTCCCCAAATATAAGGCATTCTCCCCATGGCATAGGCCATGTAGTTTATTCCATCTCCTTTTTTCAGGATCTGAAGCCATCAGGAAGAATGTCATCCTTCTCTGCACATCTTCCATCCTTAGAGCCAAAGACACAAACAATATATTATTCACAATTCCTTGTATGGATTATATATGCATTGACCTTAATTTCGATACATGTAATGTATCGAAGTCAAAATCTGAGTAGACATACCACAGGAACTGCAGGGTATAGCCTCAAGGTCTCAGTTAGTGTAGCATGAAGATAATGAAGTTGGTCAAGAGATGCATCAGTTATTTTCTCCACAAATGCATCAACGTCTTCTTCTTGATCACCAATTACAACCCTCACTTCTTGTGCAACTTTTTCTTGTATAAGAGGGTGCTTGCATAGCATGTAGAAGAACCATGACAGTGTGTTTGCACTGGTATCTTTCCCAGCAATCATAAAATTCAGAATTATGTCACTTAGATACTTATCATTCATCTCCTCTGGATCCTTCTCACTCTCCAATAGAAACCTCGAGAGTATGTCCTCCTTGTCATTCTTCGAAACATCACAGAATCCAAGGCTACATCAATTTTCATATGTACTATTGAAATCATATAGCTAGAGAAACAAATGGAACTGAAATATAGAAATTGCGACATGGGGTACGTCTAACTATTTAAACAAAGACACCAGCCACCAGGCAAATCTTAAGTTGATGCATTAATCCATAAATTCAGAATTTGAAACTTCAAACTGAACAATTTAAGAACTTATAGACGATATGAAATCACTTTCAAACCCAGAGAGAAAGACCTAGAATGACAATGCAAAAGATATAGACTTACACCATCTTTCTTCAAAGCTAGCAATACCCTCTTTCTCTTGATCTGTTGGTGCACAAAATCATGAATGACTTTGATATACTTTGAATTAAATTCAGTTTACCCCCCTAAACTTTTGGTCTAAAATCAGTTCAGTCCTGCAACTTTTTTTTTAATCAGTTTCATCCCTAAACTTTCAAAATGACATCAATCTCGACCAAAATAACTAAAATAGCCCTTGTTACGGTTTTACTTAATCTTTTTACTCTCTTTTTATTCTCTCTCTTTTTACTCTCTCTCTCTCTCTCTCTCTCTCTCTCTCTCTCTCTCTCCACTCTCACCTCTTCCTCAACCTCCTCCTCTGCCGGCCTCGTCGTCGCCGAAGACTCCTTGACGTTGCCAGAGAAGTTCCCATCCAGCGTCGTTGTCCCGGAGAACGAGCTCCCGGCGTAGCTGCTCCCGCTCGACAGCCTCTGCAGCGACACCTGCCGGTCAAAGTCCTGGTCAACGCTCCGATCGACCTTGAACACATCGTGTCCGGGACTGCGGAGAGCACATCGACGACGGCCTCGGGTGGGAGCAGGAGCTCCCGATCCTCATCGGTCACGTGGCTGGAGAATGACGACCTCTTGCTTCTCACGTGGCCGGATTTGGATCTCTGTTTGTAACTGTGCTTCTTGTCGGCGACGAACCAGTCGGAAATGGCTGCCAGCTGTTGCTTCTTGGCCGATTGCGTGCTGCCACCGCCGCCGCTGCTGCTACTTGTATTTGTTGTGTTAGTTGTGGTGGTCTTTTGTCCGCCCGTGAAATACTGATCAAATACAGCTGAGAGAGAGAGAGAGAGAAGAGAGAGAGAGAGAGAGAGAGAGAGAGAGAGAGAGAGAGTAAAATAGAGTAAAAAGATTAAGTAAAACTGTAACAAGGGCTATTTTAGTTATTTTGGTCGAGATTGATGTCATTTTAAAAGTTTAGGGATGAAACTGATTAAAAAAAAGTTATAGGACTGAACTGATTTTAGACAAAAAGTTTAGGGGGTAAACTGAATTTAACTCATATACTTTCTAAGGGAAGCCTCACAACCAATATTGAGAAACCTTTTCAATTGCCAGAATGGATCAACATATCTCCAATAGGTCAAAGCAGTTGACTCATCAAATGCCTTCATAAAATCTATCCCTTCTTTGCTTGAACCCTCCAAGCAATTCAGATCTATTCCAAACCCAACTTTAAATACTGAATCCAAAGTACATCTCATAAGCAAATCCTACAAAACCATTGAAACCATATGCCAAAATATTGTAAATACTAGCCGGAGACTAAGCGATCGAGCTAGTTTACCAGTCTACCTCTGTATCGAATTAGTCTAATTGATGTATCTATACATTAATGCACAAAACGCAACTTTTTACTTACATGACCAAGAAGAAAGTGACTGACCTGCATATCAAAACTCCCATTTGCAACAGAGTACTCTGAAATAACTTTGACCAAATTAGCACCATTTCTTCTGAAAACAGAGCAGCTGAAATCCCTAAGCACTCTCGTCGAAAACTCGAAACTGGCAAGCTTCCTCTGCTGCTTCCATTTCTCTCCATCAACAACAAATATCCCCATGCCAAAGATATCAGCCTATCAGACATAATACCAACATGGTAATCACCTCTCGTGTAATTGGCAAAGTTGGTTTTGAGAACATGTTCGACGTTTCGGGGGTCGGCGGTGTAGACTTCGCTGTGCACCGGCGCGATGAGCCGGTAAGTTGGGGTGTCTCGGGTGATTGTGGTTTGGTGGTCGTAGAGTGTGGTGAAGTAGAGGAGCTGGTGGAAGACGGTGCCTTTGACAGGTGGGTAGTTTGGGTCTTTGAGAGATTTGCCGGTGAAGATTCTGAGTATGAGAAACGACACGAAGGTGAGGAACAGGAAGAGTAACAGAAATGTGAATGTGAAGATGAGATAGAGGAAAGTCAGGACACCCATTTCTTTTGTCTCGGTGATCAGCAGTAGAGGCAGCAATAGATAAAGAGGAAATGAAACGAGTAAGAAAGGAAAGTGACACGTATGGGGAAAAAACCAAAACCTGTATTTTTAGTAAATGGAAACCTAGGTTCCACTTCCACCTCAAAGCCAAGGATTTAATTTGTCTAAAACTATTTTCTGTAATTTCATGATTAACATTTAAAGCTGATCAATATTTTTGAAGCTAGTAGTATTAATATTGACCGGTATTTAACGAAGTTCAAACAATACTGATAATATGTTAAAACATACAAGTTTTTATCAATTCGACCAGATTATTTATCAAATCGACTAAATATTGTGTTGTTCACGAGTTTGCTGTAGAAAGATTAACGAGCAAACTACGCAACCATCTAAGTGTCTCTATCCTAAAATTTGGATAATGTCACCCTCAAAGATCGGATATGAGCTTACGAAAAGGTCATGGTCCAAATATGGTTTGTTTAACTATCAATACACAAGACTAGGGCTGTAACTTGAAAACCGATAACCGAAAAATAACCACACCAAAGCCGAACCATAACCGAAAAAAACCGAGGAAAAAAAAAACCGCACCAAACCGCAAAAAAATAACCGAAAACCGAAAGGTTTGGTGTGGTTTTGGTTTCGGATGTTTGGAAACCGAAACCGAACCGAAAAACCGATTATATATATATATATATATATATATTGTAAGGAAATTATATTATTTATAGATATATATTATTAATATACATAAAATTTTATGTAGAAACTTGGGCTTAAATAAAGCCCAAAAAAAAAGATGGCCTTGCTTTCTCAGTCTGTTCCAACATTACTACATTAGGGTAATATTAATTGCATACATATTAATTGCATACAATGTTATAGGAAATTGTGAACCAGATTTTGCACAAACTTATTAAGTGTATTGTTTGTGAAATCATATGTCTCATGAAGGTTGTTTTTGCAGGTTTTTGGACTTTTGGTCATGGAGCTTGCTGCTTTTGTTGCTGAAGTGATGATCTATCATCTATATGTTCATGCTGTTCTAGTTTTTCATTGCTTTTTTTTTCTTTTTGAAAACTGTTATGTGGCATTGTGGGCTGCCCTTTTTCATTTTTTTTCTTTTCTTTTCTTTTCGGAAACGGTTATGTAATATGAGACATTTCTACTTTCTACTTTTCTAGACCAGAGAAAAACCAAACCGAACACAATTGGTTTATGAAAAAATAAGTGAAAAACCAAACCGAACCAAACCGAAAAAATAGATCAATTTGGTGTTCGGTGTCACCTATTAACCGCACCATTCAAACCGATTAACAGCCCTACACAAGACAATGAAGGCAGCTGAGAAGATACTTTTGTCTTGGGGTAAAATGCAACAATTAATTGTCTATGAGTGTTGGCATAGTAGCTTGGTGTTCCCATTGCTAATCAGCTAACATCCTGATCTTTAGTAATCGATAATTCAAATTAAAGGTACGGTCACGATCTTCCGAAGAGTGTACATGATCACTTCCAAAACTTCCTTGCCGATAAAAGAATTCATAAATTAAAGTAGCAACGTTGCAATATATATAATATTTTTTTTAGGGAAATACAACAATTTTATTGATAAAGTAGGACTGCACCTTGGTCTTCTTTTAACACATTTTTTTGTGCGTTATAAACAAATTATATTTATAACGAAAATCAATTATGAAACAAATTCAAGTAAAAAGTTTGTAAATAAAATTAGAAGGTATGGATAAAAAAATATATGAGGTGTGTTAATAACACTAGTCTTTTGTTTTTATTTTTATATTATTTTCATCTTATTATTATTTCGGGTCATCTTTATGAGAATAAACACATGGTAAATAATAATACGGAGATAGTGTTATTCTTGTAAATAATTATACTACTCTCTGGTAGATACTAAATAATAATACAGAGATAATTAAGCGTCGCACTCAAAGCTGAAATCATACTGTAAGACCTTAACTAAGGGATACAAAAACCCAAGCTAGGGTACGGTTCACACTAGCTCCAGTAGTCTAGCTAGTCCATACATGAGAACATTATTTTGCTTAATTGACATGCAAGGAAGTACTCTATGTTGTTCTCAGAATTGCGCGCATTGGAAGACCTCCATTCATGTGCAGGGTGAACGTGGTCTTGTAGGTTGCGATTCTTGTTTCATCCACCAATTTGAAGCGAAAGTAGCACAGAAGTGCCATTGATACTATCTTCATCTGCCTGTAAGCAAACTCTTTCCCTATACAAATCCGAGGACCAGCCTGCAAACTAAAGCTATCAGTAAACATTTAGACAGCTTAAGATATGAGATAAAGCAAGAGAAACTGAGATTAACTGAGACCAACATGAAATGAGACGAATTTGAAAGGGGATTCAGGTTGGAAAATTCCATTTTTGAGCCATCTTTCGGGTCGAAAATCCTCAACATCTTCTCCCCATATGTAAGGCATTCTTCCCATGGCATAGGCCATGTAGAATACTCCATCCCCTTTTTTGACTCTATATCCATCAGGAAGAGTGTCATCTGTGTCTGCAGTCCTCCCATCCTTTTAGTAACCCGAAAACACCAACATATGAGTTATATCGAAAATTGACAATGTTTCACGCAATGCAGATAAGTGTTTACTTTGATTCTTTGAGCATAGGAAATCATCAGGGTTTGTACAACCATATCTACAAGTATACCATTGCAAAAGCATAACATACCACAGGAACTGCAGGGTATAGCCTCAAGGTCTCTGTCAGTGCCGCGTGAAGATAGTGCATTTTTTGAAGACTTGTATCACTTAAATTTGCCACAAACTCATCGATATCGGCTTCATGATTCAGACCAACAGCATCCCTCACTTCTTCTGCAACTTTTTCCTGGATCAGAGGGTTCTTGCAAAGCATGTAGAAGAACCATGAGAGTGTAATTCCACTTGAATCCTTGCCAGCATTCATAAAACTCAGAGCTATATCCCTTAGATACTTATCAGTCATTTCCTCTGGCTTCTTTGCGCTCTCCATTAAGAACCTCGATAGTAAATCCTCCTTTTCTTTCTATATAAGTAAGATTGATGAAATTCAAGATCTTTATTAAGTAAAATGAAAGAAAACATTAGAATGTGTTATATAGTTTAACTTACAACATTGCTTTCACCAGCTATTAATTTTCTTTTGCTCCTGATAAGTTGGTAAACAAAGTCATCAATTACTCTGGCATTCTTTTTAAGCGTGGCTTCCGATCCGATACAAAGATATCTTTTCAATTCCCAGAATGGATCAGCATAGCGCCAATAGGTGAGAGCACTAGATTCATCAAATGCTTTCATAAATGCAATGCCTTCTTTGCTTGAGCCCTCCAAGCAGTTTAGTTCTGTTCCAAACCCAACTTTGAAAATGGAATCTAAAGCAGATCTCATAAACAATTCCTACAACATTAAACAGTCAAGGTAAAAGAATTATGCAACAATTTATATGATGTATGATAGCTAGCAAGGTGTTAGTCAAATTCGGATTAATTACTTACTTGCATATCAAAAACCCCATTTTCTCTAGAAAACTTTGAAAGAGCTCTGACCAGTTTGGCAGCATTTCTTCTAAACACGGAGCAGCTAAAGTCTCTAATAATTCTCGTCGAAAACTCTAAACTCGCAAGCTTCCTCTGCTGCCTCCACTTTTCTCCATCAACAACAAATATCCCTTGCCCCAGAATATCAGACATAATGTCATGGTGATATTGGCCTTTCGAATACTTAGTAAAGTTGGTTTTCAAAACATGCTCGATGTTTCGAGTGTCAGCCGTGTATATTTCGCTTTGTGTTGGGGAAAGTAGCCGGAAACTTGGGTGGTCTCTGGCAACTTTGGTATGGTAGTCATAGAGTTTGTTGAAGTAGAAGAGACTGTCGAATACAGTGCCCTTTACAGGTGGATAGTTTGAGTTCCTGATAGACTTGCCTGTGAAGATTCTAAGTATGAGAAAAGAGAAGGTTAGCAGGAGAAAGAGGGCTGAGAGTGATATGCAGGTGAGGATGATATAGAGAATAGTCATTCTTCTTTGCAAGATAAAGAGGCAATGACAGTAGTATATAACTATATAGGAAAAAATTGACAAGTCTGAGGCATTAACACATTTTATAACTATAGTAGTTGATCGAGTTCCATCAATACTGAATATCATGACTATGTTAATATTGAACTAAGCATCGTTGAAAAATATAATTGATCCGTTGAATAGCCTATAGAGAGTACGTAATCAGCGTGAAAATTTGATTTCTTGCTAATGAAGGTTTGTAATCCTTTCGTGTCCTTGCGAGCATGTCATTTATTTCTTACTTATTAAGGTTTGTAATTCTCTCGTGCCCTTGTGAGCGTGTCATGTTGTTATTACCATTTCTTTTTGCTTTATAAAGGTTTCACGTCCATTCTTAAAAATAAAAAATTTGTAATTCACTTCTTCCTTGTTAAGGATTGGACTTTTTTCTTCTAAAGTATATATACTCTATCTTATCACTCTCCACTATTTGTCCGTGTGTCAAGATGAACTACCTACTCACTTTTCCAGAATATCTCACTTCATGAATAATTAATGAATCAAGGTTAATTTCTATAACATGTAGATAGAGTTGAAGACTTTGCCGGACTAGGAATAAAGAGCAATTTCATGTTCTTATCAATCTTAATTAATCGCATGGATATATAGTTGTATCCAAATGATCATGAGGTTGTTGTTCAACCTTAATGCATGAGCGTGCATGTCAAACCCTCATGCATATATGCTTAGACGTTTAATTGTACTTGAACCTAAAAGAGAACTATTTCTTATTTTCGTAACTAATACGTTCAATCTCGTTCTTGCTCACGATTCATTCATGGCTCGTTTTTCATGCATACCATATGTTTTAAAGACTTGTGGCCATGCATGTTATTAATTAAGTAGAATGCTAGTCATTATTCATTAAGAATTTAAGATATTGGAGAATGCTAAGAAGTGATATTTATATGCATAATTGGCATATATAACTCTACATATGTCACTACCAGAAAATGGGTCTTGGGCGACGAAACAAAAAAAAACCGGGCGACGATTTTTTTTTCGTCGCCTAAGAGGGAACTTAGGCGACGATTTTTTTTTTCGTCGCCTAAGGGAAAAAAAATCGTCGCCTAAGTTTCCTCTTAGGCGACGAAAAAAAAAATCGTCGCCTAAGAATAAATTTCGTCGCCCAAGATAGAAACTAGGGCGACGAAACAATATTTCGTCGCCTAAGATATTTATATCGTCGCCTAAGTTTTTTATCCTTAGGCGACGAAACTCAAATATTTCGTCGCCCAAGATTTTTTAATCCTTAGGCGACGAAACTCAAATATTTCGTCGCCCAAGATTCTTCTATATATTGAGAGGCCGGGATAGAAGAATGAGAACTTTGAAAATTTGAAACATAAATTTCTCTAGTTCTTCAAATCGTTCGGTGTTGTGGAAATCTGTCCATACATAGTTTGTGGAGCTACTCCCAGGTACGTACATGTGCATATGCACATATATATATATGCATATATATATATTGATTTTCAGTTTTATTTGAGTTGAATTAATGATATATATATATGCATAGAGTTTGTTCCAAGCTGAGTAAGGGGCCGTTCTGTCATAGATATGGTTCACAGGTTTGTTTAACTGGATCTCAAGATCACAAACTGACCACTCTTCTCGGTGAAGGGGTCGATAGGGGTTCGCCTCCGTGATCACAAACGAGTCCTGCCTGGTTCCTGTAGGGGGTTCGCCCTCCGTGACATTGACACTTGCCTTCTGAAACCACGGAATCCGCTCGAACTAGATATATATAATTAATAATTAGTATGTTGTATTACATTAATATATATATATATATATAAAAGATATGTTCATTAAATATTGATATATATATATATATGTGTTATTTTCAGGATATGGATAAGAGTTGGATTTCTCTTCCAAGATATCACAGAAAATATGCTGAAGGAGTTTGGGATTTTATGCAATATGCGCAGGCCAATGCTGACGGGAGTGGCATGTTCTATTGCCCGTGCAAGATGTGTAAGTGTCGCAGTGATATGCATCGATTTCCGATTGATAGAGTATGGGACCACCTGAAGAGTAACGGATTCTGGGAACGTTACACATGTTGGATATATCACGGTGAAACCTCATCACGCCCGCATGATCATGGACAGTTTTATGAGACGGGCAGTACATCCAACGATCCAACAACGGCCTTCATCAACGACATGTTTCCTCATGACAGCGGTGTATGCCCTGAACGACAGCACATTCCGCAGGCGCCGATGCAGGCCGTCCCTAGAGGTGTCAACACTGCCGGTATAGCCAAGTACAACAGACTTATTGCTTTCCAACAGACCCCTCTGTGCCCAGGTCATGAGAAGACCGTTCTTCAGTGTGTGATGGAGGTGATGCATATCAAGGTTGACACAAAATCGACCGTGACGGCTGTTGATAGGTATCTACAGTACGCTGCTTCGCTCCTGCCCGACGGTCATCGTCATCCCACCACGCATCATAAGGTCCGTCGTATCTTGAGAGATCTCGGGCTTTCCTACATCAAGATCCATGCATGCAGATATGACTGCGTTCTATTCTGGGGTAAAGATGCAGACGGTAATGACCTTGAAGGCCTTCATCGTTGTCCGGTATGTGGGACCGACAGGTATAAGCGGACTCCCGCAGGCAACAGGAAACCTGTTAAGGTACTTCGCTATTTCCCGTTGAGGGATAGGCTGGATACCCTATTTTCGTCGACGAATTACCCTATTTTCGTCGGCCAAGATAATCCGAATAATTAAAATAAAATAAAACACATTTAAATTTCATTGTACAGGATTTTTTATTTTTACTCTTGGGCGACGAATTTAACAAATATCGTCGCCCAAGTATTATCTTGGCCGACGAATTACCCTATTTTCGTCGGCCAAGATAATCCGAATAATTAAAATAAAATAAAACACATTTAAATTTCATTTGAATAATTAAAATAAATATCCCGGGTATTTATTTTTTACCAAATTTTTATAGCCCCGTAAGAGTCTCGTCGATTGGAAACTATTCTCAGTTAAAGGTCCGGCCAGATTACGTGATTTGGAGGGTCGAATAGCCGTTTCCGTCCGTTTAGGGGTTTGACCGCGCCGATTGACCGTACGGATCGAGCCCTTATCTTTGTCAGATGGAGCTGAATTTTTTCCCACCTACGTAATTCGTTATGCTGGTCATATCTGACGGTAGGTTTTCAGTTCCTCTTCTCCGATCACCAAACTCACGTTATATGTACTAATGTTGTATAACTTTTTTATGTAAGTGTTGAGTTTAAGTGTCGTTTTGAAGACAACGTATACGTAGAGGCCTCAAACGCAAAAAAGTCGTGAAATAAGATATGACCGGAACGGTGAAATACGTCAACCCGTGAAAAATGAAGATATTCCGGTAAAATTTTGATTGCGGTTGTTCCGGTCAACGAAATTCTCTTATTTCTACCTAGTGGTAGCCCTATCCCGGGTATTTATTTTTTACCAAATTTTTATAGCCCCGTAAGAGTCTCGTCGATTGGAAACTATTCTCAGTTGAAGGTCCGGCCAGATTACGTGATTTGGAGGGTCGAATAGCCGTTTCCGTCCGTTTAGGGGTTTGACCGCGCCGATTGACCGGACGGATCGAGCCCTTATCTTTGTCAGATGGAGCTGAATTTTTTCCCACCTATGTAATTCATTATGGTGGTCATATCTGACGGTAGGTTTTCAGTTCCTCTTCTCCGATCACCAAACTCACGTTATATGTACTAATGTTGTATAACTTTTTTATATAAGTGTTGAGTTTAAGTGTCGTTTTGAAGACAACGTATACGTAGAAGCCTCAAACGCAAAAAAGTCGTGAAATAAGATATGACCGGAACGGTGAAATACGTCAACCCGTGAAAAATGAAGATATTCCGGTAAAATTTCGGTGCCGGTTGTTCCGGTCAACGAAATTCTCTTATTTCTACCTAGTGGTAGCCCTATCCCGGGTATTTATTTTTTACCAAATTTTTATAACCCCGTAATATTCTCGTCGATTGGAAACTATTCTCAGTTGAAGGTCCGGCCAGATTACGTGATTTGGAGGGTCGAATAGCCGTTTCCGTCCGTTTAGGGGTTTGACCGCGCCGATTAACCGGACGGATCGTGCCCTTATCTTTGTCAGATGGAGCTGAATTTTTTCCCACCTACGTAATTTGTTATGATGGTCATATCTGACGGTCGGTTTTCAGTTCACATTCTCCGATCACCAAAATCATGATATTCTGAATTTTATGATAGAACTCTTGGCCGACGATTTTCTTCATCTTGGGCGACGAGATTTATAGTGAAGAACATCGTCGCCCAAGTAGAGTATCTTAGGCGACGACTTGAAAAAATCGTCGCCCAAGATTATCTTGGCCGACGATTTTCAAAAAACAGGGCGACGATTTTTGAAAAATCGTCGCCCAAGAACTCCAATATAAAAGGCAAAAATTCGGAACCCTAACCATTATCGTTGCATTTTCCACAAATCCAAGCCGCCCTCTCTCTCTCTCTCTCCGAAAATCCACCGAAGCCCTCTCTCTCTCCCTCTCTCCGAAAATCCACCGAAGCCATCTCTCTCTCCCTCTCTCCGACCCCGACCCCGCAACCCGACGCCGACCCCGACCCCGGCCCCGACCCCGACCCCGACCCCGACCCACGGTTTAAGGTATAACCCTAAAACCCTAAATTGGTTATGTTGATGAAAATTTTAATTGTTGTTGTTGTTGTTTGAAATTGTTGAAATTGTTTGAAATTGTTGAAATTGTTTGAAATTGTGAAATTGTTTGAAATTATTGTTTGAAATTGTTTTAAATTGTGAAATTGTTTAAAATTATTTGAAATTGTTGGTGAAATTATTGTTGTGTTGTGAAATTGTTGGTGAAATTATTGTTGTTGTTGTTGTAATTTAGGAAATTAATGGTAAATTAGGGTAAATTTGTGTAAATTATGGTAGGATTTTAGGGTAAATTATGGTAAATTTAATGTAAATGATAATTGTAAAATATTAGGGTTTACGGTTTAGGGTTTAGGGTTTAGGATTTGTGGAAATAATTTGTAAATATATTGTAAATGATTAAATAATTTTTGATTAAATAATTAAATAATATAAATTATAATTGTAAATATATTGTGGAAATTTTGTAAAAAATAATGGATTATTTTTTAATAAGGATGTAAATATTCGTAAATTAATTTTTGTGATGTAATAATTGCGAATTAATGTAAATAATTTGTTATGTGAATTAAAAAAATAATAAATCCTATAATAACTATTAATTTTTATTTGTGTTATTATTGTTGATAAATTTTTCGAAATTTATGGTTATTTTTTGTTAAATTAATTATAAGACGGTAAAATATTTTTAATAAATTTATGGTTATTTTAAACAGGATGGGCATGAGGAGAACTTCTGAACAACGTTCGGGTGCGAGGAGCCAATATTCCTCGGACGGTACCTCAAACAACCCGTCGGAATCACCGTCGATCGGGTTTCCGTGGCAGCTGACGGCCCGACATGCGACGCTTAGGGGTGGCGCGAGCGGCTCGCGTTCTGCTGGGCAGTCGGGTCCCGCAGCGACGGCCCCTCGTCATCCAGAGATATTTCCCCGATCGCGATCTAACACCGCCCCCACACAGTCGTCCCCGACCGACGGTGATGGCGGGTCATCCGGGGTCCCTACGGTGCCGTCCGGCCTCTTCCTTCCTCCGACGATACCGGCGATACCTCGCGTCGATGAGGAGGGTCGACCGATTCGGGAGCAGCTCCCGCATGTGGCACCGCACGAGGCCTATATCTACAGGGAGTTTCCCACGCCTCTTCATCCCGTGAGGGTCTCCAAGCAGGCGGACGGAGACGAATCCGTCGGCTCAGCCTCATCCTCAGGTAATTTATTATTACTGTTTTGTCGATTTTAATTTTTTTTTTGTAAAAATATATTATTAATATTAAATTTGATTCACAATGTCACAGTCGCCGGAACGAGAAGGCGCAACAGGAGAGGCACCGTCAGCAACAAGGGACTCGATAGGGCGGTCGAGTCCGCTGGACGGATCGCCATCCCGTTTTCCAACGGGAAACCGGTGGACGCCGTGTTGGGAAACCGGTACACGCGCGCCGCGGGAGGCACCATCCGCTCCAGACTCCCTATGTTGTGGGGAGTCTGGAGCCAGGTTCCTGATGGAGTGAAGGAGATGCTCCATCAGTCGATGTCGGTGAGTTTACTCGATCAATTACTATTTTTTTAACTAATAAATTATTTAATTATCGAAAAAAATACTAACAAGTGGTAATGCAGCAATGGTTTGTGGTTCCCGAGGAGGGACGTGACTGGGCGGACAAGGCCCATAGGGAGAGGTACCTCTATTTAATAATTTATTAAATTTTATTTTTTAATAATATATTTAATATTTTTTTTGTATATGTAGGTTCAAGGAGTGGAAGCACGACCTCCGGTTACACTGGAAGCAGTACGGGAGCGACCGTTCGGGTACCCCGAAGGAGTTCGAGTATCGGGAGTACGAGTGGCGGTGGCTTCTTGTCACGCAGTTCAACGACCCTCACAAACAGGTAATTCGTAAACAAATTTGAATATTTAATGAGTGAATTAATTATAATTGTATGTTTTTATATATTTACTAACGATAATTTTTTTTAAAGCACCTCGCCCGGGTGAACGCTGAGAACCGGCAACAGAACACAACCAACCATCGTGCCGGTTCGAGGCCGTTTTCGGCCATCATGGACGACGTGCGGCGAGAGCGGCCAGAGGAGAACCCTTATGTGGGGACCTTTTAGAGGGCATATCCTCATTCTGAGGAGGATCTTGTAAGTTCCTTATATTTTCTAATTTTTAATTTTAATTACATTTTATTAAATGTATATTAATATATTTTTTTAATATATCCAATTAGGCGAGGGTAAGGGAGGCGGAGCAAGAGGTCATGAGAGGCATGGTGAACGACACATGGCCGGGCACGGCAGAGGATGACATGTCAGAGGCCATGTCCAGGATCGACACTTCAGATCCTACCGTTGGGGCGCGGATTATGGCCACTGCCTTCGCGCAGCGTTCCAACACCTACTACTGCCGGGGTATGGGAGGCGCTGGAAAGGGGATCCTGAAGACGACGCCAGGATTTCAGCGCAAGGGAGCCGTCGGAGCCTCAAGCAGCAACAGTCGGCTACAGGATCAGTTCGAATGTCTACAGTCTGAGCTGGAAGCCCAAAGAGCGAGGGAGATGGCGATGATGGCGGAATCATATGCGGCTTCCACGGCTGCGCATATGGAGCGGCTGAATGAAGTCACCAATGCCAACCAGGCGGCTATGGGACAGTGGATGACTGCTTGCATCGCTGCACATGCGGCCGGACTTGATTTTCCGCCCATGCCTACGCCTATACCATTACCTCAGTGGGCCCACCCTCAGTGGCCCCAGCCTCAGCAGCAGCCTCCTCAGCCTGACCAGCCGCCGCCTCAGCCTCAGGACCCTCCGAACGGGAATGATGAGTTAGATTTCGAGTTTCTCCATAGGCAGATGGACTGAATTTTTGTAATAAATTATTTATAAATTTATAAATTTGTGTTATTTTTAATTAAATTTTAGTATTAGAAAAATTTAAAGAAATGCCGAAAAAAAAAATTCCAGCAAAAATTAAAAAAACATTATTTATATATTTAAAAAAATTATTTAAATATTTTAAAAAAAAATTTAAATATATCTTAGGCGACGAAATTGCTAAATCGTCGGTCAAGGACTTACCATATAAGATGACGAAAAAAAATTATCGTCGCCTAAGATGTAGTGATCTTAGGCGACGAAATATTTAGTTTCGTCGCCCAAGGTTATAAGATCTTGGCCGACGAAAAAATTTTTCGTCGGCCAAGGTGTTAAATCTTGGGCGACGAATATTTTTGGGCGACGAGAAGTAGATTTTAGGCGACAAAATCCGTATCGTCGCCTAAGAATTACTCTTAGGCGACGACGGACTGAATTTTCGTCGCCCAAGTTCTTGGCCGACGCACTTCTGCCGACGACGTCTTGGCCGACGACATGTCGTCGCCTAAGTACTTAGGCGACGAATTTTTTTAACAGGGCGACGATTTTTTTTCGTCGCCCAAGATCTATTTTCTGGTAGTGTGTAGTAAATGGAGTAATAATGATATATAAGGGTTAACGGTCTGTTTCTATAATATATTGTATTGCTGGGACGGAGGCAGAGGAGGGTTAGGATGTGTTTGTAGCCTAAGGGGGCTCTGGTTGTAGTCTTTAATTTAGATACTAATCAGCTGTTACAGCTATAAAATCACAAAGTGTTTCAACGTTACGGGAGGACCACGTGACAGTTGGACATGGTCTTACATTCCAATCAAATATTGACACATGAATTTTATTAAGGAAAAATTACATTGGCTATTTTGTCAAAGACTTTGGGTTTGTTATTGCTTTTTAAACCCTAAACTATAAACTCTAAACCTTAGACCAAAAATCCTAACCCCTATACCCTAAAACCTAGTTCAAACTCAACAAAGACCCATGAAGGTCATTTCACAAAAAATAGAAAACTTTAGTTTATATTTTAGTTGTAATAAATTTATGTGTTAATATTTGATTAGATTGTAGAACCACGTCATATTGCCTATTTGATTAAAATGTAAGACCACGTTTTGTTGAGGGAATTGTGGTCAACATGTTTTGTTACTACTCTATGGTTTATTTGGAGTTCAAGGAACAAGATTAAATATGAAGGTCTTAGAGTGGATGCTACACGTGTATGTTCCCTCATTTCAGGGCATGTTATTTCATCAAGTAAGTTAGCCACTGGATGCATGTTTAATTCTTCTGAGGAGCTTGTGGTTTTGAAGAAAATTGACGTTCAATGTCGGCCCCGGGGTGCTCCAAGAGTAATTGAAGTTAACTGACACCCTCCTTTGTATGAGTGTATTAAGCTGAACACTGATGGGGCATGAAAAAGTAGTTCAAACAAAGTTGGTCATGGCGGGATATTTCGTGATTACAGTGGTAAAGTGATGGGTGCTTTTTGCTCTAACTTGGACATTCCAAGCTCTGTTGCTGCTGAAGTTATGGCTGTTATCAAAGCTATTGAATTAGCTTGGGTACAAGAGTGGAAGCATATCTGGTTGGAAGTAGACTCATGATGCCTTCTTGTGGAGCTTGGAGGAGCACCTTCCTGATATGGTACCGACGATCTTTTACCATGGCGAGGTAGGCCGGACGTAGGTCTACAAGTTTCATGACTGGTCTATAGGCGGGAAATGTAGTTTACTGACTACCGACTATACATGTCGACTTATCTTGCATGTTTACTCTTAAGGATGGGAGGTATGCAGAGAAAGATGACATTCTTCCTGATGGCTTTAGAGTGAAAAAAAGAGACAGAATAGCTTACATGGCCTATGCCATGGGGAGAATGCCTTACGTTTGGGGAGAAGATGCTGAGGTTTTCCGACCTGAAAGATGACTCGACAATGGAGTTTCCAAGCCCGAATCACCTTTCAAATTCGTCGCATTTCATGTTAGTATCATACATTCATTTCTTTACTAATTACTACATATGTCAATCATCTCTACATGCACTCGCTAATAGCTTTGCTTGTGCTACTTGCAGGAAGGGCCTCGGCCCTGTCTAGGGAGGGACTTTGCTTACAGGCAGATGAAGATAGTAGCAATGGCTCTGCTTTGCTTCTTCCGGTTCAAATTGGCTGATGAAACAAGGAATGTAACATATAGGACCATGTTCACCCTTCACATTGATGGCACCCTCCCTATGCTTGCACTTCCAAGAAAAACCTCATAGATTACTTTCATCAATATATATGAAGCAAAAATCCTGCTCCGTCAATGATAGATGTTTCTTTCTCTTTCTTTTGGTCTCAAATACTAGCTTTTATTGATCATGGATTCATGGTGAACCATTACACTAAATCAACCAACACAACTACACAAGGCCAAAACATAAACCTCAATACCTGATCATGGTGAGACTTGATTTACCTGTTTCATCGGTTACTGGGTGTGACCAAAATTTTAGATTTATGCATATTTTGGAAGAAAGATTAGACTTATCCTCGGTTCCTTGGAAACAAGAACAAAAACAAGAAAACAAAATGGTAGTTAAACAATGATCGATCTTTTGGTTTAGGTCTTCTGGTTCACCAAAATAGACAAACTGAAAGTGTTACTGCTAATGCTTCTAAAAAAAAATCAAATATATATGTAGTGGGGTAACTGTGCAAATAAATATTTAGTTGGGCAAAAATATAAAATGCAATACATAAATCATATTTACACGTAACCTTGTTTAATATTTTCAGGTTCTTCAACATTTTGCAATATTGTGGGCAAATTAGAAAGTTTGATTTTTTGGTAAAGCTTTGACATCAAAACTTAGGCTTCCCATTATAAAAGTTGAGATATAGTTTTTACTTTTTATTTTGTTTAAACAGAGAGTTGAGATATAGTTAATTACAACTTTTGAGTTATTATGTAAATTTTTTTAATCTCTATGATACCGTGAGCACAAGCTGTGCGGTTTTCAATATTAAACAAGTGAATAACGCGCAACTAACACACCATTTAAAATAAGTTTGAGCCGTTAACTAGGCTACGAAAGCTCCAACTTGTTTTCCCTCAAATAAAAGGTTTTCATCCAAAAAAAAAAAAAATCACTCATTCTAAACCCATCACTCAGTTGGTTTACTGCCCATTCAGCAGGTCCCACGCATCCACGTGTCGAAGCCTTTTCCCGCCAAAATAACAGAAAACCCTCTCCCCTTACAAGTCCACACTGCTATTTCCAAAAGCCTCAGAGCCTCTCAGACTCTCTCCAAGAAATCAAAGAAAGAAAAAATGGCTTCTTCTTCAACCTCACTCTTCTTCTCTCTCCTCCTCCTCCTCCTCCTCCTCTCTCTCCTCTCCGTCTCCTCCGCCCAAACTATCACCAGAGCCGCCGAGATTCTCTCCGATTCCGGCTACAAATCCATGTCCTTCGCCCTCGACCTCGCCTCGGACTCCCTCAACTCCCAGTCGCCGACGTCGATCACCGTCTTCGCTCCGGCTGAAGCCGCCTTCACCACCTCCGGCCAGCCCAATCTGGACCTCATCCGCCTCCACATCCTCCCCGTCGACTTCCCTCTCCGATCACTCAAGTCCCTCCCTTTCGGCGCCAAGATAGCGACTCTCCTCGACGGCCACTCCCTCACCATCACCACTCTCCCCTCCGACGGCCTCGTCTCGCTCAACAACGTCACCGTCACGGCGGCTCCAGTCTTCGACGACGGCTCGTTGATCATCTTCGGAATCGACAGGTTCTTTTCCCGGTATTTCCGGATCTCAGGTCCGATTCCCAAGATCATCGGCGGCTGCTTGGCGCAACGAAACCCTAACGAAGCGACGGCGGAGGAAACGGCGGCGTTCGGTGAAGCAAGCGAGGTGCTAAGGTCGAACGGCTGCTCTGTTATGGCTTCGGTTCTTGAAATGCAATTCCATGGTTTTCTCAAGTACCAGACCATGTTGACCGTCTTCGCTCCCGTTGACCAGGTCATGGTGAACCACCGGATCGGAGAGCTGAGCGAGTACTCGTCGGTCTTGCGGCGCTACGTCGTCCCGTGCCGGCTTTCATGGAGCGACTTGAAGAGTCTTGAGGATGGGAGTCTGCTGCGGACTGATTTGCAAGGGTTCGTGATCATCGTGAGTCGATACGACGGCGTTTTGGAGCTTAATGGAGTCTCGGTGATCATGCCCGAGATGTATCACAATGACTGGCTTGTGGTTCACGGAATCAGTGAGGTTCTTGGTGAACTTCCACAGAGGCTAATTGACAGTCCAACGGAGCCCAATCCAGTGGTGCCTTCTCCACCTCATGAGTCTCAGGGCAGCTCAGGTGAGGTTGTTTTTTTCCGGAATTGTTTTCTACTGTTCTTGGTAGCTTTAGTGTTGTATTACGTTTTCAGGGATTGAGTAGTTTTCTGTGAAAATGTGAATTACATTACATCTTAAATGTGAAGAATATGGTGTAAAAATTGGGCTTGAGTTTTGAGCGCCATAACCTTGTGAATGGTTTAGGCCTGATTGGTGTAAAAATATGGTGCTCCTTGTAAGCTCAAAGCCAGTTCATGAATATGAGGATTTTGTAAAGTTCTGTTCAGAATTTGATAAGGTGTTTGGAAATTGGAGTTGATCTTGCAGTTTTTGTTTTCGACTAGTGTTAAGACCCACGCGCTTTGCTGCGTAGGCAAATCAGAAGATTGGATACCAAAGGAAGATTCATGTACATTAGATTAGCTAGTTCAAAAATGCCACTATCAACAGTGTTATGAATTGATCTAGTGAAAAGAGAATAGCTGCTCCAATTGCTCAAAAGATGACTGTTTAGTTATAGCTGCAGAAGACTCTTCTCTCCACAAAAAAAAAAGGGCTATGACTGCAGACGATGGTGGAGCGCGCGCACTATCAGAAGGTTGATTGCTCCAGTTGCCAGTTATTACTGTTGCAGCAACATGGATTGCGTTAGTCTTCTAGCCAAAGTTCAAAATATCCAAAACGATCCTTGGCATTCAAAAACCAGTAAGAAATATCATAAAAAGCCTCTAACAACAAGAAAACATAGAAAGAGAGGAGAGAGAGAGAGAGAGAGGGAGGGAGAGAGAGGGAGGGAGAGGGAGGGGAGGGGGAGGGAGGGCGGGAGAGGGGTGGAGGGAGAGAGAGAGAGAGAGAGAGAGAGAGCTTTTAACACCAATATGCAAGGAGTTACCACCAATGGTGAAGACTCCCTCAACAATATTTACATATAGCAAGAAGCTGTACTCAAACAGATGAAGACAGGTCTTAGTGAAAATATGAAGAGTAATGAATCTCAAAGCTTTGGCTTTCTGTTTTCATTTCAAGCTTAGGCTTTCTGTTTTCATTTCATCAATTAGATTTATTATACTTTCCATTCATACAAACAAACTTTGATGTATAAACTTGAAATTTTGATTGCATATCTCTTCCTTTATATTTCTGAGGATAACATTTCTCTCAGAGAGCTGAAAAATGTAAATCAGATCAGGCGCCATTCAACAATTCAAAACAACAAAGAGTGCCAAACCCCATACTTCATATAAATCATCCTTTCAACACCTCCTCTCCTTCGGATTTGAAAGCAACTGAAAATGAAGATAAAAGGAAAAATCCTAACCAAGCCAAGTACATAAAGCTAACTTTCTTTAGCGAATTTCACCTACACTAGCAATCAAGCAAAATATCAGATTTGGCATGCAAGTAGTTCTGTGAAATGTAATCAAGTTAATTGAAATATCAGGCCAAACTACAAAGAAACTCATGCAGATTCTTTAAGCTAAGTGACCATAACAGATTCTTTAATAGAAAAAGAAACAACCAAAATAGAAAATGCATGATAGCTAAACTATAGCTTAACCACTTTTGACAGGCAATGTACAATCAACACCTTATTTGAAGTGGTCTAGTACCCAAATCACCTGGCACAGCAAGTTCACAAGCCCACACACGCAAAAGTTTAAACAAGAGGTATTGGAATTTAAAGTAGAAGAACATGGTTCATCAACTGGACAACTGGCGTTTGCAGTAGTAACAGACAAAATGAGAAACAGCAAGAGAAAGAGGAAAAAAGAAAGAGCGAGAGAGAAAAGTGACCTTGATCCATCAAAGCTTGGAACTGCTTTGAGAACCGATGCCCATTATGATCAGTGAGCAACTCAAAAGTTGCCATCCTCGCCATCATAGAGGAACAGTACCACCAAGGCCATAGCCTGTCCGGATGCACGCGCCACGCGCCGACGAGGATGCGTGTGATAGCCAATTCTTGTAACAATGCGCCGCCGGACTAGGAAAGTTTTTGACGGGGTTTTTGATGCGGTAGTCGGCGAGGGAGAGAAAAGGGCGAGTCCGAACAGTAATAAGTCATAGAAAACGAAAGTACACAATTACCCTCCAATAATAGAATAATATAAGGTATAATTGCCAATTTACTACCCTAATTTTTCATAATTATTCAATTTGGTATCCTAACTATTAAATCTGTCAATTTACTACTATTCTATCGAATTTGCTACTTTAGGCTTTCAAGGTTAACCAATTTACTTATCAAAATTTCAATATCGATCAACTTTAACCTTCGATTTTCAAAATTAATTTATGTTTGGATGAATAAATGAATAAAATAAAATGACAAAAAAATAGCAAGTTGGCTAATTTTAAAAACATAAGGTAGCAAATTGGCATAAATAATAGTTAGGGTAGTAAATTAGCTAACAATGAAAAGTTAGAGTAGCAAATTGGCTGAAATGAAAGCTAGGGTAACAAATTGACACCAAAGTGAAAGTTAAGGTAGCAATTTGGCAAAAAACCATAATATAATGGTAAAGTAGTTAACGGTGATACTAGTAACATGCACACATGTTAGATTAGGCTTGTAATTTGATGTGCTGAAGTTTATGTTCCTTTCGTAAGTTCCTTCACAAAAAATTATAGTGAGTCTGAGTTTATGTATCCGTCTTCCATTTTTAGGATCAAAATCTTGACTCTTGAGTATTTAGGAATCATTTCATGATATGAAGGTGAGACTTAACTCACAATACTGAAACATTCACTTGTTAGTAAACACATGAATATTGTTACATGTAATCATTCCGATTCTTTTATGTGTTTGTTTATAAACGCACAAATTTGATTTACCTTTTTTAAGTAAAAAAATAATAGTAAATAGCTAACTAATATTCGAAAAATGCACTCGAAGTTTTCACAACATGGGTAACCCTTTTTTTAATTGAAACAACATGGGTAACTTTGGTACTTGCTAATTCACTCCATTTCTATAGGGCCTGTGGTGTGATAGTCATAAATACCAGTTCATTTAAAACGTGAACACCTCAGTTTTTCTTCCATTGCTTTCACCGGCGGCTGAAAAAAGCTACACCCAAATGACTTTCTCGGCACGTCTCCGCCGCAAATGGTAACAAACCCTAACTCTCTCTCTATTTCTCTCTCTCTCTATTTCTCTCTCATCCTCATCGCCCATATTAATGATCCCAAATCTTCTCAGATATGAGTTTCCTCAAAGGCCTCATCGACTCTTTCGGCTCCGTCTTCTCCGACTCCGCCGCCGCCTCCTCCTCCTCATACCCAAACCCTAGTGCTCCCGATTCTTCCTCCATGGACGGCGTAGCTGGGCCCGGAGCTGCTTCGGTCACTAACGAGCGCGTGGCGTACAAGCTCAAGGGCTACTTCGATTTGGCGAAAGAGGAGATCGCCAAGGCTGTTAGGGCTGAGGAATGGGGATTGGTTGAAGACGCCGTTGCTCACTATAATTGCGCCCGGAGAATTCTAGCCGAAGCTAGCTCCACTCCTGTGCCTTCCTTTATTAGCTCCAGGTGCTCAATTTTGGACTCAATTTCTGATTCAATTGCTTACTGTTTGATCTTGAAGCAAATTGTGGCTAGTCTGATTTTGGGGTATGTAGAAGTATAAAGGTTAATGATTTATGTTGTTACAAAATACTTGTTAAGTCAAAAAGGCGAAACTTTGTGTGTAATTGGGGGTAATGCTGCTATACTGAGCTTTAAATGTGTTTCAGTAGTGGTTTGATCGGATGTTAATGGTAGTGGTTGGCTTTCGTTTACTCCCCGAGACATTAGGAGTAGGTGTTGTGATCTTTTTTTGAAATTGTTGGCCTTGTGGGCGGTAACCGGTTTTGAAAGAGGTGGAAAAAGTAATCCTTTTCCTCAGAATGTTGTTGTATGGAATTTCTAATGTGTGGTGTATTTGATGAGACTTGGAAACTACATTTACTGCATGCTCAGTTTGTCAATAAGGAGCTAAAATGTGACTTCTGTAAGTTTGCAAAGTTTCCCCTCATGAAGGATGGTTGTCTACTACCTATAGAAACTACTATAAACATTAATAATAAAGAGGGAACAACCAAAAGCATTCTTACTGCCAGTCTATCACGTTCATTGATGCTGAGACGCCTTTCTTTTGTGATCTTAATAAAATTGTGGTCTTTTGTGGCAGTGAGCGAGAGAAGGTGAAATCGTATCGTCAAAAGATATCAAAATGGCAGGGTCAAGTTTCTGATAGGTTACAAGTCTTAAGTAGACGTCCAGGTCTGTATCCTTCTCATTCAACTTAAATGAAGAGTGTCTTTTGAATTTGGGGATACTATGAAGTACTCTTGACTTATATTTTTTTTCTGTTTCTTGTCCTCATTTCAGGTGGTACTCCCATAAACAAGGTATGTTTGTTCTAGCTGAAAAATTCCTTAGATCCTAATTTCTGTTTATTTGAACCATTATTTTGGTTACACTAATGCATAATTGTATTATCTGAGGCCTTTAAGGTGTATTCACAAGTATTTGGAGAGATTGAGTATTCAGTAAGATTCAAGATTTATTATATCCTGTGGATTTCTAATGAAATTTAATGTTTCCAGACAGTAGCTCCTGCACGAACAGCTGCAGCTACACCAACAACATCAAGTTCACGAAATCACGTGATACCCAAGACTTTGCATCCCAGTACAAGCATGCCAGCAACAAGGATTCAGACCAATAATATTGTAAGATCAAAACCTGTGCAAGATTCTGGTGGAGGTTATGATGAAAAGTTGGTTGAAATGATAAATAGTGCCATAGTGGATAGAAGTCCGTCAGTTAAATGGGAAGATGTTGGTGAGTAGATTATAGCATACCTTGATCTGTTGTGTACTCTATATGTCATTATTTTGTGTTTGTTAAGATTACCGAAGTGCTCATTTCAGTTTCTCTGCAGCTGGACTTGAGAAGGTGAAGAAAACTTTGATGGAGATGGTTATTTTACCAACTAAGAGAAGGGATTTGTTTACTGGCCTTCGAAGGCCAGCTCGAGGTAATGTTTTGTGAAATTTGTCACATCCATACTAATAATAGAGAAACAGCCTAAGAACTTGTTTCATGAATAAATCTAGCTTTCATCTTCAGGTCTGCTTCTGTTTGGTCCACCTGGTAATGGGAAAACCATGCTTGCTAAGGCAGTTGCTTCAGAATCAGAGGCAACCTTTTTTAATGTATCTGCATCTTCACTGACGTCAAAATGGGTGTCTCTCTGTCCAAGTGTTGCATAATTTTGCTGTGTGTTCTTCATTCTTATAGCGATTCTAATAAGTTTTGCTTTCTTTAGGTGGGAGAGGCTGAAAAGCTTGTGCGGACACTTTTTATGGTTGCTATATCCAGACAGCCATCTGTAATTTTCATGGATGAGGTGCGCTAATTTTCTGGATTCATTTTTGACAGGCACTAGCTTCCCGCATGTACTTCCGAACTTTATAGTTGTTTAGGAGAAGTCAAATGAATGAGTGTTTGTTTTTGCATTAATGTTTGCATATGTGTTTATATACATAGACTTATATGTCACTGGTAAATATATATATATATATACAGATTTTCTCAGGTGTGGAAGTCCGCATTTATTCTTACGGTGCAGATTTTCACTTTACACTCACTTTTCAATCGAATTTTCACATCTCCACCATCTAGTCTTTAAATACTAATGTATAGATCATCTCTGCAAAATTTTAGCTAATTTGGTTATCATTAAGACACTCAAACTCGATTAAACCAATGGATGAACATAATTTTTTCGAACTTGAACCGTTCATGTTTATAACAGAAAAACGCAGTTTTGAGTGTCTTAATGATAACCAAATTAGCTGAAATTTTGCAAAGATGATCTATACATCAGTATCTAAATACTAGATGGTGCAAATGTGAAAATTCGATTGAAAAGTGAGCGTAAAGTAGAAATATGCACCGTAAGAATAAATGCGGACGTCCGCATATATATATACGGAGCCGTTCCAAAAAGGACGTCCGCACATCCCTTAAAGTGCGGACGTCCCTCCGTTCTCCACCGGACAGCTCTGACGACGGCGCGCCTCCACTTGAGCGGACTCCAGCGGCGTCCTTGATCACTTTCTCTTCCCGGCGAGATTGATTTGAAGGTCTGAGCAGCAACCTCCACCCAAAACTTCAGACAAGATCGATCTCGCCGAAAAAATGGAATTCGGCTAACTCGTCGGTGAGAGAAAGTGATCTGGGACGCCTCTGGTGTCCGTTCGGGTGGAGACGCGCAGTCGTCGGACTGGACGGTGCAGAACGGAGGGACGTCCACCTCTGATCCGGACTGTGTGTGTATATATATATACGAAAATGATATGGAGCACGTGTGCACTGTCCTTAAAGTACGCAAGTGTCCGGCACGGACGACGGCGCGCCTCCACCCTAGCGGACTCCAGCAGCGTCCTCGATCACTTTCCCTCCCTGGCGAGTCCGTTGAATTCCAGTTTTCCGGCGCGATCACCCAAAACTTCAAACAAGATTGATCTCGTCGGAAAACTGGAATTCGGTGGACTCGTCGGGAAGGGAAAGTGATCGGGGACGCTGCTGGAGTCTGCTCGGGTGGAGGCGCGCCATCGTCAGCCCCGGACGGAGGGACGTGCGTACTTTAAGGACAGTGGGCACGTGCACTCCACATTCGAATATATATATATATATATATATATACAGTCCTTCTCTGTTAAGGATGTTCTTATGGTGCGGATTTATTTTTCGATCGAATTTTCACATCTCCACCGTCTAATGTATAGATCATCTCTAAAATTTCAGCCAATTTGGTTATCATTAAGGCACTCAAAACTACATTTTTCTGTTATAAACATGAACGGTTCAAGTTCGACAGAATTATGTTCATTCATTGGTTTAATCGAATTTGAGTGCCTTAATGATAACTAAATTGGTTGAAATTTTGCAGAGATAATCTATATATTAGTATCTAAAGACTAGACAGTGGAGATGTGAAAATTCGATCGAAAAGTGAGTTTAAAGTGGAAATCTGCACCATAATAATAAAGGGAACATGCACAAGAACAATAAAACAAATGCCTAAACCAATGAAAAAATTTTTCCATAGCCCATATCAATGATTTTTAACAAAAAGACAGTTTCACCCATTCTAATAATAACACCTAATCCTCATTTTTCTACGGATCAAAATTCTCCCAGACTCTCTCTCTCTCTCTCTCTCTCTCCTCGACACGCACCGACATCGACGACGCCGCCGATGCCGACACCGGCGACTACAATGCTGATTCTTCAACGACGGCGAAGATGGTGTTGAGGTCGGAGCGTTGAGGGAGATTATGATCAGATTGATATGCGGTAGAGGAACTCAGCTGATCTCGATCTCGATCAAGATGCGCCGGAAACGCCGTCATAGGGCTAGATCTTGAAGCTAGAGATCGGAGGAAGAAAATAAGTCTCTTCAATGCGTGTCTAATTTTCTAGATCGGAGGCTAGAGATCTTGAAGCTAGAGATCGGAGGAAGAAAAGAGGTTAGGGTTTAATTTTCTAGCTTCTTTCCTCTATATCATTGACTATCTATAAATGAGTTTGCATGTGATTGGGGATTTCTATGAGTTTGTAGTACAAAGAAGACTATAAATGTGCGGCTGGTGTACAAAATTAAAGCCTGCGATTGGTTGAAGATGAAAGAAGTGACGTCGTGTTTGTCCATTAGGTGGTGTTGAAGAGAATAGCTAGGTTGCAGTGTTGTCCCTTTAATAACATTTACTGGAGGTTAATAAACATCTATTGAAGGTAGTAAATTACTTTTTAACTGATTATTGGGGGTCAGTAACCAAGCTATTAGGGTCAGTAACCTGATTATTGTGGGTCAGTCACTGATTATTGAGGGTCAGTAACCAAATTATTGGGGTCAGTAACCCGATTATTGGGGGTCAGTAACCAAGTTATAGGAGTCATTAACCCGATTATTAGGGGTCAATAACCAAGTTATTGGGGGTCAGTAACCGATTATTGGGGGTTAGTAACCAAGTTATTGAGGGTCAGTAACCGAGTCACCGGTGACCGGAATCCGACGATTGGAAAAATCTAGCGGCCGGTGACCGGAGTCCGGTGAGATTCTGGTCAAGTATTCTCTCTTCCATTTTCTCTCTCTATGTATGATTAAGGGGTGAGGGAAAAATAATCTTAAAATAATATGGTTTGTTAAGACTTTAATAAAGATTTGTGCATTTGGACATAGAAAAGGCTACTTTATACTGGAATTGGCTAATGAAAAAGATTATCATTGGAATGGGGAATGAGAGGTTTAAATTAGTATTAAATGGGCATTTTCCCAAGAATAAATGAGAACATCCTTAGCAGAGAAGGACTGTATATATATAGACCTCCTTAAACTCTTAAAGTATGAATGTTTTTAGTTCTAGTATGTATTTTGACAATCAAAGCCACCTATTTCCTAGTTACATACTCACATATGAATCCTACAAAAAATTAGTCAAAATGAAAAACATTTAACCATTTGATTAACACAATATTCGTTTTAATTTCATCTAATGGCCTACAATTGTTTACATCAATTTGAATGACCAAATGATTATGAAATTTGTTGAAATTTTGTTGACATGTTTCTTGCATATGAATCTAGAGGATCAACAGTTGAGATCATTAAAAGAAGTCATCTGCTAATGTAAAATAGTAGAAATTCTCAAATTCTTAAAGTAAGGAGGTCCTCTTTAGATCCTTCCTCTATATATATACGCACACACACAAGGCCTTTCCGCTAAGGGATCCCTTTTTTTGACATATATGAGGGATGGGGGATTACATCAACTTTTCAATTACAAAATCACATCTCCACAATTTAATATGTCGTTCTATATGAGTAGATCACTTCTGTAAATTTTCAGAAATTTTGGTGATTGTTAAGGCATTCAAAACTACGATTTATAATTATAAGCATGAACGGTTCAGGTTTGGCAGATTTGGTTCGTTCATTGATTTAATCTTATTTGACACCTTAACGATCACCAAATTTGCTGAAAATTTACAGAATTGATCTATATATACAGACCAACAAACTGAACGGTGGAGATTCAAAAATATAATTGAGTAGATCACTTCTGTAAATTTTCAGAAATTTTGGTGATTGTTAAGGCATTCAAAACTACGATTTATAATTATAAGCATGAACGGTTCATGTTTGGCAGATTTGGTTCGTTCATTGATTTAATCTTATTTGACACCTTAACAATCACCAAATTTGCTGAAAATTTACAGAATTGATCTATATATACAGACCAACAAACTGAACGGTGGAGATTCAAAAATATAATTGAAAAGTTGGTGTAATCCCCAATCCCTCATATATGTCAAAAAAAGGATCCCTTAGTGGAAGGGCCCTACATATATATATTTAGCTCTGACAGAGGTTTATGACTGATATGGATAGTAATAGTGGTCTGGCTGATGCATAGCTGTAATTAGGCATCAAGCACATTGTTTGTAACTAAATTATTTGCGTACGATAACAGTCATAGTCGTCTCTTTGAAATTAGTAAACATGAAACTTCTGTCAGCCTACGTTCAACCTGCATCTCTGTTCCTGCTGTAACAAATGCTTCTGTGATCATCAGCACTCTTTCAACCTTCTTCATCTTCTTCATCTTTTTCTTATTTGAACCCTGCGCTTATTTGGATTTAGGATTTATGTTTTTTTTTTGGGTGCTTTTAACGCTTTTGGTGACACCAAAGTTTTACAACCTTAAAAATTGGCTGCCGGCTTTAGAAAAGTGGGATATTGGTGGTGCCTGTACTAAAGGAAAAAATGGAAGATGTATTGCATGTTTCTACTTTTCAGCATAAAACCAGCAGTCTAATGGTCTCTGTTGTTTTTTTGTTGACAGATTGATAGTATCATGTCAACAAGGCAGGCAAACGAAAATGATGCAAGTAGAAGGTTGAAGTCAGAGTTTCTAATTCAATTCGATGGAGTGACATCAAATCCTAATGATCTAGTAATTGTGCTTGGTAAGCTTTACATCTCACTTCAACCAAAGCCTGTGTATGTTTTAATAAAGAATGATGCCATGTCAGGGATCGATGATCAGTTTTGGCTGGCTACCTTCAACAATGCCAACTTGTTAGACAATGCCCTTTTTATTTTTTATCACTGGAGTCTGCTAGGGACTTTGATCAAGGAAAATAAGTTCACTTTGATTGTTGTAACTTAGAAACAAATTCTGTTCATCTCCTGTAATTAGTCGAGGGATAAAGGAGGCACAGAATAAAGTTACCTATTTTCTTAGATGAGTTTCAGGGGCTGTTATAATTTCCCAGTTCTGTTAATTTATTTTATAATTTCATTCTGATCATACCTAAACCTGAATAGATTATAGCATGCCTCTGATATTCTTTGTATGTTCTTGCAGGTGCTACTAATAAGCCTCAAGAACTAGATGATGCAGTTCTTAGGAGATTGGTGAGTTTTATTGTCTTCTCTCTTTCACTTTGCTGAAACTATGTTATGTTCTTTCTGTGGAATTTCTTCTTTTCTGGTTAAACTCACCGTAAAGTGAAACCCTGACAGGTGAAGAGAGTATACATACCTTTACCAGATCTAACTGCTAGGAGACTTCTCCTAAGTCACAAACTTAAAGGCCAAGCATATTCCTTACCAAGTAAGATTTTGCTATTATCTTGTAACTAATACATTTTTTTAAGATCAATGACCCAATATTCCTAGGCTAAAACGATATTTTAGCTTATTATGTTAATTAGTCTTCGATTTTCCATTTGAACTTGTCATCTCTTGTTACAATAGATAGTATGTCATCTGTAGAATTGTAAAAAGTTTTTCTCATGTATATGGACAATGTTTTGGAACTTTCTTCTTTATAGATCTTACTTGTAACCAAATAATGATCAAAAGAAGTGATACCGTGTGGTTAGTATTCTTACCAGTCAGCATAATATACTTCTTATTGCTTATGTTAGGTGGAGATCTTGAACAACTTGCAAGAGACACCGAAGGTAAGAAAGTTTTCCCTGCACTTTTGACCCAAATTGAACTCTTAGTGCTACCAATATTATACCACTCACATGGTGATTGGTTGTTTACAGCTTCTGCCATCTGTGTTATGGAATTGAGCTGTAAATAACATACTGGAAAAAATTATACAGGATACCCTTCTAATTCAATTAAGCTTATAATTTGTTAATTTTGTATACAGGTTATTCAGGAAGTGATCTACAAGCATTGTGTGAAGAAGCAGCAATGATGCCAATTAGGGAACTTGGTGAAAACATACTCACCATCAAGGTAAATCAGGTATTAAACCTAATTGATATACAAGCAAAGTTGGTATCAAGCACTTCTTTAGTTTCCCTGCACCGATGAAATGGCTCACTAAATACTTCTTTTTTCCATGGCCTGTAAACTACCAAAGTCACTCCAGAAAGTTGCAGCTAATATTTCTCATTGATGTCAATCTTAGGCTAATGTAGCATTTATCTGGTTATTAGGATGAGCCGATGAGGTTTGCTTTTGATGTTGGCCATGACTGTGAAAAGCTACAACAAAAATACTATTTTGATCTCATCTCTTCAGTTGTGTTTATATTTGTTTACCAGGTGAGACCACTAAGACTTGAAGATTTTCAGAAGTCAATGACTGTAATCAGACCAAGTTTAAGCAAAAGCAAGTGGGAAGAGCTTGAACAATGGAACGAGGAATTTGGGTCTAACTGAACCTCAGTTTATTTGGCCACAAGTAGAAACTTGATGCAGCAAAACACAGGAGGCTGAGTGAGGAAGAAAAAGAACAAATGAAAAGTTCATCTTAGTTGTGTATATATCACACCTCAAGCCAGACTGCCTGGGTCATTCTTGGTGTTCTTTTGTATGAGAGTTGAGGTGTAATTGTAACAGTAAATGATGAATAACGATTATTGTACAAGCTGTATATGATTTCTCTAACATGATCTGAATTATAAGCGGAAAAGAGTTTGGATACAGGATTATGAAAGTTGACTTGTTCTTGGGTGCTACCCTTGTAGCCCTCTAGTTTCTGGAGGATCAAAAACTGGACTGTCCCCTAAGTAAAAATTTGCGAATACTTGGTGCATTTGTGTACGGTTTAGCCCTTTCTTTACTTAAGGCCTTTGTCCCTTTTTGTGATTTAGGGTTTACTATTTCTCCTGGAATGTTCTTTTCACTAAAAGGCTTCAGTTTTTTTGAGCTTCAATGACCAGTAGTACTAAACGGTTTAGATCATGGATGTGTTAGTTCGTTTCAACAAAGTTCATATAGCTAGTTTGGCCAACTAATTGCTGCTTTCATGTTGTTGATATTCCCTCCATGTTTTAGCATCAGTAGTTTTGATTACTAAGCAGCCTAGCTTTGTGCCTGTTACGTAATTGAGGTTTGAGAGAGTAGAATTTGTTGATTGTCCAATGTTCATCAGTTCATATGGAAGAGAGGAAGACTGACTTAGGTGGTTTGAGGATGGCAAATGTGTATATATGTTTGTAGGAATGCAGATGTAATGTACATGATTCCTATTTAATATATTAGTAGTACTATTTTGCAGTTTGATCTCTTATGTGTTCAAATTTTCACTTATGCAGACACAGATTCTTCAATCTTCAGATTTTCACTTTTTTTTTCTTTTGCGGCCATTCATTTACTCTATATTTTTGTAACTCAATTACATATTGAATCATTGATTTTTTTTTTCTTACTTGCAATCAACCATGTTATAAAAAATAGGACAACCAGGTACGTATTCACTGTCAGTCCTTCAGGATTGAGGTTACAGGTTTGTCTTGACGATGGTGATGTAGCGTAACCAAACTCCCACCTAAACTTTTTGTAACTAAAAAAAAAAAATAGGGCCATATTTAAAAGTTTGCACTGGGCCTCCTATTAGTCAGGACCGGCCCTGACTAAACCTGATGAGGTAAAAGCAGTTTGAACATAATATTTACAGATAAAACGTTTACTATTACCAAGGCTAGAGCCTCTGAAAAAATTGACATGGGAAATGACTGGCCTGAACAAAAGAAGAAAAAATGACCGTCACGGAGAGATTCTCTGCAGAATGGTAAAACCAACAAGGTAAATAATTTAACCCCACGAGTAAATAATCACCGGTAATTCTAGATGGGTATTTAAACCCGGTTAGCTACCTCATAGCCATTTTTCACATTTCAGTTTTCGCGGTTAAGCAAAATTTCAAAAACCCAGAACCCCCATTTCAATCTACCATGGCAAAGAGGAAACCCGAACCCGAAAACCCAGAACCCCAGAAAACCCTAAACAGAGGCGATTCGGCGGAGAGAGATACCACACCCGAAAACCCAGAAGAGTCGCCGGAAACCCGAAAGTGGTCCCTGAACGACTTCGAGATCGGAAAGCCTCTGGGCAGAGGCAAGTTCGGGCGGGTCTACGTGGCCCGGGAAGTCAAGGTAATCGAATCCCCAAAATCCCCAAATCCAATTTGGGGAAAATTTTCAATTGAAAAACAAAAGGTAAGGGTTTTGAATAATTTTAGGGTTTTACAGAGCAAATACGTCGTCGCATTGAAGGTTTTGTTCAAGAAGCAGATAGAGAAGTACAACATTCACCACCAGCTGAGGAGAGAGATGGAGATTCAGACCAATCTGAGGCACCCAAACATTCTGCGTCTCTATGGCTGGTTTCATGATGAGGAGCGCATCTTCTTGATTCTCGAGTATGCTCATGGCGGCGAGCTTTACGGGCTTTTGAGGGAGAATACTTGCCTCACTGAGAAACGAGCTGCCACTGTAAGTTGTCTCTAAAACCCAGAACCCTGTTTGTATTTTTTAACTGTGTTTTGGGAAATTGATATATGTGCTTGTGTTTGTGGATGGTAGTACATATTGAGCTTGGCGCAAGCTTTGGTGTATTGTCATGAGAAAGATGTGATTCATAGGGACATAAAGCCGGAAAACTTGTTGCTTGATCATGAGGTATGTTTAAGCTTTGCCCTATTCAACTGTGCTGTTGATTTTGTATTTTTTTTAGCTCTGGATTCTGGTATATGGATTATATTAGAAGTAGGAAGATTTTGCTCTTTACTTGTGTGCTGAAATATGTCCATAAATGTTGCCATTTCATAATCCCAAATGGTATAAGCAATAGTATGTGCTTAGAGTTTTATTTCTTTACTCAAACTACTTTAGATGCTGATTGTAGTCCGTTGGGTAAAAGAGGAAACAGATCTAAGATTTTGCTTTTGAGTATTGTACGATGTTATCCATTTCATAATTTTTTTTTGATATTGTACGATGTTATCCGTTTACATTTTCAGGATGATTGAGATCAGACGGATACTGGTCTTGTTTTTGATAAATATTTGGTTTCTGGGCCTGCACTTGCTTCTGCATTTATCATTGAACTCGTTGGGAACCTTTCATGGAACTATGTTTAGCTAATTGATTACAATCTGGTATTTGCAGGGTCGATTGAAAATTGCCGATTTTGGCTGGTCAGTACAGTCGAAGAACAAGAGACACACCATGTGTGGAACTCTGGATTACTTAGCTCCAGAACTGGTGCAGAACAAAGCTCATGACTATGCAGTTGATAACTGGACTTTGGGTGTTCTTTGCTATGAGTTTCTCTTTGGTGTTCCTCCCTTTGAGGCCGAAAGTCAGAAAGACACATTTCAGAGGTATGACGTAAGAACTTTTTCTATCTGTTTTGATTAGCAAGATCTGAACCATATATGGGATGACGAGCTTGAATTTGATGCAGGATAGTGAAGGTTGACCTGAGCTTCCCTGCAACCCCTCAAGTTTCTGCTGAAGCCAAAGATCTGATCACCAAGGTAAGTTTGTGCATGACTGTGTTCTTAATGAAAGGTCTGTGATTGAAATTCCAGTAGTTGGTGCCTTGGTGGTATTTGTTTCCATTACCTTCAATTTAACTCTGTGCAGCTTCTGGTGAAGGACACCTCAAAGAGGCTCTCTCTTCAAAAGATCATGGAACACCCATGGATTATTAAGAATGCAGATCCTACAGGTATCTGCAATAACTAGCTTTCGCTAACTATGATCCTTCTTGTCCATATCTTTGAAGAGTTTGGAAGGTGTGAATTACATCCTAATTGTGTATATTTTGGTCTATGTCATCACCAAGAAGCAGTGTGTTTTCTATTACGGTCACCAACTGTGTGGCTCATGAATCATGTTCATGCCACAAAGGCAAGAACAGCTTGTATATATAGCTAGTGACACTACCTTTTGTGACCGTCTATTCTGGGTTATCTAGAACTTAGTAATTTGTAGAAGCATGAAAAACGCTCTAAACTGTTAGAGATAGCGATTAGCCCCTTCTAGTCTTCTAGAAAGATATAACTTGCTTGGCTGTTGGTTACATTTATAACTGGGTTCCAAACGACCATCAATCCTTTTAAGAAAAAACCGGTCAGATGGTAAAACTTGTATCCAGCTTGTCCCTAAATAGATGTCTTTTGTCATAGTGGTATTTTCTTTTCTGTTGTTCGAAATAGTTATCAGAAGAGTAAGGATACAAACTTAAATTTGTGCAGATTTTTGCGGTATTTAGTCTTAGTTACTAGGCTGCACAAAGGGTCAATAGTTCTATATAACTGATGGTAATTCCCTTCAAAATCAATGGCCCTGAAAGGCAAAAGTTAAATGAATACAGAGGAAACAAAACAACTAGATGTTAATTAGTGTTTCACTTCTTCAACAGTCTTCACACAGTGCATCAGGATAGTTCCACAGAAAATGACCAATCCTGTAAATATAATCCAAAAACAAATCCATTTTATCCAGTTACTACAATCAGAACAAAAAAAAAAGTAAAAACAAGAAGCAAGAGACACGGACCATAAGATCTACAAAAAGAAGAGAATAAATCATGGTAAGCACCCTAGAGGTTGAAGACAAACCATTTTTCCTGCACTTGGGGAGACTTGAAATGCAACAGTTGTGTTCTGTTTAAAATTGAGTTCTATCTGCAGTTCTGCACGAACCTTCAAACAACTTCAACCCAAACTTATAGCACTGGATACCATTTCAAGCTTCCTCAAGAGTCGGATCAATGGCTTCTTCTGAGACAGTTCTGGTGGAGAGATGAACCTGTGTTATAGGTATGGGATAACAACTATGGTATGCAATGCATTCTCATTTGGTCCCTTTGCTATTTAATCTTGGTTAATGTGATCATTCAGTCTGCTCAGCCAAGTGACCTGACATCTATCCCATGTATTACTTCACAGCGACTGTTTTAGGAAATTTGAAAATAATAAGAGGACAGGAAATGTTCATAACCTTACCTCTTCTGGTATATATTATTCTTTGACATAGGTTCAGCTAGTCTTGCTTTATAGCTGTTATGATGAGTTGCACCACAATTGCAAGGGTATGGCCAAGTTTTATTAATGATACGTATGCAAAGATCCTCAGATACTCAGTCATATATTGTTTATAATCTTCTGCAATGCCTTTATTTATATATGGTCATTTTAATGCCCTGTAGAATGTAGACCACTAAATCTTTAGGCACTGATGTTCAGTTAGGTTGTTCATTCAACTCGAGTGGTTCCTGTAAACCACCAAAGATGATCTCGAACTTGGCTACCTGCTGGTTGTGGCCTTCTTCTGGTCATTAGGAATCTAGGATAAGAGTTACTTGATGTTCCCTCTAACTGCTAAATGCTATGAAAATCCATTCCCATCTCATGCATTTGATGTATCTCTTTATATGTAAATATATGAGCACAAAAGAAAATTGAAGCAGATGGGACATGGTGTCCCATTAAACAAGGAGTTTCCCACATGGGTTCCAGCTCTGTAACTACGAGCTGATATAGGAGAGCCAACCAAACTTATTCCATGCACCTCTTTGGACGACTATGACTATTCATTCTTTAGTTTCACACACACCTTAGAAAGAGTAGACCAATACCTCCATTTGCAGATCCACTTTCTCTTTCTCTTTCCGTTTCGACTGAAAATGATGGAAGACGATGAGTTCTGGGCTTGGGAATCCTATGTTCCTCCGCATTGGAAGTACGATGTGTTTTTGAGTTTCAGAGGGGAAGACACCCGAACCACTTTCACAGACCATCTCTATCACCAACTGGTGTGGCGAGGAATCAGGACTTTCCGGGATGACCTTGGAATTGAGAGGGGGTCATCCATCTCTGCAGAGCTCTATACTGCCATTAAAGACTCGAGGTTTGCCATTGTTATTCTCTCTCCAAACTATGCTTCCTCCACCTGGTGCTTGGATGAACTTGATATGATCCTAGGATACCGAATGGGACTTTGGCCTGTCTTTTATCATGTTGATCCTTCTGATGTTCGAAAACAAACCGGGCCTTTCACCAAAGCCTTCACTAAACATGAGCAGGACTTTAAGGGAGACATGAACAAGGTGCTTTGCTGGAGAGCTGCTTTGACAGATGTGAGCAATGTTGCTGGATGGATTACTTCACAAGATAGGTAACGTACTGGACCTTATTCATATAACATCATTTACAGTGTCAGAAACTTATGAATACTAGAATTTTGTGCCTAAATTCATGTTATAGTCATGACTACGTATTTTTTATTGCTTATAGGTATGAGACTGAGCTTAGCAAAGAAATTGTAGACTCAGTATCCACAATAGTGCATCCCACATTCACATTGTTAGATTCAACAGAGAACTTGTTCGGAATTGGGTCTAGATTAGAGTATATAGACTTGCTTTTATTTACTAGCATAACTGATATTCGCTTTTTAGGGATATGGGGGATGGGTGGGGTGGGCAAGACAACAATAGCGAGATTAGTTTAGGAGAGAATTTCCTCTAACTATGAGGTTAGTTGCTTTCTTGCTAATGTTGGACAGCAATCAGCAATACGCGGTATAGTTCATCTACAAAAACAACTTATTTCCCTTGTTTTAAAGGAAAACGTTGCACAAGTCTGTGATGCTTACAGTGGAGCTTCTATGACGAAGAATCTCTTATGTAATAAAAAGGTTCTTCTTGTTCTGGATGATGTGGATCAATTACATCAACTTGAAATGTTGGCAGGAAATAAAGATTGGTTTGATCCAGGGAGCAGAATTATCATTACAACAAGAGATGAACGTCTGCTAATCGAACATGGTATAGAGAAACTGTACCAGCTCCAGCAATTAACTGACGATCAAGCTCTTCAGCTCTTTTCATGGAAAGCCTTTAAGAAGTGTCATCCAGAAGAAGATTATTTGGAACTGTCCAAAAGTTTTATAGAATATTCTGGAGGCCTTCCATTGGCTCTGAAAACTCTTGGATCTTCTCTGTATAAGAGAGGTATTGATGCTTGGATCAGTACGTTGGATAAACTAAAGAAAACTCCGAATAAGGCCATTTTTGAGACGCTCAAGATAAGTTACGATGGATTAGATGAGATGGAAAAGAGAGTTTTTTCTAGATGTGGCATGCTTCCATATGGGCAAGTACAAGGATCGAGTAATTGAAATACTGGATAGTTGTGGCTTTGCCTCTCGTATTGTGATAGACATTCTAGTGGAGAAATCTCTCTTGACTAGTTTAGACGACTACCTGATGATGCATGATCTGATACAAGGAATGGGATGGGAAATTGTTCGTCAAGAATCTTATGAAGAGCCTGAGCCGATTGTGGCTTGATAAGGACATCTTTCATGTGTTCATGAAGAATACTGTAAGTACAATTAGTTTATGAACAACATCATAATTTCTTCGGACAAACACACACAGGTACATATATATATGCATGATTATGGAATTAATGTTTCCTCTGTTCTTATGTATTAGGGAACAGAAGCAATTGAAGGAATAGTCCTATGTGTGCCTGAAGTTGAACAAGCATACTTAAATCCTGAAACTTTCTTTAAGACGTCTAAACTAAAGTTGCTCCAAATTCATAATTTGAACCTATCTCCAGGCCCCAAGTATCTGTCTAATTCCTTGAGATTTCTGGAATGGAGTTCATATCCTTTGAAATTTCTCCCGCCAACTTTTCAACCGGACAAACTCACAGAACTTAGTTTGCGTCATAGCAAAGTTGATCATCTTTGGAATGGGAAAAAGGTAACACCCAGTTGAATGAATGGCAGTGTTCAATATTTTTATTTGAATATATATATATATATATATATATATATATATATATATATGAGGTTTATGGAAACCAATCATTCTATCATTTGTAATTATGTACAGGACATGGGTAACTTGAAGTACATTGATCTTAGTTTCTCCGAAAATTTGATCAAGACCCCAGATTTCAGCGGCATTCCAAATCTTGAGAGAGTGGTTCTTGAAGGCTGCACAAATGTAGTTGAGATTCACTCATCTATTGCATTTCTGAAAAAGCTTAAAATTTTGAATTTTACAAGTTGTAAAAGTATCAGGAGTCTTCCAAGTGAGGTACAAATGGAATCTCTCGAAGTTTTTATTCTTTCAGGCTGCTCAAGACTGAAGATTATCCCAGAATTTCTAGGACCAATGAGAAATTTGTCAATTCTTTCCTTTAGATGGGACAGCGATTGTGGAAGCACCTGCATCAGTTGAATGTTTGATTGGCCTTATTTCTCTTGATCTAAGAGATTGCAAAAGTCTTTTGCGTCTTCCTAGTGGCATCTGTAGCTTGAAAGCTCTTAAAAGTCTCAATATGTCTGGATGCTCAAAACTTGTTAATTTTCCTGAAAGCTTGGGGAAGATTGAATGCCTGAAGGAGCTTGATCTAAGTGGAACTGCATTAAGTGAGCTTCCATCCTCCATTGTTCTTATGAAAAACTTGGAGGTGTTATCTTTTCGCGGATGTAAAGGCCCGGCACCAAAACCATGGCATTCTTTTCTCCCTTTTGGATCATTTCAAAGAAATTGTCCCGAGCCTATGAGGGCTCTAGTGCTGACTTCTTTAAATGATCTGTGTACTGTGAGGAAACTTGATTTAAGCGACTGCAGTTTTTGTGAAGGAGCAATACCAGATGAGATTGGTTGTTTGTCCTCTTTAGAAGAATTAAATCTTGGGGGAAACAATTTTGTCAACCTTCCTGCTAGCATTAGATGGCTCTCTAAGCTTACCTTTTTAAACTTGGAAGGCTGCAAAAAGCTTCAGCTATTGCCAGACCTCCCATCAAATGAAGAACTTACTGTAACAACCGATGATTGTTCTTGCTTAGAAATATTACCTGATCCACCAAAGCTGAGCAGAATGAGTTGGTTTTCCGTTAGATGTCTGAATTGTTACAAATTGGTTGACAGTCAAGGCGGCAATTACATACCATTTTCGATGCTAAAGCGATTCCTACAGGTATTTTCTCTCTCTGAGTTTCTCTGTTTCTCTGTTTCTTTCTCAGCTGTTTGATAGTGACTCTTATGTGCTACAGGGAACCCTTCCTTTTATTATTCACAGCTTCAATATTGTTACTCCTGGAAGTGAAATTCCCGAGTGGTGCACTAATCAAACTTCAGGAGATTCACTTGTTGTGAAGCTACCTCGTAAACCAAGCCGTAACAACTCGGTGGGGTTTGCTCTCTGTGTTGTTTTTGAAGCTGAAGAAAATCAAAATGCCATTGAACTTGATCATTCAGGAGGTAGTCATGCATGTGGAATTAAATGTCTTTCCAAAGTACAAGGATCTTTGTCGACCTCTTTGCTTGTAAAAGGGCTTTTTCATCATAAAGTTGGCCAGGTTCTGTCGGATCACCTTTGGTTACTCTATGCATCTTTCAAAGACTATGATCCTAGAAATTATTGGAAAGGAAGATTCTATGAGATAGAGTTTTCATTCAAAACCTTTTGTTCTATGGAAAGCAAGAAGTGTTTGAAGCTGAAGAAGTGTGGTATCCGTGTGGTGGATAAAAAAGATGTGGAAGATCTCAACCAAACAATGAACCAAGCTAACAGCAATTTCTCTCTCGACAAGGCTATGGATGACCTCCATTGTGAATTTGAAAAGTCAGCAAGTGTTCAAGGTAACAAAGTTAAGCACACAATTGAACATTTAGATGAGGCAGGAGAAAGTGGAAGTGGTATCTCTGCCATGCAGTCACTCAGCAAAAGACTGAAACACGACTAAGTTTCTTGTGCCTGATATAATCATGCAAAGCCTGGACTGAAAGACTGAAAGTGTATGAATGACTGTACGTTTTAACATAGTTTTGAGAACTATTGACTATCTGAGAATTGTGGTCTGTGTGCTCATATCCTGGCTAACTTGGATCTTGCATTTTCTTTTATCAGTTATTGAAAAGCTATACAGTGATTAGTTTGTTACTGTCGACTTTCAAAAAAAGAAAAAGAAGAAGGTATGTTCAATAAGCCATATTTTGTTGGATTCTAGGAAAAGAGGGAAAAAGTTGTTTTGGTGATAGTCACCTCAGGGTGCAAAAGAATAGGAATCGTCAACTTTATTCAACGTGCAAGGCAGCCTAGGCAACAATAATAATCTTTACAAGCAGTAGTTCCATATATTCAATTCATGTGTGAAAAACTTTGGATTTTATACATTTTTTTTTTTTTTGGGTTTCCATACGAAAGAAACTTTATTTCTTGCTGCTAATTTTTCTCACTGGTCTCGAAATGAGGCTAAGCAGTGGCATATTTATAAGTTACGAGCTTTTTGTTGTTATTTTTGACTGGGAAATGCTATGGAAACAATTTTAATCTCATGTATCTGATGCATGTCCATGTCCTTTATGTTTACCAGGTAACACCACAATTAGAAGACTATCAGAAGGTATTGAGTGTAACCAGGCCCTTCTTAAGCAAAGGGAAGTGGGAAGAGCTTCAACAATGGGATGAGGACTTGGGATCTAATTGACTTCCCCAATTATAGAAATGGAAAGATCAATGCATCAATGCACAGGAGATAGACTGCTGCTCTTCAGACATGCTCAGTTTTTATCGTATAAAGTGTGATAATGGTTTATTTTATTTATTTTTTGAACGCAGTGAGATAATGATTATTGTAACATGATATGAATTATGAAGTATAAAGAGGGCAAGTATTTCACTCTTATCCAGTTCTTTTTGAAAGATTTAAACTTCTTCAGTTTAGACCACTGAAATCAGCGTGAGCAAATGCAAGTTTGAACGATGGAATCAGGATGTTAGCTCTAACTTAATGGCTCTATTAGCACAAACTCACAACGAGTTATATCCTCGAGAGAATGCAACAAAACACAGTAGTAATGAGGGGGGAAAAAAGACGAAAGGAAAGGTTAACTTGAGCTACAGAACTCAGAAGAGATAAATTGATTTTTGATAAGTTTGTATTGGCATTATTCATAACAATTTCGAAAGAACATGCACTCAGCAAACACTACCGATAACTAAATATACATTCATTTATGTTATCAATGAAACTGAATTACAACATTTACAGCAATATTAGAAAACTAAATAGAAGATTACATTAGCACTCTAGCAGACTATTCAACTAAATCACTACATATCGACTACTATATGGCAGCTGCAGGGGTGATTATTTGGTCCAGTGATTAGGCTTGTTCATCAAAATCAACTAAGCATGTCTCCATGCTCCATTTCTTGAAATCTACATCACAATTTCCTTGCAGAAGGGAAGTCAATGAACAATACTCCTCAATGGGAAACTCCAATGCTGCAAGATCATCATCATTGCAAGATCCCGTAAGATTAAAATTATCATCAATGTCAACTGCTGCTATTGCTTGTTGATCACCAGCGGAAGAAGGAGAAGTCAGGTCATCGAGAGAAGGAAGCTCAAGGGAAGTCAATGAACAATTCTCCTCAATAGGAAAATCCCATTTTGCAAGATCATCATCATTGCAAGATCTTGTAAGATTAAAATTATCATCAATCTCAACTGCTGCTTTTGCTTGTTGATCACCAGCGGAAGGAGAAGGGGAAGTCAGGTCAACAAGAGAAGGAAGCTCAAGGGATGTTGATGCTTCTTGATCACAATCCTCAAGTGGAGGAGGACAAGCCGTGAAAAATTCATCCAGAGAAGGAAACTCAAGGGATGCTAATGCCTCTAGATCACAATCCTCAAGTGCAGGAGGACAGGCCATCACAAAATCATCAAAAGAAGGAAACTCCCATGATCCAGTATCGACATCCTTGAAGAACTCGAGAACATCATCAACATTGTCAGGTTTCTGCTGTTGAATGTGCACTGTGGGAGTGGTAGCAGATTCACCTTGCCTATTTAGTGAATCAGAAAAGTCTAGTTGTCTCACAACTTTTTTCCTTTTAGGCTTCTTATCCTCCAATTGATCAATTTGTTGGCGTTTCCTCTTCTTTTGTTTTGGAATGTCTGATGATATTGACAAACATGGTGCTTTGTACCTCTCATTTCGTCGAAGTAGCAACACTGCACCATCATCGACAAGGCTTGTGAACTCCTCCAAATACCACTCCCCATGATGCACAGAGCTTTCGTTAACATATCTAAGTTTCCTCTTCTTCCCAATTCGCTTTGGCTTTCTTTCTTGATCGGCCTCCCCTACATCTTCATACACGAATTTGGCAGCCTCCTTTTGGTTCCATGTTCCAGACCCAACTCTTCTATCAAAGTTGCAACCCCTCCCCTTGGAGCTCAGCCTCTTCATAGAGGATGCATAAAAGTACAACAAGTCAGGCTTGTTAAAAGCCGCAGAGTACCTCTCCCAAATTTCCCAAGGCTCCTCCTGACCAAACAAATCACAATCATAAACAATAAAATCCGGAGCAATATTTAAACCAATAAAATACCTGATCAATTGTGATTCCGTAGGGCGGAAAAAAATCCTCATACCTAATGGTAGAGTCTGATTGAAATCTTCAACACAAATACCGGATAATGATTTGTGTTGCCGCTCGTTTCGCCGGAGACGAAAAATTGCACATGACTTGTGTCCCTCCACAGTACTAGTGTACTCATCCAAACACCATTGGGCATTTTGGTCGGACCTTTGGTTCAGATATTTAAGCTTCCTCTTCACCCCAATTGCCCTGCCCTCATCCTCATCAGCGCACACAATCTTGAACGGCTCCTTCTGAGTCCAACTACCACCCCCAATTGCTCGATTTATCCTCGAACCGCCGTTAGGGCTCAGTTTCTTTAGGGCCGGCATGAAGAAATAAAGCTCGTCTAGGTTGAATTGGTTTCGAAACCCTAGATATTTGTCCCATATTGCCCAGGGCTCTTCATGGCCAAAGAGATCACAATACGTGATGATGAAATCCGGGGCGGAGTCGTGGAGAATGAATTGGATGAGTTGTGAGTCGGTTGGGGTGAATGTGATCTGGGTACCCAACGGCAGCGAGGAGGCCATCGTTGAAATTGAGGGCTCCAACGCCGCGAAACCGCCGGAATAAGAGACAGATGAGATCTACATTGGGATCGGAGAGAGAAATTAGAGAAATTTGGGAAGGAAAATCGATTCGTTAGGGATTTGGAAAATCAGGGCTTTCAGAGAGAGAACAGAGAAGAAGAACAGAGAGAGAGAGCGTTGTTGAGGTTGGGTTTAGGCTCGCAATGTCCTTTATTTAAAGACGTTCAACGTGACTGTTTTGCCCCTGGGTGTTCCAATCGGAACAATTGACGTGTCAATTATGCCCCTCAGTCAGCGCCTTTTACTTTTTTTTTCCTTTTTTTTTGGTTACATATTTTTTGTTTTTGCCTTTTTCGGATGAGAAGCGTTTTTTTGTTAATAAATTTTAAATACACATCTCTAATTTTTTAATATACACTTATATTATTTTATATTTTACATCAGATTTTAGAGAAATTTTATTAACACATCCTAATTTTTTAGATTCACATCTCACGTTTTTGGTAAATTTTATATTTCTATTTTACCCTTTTTCAAACAAAATATTAATCATACTCTGATACTCAATCACATCAACGAGCCACCAAAGTCAAGTACCCAGGTTGCAACCGTCAGAAGCCGATGGTAAAAAGGGTATTTGGCCACTAAAGGAATCTTGCTTGTTGGGTTACAACCCAGAGTAGATAAATAGAGGGTCATAGAGATGAGAGAGCATCAAACCACCAAAGGACTACAACGAAATCAGCACATGCCTTAAAATATGATTAAGATATGTGATTCTGAACTTTAAAACTCATTTCTATGATCTGAGATTTGCAAACGAGTAAATCAAATGTCACCCTAATTACATTTTGAGCCACCTCATAAGAAACAATAAGTTCATTGCTAATCGATTGGAACCTTTGAAAGATTGATTAAGCATGCAATTTTCCCTATAATTCTAGTATAATCCTTTAATTTGATTCTTCTTTTATTTTTATAAGAATCAAAGAGAGAGGGTAAAAGAGGAAATTTCAGGAAAAAATTTACCAAAAAAAAAAATTTGAGATGTGTGTATTAAGAAGATAGGAATGTGTGAATAAAATTACTCCATATTTTATAGGTATGTTTAATTACTAAAACATCTATCAATTCTTAGGGAAAAAAAAACTTCATCTTCCCTAAAACCTAATTCTTCTCTAATCACCTCTTCCCCAAAACTTCATCTTTCCTAAAACCTAATTTTTCTCTACTGTCGTAATCACATGTACTATTTACCGATTGATTTGGTTTTTTTAATCAACTTAAGTTTTCATTGTGCAGACTAAAAACTAGTTTGTATGTTATTGTATTTCTAGTTTCTTAACTAAAAAAATTATGTATGTTCAATATTTTTTTTCTTCTTCAAATACTAGCCGATTGATATCATATTAGAGATTTGAAGTTCGAATATAATATTACTCTTGTTGTAAATATTATAATATATATGGATGTCTTTATAAATACTCATTAGTTATGTTATTAAGATATAAATCATATATACTCCTTATAAATATTCATTTGCTTCTTCTACTATGGATCCTGATATGGCTATAGATGTGGCTATAGTAACCATTTTTGATGCATGCCTTAACATTTAGTGACTCTCTACGAAGCCCTCTGACAAAGGCAATAAAGCTAAATTCAATCATACGTACTAATCAATCTCATTGAGATTCATTTGGACAATTTGTGGACAATGAGAAAACATGTTGATGTGATCAACAAATGATGATTTTTTATTATAGCTATTATTGCTGTAGTAATGAACTTTAGTTGCAAGTTGCAACCATGTTAATGAGACTATATTACCATTCTTATACTTGCATTGTGTGGAAGTTATTGAATTTATGTGTGAGTTATTAGGGGTGGGTTCGGTTTTGTTCAGTTCGGTTTTTACCTAAAACTGGAAACCAAACCAAATAAAAGATTCGGTTCGGTTCGGTTCGGTTTGGCATTTTTGAGACCTTGAACCGGAAACCAAACCAAACCTTGGTTCGATTCGGTTTCATTTTTTTCGGTTTGTCTTCAATCCATATAGTGATACTCAAATCCGTCTCATGAAGTCTGAATTGTGATTATCGTTAGAGGACGCCTCAATGTCAAATCCAATCCATATAGAGATCTCTAAAAGTGTTACACTAGTGTACATGAGGACTTGGAATAATGAATCTACTATCGAACCACCTTTTGTTGATGGATATCAACTTAGTTGATTGGCCTTATGGAAAGATGTGATCCAACATTAACAAAGAGATAGGTCCTTGGGCAGGTGATGCCGACACCGTAAGCTAAACCCTATCAACTATGTCTTTGTTAGATAGCGTAGTGAGAACAAGAGTTTAGACTTACCTTATGGCGCAAGGTCTCTCACTAACATGCACTGAGATCGACTACGATGAGATATGATCTCGTAATGGATGTCATTGAACCCCACTACTTTGTCAGTTTGGTAGTTTCCGAATAACTGAATATGTAGCCTATAAATGTGGTCATAATAACATCTCTATGGGATCAGAGATATACATGAAGGTCTTAAACGGACTTCATTCATCCGAATCAAGTGGCTCCAGACCGCAGGAGCACGCGTTTGCTAAATGTATTGAAACGCACATGGACTCTACTTGATTTGGAAGAGATATGGTGAATTATGTCTTTGCGTGTTCATTCCAGATTTACATGGACTCTTGATGGATCAAGAGGTGCCAATATATATCAACATCTGAAGTTAGAATTTGAAAAGTTCTTGGGAAGACACGGTCTCTATAAGTCACTCGATGACTGTATTGATGATTTTCCATTAATCGGCTTAAGCGCTCTATAACTAGTGAGGCCTACATATACTCCCATGATTAGTCAAAATCTTTGCTCTAAAGCTGGATCCGTTGTTTTGTCTAAAGTAAGATGCCAAATATGTGTTAAGAGATGGAATTCCCATCTAAGTACAATAAGACGCATCAATGTACTCAACACAATATGAAAGACTTTACATCTCATTCGCTACGAAAAGTTGTAAAGCTAAGTGTAGCTATGCACCCACGCAACGCAAATGTAATGGCAGTAACTACTTTTTCAATACTTAATGGTATGAAAGGTTGAGGCTTATTCTATCCCTACATAAGAAAGACACATCAAAAGCGAAATCAGAATCTACCAAGTTTCGTAGGTCAAATTTCACGGGACCTATAGGAAATCTCACTCACTGAAAAATGATTAAATTGGTACCATTGGAAAGCTTTATGTGTCTACTTTCCAAGGACACCATCCATTTGATCATATCTATCATATTGAGTGAGTTATGGCCGTTTTCGTAAAGTATGACGAATCTGCCCGAGAATCTGATTTTCAAAACAGTCAACTCTGACGGGAATTGTGAATAGTTTCTGACGAACCAGAATGTGTATAATATACGGTTAGAAAGTTAAATGAGTCTAGTTTCCAAAACCATTTACGGTTCATTCATACGTATATCCTAGAGGAAGTTACAGCTATTCTAGTAACTGGAGGTCATGCTGCGCCAAAATCTGATTTCTTGCACGAACTTATGTTTTGAGTTCACAAGCGGCCTTCTCCTCAAGATCTAAGTGTACGTAAAAGATCATGTTTGAGGACAATACGGCATGATCTAATTAATCATTGCCCAATGCCACATTTGAAGACATGTTAAAGAGCATGGACATGCTAAGTTGTTGAAACTTCTGTGATTAGTAAAAATCAGGAAGAGCCCTATGTTTGATATAACAATCAAGGGGAGGTGCGAACTTCGGGGGAGTCTAGCATATGCATACATGTCACTATCACATGTGAAGGGTGTGTTGTACTCTTTTTATCATACGATCAAGGTTTAGTTTTTCTCCCACAGAGTTTTTGTTACTTGACAAGGTTTTTAACGAGGCAACATATCAGCACCACCTGCATATCGGCAAGCGGCACAAGGGGGAGTGTTATAGGATATTCTGCATCCTTCTAGGATATTCCTTATGTATATCTTGGCCTTATGCCATTAAGTTATGTAGTTAGAATAGGGCTATGTATTCATTATCATTATCATATTGGTACTTTGTAATTCCCTATATAAAAGGCACATATCCATGAATAAGATGATAATTCTCTATTCTCTTTCTATCTCTTTGTCTCTATACTTTATCCTTCATCAACTTTGTTAAAAATTAATTTATTTGAATCAATTGTACTTCTCATAAACACTTTTTTAGGAACAATGAGACGATGGATCGTCTATATCAAAAATCTAATAATTATTGGAACCGTCACTATTCGATGAGGCTTCTTTTACCTGATGAAGCTCTAATAATCAAGGTATGAGTTCATATGTTATAATGATAGTGTTGTGAGTCCGGATATCAAAATAACTTTTATATCATAGTTGCACGTACTAATGATGGTGAATTTGTGTAATTCAAACTTAATAAAAAGGAAAGCATGATCTAGTGAGTGAATTTCACTCTCCTTAGTTGATTTGGGAAGAATGAAACATAAAATCTTATCTTTTGTCTTATTTTTGAGAATCATGCACTACTTGGTTGATGCCGGCTTAAAACAATTCAACAGGCGCCCTGATATGAATCTCTTTCCATTAACATTCCTTGTTTGCTCCTCCGGCTGATCCACATTAAAACTCTTTGTTGAACTCTGATCCTCTTCGGAGCTGGCCGACCCTCGACGACTTCTCTGGCTAGTTCTTCTATAACCAGATTCTATCTCCATGTCTGATACAAACTTCTTTAAATGCTCTGTGAATTGTGGGTACTTATCCAAGTCATTATGCTTCCCTCCTTCTATCCACAATGGTTCATACTGGTACTTCGAATGACACCAAAGCTGCTCTCCATGCCACAAGTCCACCATTTCATCATCTGTTCCATGAATCACCACCACAGGACAACTAACCAAAGCTATTTTCTCTAGGTTCTTATATATGTCAAACGAATATGATTGTCGCTTCGACACTACGCCACAAAATGCAAGAGATGCAACCCGAAAGACAGATGTGATACCACTTTCAAGAACCACACCCCTCAGTTTCGGCAACCGGGTTGCGAGGTCTATTGTTGGTCCAGAACCAATGGATCTCCCATATAAGATAACATCTTCCTCCTTTGCACCGTACTTGTCCACAAGGCATCCATACGCAGCTTCTATGTCTGCATAAGTGTCTTTCTCACTTGGCTTCCCAGTTGATTGGCCGTAACCGGAGTAATCATACACCATCACATTCACTCCAAGGTCATCGCTGAGCTCCCTGAAGCTTTTGTCCCTCAATAGAACACCCAAATCTTCTGCATTAGTGTGCGAGTATAGAATAGTCCACGACGCCGAGGGGTTCTTAACATACAATGCCACAATATCATTCCGTCTCTTGGTTCTGATCTTGAAGATGTCTAGAGTTTCCAAATACTCTGGCTTACAACTAGGAATGTTTGGGTTCAAGATATGTCTCAACCGCAGCTTTAGCTTCTTGCTCCCTTCCTCCTCATTCAGTGTGTAGAACGGTAACTCCGGAGGGTGAAACATGTAACGAGATGCAAGTGAAGAAAACATAGCATGCATCAAACCCATCGAAGAAGAGAATTGAAGATGTCACAGAATTTAGTTATGCAGAAAGCAATATAGGCTACGAGAAAAGAGAAAACGCATGGGGGGTTATATAGGCACCTGTAAAGGATAGGCTAATAGTAAAGTTGAAGGTACAAGTCAAGTCCGGAAGTGAAAATGTTTTCGGTTTCGATATGGACTGCCCACTTCCACTTCCACTTCCACTTCCAAGTTGGATTTGACCACCTCACTTGATTTCCCACTTCCGGTTGGATTAGATTAGCTTTTGAACATCTCTTTTAATCCATTCTAAATCCTCGTATGAAAATGACAATACAAACTTATGCTCAGTGCATGGTAGGATGAAAACTAATATCTACTACTATAGATGGAGACGGAGACAATGATTTGGTATCAAAGAACGTCACCGGAATTTGGTTTTCCTGCTCACTTAAACAAATACTTATCAACTCTACTATTTCCTCACGTGTCAAATAAAAAAAAAATCAAGTACAAGAATCATATGCTTCTGAAACTACAGATTAAATTATGAAATGCGTGTCCTAGATACTTTAATCTTTTCAAACAAATAGACTTGTTTCCCCAGTTCGGACAAACTCTGAAACGTTTTTTGTTTTTATTTTCACTCTCATGTCCCTCTTGTGTTTTTAAATAGCAGACCGGATTACCCAAAAACGCATGAACCTGGTGTCAACTGTCAACTGTCAACTGTCAAGGATAGGCTAATATTTCTCCACATTGCACAAGGCAGTTTTGATTTTACCAATTTAAAAGCTACAATACACAACGCCCAATTCCTTTTTTTCTTGCTTTCGAAATTCCTTTTTTCTTGTAGAAATTTGATGCAGAGGTACCTAACTCAGCTGTTCATAAGCAGCAAGGCTGGTGTCCGTAATGGTTGCGTCACTGTCACTGCTGGAATTGCTTTTTTCATCATTTTGCATCAGTGGTGATCTTGCTGGGATGGACATGGTGAGATTTGTACTAGGGATTTCTTCAGCTATTCCTGTGATCTGAGACGGCCGAGTAGAATTCATTGCACTGGCTGAGGTAGAAGCAGTAGCAACAGGGCCGGAGGTTCTCATTTGCTTTACTCCTCTGTGGATATGCCGGTCACAATACTTCTGATTAGGAAGAACATTACTTTTGCACCGCCACTTCTTTCCATCTGTCCTCCTACACCTGCCTGGTTCAAGTTCTTCGCCACTTCCATTGTCAATGTATAAGCCATTGCAACTTACAAGAGCTGAAAACAAAAGCAAATGAAACAAGTACATAAGCATCATATGATGATTAATGGACAAGCTATAGTAGAGCTTTAGTGCCCAAAACCATTTTAAAGTTTTGATTTTCAACGTGTACTATGGGGTATAGACCTCTTCTGTTAAGACCCAAGTGAACAGAGAGTTTTTATACCAAGCAACAACAAGTTAACATTCATAGAGGGGAAAATCTAACAGGAGTCAGGACCAGTAGTTATCCTTATCAATTAATATATATTTGGGTAAAGGAAACATGCATGGCACAAAGGTTTGATCTTACTCATATGTCCTGCCTGGAGAACACTTTTGGGGGAGAAGCCTAATCCAGGTGCTATATTACTACCAACATTGATGGTGTTTCTGCTTTCTCTGATAATGCCATAATTATTAGCATGGTAGCTGTAACCATTGTCTTTTGCACCAATCAAGATGTTATTGTCAATGGAAGCGCTAGTGGTTACGGGCATTTGTCCAGCAGTGGTTGAAGGGGATGCAGCAGCAGGGGTAGTAGCGGTTATGTATGAAGGAGTGCTGGTTGTGTATGCAACTGTACTACTATTCTTAGCTAACTCATGATAGCCACCAGAGGTGGTTGGACTGTGGCAGACACTAACGCTATTGGAGGTTTGCGCCATAAGTAGAAGGCCTTTTTGGGTTTGAATCTGAATGTTTTTCTTTGAATTTAACAATTTTCCTCCTGAATTCTTGAGCGGCGTTGTGCTGGGAGGAGGAGTGACTTCAGAAGGTTCCACAGGCTTTCTTGAACGTTGGCGCCCTCTGTGTATGTGTTTCTGACAGTACTTCTCATAAGGAACTACATCCCTTCTACACCTCCATTTTTTTCCATCAGTTCTTCTGCACCTTCCTGGCTCAGGATCCATTTTATTCCTGTAGTCAAAGCCCCCATATCTTACAACTGCCAACAATCAATAAATGGATAAATAACAGTTGCAAATTAACTAGACCAGAAGAGAACTGCTTCAATTGTCATTCAAAACAAACTAACTAACTAACCAACAAATGCAGTCATAAGATACAAATTTACATGGCAATCTGCATGTATGAAGCCAATTTAAGTTCAATTCCACGAAGCATTAATTCTTCTCCAAGGTACAAAACTCAACATTGTGATCAGTCCTAGTCCTACTGCTCGTTATAAATTCTCTGCACAAAGTTGATCAAAATCAACTAACCCCCATCACTATTCAAAGCCTAATGCAGAGACATCCATTTGGAAGAGATTCAAAGACATTCTTGCAATGAATTTTACAGAAATCAACTTTCACACAATCCCAACCATTTTCAGGTCAATTACGACTGTCTAGATCTCAAAGACTCAGTTACAAAATCAAACCCAACAATCCTCAAAAACCCATAAAAATTACAAGAAAATCCAGTTCAAATTATCGATCACAGATAAACTTTAATAAACCAACCAAAGCAAAAGAGGTTGAGATATATCCTTACAGTTGGGATATTGAGCGTTTGAAAAACTGGCGCCAGCCACGCTCTTCCAAATGGGAAGCACAAGCTGAAACGGAGCAGGCAACCCCGCAGCTATATACTGATATATAACCCTCTGCTGCTCCAGCTCATTCAACTGCGCCGCCGTGAACTCACTCCTCCTCCTCTTCCCCACCTCTCCACCGCCGACCGCAAGACCGAGCTTGATCGACGGCGCCGACGACTCTTCTTCATCATCACTACCCACCTCAATGACCTCATGCTTCACTTTCACGATTTGGGTGCCCTCCATTTTTTTTTTTTAAATGCCTACTTGGTCACAGATTCAGACACCCATTTCGTCGAGCTTTAAAGCTGAGAGGAGTGAAATGAGTGAAGACGAAAGTGTGGTGTAAGAAGAAGCTAGAGGAAGAAGCCATTTGCTTTGATTAAAGTGTTGGGTTGGTTTTGTCAGAGTCAGATGAGAGAGAGAGAGAGAGAGTAAGTGACTGACATTCTGACAATCCCTGTGTCGATACTTGAGGCTTTTCAGTGTCGTCTGGCCCGAGTTTTCAGAGACCACGACCCCCACTGCTTCTAATTTTTTTTTCTTTCTCGGGAGTTGTGAGGAGAGGAAGCGCGTGGACGAGACGCTCCAATTGGTGGACGGGTGAGTGGACTGTTGTGGATGTGCCCCACGCGCTTGGGTTTGCCAGGGCGGGGGTCTCTCTGCTCGTCTGGAAGTAGAGGGAGACCGAAGGGCGACACGTCCGTCGGAGTTGTACGCCCGGCGGGTCCCGCCGTTGCGTCACTTTGTTTTGTCGTCGTGCTTTTAAAAACTTTGTTGGGTCGGGTCGAGGATTATGGATCTTCTGGCTGTGAATTGGGTTAATGACAAAACGGCCCATACCCAAGTATTATCTGTACGAAACCTCAAACAATTGAAATCTCTACTATAAGAAAGCTAGGCACCTATTTAGTGTCAAAGATTTCACCATTTTTTTCAAATTTTCTAAATAACTCATTCGTTATCTAAAAAACAGTTCATAAACAAAATTGTTTGTAAGGTACTACGGTAAAACAAAAAAAGATAAACCAAAAACAAAAATCTATCTTTATTGGCTGGAGCTAAATTAGGAACGTGGTGATAGCAGTTTTATACTTTCATCCCACTTCTTTTGGTTTCTGAAAAAAAAAAAAAAAAAAAAAAAAAAAAAAAACAAATCCCACTTCTTTTGGTGGAGCAGTTCAAATAGAACTGTTCTATATATAACTCTTCTCATCTGCGAATATAAATGAGAAAATGGATACAACTCGGCTGAAAGCGAGGGAGGAAACGCAGAGATGAGTTTACAATCTATGTGTTTTAGTGTGTATATGAATTTGTTTCTTCTTTGATCGCAGGTACTCTTTTTTATCGAATTCACGTCCCCAGCAATTACTACACGTGAAACTCATCTCTTGGTTTTGTATGCGTGCTTGCAATTTTCATTTTGAATTTATCTGTGCAATTTACAATTTTGTTATTGTGCAAAACAGTTCTTGATCCAATCTTAATCAGGTATGCATTAATTAATATAAATGTAGTTTTTTGTTCTAAACTCGATTGACTTCGTTTAACCAAGTTTTAGGTTAACCAAGTTGAGGCTACGATGGTATCTATTTTTTCGTCTACCCTTCTTGATCTAATTTATTTGCTCCTTACTTTTGTTTATAATGTTTTCTATTTTTACAGGTTCATTGTGGAAGACTGTCACACCCCAACTTGGAAATATTATAAAAAATATTTTAATCCCGAGTAAGGACGTGAATAACTTCAACTTGTCAAGGATAAGAGAACCTTGGACAAGTAAAAGTTATATGAAAACATTTGAATCAGATGTAACTTAACGAAGGAGTAACTTTATTTCATAAATATTATTTTTACAACAAACAGGAAATAAAGCTTATAGACTAAGCCTTATTACACAAATAGAAATTTAAAAACAGCAAGTCATAGTTTACTCCTCCTAAGCTTCAGATCCCTCAAAGTGTAACATCTGTACAAATTCATAAATGGGTAAGCCATAAACTCAGTAGAGCAAATCTCATGTCATTTCAATAATAAATAGTGTATGCACATATATATATATATATATATATATATATATATATATATATATATATATATATATGTTAAGTTTTCAAATTTGATACTCTTGTACTATCCTTAGTCACATGTATCTTCTTGTCATAATAGAGATCATTTTATCAATTTGAAATTGAAATGACTTCTCTCCCTGTTTTTATACAAAAGGTTGTCATAGCTGGTCCCCCCACACTTCATTCATTTCTTATATTACATAAGATCATATAACAACATGATGATGACATAAGATCAAATAATAATAAGCTAAACATAATAACTATCTTTAACAGCCACATATACAACTCAAAAATAAGATAACAAGTTTATAAAACAAAGAGATTCCCCATAACTTTCCCTACCTCAAACCTGTTTTACCAAAGCTAAAACTTCACTATAAGACACTAGCACTTTGCTTCAGACCTCTATTAGTTTCTTCTTCTAACTTTTCTCTATGTTTCTGAACTCTACTTTGTTATTTCCTCATGTGAATATCTCTATTTATAGTGGGGAAAGTAATCATTATGCTTGTCATCTGTAGTTTCCCTAGCTATCTTAGTTAGATTCTTACCTATATGACTATTAATTTGTTGCCACCTCTTATTGTAAAAACACTTGAAGTTTATCTTCAAGTGACAGCAGTTGATTTTAAACTTGATGCTCAAGTTTATGCTGCTGAGTGAGCAGCTATTTGCAACCTGCAAGTCTGATTGAAATTTCCAGACTTTCACTTGTGATTGGCTGCATGTAGTCATGTGGTAGACATAAGCTAACAAGTATGTGAATCAGCATTTCAAATAAGACAAAGCAGCAATCCAAAAATAATTTTCTAATTTAGTTATGTGTTTGTTTCAGGTATACTAAAGGCTGAAGGAAGAAAGAGTATACCTACAGCTGAAACTTAGATTTGCTGAAAGTAATAACAAGTAAGTCCAACTAGTTTCTACTGCCAATTGCAACCAAAAATGACATAGCTAGCTCATATTACTTATAAAACTGAAATGTACTAAACGTGTAAAATATATATGAATAAAGTACCATGTAGCTATGTATTTACTTTCTTTTAAACTAGGCATAGTAAGCACTTTGGTTTTTAAACAAAGCTGTTAAGAAAGGAAACATATTAATGTATTTAGCTTTTGTGACTAAGCATAGTAAGTACTTTGCTTGAATTATGTCTTTATATGGAAAACAAGAACTTACTTATATATATATATATATATAAACACATAGTTTAGGTAAAATTATATATGTGTGTGTATATGTTCTAGGATATTCTATATCTTTCTAGATATTCTTTATGTGTATCTTGGTCTTATGCCAATAGGATATGTAGTTTGACTAGATCTATGTATTCCTTATTCTTACCTAATTGGTATTGTGTAATTCCTTATATATATGGCTCCTACCAATGATAGGACTCATGGGTACATTTCTTTGGTAATGTGTTGGATGTGTGTTTTTTTTAAATTATTGATCAAATCTCTCTTGTGGTATGTTGGATGTAATAAATATTGTTGTATTTTTGAGTTTACTCATACGAGCTTTTGAGCTTACCAGGTTTGTTATTTTACAATCTCGGTACACCAATTCTTGGTGTAGGGGTTAGACCTACAGATGAGGATCAACAGGGTTGAGACGGAGGCATAGTGGCAGAGTTCTTTTTGGTTTCGTTGTACTCCGTATAGCTTCAGAATTGGGTAGATGGTATTAAACTCATGAGATTGTTTTCATGTTCTTGTTTTGCAAGTTTATGTAAATAAATAAATGTAATATTTAACTCAGTGATGGGTTGTATGATATTTACTTTTCCGCTATTGAGTTTTAGTTGTTAGGTTTGTTGTTGAAAAAGGTTGGGATATTTTATATTTTAAGTTAGATCATGCCAAAATTTTTGAAAATTATCTTTCGAAAATTGGGGTGTGACATATGCATTCATTCTTTTGACAAGGTTAGACAGTGTGTTATTATTTGTCTAATTGTGGCGTAACCTCCCATTTGAACTTTTTGCAATTAGAAAGATGAGAATTAAGAGCATCTCCAGCAGCATTGATAAATTGAAAAAAAATTATAGATTTATCAATCCATTTGAGAGTTGTGTTCCAACAGAATAGCTATTAGAGAAAACTTAACTATTCATTGACAAATTTTCTTTCATGAATTGATAAATTTAAAATTTGTCAATTTTGCTTATCAATTTCTAAATTTGTCAACTTCTTAAGTATACTGCTGAGGAAATATTTATTTTAAAATTGATAAATGTCTAATTTTTTTTTAATTTATCAATACTGCTGGAGATGCTCTAAGGAATAGGTAGTCCAACAACAAGAAATCAAACGCCTAGAAGTAAAACCTATTTGATATTTCATTTGTTTAGTCCAACAACTAGGGACTATCCCTGAGTTGCATTAGTTAATGGGAGCACATAGCTACATCACATTAGGGAAACATTTTAGACCATTTTTACATGTGATGCTACAATGTTGCCGACAATAATCGTTGCCTTCGCTACTAGCAACTATATTGGAATTATTCATAATAGCATATATTACGTAGAGTCAATACTCAATAAGTGTCTTTCTTTAGTTGAATTATCTGGATAGAATATGTGAAAACAATGTAGCTAGTTTGTTTTCACCAATTGTTTGTATCTTCTCTTTAGAGAGCGAGTAAAGGGCAAATCATCGTTTTTAACCGAAATTTAATTGGTAACTACCATTCCCACAATGCCACAGCCACCAATAGAGCAAAGAGTACAAAGACTTTTTTTTTAGAGAAATGAATAATTCATTAATCAATGGATAAACCCAATTACAAAGCCTGCAAATGCAAAGCTAAAAAGCTGTTAAAAAAAAAATATGTGTCTCCAACTCAATTAAACAAGAAAGAGTGAACGGAGACAAACAACTCACTAAACTATGGACCATAGGCCTTACATCCGAAGATAGAAATACAACAATACTAACAAATCTACTATACACACCACCAATGCATGCTAACATTGTTGTCCCCATCGCCGCCAACTGTCGTGAGGTGAGGAGTACTGATTCGGAGCGTTAATTCCTGATTAACTGATGTCAAACAAATCTCAATACACAAATCATATGAGAACCCACAACCCTGAGTAAGAACTAACTTAAAACAACACTATACAATTCACCATAAACCCAAATGAAGGGGGTACCATACAAATGAAGAGACTTAAAAGGGTACCATACAAAAACCCCAAGGCCAATAGTATCAGTCAGATTTGCATTGAATTGATACATAGCCATTAAAGCAAAGAAAGGGGCATCAGATACTGAATTACTGATTGATGGAGACATTGTCTTAAAAAAATTGGGGATTTGATTCCCAATCTTTTGATGTTTGTCATCAATTTTTGAGGGTAACGAGGCATAGCCAAGACCAAATAAGAGAATATGGAGAAATTATATAAAAGTTATTTCTACTCACTCCACCGATACGTTTACAAACAAGAGAACGGCCATCATCAAATCATAATTATTAATAAAATCGTAAAATATAAAGGATGAACTCTATAATATAAGAACATTCTAAAATGTTATTAGGATTATATGCATAACTTATATATTTAAACAAACATCATTTAACAAATAATATAATATTGACTACTCTATCTTTTTAACAACTTATAAGATAGAAAGATTCATCAAAAACTGATCGCAATCGATCATAAATATTAAAACTAACAATTTTATGTATGCTATCATAGGGGATTCATAGCCCTGTAATAACTACTTACACACATTGATTTCTTCGGAGAATTAGCAACCGACACAACTGTGGGTGCTTCAGTGAGTACCTCACCCTTTAATACAAGGATATGTCTTTCAAAATGCAAAGCACTAAAGTTTGGTAGCAATTGCCCTACACACTATCAAATCAAGATTTGCATATTTATTTGAAAGTAGTAAAAGCTGAGCTGGGTTTATCGTGGCAGACTCATATTTCTAGTCATCATATTTCTCTAATAATTTGGGGCATCCTTTCCTTTTGTGGCCTATACTGGTAGGAAGATAGATATTCTGGCAGCAACCTAACAATTTAGGGCAAAATGTTCAGTTGGCCTCAACAACTTAATGTCATATGCTTACAGCAAAGCAGAGCACCAAAGGATCAAACGGGCACACCATTCATATTTGCTGTCTTGAGCTCGACTAGGACGGTTACATATATGCCTTCAAGTTTGAAGCTTTTTGAAAAAGACAATGGCTTTTCTGTGTTTTGGTGCTAATTGCCAAAAGATTATGCTACCAACCCATTATTAGGGACCAGATCAATAATTGTAAAGTGCAGCAAACTAGTAAGTAGCAGTGATACCATCAAGTGTTCAAACTCTTTTTTGAGTTGTTAAACAAGATTACAACAGACTGATTATAGTGCACATTATTTGACATGATACATTTTTTCGAATGTTGTATTTCTTATTTTGTCATATAAAGCGTGATTATTGACCTCTTGTACACACTCTTAGTAAAAACACGTGAAAATGAGACGATTTATTGACATGCATTGTTTTCTTACTAGACTTAATTTCATTATTAGGCGTCATACACCTTTCACGTTTTTATCGATTCACATGACATCATGAAATGATACAAGATCTATAACTGCATGAATCTACAACTGGTAAGAATCTACAACTGGTAAGAATCTACAACTGCATGAATTGAAAATTTCACTAGTTTGAGCTGCAGAAACAATTATAATAATGTATAATGCATAAAAGAAAGGGGGATGCTAGCTAGAAATGAAGTTTGAGATGGGTTAGGGAGGTAAAATGATTAGTTTCTGAGAAAAATCATTGTATCAATTATTTTATCAGCTCATAAAATAAATTTAAAGCGTAAAATGATTATCTTTATTACTGTTCTCGTATGAGATAACTCTCCATGACTTTATTACGTAAAAGAAGTTACACTCAGACACATTGTGAAACAAGCCCGACATTACACACATCTCAGCTCCAAAGATACACAAACCGATCCACATTGACCTCTTCTTAATGACTAAACCCAACTCCCCTATTTTGACCACCTAAAACCACCCCAACTTCTCCCTGCTTTCCACCTGTGCTTATATCCGTTACTTTATTTATTTATTTTTTCTGTAATCACAATTTCCAGACCAAAAATTCCATTCAGACAAAAAAAAAGGACCAGAAATTCCAGAACATAAAGACAACCACACCACAGCACCCTTGTGCAGTAAGATAATCCCATCCTCCTTTGTCCCAAACATAGAACCCAGAAAAGCCAGGCCCATTCCCGTCATTTCACCCCAAAAGATACACAATAAGAAGCACCGGCCACCAGCATATGCTACATAGTCCTCCTTTTCATTTCCAGCTACACATGGCCCCTCTCCCTCTCCCTCTCCCTCTCCCTCTCCCTCTATCTCTCTTAAAACCCTTACCCTAGTTAAACAAACTTAACCCTAGTTAAGGGTTAACACCTCAACCTCTATAACCCCTCACTCTCTCTCTCTTCTCCCACTCTCACTCTCCCCAACACCGACAATACTTTCTCTTCCTCTCCAATGGCGTCGCTCCGCTGCAACCTCCTCCTCCTCGCCCTCCTCTCCCTCGCCGCCGCTGTCTCCGCCCACAACATCACCGCCATTCTCGAAGCCACCCCCGAGTACAGCCAGTACAACTCCTTCTTGACCCAAACCAGACTTGCCGACGAGATCAACACCCGCACCACCGTCACCGTCCTCGTCCTCACCAACGGCGTCATGTCCTCCCTCGCCGCCAAGCACCCCCTCTCCGTCATCAAGAACGCCCTCAGCCTTCACATCCTCCTCGACTACTACGACCCCGCCAAGCTCCACAAAATCTCCGACGGCTCCGTCCTCACCACCACCCTCTACCAAACCACCGGCCACGCCCCCGGAAACCTCGGCTTCGTCAACATCACCGATCTTTCCGGCGGTAAAGTCGGCTTCGGCTCCGCCGCCCCCGGATCCAAGCTCGACTCCAGCTACACCAAATCCGTCAAGCAAATCCCCTACAACATCTCCGTCCTCGAGATCTCCGCCCCGGTTCTCGCCCCCGGAATCCTCAACGCTCCGGCTGCCGACACCAACATCACCGCGCTTTTAGAAAAAGCCGGATGCAAAACCTTCGCCGGACTACTCGTCTCCAGCGGCGTCATCAAGACTTTCGAGACCGCCGCCGCAAAGGGACTCACTCTTTTCGCCCCAAACGACGAGGCGTTTAAGGCCAAGGGTGTCCCGGATCTAAGCAAGCTCACCAATGCCGACGTCGTTTCGCTACTCCAGTTCCACGCCGTCCCTAAATACACTCCTAAAGGAGCTCTCAAGACCGCCAAGGACCCCATCAGCACTCTCGCCACCAACGGCGCCGGAAAGTTCGACTTCACCGTCACCACCTCCGGCGACCAGGTCACACTCCACACCGGAGTCGACTCCTCCAGAGTCGCCGACACAGTCCTCGACGCTACTCCCCTCTCCGTCTTCACCGTCGACAGCGTCCTCCTCCCAGCTGATCTCTTCGGGAAATCTCCGTCTCCGGCGCCGTCTATGGAGCCGGTTTCTGCTCCCTCACCGACACCGGTCCTTGCTCCCAGCCCAGCTTCCGTAGAAGCGCCGTCGCCGTTGGCCGCTTCACCTCCTGCTCCTCCTTCCGGGACTCCAGAGGGAGCACCGTCGGACGCGCCGTCGTCGGAGGCGGCGGATAGTACCTCGGGGAACGGAGCTGGTCACGTGAGTTCACCTGCATTGCTGATGACACTGCTCACTGTCGTCTCTGTAACTGCCATTTCCACCGTTCTCTTGTCCTGAATGGTAATTTGAGATGCCTCTGTTCATTTTTTCTTTTCTTTCTTTTCTAGTTTCTTAATTTATTGGTGTTTGTAGTATTTCGACACTCCGTTTGTTTTACCGGGCTCTACAGAGATTTTTAATTTAAATTTTTAAATTTTCAAATTTTCTAGTGTGGATTTCGAAATCGTGTGGTTGGCGTTGGTTTTGCTTTTGGAAATCTATGGCTGTTATGTCTTGACGATGTGGAAATAAGCCAAGCGCGTGGGATTGGTGGGATCTGACAGGGAAGCCCACATGGGATGGTGGTGGGGCGTCCCGCAATGTATGCTTGCTATTAATATTTAAATTTTTGAAAAGGATGCGGGGGGGCCACTTTATATTTGTTCCTTGCTTCTGGATCGTTCCAGAACCTGGATCTGTTTTTAGGCGCGGCGTAACGGTCTGGAGTTTAACGGACACCGCGCGCCACAGCGCCAACGATGCACGTAAATGTTATATTCGTAATTTCAAGTTGCTTTAATTTTGAAGTTGCGAATGTAGAATAGGATTTGCACTTAACCCTATTTATACAACACAAATAGAAAGAAACGAACAGGAAGATTGGAAGAAAGATTTGATCTTTGTTTTGATTTTCGTCGAAACATGATCGACGATTGGAGGTGGATTGGATTGTGGGTTCATTTAAGTCGTCGTGGATGCCTAGTCTGTTTGTGAAATGGTGTGACTGTGGTCGAAAAGGATGGCTAAGCCTCTCAATTACCATTTAGTTGTCGAATTTTAGAGTTGTAAAATTCATGAAAATGGATCATGTACTAACTAAACCCATTTGGTACATGATAGTTGTCGAATTCATTCTCGTTGGTGGTTCTATTGTGTTGTGAAAAGTTCATATTTCATAATAGTCCAAGCATCATAAAAGACCATGTGATGCTCATTAAGCTTCACTACAACACAACAGCACGTCGAATATTATTTATACAATTTTGGGAAAAAGATATGATCACTTCAATATGACTATTATAGATGACTTCGCTTTTTCCTTTTTTTTTTTTTTTTGAGCAGGTATTTTTTTCTAAATATTAATGCCTTGAGAATTTTTCAAACAATCTAAACATCAAAACACCTTAACAGTCTAAACATCATATAAATCAATAAGTCATATTGGCAATATTAAAACACCTTTGTATTTATGTAGAATGATGTGGATATATCTCTCTCAAATGTCATTATAGCTCACATAGTAGTAGTATATGATCGGGAAGTGGCCGGGGGAAACAAACCGGTGGTCCGGCGGAGCGGCTACTAACGGGGCTCCGGTTATTTTTTTTTAAAAAAAGAAAAAAAAATTTACATCACTCAAAAGCGACACAAGTAACAAAAAAGGGGTTGCTTCCGCAGGAGTCAAAGCGTCGCCGTTTCAAAGCCATTTGTTTTGCCAAATCGTAACACTGAGCCTCAACCCAATCTACGACCGATCATGGCGTCAGAGCCTCCCCGCACCACCACTGCCACGTCATCCACCGCCGCAAAAGAGAAACGACACCGTTCCATCTTCGAACTCCCGGCCAACTTCTTCGACTCCTGCGCGCTCCTCACTTCCTCCGGCCTCTCAGTTGCTTCCACCTTCGAGGCCTTTAACAACAGCAATAGCTCCGCCCTCGAAACCCTAGACGAGTCTTTGACTGAGAACACCGATCAAGACCGCTCCCAAAGCGGCGCCGTTTCGACTCGGCTGACCTGCAACACTTGCAAGGCTGAGTTCGAGTCCCTCCAGGACCAGCGCTTTCACTTCAAATCCGATATTCACCGATTCAATGTAAATTCATTCTCCAATTTTGATTTACTTACTTTCGTGTATAATTTGGATAGTTTAACACTCGTAATTGAAAATTAAAACCAGCATTCATTGGATTTGTTTCGCTTAATGTGAGATATTATAATCAAATTTCGATTCGCTATATGAGAATAATGGAATATACAAGCTTATAGTGTTTTTGATAAATTTTGTTTCGAAAGCAACTCTGTGCTGCTGTCCAGCTTTGATTGCGCTAATCCGATTTATGCCTGAGATACGTGAAACAGTAGAGTTATGAGTTCTTTTTTCAGTATGAGAAACTGTTTTGTGGAACTAGTAAAAAGATTGAATGCGTGTAGTGATGTGATTACTTGGTTATATGTGATTATAGGTGAAGCTAAGCCTTGCCGGGAAGAATATTGTGAAGGAGGAGGACTTTGACGAGTTAACGTCTGATTCTTTTAAAGATTTTGATGTCTCAAGTATATCGGGATCAGAGGACGATGAACCTGAAAAAGTCGGGCCTTACAAGCTTTCAAGGGCATCTGCAAGGCAGAAATTATTCATCCACCTTCAGACGGGAGAAAGAGTTTCGGTTTGGAAGTGTTTGATTACTAACGAATCTGGACCTGAAGGTGATTTGTCAAGTGATGAATTGTTAGGGAGATTGAACAAGGTGGTTCATGAGCCTAGAGATCGATAATACCTGTTTGAGAGTTGTGTTGATTGCAAGCGGTGGGCACTTTGCTGGTTGTGTGTTTGATGGTAACAAGATTGTAGCTCACAAGACCTTCCATAGGTTGGCTTAATATTTATGTGCATCTATTTATGTCTTTTTGTGTGTTTCTTTAATAGTTTAAATTACATTCAGAACTGTTCATTTTGGGATGTAGATATGTCGTAAGGGCCAAGTCTGGAAAAAAACAGTCATCAAATGATGCATCTAGGTTTGCTCATTCTGCTGGAGCTTCTCTTCGTCGCCATAATGAACTTGCATTGAAAAAGGTATTTGACGATTTTTTTGCTATACCTTTGTTACTTTTTTTTTCGTGTCATGGACCCTGACATATGGCTTCACTGAATCAAATAGTGAATGTTCTGTCGAAAGCTAAATTTCTGTAAGAGTAGCTTTGCGCTCTATAATAATTGATATTTTTATAGGTGCTTCTTTGGTGAACATGAGGTTAATTTGTAAGTTTTGTTTTAGTTGCAAGTTTGCATTTGACTGGAATTAAAGTTCCCTTCTAACTCTAATCACATCTTGCCCTAAAACTTACTCACGATACTAATACATACAATTGTTACCATCTAAAAGCCAAAATGTTTGCAGTTTGCTAACCATGTAATTAATACTTAATATGGCTTTTTGATCCTCTTAATCTAGTTATGTCTAGTCTTTTCAAAAAAAAAATTTAGTTATGTCTAGTTTGTTTATGTATGATAGCTTGACTTCATCAATTACTCTGGCCTCTTTCATGCATATTTATTGAGGCGTATTTAGTTTTGATTTGTCTTCTGACTATATTCCTGATTAATTTACATTCTAGGATATTCAAGAGCTACTTGCTGCTTGGAAGCCTTACTTCGATGCTTCGTCTTGCGTTTTCATTTATGCCCCTTCAAGCAATCATCAGCTTCTATCTAAAGGGGAGAAACCATATTTTAGTCATCATAAAGTCAGGAATATCCCAATCACTATTCGGAGACCTACTATGAAGGAAGCCCGGCGGATATATGAACAGTTGACACAAGTTTCTAATGAACAAGAGGAGATTGAAGCTCCTTTAGCTACCAAAAAGGAACTACCCTCTAGTTCAGGGATTGAAAATGATATCATCTCAAGCATTGCGAAAGTCAACATTGTTGAGCCTAGTACAGAAGCTTGCTCAAGTACTAGTGAGTCCAATGAACTACCCATATCAAGTGAGAGTGATAATGTGGTTAAAGGTTCGTCAACACCTTTGCATGAAGCAGCACAATCTGGGAATGCTCTCAAGGTTTTGGAACTCTTGGAACAGGGTCTGGATCCTTGTGCCAGAGATGAAAGGGGACAGACTCCATACATGGTAGCAAACGAAAAGGAGGTCAGAAATACATTTAGACGTTTCATGGCCTCAAATCTAGATAAGTGGGACTGGAATGCTGCTAAGGTACCTAGTGCATTGACAAAGGAGATGGAGGAATCTCAAGCTGCTAAACAGGTAATTATTTGTGTGCCCCTCCACCTGTTAATTAATATAAAAAATGAAATTGTATTCTTGTTGTATTCAGGAGTTGACAGGCTCTACTTAAATAGAAAAATTTGTTCACTCATCCCATTCTATTTCTCATAATTAATTCCTATTTTACCCCTTAGATGATCAAAACAAAAAAATAGAAAGAAAAGTCATTCACCCTCTACTCCCTTCCCCTCATGGATTGGCCAGCGCCACATATACAGAACATCAGCTGGCCATGGTAGTTTGTGAGCGTTGCTCATTCTTTTTGGCTGATAAGTCGTGCAAGTTTTACGGGTAATTGTGTTTATCGTAAAAAATGAAGCAGATCTTCGTTGAATAAAAAAATTTTGAATACAATGGTAGCATCTAACAACCTCAATCGTGGAAAACCTATCAGTATTTACACCTCTCTGTTGGGGCCCTCTTTCTCTAAGATCTGGTTAATTGATGTGCTCGTTGAGGCATCCTGCCTTGTTTATTTGAACAGTGAGAGATATTTCATTCCCCAAATAAAAAACTTATGATAATATTAATATATAGAAATATCTCTCACTGTTCATGTATATATAAATCATATTTTTTTATATATCTGTTCATTTTTTGCCTCTTCAGTATCCTTTGGTAGTATATTGATGCTTGAACATACGTGTTCACTTCATATATGGTTGTTCAGGCTGAAAAAGAAGCCAAAAGGCAAAAGGAAAGCAAGAGCAAAAGAATTGAAGAAACTACGCAAAGAAAAAGAAAAGAAAGCTCAGGTGTGTAATTTATTGTCAACATGATCTCTTATTTATGTTGATGGAGAATTTTTATCCTGGTGTTTTGATTCTAGTTTTTCTGGAAGATCTTTAGGATGCGAGTTTTAAAACACCTAATTTATGCGCTTGTATTTAGCTCCCCTACCCTTTATGTTTTGGTTTACTGTAATTATTTTGTTCGTAGGTTGGGTGCATTTTCTGTTTTGTTAAATGTTGGTCCCTTTAAAAAAAAAAAAGGAATCAGAAGGTTGAGGGTTTTCTGCTGACCGGAAGGGTTTGTTGGTTTTAGATTTGAAGCAACATTTGATGTCCATCTAATGGTTATCTGTTGGGTTTCCAGCCCATTAGTCTTCCTGAGACAATTCTCTTAGATTATGAGAAATGTTTACCCAGTAGGTTTTGGATTCCTACTGATGATTGGAGTTTCACTAAGGAAGGAATATCCTTACTGATGTTGGAGTGTACCTGCAATTGTACCACCAATAGGAAGAGGTTTCCTAGTTGGTGAAGAAAGCTGATATCCTTATGCTATATGTGGGATTCTGCTCTTGGTTTTCCATCACAGAGACGGAGAGTAATACACATTACTTCTCAGAGTTAGAGAGTGCGAGAGGGCAAAGAAGAGAAGAAAGAGTCTTTGTTTTCTTATTCTTTCTGCTGGTTGTTCATCAAGTCTGGTATGTAGCCATTATAAATATAGTGAAAAACATTTTCCTGCCCGGTGGACTTAGTCAAAAGTTTTGCTGAACCACCTTAAATATGTGTTCTTGTGTTCTTATGTTTGTGGCTGTTTCTCTTGTTGTGCTGTGTTTATTTGGGTTTTCGACTTGACATATTGGCTGATTCACAACACTATCTGTGTGCTGCATTATGTTTTTTTTCTCCTTGTATATTTCTTAATTTGATTTTATGCAGGCTGAGGCTGCTGCTTCAAAGAATACCTCGATGAATACAAAGTCTTCTTCATCATCTCAGACTAGTCGTGGATCACAGATCTCCAAAGAGGTTAGTGTAGATTTTTTATGAGTTGTTTCAGCAAGACCTTTCCTTGCTTTGAATAGGTTGTTATATGAGTCCTAAACTAAACTTGGTTCGTTTCCCCTTCTTCAATATCTAATCAGGAGGAACTGAAGAGGACATTGGCAGTAGAGAGGGAAAAACGAGCAGCTGCAGCCGAGCGGAGAATGGCTGCAGCTGCAGCCCTTAGTGCTCAAGGTAATGGCACCACTCCCAAAACTGGGGAAGCTGGTGAAATTAACTGTTCTTGTTGTAATGTGTCTCTGGCCGGTAAAGTTCCTTTTCATAGGTATAACTATAAATACTGCAGCACAACTTGCATGCATGTGCACAAAGAGTTTCTTGAGGAAGATGGATAGCATAAACTGCTCACAAAGAGTTTCTGACTTCTACAATTTTTAAAGGAATTGAAACGAATGGTAATAATGTGAAAGATTACAGAATAGAGTGGTTACTTCACCATGGTTGTAGATAGTTTTTATTTGCAGGTGTGACTATTTTTTTCTTTTCTATGTTCTTGATGATGTTATTACATTTCGGACAACAATCGAGACACTGCAGAATTTGTCATTTATACAAAAGGAACATTTGCATTTTGCAACGATGTGAATGTACAAATAGAACCGTAAAATCAATCGGATTGATCGAAACATAATATAACAAAGAGTTATACCCTGTATTGTGTCTGCTCGATTTGGAAGAAAGAATCTCACAACAATGGAGTTTAACCTAAGCAATTGGAATACAGGATCTGAAGGCGCCGATGGTTGCTGTGGCTATGGACCAAGTGATGCTGATGACAAAGATACCAAGGAAGGTAGCGGCGGCAGCGGAGGTGGTGGTGTTAGTGGCAAGTTAGTGATCATAATTGTGGTGGTCACAACGTTGGCTCTCGAGTTGTGGCAGTGGCGACGCAGACGATAACGGGGGCAAGCATAATAGGAATGGCAGGGGTAGATGGTGACTTTTTGTTTTATTATTAAATACGAAAATAACGTAATGGGTGTAGCTCTAACCTTATTATCAAGGAAGGAGATGAGTTTGTGATTCATTCCCACATCGGTTATTCTAATTCATGACTTCTTACATTCAAGTTATCTCTGACTCATGACTTTCTGATCCGAATGTTTGTTTAGGCTGAGTTTGGTGTAGCTGAGCTTATAAAAAAAATCTGATTTTTACTTATTCCTGAGAATAAGTGATTGATAAGTAAAAGTATAACCGAGTGTTTGGTAAACTGATTTTTAATAGGTGTTTTGAGTGCTAAAAACAGTGGAAGGTGAGGTGTTTGGTAAATTGAAAATTAAAAGTGTTTCCAGCTTGCAGAATGACCAATTTGAACATGAAACCAAAACTAACTTCATTTATCTTTTGGTTATTTTTATGGTTTGTTTAACTTCATGTCCATATAAATTATTTACCATCTATTTTTATAAATCATGATGTTCATATGATAAATATTAAAATGATTTATACAAGTATTGAGTCGCACTACTAAAAAAACATATCTCCTACAAAAAACACACACTAATGCAGAATGACAAATTGTTCATCCTGTCCGTTCAAATTATATTATTAAACATAGACAAGGAGACAATTAAATGTTCATCAATTTAAACTCTATTAGAAGAACCATAACTTGTACATTCAGATTTGTTTTGGCTACTGGGCAACAATAGTAACCAGGATAAACTACGCGCCTGCTACACTATCTATAGTATTGCTCACAATTGCTGCAACCTGTTATACACCAACTTCAGAAGGAGTCGAGCAAAAGCTAGCCTTACTCCAAAATCCAGCATTTTATTTGATACAGCTCACGTAGTGGCCAAACAATATTCATCAAATTTTGATAGTTTATCTTGCTTGATACCTTCAAAAAATAATGTAAATTTGAGTAAGCATCATGGTATAAAAACTATCCTTTGTTTCTGAGGCTCGAAGTTTGGTTCAGCACTAGCACCAAAAGGTGCCAAGTCTTCTATCAAACATTAGAAACTGTTTTGACCACGATCCTCAGAGCGGGGCGAGAGGTAACTAGCGAACAAAGAAAGAGGGAGATGTTGCTAGCGTGCCATCTCACGGACGAGGAAAGGTTGTATGAGTGCGAGATCTTGACTTCTGATCAGGCGGAGTGGGTTTCCAGGTGCCATCTCAGATGAGAAATTACGAGCACAAGGCAATTTGATACTCACGGTAGGACGCGAGCAGAGCAACAAAGGGAATCAAGGATGATCGGGGGCAAGTGCATGAAGACTCTGAGAAACCTAGGCGGCGGTGCGCTTAGGGTTAGGGTTTTCGAGAAGCTTGAAGGGGTTTAACTTGAGAAAGTTGTTGTTTTGTATTTGTTGAGAGATTTGATTGTTGAAAGAGTTGATTGTGTTAGGGTTTCTAGCCCCTTTATATAGTAGTTCGACTTGCGGCAGAAGAAGGATAATCATAGTTCAAGTTGGATTCTGAAACCCTAATCTCACAAGGACACTGTTTCGCCCGCGTGGACCAGCCAACTTGTGACACATGTCTGGTTCGCACACTCCATTCCTCATAGGGCATTGCCTCCGCGTTGCTCAATTAAAGGCCCCTCTACGAACTGGAATTAGACACATCCTTACTCTGCGAGTTGTCACAGTCCATGTGGAATCCTATCCCGCGCAGGACGCGGATTCAAACCATCCTGCGAGCCTTTGAAGCTTATCTCGCGCGCCCTTGAAGCCTGCTTCTATCTAGCGGGCCTTTGCAGCTCGCGAGCATTAATTGACTTTTTCATTAAAAGGGCCACAGAGATTGGCCCTAAGCATGTCAAAGACTTGTAAGAGTCTTTAACGATTAATGTGATGCACGCGGACTCCGCCTATGCCTTCTTTGCGAAGCCTCCCACGCGATCCAGTTCACCAGCTCGCCTCAATGTACTCTGCTTGCCTCACCTACGCGAAGTGTCAATCTCGCTTCGCCTACGCGAAGTGTCAATCTCGCCTCGCCTACGCTGAGTCAGCTAGTAATTCTGCGTGAAGTCATTCTGCACGCAAGCTATGTAGTTCGCGTGAAGTCCATTCCACATACGAACTGCGTAATTCGCGCGAAGTCCCGTTCACACGCGAACTCTGTAATTCAGCTTGCGTGGTCTCATTGGCGGGCCATCACTTGTAAACAAAGAATTTGGGCTCGCCGGTGTGACATGGACCAGGAAATTAATATTCACATAGACATTTATTGTCCAGTAAAATATTAATTTGGGCGTAAACAGAAACCCTGCAATTGACAAGAGAGGCTTCAGTTCAAAACTGAAATGTACATCTACTCATGCCTCATTCCAAACGGTCGAGTCTTTTCCCATCTGGGTAGACAAGGAGCAATTACACAAATCAACACAAGACTTGCATATTATTTGAGTATTACCATCAGGAAGGTGCCAAGTCTTCTATCAAACATTGCAAAATTAGATCCTCTTGGACTCGGTTATATTCAATTGCATTCACAGTTTCATACCAAACCAAATTTTCACTGTTTTTTTATACACTAAAATGTACAGCTACTTCATGAGTAAAAATACAGAGTACACAAGGTTACATATCCACAGACACATTGGCAATGATGAGGCAGAGCCTGAAAGAATCTAAACTATGATACAATTCTTCATATGAAGATTGCACATAAAGCTAATGGACTAGATATCAGATACCAGATATATAAATATAGCTAGTCGCATATACACATTAATCAGTTCATTGTAGGAAGTAGAAGTGTCCAAATTGGCAAGACATGACAATATGTACCTAAACTTAGAAGACCACAAAAATTGTATCATAAACTAAAGTTTAATACGCATTTGCATAATTAGATTATTGCTAACTCAATGGACATGACAGCTATTTGATAATCTTGAATCTTATTTTACTATTTGGCTGAAAACCTCATTCAACATCCAAACTCACTCCCTATTTACAAATCAAGATAAATAGACCCATGACAAACATACACATCATTCAAGGCCCTCTACTACGAGTAACAATAATCAAGGGGCAACCAAGAAAGTATCAGTCTTGGATTTAGCAATTGAGATTTAGAGACAAAGAAGAGGGTCACGAGAGAGATAATTCATCCAAACCCAATAAAACTATACAAAAAGGCACAAAGATATTGCTAAGTTTCAAGCTTAGAGACGAACAAGAGGGAGAAATGAAATTGATTACCTGTGAGCCCTAGTTTCTCAAGTTTGATGTGTAGTTGCAGATCTCAAGCTTAGCGACGAACAGAAGGAGAGAGAATGGATTTGCAGGCGTCAGATGGTTTAGATTTTCATCAAGGTTCAGTCATGTAATTTGTTGGCATCGATAGAGGTACCCAACATCATTTAAATAGTTACATTAAACATCCGCGAAAAAAACAAGCTGACTTATAAGTAAATAAAAAGAGGGTAGGAGCATCTTCTCTTTTTTTTTTTCCTTGAAAACAGAAACTTTTCCAGATTTAAGTATATATATTGTTTACTACGCAACTTTAAGTATATAATCTCACATTTATCACCTAGTATAAAAAACCCGCTTATGATAAAAATGTCCCACAAATATAAAAGCCCTTACCCAGAGCTGCCGAAAGCTCTAGAATTCCCAAGCCCCGAACAGCAGCACAAGCTCCATCCGACGCAAAATGGTCAGTACTTCTCCGACGCAAATTCCTTATAGTTTGAACTTGGATTGAACTCACCTTCTTTTAATTAATTGATTGTTGCAGTCTGTCACTCTTCACACAAATCTCGGGGATATCAAGTGCGAGGTCTTCTGCGACGAGGTCCCTAAAACCGCCGAGGTCAGTCTTTCTCATCTCTCTTTCGTTGCCGCAGCTTATTACTTCTCAATATTTTATAGAGATATATGTTGGGTGGGCTTTGATTCTTGTTAGAGAAAAGCATTTGAAATTTCAATTGCACCTGAAATTGATTACCAGATTTGTTTGGAAAACTGTAGCTTTCCTCTACAGTACTGATACTTCTTGATGAAGTCTGAAATCATATATATTTTAGGTGTTTGTTTTGAAAATCATGTTTTGTTGCGAGGTGCTGTGTTAGAGTGTCGACTTGGAGTTTGTTAGATTGGTGCAATGCCAATAGGGCGACTTAATAGTTACATTGTAGTGAATTAGCGATGGGTGTTGGTATTTTACTTGGTGGTGATGAGTTTGTAATGAGTACTCTTTTTGTTTTTATTTCGGCACAGAATTTCTTGGCGCTGTGTGCGAGTGGTTATTATGATGGGACCATATTTCATAGGAATATCAAGGGTTTTATGATACAAGGTGGAGACCCGACTGGTACAGGGAAAGGAGGGACTAGCATCTGGGGCAAGAAGTTCAATGATGAGATAAGGGAGTCTCTCAAGGTAATTAGTTTTTATCTTGTTCTATGTAGAAGTTTGGTCTCCTTACATTGTTTTGCAACCGTATTTATTATAACGTGAACAGTAGAACACATAGTTTGCTGTAACGAGGAACAGTTTGTGTCTAATTGCCGAGGCTTTCCCATTTTACTGTTTCTTTTACAGCACAATGCAAGGGGAATTATGTCAATGGCAAATAGTGGTCCCAATACAAATGGAAGTCAGTTCTTCATTAGCTATGCGAAGCAGCCTCATCTCAATGGATTGTACACTGTGTTTGGAAAAGTGATTCATGGGTTTGAGGTTCTTGATATCATGGAAAAGGTACTTTGCTAACAAAGCCAAGTTTCTGTTTTCTTCAGTATAAACATGTAGTGCATTACACATGGTGACTGCTGTATAAATAGTTCAGCATAGGTCTGTTAAACATGTGGTGCATTACACATGGTAAGTGCTGTATAAATAATTTGGCATAGGTCTGTTTAATCACTCTGCATCTGTATATGTGCTTAGGCTATTGGTTCATTTGTTTAATCGGAAGTTCACCTGATCTTTCAGTAGATTTCTGAATTGTCTGTTGAATGAGAGTAGGCTATGTTCCCACTAAGAAAGGACCACATCTATGAATGAACTAAATTTTATATTTCGGAGAAGATCAACTTATTTTTTTGGATCGGTTCAATATTTGATTCAAACGGATATTGTCTCTGTCATTTCTTGTTTGAATTCGGTGTTATTAACTGGTGTTTGAATATATGCAGACTCAAACTGGAGTAGGTGATCGTCCTCTTGCAGAAATTAGGCTTAATCGAGTGACTATACATGCTAATCCTCTTGCTGGTTAGCCTTGAGTTTGTATTGGTTGAAGGTGGCTAGGACGTAATCTAGCAAATAGTCGCAGCTATGTGTTTGAACTTTTAGCAATGAGAGGATATACATGGTCAGTTTATCACTAGCTGAGAATATGTATAGCACATTTTGGTTACTCTGTTAGCTAGATGTAACTCGCTAACGTTTAAATCTATCATTTTGGTTGCATTGTTGTGACTCGTATATGTTGCTTAAGTTATCATCATAACTTGCCGTAGGGTTTACTTGAAGTTAACAAACTTGTGTCTATTTGGTTTTGTTGTGTTTAAACGTTGAACCTTCCGAAATTGGGGAAAACTGTGTCATGGAGGATTCTTGCAGCTAGGCCCTCTGGTAGTGCCTTTTCGTTTCTTTTGTTTTGATTGTTGATTTGTTTCATATCTATTTCCGAGTCGTTCTCTTCTTTCGTACATTGCTCGGTATCATTTACCGGTCGAAAGAAAAGGAAAGACGAGAACTCTTGTTGGTTCTTCAAGCAAGCAAGCAATGCAGTGTGAAATAGGAAACGTGAAAGTTAAGAATCTGGCCGGAGCTTCGCAGAGCTAGATACAATCACGTAAAATTGAAATAACAGTTCCAAATATTGCATTATCCAAAGGAGAGTGAGTGACTTACATGAGTTAATCAAAAAAGACTTACCTCAGTAGTTACATCTGAAACCTTTATGACTAAGTCGTCATGTTTTTTAATCTTTTTCCGAAAATTAATAAAACAAAATAAATTAGAAAACTCACCAAGCTTCCTCTGCACACTACGCAAATAATATTATTCGGAATAAAACCCACCAGCCACTATCCGACTCTGACTACGCTGACGCTGTGGTGTCACCAAAACCTCCAACTCTTCACCTTCCCCAAATTGCTACAATGTCCGACGTCGGCGAAAGCGAGCCCGCTCCGGTAAAGCCCAACGCTCCTGTTCGCTCCGAGGAGTCCATGTCCCCCATGCAGTTCACCACCTCCGCCGCCGCCAAAATCGCCTCCCAGCCTCTCCCCTCCTACGACCCCTCCGTCTGGGGCGTCCTCACCGCCATCTCCTCCAAGGCCCGCAAACGCCCCCAGGTATACTTAATTACTCTTCTACCCTCGCTCTCTTCAGCTCAATCGCCCTTGTTTCATGTTCTCAAGCATCATATCTTGAATTGGTACCGAATTTGTGGTAAATAGAAGTGTTCTTGTTGAGTTTTCGGGCTTGAAATCGGCTCGGTTTGAGAGTTTTGACTGTTTGGAGTTTATGAACGCATCATTTTTTTTTTTGCAATGCAGGGCATAAATATGCTACTGACTTCCAATGAGCATCAAATCGGACGTTGCGTGGATGATAAGCGGTTCCAGATTGAGTCGAATGCGATTAGTGCGAATCACTGCAGGATATATAGGAAGAAGGTCGATGAAGATGTGAAATGTGCATCAGTTTTCCTCAAGGACACGAGGTTGTGGAACTAGTAGTGCATTTTCTTAGTTACATTTTGTTGTTTTCGAAGCATGCTTTGTGATTGTGGTGAGACTTTTTGCAGCACGAACGGGACGTATCTCAACTGGGAGAAGCTGACGAAAGTCGGCCCTGAAGTTGAAGTGCGACACGGCGACATTATATCGCTCTCTGCACCTCCTCAGCATGGTAATACTACTATGTCTTGTGCTCTAAGTTTCTTTGTTTGTTAGGCACTCCCAGGTGGAATTGGATTTTCTGTAGAAGTATTAATTGCTGAGATGCTGTTAGAACTTAGTCTCATTTATTTAGTTACATTTTGTGAGTCGTTGTCTACAGGTGCTGCATTTGCATTTGTATTTAGAGAAGTCGTCTCCAATGCCAGTACAGCTGGTGCTTTTGCAAAGAGAAAAGCAGGTACATTCATAATACTTTTAGTGTTTCGCGTGGTTAACAATTACACCATTCTATACATTTCACTTCTATTGTGCTTTCTCTTTTTATCTGCTCTGGATTCTCAGTATATGTGGACTTCATAAAATTGGTTATAGAACTAGAATTGATTAAAGCACATTTCTCTAGTGGTTGTGGCACCTTTTAAGCCACACGGCTCATAAGGCAGTCCCACTCTACGTCACTAATTTACTTTTGATAAAATGTTTGCAAGTTGAATAGAAATTGGTAATCCTCATTGCTCTGAAAATGCCAATTTTAAAGATAAATTTTTAGGCCTTTTTTTTAGCTTTTGTGGGTAAGCTTTGGAGGTAACCTACTTCTGGAGAATCTGAAATTTAGAAAAAAGTTTTGTGGAATGGCAGTCACATAACCAGTTTTTTGGGTGGCATCTAAATGAATTTAGTGGGGGGTTGCGATTTCATTTTGTTAAATTGACCAGTGAAGCCGCCAAAAGGTTGAAAGAGAAAAGAAGATAAGCTGAAGACAAAGAAATATTGACAACCTAGGCAGTGTAAATTTTACATATTTTTGCTTCTGTTATAGTTTTCATTATTATATCATTAATATTACTCAATATCTTTTCTTTGTTTGTACAGATGAATTTGTTGGTGAGAACAAGAGACTGAAAGGTATTGGCATTGGGGCTCCTGAGGGTCCAATATCTCTTGATGATTTTCGGAGTCTTCAACGGTCAAACACGGTACATTTCTTTTGATGATACAGTAAGTGTGAAGTGATGCTGGAAAGTTGAGATAACTTCTTTAAAAATATCGTATCTGCAGGAACTGAGGAAGCAATTAGAAAGTCAAGTCATTACAATTGATAGATTGCGCAGTGATAATCGTTTGGCTGTTGAGCGTCATGAAAATGTATGCATTTGTTACTGTGAGAACCCCCCCCCCCCCCCCTTTTCCCTTTCCTTTCTTCCTTCCTTGATATAGAAAGTGCATCAATCTGCTTATATGTGACACGGCAATTTTTTGTTGTAGGAAAAAAAAGAACTGAAAGAATCAGTTGCAAAGCCTTACCTTGATCAACTGAAAGAGGTGCATCGTAGTATGGAGGTTAAACAGAAGGAGGTGGTAGAGATCAGTAAGATATGTGCAGAACAAAAATATGCTTTTGAAGACCTTAATGAAAGGCTTACAGCATCTGTGCAGTCATGCACTGAAGCAAATGAAATAATGAATACGTAAGACAGATTATTTCATAATGAGTTTGCTATTATTATTATTATTATTATTATTATTATTTTTTTGTATAGTCTTTGTAGAATTGTAGTAATTTTACTTGTAATCAAGTCGTTACAGTATTCCTCACATGTCATAGCACAGTTTTGTTGGAGTAGTTGTCCCTTTTCTTCTGGCTAAGAGTTGAAATTTATTCTTGTTATACCTGAATTTATGCCAATTACAAATCCAAGGTTCCAACTTTCTGAGCCTAGGCATGTGAAGAACAATGGAAATTATTGTTTTGTGTGGCCAGAATTTTTGATCCGGAGATATTGGTGATTGCTAGAAGCATCATATAGACCTGGCATTAACTATGCATTCAATTAAAGTCATGTTATATTGTTAGATTTTGTGCTTTTAAAAGCATAGAACCCATTGTTAACAAATGGTTACATGAAATACTGCACTTGCTATGGCTGTTATGGTTTATAATATTGATCTGTATTTTCTGCATCGTTATTTGAGCATGCCAACAGTAGCATGTCTTTTCTTTTCAAGGACAGTGGAACATTGGATACACAAAATGTTAAGAGAAAATAATTAGAGTTTCGTGTCTGTAGTCAGAAAGCTTCTCTGGCTGAGCTCAAGACACAGTTGGATGAAGAACGAGAGCAGAGAAGAGAAGAGCGAGAAAAGTCTGCAATAGATCTAAAAGCAGCAGTACATAAAGCTCAATCAGATGCTCAAGAGGAACTAAAACAATATTCTGATGCTGCCGCTAGACGAGAAAGAGAGCAACAAGAAGTAATTAACAAGCTTCAGGTCTGAATGCTTTTACAACTCATATCTTATATAGTTATATATTCTCTTTAACATTTTTGTGTCGAGGAATTATATTAATGGCATTTGTGATTTCAGGAATCAGAGAGAGAGACATGTTTACTGATAGAAAACTTGAGAACAAAATTGGTAATTCTGACAGTACCTTTATTGAACACTTCATTTAAACCATGGAAGGTCCTTCTCCTGATTCCCTTCTGTGCTGCAGGAAGACACTAGGCAAAAGTTGGTAGTCTCTGAAAATAAAAACCGCCAGCTAGACACCCAAGTCAGTGAAGAGCAGTCAACCTCTGAAAGTCGAAAAAAGGTGATCATATCTCTTAATCTAAACTTGGATATTCCCTTTTTAAATTATCTTCACGGCAATCAGTTGTTAAGGCTAAGTTTATCTACTGTTGTGGATGTTTGAGCAGAGAGTGGAAGAACTTGAACATGAGGTGAAAGGACTGAGGAAAGAGCTTGAGAGTGAAAAGGTAGAAGTGAAAATTTTCCTTTGACCTTTCACAATGCTAAATCGTTAACTCTGCTAACAGGGTTGTGCATATGGTGTCATCTACAATGCTTTTAGTCTCTGCATGTGAAATGCTCTCTATATTATGTTGATCAGTAACATGAAAGCTATAAGTTTTATATGCAAAACATGTATGTCTTTCACCCATGAATCATGTTTGCTGAAGCATATTAATATTGGTGGGAGAAAAATTTAGCATAAACGTTTTCATATGCTGATACTTTTATTCATAGCTGAGATATTTCTTGCTGTTGGTAGCAGGCGGCTCGAGAAGAAGCATGGGCTAAAGTTTCTGCACTTGAACTAGAGATGAATTCTGCAATGCAAGATCTTGATTTTGAGAGAAGGAAATTGAAAGCTGCTAGGGAAAGAATAATGCTTCGGTAAGCTTCCTGAAGGATTATAATCATTTTTTTTCCAGAAGTTGAGTGTAGTGCTTGACTAAACTATTTTTGTCACGCATCTTATGCTCCATCTCCATTTGTTTCAAAGTTGTCTACTGGAGAAATATTTGTACTCCAACAGTCGGTCAATTGTTTTATAAACACATAGAGGTCAATTTTAAGTATAGCACTTTACTTTTGCTTGATTAGACATGTACTAAAGTCTTTTAGAGGATTACATTTTCAACTTTGCAAGATGTAGAAATCAGTCGGTCAATTGTTTTATAAACACATAGAGGTCAATTTTAAGTATAGCACTTTACTTTGGCTTGATTAGACATGTACTAAAGTCTTTTAGAGGATTACATTTTCAACTTTGCAAGATGTAGAAATCGGTAGCGTTTGATGACTCATTTCTTAACTAGGATATGTGGTTTCATGCAGGGAGACACAACTAAGGGCATTTTATTCCACAACAGAGGAGATCTCTGTGATGTTTGCTAAACAGCAGGAACAGTTGAAATCAATGCAGAGAACACTGGAAGATGAGGAAAATTATGATAACACATCAGTTGATTTGGACCTCAATGCTATTGCGGAAACAACTGGAACTGAAGGCAGAGATGATAAAGCAATCAGGTACCATAGAAACAACACTGCTAGGGCAGGATCAGCAACAACACCGCAGAGGTCCAATGGATATCAAATTGGAAGTTCTAGTGAAGAAGTCAGTGTTACCGAGAAGCATGACTGTGATATCAGGAGCCAAGAAGGTCAACATACCGAAGAGGCAGAATTCAGTAGTGCAAACCATGGTGTCAGGGGTGGCTTTGGTTCTGACATTGATGGTATTGGTACAGGACCTGTTGTGGAGGGAGATGGCATTGGCACGGAGCATGTCCCTGACACTGAAGGCATGGACACTGAGCATGTTCCTGAAACTGAAAGCCCTGGAATGAATGAGAATATTGATTTGAACAGAACTGCCGCTATCGAAAGGGATACTATGCAACTTGATGAGGGCCATGTACAAGAAAATGATGAGCAAAGTCCAGTGATCTCTCATCAGCGTCACTCTCAATCAAACACAATCCGCACAGCAGACCTTATAGCTTCTGAAGTTATTGGCAGCTGGGCATGTAGCACAGCCCCTTCTGTCCATGGAGAGAATGGATCTCCAAGCAGAGACAACAATGAGGAAGGTGCTGCTGCACCGCACGATCCGATTGACAGGGTGTCTGAGAGCCAAAGTACTCCATCTTCTGAGACTGCTGCCACAAGACGGAATCGTGAGCGTCAAGCACTGAGTGAAATGATTGGGATAGTTGCTCCCGACTTAAAAGAGCAGTTCAGGAATGTGGATGATAGCTATGATAGTGAGAGAAGAAAACGAGCTTCTACATCTGACTCAGATACCGAGAGTTCTACGAACAGTGAAGATAACAACAAAGGTGGTGTTGCCAAAGGTGGGTCAATTTCAGATTCAGAGACCGATAACAACAAAAGTGATGTTGCCAAAGGTGGGTCAATTTCAGATTCAGAGACCGAGGGTAGTAATCGGGTTGATAACGCAATGGACGAAGATGTGGACACAGAAGATTCCGTCGGATAAAGTAGGTATAGTTTTCTGGTTGTTTTTTGTTCATTTAGGTCATTCGTTGCAAGAAATTTTTAGGATCATGTATATAGTATATATTATCGAAACATTTCCTTCCAGTTGCTCAACTTTATTGATAAAAAACAGATATATGCTCAACCATATCACAATTCTCAGATTTTGACCCCTAGTTAGAGGGATCATCACTTCTTACAAGATAATTAAGATTGAGGCGTGTTTGAGGCTTCTCCCAAGGGTTATAATTTGAAAGAAACAACTTTATATGCAAACTGATAAGGGTTATATGCATATATACAGTGCTTGCGCTACTATATATGCAAACTGATAAGGAGTCGTTTTATCATATAAATTCTACTGTGGAAATCTCACTGATTCCTTTTCAAACCGTTAACTGATCGGAAAAAGAAAGAAGGAATTATCATGACGAGGGATTGTCTGATTGTGCAGATCTCAAGGGCAATCGAGCAATGTGAGTGATCTAATATGAATTCGGAAAAAAATGGTGATGGTAATGTGGACCTCATTGCTTTATGGTCAGAGGTTCATGTGAAAACAAAGAAATATGAAACCAAAATGAAGATAGACGCCAAAACGCTAGCTTCCGGTGTAAACAAGGGGATCAACCCCTAGACAACCGTTGGTGGTGCCTTGACGGCATCAATAGACGTCTGAAAAGTTGCTAAAAAGTTGACAACTGTCTACCACACAGAAAATATGTATAACTCGTACATTCATGGATGACATAACAAACTTTAACAATGCTTGATAGCACAAAAGTTTATATCAAAACTACATCTCAAATGATGTGGCAGTGCCAATTCATCTCCTATATGTATTTGAATTTCCATATTTTCTTTTTTTATGTCATTGCAAATTTCCAAAAGGATTTACTTCCCGATAAAAAAAGGATTTACTTCTCTACTACAAAACTCCATGCTAACAATCTCACTGAGAGTTTGATCATTCGGCACTTCCTCATACCTTGGGAGCCTCAATAATCTCAATACTTACAACACCACTTAAGATTCATATTCACGAATGTGATATACTGTTCACAAACAATTTTCTTATTTATAAAGCTTCATAGAATTGCACAGCAGCAATTTCAATTGTATTGAATACCCACAAGCCACATATCATGAGAAAAGCTAGGATTTATGGGGATGTTAACATCAGGTAAAAGTATTAAGATGAATACAATTGATTCAGAGCTTTAAACCGCCGATCAATATGAGATCTCAAATTGATTTGATCGAATTTAAAAGTACTATCACCAAGAATCCAATGACTCGTAGAGATGGAGAAGAAAGAAGAGGATTGAATGGTGGATATCAAATTATCAATGACTCATAGAGATGGAGAAGAAAGAAGAGGATTGAATTAGGGTTCTTCGTCATGTGTACCTTTCTTTTTCCTTTTTCTTTTACATTTGACTCTCTTCCTTCTTTTCTATATATATTTGGATAATTCAAGAAATTGTTTTATCAAATTAGTCAAAATCCATGTCACCAACATTACTAATAAGTGTTGATGTGGCTTATGCTTTGTCATTGGGGATTCATATTTTATAGAATATTTTGGTGCATGTAGCGTTACTCTTAACTCATTAAGTCCAAAATAAAGACACACATTTGTTTCTCAATAGAAACCTCCCATAAAAAACTATAGGGTATGGATCGGGGGACATCTATTTTTACACAAATTTTGACACACGTTTTCAGCCTTTGGATTTTAAAATCTTCTGCGGTGGAGATTGAATACGGGTATGCACAAAGGTGATGTGGCAAATGACTTGGCACTCTATATTTTCCCTTATATATAATAATAACAAAACATAAACAAAATCAAAAATCAAACCCTAAACCTATTGAAAGAACACAAGAAAAAAAAACACAAAGACGTGAATAACAAATAAAGTTGAACCTAGAAATTCATATTTTGAAAGCTAGAACGGATCCATGTCGAATTTCACCCTACATAGACCAATATAACCACCCTCCTTCAAATATATTCTGATCACAAACCCTAAACCACCCCCCACAAAACCAAGATGAACCTCCCTGTTCTCAGTTTAATCAAGAAGACAAGAACAACACATGGAGTGAGTTCGGCCGATTCACACATAATGCAATGCGAACTCACTCTATTTGATAGCCAAATTATGATATGCATATAGAAACCAAAAGCCTAGTTCTGTTAGTCTGTTGGTTCGTCATCCTTCCTTTTTTTTCTTTCTTCTGGGTTCTACTTTCTATTCCCTTCAATCTATTGTTCTTCACGTCTCTCTCTTTTCTTTTTTTTATTTTTTTATTTTCCGTTTTCATTCAATAGGTTTAGGGTTTGATTTTTGATTTTGTTTATGTTTTGTTATTATTATATATAAGGGAAAATATAGAGTGCCAAGTCATTTGCCACGTCACCTTTGTGCATACTTATATTTAATCTGCACCGTTGAAGATTTTAAAATCCAAAGGGTGAAAACGTGTGTCAAAATTTGTGTAAAAATAGATGTCCCCCGATCCGGACCCAAAACTATAAGAGCATCTCTAACCCATGTGTTAAATTTTTTTGTCAAATTTAGGTGTAAATGACCATGTAGTCAAAGGATTCAAATTTGCCCAACCACTTTTACATGACCACATCCTTCTCCTTGTTTACACCCACTCCTCCCCCTCTATCACCGCCTCAAACAGCCTCTGGAACGTTGCCTGAGCAGCCACTTGCTCTCTTCCCAGCTGCACCTCCGCCATCAACGGCACTGTTTCGAACTTGTTATTAGGCGGAGTTCTCATCCACCGTTGAAATATCATCAAGACCAGATCCAAATGTACAAGCCTGTCCGTGTAGCTGTCGAGCCAGAAATAATAGTCCCATAGTCGGAGCTTGGAGACTTCCGCGAGTAGCTTCACTCCCTCGTCCAGATATAGTGCCATGAATTTCATGATCGTCTTGTCCTGATCGTTGAAAATCTGTAGGCCTTGGAAGATTTCATCTGATCTCAAGGAATTGAGCGTGGCCTGTAAAAAAGACAGGACGGGTTTCAGCTTTGTGTTCTTCTCCATTTCTTAGGTGACTTGATCGCACACTTGTTGGTACATCTCTCTGATTGTCTCTCGGAGTCTGAACTTCTCGTTCTTCTCCATTGCTTGGGTGACTTGGTGCATCTCTCTGATTGTCTCTCGGAGTGATCTGAACTTCACGTTCTTCTCTATCTCTTGGGTGACTTGATCGCACTCTTCTTGGACCACCGCCATGCCTAGCTAGTCTTCTTGTGTTAATTTTTATCTCTCAGAATTCTTGTTATGGAAATCCAACTCTCCTCCGATATATTTATAGGCCTAATATGGCTTTCCTATTCCTAATAGATTAAGGGAATACATACCTGAGCGCGTTGGAGGAAGATTCCAGGAAAGTTAGGAAGTCCCAGAACTTGTAGGAAAGGGATAAATTGGAAAGCTTTTTAGTGGCAATTAAATATGGCTGTTACTAGCTACTAGCTAGGCAGGAGAATATGAAAATAGAAACTGATAAATCAAAACAGTTTTTTATTTTTTTTTATTTTAATGATACATGCATGCATGTCACTTTCCAACTGTGATAACAATGAGAAATGAAGTGAGATGCAGTGGCTTAGAAAGATATCACATTTAGAAGGGTCAAGTTTTAGAACAAATTTTAGATTTTTAGAATTTAATGCACAATAATATTGAAAATAATGTGTTGTTTTTTATTGTTTTAGAGATAATGTTGATGCATGGTATAATATTGAAAAAAAAGGTTCAAAAGTTAAACGAGGTCTAACTACAAATTATGAATGTACGTATGAATAGAACTTTTTTATTTGTAAAGAAAAGAAAATCGTAAATGGAATTTAAAGCATTAAAATACATATTAGTAAGGTAAGAAACCCTTAACACGATCATTATTTATGGGATTAAGTATTTTAATAGTATATATTTGTGTTTCATTTCATTAATATTGAAGAATATTTAAGAAGAGAATGGTTAATTTATGATATATTCCATTAATAATCAATACTCATTAAGACTAATTAAACATTTTTAAAATGTGAGAGGGTTTAATTGAACTCTCTCGCCCCCTAGCTAACTACGTCTCTGGTGAGATGGGGAAGGAAAATTAGAATGAAAATAAAATAGCTATTGTAATAACACGTACAACGTACAACTCTGTCTCCTATTCTCATCTCTTGTGCAGACAGTGCAGTTGTGCGCGCAGCTGGAAATGTTTCGATAATCATCTTAGTGTGGCGATCAGCTTTTTAGGCCAAACAAACCATGAACGATGCTTAACCTTATCAGAATCCTAAGAGTTTGACCCCTCGTTAATTAGAGGGATCATCGTTTCTTACATCAATTATTATGTATTGCTGGTGATACATCGATCAACTTACTTCACAATAAGATTATTGGATCAATACGTAGCTTATAAAGCCACGAACAGATTCTTCGAATGTAAACCTCTGTTCTTCGAATTACAAAGCTCGTGAAGAAGAAATTGTTCCGTATGGTCCAAGATAATTAAGGATTGAGACGTGGTTTAGCTAGAGATCGAATGACCTATACTTCCACATACTTCTTGGTTTTGAATGTGGAGATCCAGAACAGCTAGAGGCTTCTTCCAAGGGTTATAATTTGGAGAAACAACTTTTGCGGCCGATGCTTGCGCTACACTCTATGCTATTATATATGAAGACGTTGAAATGATTTCACTTCATCAATTCTTGCCCTTCTTCCAGTTTGCAACTCTAGACAAACTCTGTTTGTAATTTAGCTCTCCACCATAACCAGAATTATAGCTCAATGACTGTTTCAGTTTTTGGATCAAAATAGAGCATAAAAATACGTACCTACTTGGGAAAATTTAGCCATCATAAAACCATAGGTTCAGTCTTTCAAAAAGAAAAAAGAAAAAACAACAGGTTTAGATTGTTTAACTAACTTGAGTACCACTGTCATTATGCAGAAGAGCTTTTGGGTACCCTATTGTGGCATTATTACCTTAATGAAGAAGTGCCCTAACTATTCTCAGTGGAGCCATGCATGTCTGGTCTAGCAGAGTATACACTCATGGTAATGAATTGGAATACGAAAATTTGAGAGATCATTATGGTATCACACTGTGTATCATCATACGCATCACCCAAAAAACCCAAGTTGAAAAGAAAACAAAAAAAGATTCGAGATTTTGTAAGAAAAAACCAAAGATGAGGCAATGAGATCGTTTTGGAAAAGGGTGGGAGTTTCATTTGCTTGTTGACTACTACCTTCATCTCATCACCATATGGTAGTAGTGTGGGTACTGAGGAAGTGAGGAGATAGTAACATTAGAAATGAGTGAAGGCTTGCTGGTCGCAGTTTTAATCAAATGGCTAAAACTTCTATGTCCAAAAGAGAATGATGCCTAGCTACACCAATTTTATGGCCACTATAATATATATGCCCATAACCACATGTGTGTGTGTATATATATATATATATATATATATATATATATATATATATATATATACTGTATGGGATCCTACTGTATATACCACCAACACATTTTATCGATCAGTTGCACATTACGATACTACTCATACGATATTAGTTCTCAAAAAAAAAAAATACTACTCATACGATATCACTCTTAGAATTCCAAAACTTCAAGTATTGTTTAGTGATGTATAAAATTTTTGCTAAAATATCAATTCATCTAACCGTTTCTTTATTGAGAGTATGTATTATAGGGAAGCAAAGTCAAATCTACAAGAATATTTTTTCTACAACTCTAACAAAGTTCCTATTTTTCCGAAATCTCTAAAATCGCCATAATTCTTCTTTAAAAGCAACTACCTTTTCCATATTTGATTTTTTTTTCTCTTTTACGTTGTGTTTGGATAAAGTGATTTCAATTTCTTCAAAATCATAAGAATTACAATTCCATGAATTTAAATTTCATTAATTGAGAATTCGATTATTTGGATTTCATGATGTAGAGTTTTAAAATGACAAGAATTTATACTTAGACTAATTAACCTCAGTTAAAGGAATTGACAAATGACATATTTTGTGAGGAATTCAAGTCAGGAATTTAAGCTCCTAAATTCCACGATTATTTTCCTGTAAAAATTTTTAATTTCACAGGATAAGAATCCAAACAGGGGAAACATTTCTAAGAAATTGGAAATTCCTTATTTTTTTATTAAATTTCAGGGAATTCACCTGTATCCAAACACACTGTTAGGGAAAAATATGACTCTTTCCATCCGATGAATTCCTTATATATAGCTAGTTGTCGAGTGCTATTTAGTCTAGCGACATAGTCTCCTTTTTTATAAGTGGAAAATCATGAGTTCGACTTACAAAAGACTAGTTGTAGCATTTGAGTTGTTTAACATGCTGCTATTTTGTAAAAACGTTAACATGCTCTTCAAAATAGCTAAAGAGCGAAGATAAAAAATTTGGAGAAAATGCTCTTAATTATGAATTTTGTTTAATATCGAGTAAGAACATTGAAATTGTCTTAGATAATTTGCGGAGAAACTTGTTTTCTATTCAATTGTGATACCGATGTATACCAAGAACATCTTATTATTAAGGCTATTTCCTAACTATTTATCTTCTTCTATTTTTGGCATAATTGCCCTAAAGCCCCTAGCAATTTCATTTTTCCAGTTGTCCAAATTTGTAACTCAATGGTTACTTATACATAATTAGAGGTTCCTATCACGCTATTTGGCCATGAAATTGAATGAAAGTTTATTAAGTTGAGAAATGATGAAATCATTTGGTATGATTTTTGACAAGTGATATAAGAGTCGATAATATATAGCCAATATGTAATTTCTATGTTTCTGAGTGTTTTTCAATTAGTCCATGCCCACTTCTTTTGTAGCAATGCAAGTGCATGAAACATAATGACAGCTTAATATCGGGGCCAAAAACAAAACAGAGGCATTTTCTCTTGATTGTGGATAATGGGATATCATAAGATCTTCAATCTCAACTCATCATACTTAGCTCTCCTAGAGGAACAAAATTGAAACAAGAATTTGGTCCCCAATCTAAATTATGGGCTCGCAAGTCAAGTGTTGAAGCAGCTAAAATTAAGGGACCATGTGAAGTGGCTCAGCCTGAAGTTGAAAGTTGGACAAAATAGCACCACTAGCTGGCATTCACAATGATGATATTAGGATCCAATGGGTGAGAGGAGGAGAAGAAGAAGAAGAAGAAGCAGATGGTGGTGTTCATGATGATGATGATGATGATGGTGAAGAAGAAGAAGATGAAGCCAAAATGGGGGATCATTTTCCAAATAAATGAGTATGGTTTTGGGTACTCAATTACAGTAAGAAAAGAGACAAAAGGAGGAGGACCTAACAACAGTATTGACTACTCCCCTCTCTCTTTGCAATCCCTCCCCTTCCATACTTTGGCTTCCCTTCCAATAATCTACTCAATACTCATGGTTCACTTTGGCTTCTCTCAAGTCCCTACATTAGATATGCCCACATACACGTGACTTGCACGTGAGGCGCCATGGGAATCTTAATCATATAGCTTTGAATCGTTAACAGAAGTTAGAGTGGAAAAAAAGTGGCTCTCAAGACAACCTAACTACATCAAAGGATGCTGAATCAATAACAAAACTTGAAAGTTTGGACAAACTTAGGATAGTATAATCACCAGAAGATCGATAGAATAGTTTGAAACAAAATTGTATTGCTGATGGCTGCTTTAGACATGATGTGGTACAAATTTGAATGCTTATTATGTGTTTGCTTGCTTGTACTTACAGAAGCATCCATGTTTTGCTTAAATACCTTTTCAAATGCATTCAATAAACCCTAAGGCCCGTTTGTTTGGTAGGAAAAGAAAAATAAGAAAAAGATATATTTTCATTTCCATACTGATATGGAATAGAATAGGTATTAACATTTTCATGTGAGTGTTCGGTACAATTAAGAAATCAAATGCTGAAATTCAAGTTTTCATTCTTATTGTAGCCTTTTGTGAGTGATAAGAATGAAATACAAAATTGTAATTTCTATTAACACCCTTTTATGAATTTAAAAGCACATTAAATTACTTAATCCCCAAAATGCAAGTCTAGGCTACTGGGATATCAAAAAATACTTAAAAAATCAATTTAAACATCATGAGTCTTCTAAACAGATATATAATCGATCTTCAAAGAAAATACCGAACCCTTGTTTGCCCAGATATGAAGAACAAGATAATCCTATTATTTGAGAACTATCTCCTTCTCTCAATAGCAAGAGAGAGGGATTCAAAGAAAGATAGATAATGATAAGATATTGATAAGAAAAAAAAGAACTCAAAAGAAGTACCTTTCTTAGAAGAAGACCTCGCGATCGATAAATTGTCTAAAGCTAAAAGACGACGATAGTTGTAGGAAGAAGAAGTGTTTTAGTAAAAGTTATATACTGATACAATAACTGGAAATATGAGCTCAAAAAGAAATTCGTGGGCGGGAGAATCTAATATTTATTAAAGGAATAATTTATGTAATTTTAGCTTTGACGGTAGGAAATGAAAATATAATATCACCCCTTAACAAGGTAATTGAAATTAGGCTTTTTGAGGGAGTCAATTTTCAGTCAGATCGATTACTTTTTTCCTTTCCTTTCTGGTTTCTATTTACAACAAATCAACCCCTTGGAATGGAAAATCAGATCAATTCATTTTTCATACCACGATTTCCTGCCAATTAAACGAGGCCTAAGATTTGATAAAAATTAGGTTTAGGAAATTATTGCATCTAATTAAGCCTGAGTTCACATGTTTGAATGTTAAGAACATACTTGCGGAAGATTTTTGGTGTAAAAGCAAAGAGGATTAGAAACTTAGAAAGGTTGTGTTTACTTTTGGAACACAACCTTTATAATAAGATAAGAAGTACAAAATTGAAACAAACACAACTTTGACCAGATTGTCAATTGCGCATTGCATTTTCTCCAGGCAATTATCTGTCATAATTTCAAGTACATCAAAATCAACACTAAACATAATACTCGGATCCTCGAGTCATTGACTTTACTTCTCTAAGTTATTATTCATTAAGGATATGGGTCTCATACTCTGATCATTTCTTTTTAATTTTTGGTGCTCAAAGTTTTGGCCCTATGTTTTCTCTGACGACGAAAAAAAATCTATTATAGATACTCGTATCTCATTATATCATGCACATATTTATAATTTTTTTTGAAAAGGATACACAAAGTGATTTATAATGTGACAACAATGTCGTAGTCATAGTGATATTAATGTTGAGCTTTATATGTTTTGTCATCAAATAATAATATCGGCATAATTAGGTCTCAGAATTTTTAGATTACGTGTTCAAAACCTTATTAGAACAAGTTCAACAGTTTCCTTATATTTTCTACATAATAAGGAAGCAAAACTCAAAATCTCTAAAAATTTTGTGTACCAAATCCAACAGTTTCCCTATTTTAAAGATTCAAATATTTATAACAACAACAATCCTCATTTATTACAATATAACAATAAGTATAAAAATTTCAAAGTTTATTTTTTAGAATAAATTATGTTTTCTTTCTTATCTTTGAGCCTTGAAGAATATGCAACATTCAATTCTTCTTTCCTTAAATATTTTTAGCGAATCTGTAAATATCGGGAAGCAAAGCTTCTCTTTCATCTCTTTTCCTATTTTAGAGAATGAGATAGGGAAGCTGTTGGAGTGAAAAATGACCTCATATTCTTCAAAATAAAGAAAATCAAAGAATTTAAGGAATCTGTTGGACTTGCTCTTAGAAAAGAAACAAAATGAGGAATATATTCTTAATAATATACATGAAGTCCGAAACTCTTACAAATTAGATTCATATGAACTGTGGATTGAATTCAAGTTGCCTAGTAAGACTATTCATGCTAAATTTTCTACAGTAATGATTTGGTTACTTGATGAAGGCACATGGTCATGCACAAAGTCATGTTCCATATTGAGGACTCTGTGAAGGTCCCAATTCTATTGATTCACACAATGAAGGGGAAGTTTCTAATATTCAAAAAAGTAAATTTACTAATTATAGAATAGATATTATAGAATAGATATTATCAAGTTTAGTAAATTTACTTTTTTATAGAATATATATTATCAAGTTTATGGAAAAGGCCGAAGAAATGAAGGCACCCTTCTTCTTTTCTGCATTTCAATCTCATCCTTTGCTGGCCTTTGTAATCATGACCCCCTTTTGCCATCATTACTATGAAAAGCCTTCTCTCTCTCTCTCTCTCTCTCTCTCTCTCTCTCTCTCTCAAGTGCAGATACAAACACATAATGCTGGATATATGGTTTACCTTTTCACTCATAGTTTCTGCCAAGGCATCTATTTAAGGGCCAAGAATATTTTTCACTACCCACAATTTTCTTAAGCCTTCTCTTCTTTAAGTTCTATATATATCATCCAATTCTCCCTCCCACCCTCTCTCCCTCCCTCCCTCTCTCTCTTTCTCTTTAAGTTCAGGCGAAAACTGAACTGTAGAAGGAAACAATGTGTATAAACTCCTCAGAAATGAATCCATACAGTCCTTTATACTCTTCTTTCCGCCTCCGACGGTCATCAAAGCATCACAGCTTTCGCGTTCACCGCCTAATCAATAGGTTAGTTTCCTTCTTTCACAATCTTTCTCTTTGTGTGTATTCTTCTGTATTTAATCTAATATGCAGAAAATGTTTTGTTATGTAACAGGAGGAGATCAATTACAAAAGAAGCCAAAGAGAAGGAGATGGAGATCAAGAACCTGAAGTTGTACATGGAGAACAAGAGTATAATAGAAGAGAATAACAAGTTGAGGAGAAAAGCACTTCTTCTTGTCCAGGAGAATCAAGCTTTGTTTTCACAGCTCCAACAGAAATTTCCAGACCATACATGCAGTGCTACCATGAAACAAGATCACTAAAACATATTATATATAGCTTAATTTTGCACAAGTAGTTAACAAGGAGATCAGTAGTAGGGACCTTGGCCTTTTTGTTTTTTTGTTTTTTCATCTCCTTGTTGGGGCCTTGGGGGAGCTCTAATGTCTCATCATCTTTCCCCACCTCACTTCTCTGTGAGTTAATTATGTTCGTTTTTGTTTTTCATAAATTCAGGGTGGACAAAAATAAAATAAGGAGGTCCATTGATGACTTAGAATATGAAACCCTTCTATTTCTTCTGCAACTCCACCATTTTTCTCTGCTGAAGGGGATGGTGATGAATTAGAATTAGAAACCCTACTTTATGTGTCACTTCCTCTACTTTATGAACCGGCTGCCTGTCAAACTATCTTGTCCAGATCAAGTATAAAACCTGAGTATGAAACCTCACATCTCAAAATATTTTTGCATTTAGCCTAGTTATCTGGAAGAGTAGAAATCAACATTTCACAACCAACTAAACAATTGGCAAGCGAGTTGCTGATAGACATGAAAAGCAATAGAAAAAATAAGCGCGCTCTAGATAACAGTAGATGTGATAACACAAACCGGATACTGATATTAACCACATTCAAGCAAACTAACTTTATTGATCCACATACTAATCGGAAACACATTGATATCTGTAATTTTAAAACTAAGTTTTATGAGACATCTAAAGTACAAACAAACGATCACTATATAGATTCTGACGGAAAATCTCAAATTGGAAAAGAAAAGCCTCAACCAGGAAACTGCCTAATACCGATCCAAATAAGTGAAATCATCGTCATCAAGAACTTGAACATCCTTTTCACCAACAAAATGCTCCCGCCCAATTTGCTTAACCAGGTTCACAAATTCTACTCTCTTTGCAAGAGGAAGAGGTACATATGGCAGCCTGAAGACTGGTCTCACAACACCAAGTTGGGCAAGCGCTGTATTTAAGCCGATGGGGTTAGGCTCCTGAAAAAGCCACTGAATCAGAGGCATGAGCTTTGCATTAAGAAAAGGGTTCTTCCCCCCAAACATGAGGTCTCGCATCAAACCGGGAACCAAATTACTAGTAACAGATATGACTCCAGTAGCCCCGTGGTTCCACCTTGAATCATGGCACTCATCATCATTCCCACTCCAAACCACAATTCCCTTCTCCATGTGCTGTTTAATGCGATCATTTCCAACGCACTCCTTGACACCCGCCAAGTTGGCATTCTGCGCCAACGTGTTAATCACCTGGTGGGGGATATCTTGGCCAGTTCGTGACGGCACATTGTATATGATAGTGGGTCCCATAGATAAGACCCTATCGAAGTGCTTAACTAATCCCTCCAAAGAGGTCTTCCCATAATAAGGATTGATGTGCAGTGCCGCATGCATCCCAACTGCAAACCCTTGTTCAGTAGCATGAACCGCTTCCCTTGTGGAGTTGCTGCCAGTGTTTCCTATTACCTTAATTGATCCACCATAACAATTGATCGTGTGGCCTATGAGCATTATGTGCTCGTCCCAACTCATCAACTGACCTTCACCGGTTGTGCCACCAACAATCACACCTTCCGCTCCATGTTCAATTTGCGTATTAACCAACGCATCATATGCTTCAAGATCAAATCTACCATCTGGGAGATATGGCGTTTTGATGGCTGTTATCAATCTAAGTGACTTTATCTCCTCTGTAGACGTCCTGAAAACATAGATAACATGCTTAAGAATAAACCCCGAATCCTTTCAATGGAGCATATTCCAATTAATCAGAAGCTTTTGGTTTCAAGTTCCAACTCTTAAATGAAAAGAAAAAAAAATTAACATCCTAACGGTATCACTTCTGAACAAATAATGCATCTACTAGAATATAAGCAGATGACTTCTTACCAACCGTGATACAGAAACAACACAAGAACACTGATAAAAGTCTTTAACAGTTGTACAATAATTAACACAACTCTAAACTACTATTTCAGTGACAGAGGAAGGCAGTATGAAGAAAATTCAATTCTTTTATCTTGTAAAAATACAATACATGTTCTAGCCTCTATATCAATACCCCATCATGAGTGGAACCTAGAATCTAAAACTATATCCAATACTAACATTACGAATTCTATTATCAGCACTTGCATTTGCTTCGCCTTATCCTAATTCATATATCGGAAACGAAAACATCTAAGAACACAAAAACCAATCACAATCCAGAATAACAAATCACATACAAGTAAAACAGCATACCTGTTTTTTATTTCAAAACTTCGCATTGGAAGATGAAAATTCGGCACCACAGCTCCTCTCGGACTCCTCCATTTCACAGTCCTACTGTTCCAAATTCAAACATAAAACAAAAATCAATCAAATAGTTTAATCAATTATAATACTGTGCTTCTTTTTCCATCAAATTAATTAATCAAAACTCCAATCCACAACAACAAAAACCAAAAAATAAAACCACTGAATCTAATAATCAAATCACAAGTATAATAAACTACGAAGTAAAATAATAATAATGAAATAGCGATGAGATTAGAACCAAACCTCTTGTAGCTTTCGTTAACATTTCGACGCGGAAGCAAGAGAGCCGACGACTCTCTCAGGCACACACTGCTGCTGCAGCTCTGCAACGTCGCCATATATGGATTGCGAAACCCGAGCCGAATCAATTAGCTGAGCTCCGGAAGCTTGGAGAATTTTACAGCGGCGGAGTTGAAGTTTCAGCGAATAGTGATGGTGGAAATGGGAATGCGAATGGTGGTGAGAGAGGAGGAGGAGGAGGAGGTCGGGTTGGAATGGCGGGCCATGGAGTCGGGTTCGGGTCAGAAAGAGAGAGAGAGAGAGGTAGAGAATGGGATGTGGAGGCTGCGGAAGGATCTGTGTGTTTGTGAGGGAGAGATTTTAGGGTTTTTGAATGGGGTTAGGTAGTGTCTCAGATTCTGACACGTGTTGTGTACTTTGAATATTCTAGGATGGGCTGGTCTTCGGGTCAGAGACTCGGACTCGGGTGTTGAGCCCAGAAGAACTGAAGAAGACTTGGATTATAATGGACCATCATCAATTTTGATAAAAGGGTTAAAATGTTGAACCATGTGATCGATATGTACTCTGCAGGTTTGTTCAAGCGTGTATGTGTACACTTGAAATGACAATGGCTTAGAGGATTTGAAGTTAGGTCTTTGCTTCCACTATACTCTTATCAGAACTGTACCGATGGAATGGCTTGATTGCGATTACTTGTGAAAATGCAAATCATAATAAGCAACATGAGGCTTGTTATGGTGGATTCATCACTACTTTAAGAATATCAGTTATTGATTAAGTAAATATTATTGTTATCGAAAGTTTGTAATCTCTTAATACCGTCATTTTATAGAAAATTTACTTGACATCTCAAAAGCACCTTAAGAACAAGACAGTTATGATCTTATAATAACTGTTGGTTCTTTAGAAAAATGTAATAAGAAAACAAGTATTATCAGGACCTATCCCATATTTCGAGGGTAAACCCTGCGGGACCCACCTTAAGGAAAATTCTACCAAAATTCTTGGTATAACATCCCTTGAAAATGGGTAACTGTCAAGACCCATTCCGAATTTCACCCTGAAACCAGAGGTAAGTCCTGCGGGGACCACCTCTAAGGAGAATTTACCGAAGAACTCGGCAAACCTCCTTTGAAAATGGACAACCTTAACCCGAAAAAATTAAAGAACACTCTCTTAACCAAAATATCAGTCTTCAACTCAATCCAAATAACCGAATAAAATAATACACAGTTATTTTTCCGAAAGTATTCAGAGCTACTACAAGAAAGACAACGGAAGCAGCTAAAATCCTAGTAGGTTAAACAGATAACCTACTGGCGAACAATAGCAGAAAGATTGGTGACCTCGTCACCTCCTTCTAGACCCCACCCGAACTCTGCAGACTGGGCATTTAAAAATAAAGAAAAAACTCAGGGGAAAATATTTAATTAAGTCAAAGTGAGTGGACAAAAATAATCTTGACAAACAATAATATTTCCCCAAGAAAACTTTAAAGAAAAGCGCTATACAAGCGACAGCTTAAAAGCTTAACTCGAAAATTCATAACTGGTGTCTAGCCTCGCTAGACTCCCAAACTTCAGAAAAAGACATCTCAGGCTAGAATTATAAATATATCAGTATGTATTTACACTCGTCATACTCTTTGTATGCTATCTATGAATAAGCTCGAAAAGTATATAATCATACCAGGCTACTATGCTCACGTTTAACGCTCACGTCACCCCATAATGACATTTTTCCTCATTATGGGGGAAACGCACGAGTGGATATATATACGTACTGACTCCTTGTACGAATTCTATGAATGAATAAGAAGAATAGAAAGTCGTACAAGGCTACGACGTTTGCGTTTAACGCTCATGTCACCCCATAATGGAATTGTACCTCATTATGGGGGGAAATCACGCATAGCTAGGTAGCGTTTACTTATATACATATTATTCTCATAAATGTCAATAAATGAGTATAAACACCGAAATTCTCAATTCCGATTAAATTCCAACAAAAGAAATTATTCAACAATAAAACATTATTTAAAATAAAGGTCCACTCACAACTTAGGCCTAAGCCTGATGTCGGTCGGAGGTCTCCTCTGCTCGAGCCTCATCGCGTCATGTTCTAAAACATAAATAAATCCTTAAAATAAAACACTGACGCTTAAAGAAAATAGACATAATTAAATATGAGCTTCTCGCGCTCAACCATGCCTATCGCCCTAAATCTTATCTTCACTGCCAACCATAACTCTCCATAAATACCGACATCCTGAAAAATCACCTTCCACCGTCCTAATCATAAAATAATCCAATGACCGGATTTTTAACTTATTAATCCACCAAAATACCAAACTTTAACAATTCCAAAACCTATCCAAAACTCCTCCAAAAATTCTAAAACTCATACCATTAAACTCCTCATAAAATTCTCCACTAAAAACATTTTTTCAGCGGCGGCGGCCGACGACCTCCAATGCTCACCAAAATTTGGCAGCACTTTCCCCTCAACCTCCTCTACAACAGCGCTAACTATCACAAACTCAAATTCTAAGCCTAACCAAGTCAATCTAACGAAAACAACCATAAAAGCCATAGAACACTACCAGGACAAGCACTTTAGCCGATGAAAAATTTTCGTCGGCCTGTTAGCTTAATTCGTCGGCTAAGATCTCGTCGGCTATAGTGTCGTCGGGAAAAGGTCCTCGGTGATGACTTTAGCCGACGAAATTTTTTTTTCGTCGGCTAAAGTCCCGCGTTTAGCCGACGAAAAACATGTCGTCGGTTTTTTTCTCAGACTTTAACCGACGAAACAATTAAGATATTCATCGGCAAAAGTCTGTAATAAAAAATTGTTTCCCAGACTATAGGCGACGAAATATAGTATGTTTCGTCGCCTAAACCTTATAAAAAATTTAAAAAAATAACTATAGCCGACGAAATATAGTCTGTTTCGTCGGCTAAATGTTATAAAAAAAATATAAAAATACTATAGCCGACGAATAAATCTTTAAATATCGTCGGCTAAACCTTTAAATATCGTCGGCTAAAGTTGCTGGTTTTTGAAAAAAAAAACTGCAGAAACTTTCGGCCACCTCCTATCACCACCAAAATTTGAGAGAATCTTTCTCTCAACATTTCAAACAACTTTCTAGAAGAAGTCGAAGCCCAATTCTAAGCCTAAACATGTCAATTGAATCAAAACATAAAAATCCCCAATTTTAAACCCTAAAAATTTCAAATCTGCGATTCTCCTCACACACACACCGAATCGAGCTACCAAATTCTAGGGGAATGTAGTACTAATCAAACTCAACTTATCCATATATAGAACTCACCAAATGGTGACTTGAGGAAGGAGAAATTCGATCGACATCGAATCCGAACCGGCGGAGTTTTGGAGCTCGATTTATCCCTCACGGCGGTGCCACTCGATGCACCACCTGTCCAGCAATGAAGTAGAGACGACGGCGAAGCTTTTGGGACAAGTGTGGCGGTCTCTAGTGGCTTGACGGCGGAGCTAGGCGGAGAAGAAAATTCGGCAGACGAAACAGACTTCTTACCATCCACCTCCAGTAAAACTCCTATATTAAGAACTTTAGCCGACCAAATTCTTTATTTTCGTCGGCTAAACTCTTTTGAAAATTTTGAAAATTTTGGTTGTCCGCCAAAAAATTTTGGTTGAAAATTTTGAAAATTGTTCGACTTTAGCCGACGACTCTTCATATATTTTCGTCGGCTAAAGTCCTTTGAAAATTTTTACCGCCCAAAAATTTTTGACCTTAGCCGATGACTTTTCAAATATTTTCGTCGGCTAAAGTCCTTTGAAAATTTTTGGGCGGCTAAAAGTATTTTTATACATTTGGCATGTTGTGATTGTGATGATCAAACTTGAGAAACAGAAATCCAACCTTCAGATCTGACCATCATGATAAAATATATGCATGGGAAAAAATTCAACTTGATCCGAAAAGAATAAGGGCTCGATCCGGACGGTCAATCTCGTAAGTCAAACCCCTAAACGCACAAAAAAGGTTGTTCGACCGTCTAAATTACGTATTTTGGCCGGACCTCCAACTGAAAATAGTTTTAAACCGATGACACGCAACAAGTCGTATAAAAATTTTACGCAAAATAACCACCGAATATAGGGCTACTCATAGGGGGAAAAATGAAAAATTGCATTGACCGCAACTATCGGCACCGAATATTTACCGGAATAGTGTGATTTTTCAACCGTGGATGTATTTCAACATTCTCGTCATATCTTATTTCATGACTTTTTGGCGTTTGAAGGTTTTACGTATAGTTTGTTTTTGAAACGGAACATTTACATAACACTTGGTAAACAAGTTATACAACATTAGTATGCATGTTGTGATTGTGATGATCAAACTTGAGAAACAGAAATCCGACTGTCAGATCTGACCATCATGATAAAATACATGTATGGGAAAAAATTCAACTTGATCCGAAAAGAATAAGAGCTCGATCCGGACGGTCAATCTCGTAAGTCAAACCCCTAAACGCACGGAAAAGGTCGTTTGACCGTCTAAATTACGTATTTTGGCCGGACCTCCAACTGAAAATAGTTTTAAACCGATGACACGCAACAAGTCGTATAAAAGTTTTACGCAAAATAACCACCGAATATAGGGCTATAGTAGGTAATAGAAAAATTTTAGGGTTTAGCCGACGAATACCCTAACGTATTCGTCGGCTATAGTATGTAATTAAAAAATTAAAAAATAACTATAGCCGACGAAATATTAGGTTATTCGTCGGCAAAAACCATCTTAGCTGATGAATTATAGTGTATTTCGTCGGCTAAAGGAAAAAAATACATTAAAAAAAACAGACGATAATCGCTGTCCAGATCTCCGAATATAAAGAACTTTAGCCGACAAAATTATATTTTCGCCGGCTATAGTCATCTTTAGCCGAGAAAAATATAATTTAGCCGAGAAAAATATAATTTAGCCGACGAAGGAAAATTTTGTCGGCTAAAATAGACTTTAGCCGACGAAAAATTGATTCGTCGGCCTGGTTTTTTTTTTTTCGTCGGCTAAAGTCTTTCTTCTTGTAGTGCGAATTTCCTTTACCGATTTCTCCTTACCTACCTCGAGACGGAGGGAGCCCTTTGGAGGGATTGCTGCACAGGATGAGAGCTTTCTTTTGAGCCAAGACTCGCCGGCTATGGCGGCCGGAGGAAGGAGTTCCGGCGAGAAAATCACTTCCGGCAGTCGGACCTTTCAGGGTTGATTCCTCCTTCACAACGGCGCTAGGGAGGCTGCCACCAGTCTAGAACGGGAGCTGGGTCGGAGACCGATCGATTGGGACTGGTGCGGCGGCGAACGATGGCAGGACGGCGGCCGGAAAGTTTCGGCAATGAGAGGGCTAGGGGAGAGAGAGGGAAACGGGAGGGAGAGAGAGAGAGAAGAGAGAGAAACCAAATGGGCTTGGCCCAAACCGGTTCCAACTAAATAAACATAACCTAACTCCAAAATTTAACACCTCAAAAAATAATACCCCAATAAAAATGACCTTTTACTAGCCAAAATTTACCATTTTTACTATCGTCATATTTTCTCCTACGAATAATTCTTTCGAAATATTCGTCCCTCAACACACTTCTACTTAGGACTATAAACTCAATGACGAAGATGGTAAAATTCTTATTAACACCATGCTAGTTAATAAGGTAAAATTTAAGAGTCAGGGCGTGATAATAACTCTACCTGAAAGAAAACTCACCAGAACCCAAACACTTCAATTCAATTTAACCCACAACTTCTGGAGCCACCCGCTTCTCAAATAAACATCCACCACCTCAAATTTCATATAATTACAACCAATTCACAAATTAAATTTCTCATGCAACAATATCCCATAAACATAAATTGACACATCATCCCATGGTTATCAGAGCTACTAATATAAAGGAAGCAAGAAAAATACACAAGTAGGTTAATCCGGTAACCTACGAGAGAAAACTAGATGTGGTAGAAAATATGACTCGCCTCCTACCCTCGCCGAACAGAACTCTGCAGACTGGGCATTTAAAACGAAAAGCCCAGGGGAGAAGCATTTAAAACGTTAGAGTGAGTGGACAAAATACATAGTAAAAATACTAACTTAATGATAAAACCTTGAAATCAAAATTTATGTTTTTCCCATATTTTTCCATTGAGAAAAATATTTATGCATGCCACTCTTGAAAATTTTCCCGAAAAATAATTATAACTCAAAAACAATGAACTAATCCCATTGGTTCTCAATAAATCATAACAATGGGGAAAATGTTTCACCATAACGATGAGCCTCCTAGGCTATAATAGCGTCTCACGCTAAGCGCTCTACTCACATATGATGAAGACCGCTAAATAGATTATACTAGCGTCCCACGCTAAGCGCTCAACTCTCATACGATGAGGACCGCTAAATAATGGCTAGCTAACAATAATATATATTCATATAAACTGATCGGTTGCCTCCCAGGCAATAATAGCGTCTCACGCTAAGCGCTCAACTCTTATATGATGAGGACCGCTGGTAAGACTATAATAACGTCTCACGCTAAGCGCTTTACTCATATATGATGAGGACCGCTAAATAATGTTAGCTAGCAATAGTCAATATCAATCAACCCTTTTAGGGTGTAATAAAATATTAAATATAAAAGATCAATTGACATATCTCACATGTCAAATAAAATGAGCACGAGAGTTTCTAAATAAATATATGAAACTCATTAATCCCAAGAAAATACTAAATTTCACATATGCCTTAGAAATGAAATAACTTAGTGCATGCATGACATTTGAATCAAATGTCCACTCACAGTGCTCCGCTAGACCTGCCGACGAGGCTTTCTCCAAAAATGATCCTCCTCACGGCCGAAACAATAAATAATATTAATTCTCATACAACATTAAAACTTCAATAAATAATTTCATAAAATTAAGGGTCTAAAATCAATCTTCTTTCTTGCCCATTTTCTCCATCTTTAATCCATTATAACTCAAAATTCACCACCATCACCGATAACCAAAAATTACCTTATACGCAATTTAAAACAAGCGAACCAAACTACCGATATTCCATTCTAATCACCTCCAAAATCCTTAACTATGGAAAAATCTCCAACATTAACAAAACTCCTCTAACAATTCCAAACTATACTTCATTAAACTCTTCTCCTTAATACCATCTTAAAAACATGAAAAACAGCCCCTAATGGGCGGCGGCGGTAGGCAGCCGTTCTCCGACGACCTCCAATGCTTCTCAAATTTTAGCACAACACTCCTCTCAACCCGCACAATAACTTTCTTAACTAGCACAAAATCCAATTCTAAGCATAACTAGGCTAATAAGACCAAAACCTTAAATTGAGCCATAGAACTTCAATTATACATTTCTCAACAACAAGATCAAATTAAGCCAATTTCTTTGGAGGGATTACTCACCTAGATGAGGACTACAAGTTGAGCCAAAAATCTCGGTCTATGGTGGCCGGAGCTCCTGCGAAGAGGCAGTCGACGTTCCGACGAGTTTTTCTCCTCTCTAGCGGCACTACCGGCTCGGACACTAGGCCGGGGAGAGAGAGGAGGTGGCGGGGGTTCGAACTGGGCTGGAGCGGCGGCCGGTTGTTGGCTAGACAACGGCAGCTGGTGGCTGAAGTTTCCGGTGAGAGGAGGCTCGGGGAGCTCGGGAGACAAGGAGAAGAAAGAGAAAGAAAAAGAAAAGAGAAGAAAGGAATGGGCTTGGGCTGCTTCTCCCCACCCGGTCCATCACTTATACCCAACAAAAAATACCCACTACAAATTCTTCCTTTTTTTACCAACTCAAAATTTTACCATTTAATTGATAACTTTACTATGTTAACTCCGATTTTAACACATAGCATATCTACAAACTCGTAATAACATCCTTTACGACTTTCCTAAAGAAAGTTTTCCCAAAGTTCAAACTAAAGAAAATGTTAACTGTAAGGTCTTTAACAGTAAACGGTTACTTAATACGGTAAAAGATTAAAATAATACCAAAGTAAATAACCGTAAAATAACTTAAGGACTGGGGTGTGACAAGTATGATCGATGATCTCTTTATGAGGGTGATGACATGAAATGGTTAGTTGAGTTCGAGTTTACTATACCTTCTATTGAGATAACTTGAAGTATGCATTAGTAAATGGTTATATGATTTTTGGCATGAATTGTTCATGTATCATGCTTAGTGTTCTCGCCTCTTTTTTATATTATCAACCCTTGAATAATAATGCAATACAACTAAATCAGTTGAACTAGTACTTAGATTCATGCTCTATCAATTAAGCATATGTATACAACTTGTTCGATCAGGTATGTATACTAAATTTCCGTATCTCAAGTTTCAAAAATGTCAAAACAATATATGAGGCGTATATAGTACGTGGAGTCGTTAGTTCGATTGGATTCATTGAAATCGGCAAGAGTCTTGCTCGACCTTTGGCTTATATATAGACTTGGTCGCCGTTAGCTCACGGTGGACCGGAAGCTCTATGTTCTTCTCGACGTTCGTTTGGGTCACTCTCCGTTTCTGCTTTGTTTGGCCCCCTTATGTAACTATGTAGCTCTTATTATTTTCTGTTGTTGGGTTATTAATGTATCATCAAATTATCTTTGGCCAGAAAAATGTTAGACCGACATGTAAGAGCCCTCCAACAAAAATAAAAGTAAAAAAGAAGAGAGAGTATTCATGCATTGTGGCCAAAAATCTGAAAAGGTCACAATCATGTATAGACATGTCTCACAATACTACCCTTTGAAAAATAAAATAAAATGTCACATACTTATGGCACTGTTAAAAAGAGAGATACTACATGTGATTTGTTGGGGCCTCGTGGTCTACACAATGTTACGGGTATGACCTAGGGGTTATCATTTGGCCCACGGGCCTAAAAGCCTATGGGCCCAAAGGGCCAAAGCCCGGTCCGACCCATAAAAAAACCCATCTCGGCTTGGCCCATAAGACATGAGGCCGGGCTAGGGCGGAGGGTTCAACCCGGCCTGCGACTCGGGCCGTTACATGCTCATCAAAGCCCGTCCGGCCCGGCCCTATAAAGCCTGCCCCAAGCTCTTTCAATTGTTTTATTAGTATTTTTTATGAAGTTATTAGTTAAATATGTGAACTAATTAATGCATTAATTCATATTTTATTTTAATTTTTATTACATTTAGTTCAATCATTAACAAATTTTAACTTCTTTTTTTTGTAGTTTTTTTGTTTTATTTTGATAAAATTTTATTATATATATTTATATAATAGACCCGATCCATCTAAAAAGCCGGGCCCAACCCTAATAAATCCGTAAAACCCGGGTCCGTGGGTTTTGATTTTTTGAATAGACCGGCCGGGCTTTTTGATGAGCCCTCTATGGCCAAATCAAATATGGGTCATTTTGGCACTTTGTTGCTAAAACCCTTCATCATTGTTTTCTTAGTCCCCTATATCAGTATAGTCACCAAAGTCCAGGCACGTTTGCTTTCCGCTTTTCAAGTATTTGTGTTCCTCCATTCCTTCCCTCTCAATTTCCTTCCCTCCATTCGCATGCACTGCCTTTTGCATCAAAAGCAACTAAAGCACGTCCTGTTTCACTGCTCCAACATTTTCTTTTTTTGCGACACACCAAAAATAACATAAAGTTTCATACTCGTTTAGAATTTTCCCCGTTGATAGCTGCATTAATACTGCTTGAATAAACGGAATGTGTGCTATATTTTGCATCCAGAATTTTCCCTAATGATTTTACATGTTTATGAGTTTTATGAGGTCACTCGTTTGTCATTAATTATTAAATCAAGATGTGATCCAAGGTCTATATTTTTAATATGTTAAATTGTTAGGGTAAGTATCTATTATGTTGTGCCCATAAACGTGATATGCGATATCCATTATGGCGTGCTCACGAAAGTGAGACGTTTCTTGCAATTTGATGCATTTTTTTTGGATTAAGTAATTTGATGCATTAACGAAATTAATATATTTTTTTTGTATCAATAAATGAAAATTTTATTTTTATGATTATGAGAGACATAATAAAACATTTTGGTTACGTTAGTAAGTTAGTAACATATTGTAGTCGGTAGTTAGTAAACTACCTTCCCCGTCCATAGACCAGTCATGAAACTTGTAGACCGACGTCCGGGCTACCTCGCCATGGTGGAAGATTGTCGGTACCACATCGGGAAGGTGCTTCTCCAAGCTCCACAAGAAGACACCATAATAAGATAAATGTATAGTTAGTCCCACATCGGTAATGTGTAACAAGAGGAAACCTTCATTTTCTATAAAAGGAAGGCTCCCCCTGTGTAGAAATGACTCGGACTCACTCTCACTCACATATAGAATGAATGTATATGATGCTCCCTCTCCCTCCCTTACTCCTCCCGGAGGGGGGGGGGGATGAGTGCTCCTGTAACACCAAAGACCTATTGACCATGATAGTGGAATCTTAAGTGGATGTAGCCATGTCCTTCGATGACATGGTGAACCACTATATGTCATTGTCTTTTGCCCATGTTGTCTCTTATTCATAATTGTTCATGTTCCACCGTGATTCTACATAACGTACGAGTTCTTGCAGAAACACATACCCACTTATTCAGTATTTGAACAGAGGTCTACGATAGTATCCTAGAAAAGCTAGATTAATCTCTTCCCACAAACACACGAATATGAAGGCCTCTCAAACCTGCTAGCTAAAAACTTGTGGAATTTGAGACTCGAACATTTAACATAAGATAACATAGTAGCTCCATACAAAACAAGCTCGACTAATTTTAATAAAGATATAGTTAGTTTACTCATAAATAAGGGGAGAAAATCTTCAATCGTAGGTGTCTTAGTGTCTACTCATAAGTCATAACTCATCTTCCAAGCCAACATCTAAGGGAAAATTCACTCATCTCCCAAGCTATCAAAAAACAGGTGTGATCTTGCTATCTCACTAAATACCGGTCCGTTCTTTTGGTACAACGTAACACAGGTCAAAGGCCCGTGTGAGGACATTTTCGTAACTCTGCACCTCTTCAAAAACCACGCGGGTCCCACCCCAATCTGCGACTCTCTCTCTGTCTCTTCCTTAGCGGTCCCCACCCTCCCTCCCCTCTTTGTCTCCCCCAAACCAGAACCCACTCTTTTCTTTCTTCTTCTCCTTCACTTTGAAACCAACGAGAGCCAGACAGAGGACCCCGCCTTCTCCTCTACTCTACTCTCTGAGTCTCAATACAGCTCAGCTTTAATAATGGCGTACCGGAACGGAGTCGCGGCGAAGGGCGCGGTGAAGCTGGATCGCCCCGTTGGCTTCCGAACCTCGTCGTCTTTCAAGTCCAAGCTCCCTCCCTCTCCTTCCCCTGGATCCGCCCTCCGCTGCAGTGCTCCGTCGTTGTTCGGAGGCTCCGCTTCCAGTAAAGATGATCACGGAGGTCAGTCCGTTCCATAAGTCTAAAACTTTGTTTGAGTTGTTTCTATTGATTTGAAATTAGAAAGGAAAAAATTGAAGTGTTAGAGCTGGAAATGATTTTCGAACTCGGATTCGTGTTTGTGATTAAATGAGAAAATGTAGTACTATTATGTGCGAGAATTGATGTTTGATTTGGTTGTTATGTTGAATAGTGCCGGGAAGAGTTAGAGTGGCTGTGAGACTGAGGCCGAGAAATGCGGAGGAGTCGGTGGCGGACGCCGATTTTGCGGACTGTGTGGAGTTGCAGCCGGAGGTGAGTTAGATTTATTTGTTGTATTGCTGTTTTCGAATTATAATTTGTAATGCTGGTGGTGTATGTATGGGTTTAAGTTTTCGGTTTGGATTGAGTGATGATGGTTTGGCGTTTGTGTGACTGCAGGTTAAGAGGTTGAAGCTTCGGAAGAACAATTGGGACACTGATACATATGAGTTTGATGATGTGCTTACCGAGTATGCGTCACAGAAGCGCGTCTATGAAGTTGTTGCTAAGCCTGTTGTGGAGGTTTGTATTGTGGACATGACCTCGTGTGATATTTACCTATAACCTCTTATGTGACATTGTGCAGCAACTCATTGCTTTTTTATTTTTATCTTATAGAGTGTCTTAGATGGTTACAATGGGACCGTGATGGCTTATGGTCAGACGGGTACGGGGAAAACATTTACTCTGGGACGACTAGGAGAAGAAGATACATCTGATCGCGGGATCATGGTTCGTGCAATGGAGGACATTTTGGCTGATATATCTTTAGAGAATGATTCTGTCTCTGTCTCATATCTGCAGGTCTGATTTTACTACTTCCCGACATATTTACTTTTCTATATTCAAAGTTTATTTTTTATTGTTCAGAAAATTTAATGATGATTCCCACCCCAAAACGTGTAGCTTTATATGGAAACCCTTCAAGATCTACTGGATCCAGCAAATGATAATATTCCCATTGTTGAAGATCCAAAAACTGGAGATGTTTCTGTACCTAAGGCAACTGTTGTAGATATCAAGGACCAGTTAAGTTTCCTGGAGCTGCTAAGAGTTGGTGAAGCTCATCGTATTGCTGCTAATACAAAGTTGAATACTGAATCTTCTCGCAGTCATGCCATTCTCATGGTAAATAATTGACTAGCTATTGCCTATATGCTTTTCTTGTACATATCTTCAATATTTTTAATCTGATGGACGGAAAAGTATCATAGCTTCTTGCCAGTGAACTGTTTGAATATCTTTGACTCAATAATTGGAACATTGATGCTTATAATTTCCTTAGTGCAGGTAAATGTTAAGAGATGTGTAATGGGAAGTGAAGATAACGTTTCAATTGAAAACGGTGATTCTTCTCACTTGACCAAGCCTTCTAGACCACTTGTCCGGAAAAGCAAACTTGTTGTTGTAGATTTGGCAGGTTCGGAACGCATCCAGAAATCAGGTGGATATCCAACTTGTGATCTGCCAATCTTTGAAAATTTTAAAGATTAAGGTGTTTGTCAGTCTGTGTATATTGCATGTCCTTATGTATATGTGTATTTCTACAAGTTAATCGCATGATCTGCTTCTCCATATCTTTATATTATGGTCTTTTGCTTGCCACCTGCCGGAGGTGGGGTGCAAAGTTTAGCTGCTCAATAATCTGCTTAATAAGTTGCATGGTTAAGATCCTGATAGTTTTATAGTTAGGCATCATTTTCCACTGTTCAGCGCAATCGCTTCAGTATCTGATGCGTCTTTTATTTGGGTCGTTGGTGCAGGAAGTGAGGGACATATGTTAGAGGAAGCCAAGTGTATCAATCTATCTCTTAGTGCATTAGGGAAGTGTATTAATTCTCTAGCAGAGAATAGTAGTCATGTACCATTTCGTGATTCAAAGCTTACAAGATTGCTTAGAGATTCATTTGGTGGTAAGAACCAAGATGTCTTTTTTATCTTTGCAAACCTGATCTCAGCAGAGTAATGAAAAAGAACAAAAAAAGCATTTGCTCAGTCTTTCCTTTTTTCTTTCACAGGATCAGCGAGGACCTCACTAATTGTTACCATTGGTCCTTCTCCACGCCATCGAGGAGAGACTTCAAGTACCATACTATTTGGGCAAAGGGTTAGTTATAAATTTACACGTGCGAGTTGCTGTTATGAGTTATGCTCTCGATATAAGAATACCAATATAAAGTTCTTTGATTTTTAATAGTTAATTAGATAGGCTCCTATTAATCTTTTTTATGAAACATGCACCAATGGTAGTCATGCATTCTGTAGAACATTAGAAAGCTACTGTTGTTTGTTATTAATTCTTTTATGAACAGAAAAGCAAGAATGACTATAATGGATTTGCAATTTTCATTAAGTTCCTGTCTTATCTGTACAAGTAGTCCTTTTTCTAGTAATAACCTGGAAATTTGTACATAGTTAGCATTTCTTGAATCTTTGAATATCATTGGATGTGCGATTTCATTGTTGGCAGGCCATGAAGGTGGAAAATATGTTGAAAATAAAGGAAGAGTTTGATTACAAAAGTTTGTCGAGAAAGCTTGAAATACAAGTGGATATGCTTATTGCACAAAGTGAACGGCAGAATAAAACTTTACAGGATGAAGTTGAGAGACTAAATCTAGAAGCAGAAAAACGTATTTCGGAGGTTGAAAGAAACTTTGCCGATGCATTAGAGGTTTGTGGAGTCATTTCTAATGCAGATTACAACTGTCTCTACAAGTATTAGAACTGTTTTTTTTTCCTTGAAGTATAGAGTTCTTTTGGAATGCTCTTGGTAGAAATGGTACTGCTCTTTCTATATTTTTTACCTCCAAGTAATGTTCTTCAACAAGTCATCCAAACCTTAAAAACTGCTCTAAAAGGATTCTCTCGGATTCCATGCTTGTTTGAAAAATACTTTTTGATTCGTTAATTACTTTGTCTCTGGTGTTAAGAGTTTATTAAGTATTTTCTCTGTCTCTGTAGAAGGAGAGGCAAAAATGCCAGATGGATTATATGGAAGCTGTTAAGAAGCTTGAGGAGAAGTTGGTATCAAATCAGAAGCAAGACCATGAGGGCATGGCCAATGGTAAACGCAGTGGAGAGGTGATATTTCAAAGAATTATTATGTGTTATGATATGTTTTCTTGAGAGACAGTTTTATTCAAGCAACAAGTTCTGTGTTAAGTGTGGTTTTTAGTGTCTTCACTTGTTGGCATCAACATCAGTTGGGACTCGTTTATACTTTCCTTTATTATGCATAGGGATTTATAATTTCTCTCTTTGTTATATGGAATCTATGAATATTCAATGTGCATTTCTTCAGAAGTTTGTTGCGTTGGAGCATGACCATCCAAATTATTCTAAAACACATAATTTTCTTGAGGTTCTATCCCCCCAATTGTTTGGTCCTCTGCTAAGAAACCCATATCAATTGTCCTACAGAAAGAATACAATAGTATAAATCCACATTTATGCACTTTGATCTATGTTGGAATACCAGCTCGTATGTTGGATATAATTTTGTTTCATGCTTCATATTTAACTTCTTGTTCCACAATTTGGTGTATTGACAAACACTCTGGTGCCTAATTTATTGGATTATCTAGGGTGTTTTTTGGTCTAGGGAACATATTTCCTGTTTCTTTTTATTTATAACATCACGGACCTTGAACTGTTTCCGGACCCATTCCTATGGCCATTCCTTCAATACTTCTGGCAAGAATTGTATGGGAGTCGTCATCAGAGGGACGTCTCAGATGACCGTCTCATTGAGCTTTTGGCTCTCAGATGCTACCGGGTTACCTTATTATAGCACAAGATCTGCCTCTTGGCTTATGTCGAGTTATTGATATTTGTCTATTTATATATGATTATTAAGTATTATTATTATTATTATTAATTTATTTATTTTTAATTTTGCTATTATTAGTATTTTTTAGTAAAAACAGAAAAAGACCTGTGTTATGGATTAATTTTTTTCTTCTTCATGTAAACATGATTAAAGTTGGGCCAAATTAAATTGGATTCTCTTTCCTGTTGTCTTTATAAACACAGCTGATGCTCTGATGCTCAACCTTACCATCACCTGAAGCACTTGTCCCTCTACTGCTGCATTTTCTGTAAACCCTTGTTTCAGTAAGAATAAGACTGCTAGTACGAATAATATATGTTTGTACTAGAATCGTCGGTTTACTTGATGTTGGTTGGTCTGGTATTTGAGATATGTAGATCTGTGGATGTGACATATATGGGATTTGGCATGTGACAAGATATCATTTCATCATCTTGTGGATTGCCTTTCAGGAAGCGAGTGAGGTGCAGGAGTTGCTCCGAAAAGAAACTCAACTTCGAAAGGAGGCTGAAAAGGAGGTGGAAAATCTTAAAAGTCAACTGGCGCTATTTACACAATCAGAAGTATGTATTTCTTCCCCAAACTAGCATCATCTGGTTTATAGGTTTATTTCAATTTCTAAGCATGGAACTAATGTTAGGTTTGGTATTTGTTTTGGTATACTAGGCAGGTGGAACTGCAGAGATTGTAAGGGTTCACAAAATGTTAGAAGAGGAGGCCCAGCATAAGAAGAAACTTGAAGAAGAAATTGTTGTATTACGTAGTCAGTTATTGCAATTGAATTTTGAAGCTGAACAGGTAAGCAATTTATAGATGTTTGAATAAAAGCTATGTGTTCCTGCTTTACTAGTATGGGGTTTTGCAATCTGTACGTAGACGCTACAGTGACTTCTGCCTTCAATCCAATAGCAGAAGTATTTGAGATTTGACTGTCACAAATATAAAAGTTGATGGTTTAGGGTTGCCAAGGTCTAAAGATTTACCCAATTTCTGTGTGAAGTTTCTGTTTTTGACAAGTGATACTATGTAAAAGTGCACAAAATCTCTTGTTCTAGTACATTTTAGTTGTTTTTACACAATTTCCATCAATATTGGGATTTTGTTTATTTATTTGTTAATGTCTGTGTATCAGATCTTCGATATATTACTTTATGGAATCCTTCTTTTATTGCCTATATCTTGTTATCCATTCTACTAGGATTATCTATGTCATTATATCACAACCAAGATAAAATGTGTCGAAGATTGTGAACAAAAGGGGCATATTTTTCCAAGAATTGCTTTCTTAGTGTATGTAAGGGAACTATGTTGCTTTTTGTAGGAAACTTTTTTAGGAAACTAAGTGAATAGTTTGGGTTGAAAACCATATATTTGTAATTAGCCTTTAGAATGATCAAAATTTATTTTGCAGAATCTGATCTCCTTTTTTGCATTTGTAGATGAGGAGCTGTTTTGATCGAGCCGGGCCTGCAAATGGGTATAGTAGTGCAGATTCTTCTATGTCCTCAGTAAGGCATTCATTTCCCAGAGATGTTGGGAATGGACCAAAGGCACCTGTTTCCACACTCTTTGAACAAGGTGGTACTAAATATATGTAAAGTACAATATTGCCAGCACATTTCAATCCAGTCATCTCTCATACATGTTTTTTTCATTCAATACAACAGTTGGATTGCAAAAGATTTTGTCGTTACTGGAGTCAGAAGATGCTAATGTGCGTATTCATGCTGTTAAAGTAGTGGCCAACCTAGCAGCTGAAGGTGGGTAGATCCCTCTGCCATGTGCTTCTTATGTTTCTGAGTACCAAGTAGATCCAATTTCCTGCTGCTGTTTTATTTTTTATTTTTTTATTTTTTTATTTTTTCCAAATCATCAAGATTAGGTGTTTGTTTAGTTTCAGTTAGAATTTATATTGTCATCCTGTTCAAATATATAAGGTTCCTTGGAAAGCTGAGCTAATAGCTTAATTGCTACCCTATTACTTTTATATTCATGGTTCTACAGTTATGGAAAATTACAGAAAAGTAAATGCTTGCTTGGTTGAAAAGTAAGTTGTGCGTTGTACACATGTTTATCGTTGGTGTAGTTGTACTACTTAGCAAAGACACAATACCTCCACATGGCTATATTTTTTGTTATATTTATTAGTTTCTTATTACATCTATATGTGCTTGTACTGCCAGTTGCTCCTACTGCTGAGTAAGCAATTGGCAGTATTCTACTGCAAATGCTTTTCTTTAGGCTCTGAAAGCAGTGAAACACTGTTGGCTACCTAAGTTAGTCTTCTGAGTTGCATCTTTAATTTCCTTGTCCAAATACATTTGGGTTCTAGGTTTTTATATATTAGTTCTTGCAAAAAAAAAAATTATTATATAATAGTGATGGATTTGGTGGACATTAAATATCATCTGCCAGACAATAAGATATCAGTGTGGTTAGAAACCGACTGATATAACTAATTCATTACTTGACTCTGTGGTTTACAAAATCAGGAGTGCAAATTTTAGTTCCCTATTATAGTCATATACTTTTTCCTTAATATATATATATATATAGAGAGGATCAGAAGTGGACGTCCGCATGGTCCTTAAAGTGCGGACGTCCCTCCGTTCTCTGTCCGGCGCCGGCGACGGCGTGCCTCCACCCCAGAAGACTCCAGTAGCCTCCTCGACCACTTTCCCTCACTGGTCAGTCCGTTCTTTTCCGGTGAGATCACCCAAAACTTCAAACTTGGGTGATCTCGCCGGAAAACTGGAAAAGAACGGACTCGCCGGGGAGGGAAAGTGGTCGGGGACGCTGCTAGAGTCTTCTGGGGTGGAGGCGTGCCGGCACCGGCGCTGGAGGGTGGAGAACGGAGGGGCGTCCGCACTTTAAGCCGAGTGCGGACGTCCGCCTCTGATCCGGCCTCTATATATATATTTGTGTTTGTACCAAAAAAAAGAAGAGAAGTTTTGTTTTGTGTTCTTTCTAAGTGATGAATCTTGGATTTCTATTGCAGAAACAAACCAGAAAAGGATTGTTGAAGCTGGTGGTCTTACTTCGTTACTGATGCTACTTAGGAGCTTTGAGGATGAGACTGTTCGAAGAGTGGCAGCCGGTGCAATTGCGAATCTTGCAATGAATGGTGATGGAATGAGTTTTTTTTTCTTCTTTATTTTGAGAATTAGGATATGTTATTTAACTTCCGAAGTTTCTTTACTTCCTCTGGCATAGCAGAAGCCAATCAAGAACATATAATGGTTCAAGGTGGAATCAGTTTGTTGGCCACAACGGCAGCTGATGCTGATGATGCCCAAACCCTCCGCATGGTTGCTGGAGCTATTGCTAATTTATGCGGCAATGGTATACCCTTATCTTTTATTTATATTTGAGCCTTTTTTTTTGTCTTTTTGAATATTTGCCACCTTTAGCTCTAAACGATGCACTGTCGTCCATGAAACGAAGTCATACGAGATAATTCACTGACATGAAACGGAACAGAAGTTTTTTAATAATCTAACATCTGACGAAGTAACTAATGGGTATAATTTGAGTACATTTATACACGAAATTCCTTCCATAGTGGAAAAATTCATTCTCTGTCCCTAGAGCCCACATATCAATCTTTTTTTTTTTTTTTTTTTTTTTTAAAGAAAAAGAGTCCTTGAACTAAGGTTGGTAAGTTTATGAGTAGGCTTCAGAGGGACGCTTTTTATAATTTGGTAATTGTTAATTCTGTCTTGTTGCCTCACAATACTTAATATTTTTGTATCATACCACAGACAAGCTACAAACAAACCTACGGTCTGAAGGTGGCATCAAGGCTTTGTTAGGAATTGTAAGGTGTGGGCATCCTGATGTTCTTTCCCAAGTCGCACGTGGAATTGCTAACTTTGCTAAATGCGAGTCCCGAGCATGTACTCAAGGTAAGAACATGTGGTTCAAACATGACATTGCCAGTCACTTTGACTGTTACCAATTGTTGCTCATAATCATGTATATAGGGTCAAAATTGGAATTTGATTATCTTTTTATGCCAAATGAACAAAGTGAGCATCTTTGCTGACCTACTATATAAGGGTCTGAATTTCCATTTGATGAGGTTTCTACTTTTAGTGTTTCAATATTAATATGCTGACCTACTTTAGGGATAAAGAGTGGAAGGTCCATCTTGATAGAAGATGGGGCACTTCCATGGATTGTGCAAAATGCCAATGATGAGGCTGCACCTATCCGCCGCCACATTGAGCTTGCACTCTGTCACTTGGCACAGCATGGTATGTGTATCTATCTTATCCTGTGCAATATCTTAAAGATTTTATACTTGCTCCTTACATACTGGGTATTTGAATCAGAGGTAAATGCAAAAGACATGATTAGTGGAGGTGCCCTCTGGGAGCTAGTTCGTATTTCACGGGACTGTTCACGAGAGGACATTAGGAGTCTTGCTCGTCGGATATTGAATTCAAGCCCTACCTTCCGTGCTGAACTACGTCGATTACGGATAGACTACTGATTGCCATTGGGATGTGCTGCTTTAGATTTATTTTGTTTTCTCCACTAGGTGAGAGCGATACAAACACATTCATGATGCTCCTGTACAGGCCTGGGCAAGAATGGTGTCAAAGTGTCAAATTCTTCATCATCGGTTGAATTTCTCTCGCAATTTTGTGTAAAGTAAGCGGGGTTTAAGGTTATGTGTTCTTTAGCTCTGTTTCGCTAGCAACTGTATTTGTTGGTCATCATTGTAGAAGACAAATTAAAGGAATGATCTGTAGTTGCTTGAGCGCGAGTGGAGTTTTGTTGAGATTTTCAGAGGTAGAAAATCTGAAAATGGCAGCACTTCTCCATGATGTATGATTTATTCTGCTGTAAACTGATGTATTATTTAACTGTCTAAGCAATGATAATCGCCATTCTTTAGTTTTTTGAATGCTGAATCTCATGATTACACCATGGTTTTCTCAATGTGCACTCTAGCAATAAGCATCCAGAGGAATAGTATTTTTCCCACTCGTCTATTCTCTGTTTCTTGTGAAGAGTGGTGAAGGGTAGAAATTTGCGACTAGTATACATATCATCCCACATAGCAGGTTCCTCTCTTTTGGCATTTTAGCACAGAATATATCTCAGAACTATAAGAACAGGGCAAAGAGACTTGAACCTCATAAACCCTTGAGACTGGTTTGGACAAAGAGACTTGGAAGTCTTGAACTTCATAAACCCTAAAGGCTGGTCTGAACTGCATCGAGTCATTGACAGTTATATATGGAACGTTGTTATCTGATTAACTTTTACTTAATTCTCATTGAAGAAGAAGTCTTTAGTGACTAATTATGATTAAGAAGTCTTTAGGATTATGGTCAAGGTAAGGAGAAAGCTTAATTTGCTTTTAATCATATCTTTATCTTCATTATAAATCTGGAATATACTCAAAACCTCGGAGGAGAAGTGGAACAAAGTACCATTTAATTGGTCTTAAAGAAGTCACTACAAGGAAAAAGGACATACGAAGAAGAAATTTTCTTTTGTCTCTTAAGTAACAGTTTATGCTATGAAAAACGCTTCGTCGCTTAAATAACAACTTATGCGACGAAAACTTATACCGTCGCTTAGGTAATAACTTATGCGACAAACATTTGACCTAAGAGACGAAGACTGCACTTAAAAGACGATTCGTTTAGGTAATAACTAATGCGATGAACATTTGACCTAAGAGACGAAGACTGCACTTAAGAGACGAAAAATATTTCGTCTCTTAAGTGATATCTTAGGCGACGAAGAAAAGACTTTCGTCGCATAAACTTTATCGTAAGCGACGAAATTTTTTTTTGCCGCATAAGCCTTTTCTTACGAGACAAATTTTATTACTGATACAACGAAAGTTTTGTCACATAAGTGTTTTTGATTTTACATGTCCTTCCGCACTGCCCCGATCTAAAATAGAATGAAAACTTGGTGGAGCTCAAACCCGGTGAGAGATTTTCGATGTTAGTTTTGCAAATCATCAAATTCGAATTTCTAAAGCTTTGTCTACCTCTACTCGATCATCACTAGTTTATAGCTTGGTACAATCTCATTCTCTTTTTTTTTTCACCATTTATGTTCCATATTTTCCGATGAGTTTTCCGGTAATAGATTTCGGTCATTTGTACGTTGCTAGTATTGTTTGATGATGATGTTGTTTGTTGATTATATATTGAATTTTGGTTACCCATTAGAATTGAAGTTATTTCTCCTTGTTTAGACCATGTTTCCTCCTATTCAAAAAAGAAAAAAGAAAAAGAAAAAACCATGTTTCCATGTTTTCCGGTAACTTTTCCAATGACGAATTCCGGTGGTCATTTGTTGGTAGTATAAAACGTCCTATTGATGTTATATATATATATATATATATATATATATACAGTTTCCTTCCAGATCGGTGTCCCGCTTTGAAATAATTAAAGGGTGAACCTCCTTATTTCGCTCACTTTCAGGTCGCATTTTCACATCTCAACCGTACAATGTTTAAAACACAATGTGTAGATCATTCATGTAAAGTTTCAACTAATGTGAATATCATTTAAGTACCGAATTAAATTAAATAAATCAATATGAGTCCCACCCACATTTTCTCATCCTCTCTCTCTCTCTCTCTTCAAACGCAGAAAATAAACCACACCACTTCAGCAAAAAGATCACAGCTTCATCTTCTCATCTTCTTTGCACACAACTTCATCTCCCTTGACGCTGTCGTCGATGAACCCGAGCCAAAGACTCTGGTCCCGGAGTTGAAACTCGAGAGCCGATGGCTGCATTCAAAAGCCCTATGCTTTAGCTCCATAAAGGTATTCTTAATCCAATATGAAAGAGTATGATTTGCAGAAAGTGTTCCGGCAAATGAACCAATTATTGACCAGTTCTCCTATATACGAAGTCGAAGCTGTTGTGTGTGTTGAGTTCTGCCACCGTTACCGTCGCCTCCGTTTTTCGATTTCAATAGAAAAGAAGATTACATGATTGATATATCAAGCAGCTACAACACGTTGATTTAATTGAATCTAATGTGGTTCTTTCCCTCTGTGGGGGTTTGTAAATTGTAATTGACATGAGAACTTAAGAAAGAATTAAAGTTGGATTTGTTGAGATATATATCCCACGTCGAGAATATGAGACCTTGCCTGTGGGTTTATAAGGGTTTGTGCCTCTCCATCTATTTCCAATTGGTTTTGGATGTGAAACCCAGACTACTTTATTATGGTATCAGAGCGGGTTACCCATGTCCACATGTGAAGCCCAATGTCCACACGTACTCCACGTCACCCAAATGTTATCAACGTGCATGGAAATGCAGCTCATTTTCAGTCTCACATGTGTCACATCCGTAGTTTTTCAATAAACAGACGTTCGCACTTGATACTCACTGTGTGTGTGTACCAACAAATATAACATCAATAACATGTTTTATACAGGTCGGATCAGGAGCGCACATCCGCACAGCCCTTAAAGTGCGAATGTCCCTCAATTCTCCACTGTCCGGCGCCGACGACAGTGCTTCTCCACCCGAGCGGACACCAAAGGCATCCCCGCCCTTGGGACCGGCAGCACCGGTGTCTCGATGCCATGAGTTGGTACGGCCACTAAAGCCACTACCTTGTCCCCGGGAACCAGAGGCACGATGGTGTTGATTCCTACGTGCGTAAGGTTCATTCCGATGTTGATCCTTGCGTTTCGAAGCCTTCTGACTTCGTTTGCTGTTGTAATTAGATTCCGAAATTTTCCGGGTGCCTACAGGACGCAAATTATGCTGATCATTGATCATGTTGTTCTTTTCTTCCATAAAGAGTTGCGTCATCAAACCGCTAAATGTTGTAATCCTTTTATTTTGGAACTCAAGTCGATACTTGTTCATTAGGATCTTAGCAACTGAAGGGAAGGTCGAGAAAGTCTTTTCGATCATGTTGGCATCACTTTTCTCGACTCCACATGAACTCAGTTGAGCTTGTAGGCAAAGCATATCCCTGTTGAAGTCATCAACCTTCTTGTAATCCAAAAGTCGATTTCATCCCAGCGAGCAATTATTTCTGGAAGCAAGGTTGAATGGATATTGCTGAAGCGTTCGGCGAGTGCATCCCACAGATCTTTTGGATCATGCTTTGATTGATACTGCCTGCGCAGTGTGGGATCGATATGCTTACGAAGGAACATGAGCGCCTGAGATTTTGTTCTCTTGTGAGGTGGTTCTTGAGTTGGATCGGGGAATATGGTCTCGGTTAGATCCTTAGCAATGAAGGTCTGCTCTATATCCGAGACCCAGCGATGGTACTCGGTACCATGGGCGTCGAGGACGTCAAATTCGATGAATCTGTCTATCTACATACAAGAGAGAACAAGTCGTATTAGTTTTCTGCTGAGACCCAAAAAGGATACTCAAATACGATGCTTTTATATTTGGTTTGTCTCTCTAGGGTTGATCAAACACAACCCTAAGTGTCCGGAGTCGATCAAACACGACCCAGAAAACTTGTGTGAAGGTGATCAAACACACCATCAAAAAGAAATAACCAAAGTTGATCAAATACAACTTTGGACCCGGAGAGGACAACCGGGATTTTAAACCTGCAAATACACCGACCCAAGCATAGAATGAAGCAGAAAAAAGGGAGAAAGCACTTTATCTCCCCCGAGGTTATTGAACTTTGAAGAGTTTTAGGGTTGTAAGGTAAACATACCGTAAAAAAACTTGAATGCTTGATCGGATGAGAAGAAAGAACTAGAGCGGACAGCCGGGAAGCGGCGGTCAGAAAGTGACGGCGGCGGTAGCAGCGGTGGCGGCTGAGGCAGGGCCGATAGCTTCGGTTTTGGTTTTAGGGTTTGGGAAAAATATTAATTAGCTCAAGGGTTGAGCCAAGTGTTGATAACGTGATGAAGTGAAAGTAATTTAAGAATAGAGAATCGTGAAAAATGTGTGTATTATTCATTGATATGAGCCCTTTATATAGAGAATTACACAATACCAATTAGGTAAGAATAATGAATACATAGATCTAGTCAAACTACATATCCTATTGGGATAAGGTCAAGACACACATAAGAAATATCTAGAAAGATATAGAATATCCTAAAACATATATATATATATATATATATATATATATATATATATATACAAGGCCCTTCCAATGAGGGATCCCTTTTTTTGTTCATTTTTAGGGATAGATCATTTGACGAACTTTTCGATTACAAAATCAAATCTTCACCGTTCAGTTCGTTGAGCTATATGAGTATATCATTTCTACAAATTTTCAGAAAATTTGGTGATCGTTAAGTCATCCAAATGAGGGATTTATTTTTAATAATATTGAACGGTGTAGGTTTGACATAAGTGTTAAGTTTTTTGTTTTAATCTCAACCATTCAAGCCCATTAAAAAACAGATCTAATGGTGTGGACCTATCCCTAGAAATGAACAAAAAAAGGGATCCCTCATTAGAAGGGCCCTGTATATATATAACTAGACATATATATAGTTTATTTATCCCAACAGCCCAACTTATCCATTTTTCAATGAACTTTTAAATTAGATTCAGTTCACTTAATTTTCTAGTAAGTATTAAACATGCATATATATATATTCTGTATAGTTATTCTCGTTCTTTTTAATACGTCGTTTTCTGTTACTGGCCGGACTTTTTGGTGTCAACGTTTATCCTGCTGCAAGTAATATCAAATTCCAGTTAGAGCTAGAAAGGTACCAAAAAATGCATTCTTTTAGATTAATGTATACAACAGGAATAAGTAAGTACAACTTATATACAAGTAATTAATCTAATTAGTGTACCATTTAATTTAGCGCCTTGTATGTGGAGACGATTTTTTTTTTTATGTGGCTACTACATTAACAATGCACCATCACAATCTTTCTTACTAATTAATAATAAACTGAATATGAATTACTTTACTCCTAACCTCTTGTAGCTAATTACTAATCCGGCCAAAACTTCAAGCTAGTTGTAGAATGTTTAATTGCACTTCCAAATATGTGGGAGAGTCATATTCCGCATGCACTTCCATATAAAAATCGATCAGTTAATTACTGTTGGCTATTATAGATATATAAGAGAGTGGATATCTATATGATCGATGGTCTTAATTATAACCGGTTTTAGTGGTTTAAATTATCAGATTGCTAGATTTAAACCTATACATGCTATCTAGATCGAGCAACCCTTGCATGGTATGCATGTAGAGTGACAGTTTGAGTGTAAAAAAAATAAAAAATAAAAATAATTATCACACTGTTCATGAAATTTAATAAAAAAAAGTAAGTCTATCTAGACATAGTTAATGACTTGATGTCTAGATTGCCTAAACAATAAAAACCCAAAAAATAACCAACAAGTCGGAGCATCTTTAGCGATGCTAGCCATATATATTTGAGTTAAATTTTCGTCAAATTAGCTAACCACTTTAGAAATGTGTATGCATCAATGTTCTCTATTTTAGCTAGCTAGCATTACATTAATATTATTTTTTAAATAAAGATTAAATAGTTTAAATGTATTTATATATATATATATATCACCTAAAATATCTTAAAAGAAATGTAATAAATTATAGCTCACCTTATTTGAGTTATCTCACTTCTACGTACAGACACCTTATTTCACCCGACATTCAACCATAGAGTCCTTCGACATCAAGGTAGCGAATCATTGGCTGAGAATAGTTCCTTCCTCGGCCAACAATCGTTAGATATAACTCATATACTCGCATCAAGTTAACAATCGTACACTTTATCTCTCAGAGGTGTGGTGGCATATGCCCTGCAAACTACATAAGAAGGTCAACATTTGTTCTCTACCCTCTCGACTATCGCGGTCGAGACGAATTTAGAGGCGAGTCACTACTAGAAGTTAGGACTTATGTGACGAAATGGTTTCGTCGCTTAAGAGTGAAATTTCGTCGCATAAGTACTTAAGCGACGAAAATTTTGTCGCTTAAGAGTCGTCGCATAGGTATCTAAGCGATGAAACAGGTATTTTTGTCGCTTAGGTTCCTCTCTTAAGCGATGAACAAATATTTCGTCGCATAAGTGCCTCCTAAGCGACGAAAAAAAAATCGTCGCATAGACTTATGCGACGAACGTTTCTAACTTAAGCGACGAAATATTTCGTCACTTAAGTGTTTTCAATATATAAAAAAAATTAATTAATTTAATTTGATTTTCATTTTTTGCAGTTTTTATTTTATTTTGTTTTTTAGTTTTATTTTGTTTTTTTGTTTTGCCGGATCGATCTCGCCGAAGGAGGTGGTGGTGGTGGTGGCGGAGGAAGAAGAAGAAGAACCGGAGGGGGGGTGGTGGTGAAAAATAAGAAGAAGAAGAAGAAGAACCCGAGGGGGGGGTGGTGGTGAAGAAGAAGAAGAAGAACCGGAGGAGGTGGTGGTGGTGGTGGTGGCGGAGGAAGAAGAAGAAGAAGATCGAAGAGAAGAAGAAGAAGAACAGGAGGGGGGTGGTGGTGAAAAATAAGAAGAAGAAGAAGAAGAACCCGGGGGGGTGGTGGTGAAGAAGAAGAAGAAGAAGAAGAAGAAGAAGAAGAAGAAGAAGAAGAAGAAGAAGAACCGGAGGAGGTGGTGGTGGTGGTGAATGAAGAAGAAGAAGAAGATCGAAGAGAAGAAGAAGAAGAACCGGAGGAGGTGGTGGTGGTGGCGGAGGAAGAAGAAGATCGAAGAGAAGAAGAAGAAGAACCGGAGGGGGGGTGGTGGTGAAGAAGAAGAAGTGGTGGGGTGAAGAAGCTAGAAGAAGAAGGAAGAAGAAGGGGGGGTGGTGGTGGTGAAGAAGAAGAAGAGGGGGGGGTGGTGGTGGTTTAGAAGAAGAAGAACCGGAGGAGGGTGGTGGTGGTTTAGAAGAAGAAGAAGAAGTGTGGTGGTGAAGAAGAAGAAGAAGAAGGAAGAAGAAGAAAAGTGGAGGGAAAGTTTTGGCGGAATGATTCAAAATTCCAAATTTTTGGCGGAAATGACCTATATGTGACGAAATAAAAATTTCGTCGCATGAGTGAAAAATTCAAATTTTTTGGCGAAATGACCTATGCGACGAAATTGAAAAATTCGTCGCATAAGTGAGAACTTATGCTACGAAATAAAAATTCGTCGCATAAGTTTTCACTTAAGAGAGGAAACCAGTTTCGTCTCATAAATGCTCACTTAAGAGACGAAAAATAATTTCATCTCTTAAGTTGTTACTTAAGTGACGAATTTGAAAAATTTCGTCTCTTAAGCCTTTTTTCCTAGTAGTGAGTGTCGCTGAGTGATGAAGAAAGAAACTATAGTACGATAGTCATACCTTGTGATTAGTGTGACTGACTAATAATAAGAGCATTTAAGTTTTGACTCATAATCTTGTTAACACCAAATATATGTACGTCTTATAAAAATTGGGTCATCGTACCATCAAATGGCATAGTTGGTATGTCAAAGAGTATTATCTTGAGAGAGAGAGAAAGAAAAAAAAAATGATGGTTAACTGGCATACTGTTCAACACACCAATTATGCCATTTGACGACGACAACCGAAATAAAGATTACTTGAGCATTGGCAACGTAGATTTGCAGTACCATGCCAAAATCCAAAGAAGCTAATGTTTGGAGAAAGAAGATATCATATGTATGCATGACCTAGCAGAGCTTGTGTCTATCTACCAAGTACCAAACCCTAATTATATGTGATCACACTCATCTCTATCACAAAGCGTTGACAATTAATAATCGATATAGGCTTATGCTAATAGAAATTTGATTGAGATTTCCTTCAAAGAGGTTAAACAAGCAGGTGAGTAGATGACTATAATGATTCCAAATTAATCCATCGCCATCTATCACATGGCAACCTCAGTTTTTTGGTCGGCTGTTTGTAGTTTCTATAATATTCCCCAACGCTCAATGCAAGCTAAACTAATCAAATTTCCACACTCAATTTAGTTAATTAATCAACCAAAGTCTCAAAGCTCTTGAATTATTGGCCTTGAATTCCATCGAGGAGGACAAAGAACGGTGCATGCAACAATCTCAACCCACTTCGAGTGAAAAGCGGCTTGTAAGAGAACATGCTTTGCTTACTAGCTAGCATTGTGTTAGATTCGAAGCCATATAAGGTGCTCTTCACATGGAAATGTGATGAACATATAGTATTTAATCTTCTTTTAACCCTAATTATTTAACTAGTTCTTTGCAGTGGTCCAAAATATTGTAGTGATTGATCTTTATGGATTAGCTCTATAGCTAGAATAATCATCAATTTTGTATTTGGAATATATAATGGGGGTTTCGATTTGTTTAATTCAAAGAGATCGAGTCGATTAAGATACGTATCAATCACAATAATACTGTTGTATATGCCAAAGCTCATCTCTAGCTTACATCCATTTCTTCTACTCTACTCTACACTCTTAAGGGAAGACTATGTCTTTCTTGAAGACTTCACTTGTTCATCATCCATATGTATTTCACTAAATTCAACAGATACTAGTTCAATTAACTATTCTGATTTAAGATCATTTTGTCCAATCGACCCCGTGAACTCAACGATATCAAGCTGCTAACTGGATTCGATTAATTGGTCTTGATCGAGTTCAAGTATATGTGAACCCAAGAATCTTGGTCTATAGGACCAAGCTCTAGCTAGATATATCTTATGACACAATTCCTTAAATTAAGTTATTACCATTATTTAAGCAACAAAATTAGGAATGTATAGCTAATTCTACTTCTTTTAGAGACAAATCGTTATGTTTGTAGGATATATTACACACGATGAATGGTTACTTATCATGTAATTGAGTTTGCAATACTTCTAGCTGTTCTTTGCATCGTATTATTTCCCTCGGTTTAAACATTAAAGTTAGCTTCATCCCTATAACTTGATCGACCTAAACGCTATTCATGCGCGCTCTACTTATTCTATTAACCAAAACCAACCCAAAATAATCAACACTTCCCATACTCACCAATGTTCACTCTCTGATATGCAGTACTATGTGGCATCTCATATATATATATATATATATATATATATATATATATATATATATATATATTTTTTCAGGTGCGGATGTCCGTATTTATTCTTACGGTGTGGAATTTTCACATTTCCACCGTGTAGTCTTTAGATATTAATGTATAGATCATCTCTGTAAAATTTCAGCCAATTTGGTTATCATTAAGATACTCAAACTCGATTAAACCAATGCATGAACATAATTATGTCGAACTTGAACTGTTCATGTTTTTAACAGAAAAACACAGTTTTAAGTGTTTTAATGATAACTAAATTGGCTGAAATTTTGCAGAGATGATTTATACATTAGTATCTAAATACTAGACGGTAGAGATGTGAAAATTCGATTGAAAAGTGAGTGTAAAGTGGAAATCTGCACCGTAAGAATAATTACGGACGTTCGCAAATGAGAAGCTCTATATATATATATATATATATATATATATATATATATATATTATCCTTTTATAGGTTAGAGACATATATAATTTGAAGTTCTACAAGTGTGTCTACCCGAAATACCTCGATGCGCCAATGACGTTTTCTTGTAGTGTAGCTTCTACGTATTACATACGTACAAAAGAGCTTTGTACGCAAGCTTGTTCTTGAAAATATGATTAACATGCATGTTAAAAAAAATACATGATTAACTTTATTCTTGATTAATAAACATCGATCTTCCCATTGTTTGGCAAAACTTTTCGACTTACCACATTCGTTATAGAGCTGTATGATGCTTCTTTTGAAAGGGAGCTGTATGATCGATGCTTAATTCCTTATGATTTCTCATTAATAATTAAGCTGAATATATAGTATAGATGTATTGCAAAATGAGAACTTTGAGTGGTGTGGTGGTGTGTTCTTTCAGTTCAAGATTTGACAGGTGAGTTAGTGAAAGATGACAACATACCTTTGAATCAAATTCAAATGGACTTCGATTCACATATAAAAGATGGGATTAATGGCAAGTTGGTAGAAGGGGTTATTGCCGATGAACATGATAAGAACTTTACTTTACATGCATATATAAGAAATTAAAGAGTTGGTTCATACGTGGCTTCAAATATACATGTATACGTCGTTTACACCTTATAACATAAGAGAACGATGTTTAATTTGTTCTATATATCAATTTTCTTTTGATACCATATCTATATATCAATTTAAACTGCAACTTTTTCTTTGTTTGTTTCTTAGGGCCTTAGGGGTAAGAGAGCTAGGAATTATAACCAGTTTTTCGATCGGTATTATACCTATATATTAAGAACGTCGTCTCGTCGATCCTTGTTTGTTTGTTACAGAAAGAGGGAGAGAGAGAGAGATGGCCAAAATTTTGGTGATGGTCTGATGGAGAACGTGGACCAGTTGGGCAGTTGTCCCAGAGATGAAGGAGTCGACCCCCTTTAGATCCTTCTTCTGCCAATTACAAGCCCTACAATTTCTTTGTTTATTTTCTGTTGATCTGTCTCTTTCTCCCTCTTTTTTCTCTGTCAAGAAGAACCGGTCAACTTGGATTCATCCATGAATTTATAAGCTTAAAGGGTGAGAGTGACACCTATTGTATTCAACAAACGTAAGAAGAGGTGTGTAGTTTTAGTAAAGACCAACTTATTATGGAGGAATCCTCTCTGTGGCAATTTTTATGTCTAAAGAATATAATGATGGACAAGTTTAAGAACATTGATGAAATTAAGGAGCTAGGGGTTATCTCCGTTCATGCATGTGTTCAAAGTTCAAACCCTTTCGTGTACCTTTACAAGCAAAATCGATGTGAGACATAAGGGAGAACAACTCAAAGAGTATCAAGAGTAATGGGATTGGTGTTTGAAATGTATCGATCCATTGACAGAAGAAAGAATAAAAGAAATCATGTTTAATTGCTTGAAATGTGAGGGATATCGAGGTACTAAACTGATACACAAGTATATACGGCTTATCGTCGGAAGTATAACACATTCTCTCTGATATTATTCCTGCCATGCGATGGTTCTGATGGTTGGTACGTCGGAGGAACTTGCAGAGGGAAGCTCAGATACTTGGACATGCCTCTAAGCACTCGCCCGGTAACGTACTCCTTTTAGTAAGAGGCAACGACGTCTCAATGCCATATATAACTGATACACACCGGTTATACATCAGAAATAAAGAAATAAAGCAACAAACCTCAACACCGATCTATAAAATGCTAACTCCTTATGGCATTTCCGGTAAGCAGGGCCCTTCCAATGAGAAATTATTATTTTTTATTTATAGGGATAGGGTATTTGACAAACTTTCCGATCACTAAATTACATCTCCACCGTTTAGTTTGTAGGTCTATATGAGTAGATCACTTCTGCAAATTTTCAGAAAATTTGGTGATAATTAAGTCATCCAAATGTTTGATTTATTTTTAATGATCTTGAACGATGTAGGTTTAACATAAGTGTTAAGTTGTTTGTTTTAATTTCAGTCATCCAAACTCATTAAAAAACAGATCTAATGGTGATGGCTTATCTCTAAAAGTGACAAAAAATAAAGATCCCTCATTAGAATGACCATATTCCGGTAAGTATAAATATTATAAACATGCATAATGTAACTCTGTCAACATTAATAATCTCAACTGATTTTGACATCGGAGTAGGAAGGCCGGTTATCAAGTCTACGTCATGATGCCACTATATTATATATACTTGACGCGCGACCGCCATATACCGCACTAAATCAACTGGGCACCTTAATTGTTTTTGTAAACTTAACTACATTAATTGTATGATTAAATTCAGTTTACTTTTCAAATTTTTAGCGCCAAAATCAGTTCAGTCTTGTAATATATTTTTTTTAAATCTTTTTTTTTTTAAACTTTTTTATTAATAACTCACACACCCTACATATGTCGTGAGGTTTGAACCCATGACCTCAAAGTTGTCAGTTAAACACTTTAACCAACCAAGCCACAGCTCACTGACTATATTTTTTTTTTAAATCAGTTCACTTGGCCTTTCAACTTTCGTAAATATATCAATCGGGTCCAATTTTTGAATTTTCCTCGAAATATGATGTCACCAAAGTTGTTGAAACTAACAAGGGAACTGACAAGGTTTTGTGTAAGACACTTGTGGACCAATTTTAATAAAAAGTTCCCTGGCAAGGTGATGCATGTAGAACCAGTTGTGGGCAATTGCAAAGTCCACAACCATGGTTTATTACGATAAAGAGATGATTCTGATGAAACAAATCGACCTTGAAGCTGAATTATGGGTCTCATTGTCAGTTCTAACGGTTTTGGTGACGTCACATTTTGAGGGGAATTCAAAAATTAGACTGACTGATGTGTTTACAAAAGCTGAAGGGGCGAACTGATTTAAAAAAAGTTGCAGGACTGAACTGATTTTGACACCAAAGATTTGAAAGGTAAACTAATTTTTTTTCTTAACTGTAATATGAAGGCAAAATCAACTAGCATTTATTATTTTCCTTAGTTTTACCTAGGTCTTGTTTGGTTTACAGAAAATAATATGTTAAGAAATGGTAAGTTAATCATTTTCTGCATTTGAGATAGTAAAAACGAATGAAATACTATTTTGATATCTTATAATAGGTGAGAAAGTTGTTCATTTCAAACTCCAAATGACTCACTTTCCCTTCTTCATTTCTTCTTTCTCTTTGTGGGAAAGACAAAGAGACCACCTTCATTCTCTTGAACCAAACTAGACTGGTTTGTTTTTATCACGCGAACCTCATAGTTTGACAGGTCTGAGAGAGAGAGAGAGAGAGAGTGACACCCCCGCACAGTAGGACACCACGCTTAGTCGTCTCCAGCCATCCACCGATCATCTTCTTCTCGACCTTTCTCCAAACCAAAATTTAGACCAGCAAAACATGGATGGGGGTTTCATTCCATTCGACCATTCGGCATCCTCAGCAATCAAGCTAATAGATAGAGCTATACCACTTTAGCACATAGAAAGGTCGCAAATCTCTCTCTCACTCTCTATCAGAGCACTCAAAACCACCTTTCCCCTTTGTCTCTCTCTCTCTCTCTCTCGCATTCATTGATTGGATTTGATTCATTCACGCCCACACGCTGTGGTTTGCCATTCAAACTACACTAGCACCATTGACGATGCAGTCAAACTGCATCCATGTCGATCCCTAAGAGCATCTCCTATGGTAGGCTAAATTCTTAGCCAAATTTAACCTATAAAATAAGAATATTCTGTGGAATCTTTTTTTAGCTTACCAGAGTCTCCCACCGTAAGCTAAATTCTTAGCCAAATTTATAGCCTTTTGGCCTTAAAAAACACTCCCACCATAAGCTAAATCCAAAGGTAAAGCCATTTATTTTTCTTTTCTCATATATTTGTTTAAATCAATAATTACTCATAAAAAAAATATTATATAAATATATTTGATATGGAGCTCGTATGAAAGATCTCGTCGAGATCTTCACGATGATTGTGATTAACGAATTTTTAATTTTGATGATAGTGTAAATTAAAAGGAGAAATGTAAAGTTGAATAAAATAACATTTAATTTTAGCTTACAAACTTCATAAGCCAAATTTGGCTTACCAAATAGCTCAAGCCAAATTTTTTATCTTGGAAAATGTAATTTAGCTTATGGTGGGAGTAAACATAGGCTAAATTTGGATTTTTAGCCTATGGTGGGAGATGGTCTTATATGTATTAATGTATATATCATTTATGTTTCATCGGCCGCATGCTGGCTATTCTTACGCACCAATTATTGCAAAATATGTAAACAAAGAGATCAAAACACATGAATTATAATTTCACCCAATATTCTTGTTATCTGTTTTTCTAAAGAAAATATTTTATTGAAAGGTCATGGAAAATTTGTTCTTAGAGAAGCCTTTGTCAATTATCACTTAATCTAAATCGATAATGAAGATAAATATTTTGAGACGGAGCATATAATTAAGCATGAATAGTTGTACAAATAATAGTAACAATGTTTACAAGAGATCGAGTGCTAAGTACCATTTGGTCTAGTGCTTGTTATAGTTTCACCATCATATGTAGAAGGTTGTAAGTTCAACTCATCATTATAAATTAGTTATAACATTTGAATTGTTTATATGATAAAAAAAACTACATGTGAGTATAACTAAACATTGATAATTTACCTTAAACCTTTGAATTCTTTACCCTGGCCCATCAAGGAGCTGAGAAAATTTTATTTTTTGATTACATAATTTGTAAACTCAAACTATAAAACAACTAGCTAGTAACAAGTGGAACTCATAATCTCTCAGTTACAAGAGATAAACTGTACCACTAAATTAAACGATACTTGACAAGCTATCAAGAAAGTAGACTTAGGTTCGAATTATTAATTAAATAAATTATCCGGAACTAATTACATGTACAAATAAAAACAAAAACAAAAGTCATTGCACGAGTTGTGTGTATATGGAGAGGCATGAAGCATGGGACACTACTTTGGTTGGAAGGTGGTTTACTAGTTTCCATAAATTCCGCGAGAGAAAAGTTGAACTTAAAGCAAGACTAGCTAACTAGCTATCAAGCTGGAAATGGTTTCTTGACAGACGAGGGAACCAAATTGGAGTTGTACCTCATCATCGACTACCTGACGTTTTCTTACAGATCGATCCTGATTCGATTGCACTTGCCAAATTAGTTTGACATAATGGTTGTGTATTAGAAAGATTTGGATGCTTAAGCACACAGATATAGCTCATCAACCAATAATAATACATCAAAAAGTCTCCTTAATCGAGCTTTGAGGGAACTCAAACTAATCGAACTTATCCAAACGGTAGAATTTAATCAGAAGCTTCAAGTCAACCATATCTTATCTCTAACTTTTAGTTGTTTTTGGGGTTGACTATCATCGTTTCACTATTGCATATTCCTTTGTGTATGATGCAGTCATCTTGTGTAATTTTTCTTAATTTTTTTCATACCTCATGATCACAGTTAATTAAATATATAGTTCAACATTTCAACTAAAGTGAGCACTGAAATAAACCCCAGCTAGTATATGTTTCTAATCCACTTCAATTTAAATGAACATGACCTCTAATCGCGATCGCCAAATTCTAACTTGGCGTTCTAGATGAATTTGGTCAGTTTTAGTGCCTTGCTTAATGTGAGAGTAAAATATGCACTACAAGTGTAAAAATAGCATCGTATTCGATCAAGCAATTAACCAGGATATAGACATATGGACACCATGGCCATAAGACAAAAATACTCTACACACGTACTTACGTACGTACTCCACCTGTATGAACGATTAGGATTCGGATTAGGACCCTTCATCAAAATCTTTGTTTGATAATAACCAAGGATAATTAGGATTAAGTTACATGCCAAAGTTAGATGACCAGCTCGCTTAAGGGGATGTGGTTCTGAGGTAATACGAGTCGAACAAGAGATAAGATAGAGAGAGTGGGAAGGAGCCGGGGGGGGGGGTGCCACGTCACCAGAAAAACAAAGCCAAAATCGAACGGCCGGCTGCCCCCACAGACGATCATCATCATCATCATCATAAACCCTAGCTAGCTAAGAACATGCAGAGAACAGAAAACTTTGAAGGCTTTTAAGAAAGAAAGAGGGGAGGAGATCGAGTCGCCCTTGAGACACGCCCTGACCCGAACTGTTCGGGATGAGGGCCCGCCCGCCACAATTTCCCATGACCCGCAAAATGACAAAACCACCCCGCGCGGCCTCTTCTTCCCTGTCCTTGTGTCACAGACTCACATGCTCGCAGATTCAGCAGAAGCCTCTAGTACTACTCCCAGTTCTCTCTTCGTTCCATTATGAAACTGCACCAGTAGTTGCAGATCTGCACAGGCATATACAAGCCCCAGTATACTCTAATATATAGTTTAGGAATTAGCTAGGGGAAGAAGCTTAACTGCGTTGTGAAGGTTAGGAACAAGATCTAGCTAACTATAGCTAGCATTGTTTTCTCTGCGGGGTTTACTCTGTTGGGTACAAACTAAGCTGACATGGTTAAGATTTTCAATTTAAGCTTCAGTTAAACAGTGAAAAAATTAAGCAGCAAGCTCAATATATATGCATGTGTTCTGGTATTAGGCATGTGTTTCCCATTCCATATTGATAAATATAATTCTCTATCGAGCAGTAAGAGGTTTGAAAATATATAATATAGGGCATGAACAGATTCATGCAGAAGATTATTGCAGTGTAGAACTGAGATCGAAGAAAGGTCCAAACATGATGATCGAGCAGCGAGTATTACATATATTCAATCTTTTGGCTTTTGAAGTAGTACTGATATGATCGATGAAACTGAGGCCTAAAAGTTTTGTAGATTTTCGTTTCTGCAGAGAGAAAAGTCATTATCAAGAATCAAATGTTAATTAACTTGGTCTTTTCAACAATTAACTAAAGGAAGCTGCTGCTGCTGGCTAATTAATTAATTAGCCAAGTGTAAATAATTAATCAAATCTTGGTATAAGAAAGAGATAGAACAGAAATATGCAGCAGCAAGAACACCGTACCCTGATGAACTTGCAGATTATAAGTGTGATTTTGTGGTAGCTCAATATAATTATACACACACACAAGAGTAAAGTAAAGCTTAGCTTAGCTAGGCTCTTTCCAATTAATTAATTTCTATAATCGTAATTATGAGCTGCTAAATACAAAACTCACAAACGACATGAAGTTAACTAATAAACTAATTAGCGAGGGAGAGCAATGGGGTACCGGTGGTGGGGTCCAGATGGGAGGAGGAATCGAGTGAGAGACAAAGGTAGAGGAAGAGGAGGAAGGCGGGACCCACACACAGCTCATGCGCACGCTTTGAAAACCGAAAACCGATCAAAAACGTACTGCGAAGCCTGAACCTAACCTATCATTCCATCCAATCCCATCGATATAATTCCTCAGACCTAACCCTAATTATTAATCCAACTCAGACCACTTTCACCCAACAACAACTACAACAACATACCCAAACACACCATAAGTACTCAAAATCCAAATTACTAACAGTACTCACCCTCTCTCTACCTCAAAGTCTTCCATCCCAGAACCCCAAAAAGGCCAATTCAATCAATCAATCAATCAATCAATCAATCAGTCTCCCAAACAGTAAACATCACTAAACACCACCCTTTTCAATTCTCAATTCTCAATTCTGCAAACATCGCTAAACACCACCCTTTTCAATTCTCACTTCTGCTAGCTCCTTCGTCTCTCACTCAGTTTCTTCACCTCCTCCCCCAAACTCTCAGCCAAAGCCCAACTATCATGTTCATGATGCATAGAGAAACAAGAGAAAGCATGCTCTATCAATAACTTGGTGGGTGCTTTTGATTTTGGTCAGCTAGGTGAAGTAAACAGAGCTAGAGAAACGAGCAAGATCAAGCTAGCTACTCAGGAGATTGTTTTGTTGAAGATCAGAAGTGGAAGTTAGATATGGATCCAGTTGCAGCACACGGCCGACTACTTCCGCCTCCGTTTTTAACAAGAGATCTTCATCTAAACCACCCTCATCATCAGTTCCAACACCACCCTCACCTCCTCCATCACCAGAATTCTGAAGACGAGCAGAACAGCCCCGGCGGCCTAAACCACCACCACGGAATGAAACGCGACCGGGACGACAACACCTCCGGCGGCACCACGCCGAACTCGATGGATGGCAATAAGGATCAGCTCGGTGGGTCCAACAGCGGAGAAGGCGGCGAGATCACGAGACGACCTCGTGGCCGACCGGCTGGCTCTAAGAACAAGGCCAAACCCCCCATCATCATCACGCGTGACAGCGCCAACGCGCTGCGCTCTCACGTCATGGAGGTCGCCAACGGCTGCGACATCATGGACTCTGTCTCTACCTTCGCACGCCGGAGACAGCGAGGGGTTTGCATTCTCAGCGGCAGCGGCACCGTCACAAATGTAACCCTCCGCCAGCCAGCCTCGCCTGGTGCTGTGGTCACCTTACACGGCAGGTTCGAAATTCTTTCCCTTTCGGGATCATTCCTGCCCCCACCTGCCCCGCCTACCGCGTCAGGGCTCACCATTTACCTGGCTGGCGGGCAGGGACAGGTAGTCGGGGGCAGCGTCGTAGGCCCGCTACTAGCTTCGGGCCCTGTGGTCATTATGGCAGCGAGTTTCGGTAATGCTGCTTACGAGAGACTGCCCCTCGAGGAGGAGGACGCCACCGCGGTGACGCCTATGCCGGGGAGCGGGCCCCTTGGCTCCCCTGGAATTGGCGGAGGAGAGCAGCAGCAACAGTCGCAAGTTCAACAAGTTCAGCAGCAGCAGCAGATGTTGCAAGATGCTAATAACTCATCACCTCCTCCCTCACTCTTTCATGGGATGCAGCAAAATCTTCTGAATTCAGTTCAATTGCCTTCTGAGGCGTATTGGGGCACAGCTCGTCCTCCTTATTGAAGATCATTATCATCGTCCCTCACTGTGTTCCGATTTCGAACTCACTCCTTGTCCTTCTTTTCTTTCAAATTAAACAGCCTTTTCTTATCCTTTTTTCTCCTTCTATAAAATTTAGTCTTATGTTTGATTAATTGTTCGTGGATGGGGGTTTGATATCTGAAGAAGCTAGCTAGCTGGATGTACAAAAGAGATCATGCGTTTTGGTGGGTTTGGTTTTACTGGATGGATCATGAATAGTTTACTTTGAATTCACCGCAAAGTGATATTGTAGCTTAGAGATGAAGCAGCAGCTTTCAACAAGTTTTAAAGGTTGGCATTGGATTTCAGTACTAATTTTCTGTCTCTTTCTGTTTATTTCTTTCCTTGTTCTTCTGCAGCAAATTAACAGGAAATCATAGGTCTTTAGTCTATGAGTCTATGTTACAAGACCCCTAAATTAAAGTATTTTTTGAATAATAATTAGTTCTTAGTTTCAATTTTGTAGCCTTCTCTGTTACAATTTATCATTATAAGATTAAGACACCTTGTCTTACCATTTTCGCACATTTGATTTCACCAACATCACCTTCTTCTTCTACTGCCTTAGCTGTTCTTTTTCTGCCAAATCATCGATCATCTTCATTGTCAACACTGTTGCAGTCATCTTAATTTGTTGCTGTTGAAGCTGTTTGTTGCTTACATTTAAGTTCTTGTGACTGCAGTTTCAAGGTTTGGTTGGAAAAGGAAACGTCTTTTTCTTCAAGATATGAAGAGAGATGCCTCAATTATGGGGGAGGGCTTAATGATCAGCTATCTATGCTAGGGCTTTCTCTCTCTCTTTTTCTCTGTGACTGGTTATTGTTAGGGTTTTTATAATATTATGGAGGTAAGATGGGCATTGGGTATTGGGTCACACGTGCAGTGCTCTCTGTAAAAGCTCCTTTTCGAGGCAACAAACAACAAAACAGAGGCCTCAACCAAGCAAGCGTTAAACTGTCTCTCCCTCTCTTTTCTCCTCTCTTCTCTCTCTCTCCTATCTCATTGGCACCAGATCGAGAAGTGAAAGTGATGCAGGGGACGAACCAGAGAGAAAGTTAAAGGTCATCAGTAAATATTATAAAGGAGAAGGATGCTCGAAGCTCGAAACCCTAGCTAGCTAGCTGTACTTCTTCTGCGATTTCACGCCAGTACCCAAATATCCTACTTTGGATTCTTTCTGCCATTCATGATCATACATTTTCCAGATTCTCTTCACCCATTTTGGTGAATGTCTCTCTTTTACTCAACAGAGCAACCATTAGCTAGTTGGATTTTACTCCATGGCACATCATAGTCTTCAAGGAATTGGAATCTGGCTTTAGATAATATTCCTTACAACACTTTGCACATTTGCACTACTATTTCTGTAACTGATATATTGTCTTAAAGAATATTTAGATGAGAGACATGTAGACAAATAAGCACGTAGCAGCTGGAAAAGCCTTTCATGGATGAATACATGTTAATTGTGACTGTTCTTGAGACAATTCATATATATAATTAACAGAATGGCTTTCCAGTTCGATCATCATGATGAACTAAGCTCCTTCTCATGCTTTTCTTTGAAGTGCAATTGTGCAAACTATCAATATCCTATATATTCTGACCTCTTGCTTTTTTCTTTCAACATCACGACCTAAAAGTTTACAGAAGCTTAATTAAATTGAAACGTAATCCTGTTGTTAATCGCATTAGTTATCGTGATTGTTAATATATGCCTTGAACCAGCCATCCAGGAGTACTAGCTATTCGGGGATGTCGCTGGTTGGGGTCCAGGGGCAACGCGCCCTGGTTTAGGGGTTCGGGGGCAACGCCCCCGAGGCCCATGAATCCCTGTTATGCTGGGTTATGGTTTCCTGTTGGGCTTGGTATATCGGGTTTAGGGTTTAGTATATAAATGACCAAACCCTAATTGTATTCTGTGCAGTTCTGTGTTTTCTTCAAGATAATAAAACTGTTATCCTTTTGCCCGTGGACGTAGCTAACACATCGTTAGTGAACCACGTAAATCTGTGTTCTTTCTTACATTCGTTACAACAGTGACTCATGCAATCTGTGTCCTTTTGAATGTTATTAGCTAGTAAACTTAATTAGTAACATCTAGGTTTGGTGAATTCTATATTCAATCAATCTTTTCACAATTGGCATCGCATCCAGACTTAACCAAAAGCTTACAGAAAACAAATTCCTCTTAATTGAGGGAATGTAATAAACACTATATAGCAAAACAAGAAAATTTCAAAGCTGAAATCCAATCTTAAAGTTGCTATATAGCGTTGACTGCAACTCGCATCTCATTGCCAACACAGATGTTGAATTCATCACTCCTTGGTTTTCTCTTTCTTAAGAATCCCTACATAGTATTGGTAATGTGTAAAGGAACTGCCCAAGTCTAACCAATATGTATGGGCCGGGGCACAATGTTAACAACATGTTTCTAAATGATTACAAAGATTAATCTTACCCTTTCTCCCTAGCCATGTTTTAAAACCAGCGCAATCCTGCTTCATGTGATGACCTACTTTTAATCATTTATAAAGTAGGTCACATGAAGAAGGACTTCATTGGATTTAAAGCATGGTTTGTCAAAAACTGGGTTAGATTAACTAATCTTTGTAATCGTTTAGAAACTTTTTCATAAGAAGTTAATTTTGTTAACATTGATCCCCATACTTATAGGTTAGACTCAGATATAGTAGTCCCTTACACATTACTAATACAATGTACAGATTCATAAAAAGGAGAAAACCAAGGCGTGATGTATTAACAAGATCTGTGTTGGCAATGAGACGCGAGTTTCAGTACTCAAGGCTATAGGAACTTTAAGATTGAATTTAGGCTTTAGATTTCTTGTTTTTGATAGTGTTTATTACATTCCCTCACTACAAGAATATGGAGCAAATGTCACATAAGGTGTGTGGCTTTCGGGGTGTTGCATTTTCCATTAAGTATGTCAAATGAAGGTATTAGTGTGAGTATTGGTGGGGTATGAGAGAAAATGTTACACATCAGGTGATTTGCAACACCTCTAAAGGCCACACAAATTTGTGTGGCCTTTGCTCCATATTGTTGATCAATGAAGAGGTATGTGCTTTCTATTAGTCTTTTGGTTAAGTCTAGATAGACAATAGATAATAGTGGAAGGAAGATTTTGAAGGATTCTCTTAATTTTTGTTAGTTTTGTGCAACAAAAAACCGTAGTTCTTCATGATTAACTATGTAAGATCTATGCATGTGAAAACCAAAGCTTTGATACCGTACCGTATGTAAGACTGAATGAGCAACGAAAAAGATATATGAGCATATATGAGCATAAAGACGTCTACAAGTTTAATTAAGAATTAAATTCAGTTTACCTCCCAAATCTTTGGTGTCAAAATCAGTTCAGTCCTGTAACTTTTTTTTAAATCAGTTCGCCTCCTCAACTTTCGTAAACACATCAGTTTGGTTCAATTTTTAAATTCCCCTCAAAATATGACGTCACCAATTAATAAGGGGACCTATAATTCAGCTTGGTGACGTGTATGAGAAGTCTCTGATAACTATAAAGCTGAATTATGGGTTCCCTTGTCAATTTGGGGACATCATATTTTAAGGGGAATTCAAAAATTGGACTAAACTAATGTGTTTACGAAAGTTGAGGGGGCGAACTGATTTAAAAAAAAGTTGCAGGACTGAACTGATTTTGACATCAAAGATTTGGAGGGTAAACTGAATTTAATTCTAAGTGAAATGACTTGCAGTTGATTCGATCATGTAACTTATAGGACGTATTTGATTAACTAGCTTAAAGGTAGTTTGTTGATTGGATATATAGCAGATATAACATATACATACACATATAATTTTATTGACACGACCCTTTTTTTTACACCCATATTTTGGATTGTTGCAGTCATTTTAGATTAATCAGTTATGGTAGCTAACAAAATATTGCAACCATTCTGGGTAACATTATAATTTAGTAAATAACAGCTCATTCCACAAAGCTGAGAGCTTTAAGCCTACCGACCTTCACGGTGGAGCAGCGAAGTGGAGATAAGGAAGAGAAGGAGACTGCTCGATTTGGTTGTGTTCGTGATCGAGGCTGCTTGATACGTTGATCAAAGAGGGGTAGAAGAAGAAGACAGAGGTGCCCTACATTGTTAACGTGAGTCATAATCCTAATAAATCGGGAAGATGTATATTGTTTAATCAACTAGGATTATGTAAATCTTTCGGTGTAATTAGTTTCCTTCTAGGGTTAGAACTGTGCTTGTATATATACCCGACTTGGGGTTTGTTCAATACATCAGAAAATTTCCAACCTTTTGTGTTCTGTTTGACTTGGCATCAGAGCCTAAGTCGATCCTGGCAATCTTGGTAATCTGACCCTGTTGTTTTCCGCTGCAAATTTTTTCTAAACCTATCCTAATTTGATCAGTTCGACGTGTCGAAGGAAGCTTTTGATTTCATTGAATTCTATCATACTTGTTCTGTTCCTCTGTCATCAAATCTTCTTTGCAATAGATCTCACAATCTTTGGTGATCAACCTGAAGTTTCCCGTGAACCTGATTTCTATGGATTAGGAGGACAAGACCTAACCACAAGTATGTGTTATCAGGAGAAAAGAGGTAAAATTGGTATTGCATTAAAAATTTCTGACTTTACTGGTAGTGATACATGTATAATTGATTCTAGTGCGTTTGATCATATGACATTTGATGAGTCATTTTTTTTTCGAGTCTGTCCCCATCTCCCATACCTTAAGTGTCAAATGCAAATGGGGTATCCTTCCCAGTCCTAGGTATATGGTCAATTCAAGTTACTCCAACAATTATGTTAAACAAAGTCTTTTATGTTCCTGCTCTATCACATCACTTATTGTCTGTTTCTGAATTGATTTCACAAAAAAAATGTTATTTAACCTTTTTTCTTATGTATATTATTTTCCGAGACCTGTCATCCCAAGCGATAATTGGCAAGGGGGATCTATGGGGGAGACTGTTTCACTTGGATTACATGTACAACGGGGAAGCAAGAGCACCGTCACCAACCGTTGCCCTGACATTGAGTTTTGATCGAGTAAAAGAAATTTGGCTATCACCGAATCAGTCATCCATCTTTTGGAGTCATGAAAAAGTTGATGCCATCTTTGTTTTTTGGAATAAAAGAGTTAAGTCTCCATTGTGAAACTTGGGATTTGCTAAGAGTCATATGTCAAGTTATTCTCCTAGTTTTTCTTCTAGTTCTGCACCATTCGAGTTGATTCATTCTGATGTATGGGGGAATTCGAAGAATTTTACATTGACAGGAATGAAGTACTTTGTTTTGTTTATTGATGACTTTACAAGATTAACTTGGGTTGTGTTATTAAAAAAGAGGAATGTTGTGTTTTCGGCTTTCACCGCTTTTCATAGTCTCATCCGAACTCAGTATGATGCTTGTGTAAAAATATTTCGATCTGACAATGGAGGAGAGTTTGTTAACCAATCTTTCTGAGATTATTTTCAGCAACATCAGTTAAATCCAAGTATCTTATAACCAATTATGTGTCAACTCATAGATTGTCTAAACCTTATGTAGCCTTTGTGAATCTATTATCTGTTGTGTCTCTTCCTAGTAAAGTGCAGGATGCAATCAAGGAGGAGAAGTGGGCCAAAACAATGGAGATTGAGATGGATGCTCTCAAGAAGAATAATACTTGGGATTTGATGCCATTACCACCTGGAAAGAAGAACGTCGGTTGTAGATGGGTTTATACTGTGAAGCATAATGCAGATGGCTCAGTTGACAGATATAAGGCAAGGTAGGTTACAAAAGGGTACACTCAAAATATAGGGTGGATTATGATGAGACGTTCGCATCTATGACAAAGATCAATACCATTCGAGTCTTTATGTCTTTGGCAGCTAATCTGGATTGGCCTCTGTAGCAGTTAGATGTGAAGAATGCATTTCTTCATGGAGATTTGAATGATGAAATTTACATGGATCTTCCTCCAGGATATAATACTTCTACGAGCGAGAAGGTGGTGTGCAGATTGAAAAAGTCCATGTACGAATTGAAGCAATCTCCAAGAGCTTGGTTTGGAAGGTTCATGTCTTTCATGAAGAAGATTGGGTATAGGCAGAGAAACTCAGATCATACGTTGTTCTTGAAACACCGACATGGTAAGCTTACTGTCTTGATCATTTATGTAGATGACATGGTAGTGACATGTGATGACATTGGTGAAATTAGAAGATTGAAAAATCAGTTGTCTTCTGAATTCGAGATGAAGGACCTTGGAAATTTAAAGTATTTCTTGGGAATTGAGGTAGCCAAGAACAATGACTATATCATGTTGAGTCAAAGAAAATATGTTCTGGATTTGCTAACAGAGACTGGTATGCCTGATTGTACACCAATTGATACACCGATAGAACAGATTTATCGGTTTGCAGAGTATCCTGATCAAGTTCCGACTGACAAATCTCGATATCAAAGGTTAGTTGGAAGATTAATTTACTTGTCACATACTAGACCTGATCTTGCTTATGCGGTTAGTGTGCTGAGTCAGTATATGCACAATCCTACTGAAGATCACATGAATGTTGTGATGAGAGGTATGACTCAAGGAGTCTGTGAGTTGTTATGGTTGAGAAGTTTATTAAAGAGTTTGGGCTTCAAGCAGGAATGGTCAATGCTTCTTCACTATGACAATACTGCTGCAGTTGAAATTGCACATAATCTTGTTCAGCATGATCGGACAAAGCATGTAGAGATTGACAGACACTTCATCAAGGAAAAGCTAGATGCTCGCATAATCTCGTTCCCATTTGTTTATTCGGAGGAACAGTTAGCTGACATCCTTACCAAATTTGTGTCATCCAGGACGTTCAGTGACTCACTTGACAAGTTGGACATTCAAGATTTGTATGCGCCAACTTGAGGAGGAGTATTAACGTGAGTCTCAATCCTAGTATATTGAGAAGATATATATTCTGTAATCAACTAAGATTATGTAAATCTTTCTGTGTAATTAGTTTCTTTCTAGGGTTAAAACTGTGCTGGTATATATACCCAACTTGTGGTTTGTTCAATACATCAGAAAATTATCAATCTTTTGTGTTCTGTTTGACTTACATGATCACGATACTGTTTTTGGAAATCAAAGGCAACATGGCGTACGTGGTGGTTGCTATTAATACAGAACAAGCCTATGGATCGGAGGAGGTGAGAAGTTTCAGAGCGGAGATTGACATGGGGTTGGCGGTGGTTCGGAGGAGCTGCGGGGTTAGTAAAAAGTGGCAGCAGGGATATAGCAAGACCAAGTACGACTGTATGATGCCATCTAGTTAATTAGCATTGTGCAATTTGGGACTCACATTCTGAAATTGTAGATTGATTTTCTTATATCTAATTATCCATCTTCAGTTATTGTTGCTTATTACCAAAAAAAACAATATCACTAGTTTTCTTGAGAATTCTACATTTTCAGTGTCGACTAATATGTACTAATAACGTACAGATGCCGATATTAAAAGTTTTAATTGTAATTTGAAGATTGAGTTTTCTTCATCCACTCAGTGCATGCAAGAGTCCCCCAAGGACGAGCTAGCTGCCATGCAACTACGTACTTTCCTTTGCCGTTTACTCATCACAACTAGTCCTGATTTCAAATCTTAAGCTGCTTGTGTAGACATGGCAAAAGAAGCAGAGAAGAGATTAAGAAGGGTTGAATTGGAGTACGTACTGCTATATAGAGCAGAGTAGTGAATAAGTAATATTGCAACTTATACAACACTGATATGAATGTACGTAGTTGCCTTGCATTGAAGATTCCGAGCAGGGAGTGGCTTTGGGTTGATGCCAACATTTTTGGTGCCTCCCAACAAAGGGATTTACCTAGAAGTTTATTTGTGAACCCTAGATTTGTGCCAGAATATGTATTGATCTCTTTTGATACGTTATTCTTATAAACTTTTTAGTGGGTTTATTCATATTATATTATTTATAATCCGAGAGCCTATTCAGCGCACGCGCACCGACGTCAAAGAACGCGTGAAAACTACACGATGTTAAGTTCGACTGGCCCTCGTTCTAGTCGTTTCTCTTCCCTTCTCCTTTTCTCTCATGAATCAATCATGATCTCACTTCCTTTCTCTCTCTCTCTCTCGTCCTTGTTGCTGAGACCTTCTCCGCAACTGGCCAACACAACCCAGGCCTTCGCCGACTTCATCGATCGTATTCAACTCGACCCATCCAAACTTTCTGATTTTCCTTCGTCTTCAACGATTACGGCATCCATCCACGTCGATCTCTTGGAAATAGCGAAGAAGCTCGAGCTCTCTGACTTCAAGCAATTCGTCTATACCAGATCCTTTAATTCCTTGCAGATCGGCCTCGCAAATGGCAGAGCAACTGGAAATTGAGTATCGACCCCAATCACGATACGCCAGCAATCCCTAAAAGTGGCTTCATTTGTGTTCTGGTGTGTTTTGCATCATTGTATGCAATTGGATGATGAGGACGTTGACTAAGTCGTGGTTGATTGTGATTATCTAAAGATTAAATGCTAATAAAAAGGAAAGAAAAAACTTTTGTATAATGACACATCACTTAACAATAAAATGAAAGAAACCGCATTTGTAGGCACATTACGATTCTAAAAATAAAAATTTGATCATCAGATGTGATTATTATAGTGAAACATGGTTATGGTATTAAATTCAACTGTATTCGACAACGTTCGGGGCTCGAACGAAGCTGTCAATCTTAATCTATCGTCACTTATCACACACAAACACTCTTACCTGCCTCTTTGTGACCTAGTTTGGTTGATCATTCCACATGTTAAACTCTCACATAAATGAGACTTAACCATCCATGTAAAAATTTGGAGACGTTCACGTCCCAACAATAGGGCTCCCATAAGCATAAAAAGGGTTGACCACTTCTAATGGAACCCAAACGTTACCTGATGTACGTGATTTTTCAACCATAATAGTATTTCATTATTCCAATCAAATCTTATTTCATGAAATTTTTGAAATTTTTGCTTTCTCTGTATAGTTGGTTGACAAAGTTGTACACTTGCATATAATCTATTAAACAAGTTATAACACATTAGTAGACATGTTACAATTCTAATGATTAAAATTCACAAAATGAAAATTCGACTGTCTGATGTGATCATTATAGTGAAACATGGCTATGGTATTAATTTCAATTGTATTCGACAATGTTCGGAGCTCGATCGAAGCGGTCAACCCTAATTCATTGTCACTTATCACACGGAAACACTCTTAACCTACCTCTTGGTGACCTAGTTTGGTTGATCCTTCCACACGTTAAACTCTCATATAGATGAGACGTAACCGCCCATGTAAAAATTTGAAGACGTTTAAGTCCCGACGATAGAGCTCTCATAGGGTATATTAAGCGTAAAAATGGTTGACCGCTTCTATCGGGAGCCAGACGTTACCCGATGTACGTGATTTTTCAACCATTATAATATTTCATTATTTCGATTATGTCTTATTTCACGAGATTTTTAAAAATTTTGTTTTCTCTGTATAGTTGGTTTACAAAGTTGTACACTTGCCTATAACCTATTAAACAAGTTATACCACATAAGTAGGCACGTTTCAATCAAATGACTAAAATTCACAAAATAAAAATTCGACCGTCTGATGATCATTATAGTGAAACATGGCTATAGTATTAAATTCAGTTGTATTCGGCAATGTTCAGGGCTCGATCGAAGTGGTCAACCCTAATCCATCGTCACTTATCACACGGAAACGCTCTTACATTCCTCTATGTGACCTAATTTGGTCGATCATTTCACACGTTAAACTCTTACATAGATGTGACGTAACCACTCATGAAATATTTTGTTAAATTGACCCTCGGTGATTAGGCTCCCTATAAGAAAGTATAAGTGTTAATAGTGTTGACCACCACGATCGGGGTCTAAACATTATCAAAAATATGTTATTTTTCTACCCTAGCCGTATTTATCTATTCCGGTCACATCCTATTTCATATGATTTTTGAAAAATTTGTGATTTTTCAACCACATCCATATTTCCATGTACATAAATTGAAGTTTCACCGCCGAGAGAAAATGAGAGAATAGATAATATGTTATTAACATCACCATAATCTTGAAATAATTCATATAAGCTAAATTTCTCAAACTTATTTTCTGTGCATACTAACTACATCTCAGTGATACTGTCACGCCCCGACTCTTAAATTTTACCTTATTTACTAGCATGGTGTTAATAAAAGTTTTACCGTCTTCGTTATTGAGTTTATAGTTTAATTGGTCTCCAGAGAGGTTTTTGGGGACGATTATTCGTAAGAGGAAAATGTGACGACGGTAAAAATAATAAATTTTAGCTAGTAAAATGTAAGTTTTATTGGGGTATTATTTTGGAGTGTTAAATTTTGGAGTGGGTTTATATTTGGGGTAGTGGACCGATTGGGCCAAGCCCAGTTTTTCCCCTCTCTCTTTTTCTCTCTCTTCCTCTTGACTCTCTCCCCGAGCCTCTCCCTGCCGGATTTTCTTCCCGGCCGTTTGCCGCCGTCCGACCGCCGCGCCGATCCCGATCGAACCACCACCCTCTCCTCTTCATTTCTGGGTAGGTGTGCGAACCCATAATGCCGTTGATTTGAAGGAAACTCGCCCGAAGGCTCCGGCTGCTCGCCTCTCTCCGTCACCGGAACTCTTTCCTCCGGCCGCCATAGCTAGCGATCCTTGGCTCGTTGGAAAGCTCTCCTCCCATGCTCCAATCCCTCCGAAGGTTTCTTCCCGGTTCGGCTTGGGACGTGAGGAGGCTCGAGCGGAGGAGGCCTCTGACCGACATCAGGCTTAGGCCTAATTTGTGAGTGAACTTTTGTTTTAAATAATATGCATGCAATTGTTTTGGTTGAGCAAATTATTTTGTCTGAGCATTCGACGTCATTTTATTTGACGATTTTATGTATTTTGGAGAATTACCGAAAATGAGATTTTCGATAAATTATAAATATTTTTATGAGGAGAGTATGTATAAATGCTAGCTAGCCATATGTGTATGTCCACCTTAATGCCATAATATATAACTGCATTCTGGTGTGACGTGAGCGTTGGACGTAAGCGTAGTAGCCCTATATGAGTATTTAATTCATATAAGGGATATGGACACATATTATTACACATGTCTGTCCACCTTAATGACGTAGTGTAGCACCCCACTTTAATGACGTAGTGTAGCACCGCATTAAGGAGTAACGTGAGCGTTGGACACAAGCGTAGTAGCTCAATATAGATTATTTTAAATTTATTAATTTATATCGGGAGTATGAGCATGTGTAGATACATACGCATATTGATATATATATATATATATATATATATATATATATTGAGCTGAAGATGCTCGATATGTATGAGATAAAAGATTTCTCATTTAAAGCATGCATTTGTTTTCTTCGGAAATTTATTTGGGGAAAACATAAGTGTTGATACTTATTTTTCTATATTTATTTTTGTCCACTCACTCTAACATTTTCGGATGTTTTTTCCCTGGGTCATTCGTTTTAAAAATGTCCAATCTGCAGAGTTCATGTTGGATCTAGTAGGAGGCGACGAGGCATAGTTACCCATCTCTCAGCCACTTTTCACCAGTAGGTTTCCTGCTTAACCTACTAGGGTATTTTTTGCTTCCGTTGTTTTTAGTAGCTCTGAGTACTTTTGGGATTGATGTAAATATTTTCGGTAGTGTGCTAAGACCGGCATATTTTTTATTTTGGATAATTATGGTTGAATGGGAAAATGGTTTAATTGTTAATAGAGTAGTTCGGTCTTTTTCCGGGTTAGGGTTGTCCATCTTTAAGGGAGGTTTGCCGAGTTCTTTGGTAAATTTTCCTTGGAGGTGGTCCCCGCAAGACTTGCTTCAGATTTCAGGATGAAATTCGGGGTTGGTCTTGACAGATACAATATAAAATTACATATATTTTTTAGACACATACAAGCTATATATTTTAATTTACGAAAGATTAGAGATTATTTTAAAAATTATTTAATTCTAGATAACTTTTAGACATATGAGCTATATATTTTAATTTACGAAAGATTAGAGATTATTTTAAAAATTATTTAATTCTAGATAATTTATTTCACCCTATACCGCATTCCTCATATAATTCGTATTTTTCTAATGATTTAATATGATTATGAAATTAAGAAAATCTCTAAAATTTATTAAATTAAGCCTTAAATTAATTATACAAATATTGGATTGAAAAGTTTTAATTACCTGATATACATCACCATGGTGATCTGCATCTTCATCATTAATTCAACTTCAGAAATTCCAGATCTCGTCCGAACCCGCCCAACAAGAAAACTCTGACCCGATTGACTCGAGAGCCATATATATGCTCCTCCACAAGTGTTGGTCTACTCCAAAACCGCTCTCAGAAAACCAACTCCAAATTCAGCTTTACTCATTTCTCCGATTCTAAACCCTAGATTCCCAAAATGTCAGAACCTCAGGCAGCCTCCGAGCTCAGCCAGACGAGACTGAGAATGGCGTTAACGGAGTGAACGGCGAGAACGGAACGAACGGAGACGCCGCCTCAGTGAGCAAAAAGGCGGCAAAGAAAGAAGCTGCCAAGCAAGAGAAGCTCCGCCGCAGACAGGAGCAAGAAGCGGCGGCCGCCGCCGCTTGCGCACAGACCGCTGACTCGGAGGACCCGCTCGCCGAGAACTATGGCGACTTGCCGTTGATTCAGCTCCAATCGATGAGGATCGCCGACGTCAAGGACTAGACGGAGGTCGGAGCTCTGACCGAGGCGTTGAAGGACAAGAAGGTTCATATACGCTGGCGCGCAGACGATCAGTCGGTAACTGACTCCGGCGGTTTGGCATCGACTGCAAATTTCTGAAACGGATGAAGAGATTGGTTAGTTTCAGTTGATGAGAATTAGTTTCTCTCTCCTTTCTCTCCCCCCGGTCCCTCACTCGCCTACTAAAACACCCCAATCTGCAAAATGATCCATGCATCAAAATGGACGGTGAAAATGTCGAGTGCACGGCGCACCCGGTTGCGTAATCTCTTTAAAATAGCTATTAACATTTGTTCATTCATATCCGCTCTTGAGACCTTTTTTAAATCAAGTCACCAAGTTAAACATAAACGAATTTGAAAACCTTTAAATTTGGACTAAAATTAACTGAAAAAGTTGCTCGTTCCAGCCAAAAACTAAAGCCGACAGACACCCAGACCTCCCATTAACAAATCCAAACAACCTGTGGATGACATGGTGACAAATAGAAGCCATGTAGGCTTCTTGTTTGAAGTGCCAAATATGCCAATAGTCTTCCATGTGTTGCCTTATCACGTCTTCCATATGTATCACTTCTTTGTTTCTTTTCTTGCAAACATCACACAAGATATATAAGAAGAAACCTCTCCGATCGATCAAACTAATCCCTGGTATTTGGACAAAAGATTGAGGACCCAATTGGACAAGAATCCAAGAAATCAATGAGTATAAAGAGGGAGTGAAAAGGGGTTATATTCCAAAGTTTTTTTTTTTTGTTTTGTTTTTTTTTTTTGTTTTTTTTTAATTTGAAGACGACTCTAAGACAACACAATCAATCAACCCTCTTAATCATCTTCATAGTTCATACAAACTATTGCTAATTACATGATTGCAAAGTAGAACTGATGAAGAAAATAAAAAATAAAAAAAAACTAAAAGTTCAACATGATCTTGATCAACTTACACATTTCTGGTCATCATCAACCTAAATTCTTCAAAATCCACAACCCCATCCCCGTTCCTATCAACCCCTTTGATCATTTGCTTACACTCTTTGAGACTGCTTCTCTCACATCCAAGGCTGACCAGCACCCTCCTCAACTCCTTGGCTGAAATTTTCCCGTTCTTATCAGTATCAAATATAAGAAAAGCATCCATGAGATCATCACCCCCATCGTTACCACTACACTTTGTGTCGTTAGCACTCACAGCAGTCATGAACTCATCCAAGTCAATGAACCCGTCTCCATTGCAGTCCATCTCTCTCACCATCCCTTCGGCTTCTTTCGCAGCCGCCGACTTGTTCTTGTACCCGAGGCAGCACAGAACTTCACTGAGCTCTACCGGAGAAATCTTCCCGTCCCCGTTCGCGTCCATCACCTCAAACACTTGCTTGAACTGATTTGACACTTCCATGGCCGCAAAAGACGATGCAGCAGTCACCGGTGCATCCAAGTTGGAAGACCTTCTCTTCTTTCGAAAGCTCTTGCATCCACTAAACGTGCACCGGCGGAGAGCCGTCAAGCAAATCCTAAAACAACTCATCCTAAAGCAAATTTCTACGTCTGCTTCAAGAAACGAGATAGAAACTTTTAACCACTAGAGCTATGAAACTCAAATTGAGAAGAGCGGTTGATGTGCATGGCTTCGAATAGTGTATATATATTTGAGAGATATGGGAGAAGGGATATATCTACAATTCTATGTATCTATCTCTAGGGAGTTGGGACCGAGTCATTTGTAGTTGATCAGGTCAGGTATGGTGGATGCCAGCTGAGGTAATGATTCGAGAAGAGCCGGCATGTATATCAATGTCTTTTCACTCTCAAAAGCTCTTGCGGTCTCCGCAACTTGAGGATGATATGCTTCTGGTTGTTGCTTTGTGACAATCATTAAGTTCAATAGTTCATACCCTTTGTTTCCTCAAACAAGTTCACTAGTTCAGGATACCTTGCTACAACAAGAGATTATGGGTTAAGGAAGAGCTTCTACCTCTACTTGTTATATAACTCGATGGCGAAATGTTGTAAGCTGCAGCCTACAGGACCTCAGCTATATCTGTAGCAACAAGCATCGATAACCATAAGCAATGTGCAAGCACCACCCTACGGAAACAAAACCAGAAAAGAATGCAAAGGAAGTGTATATGTATTCACAGAAGAAGGCCACTTCCCATAGAAACAATTTCATTTATCAAAGACGGTAGAATAATGTGACTAGCATACAACAGCAAAACTCCTGAAGAGATGTATAAATTCTATTGGAGCTCTATTGTCAAATAGACTACAGAAGATTTAGAAACACTAGTCAACCAATCCAAAACATTGCTAACTCTTCATACACTACCAGACTATATTTCCGTAAATGATTAAAAAAGGAAGATGAAACTACAAGAATTGGGGCACAAATTATCATACATATCAAATTTTATGGTGCTATCTCACCGGCTCAACATGATCGGAGCAGAACAGGACCGACTGATGAGCTGAGCATGTCACTGAGGGCAATCTGGACCTCATCAGACCCATGTTCACAACTTATCAAGGTTGCAAGCAGTGGGAAGAAATGAGACAAGTTGTGTTCAAATGAAATCTCTCCCAAGCAACAGATGGCCTGGAGAGTTGCCACAATAAGCGGTGCACGTGCAGCCAATTCTCTCCGTCGCCCAGAACCTAGAGGAATCAGCCAATGGTGCTGCTGCCCATTAGATGATTCAGATATCTTCCCAGAGCTAGCGGCTTCAATATAGAACTGTAGAACCTCCTTGCAAAGTTCCACAATGTGGGACTCTACCTCCACCTCATCAAATCTTGGAGGCCTGTCCTCTATAAGATTCTGTAAGAATGTAAGGCAGATTTGGTAAGATTCATTCTCAATACGTAACAGTGGAGGGTCTTGCATTTGCGTCATGGAGCCAAACTCTTGTAGCCTTGCCCGTAAAGTGGTATCAGTGTTAATTTTGTGAGCATGTGATGCTAAATCATGCAAAGCATTGAAGAGGATTAATGTGTTATCCGTTGAGAGGTGAGTCCGATACATGGTGTAAATCTCCATCACCGCCTGTAAAATTAAAACATGGAACCATCAGGACCCTTTATTGATAGAATTTGGCTTCTCTACTTGGATTTATGTTGCTTGGTTTTGCTTGGATGACTTCTAATCATTGGATTGAGTACAATATGGGACCACCATGTCATCCTCATGTCATTCTTACTCCATTTAATGGTTATAAGACATCCAACCAACTTAAATCCAAGCAAAAAATCTGAATCCTTATTGATATGATAACTTTGCAGACTACACTATTTGATTTAATACTATGGCACTAAATATAAAAACATGCATATCTTACAGTTACACCATCCAGACATAGATATACGTAGTCTAAGCTAGCATTATCAACATACTTGTTCTCCCACTCTTGTATCTTTATATTTTCTAGTTTAAACATTATGACGTAAAATGGTGAACTACAATAACTTTAACAAATTTCCTAGAACTCTAATTTCATTGAACTAATTTCCATAACATGAGGAGTCCAATTTGACAATATTTATCCATGCAACTCACTAGGACTAAAAGCAAGTAACATTGTGGCTAGGTTTCGAGAAGCATAAGAAAACAGCATAGAGAGACCGGATGCTGACAAACCTTATCTTATAGGCATATTTGATCACAGAAAGGCATCATTCAGTATTTGGAACAGAAAGTACCTGAATCAATAAAAGCTGAACAGCAGCTCGGCACTTAACGTCAGCTAAGCCAGTATAGAGATGGTTTGTCCTTAGTCTCTCTGATTCATCATCAGGCCTCCCAGACCCTCCATGATCTTCTCTACTAGAAGAAGAGTCTAGGTTTGCCACGATGCTATCTCCACTAAGAATGAAAGAAAAACCAGGAAGAGTTGAATTGGCTGCTTCTTTTAATGATGAAACCACTTCTAGCCACTTCTCATCAGAAAAGAGATCCCCTGCATTGCTCATCAATCTCACAAATGCAGCAATACCTATGCCAGCAAGGCTTTGATGAGGTCGTCCGATAAAACTGACTAGAAGCACCAAAACTTTCTTCAAGAGAGGATTGACAGTGTCATAAAACTTGACAAAAAGATCAACAACTAATTGGAGTGCCAATGTGCATGTCTCATACATCCAGGCATCTTGATCAAGCTCGCCTGTTTCACTGTCAATCCCTTGCTCTAGTGAACTGTCCCCCGAAGGATCAATAGCATGGCGCACATAGTCAAATATTGGAAATAGCACTGATTCAAACACCTTTTCCCACAAAGGTAGAGAGAAAAGGTGACCATGGTTACGTAAAGATTCAAATAGCACTTGTAAGGCACTCTTCCTGATTTCAGGCCTAGGGTCAAAGCTAAGTTCGGACAAACCTGCAGAGAAGAGAACAATAAATTAAACTTTTTTTCCAGTCTGAAAGAATAAAAATCTCTGCTAAGAGTCCCCAACCGCTTTGAAATTATATCTATAACTGCCAATTCATGCAACATCCTTACCGGCCAATAAAGGGAACCAGAAATAAAGATGGTCATCCTTATCTGGCATTCCTCCATTATGTTGTCTTCCTTCTTTCCATCCTTGAGGTGAAGATGGAGAGACTTTTCCAGATGCATCCTTGTCCTTATTTCTTGATGAGGAACTAAGACCTCCCTCAGCGAGTTTTGTTGCACAGAACCGAAGAAAAGCAATAGCATTGAGGCTAATGTCTTTGTTGAATCTACTATTTGTGAATGCAATTAGACAATTTACGCAATCAGTAAAAGTAGTGGTTTCAGTCTCGGTAATGTACGGAAAGTAGTCGCGAATAATCTTCTCAATTATTTCAAAGGCCAAGAGTACAATATTTTTGTGGTCATCATAAGCTGCCGTAGTGAAGACCTGAAAAGAATCATAGTAGCATTTATTAAAAATTAAGCAAGAAAAACTTTATGAGTAATTAACCACTGTAGGAATTCAAGTATTCATAAAGAGAAGAGGTTGGGAATATTCCAGTACCATGAACATGCTCTTCCATCCAGATTTGACATTATTGACACGAGATAAAACCATTTGGGAGACACATCTGATGATTAATTCTCGTATCTCAACTGCACTACTTTTACGCATAACAATGACGAAAGGTTTCATAAATTCATTCTGAAAATTATAATTAGCCAGCTCTTCTCGCTCCAAGAACTTCATTGACAATTGACGCAGAGAATCCATAGCAAAAATTGCAATAGACAGGTTTTCAGAACAGCCAATTGTCACAAAGAAATTAGAGAGTACATGCCAGATGCTAGACCACACAAGCCTGATGCGGTTCATGTTATAATGCCTGTAATAAGAAAACAATTATAAGTCAAATTCTATAGTTTTGTCATGGAACCATAAGAATAAGATTTGAGGTGAGGTGAGCCATACGCAATTTCAACCATCTTTGTGAGGCTGAAAACCCGAGGATCAGATGCGGATCGCAATTCCTCCATAGAGACCTTGCAAAGAGCCTTAACAAAATCTATAATTGCCTCACTGTTTAGCTTTTGACTCCGTGTGAATATGCGGCTCATGTCTCCAACTTGTTCTAACATATTCAAGTTAGAAACCAAATTGTTCATCTGTTCTGATGTAACCATCCCAGAAGCATTCCCACCAATACCAGCACTATCATATGAACCTCTCAACACGGCAGCAGCTGCATACTGCATCTTCCCTTGGCCCTTCTTTTTTAAAACAGGAAGGACAGCTGACTTGGTTTGCTTTGATTTTTCTGATTCATTCTGAGGAAAAGCAAAGAAAGTGGCATCTGGAGGAGCACCCTCTCCCAGCAGATGTAGATGTTCAAAGCGGGAAACACATGTCAAAATATGCTCCCAAGCTTCTTGTAGGTAGTTCCCATCTTCATCTGCAATTGTCATTATTGCCTACAGAATATGGCCAAATATGAAAATATCAGATGCATACAGTCCCCCTCTCCAAGGTCAAAATGTGAACATATTACAGAATAAGTAAAGTTCAAAAGAGAAATTTCTACAGGTCATATGAGAATTACTCGTACATAAACCAAAAGCAGGTCATATTTTTTGCAAACTTAGTAGCTAATAGCACATGAATAACACGACTGACTACACCTTACCTAGAACTAAATAATGCTTTACCTTACACGTTATAGTTACTAAACTTACTGTCCATGATTATTATATTTCATAGATGTTATTTGCATCACTCTTCTGCCGGTCCATTCAAGGCATCCAATCATGCACTTCACAAAGTAAAATGGCTTTGCTTCTTTTACTCGTCTCAATAAGCAACTCACTTTCGTAGTACATCATGTTTATTGTAACCACGTATACCCTTTAACCTGGTTAGCTAACTATTGTTATCAGGCGTCCAATAAATTTTGTTTTGTTTCTAGACACCAACTATTAGGTTAAAATAACTTTAGCTTATACAATTATGAATCCCTTAAAAAAGCTTGAGGTTAGAATTTCATGACGACCTCATGAAACATCCACTGTTGAAAACTGCCAAACTAAGCTCCAAAGGCCAATGGAAGTCTAAAGGACCTCAAGGAGACACCAAAAAACATGGTATCACCATATATTCTTTGTTAAAGCATCAAAATGTATAAAACTGGTGTTATAGCTCTCAAGGTCTCATCTGGTCTGTTTTATTAAAAATTCTACCATAAGGCATGGTTCAGTACATGAAAAGTTTCGTTCCAAATCTACAATACCGCATGAGATAAGTAAGGACGCTGTTATTAACACACCCTAATTGTCAATCAACACGCCCTTTTCACCTTTTTTTTTACTTCCAATCAAAACTCAGTACATAAACTGTCCATAATACGCTCAATTGTTTTAGAAAACTGATAGCTGCCTTGAGGATTATGGACAACTGACACAATTAAGTTAAACTCGAAACATTTAAAGAGTAAAAAGTTGGGTGGATAGACAACTGGGGAGTGTTGACTATTGAAAATAAGTTGCCCCCTATCCTCATGATTACCACATGAAATAGAGCACCATAAAAGCAGGGTAGCGTTCATCTATATTGGACTAGAGGAGAAATCTACGTAAACCATTAATGAAGTACCGTCTCATAACTATGTTCCTAGATTTCATGTTTAGCTGTGAAACAGTCGGACCGATATTAAAACCTTAAACTTATATGTTCGCATCAGACAAGATACACCATTTAATTCTTCCTTAAATATGAATGGCAGATCTAAAACATGCAAGACCAAAAGTTTTAGCCAACTAAAATACTAAATAAATCCGTTCACTCAATGAGTTAGTTTTACTCAAACAAAAGCAGACTGTTCCAACAATTACTGATAGAGTCAGTCACCGATAATGTGAGCCTCATGAGGTGTCTATGCTATTGTTAGGTGAACATATTAATTCCAGAAACTATTAGAATCATCAAGCTTATTCACATCCAGTGCAACAACTGTGGCATAGTAAAACAATCACTAACCTTGATTGCTTCTATGTTTTTCTGCTTGATATCAGCAGGAGAGTGGAGGGAAGTAAACTTCGCCAGTGAAGTCACAAAAGCATCTCTATGGGTCTTCATAGACATTGCGGCAGTTACATGGATAGCATAACGAATCCCTTCAAGACACAGAGAAATAACCACTTCATCATCAGTTTGGTCAAGTGGAACACTGAAGGCAGCCAACATAGGAGCCCAGCAGACCTCAACCATGAATCTAAGAATTACCACATCTGTTGCAGCATAATAAACTGACCTACAAAACAGCCATGCAATTATATCTGAGATTCAAATTTAAAAGATACTGTGAGGTTGCTCTAAAATATTAAATATTGAACAAAAAGCCATCGCCAAATAAAAGTGGACTGCTGAACTTGCAAAATTCTTATTAAAAGAGCCAGGAGTGGAAGTTAGGTGCAGTTGCATATACTGCCAAAGGCACCTTTATGAGATAGCTAGTTATTCTTACTCAGATTTCCGAGCTTTTTCTTTGAATTGTTCTTGCATGTGCTTGATAAGATCGTCACTGGTCTCCAATTGACTGTCCCCCCGTTTACGGATCACAATATTCAAGATACTATCCAACCCCAAAAGACGGTTTGGGTTCACAGACTGTATCTGCTGAGGAGCCAAATCATAATCTTTCATTTTTATCTCCTTCTTTGATATCCGTTCATATAACGACCTCAAGTACTCCTCAGATAGGTCTTTTCCATCATCTATGCCACGATTGTTTCTTATAAAATCGTCGGCTGACATCTGCATGTTTTAATGACCAGAAGGAGTTAAGACACCAATTACAAATCTGCTTCAATCATTTAGTCAAATCAGGTATATGTTATCTCACCTTGCTCTTCACCATAGGATTATGAGCATCAGTATTGAGCAATATCACGGAGTAAGCAAGCACATAAGCTGTATCAGCACTAGTAAAAGCCTTTGGATTGCACTTGCAATAGCGCTCAGCGAACTTTTCCATTATTCGGTCAATCTTCTGTGCCTCACCAGGCAACCTAAAGCCTTGAAGAAACGACCTGATTGCCTCATCAAACTCCAAGTTTTGAAAATCAAAGGATTCCACATAAGCATGCATTACTTTTAGCGATAAGTCTTCTCTTTCTCCAAGATAATCCCCAATCATAGTCTTGTTCAAACCAGATGCATTTTTTAGAAAAGTAGCTATCTCCTCGGGTGAATCACCCACCTTATTTGCATTGATAAGAAACTCAATTCCTTTCTTCGGTTTCCGATTGAAAAGAGATATACCTTCCTGCCATAAAACATACATAAGATTCCAAGTGCCATGGCAGAACAGGGATATGATAGCATTCCAAAAAAAATGGCTTACCTGAAGTTCCAGCTTGTAAGCTCGGCGTTGCTCAATTGTCAAAGCATCAGAGGCTACACTGGAAGCTTCAGATTGAGAATCTGATCCTTCAACAGGCTCCTCACCATTCCCATTTGCCATGGGTAGAGCTCCTAGTTCAGAACCATTCTCGTTCACCTCAGATTTATTGGTAGAATGAGGATCTGGAATGCGCAATTGTTTGTTCATCCAGTCCCCTATTGACCTCAGAATACCAACTAAACACCTCAAGGCTTCAAATTTCATAGTAGCCTCTTGAGGAGGTAATAACGTGGTGACAACACCAGGAGGGACACCTTGGGCAGTTTTAAGAAGGCCATTTACCATCCTGGCAATATGAGGACCAACAGAACAGTTGAAGGAAAACACAAATTTGTTAACAAACGACGGAATAATGTACAATATACAGGTGTGGGAACAAAATGCAGGTGCATCTGTTACCAAAGAGCATATATCACTATTCAGTAATTTGGATAATGTAGGTATTGTATATCAGGGAGTAGATTTTCAACGACGTACCTTTCAAATATGTTTGATGAATTGACATCGCAATCATAGTTGATAAATATGTCTACCAAGATCTGAGAATCAACACAGAGCTTCTCAAGAAACCGAAGCACTATCATCTTCTGCTGAAAATTAGGTTGTGCAACATTCTCTAAAACTCTGAGAACAATCATAGGAAAAAATACTCCAATCTCTGCTTTCAATCCAGCTCTAAATCTTGACACCAGACTAATGAAGATGGAACATGATAGCTGAAAAACTATCATAAGAGTCGACGCACTGTTCTTTAGCAACGACAGACATAAGTATTGCTTAATTGCACCTAAAAACCTGTTCCACATAAAAAAGATATAAAGATTCTTTAGAGACCTCAGGGTATGACAAAACAAGCTAAATTGAAAAGTATGCTAAAGACAAGTACATATCATATTAGTCATTTAATTGCATCCAGCAATATGAAATACCCTAAAGGGGACTGGAGGACGAGCAGGGTAACATGACGGGAAGTTGTGTACATCATACACTTCTGACAATGCAAATGAACACGAGTGCAACAAATCACTAAAGACCAACTGTAATGGATTGCAAAGTCATAATTCAGAAAACTTAAGATCTATCAACTAGGAACTTCAAGGGATAAACCATGTAATATTCCATTCAACAGATGCTCCTAGAGACTCTAAACTGTAGATCACTCTATTACCCCCAGAGATATACCAATTAACATGCTCTGTAGTAAATGTGGCATATCTGCAATGCATTATGGGTTGGCAAGCATCGGGACATGCTTGATCCAATTTGCATTGCATAATTAGATCTCAGCAAAACCATCAAACATGTAAACCAATCATTTTGATTAGGTAGTATCACTTATCCGACACTATAATGCTAGATTTTCTAATTTATCATATCCTCAAACATCAAACCGATCTAACTTTCAGCAATACTTCTTATTAATAACAGCGCTACAGCCCTCTTTTCAACTCCTAATAAAGTAAAATCCGGTGCATCATCTATACTCTCCCAAACAAGCATACAAGTTGCATTGAGTGCAGCACAAGCAACCAGGTGGTACCCGATAAGCTCAATCAGAATAGGCAATCAAAATAGATAAACAGTGAAAACAAAGTGGCAGCATATCAGATAAACTTGAGAACTGAGAAGTACCTGTCGCTAGTCCTAAAAACAGCCCCGGCATTCTCCAACAAAATCTTCAAAAGCTCCAAAGCCACAATTTTTCCCTTCATCAACTCTGGATCCGCCAATGCCTCCTTAGGAGGAGTCTTCATAGACAGCTTACAAAGAGCTCTAAACACCAAAAAAGCATCTCTCCGCAACTTATTACCTATCTGAACCTCCAAATCTTCATCCCTCTCCATTTCCCCATCCGCCAGCTCTCCCTTTCGGCCTTCCAATGCCGTCTTATACATACTAATCTCCCAGTACTTGGCATCCAACATATCCTTATCAGTGGAGTCCAGCAAATCCGCCGGATTCGTGGTCTCCACTGTGGTGGTCTCAAACGCCCCATCATGCTTGGAAAGCTTAGTAGGCGTTGTCGGATTCAACACCCCATCAATGTCAGACATAATCTTGGTAATAAACCCTTGCACAAACATAGTCATGGACGCATCAGCGTCAGATTTCTCAATGGGATCCATCAACTCCGCCACCACTATGGGATTAATCGGCACCGTCGAAGAGTCAGCCTCCATTCGCCGGAACACAATCACCAGCATCTGGATCAGAGACGCCTTCGCCGTTGTCTGATTCACTATATTCTTACTCCCCAAATAGATATCATAGCAAGTCCTAACTATCTGAAGCAAGCAGTCGCCGTGAATCCGCAGCGAAATCGACGTCACTGCTGACAGCAGCGTCTTCAGCACCAGCAGCTCCATCTGATCGTCTCCCAAATCATGGCATTTACAAACCGACTCGATCAGCTTCGTCAGCAACTTGGCCTCGGCGCCACCGGAAGTGTCGGCCTCGCCGCGCAGGTATCCGTGCGCGATAAGCTTCTGGATGCAATCCACGGCGGGATCGGCGATCTTCAGCACACCGGACGAGGCGGCGTTGATGATAGGGCTGAGAATCGACTCCGCGTCGGCGAGGGAGTACTCATCGGAGCCGCCGTCGTGGAGAGGGCCGGGCTCGGAGGCTTCGGGCTCGGAATTTGGGCTGGCAGGGTGGGAGCCCTTGTCAGGGTTGGAGAGGCGGTCGATGACGGCCTTGCATTCGCTGGCGAGCTTGGCGTGCTTGCGCCAGGAGGCGTTCTTGATGATCTTATCTAGGGCTGGAGAAACGACCTGTCGGAGACGGGAATCGGCTTCCGAAGAAGCCATTCCCGGCGGTGGCGACGAGTGGTGGCGGGGCTCACCGGTGAGCCGGATCTGGAGAAATGGCTAGGGGTTCCGGGACGGGATTCGCGGCGCGGATTGGGAATCGGTGTCGCTCGCTCGGCGAGTTGACTCAGTTGCATATATAGAGAGAGAGAGAGAGAGTGAAGCTTGAGAGAGAGACCTGAGACTGAGAGAGAGAAACAGAGAAGAGGATTTTGAGATTTAGATCGCGTTTTTTCATGGAGTGGTGGGAGGTCCAAAGGACGGAGTTGAAATGACGGGAGTACCCTTGAGCAGATATGGAGTTAGTTGAATTTGGCGGGTGTTTTCGGTATTCAATATGAGGAAATAATTAAGAAATGTCATCCTTTTGAAATTAGAAGAGAATTAAGGATACGTTTGGTACTTGGTATTAGCTAGCCAGTGTTAGCTAAGCCAGTATTAAATAAGGAGTCATTCAAGGCTAAACTCATGTTTGATCTCTTTCAGTACTAAAATTAATGATGTTAAGTTAGACCTGTATTTGGTTTTGGCCTCCTTAGGAGGGCTTAGCGTGGTGTTACTCTGATTACACGCCTTTAGTTAAGACTTACTAACCTAGCCTCCATAACTCTTCTCTCTTCCATTCTTCACCTCCTCTTTGTTCCACCCTGAAAAATCTCTACTCCACAATTCTTCTCCTCTCCAATTTCATAGACAATTTCATTCTTCACCTCCGCTCTGTTCCACCTCCTCTCTGTTTCACCTCCTCTCTCTCTCACAGATCTTCTCTTCCATTCCCATAGACGATTCCATTCCGACAGATCTTCCATTCCCACATATCTTCTCTCACAGATCTTCTTCGGTCTCTCTTGCCGCTTCTCAACGTAGGTCTGCTCTGGTCTCTTTTGCCGCCATCTTCTTCCCATCTTCGTCAGCAGGTACGTTCATCTATTTCTTCCTTTCTCTCTTTGATTCTTGAATCATTATTTTCTCTATTCGATCCATAGACGATTGATCGTCTGAAGCAAAAAAACAAAGAGATTTATCAGTTTTAGAACAATTATGCTTGTTCCCTGTCTTATATTTATAAATTTGTTATTCATGTGAATTGTTGGTTGATTCTATTTTTGAACTTTTAGATATGGATGGAAGAAATCTGTTGTTGATCTTGTTGTTGGTGTTTACGCCTAAATTAATATTTTAATGAACAGTAAATGTTCATATGAATATTAATTAAACTCTTGGTACATGTCATACCGGTGAGCCCAAGTTCTTTAAAGTTACAAGTGATGGCTTGCCAGAAAGACCATGCGAGCTAAGTTACAGAGTTCGCGTACGAACTGCAGTTCGCGCGGAACACTTAGCTCGCGCGTAGAATGGACTTCGGGCGGACTATACAGTTCTCGCGGAACACTTAGCTCGCGCGCGGAACATATCACGCGAGCTAACTTCAGAGTTCTCGTGCGGAATGGCTTCTGCGCGGGGTAGAGAGCTCACGCGGTTCGCGACATGCAGGGCTCGCACACTTAATGGTCTCGCATGCAGAATGACTTTGCGCGGACTACACAGTTTGCGTGCCAAATGTACTTCCCGTAAAGCCCTTGGCGAGGTGGAATATATCAAGGCGAGCTGGCGAACTGGCTCGTATAGGAGACCTCGCAATGAAGCAACAGGCGGAGTCCGCTTGCACCACTTTAATCGTTGAAGACTTTTTAAAGTTTTTGACATGCTTCTGGCCAATCCTTGTAGCTCATTTAATATAAAAAGCTCTTTTAAGGCTCGCGAGCTGCAATAGCCCTTGAGATGGAAGCGAGCTTCAGGAGCACGCGAGATAGCCTCCTGTGACAGCCCGCGGGATGAATTTCAGTTCACATGAGACTCTACAGTTGGCCGCGCGGAAGAAGTGTTCTATTTGGAGTATGCAAACTAGACATGTGTCACTAATTCATTGGCCGCGCGGACTGAACAATTCTCTTGTGCTATTAGGGTTCCAGAGTTCGAATTGGATTCTAATCATTTTTTCTTCCGCCGCAAGTCGAACCACTATATAAAGGGCTTGAAGGTTTACAAGAAAAGAACAACTCTCAAATACAACAAAACAAACAACTACTCAACAGAAGTATACAAACCTTCGCCCCAGTCGAACCTCCAACGCTCCCCGGAGCTCTGTCTTCGCTTCCTTGTTGAAGCACAAGACACAATCAAATCTCTCAACAAAAATACAAACTGCAAACACCAGTTACCTTTCGAGCCAGTCGAAAACCTTAACCCTAAGCGCATCGCCACCTAGCCTTTTCTCAGAGCCCTCTCGGACTCTTTTCCGGTCACTCTGATTTCCCTATAGTTGCTCTGCTCGCGACACCGTGAGTATCGAATCTCCTTGTGTTCGTAAATTCCTCCTTTGAGGTGGCACCTGGAAACCCCTTTCCGCCTGATCAAGAAGTCAAGCCTGCACGCAAGCTTTTTCCTCGTCCGCGAGGTGGCACACCCGCAACACTCCCCCTTCTCTTTGTTCGCTATTTACCTCTGCTTCGCGCGCTAAGGATCGTGGCTAAAACAGTTGGAACTGTGGCATTTAGAGAATGTGTCTGCTTGTACAATCCTTGTGTTACTGATGTTGAAATTGAGGCAAAGACGAGATCAACGAATTGCTTTAGATGATCGATTATTTGTTAGATTTGAGACTCGGCTGATTTATCTAAATAGTATAATAGGCAATAGTGCCACCGTGTGTGTGAATGAGTTGAGAATGGATAGAAGAACTTTTGGGTTGTTATGTGAACTGCTCCGCACTAATGGAAGGCTAAAAAAATAATGGATTAGTTATTGTTTTACTTTATCAAAATCTTTCATGGTTCATTATGGTTTAACTTAATTGGCAAGGTTTTGAAAAGCAAACCTGTACATTGAGTTCATGTGCGCAACTTGAGAAAATTCATTGACTAATATACATTATATAATGCTAGTTCAGTGGGAGATTGTAATATTAGATAAGAACTAGTCTTATATATATGCATATCAGCAAATGAATTTTATGAACTTAAATACTGTATTACTTTGTAAAGCTGCATACATATATATAGTCAATATTATCGAATTGATATAATGCAGTTGAGTTTGTTTAGAATTTGAAATTCAAAGTATAAAACATCAAGACAAAAAATAAGATTAAGACAAGAAGTTATGACAGTTTCTTGATGGAATGAACTGACAAATAACTGACAATGAGCAGCTGAGAATTGCTCTATTTAAGCCTTTCGATCCTTGCTAGAACACTACACATTCTCATTTCATATTTGTCCCATCATGCAAACAAGAGAGTATACAGAAGTGAATCTAGGAGAAGATTGATATCCTAACATGAATTCCTACAATGCTGCTGCAAGTTAGTCTTTAAACTTATATACAGTTTATCCATTATTTAGCATAGCTTAGTTAAATCTTCATTTATGTATAATATTGAATCTAACATTCAAGTCAGATGTAAAGGTAAAGAGATGAGATTCTATATTTAGATCTAGAATCTAGATTGAACAAATGATATACGCCCGATCGAGCTGCTTCCAAGAAATATCAAGGTTGGCTGCATTGTTTTGGTTCATATATATTGGTTCATAAGTCTGTGATTTCATAAAATCCAAGAAAATTACTGATTTATTCGGGAAAAAAAAAATTCAATCATGAAGTTCATAATCATTCATAGATCAAAATGACTATAAAGTGATTGATATATGGTTTTGGAACACTCGCCAATCTTCCTCGATCTTTTTGTTCTTGTGGCTTCGAAAATCTACTCCGTTCTCGCTTCCTCGATCTTTATCCAATCTATTCTGGACTGTTTCCCTCAAGAAATGGTTCAAGGTAAATGGTAATCAAATCACAGAACTGGTTCAAGGTGAAACTCGAATGGGATGCAATAATGTTGATGGAGGTTTGGGTGTTGGACTGGTGGTTTTCGTGTCTTAAAAATCTACGTTCAAAGGTTTGTGTTAAACTTTGGCAGAAAGAGAAGGAGACAAAGGAGGATAACTCTTTGTTTTAATCTCAGCCATGCATTATCATTGAAACAGATCTAAAGGTAAAAGAGCTATTCTTCATATAAACTGAAAAAAAAGACCCCTTAGTGGAAGGTTATATGTGTCTATATATATATATATGTATGTATGTATAGACGGACAAGATCAAAAGAGGACATCCGCAAACTTGTAAAAGTGCGAACGTCCCTGCTTTTGCAGCGATTAAGCGCCGAAGACGGAGCTACTCTTGCCGGGAGGACACCATACCTCGATCGTGAGCTTCCTCTTGTCGGCTGACTCACCGAATACCAGTTTGCAGCCGAGATTGATCGTGAGCTTTCTCTTGCTGGAGGTTGCTGCCCAGACCTTCAACTCTGATCTCTATGGCCTTCATCTTCATGGTACAGTCGTTCGGGATGCCTCTAGTGTCCGTCCGACAAGAGATCGCTGCAAAAGCAGTGACATCCGCATTTTTACGGGTTTGCATACGTCATCTTTAGATCCCCACTGATATATATATATATATATCACACATATATACATATGCCTGTTTAGATACAAACCTCCTTATTTATTCAAAATGTATGGATTTTCTTAATCGACCTACTTTTCGATCATATTTTCTAATCTAAATCGTTCCTCTTTTAGGTATATATAAGTAGATCATCTATTAGTTTAAGTTCGACATAATTATGTTCATCCATTGGTTTAATCGAGTTTGAGTGCCTTAATGATAACCAAATTGGTTGAAATTTTGCAAAGATGATCTATACATTAGTATCTAAAGACTACACAGTGGAGATGTGAAAATTCGATTGAAAAGTGAGTGTAATGTGGAAATCCGCACCGTAAGAATAAATGCGGACGTGTGTGTATGTGTGTGTGTGTGTATATATATATATATATTCCAGATCCCAGAATGAAAACGAACAATTTGCTCAGGATGATTAGGAGAAAGTTGTTGTTATATATATCAGGGCCCTTCCAATGAGAGATCCCTATTTTAAGCCATTTATAGGGATATGACATTACATCAACTTCCCGATTATAATTTTACATCTCCACCGTTCATATCTTAGGTCTATATGAGTAGATCATCTCTACAAAATTTCATATGATTTGGTGATCGTTAAGGCTTTCAAAAGTTCAATTTAGTTTTAATGACCTTCAACGGTTTTAGTTTGACATAAGCTGGACCGTTCAAGATCATTAAAACTAAATCAAACTTTTAAAAGCCTTAACGATCACCAAATCATATGAAATTTTGTAGAGGTGATCTACTCATATAGACCTAAGATATGAACGGTGGAGATGTAAAAATTCAATTGGGAAGTGGTGTAATGCCATATCCCTAGAAAGTGGCCAAAAATATGGATCCCTCAATAGAAGGGGGTTGATATATATATATACAGTTCTCTTCCAGAGCGGGACACCGCTTTGAAATTAAAGTGTGGTGCTCCTCATTTTGCTTGCTTTTAGGCCACATTTTCACATCTCCACTGTTCAATGTCTAGAACATAATATGTAGATGTCACACCCAATTTTCGAAGAATAAATTTTTAAAATTTTGGGCATAATATATCTTAAAATCTTAATATCCAAAAACCTGCTCAATAACTTCCAAACTAAAAACAAATACTAGAAATGTAAATGTCAACAAACTCATCAACCGAGTTAAACATTATATCTCCTTAATTACATCAACTTTAAAAGTCTAGTAATTATTAAGTCGCTCACATGAACTTAAAAATAAACTGTCATAATAGAATAAAATAAAATGCACAGAAACTAAAATCATGCCACTATGCCTCCGCCTCAACCCTGCTGATCAACACCTGAAGGTCTAACCCCTACACCATGAATTGGTGCACTGGGTTGCAAAACAACAAACAACCCGTATGAGTAACTCCCAAAAATAACTCAACCCAACATCACATAAGATAAAACCAGTAATTCCTGCTTTAAAACTTAGTATAGGAATCACTTCAAAACAATAAATTTCAAAAGAGAGTAAATAAGAAAACCCAACAATTCATAAAACAATCAAAATTATAAGTGAATCCTGTAAAAAAGGATAGTTCAGGAAGTCCACTTAAAATTCACACAAATAAGATTAAAGAATCTCCTGCATTAAGCATAGTTCAGGAGATACTCAAAATAAGGAAGTTAAAAGACAACAATTAAGAACAATGTTAAAACTACATAACTAATACGTTTACAAATATACATATACACATGAGTCCAAGATACCAATAAGGTATCTCCCATGACCTACAATAAACACATGTACCCATGAGTCCCAGATATTAATAAATACCTCTCATGACCTACAACAACAATTTATGTACCCATGGGTCCTAGATACCTTCAAGTACCTCCTATGACCTAAACTGACAGATGGACTAGAGCTCTATTCCTAACCGTAACCAATCACCCGGCCAAAAGATTGGAACCCAATTTGACTGTCCAATAATAATCACAAAATAAATAATAGCCTCATAACCGTAACCAATCACCCGATTAAAGACTTGGAACCCGGTTTGACTATCTATACAACAAAAGAGTATAATCATCATAATCGCAACCAATCACCCGATTAAAGGCTTGGAACCCGATTAAAGACCAAACTTGTAGATCACAACATAAGGAACACTTTTTGTACCTGAGACTAAGCTTTATTCAGCCTGGAACTGCCCTAAACAACCACCACAAGCTCGGGCTTCAAATCTGCAAATCCGGGTTCGAAAACTCAAAACTGAGTTGATTGGTTTGCATAGCCACACACAGACGAAAGAGGGGAGCAAAACTCATCTAGTGCTGCACCTTGTCGCCGCCGCGAGTGATAAGTGCGTTTTACGCCATGTTCTTAATGTATTTTCACCCTCATTTATACTTTGTTTGTGCCTTAGTATAGTCGTTTTTACTTATTTTAGAGTCAAGAGGGTTTTTCTGTAGAGTTGTGGCTACTAGCCATTTTTATACAGAAAATTGCACTTAAATGATGAAAACCGTTTTTTGGACTATCACTTGGACGTTTTATTATGATTCGTTATTTTGTTACCTTGTCAGTTTTGATGTATTTTGTTTAAATGTGCAGAAGACAGGTAAATACGCTTAACATATCGAGAATCATGATGAACGGACTCATGAATGACAACAAGTGAGGCCACGGAAAAGAGGAAACACTTTTGGACATTGTTTTGCTCTCGGACAGAATCTGCCAGAAAACGTACACCAACTTCAAAAATTCATATCTAGAGTTCCAGGAAGAGTTAGAAGGCTTGCCACATATGGAATCAAAGATGTGTGTGTCTACTTTTCAACCCCATTTGGATCGCAGCAATCGGAGTTGAGACGAAGGAGTTATGAGCAAAACAGTGGACAGAGGTCAGGCTGCAAAACTGGGCAGAAACTGCCTAAGTTGTCTAACGAGTTTTGGGAGATGATTCTTCAACAAAAGGCTTCCCAAATTTGTCAAGAGATGTATCAAGACCTTAATGAAGTGTTAGGAAGCTGGACAAAAGAAGAAAATACGAAGAAGCATCAAGGCAGCGATATTTTGGTTAAGTGTAAGGTTTCCCGGTCAAACCTGGAAAGCTGACCTTGCCGGACCTATCACTGGTTTTGGCTGCCATCAAAGCCCAAGATTTCGAACATGAGGCCTACATGGATCCATAAACATGTAGGAAGGTCCAAAAAGTCAGAAGAAGGAGTCCAAATTCGGATAAGAAGCTGCACTAAAAAAAGGAATCATTGAGCAAATAGGAAAGAGAGTTAAAATAGGATTGCCTTTCCTTTGCCGTGAACCGTGGACGAACAAGTTCACATGATTTTAAAACAAAACATTTCACTTTCAAGAGCACAATTCCACAATTTAGCAAATCCACAAAATATGTAAGGAAATCGGTTCCTACTTGAACCTAAGAAATGTTACTCACCTTAAACAAAAACTCCCGCTGCGTCTTCTCTTAGTAATAGGCGAGATGCGAACACGTATCGTCAACCACCTAGAATAGAATCTCCACTTAGTAACAACAAAAACAACATAATCCGACTCGAACCAAAACTCAAGTCCTAACCCACAAACTTGTCACTCGAGCCAAAACTTCCCTCTATACCATGAAAAGGTCGCCTAAACATCCTACACAACCTACAAAACAACTAACCATATTTTCTAAAATCTGATATACTCAAAAATGGAAACCGAACAAAACCTAGCACCGATGGGGAACCCTAGCATGCATTATCGGTAACCAAAACTTACAAACCACATATCAACAAGTTTGTATCAACGAGTACTACCTAACCAGCACACCAAACACCAACAACACCACTGAACGCGCCGCCACACATCACCACAAGTGGCGGCGGTGAGTGGCCCCACGCGCCACCCTTCCAACCTTAGAATCTGAACAAACCCCCAACATCAAACTTGTAGAATGAAGAGAGAGAAGCATCTTTTATACATGAGGTAATCGCCAATTCGGTCGGAGCACGCCGGAAAACTCGCTAGAACTTTGGAATCCACACCGCAACTCTACACTGTGAGTTGAGCTTCAAGACCACCGCAAGTCAAACCAGGACACCAAAGAGTTTCTATCCCGACCGGTTGCAGGCCACGTCGCTACAGCCGGAGGTGAGAATTCCAGTCAGGTTGTAAACCGAGTCGTCACCCTCACTGTGGCGCTCGATTAGCGTGCCGATCCACCCAAGTCGTCGTCACTCATCAACACAGGGAGGATTACGCCGAGGAAAGGAAGATTTTCCGATCGGTGCCATCGTTTGGGTCGGCCAGAGTCGGCCGGAAAAATCGAGTCGGGTCGACCGGGTCCGGGTCTGGTCGGCTGGAGGACTTTGATACCGAAGGTATCACAAGAGAGAAGGAAGAGAGAAGGAAAAATGGGTTCCAGAGAAAATGGAACCCTAAACTTCAATTTAACCAAAAATTCTCAAAAAGCCAAGAACTTCCGCTGACCATAACTTTCTCATACGAAGTTCGTTTTACGCGTGCCACATGTATATGAACTCGCATCGTCATGCTCTAAGACTTTCATAAAGAAAGTTTCTCAAGAAACACAACGAATAAAAAGTCAACTCTATGACCCTTAAAGAAAGTAAACTGCTTCGGTAAATTATGTGTCCGAACACTTCCGCTCTTCCTTCGAACCTCAAAACCACAGTAACATCTAACTCGAAAAAAAAACAAATAAAATTAGAAACCAATATCTAATTTCCGGGGTATTACAATTAAACTTTAAATATCATTGTCTGGATGCTTGCTTTAATCCATAAATCGATTTGTTCAGTTTGCATACCTTATTTTCATCTTCTATAAAGCCTTCTGGTTGAAGTATGTATATGTCTTCTTGCAAATCACCATTTAAAAAGGCTGTTTTAACATCCATTTGGTGAAGTTCAAGATTGAAATGCGCCACTAATGCCATCATAACTCTGAATGCATCTTTGTTAGACACATGTGAGAAGGTTTCATTGTAGTCTATTCCTTCTTTCTGGTTATAACCTTTCGCCACAAGCCTTGCCTTGTATCTTTCTATCTTCCCATTTGCATCATTCTTTATTTTGTAAACCCATTTGCATCCAATTGCTTGAAATCTGTATTTTTATCAACTAATGCGCAGACTCCATTTTGTGACATGCTCAAAAGCTCATCTTCCACTGTAAGTTTCCATTTGGCTATTTTCAGACTTCATAGCTTCTTTTAAAGACACCAGATCATTTTCTTCCCTCAAATCAAATTCAACAGCAGCGAGATACAAACGGTAATTATTTGAAATTGCAGACTTCTTGACTCTTTCTGATCTTCTTAATGTAACTTGTTCATGAACAACCGGTTCTGGTTCTTCTCCATCATGGTTTTCAATAACAAGAACTTCGTCAATGACTGCTGGAATTTGATTTTCCACCATTGGCACTTGTAACTCATTTGCAATAGTAATAGGCTCACTTTGTGGCAAAATCTCATGGAGTAAAAACCACTCCTCCATATTAAAGTGTTGTGAGTCCACATTTTCTTGCAAAAGTGCATCACCATTCTGATCAAAAATCTCATCAAAGAATATTTCTCTGGGTGTCTCAATGATTCTGTTGTATCTTCCTGGACAATAAAACTTGAAGCCTTTAGATTTCTCACAGTAACCAATGAAATATGCTGACATTGATTTTGACTCAAGCTTGTTGTTTTCTCCATTGTAAATCCTTGCCTCAGCCTTGCAACCCCAAACGTGTAAATGATCCAAGCTTGGTTTATATCCACACCATTGTTCAAAAGGAGTTCCCTCCACAACCTTGTTAGATGTTCTATTGCATATGTAGTTTGCAGTTTTCAATGCCTCTCCCTATAAAAATCTCGGTAACCCTGACATGCAAAACATACTTCTAACCATGTTCATGAGAGTTCAATTTCTTCTCTCACACACCCCATTTTGCTGTGGTGTATATGGAGTAGTATATTGAGCAACAATGCCACATTGTTCAAGATACATGGCAAATGGTTCTTTATGCTGCCCTTTCTCTGAATACTTTCCATAATATTCACCCCCTCGATCTGACCTTATGACTTTAATAAGTCTTTCAGTTTGTCTCTCAACTTCAGTTTTAAAAACTTAAAAAACATTTAGTACTTGAGTTTTATCAGAAATTAAATATATGAAACAAAATCTTGAAAAATCATCGATGAATGTAACAAAGTAAGTGTTTCCACATATAGTTTCAACAGGAAATGGACCACAAACATCCGTATGAATTAAGTCTAGTAAATCAAATGCTCTTTGGGAGGTAAATTTTCTTTGGCTAGTCATTTTTCCTTTCAAACAGTCCACACAAGTTTCAAAATCTAAGGTAGGAAGAATTTTTTGCTTTACTAGGTTATGCAATCTAGTTTTTGAAATATGTCCTAGCCTTTTATGCCATAAGAAGGAAGATCTATGCTGTGAATATTCTCTCTTTACACCAACAGAACTATTGATATTAAAGATCTGATGTTTTTTCACATCTTCATTCATGCAGTTCACATGCCAATTTCTATCGATCAAAGATGCATCACCAAAACAAATAGAATTTTTATAAAAACACATTGTTTTATTGTTACCAGAAAAGCTAAAATCACCATTCAGTACAAATTGAGAACTAGATATTAGGTTTATCTTTATTGAAGGAATACAATACACATCACGTAATACTAACACAAACTTATTCCTAAACACCAATTCAACATTTCCTACTGCTTGAACTGCCACGCTTTGGCCATTTGCAGCGCAGACCCTTGTTTCATACTTGTTTGAGATTGTTTGGCTTGATAATCCCTGTAAAGAATTAACAACATGAATGGGTGATGCAGTGTCAAACCACCATGAATTTTTATTAACACATGCATGAGACTCTAAACGATGAATGGATTTTAACAAAAAAGTACCTTTCTTGTTCAGCCAATTTTTGAAACCATCACAGTCCTTAAAATTTCCCTTCTTCTTACAAAAAAGCACTTCATTGGACCACTGTGAATGAGAGATTTTCCTTTGTTCAGATCGTGTTTCACACTAGAGGATGATGAAGCACCATTCATGTTGCCAAAGTGTTTGTTTCCATAGTGTTTCTTGATCTTTGGCTGGTTCAGGTAATTGATGCTTACAGCCTTTCCCCTCTTAGCCTTATCCTCTTCTTCCTGCACACAAAAGGAGATAAGTTCATCAAGGCTCCATTTTCCTTTTGTGTGTTATAGAGGCTCTTAAGATGACTGTATTCATCAGGGAAGGAATTCAGAAGCATTTGCACCAGAAAGGGTTCTTAGACATTCATTTTCAGGCCTTTCAGTTTTTCAGCAATATTAGCATCCCTCATTATATACTCTAATGCTTCCACATCCATTGTATTTCATTCCAGTAAGCCTACTCATCAGCTTTCCAACCTCAGCTTTGTCAGACACCCTGTATTTTTCAGCAATCGAATTGTAGTAGACTTTGGCAAGATCAGAATCTGGTATACCCTCCTTAACTGCATCATTCATGGTTTTCTTCATACAGATCAAAGCCATCTTGTTGTGTTTGTGCCACTGCAGGTACTTATCTTTCACTTCCTTGGATGCATTTGTAGCAGGTTCCGCAGGTGGATCCTCTCTCAGGACATGATCAAAGTCCAAGATTGCTAAATTCAGTTCAATATCACCCTTCTACTTCTGATAGTTCAGTCCATTGAGCAAACTGATTTGATTAATGCTCAGTGGAAAATTCATGGCTGAAATGGAATTTCCAACTTTATATCAGTCTCTCATCAAATCTAAATTTGCAAATATATTTATATAGTATCCAGTTCCACTTAATACCAGAAAAGTCATATAAATGCATATCCCAAACATCATAAAATGACATTTTGATGAATGTAATATAAACAGATAACTAAGCATAAAAAGTTTCAAGATGTTGGTATCATTTGTGATGCACTAACCTCTAGTGTAATGCATGAAGTGTTTATCTGATGTATACTACTGAACAAGAAATTTTAGTTCAAAAATTTAACTGCTTTGGAAGTAAATTTCTTTCTTTGATTTCAGGTTCATATCTTAACACTCGTTGAAACAATCTACAATCTATATATTTTCATCTAATTTGTTAGTATTGAAAATATATGTTTGTAGATCATAATTAAGTTCATAACAGAAGGAATATCTAATGCATATATCAAAGTATACTACATGGCTACTATGGCAGCATTATGTGTTCAATGAATATATGTAGCAGTTTTCAGTAGTTTATAGAATCATATACGTATACCATGTTTCAGTTTTGTAATCATTATTCGTAATTCATAACATGAATAACCAGTATAATAATAAATCACAATAATGATATGCATAGAAAGAACTATATTTATACAGAAGCATTCTAATCAAACTTATGAACAGAAAAAGTTTTCTCCAATATTGATATGCAAGTTCAATTACAGGATTCTAATTTAACATGTATCAAACATACACCAATCCTTATCTGAGCATAGTTGCTCTGATACCAATTGTTACATTCAATATTATACATACATGAAGATTTAACTAAGTTATGCTAAATAATGGATCAACTGTATATAAGTTTAACGAGCAGCAGCATTGTAGGAATTCATGTTAGGATCCATATCAATCTTCTCCTAGATTCACTTCTGTATATTCTCTTGTTTGCTTGGGACAAATATATATGAAATGAGAATGTGTAGTGTTCTAGCAGGGATCGAAAGGCTTAAATAGAGCAATTCTCAGCTGCTCATTGTCAGTTATTTGTCAGTTCCTTCCATCAAGGAACTATCATAACTTCTTGTCTTAATTTAATTTTTTGTCTTGATGTTTTATACTTTGAATTTCAAATTCTAAACAAACTCAACTGCGTTGTATCAATTCGATAATATTGACTATATATACGTATGCAGCTTTACAAAGTAGTACAGTATTTAAGTTGATAAAATTCATTTGCTGATATGCATATATATATAAGACTAGTTCTTACCTAATATTACATTGAATATACATGACATACCCAGACCCATTTCAATTTGAAGACAAGATAAACAATGAGAATTTAGGTGCATCGCAATTGCAGTGAGAGAGGAGAAGTTTTTTTCGATGGTGAAGACTGGAGATGAGAAGTTCAAGGACTGCATCGCAATTGCAGTGAGAGATGGCGACAAGGAGATTAATTCTTTGTTTTAATCTCAAACAGATCTAACAATAAAAGAGCTATCCCTCGTATAAAAAAAAAATGTCTTGGTGGAAGGTCGTCTCTATATATATATAACCTTACCCGATATGCCGGGAAACTTGAGCTGTTGTGCCTGTTACTCTCTCTTTTCTCAGTCAGTTCTGAACCTTTCCTTCTTCTCCCCAACATGCCCAATTGGCATGGCAGCCAAACCTCATAATCCCACAACCTGAAAAACACAACTCTTCTCTACTCTCACTTCCCAATTCCTTCTTCACTTTTTATGGCCACCTCTGTCTCCAATGCGGTTTGCTTTCTCTATCCCCACCCAACAATCAATGAACCCCCAAAAACCCACCACCCCAAATTCTCCGGCACCGCTTTCCGGCCAACACCCATCAATATTTCCTCCTCCGGCAACCGTTTGCATCCCCCACTAATGGCTTTAAGTATTGAAGAAACATCAGTGGCTGAAAACACAGAAGGGAAGCCAAGGTTTAAGTGGGATGAAATAGGTTCGGATATTACAGAAGCACAGCAAGAAGCTATAGACGAACTCCCTCCCAAGATGAGCAAGCGTTGCCAGGCTATAATGAAACAGATTATTTGCTTTGCTCCTGAGAAAGGGAGTCTTTGTGAGGTGTTGAATGCTTGGGTTAGCATTATGAAGCCTTCCAGAGCTGACTGGCTTGCTGTTCTTAAAGAATTGAGGATTAAAGGTCACCCTCTTTATCGTCAGGTATATAGAATTTTTTGTATATAAACCCTGTTTGATATTGTATTTTTTGTTGTTGATGCAAGCTTATTGGGTATGTTGGGTCAGGCTTGAAATGTTTGCTTTTGTAGTGTGTTTAGAATTTTGTGAGGATATGAAAATTTTAAGTGCTATCTTTATGGACTGGGATTTTGGGTATGTTTCAGCCAGTTCTGATAAGATTTTGAATATGCTATACTGAGATACAATGAGTGGTGTGTGCAAAAACTTAAATTTGATTAGATATGATAAAGCCGACTTCAAGTGCTCATGATGTATCCCAAGATTGAGCATTTTTGGTGTTGTCTAATCCCAATAGGGAGATGAAGGACTCTTTTAGTGGTCATGGGCGTTAAGGTGTTGCTAATGGGGACAGAGTTGGTCAATTTGATACACCTAAGGAATTTTGAGTATGCAAAATAATTTGGTTCATATTTTCAATTCTCTGAAATTGGACGTTCTGATTAAAACTCTTGAGGTTCAGTTCAATTTGAGTAAAGTCATTGTGCAAGATAATTCTTGCTCTTGGACTCCTTTTATTATCTTATGCAAGTTCTCTTCGTATTTGAAAACCTGGCTTAGGTGCCTTCTTCTGAATTTGTGAGACAGATGGGTCCTAACTCCTAACTGCTAGGCAAAGAGTTGTCTGACAATTTGGAATGTTGAATCTCTTACTATCTAGTCATGTTCCCTTTATCTCATTATATTTTGCAAACCTCCAGTTTGCTTGGGTCATTTTGATCTCGCTGGCTCCACCAATAAGTTTACTGTCATCCACGGATTATTATGTAGTGTAACTAACTTAAGATAATTGTATAAATATATCTTGTTGCGATTGATCCTTCTAAACAGTTTTTCAGTAACTTCTTAATTTTGCATTATGGCTTACAAATTGGATTTTTTTTTTCTCCAGCAATAGTAGCAACCCAACTTTGGAGAAAATCACATTTTGTTTGAATAAATTGTACTTCAGATAGTTGAAAATCTAACTATTCATTCTTTCACAAACACTTGCAGGAAGTATATGTTTCTGCATGCACATTTTGAAATTGCAAGCCTATCTATATTCTATGTAATTCTTGAACTTTTCACAGGTGGCAGAAATTGCTGTACTGGATGATTCTTTTGAACCCAATGTGCGTGACTATACTAAAATAATCCATGGTTATGGGAAGCGAAACCGAATTGAGGATGCTGAAAGCACCCTTTTAAATATGAAGTCTAGAGGCTTCGTATGTGATCAGGTAACTCTAACTGCCATGATTGACATGTATAGCAAGGCTGGACATCTTAAGCTGGCTGAAGATACTTTTGAAGACATCAAACTCCTTGGACAGCAAGTAGATAAAAGAGCTTATGGCTCAATGATCATGGCCTATATCAGAGCTGGAATGCCTGAGCAGGGAGAAACTTTACTCATAGAAATGGATACCCAAGAAATTGTTGCTGGAAGTGAAGTTTACAAGGCATTGTTAAGAGCATACTCCATGGTTGGTGATACTGAAGGAGCTCAGAGGGTGTTCAATGCGCTTCAGCTAGCTGGTATCTCTCCAGATGCTAAGATATGTGGACTTCTCATAAATGCATATGGTATATCAGGTCAAAGTCAAAAGGCACGTGCTGCATTTGAAAATATGAGGAAGGCTGGTCTTAAACCCAGTGATAAATGTATAGCTCTTATGTTGGCTGCTTACGAGAAGGAGAATAAGCTGCAAATGGCATTGAAATTTCTTATGGGGTTGGAGAGAGAAGGTATAATGGTCGGGAAAGAAGTTGCAGAAACATTGGCTGGATGGTTTAAAAAATTAGGAGTTGTGGAAGAGGTGGATATGGTCTTGAGAGAATTTGCAGCAACAGAAGCCAAATCTGGAATTCCCACTTCATAGTTTCCATCTTCAAGTTTTTTTTTTCTGCATCCACACTACAGATGTCAACTTTGGTTCCATAAACACACAAGTGGTAAGATCTGAATTTCTCCTTCAAGTCCATTTTACTGTTAGATTCGAAGGACTGACTCAATATATCCGAGTTTCCTTTCCTGCCAAAGTATTCGATGTGCCATTACAAAAACGGAAGATAGTCTGCTATACATAGCAACTACTGGGGTTTAAAAATGTGCCCTCATTTCTGTGTGGATGCAGCATACTTTCCTGCCAAAGTATTCAATGTGCCATTACAAAAACGGAAGATAGTCTGCTATACATAGGGACTACTGGGGTTTTAAAATGTGCCCTCATTTCTGTGTGGATGCAGCATACAGCCGAAAGAATGAAGTAAACAACTCTGCAGTTTATGGGGTTCTGTAAGTTGAATGGATGAATCCACTTAAGCTTAACTTTAAGCAGCTGTTTTGTGCTAGTAACAATGTGATGGAATGTATATGTTTCCATTGTCCTTAAGGCTTGTTTCTTCTCTATGGCAGTTGCTGTATCCTTGGATATTTGGGTTTCTGGCTGGCCTATGTAACAGACAAGTTGGCTTAGATGAGGTATTTTAACGATTATCCAAGCTCTTTTTCCGAACCTTGTATTGATTGCTTCGGCCTCTATAGTCCAAGCCGTCACTAAAGGATTATGATTTATAATCGTTAATAACTTTAACAAAATTATGAAAACAAAAATCTTTTCTATTATTTGTAATCATGCACAACGTTACAGAATTACAACACAGTAGTTAGGGAGGTTGATAGGAATCGAGGTTTATTGAATGAAATGGGCAGAAATTGTAAACGAACGAGAAGAGGCTGAATGACTACACTGAATTTCATTGATAAGGTGAACAATACATCACAGTCTTTATACAGACAATAGGTATTACAAGCAAATTAAATGATTGAACTACCTCTTACATAGTTAACAAAGGTTTTACTACATTGTTTGATGTCCATGTTGATTGCAAGAAAACCAGTTGGATTAACATGAAAAACCAACACAGCCCAAACTAGATCGATCGGTTCATAATAATTCAAGTTGGTGTGATTTAGATTGGTGTTTTAGTAGTCCTCATTTTAATGGTCTTTATCAGAGCGGTTCTGTTTTGGAAAATCGTTCAATATTTTCAGAAAAAAAAAACCTCACACGTTCAATTGTGATCGTCCTTGTGCTCCCAACACCAAGTCTGGAATACACTGATTGACTGATATTGATCAGTTCTTTCTACTTCCTCGCATAAGAAGTCATGATCTCCCTCACTCTCTAGTACTATCCATTTCGCTTAGCTAGCCATTTTCAGATTACATATGATCCACATTCTCTTATTAGCCTAGCTAAGTAGCTATCTAAATGTGTAATCAAAGACTAGCTAGTACTTAGAAGTAAAAGAGAAAACATGCATGCATGCAAGTAAATAACAAAGTTGAACGACAAAAAAATATTTATAAACCAGTCACTAATTAACATTACTTGCCCATTGAAACAACCTAGCTACTAGTATGCTAATATATATGATCGACATACACCTCATCATCAGGCAAGTACTCTTAAAATTCAATTGATCAAATTAGCTCCGGCCATTGATCAGTCTCATTTGGACAGAGACCGAGATGGTGAAGCCTCAGAGCAAGGCACCGACCCCGACGGAGAACCAGTGTGCCTGTGGAGCAGTTCATGAGCCAAAGCTTGAAGATCGCCACCACCACCAACGCCTCCACTCGATGAGGGGCCGCCTACGAACTGATGATGTTGGTTGTGCAGCAATGCACGTTGTTGCATGACCCAAGCAGTTGGCTGCACCATGGGTTCGAAAAGCGATGACAAGTCGTATGTTGCGGGCATGGGGACCGAAGGAAGGTCTGCAATGGAGAGTTGATGTTGCGTGATTAGCGGCTGAGGTGGCGGAGGAGGTGATGGAAGCTCCATTGTTGCTAGGTGGGCTTGCAAGTATGAGATCTCGGTTTGTATATTCACCACCTGTGTATTATGTACACATAACAGTAAACCCAATATGTCAAAAAGAAGTAAAACCATACAACAAGGAAGTGATGAAGTTTCACAAAAGCTTTCTCATACAGTGAAAGATATTAAGTAAAACTTACTTGAATTGTATATGCAGTATAGTAGAACATAATCTATATGATAGTATAATTGTGGTTTTGAGGCACATTTAAGGGTTCCTTAGCTTTGTTTATACTAAAAGGGCGTATTAGAACATATGGCCTTGCGAGCAAATGACGCATTCTCAGAAGAATGAACAAATTTTCTTCTCCATATTAATTTCTTCTTGGAGTTAGCGAATTGCTGAGGTTTGTTTCGTTGAATACTTGAATTTAGATGTGGCAGTTTCTATTAAATTAGTATGCTATTGCATATAAAGACATGATCTTGCGTTTTGAGTTTTGACTCGAGCTACTCTCTGAAAACAAATATGTAACCTCCCACAATTAGCTAAATTGATCTACAAACATCAAACCATTCATACGGTAATTCATCCATCCTATACATTTCAGAAAGTTAAACATAAACCAACTAAACATTAATATATATATATATATATATATATATATTTTCAAAAAACACAAATGAGACGTAGACAAATTTACTCTAAAATATTAATAAAAAAATAAAAAATAAAAAATAAATAAGCTATCAATCTAACATACTATTGTCTACTGACTGACACAATTATAAAAAGTTTTCGCTTTTGTTAGCTTTTCATTTTCTATATCTTCTAAAAAAACGAAACGCTCACTTTGCACCGAAAACTTTCACCTGAAAAAAGAGACATCAGTTTGTAAGGTAACGTGTACGTGATAAAAGAACAATCACGTGAAAGTTGCGACATCAGCTCGTAAGTTAGCGCCAACAGTTTTATTGCACCAAATTAAGAGGGTGGAAAGAGATTAGTATCATTAATTTGTAAAAATATTATTTCTTTTTTATGTCATCACATTTGATGCTTGAAATAAGAGTCTTAGCAATTTTAGTACAAATTTAATAATATTGACCAAAAACTCTAAAAATAGTTGTGGGAAAAAAGTAGGGTAGTCACTAATCATCGAGTTTCTATGTATAGGTACTTCGTCTACACTCACAATCAGTCAGAGTAGATCTACACAGTACACATGACTAGGTAAGCAAATTCTGAAAAAGAGATTGAATGACAAATAAAATATGGAAAAATAAACAAACTAGTTTCCACTTTCCCCCGAAAATACTGAATTTATAAAAATATAGAAATGAGATTGTATAAGAGAAGACCAGTTATATTGATGAAGCATGAAACCGACCATTTCCTCAATACCAGCAAAGCAAGAACCCACAGTTTGCACAGAAAGATGGCACAAACAAACCAGTAGGGCTCTATGAATGAACCATTTTGTATAGAGTAACCGCCGACCACAAGATTTCTTAATCAAAGCTTTCAGCAAAGCACAAAACTGTCCCCTATAAGCATTTTATTCTTCCTTGATTTGGTTTTGTAAGCTTTTAATCAACTGTGTTTCTCACTAAGGGCACCAAACCCTGAGTTCAGAAGACATCAGGACAACTCCTCCCTGTCAACAAGGGCATGGTTGCCCTACATATCAACCTTTACTGAAGTAACTATATGGGTCAATGCTAGTTGAAATATAGGTAAATCATTGGCTTATAGCTACCCAAAAGTGAAAAAAGAAAGGTTTTGGTTTTAACCAGGAAAGAAAAAGGCGTTTTGTTTTGGATTAAAATTTTCCAGAAATGGGGTACTGAGCAATTAAAAAGGTCAGACGATTAAGAAAGTAAAGGGATGGGATACCAGAATATGTCAAGATCATGAGTCACTGAATCATGACCATGATAAGTCGATAATCTTCATCAACGAAGTTGGTATGAAAGTTTGATTGATTAAATAATAAAATGGAGTCAAATTAATCGTGTATATATGTTAATATGTATAGTAATGTGTGCACCTGTTGTTGAAGAGCAAAGATGTGAGCAACACAGCCGTAGACTGGATCTTTGAGCCTAGCTTGAGCCTCAAAGCAAACAGTGAGGACGGCGTCGGGGCGCTTGTGTGCCGGAATATGATGAAGAAGCTTGGAGACATTGCTAGCTCCGAACACCTTGTGCACCGCTGCAAAGTGAGCTGCTCCTTGTTCTGAATCGAAGTAGGGTGCAAATATGCATCCTGCAACACACTTCCTCCTCAAGAACTTACACGCGCCACAAGGTCCGGCGTTTCCTCCTCCTCCGGCACTGCCTCCACTGCTGCTGCCTCCTCCACCGCCAGAGCCACCACTAGGGTTTGTTGTCGCATTCATCTCTCGCCGGAGAGAGGGTTTTTCTTTCTTGGGAGCAATCTTAATTGATTTGCTTGCGCTGTTTGATTTGCTTGATTTGGTATTTATGAGTGTTTGAGGGGGTTTAAGGTCGTGAAGATGATGATGATGATGAGTGGTGCCATTAATGTTTTGGGAGGGGAAAAAAGAAGGGTGTTTGGGGTTTGGTGGTGGCTTTGTTTTGGGGTTAATGGGTTGTTCTTATGGAGTGAGTAGAGGTTAAAGGGTGTGTGTGAATATTGTGATGATATTAAAAACAAACAAAACTAGCTTTAGCTTTAGCTATAGAGAAGATTAGAAGAGGAGGAAGAAGAAGACTTTAAAGCCACGCGAGAGAGCAAACGCTTAATACCAACATTTAGCTTCTTGCGTGAAGCAAACATACGATAAGCCCTAGCTAGCAAAACCGATCATCCTCTTCTCTCTCTCTCTCTAGCTGGCTGCATATATATTCAAACAATTAAAGAAGTAATTCTTGGCTTAAATCAGATATAGAATGAACTGTATGAATATGAAAGTGGGTTTGTTGTTGCTGTGGAGCAAAAAGAATGGGATTTTGGAAGGTCGAAACGTGTCGAGGGGTCTGTCTATGTTTGCCGGTCTGCGTGTTTTAAGCTGCGTGGAGGGCAAAAGACGCCATCTCCATCTCTCACTTTCTCTCAACGTTTGAAAATGACCTTCATTTTTTCTTTTAACTTTCCTTCTCGATATGAAAAAAGCCAAAACGAAGCTTGAGTTTCAAAAATGTACATAAATGGATCGAGCTAGCACTTATTTCCTGCTGGTTAATTAGTATGATCTTACATGGACACTGTAGTAATTCTCTGCTGCTTAATTACTGGTTCATCTCATAACAATTGGCATCTTGTTTACCATGTTCTTCTTATTTGCTTGAAAATTTAGTAGAAATGAATGAATGATCACAAGAATGGATGATCATTGGGAGATGGAAGAAGAATCGGCACGAGAATGATGAAGTTGAAATAACACTAAACATCTTACTCTTAGCTCAATTAATTATTTCTGAAGTGAAGCCCTTGACTAGCTATACTTAGAAAAAGGTACCAAAGAAGATAAGGGTCCACTGGGGCACTGTCTATATATGATGATTGGAAAGTTGTACTCGAACAAGGCATCGTCATCTTCAGAAAATGAAAGATGATTTTTATCTAAACGCAAGAGAATAGAGGTCTAATTACGCAAAATATATCCCTTGAGCATCTAGGCGTGAAACAAGGTTTCTTAAACCAACTCGATCTAGTTGCTTTTGTTACTAATAATTGATATCAATATAAAAGGTTTCTAGATGAATCAGAAAATTGATTTTTTTTTTCCTTTTTATTTTTTACTCTACGCAAATACAAAATTGAAGGGAAACCGAAATCCACTTTAGTTTTTCAACTAAGCGGTCTTATCTTCATTAAGGAATAACGGTATTTTCTGACATAGGGTCCACTTTCACAGTGAGTTATCATGTTTTATATATGGTTATTATCTCAGCACACATAAAAAGATTCGTCCATGTGATGTGTAGTGCAGTCTATCTATTACGTGAGGTTGAAAAAGCTGAGGATCGAAATCTAACAAATGTGCTCCTAAAAAAATTGACAAATGTGCGTCAATGTTAATTTTAAGATAACTACGTCTCATTAATTACATACCTTTGTACTAATCGTTGATGAATTCACGCTAAATTAAACATATTACTTTCTCTTTTTATTAAAGCACATAACAGTCATTTAGTTATATATTTTAGAATTAAATTCAGTTTACTTTTTAAAATTTTTGGTCTAAAATCAGTTCAGTCTTGCAACTTTTTTTTAATCAGTTTCATCCCTAAACTTTCAAAATGACATCAATCTCAACCAAAATAACTAAAATAACCCTTATTACGGTTTTACTTAATCTTTTTACTCTCTTTTACTTTCTCTCTCTTTACTCTCTCTCTCTCTCTCCACGTTATCATCTGCTCGACCTGGACTGAGATACCCTCCGCCTCCCTCAATCACCACCAAATCGTGGCCGAATGTGTGGTGGTGCGCCGGCTCCACGCTGCCGGCCTTAAACCTAACTACATCCGACGTGGGACTCTCCAATGCTGAATCCGTTGTGCTCGACTTGGATTGAGATCGGCGGCATCGCCTCCAACCCAAGGACTGAACCATTGATTTGGCAACACTGCTCCGCTCCGTCGCTGCCGCATCGACAACACCGCCTCCGCGCGCGCATTTCCGGATACACAAGCGAACATGCATTGTCCAATCCAAGAGTATCAAAGCCCACTGGACCGGCGCCGCCTAGCCCAACCCTTACCTGCTCGTCTCTCGACGCCGCCTGCAATGGATCTTCCACATGAGGTCCGCACCATCTTCATCACTGGTCTTCATCCACCCCTACCACCAGCAATGGATGATGTCGCGGCGCCAGTCATACGTGTCGTGGCACATGTTGAGCCTCGCGACATTCATGCCGGCGGCGGCGAGCGCCTCGAGCTGGTCGGACCCTGCGGAGGTGGGGCCGATGGTGCATATGAGCTTGGTGCGGAATCCATTCTCCCTGAGCTCGGCCTCGGTGATGGCATCGACCTCGATGAAGGTGGAGGAGGAGTAGTCGGGAGAAGGGGAGAGGACGATGCCGGAGGAGGTGTCGTTGGCAGAGACGAGGAAGGAGGGGGTGTGATCAGAACTGGCGGCGGAGGCTTTGACGGAGAGGGAAGGGAAGACGGTAGGAGAGCGGCAGTTGGGAGCGGAGAAGGGGGCGAGGAATAAGGAGGAGTGGGGTTTGGGATTGGGGAATGCTTGGAAATGAGAGAGAGAGAGAGAGAGAGAGAGAGAGAGAGAGTAAAAAGAGAGGGAGTAAAAGAGAGTAAAAAGATTAAGTAAAACCGTAACAAGGGATATTTTAGTTATTTTGGTCGAGATCGATGTCATTTTGAAAGTTTAGGGATGAAATTGATTAAAAAAAAAGTTGCAGGACTGAACTGATTTTAAACCAAAAGTTTAGAGAGGTAAACTGAATTTAATTCTATATTTTATGTAAGATAGAACACTCAGAAAGCGTGATACATGGTCCACTTTCACATTGAGGGATCACGTTTAATTTACATTGATATTATTTGAGAGCACACAAAGAAGTTCATCATGTGTGTTGTGCAGTCTAGCTGGCGATTACGTAAGGTAGAGAAGAGCCGAGAGTCCTTTAAATTTGATAAATGTATGTTAATATTTGGAAATAACTAGTTCTCAATAATTTATTTTGTACTAATTATGATCAACAAGAGATTAACATTCAATAAACATATCACTTTCATTTTTATTCGGAAAAGAGATCGAGATATATATATATATATATATACATATATATATATAGCATTGAGAATAGGTGGTTAGCTGATTTTGGAAAATATTTGATTTAAGTGTTGTAGCTAGCTAGTTGCATCTGATTGTCACACCATGTTTAACATCTTGTAGCTTCTATCAACACATGCAGTACATAGTAAGCACAACTTTTCTATTCTAATGAACTCGAAAGCTTGAGTTACGAGCTTTAAGACGTCTATTTTGCATTTATAGTATGAAGACCATTTTGCAAAACCTGGCCTGCAACTAAATTCGACTCTTCGACTTAATTCAATCATGTAAGTCTTGATCAAAAGACTTCCAAATAAATTAAATAATAAACTTCTAAATAATAATTTAAATTCGAAATCACTTAAACCGGTTAAGACGTACTAGGTATCACATTCATTATTACAAAAAAAGAAGAAGATTTGTTCTCCTTCTCATTGTAAATTAACAAGCACCATTGTCATGGTTGGGAAAGTTTCATTACAAAAATAACCCTAATGATCTGACTAGTTTAAACTTATAACTTACCAAAAATGGTTCTTATTAATTGGCGGTAAATCAAAAAGGTCAATGCCCTAATTCTTTTTCTTCGATTACATCAAAGCCGTAGCTGGACATCCTAGAGCAAACAGAGTCACCCTAATCTCAGGCCACCACGTGTGGGGTGACAATGAAAGCAACGGTCGTCTGCCCCGAGATGCTGACCTAAGCTTCCAACTGTAGGGTCCTCCTCCACTGTAATTTTTTTAAGTAATTATTTTCATTTTTAACTTTTAGTAAAACCGAAAGTGAAAAAGGGTGTAAACAGTTCACAACGGCGCGGTGTCGGAAGCACTATTGAGAGCTCCAGTGCCACCAGAAGAACGACACGTTTACGGCTTCAGTAGACTCTCTACGGTTGTGATGACGACTGAGGGAGCTCGCGTACGTTGTAACAGTCGCGCACATATTCTCACCGGCCGGCTACTTCGTTCTGTGTGATCTTTATGGAAGTGGGAAGCGTTATACTTGAAGTGTGCCTCTTTGTTTGAACCTAGCTCTTCAAGTCATTGGAAGTCTCAAAATTAAAGAGAGGTGAGTTCTTGTATATATAGTTGAGCGTTTCATCTTGTTCTTCTAGTATTGAATTCGCAGGAAACTTGAACTTTGGATTCATGCGTATATAACCTTCTTAAGAGGTGGTAGCTAGAAAGTTTGAGCAAGTAAGTTGTCCATATTTGCTTCCTGAATTCTTCCATAACACCTAAGAGTAACTACGTCCAAATTATAACTTTTTTTTTTTTTTTATGGATCTTCATGACAAATACATTAAATAACATTTTTGAACCCTTGTCGATCTTCATGACAAATATCTTAATTTTCAAAACCCCATACCATCCTGAAGTTGAATTTTCGCACAATCGCATATGCACGCCATCTTTTTTTTTTGATAAGGGTAGAGGGTTACTCATCCCCCACGAAAATTTATTGATAAAAAAAGGTACAAGAAACTAGAGGATTAGGCAAATACCAGCCATAGAGAACAAATAACCTCTTTTGTAAATGAACAAGTAATCACATAAAAAAACATCAATGAACACATGACAAAAACATTAACAAATACGAAAATTCAGAAGACCGCTTTCTTTTGATTTAATCATTTGTGCATGTAACCTCTTGAGGTATTATGTATGAGTTTACCCCTTAACCTTGTCAAACACATTTAGATATGAAGATTACTAATTAAGATTTAAGAGTAAGTTGTCTATGTTCACGTATGCCTTTGAACCCTCTCCTTAACTGGTATCAAACATTAGGATACATAATTAACTAAGGCATATTGGCAGAACCATAAAACAATTCGTAGGAGTACTTCCATAGTTCGATAGTTTTAGACGTTGCAGGGCAATAGAATGCTATATGATTATATACAAGTTTCTTTTGGCCACTGTAAAAAAAAAAAAGGTTTCTTTTGGCCAAGGAATAAACAAGTTAATTAAACACGTACTTCTCAAGTACTGTAGATAATATATATGTTCAAGAGATAACGACCCGAGAATAGTAAAAGAGAGATCTAAGAAAGGTCACTAGCTTGTATATATTGACAACATGTCAATACTAAAAGACACACACATGCATGATTTGAAACTTAGTCTTTGCATTGCTTAGCATGTCTCTCAATGTTTAACTAGTGTCTTGAAGATAGGCTTTTCTAAACGTTCTGTAGCAGCAATGTTGATTAGTGTTCAATGCAATTTTAGATATATATTGAAAAAATGAATAAAGACCCCACGAGTTCCCCACCCGTGCGGTCAAAACCCTTAAAATCTTAAGAATGTGTAACTATTTAAGATGATTTGCATTGGCTTTACCAATTTTAGGTTTGAAGAAATGTGTTTAAAATTGTAGGATGTCACCCCAACATTCGGCAACTGAGCTACTAAGAACCTAAGAAGGATTGATTAGTCAACCGATTGGTTAAACAAACAAGATTAATTAAGGGTAATATAATTAAGTAAAGTGGTCAAAGAAGGATTATATTTTAGACCACACTAATCATGGAAATAATATCTGATAGGCTTTTAGATCGGTCATGCATGTTAGTCAAACAGTCATCGGACCGGACCTGTGTTCTTAAGTCCTGCTGCTATCTATCTAATTATTAATTAATACTGTTTTAAAACAAGACACACACTTTAAGTTTGCCCTTCTTCTTGAAATTCTATGGTACCTACCCGTATGTGATACATACATTTAAAAATGTGACAACATATTTGTAGTCAAAGTGGTAATGTTGAGTCGTATTATTTACAATTTTGTTCTAATAATTGTAATTACAAAATATATAACAATTTTACAACTTTTTGAATAAATTGAATATACATCCCAGTATCATAGCTTGTCTCAACTAATTAAGGTAAAACTAAACTCTGACGTCAAATAATCGAGTTTGTACTCAAAGTTCGGACTCGAGTAGTGAACCTAAATGCCTAGAGACTCCAAAAACCCTAGACTTGAACTCGATCGGTCCTCCTCATGAGAGCACAAAACATATAGCAAAACTAGGACAAAGAAATTATAACATCGTAACATATGCCATAGAGAAAACGTTATACCAACAACGAAGGAGTAAGGACAGCTTATACATACAAATCTGCACTCATGGGGCATATATATGCTTGTATCGAAATCATAGGTTGAGATCTCTACTTCTTCTGTAGCGATCATCGTACAGTACCTGATGACCGACATTATCAAGAAACCAAGACAACGTATATACGTAGTAGCTAGTATAATTAAGAGAGTACTGTTCATCCCGGATTTGGTTTTTGATCGAGTACGTACAGACTACAGACAGTTGATTTACCTACGTACATGCAATAGTAACTAGATATTTACTCAAGTAATACTTGTGTACTGGGAAGTGGGTCTGCACGTGCCGTGATACGATGTATTGCCCTACTGCATGGTTTTCTGTGCTGCAAACAACACAATCAATCAGAGTCACCACTGAGTCGTCAGTCCTGGTTAGGGCACCAGCTCTACTGGCATGGCCGGACTCGTCAGTAGTCTGTGTGTTGTGCTTGACTCTTCACTACTGGGGCGAAGCTAGCTGCTGTGAGTTCACTGCTGGGTTTGGCTAGGCAAGGCTGTTTGCTGTAACGTACTTGTCGTCTCCACCGGCCTCGATCTTTCACCATAAATGATCGAGCTCACCCATGACCCATCTTCGATCTTCTTCTTCGATCACTTATACTCTCCTACTTCCCATCACTTCCATCATGATTACTAGTAATGCATGGCACTCCTTACTACATTTACGAGAGCTTAAGATGAATTGTCGGACATGCATGCACTGTTGCTGCTAAATCACACGTATATATGTATCAGGTAATTAGCTAGGTAATTTTGTGGAATATGGACCTCATGATTACATTCTAATATTCATGGTACGTACATATTGTAAATAGAAGATCGAGGCCGGCATTGATTTCTGCTCTTGTAGAATGAGATTTCGAACTTGAAACCTCATCACTACTAAAATCGGAGATGATCACTATAAGCCTCGGTGAAACTTTGTCAAACTTAAAGAATTCATTTCAGTTGTTGATACCAATTGTAATTAACAATATGATTTATACGTGTAATGCACAGTATAATGCGTATATATGGTGCGCACTCATATATAATAGACCAACTGTATCGAATTATTTGCAACCAAAGTTCAAATTTTGTGAATTAACTGCTCCGGGTATTTGATTTTTTAACATTTTCGGTGGCCAAATAGATAAATTCATGATTCGATGAAACACGTACAGAGATATAAATTTTTCCAACCAGTTTTTTTTTCGAAAATAGAAACCATATTTAACAGTAATATGTTGTAAAACAAAAATAAAAGAGATTAAAAAAGGAGAGAAACAACCAAGAGAATGAGAGAATATGTTGTCTATATTGTTGAGGTGAGAACTCTCTCCTATATAGAGATGAGATTATGATGTAAATTATAATAACAACCTTATATGGCTAATTACAAGAATTCTCATTAAATAAACTATTTACAACACTCCCTCTTGGGTATTCTTTGTTATTAGCTTCCTCTGATATGTGTTTTAGTGTTGCCTCGTCAAAACCTTGCCAGATAATAAAAACCCTGTGGGACAAAAATAATCCTGGTCGAAAGAGAAAAGAGTACAATGCACATGTAGCGGTGGTAGTCAGAACGCTTGATTTCGGTGAAGCGGTTTAGTCTGGATCATAATATGTGAGTTCGTGAGAGATAGATGCATAATAGTTGATACACCAAAACCTTGTCCGGTAAACCCATGGTGGGACAAACCCGTGGTCGAAGGGAAAAGATGAGCAAATGCATATTTCAAATAAATGTATCTTCAAGATGGAATATGATGAGCAAGGAGACCAATTACATGTGTGCCTCATTAAAACCTTGCTAGGTAACAAAACCCAGTGGGACAAAATAACCCTGGACGAAGGACAAAAGAGTACACAATGGTCAAGAGTATGCTTCAAGATACTATTAACTCCACTTGAAAACTACAAACTACGTAAATCTACTACATAGATCATGCTTCTTGAAGAAATAAACTTTCAACATGATTTAAAGAGGTTGTTTCATATATTTCCAAGATTATTATATTCCCTATAGGAAAGACATAACTATTTTGGGAATAAGCCTTGTGTGGGTTCACATAACCCATGTCAGCATATTTAACAAGGCAAACATCATTCTAAGGATCATAGGCGGTTGATCCATTTCATGATGCCTAGGGAGATAATGATCCATTTTCCGTCATGTATTTAAAGTAACAAAAAAATGTCTTTTATGCTATTTACGGAGGCGGCGTGTGGAGCAGAGCTATATCTAGCTAACAAAATCACATCGGGTGAGATGTCTGGTCTAGGGCATTTAGCCAAGTACAATAATGCGCCTATTGTACTTAGATATGAGTCTTTTAGTCCCAATATCGCTTCATTATCATCTACACGATGATACATGTCTCACTAGACTTCAGACGATTATGAGTGAGGTTGAAGACTTTGCTTTATCCTCATTAAAGCATCTTAACATCTTCTAGATGTAATTTGATTGATGGACCAAAATTCTATTTACACTTTGTATGACTCCAGGTCTAGAAAATGATTTGGTCTCTAAATTTTTTTTTATCTCAAACTCCGACTTCAGGTGTTTTATGGTTTTCTTGATCTCTTCAAGAGGATTAATCAAATCCATGCTATTGTCGTAGATCACCAAAAATTACAAATCCGAATTTTGTTTTCTTAATAAACACGCATGGGCATTGTTAATTGTTCATATATCTCATCCCAAACAAATATTCACTTAGACGGTTATACCAACTCTGTCTGGATTGTTTGAACCCCTAAAGTGAACTAATCTAAGAAATAGAGAGCATGTTCTGTGGTTTAGAACTATTTGTATTGGGTAACAGAAGTCCTTCAGGAACTTTCATGTATATCTCTATATTCATATCCCTATAGAGATAAGTTGTTATCACATTCATAGGCTGCTTATTCAGTTATTCAGAAACTACCAAACTGATAAGGTAGTGGAACGTTATAACGTCCATTACGGGAAAGTACGTCTCCTCGTAATCAATCACAGGGCGTTGAGAAAATCCTTCCCCCTTAGAAGAGTCTTGTATATCACAATTTTATTTTTCTCATTACGCTTCCTTACAAGTACCCATTAAACTCTATATGTTTAACATGGGGAGGTGTGGGAACAACAAGCCCATAACATATTTCTCTAAGTTAAGGAATCTAATATGACCTGAATCATTTCTTTCCTTTTTAGCCAATCGTCTCTTCGTTGAGATCTATCAACGAAGCAAGGTTCGACATCATCGCTAATTATAAATTCGGTGGCCACCACAAATACAAACATATCATCGATGAACTCTCATTCCGATTCAATATCTCATAAAATTTACCGAGATTTTCTCTTTTCAGGAGTGGGTTTAAATGTTGGAGCGTCCCCCAACTTCGTCTCTTCTAGGACGAACCCATATATAATCTGGATTTATCTCGTGAGTTGAATTGGTTTGAGATTGCGATGGCAAAAAGATTTATTTGTACCAAGTTTACCCTCTTCTAGGGATAAGAATCGTTCGAACCTAATGATCTACCTCGCTTCTGGGCAGGGACTATGACTAGTTAGCCGCCGTGGCCGTACTTCGTCCAACTAGGACGATACGTCCTACAGGGACGTTTATCCTTGCAGGTTTGCAGCAGGTATATATGATTTCGTCACTTTAACTAGATCTAATGAAGTGTCTGACATATTCTGGGCTACGCTACATAGATCTAGAATTCTTTGCACTCCAACTACAAGTAGAATTCTTCGCACTTCAATATCATATATGCGGTTTGAGGATCAAGATGAGACATTCTACATGTCATTCATCAAGAACGCTGACGGTCTTATCTCTCCCTAACGGCGGGAATACTATCTTATCAAAGTGACGACCGCAAATCTAGCAGTATAGAGATTTCATGTCAAGGGCTCTAAGGATCACATAATGGATAAGGTTCATAATCGACATATATGCCTATCCTTTGTTGAGGACCCGATTTTGTATGTTATATATGGTTGCACAATTGGCATGGGAACTGCACACCCAAATCTGTGTAAGTGCAAAACACCATGTTTGCACCCAGTCACCAACTGTAACACAAAGTAAGGTGGGTAGTAGTGGGCCTCAACCGGACCGACATAACTGCATGTAAGATTGCATAGCTCAACGTAAACACTAGAAGCTTGGTCCGCATTACCAAGGTTCTACCTGCGAGACCATCTTGGCTTGAACATAGGAAACTATATGTTCAACAGATCCCAAGGGATATGCAATAATCATCGGAAGCCATCGATGTAAACTCTCCGGCATTATCAAGCCTTATAGACTTTATAAGATAATCCGAGTGGTGTACCATAAATTTCATGGGTGAGAGTTTAGTAAACGCAACATTTTCTTGTAGACAATGATGTGACATCTGATCACTTTTGTCGATGCATCAACCAAAACCATTAATATTTAACTGGTTCGTATGATGGTTAGATATGTCCACGTATTGTCCCTTGCATTCTGTGCATAAAGAGATAGTGTATATTCTAGTCTTTGCATATGATGATCTAGTATTCAACATTCTTAACGAGTAGCTTGACATAATGTGTCATTAAAGACAATACCCTTATTTTGAGGGGGATGCCCGTGTGATAATTGAGTTGAGGATACGGTGCATCATATGTTTTTTTCGGGTGCATCAAACACCAATACTATAGCTAGTATTTGCTCGAATCATTTAGCTTCTAGCTAATAAATTTTAATATCTTCAATGTACGCTTTGGCCACACATTCGAAGGTTATGTAAAGATATTACACCATTTTTCTGGTGGTTTCCACGTTTTATGCATTGGTTTCAATGAACTTACCTTCCGGTAACGTTCTTCTGAAACGTAAATGTATTTTACCTCGTCAGCCAGACGAGAATGCTCAGTTCCTTAATATTGATAACACATATCAAGTTTGATTTAGATTCTAGGGCATCAAGCATTTTCATTCCAATATTCTCTAATTATGATTTGCTTCAGGCAAGGAAGATGTCTACTTCAAATAGTACCAATTTAACATGATAAAAACTACCAATTTTATCATGTCTCGTGAATTTTGGAATGAAACGTTAAGTTTCTTAAGTGGGTTATTATCGAAACTACAAGTTCGATTTATACATGAACTACTAGTTCATTTCTGAACTACCGGTTCATTTCTGAACTACCGGTTCATTAGGTACAAGTATTTTCAAATTTTAATCATGTAACAATTGATGATATTAATTTCACGCTACTAATTTAGCATAGTGAATATGTCACGTACGTAATTATGTGTAAATGCTTCTGGCAATTAACTACACATTAAATATGGTGAATATATTAATAGCTATTATGAGAAAATATTTGGAGTGCCTTATAGACATACATAATGACTAGGTACGAAAAACCAGTGTCATTAGATTATTTTCCTTTTGTTTGATTCTATTGGACCAAAGGAATTGACTTTAATTAAAGTGAAAGAAATAAACCTCTACATACTTTACAAGCCTACGGGGCACAATCTGAGAGGTATGCTGGCCAGGCTTCTAGATCCCGTAGAGTGGGCCTATTGGGCTCAGAATGGTTTGTCAAAAAATGCAATGTGTTATTAGTCAACCCTTTCGGTAACTCTAATTGTTTACGAACATGTAAGCAATGATGAGGTGGTGGAGCGATGCTTACTTAAGTACACAACCTCAAAAGAATTTGTCTAGACATCGCATCCAACTGGATGAGCCTAGTTTGAGAAGAATTATAATCATTGTATGGACTCATGGCGACACATGACGAGCTTCTGTGCTAGCCTTGTAGCTTGCGTCGAGAATCTGGCTCAATTTCGTGTATATACAGCCTTGATTTAAGTTTTTGACTTAACATCATTAATATTCACCAATATAACATAAACCAATGTAATATATGTTATTAAATCGTAACAGACAAACTTAATGTGAAAAAAATTATATGAAACCGAAATAAATTAAATTATAACGGAAATAATTTAATTCACATTGACATAATGTATATGCAATAAAATTGGTATTTACTGAACCAATAAATGTCAATAACGTAGCGATTATTTGCAAAACTAACTCATTTACGAGAAATTTTTCAGCGCTATGTGAGGACCACATGGCAGTATGACGTGGTCTTATACATTCCAATCAGATATTGACATTTGGATTTTAATAAGGAAAAATTACACCAGTTATTTTGCTAAAAATGTTGGGCTTCTAAGTCCCGTATAGGGAGAGTGGGCCTACTGGGCTCAGAATGGTCTACTAAGAAATGCAATGTTATTAGTCAACCCTTTTGGTAACTCTAATTGTATACGATCAGGTAAGCAATGATGAGGTGGTGGAGGGATGCTCGCTTAAGTACACAGCCTCAAAAGAACTTCCCTAGTGTTGTCGGTAGTCATGAAACTACATTCTCCGCCCATAGACCAGTCATGAAACTTGTAGACCGACATGTAGGCTACTTCTCCATAGTGAATGATCATCAATGTAGCAACGGGAAGATGTTTCTCCAAGCTCCACAAGAAGACACCAGGAGAATATATATGTGTAGTTAGTCCCACATAAAAAATATGTAATAAGAGGAAACCTTCACTACCAGAAAATGGTTCTTGGGCGACGAAACAAAAAAAACCGGGCAACGATTTTTTTTTTCGTCACCTAAGAGAAAACTTAGGCGACGAAAATAAAATCGTCGCCTAAGGCTAAATTTCGTCGCCTCATATAGAAACTAGGGCGACGAAACAATATTTCGTCGCCTAAGATATTTATATCGTCGCCTAAGTTTTTTAATCCTTAGGCGACGAAATTCAAATATACCGTCGCCTAAGTATTTTATTTTTTTATTTTTACTTGGACGACGAAATAAAAGAATTTCGTCGGCCAAGAGTAATCCGAATAATTAAAATAAAATAAAACACATTTAAATTTCATTGTACAAGATTTTTTATTTTTACTCTTGGGCGACGAATTTAACAAATATCGTCGCCCAAGTATTATCTTGGCCGACGAATTACCCTATTTTCGTCGGCCAAGAGTAATCCGAATAATTAAAATAAAATAAAACACATTTAAATTTCATTGTACAAGATTTTACTCTTGGGCGACGAATTTAACAAATATCGTCGCCCAAGTATTATCTTGGCCGACGAATTACCCTAATTTCGTCGGCCAAGATAATCCGAATAATTAAAATAAATAAAGCACATTTAAATTGTAAGGTAATGTTTTTTATTTTTATAGTCCCGTCAGCGTCTCGTCGATTGAAAACTATTCTTAGTTGAAGGTCCAGCCAAATTACGTGATTTGGAGGGTCGAATAGCCGTTTCCGTCCGTTTAGGGGTTTGACCGCGCCGATTGACCGGACGGATCGAGCCCTTATCTTTGTCAGATGGAGCTGAATTTTTTCCCACCTACGTAATTCGTTATGCTGGTCATATCTGACGGTCGGTTTTCAGTTCGTCTTCTCCGATCACCAAACTCACGATATATGTACTAATGTTGTATAACTTTTTTATATAAGTGTTGAGTTTAAGTTTCGTTTTGAAGACAACGTATACGTAGAGGCCTCAAACGCAAAAAAGTCGTGAAATAAGATATGACCGTAACGGTGAAATACGTCAACCCGTGAAAAATGAAGATATTTCGGTAAAATTTCGGTGCCGGTTGTTCCGGTCAATGAATTTCTCTTATTTCTACCTAGTGGTAGCCCTATCCCGGGTATTTATTTTTTACCAAATTTTTATAGCCCTGTAAAACTCTCGTCGATTGGAAACTATTCTCAGTTGAAGGTCCGGCCAGATTACGTGATTTGGAGGGTCGAATAGCCGTTTACGTCCGTTTAGGGGTTTGACCGCGCCGATTGACCGGACGGATCGAGCCCTTATCTTTGTCAGATGGAGCTGAATTTTTTCCCACCTACGTAATTCGTTATGCTGGTCATATCTGACGGTGGGTTTTCAGTTACTCTTCCCCGATCACCAAAATCATGATATTCTGAATTTTATGGTCGGGGGAACTCTTGGCCGACGATTTTCTTCATCTTGGGCGACGAGATTTATAGTGAAGAACATCGTCGCCCAAGTATAGTATCTTAGCCGACGATTTTCAAAAAACAGGGCGACGATGTTTGCAGAATCGTCGCCCAAGAACGCCAGTATAAAAGGCAAAAATTCGGAACCCTAACCATTTCTTCAGCCGCCAAGCCCTCTCTCTCTCTCTCAAACCCTAAACACCGAAGCCCTCTCTCTCTCCCTCTCTCCGACCCCGACCCCGACCCCAATTCGGAACCCCGACCCCGACCCCGACGCCGACCCACAATTTAAGGTATAACCCTAAAACCCTAAATTGGTTTTAATTGTTGTTGTTGTTGTGATAATTGTAAATTGTTGTTGTTGTTGTTGTGATAATTGTAAATTGTAAATTGTTGTTGTTGTGATAATTGTAAATTGTGATGTAAATTATGGTAAATTGTGATGTAAATGATAATTGTAAAATATTAGGGTTTACGGTTTAGGGTTTAGGGTTTAGGATTTGTGGAAATAATTTGTAAATATATTGTAAATGATTAAATAATTTTTGATTAAATAATTAAATAATATAAATTATAATTGTAAATATATTGTGGAAATTTTGTAAAAAATAATGGATTAATGTAAATATTCGTAAATATTCGTAAATTAATTTTTGTGATGTAATAATTGCGAATTAATGTAAATAATTTGTTATGTGAATAAAAAAAATAATAAATCCTATAATAACTATTAATTTTTATTTGTGCTATTATTGTTGATAAATTTTTCGAAATTTATGGTTATTTTTTGTTAAATTAATTATTAGACGGTAAAATATTTTTAATAAATTTATGGTTATTTTAAACAGGATGGCCATGAGGAGAACTTCTGGACAACGTTCGGGTGCGAGGAGCCAAGACGGCTCGGACGGTACCTCAAACAACCCGTCGGAATCACCGTCGATCGGGTTTCCGTGGCAGTTGACGGCCCGACGTGCGGCGCTTATGGGTGGCGCGAGCGGCTCGGGTTCTGCTGGGCAGTCGGGTCCCGCAGCGACGGCTCCTCGTCATCCAGAGATACTTCGCCGGTCGCGATCCCGCAACGACGCCCCCACACAGTCGTCCCCGACCGACGGTGATGACGGGTCATCCGGGGTCCCTATGGTGCCGTCCGGCCTCTTCCTTCCTCCGACGATACCGGCGATACCTCGCGTCGATGAGGAGGGTCGACCGATTCGGGAGCAGCTCCCGCATGTGGCACCGCACGAGGCCTATATCTACAGGGAGTTTCCCACGCCTCTTCATCCCGTGAGGGTCTCCGAGCAGGCGGACGGAGACGAATCCGTCGGCTCAGCCTCATCCTCAGGTAATTTATTATTACTTTTTTGTCGATTTTAATTTTTTTTTTGTAAAAATGTATTATTAATATTAAATTTGATTCACAATGTCACAGCCGCCGAAACGAGAAGGCGGAACAGGAGAGGCACCGTCAGCAACAAGGGACTCGATAGGGCGGTCGAGTCCGCTGGACGGATCGCCATCCCGTTTTCCAACGGGAAACCGGTGGACGCCGCGTTGGGAAACCGGTACACGCGCGCCGCGGGAGGCAATATCCGCTCCAGACTCCCTATGTTGTGGGGAGTCTGGAGCCAGGTTCCTGATGGAGTGAAGGAGATGCTCCATCAGTCGATGTCGGTGAGTTTACTCGATCAATTACTATTTTTTTAACTAATAAATTATTTAATTATCGAAAAAAATACTAACAAGTGGTAATGCAGCAATGGTTTGTGGTTCCCGAGGAGGGACATGACTGGGCGGACAAGGCCCATAGGGAGAAGTACCTCTATTTAATAATTTATTAAATTTTATTTTTTTAATAATATATTTAATATTTTTTTTATATATGTAGGTTCAAGGAGTGGAAGCACGACCTCCGGGAACACTGGAAGAAGTACGGGAGCGACCGTTCGGGTACCCCGAAGGAGTTCGAGTATCGGGAGTACGAGTGGCGGTGGCTTCTTGTCACGCAGTTCAACGACCCTCACAAACAGGTAATTCGTAAACAAATTTGAATATTTAATTAGTGAATTAATTATAATTGTATGTTTTTAAATATTTACTAACGATAATTTTTTTTTGAAGCACCTCGCCCGGGTGAACGCTGAGAACCGGCAACAGAACACAACCAACCATCGTGCCGGTTCGCGGCCGTTTTCGGCCATCATGGACGACGTGCGGCGAGAGCGGCCAGAGGAGAACCCCTATGTGGGGACCTTTCAGAGGGCATATCCTCATTCTGAGGAGGATCTTGTAAGTTCCTTATATTTTCTAATTTTTAATTTTAATTACATTTTATTAAATGTATATTAATATATTTTTATAATATATCCAATTAGGCGAGGGTGAGGGAGGCGGAGCAAGAGGTCATGAGAGGCATGGTGAACGACACATGGCCGGGCACGGCAGAGGATGACATGTCAGAGGCCATGTCCAGGATCGACACTTCAGATCCTACCGTTGGGGCGCGGATTATGGCCACTGCCTTTGCGCAGCGTTCCAACACCTACTACTGCCGGGGTATGGGAGACGCTGGAAAGGGGATCCTGAAGACGACGCCAGGATTTCAGCGCAAGGGAGCCGCCGGAGCCTCAAGCAGCAACAGTCGGCTATAGGATCAGTTCACAAGTCTACAGTCTGAGCTGGAAGCTCAAAGAGCGAGGGAGTCTGAGCTGGAAGCCCAAAGAGCGAGGGAGATGGCGGCGATGGCGGAATCATATGCTGCTTCCACGGCTGCGCATATGGAGCGGGTGAATGAAGTCACCAATGCCAACCAGGCGGCTATGGGACAGTGGATGACTGCCTGCATCGCTGCACATGCGGCCGGACAGCCGTTTCCGCCCATGCCTACGCCTATACCATTACCTCAGTGGCCCCACCCTCAGTGGCCCCAGCCTCAGCAGCAGCCTCCTCAGCCTGACCAGCCGCCGCCTCAGCCTCAGGACCCTCCGAACGGGAATGATGAGTTAGATTTCGGGTTTCTCGATCCATAGGCAGAATTTTTGTAATAAATTATTTATAAATTTATAAATTTGTGTTATTTTTAATTAAATTTTAGTATTAGAAAAATTTAAAGAAATGCCGAAAAAAAAAATTCCAGCAAAAATTAAAAAAACATTATTTATATATTTAAAAAAATTATTTAATTATTTTAAAAAAAAATTTAAATATATCTTAGGCGACGAAATTTCTAAATCGTCGGTCAAGGACTTACCATCTTAGGCGACGAAAAAAAAATATCGTCGCCTAAGATGTAGTGATCTTAGGCGACGAAATATTTATTTTCGTCGCCCAAGGTTATAAGATCTTAAGCGACGAAAAACTTTTTCGTCGGCCAAGGTGTTAAATCTTGGGCGACGAATATTTTTGGGCGACGAGAAGTATATTTTAGGCGACGAAATTCGTATCGTCGCCTAAGAATTACTCTTAGGCGACGACGGAATGAATTTTCGTCGCCCAAGTTCTTGACCGACGGACTTCTGGCGACGACGTCTTGGCCGACGACATGTCGTCGCCTAAGTACTTAGGCGACGAAATTTTTAAACAGGGCGACGATTTTTTTTCGTCGCCCAAGACCTATTTTCTTGTAGTGCTTCCTTATCTATAAAAGGAAGGCTCCCCCTGTGTAGAAGGGATCTCTGACTTCCCCATCTCTCTCTCCCAGGAAATGGTAATCACTCCATCCCGGGGAACTCTTGTAACACCAAAGGCCTATTGGTCATGATAGTGGATTCTTAAGTGGACGTAGCCATATCCTCCGAGGCATGACGAACCACTATATGTCCTTGTCTCTTACTCATATTGTCTAATTCATAATTGTTCATGTTCCACCATGATTCTGCATAGCCTGCGAGATCTTGCAGAAACAATTGACGCCGTCTGTGGGAAGATGATATAATCTTACGTGAAACATGCTTTGTACTTTCATAAGAGGCAATTAAATGAAGGACTTATCTGTGGAAAGAGCTGCCGAATGGGTTGACATAGTAGGTGTTGATTCATGCCTGTGCTACTCCCGGACGATGAATCCTTATTGTCAGTACGGTTGTTGACTTTTTCCAGATAAATAGCTCCGGGTGTCCATAGGTTTTTTTGGCTTTTTCCAGGTAAATATCTCCAGGTGTCCCTCTGGGGCATGATTCCTCTCTGAGGGATGCCTCTTGGTCATGATGCTTCTCGAGCATAATGTCTCTCGGGCATGATTCCTTTAGGGATGGATGCCTCTTGGGCATGATGTCTCTTGGGATGGAATACCAACTGGTTCCACCGGAACCTCATAGAACAGGCGTTGCCAGAGGTAAGTAATAACCGAGTTGGACGACCGGGATCCTGCTTCTAGGGGTGCGGAGCGTGCCACCGCGAGAACGCGGAATGTAGTGGAGTTGTCAATGCTTCACAAGGTCATTCTCTCATGCGGGATCCCCTGCGCGAAGTCACCACTTCGCGTAGCACATTTTTACACGAGGTCAGCTCGTATGCAACTCATGTCACTGTTTTGATACACACGAACTTCTCAGTTCGCCGGATAATTTCTGTCCGCCTTATACGTGAAGGCCTTTGTGCAATCAGGTCCAACATCTCGCTCGTGTGATAACTTTGGCGAGGTGCACATCCCATTCGCGGGATAACTTTGGCAAGATCCACATCTCGCTCGTGTGATAACTTAGGCGAGGCCCACATCTCGCTCGTGTGCTAAGGTCCGCCCCTAACACATGCCAACTCTTCCACTGACGAACCACGCAAACATATAATTGCTTTCTTATCCTGTCAACCAACCATGCGGGGCTCGCCTCATCTTGTCCCCCTTTTTCATGCGAAGTCCTCTTCTTGTTTCTTGGTGAAGTGTCCCATGCGAAGTTGTCTCTCTTCGCTTCCATACTAGGCCTCTCTCCTACGCGAAGCCACCCCTGCCAATCTCTCGGTGGAATACCAAAATCTCGGGCGATTGCCAATCTTTCCAGCTTCTTTCTTCTTCACCCTATACCACTCATACCGGGTGTCCATAGCAGTTTTCAGCTGTGCACCGGACAAATCATCAAGATGGGATGTTGAGTAGCCCCCGGTGGAATACAAATCCCATGACCACTTAGCCAACAGATCGGGTTGTCACCTGGGGTCCTGGGAGCATGCTCTAATATTCAATCCCCAAAAAGGTCAAGTCAACGTGATAACAAGATGGTCGGGCAGCAGGAATGGGTCGTCGCCGGTGAAGCTCCCGTTCGACAAGATTGAGCTTTGGGTCCCGCTGAATCATCTCAGGGTGATGGCTGGAGGCATCAGACATGAGCCGTTGTGGCTCTGCTTTGTAAAATCCTGATGACAAAACAAACCCGGGCGGGTCATCTTGCTTCGCTCCCCTGCGAAGTCAACTCGTATTGCTTCCACGCGAGCTATCTCGCCTCACTCCCCTGCGAGGTCATTACACGCGCCTCGTGTTTCCGCAAGCAACCTCGCATGTGTCACCGAGACCCATCTCACGTGGATCAAGATGCACCTCGCCTATGTCTCGGAGATAGTCATTATAAGCGGAGCGGACTTCCACAGCTTACGTGAAAACATTGTACGCAGAGCAGACTCCTCAGCTCGCCCGAGTGTTAGCCCTCCTGGGCAAGGCGAACACCTCCGCTCACGGGTACTCATTGTGTGTAGAGCGAACGGCTCAGCTCGCGCGTAGCGGACTCCTCAGCTCGCGGGTAGTCCTTGTGTATGCGAGATCCTCAGCTCACGCGGAAAGAACTCCTCAGCTCGCATGGCAATTCCAGTCCTTGCATTTCGTGCAGTACTCAGCTCGCCCGAGTGTCAGCCCTTTTGTGCGAGGCGGAGACCTGTTCTCCACACGTCTTGAGTACGGACTTGGGGGGACTAGGACCGGGTGCCCGTTGATAAATAACTGGTCTATAGGCATTTTATATATTAAGTCCCCACTCAAGACATGTCTTGAAAGGGAACTTGGGGGGAGTTGTTGTCGGTAGTCATGAAACTACCTTATCCGCCCATAGACCAGTCATGAAACTTGTAGATAGACATGTAGGCTACCTCGTCATAGTGAAGGATCATCAATGCAGCAACAGGAAGATGCTTCTCCAAGCTCCACAAGAAGACACCAGGAGAATATATATGTGTAGTTAGTCCCACATCGGAAATATGTAATAAGAGAAAACCTTCCTTATCTATAAAAAGAAGGCTCCCCTTGTGTAGAAGGGATCTCTGACTTCCCCATCTCTCTCTCCCGGGGAATGGTAATCACTCTATCCCGGGGAACTTCGTCGGCCAAGAGTAATCCGAATAATTAAAATAAAATGAAACACATTTAAATTTCATTTGAATAATTAAAATAAATATCCCGGGTATTTATTTTTTACCAAATTTTTATAGCCCCGTAAGAGTCTCGTCGATTGGAAACTATTCTCAGTTGAAGGTCCGGCCAGATTACGTGATTTGGATGGTCAAATAGTCTGAATTTTATGATAGAACTCTTGGCCGACGATTTTCTTCATCTTGGGCGACGAAATTTATAATGAAGAATGTCGTCGCCCAAGTATACCATCTTGGCCGACGATTTTCTTCATCTTGGGCGACGATATTTATAGTGAAGAATGTCGTCGCCCAAATATACTATCTTGGCCGACGATTTTTAAAAAAACAGGGCGACGATTTTTACAAAACAGGCTGACGATTTTTACAGAATCGTCGCCCAAGAACGCCAGTATAAAAGGCAAAAATTCGGAAACCCTAACCATTTCTTCAGCCGCCAAGCATATTCTCTCTCTCTCTCTCCGAAAATCCTCTCTCTGCCCTCTCTCTCTCCCTCTCTCCGACCCCGACCCCGACCACAATTCGGAACCCCGACCCCGACGTCGACCCACAATTTAAGGTATAACCCTAAAACCCTAAATTGGTTTTAATTGTTTTTGTTGTTGTAATAATTGTAAATTGTTGTTGTTGTTGTTGTTGTGATAATTATAAATTGTAAATTGTTGTTGTTGTGATAATTGTAAATTGTTGTTGTTGTGATAATTGTAAATGTTTGTTGTTGTGATAATTGTAAATTGTGATGTACGGTTTAGGGTTTACGGTTTACGGTTTAGGGTATAGGGTTTAGGATTGTAAATGATTAAATAATTTAGGGTTTATTTAGGGTTTAGGGTTTACGGTTTAGGGTTTATTTAGGGTTTAGGGTTTGTAAGAAATAATGGATTATTTTTTAGTAAGGATGTAAATATTCGTAAATTAATTTTTGTGATATAATAAGCCCTTATTAATGTAAATAATTTGTTATGTGAATAAAAAAAATAATAAATCCTATAATAATTATTAAATTATTATAAGACGGTAAAATATTTTTAATAAATTTATGGTTATTTTAAGACGGTAAAATATTTTTAATAAATTTATGGTTATTTTAAACAGGATGGCCAAGAGAAGAACTTCTGGACAAGACGGCTCGGACGGTACCTCAAACAACCCGTCGGAATCACCGTCGATCGGGTTTCCGTGGCAGTTGACGGCCCGACATGCGCAACTGATGGGTGGCGCGAGCGGCACGGGTTCTGCTGGGCAGTCGGGTCCCGCAGCGACGGCTCCTCGTCATCCACCCATACTTCGCCGGTCGCGATCCCGCAGCGACGCCCCCACACAGTCGTCCCCGACCGACGGTGATGGCGGGTCATCCGGGGTCCCTATGGTGCCGTCCGGCCTCTTCCTTCCTCCGACGATACCGGCGATACCTCGCGTCGATGAGGAGGGTCGACCGATTCGGGAGCAGCTCCCGCATGTGGCACCGCACGAGGCCTATATCTACCGGGAGTTTCCCGGGCCTCTTCATCCCGTGAGGGTCTCCGAGCAGACGGACATAGACGAATCCGTCGGCTCAGCCTCATCCTCAGGTAATTTATTATTACTTTTTTTTCGATTTACATTTTTTTTTTGTAAAAATGTATTATTAATATTAAATTTGATTCACAATGTCACAGCCGCCGGAACGAGAAGGCGGAACAGGAGAGGCACCGTCAGCAACAAGGGACTCGATAGGGCGGTCGAGTCCGCTGGACGGATCGCCATCCCGTTTTCCAACGGGAAACCGGTGGACGCCGCGTTGGGAAACCGGTACACGCGCGCCGCGGGAGGCACCATCCGCTCCAGACTTCCTATGTTGTGGGGAGTCTGGAGCCAGGTTCCTGATGGAGTGAAGGAGATGCTCCATCAGTCGATGTCGGTGAGTTTACTCAATCAATTACCTTTTTTTTAACTATTTTTTTAACTAATAAATTATTTCATTATCGAAAAAAATACTAACAAGTGGTAATGCAGCAATGGTTTGTGGTTCCCGAGGAGGGACGTGACTGGGCGGACAAGACCCATAGGGAGAGGTACCTCTAGCTATTTAATAATTTATTAAATTTTATTTTTTTAATAAAATTATTAATATTTTTTTGTATATGTAGGTTCAAGGAGTGGAAGCACGACCTCCGGGAACACTGGAAGAAGTACGGGAGCGACCGTTCGGGTACCCCGAAGGAGTTCGAGTATCGGGAGTACGAGTGGCGGTGGCTTCTTGTCACGCAGTTCAACGACCCTCACAAACAGGTAATTCGTAAACAAATTTGAATATTTAATTAGTGAATTAATTATAATTGTATGTTTTTAAATATTTACTAACGATAATTTTTTTTTAAAAAAGCACCTCGCCCGGGTGAACGCTGAGAACCGGCAACAGAACACAACCAACCATCGTGCCGGTTCGAGGCCGTTTTCGGCCATCATGGACGACGTGCGGCGAGAGCGGCCAGAGGAGAACCCCTATGTGGGGACCTTTCAGAGGGCATATCCTCATTCTGAGGAGGATCTTGTAAGTTCCTTATATTTACTAATTTTTAATTTTAATTACATTTTATTAAATGTATATTAATATATTTTTATAATATATCCATTTAGGCGAGGGTGAGGGAGGCGGAGCAAGAGGTCATCAGAGGCATGGTGAACGACACATGGCCGGGCACGGCAGAGGATGACATGTCAGAGGCCATGTCCAGGATCGACACTTCAGATCCTACCGTTGGGGCGCGGATTATGGCCACTGCCTTCGCGCAGCGCTCCAACACCTACTACTGCCGGGGTATGGGAGACGCTGGAAAGGGGATCCTGAAGACGACGCCAGGATTTCAGCGCAAGGGAGCCGCCGGAGCCTCAAGCAGCAACAGCCAGACCACTCGGCTACAGGATCAGTTCGCAAGCCTACAGTCTGAGCTGGAGGCCCAAAGAGCGAGAGAGTCTGAGCTGGAAGCCCAAAGAGCGAGGGAGATGGCGGCGATGGCGGAATCATATGCGGCTTCCAATGCTGCGCATATGGAGCGGGTGAATGAAGTCACCAATGCCAACCAGGCGGCTATGGGACAGTGGATGACTGCCTGCATGTCTGCACTTGCGGCCGGACAGCCGTTTCCGCCCATGCCTACGCCTATACCATTACCTCAGTGGCATCCTCAGTGGCCCCAGCCTCCGCAGCAGCCTCCTCAGCCTGACCAGCCGCCGCCTCAGGACCCTCCGAACGGGAATGATGAGTTAGATTTTGGGTTTCTCGATCCATAGGCAGAATTTTTGTAATAAATTATTTATAAATTTATAAATTTGTGTTATTTTTAATTAAATTTTAGTATTAGAAAACTTTAAAGAAATGCCGAAAAAAAAAATAATGACAAAAATTAAAAAAACATTATTTATATATTTAAAATAATTATTTAATTATTTTTTAAAAAAAAATTTAAATATATCTTAGGCGACGAAATCTATAAATCGTCGCCCAAGATTTAACACCTTGGCCGACGAAAAATAATATCGTCGCCTAAGATGTAGTGATCTTAGGCGACGAAATATTTATTTTCGTCGCCCAAGGTCAGAAGATCTTAAGCGACGAAAAAAAATTTCGTCGGCCAAGGTGTTAAATCTTGGGCGACGAATATTTTTGGGCGACGAGAGGTATATTTTAGGCGACGAAATTAGTATCGTCGCCTAAGAATTACTCTTAGGCGACGACGGAATTAAATTTCGTCGCCCAAGTTCTTCACCGACGGACTTCTGGCGACGACTTCTTGGCCGACGACATGTCGTCGCCTAAGTACTTAGGCGACGAAATTTTTAAACAGGGCGACGATTTTTTTTCGTCGGCCAAGAACTATTTTCTGGTAGTGCACACATATAATTGCTTTCTTATCCTGTCAACCAACCATGCGGGGCTCGCCTCATCTTGTCCCCCTTTTTCATGCGAAGTCCTCTTCTTGTTTCTTGGCGAAGTGTCCCATGCGAAGTTGTCTCTCTTCGCTTCCATACTAGGCCTCTCTCCTACGCGAAGCCACCCCTGCCAATCTCTCGGTGGAATACCAAAATCTCGGGCGATTGCCAATCTTTCCAGCTTCTTTCTTCTTCACCCTATACCACTCATACCGGGTGTCCATAGCAGTTTTCAGCTGTGCACCGGACAAATCATCAAGATGGGATGTTGAGTAGCCCCCGGTGGAATACAAATCCCATGACCACTTAGCCAACAGATCGGGTTGTCACCTGGGGTCCTGGGAGCATGCTCTAATATTCAATCCCCAAAAAGGTCAAGTCAACGTGATAACAAGATGGTCGGGCAGCAGGAATGGGTCGTCGCCGGTGAAGCTCCCGTTCGACAAGATTGAGCTTTGGGTCCCGCTGAATCATCTCAGGGTGATGGCTGGAGGCATCAGACATGAGCCGTTGTGGCTCTGCTTTGTAAAATCCTGATGACAAAACAAACCTGGGCGGGTCATCTTGCTTCGCTCCCCTGCGAAGTCAACTCGTATTGCTTCCACGCGAGCTATCTCGCCTCACTCCCCTGCGAGGTCATTACACGCGCCTCGTGTTTCCGCAAGCAACCTCGCATGTGTCACCGAGACCCATCTCACGTGGATCAAGATGCACCTCGCCTATGTCTCGGAGATAGTCATTATAAGCGGAGCGGACTTCCACAGCTTACGTGAAAACATTGTACGCAGAGCAGACTCCTCAGCTCGCCCGAGTGTTAGCCCTCCTGGGCAAGGCGAACACCTCCGCTCACGGGTACTCATTGTGTGTAGAGCGAACGGCTCAGCTCGCGCGTAGCGGACTCCTCAGCTCGCGGGTAGTCCTTGTGTATGCGAGATCCTCAGCTCACGCGGAAAGAACTCCTCAGCTCGCATGGCAATTCCAGTCCTTGCATTTCGTGCAGTACTCAGCTCGCCCGAGTGTCAGCCCTTTTGTGCGAGGCGGAGACCTGTTCTCCACACGTCTTGAGTACGGACTTGGGGGGACTAGGACCGGGTGCCCGTTGATAAATAACTGGTCTATAGGCATTTTATATATTAAGTCCCCACTCAAGACATGTCTTGAAAGGGAACTTGGGGGGAGTTGTTGTCGGTAGTCATGAAACTACCTTATCCGCCCATAGACCAGTCATGAAACTTGTAGATAGACATGTAGGCTACCTCGTCATAGTGAAGGATCATCAATGCAGCAACAGGAAGATGCTTCTCCAAGCTCCACAAGAAGACACCAGGAGAATATATATGTGTAGTTAGTCCCACATCGGAAATATGTAATAAGAGAAAACCTTCCTTATCTATAAAAAGAAGGCTCCCCTTGTGTAGAAGGGATCTCTGACTTCCCCATCTCTCTCTCCCGGGGAATGGTAATCACTCTATCCCGGGGAACTCTTGTAACACCAAATGCCTATTGGCCATGATAGTAGAATTTTAAGTGGACGTAGCCATGTCCTCCGAGGCATGGCGAACCACTATATGTCTTTGTCTCTTGCTCATGTTGTCTCATTCATAATTGTTCATGTTCCATAGTGATTCTGCATAACCTGCGGGATCTTGCAGAAACACCTAGACATTGCATCCAACTGGATGAGCCTAGTTTGAGAAGAATTATATTCATTGTATGGACTCATGGCGAGCTTCTATGCTAGCCTTGCAGCTTACGTCGAGCTTCTGGCTCAATTTGTGTATATTCAGGCTTGATTTAAGCTTCTGACTTAACATAATTAATATTCACCAATATAACATAAACCAATGCAATATATGTTATTAAATCGTAACATACAAACTTAATGTGAAAGCAATTATATGAAACCGAAATAAATTAAATTATAACGGAAACAATTTAATTCACATTGACATAATGTATATGCAATAAAATTATTGAACCAATAAATATCAATAACGTAGCGGTTACATGCAAAACTAACTCATTTGCATCATCAATTGCTTCTGGCAATAATGTATCATTATATACTCATAATAATTATCGATATAAACGATAAAGAACTAATTGAATAAAACTGATGCGATTTGAATTTGGTAACCGACATTTAATATATGACATAAATTACTAAATAAATATCATTTATGCAACGGTTAAGTACCAAAGGCAATGAGTTCAAATCTCATTAATGCTTCTAGCATTACACATAAGTATTAAATTGGATAAATGCTTCTGTCATAACATTTATGTAATAATCGCGTAATTAAATCCTAATGCTTCAAGCATAATTTGTGGGGTTATAAATGTGTAATTGCTTCTGACATTATACCCTCATAAACGTCAAATTGAATTGAATATGATTCTAATTCGTAATTAACATTAAATTAGGATCCGACATAAAATAAATAGTAAATATCATTTATGTAGCGGTTATGGGTTTAAATCTCATTAATGCTTATGACATTATGTATTATTGTATTAGTAATAAATGAGGTAAATGCTACTGGCATAACGTTTATATAATAATTACGTAATTAAACCCAAAATTCATGTTTCTAGCATAATGAGTTATAATGGCAATTATTCAAATTGACATAACTGAATATTAAATTCATAACGTTTCTACCATAATTTGCACAATAATTTGGCCCATAATGCTTGTAGCATAATGTGGGTTGTAAATTGGTAAATGCTTCTGGCATTAATTACATACCCTTAAATGACATTGAATTTGACACAATTCAAATCAGTAACTGACAAAACGTATTTTTTTATTTATACGTAAATAACATCATTAGTGTTATGCGTCATTATTCAAATGACGTTACATTTCTAAATGGATTTTATTTAAACTCTATTAAGAGAAATATTAATTCATTTGTATTATTAAATGCTTCAGGCATAAATATTCCATATATGTAACGTCTAGCATAAACGACTAAATTAATGGTTATGCGCGTTACTTCTGGAACGCATACATATACTTGAATTTCACCGTGATCTTGAATTTGATACATGTACTTGTTGATCCATGCGCCTTTTGGTTTGCACTACTATAGGCAGGTGACTGTGGCTAATTACGAAGGCTACTGGCCGTTCAATGATTTTCAATGCCGATTTTTCTTTCTAAAATCAAAACATGAACAGAAATAGATCAATAATATGAATTTGACAGTTCATGCATCAAATGAAATTTTCTATATACTACACAAATTAATAAGTATATATATATATACAAATTTCGAATGGATAAACAAAATATGGTTTATACTTCATGGTGTAGTTTTTCATATAATCATGGCTTGAAGAAATGAATTAGAATTAAGATTTGGAAAACTTTACTCAATACGGAGAGAGGAAAAATCTTCATCTCAGTTGAAGTGCAAAGCTTGTCAGCCAATCCAATTGCTTCTTTATGATGATCTTGAACCAGGTTGAATGATCGTCCTTTACTTGGTTGATCAACAATTTCAGAGTTTTTCGTGCAACAGCAAATTAAACTCAACGTTAGAACTATTCGTGTTGATAACGTGTTATAAAACATAATTAAAAGAGATTAAGAAAGGAGAGAAACAACCAAGAGAATGAGAGAATATGTTATCTATCATTGATGTGAGAACTCTCTCTTATATAAAGATGCGATCATGATGTAAATTACAATAACAATCCTATATAGTTAATTACAAGAATGCTCATTAAATAAACTATTTACAACACAAACCTAAATACTTTCGGTGTTTATTCACATCCGTAATGTAAATTTTAGTAACTAAACTGACCTCTCTCTTTCTATATATATATATTAATAATATGTATTTATGTTTTTACTTCACTTGGTAACTATACGACTATACGAGTTATAAATTGACAAGATGGTGACAGTGACAGTGGAATAATTCATTTGGTTTACTTGTGTGCACTGTTAAGAGAAAATGTAAGCGGTGGAAATGAAAATAGATCACACCAGTCCATTCTATTGACCCACTATCCACCCCCTCTTAACTTTCCACAATTCCTCATAAAAAATATAAAAAAAACTCTCCCTCCCTCTCTCTCTCTCCATCTATCACCCCCCCCCCCCCCCCCCCTCTCTTTATTAATCAATCTCCCTCAGATGGTCATACCCCACATAGACTCAAACTGACTCTCAAAAAAGGAAGAACTAGAAGAAGAAGAAGAAGAAGAAGAAGAAGAAGAAGAAGAAGCTGATCTCTGATCTCTGATCTCAGAGCTCGCTTGCTAGCTAGAGATGAGTAGTGGAAGCACTAATGTTGCAAACAATGGAGAAGTGTCCCAAGGCGGGCCTTGTGGTGCTTGCAAGTTCCTCAGGCGAAAGTGCTTGCGAGGCTGCATATTTGCGCCCTATTTCGACTCGGATCAAGGCACGGCTCACTTCGCGGCGGTGCACAAAGTTTTTGGTGCAAGCAACGCCTCCAAGCTACTCCTGCGCATTCCAGCTCACAAGAGGCTCGATGCTGTGGTCACTCTTTGCTATGAGGCTCTTGCTAGGGTTCGAGACCCGGTTTACGGCTGCGTTGCTCACATTTTCACCCTCCAGCAGCAGGTCAGATTGTACTCATCATCGATCAACCTCGATCGATCTCTTAATGTTTGCGTAACTAGTTGTTTAAGTTTCTTGCAAATTGAGGTCCAAGAGTGAGATCCATTAACTAATAATGCTCACTACCATTAGAGTTTCAAGCTGATTTTGAAGCTCCTTTAGCTCAAGTTATTGAAAATTGAGTGTAAGAATTTGGGTTATAAACATGGGTTATATAAAGTGCATCTTTTTCTAAGAGTTTTTATTTTTTATTTAATATAAGTAAGCCGGGTAAATTAGGGCTTTCTCTTTGTTACAGATTTTTTATTTATTTTTTATAAAAAATATTTGCTAGGTTACTTCAATGACAAAATATTGACAATTGTGTGAGACATTGTGATTGTACTAACTTGCTCTTGGTGTGTATTTCCATCAATCTAGATTTGTATCTTCTGTCTTTTCTTTGACAAGAAGCACTGTAGGTCATGAAATCTTGGATTACTTCTGTCAAGGTTTTCCGAATTTTTTTTTTCAAAACTAACAATCAGTGACTGCGTGTTTCTCAAGATTTTACCTGACTGTTCTCGGTTGCAACTTTCTGGGTTCATTTCTGGAAGGTTAACTAAAAATGGTTCTTTTGTTTTGGCTTTGTTTTGGGTTTTGTAATTAATTCTTCTCAGCTAGAGTGCTTCAATTAAAACTGTTTGAAACTTTGAAACCCATGCTAACTTGCACTTCATGAATCCGAGCAATTATGATGTGCTAGTTCATTTACCTTTGGTCTGTTATTGGTGAAACTTATGCTAAAAATTTTGAGCTTTGGATTTCGTCTCACTTTGATATGTTTTCATCTTACTGTCTCTCTCTGGCGGCCGGTGTATAATGTATTGGGTGATAATGACTTTTGGGGTGTTGTTGCATGCCGGAGCTACCAAGCAAACACATATACATATCTAATTAGTTAGTAATTCGAGAACAAAAAAATTATAGAAATCAATCTAGTTTTGACTTTCCTAACCATTCTCAAATAATTGGAGCAATATCTTAATCTCTTTGCATTTATAACACTAAGACCATATTAAGGATTTTCTATGATTTTTATCTATAATGACTTGATTTTTTTCTTTCTTGCATGAAGATCTTCTGACCTCTTTCTATATTATTCACTTTATGCTAATGCTATTAGCAGTATGGCATGCAGTTCTTCAAACTTAAATCTGAAGTGTCAGAAGCTACATAAGATTATCAATTCCCCTTATCATTGTTAAACCAAAATTACTTTCTTCAATCACAAGAATTCTGTTTCAATAATACTGTTACATGACTATCAGTTTCAGTTGCATTGTAAGTAATTATATGAAGTAGCACTTTCAAGTTTCAACAGTTACTTCCCACATTTCTTGAGGTCAAATCTCCTTGGCAAGATAAAACTCATTAGTTAGCCATCTTGTATTATTAATTAGCTTTTGAGTTTGGTAGAATTCCATATATAAGTTCTGTTAGGTAGGATTATTTGACTACACATTGAAGTTGGTGTTTTGGGTATCCTTTAGAACTTTCACTGATAAGCTTACTTCAGGTCTGCATCATTTGGTTAAGATAGTGATGATAAAACTAACCAAACCAGTTCCTTTTGCATAATTGACCGATAGCTTTAATAGTTTAATTTGTAAACGATACCTTACCTAATACAAAAGCATTGAATTGATGTGTCTTATGGTTTGTAGGTAGTGAATCTGCAGGCAGAGTTGGCCTATGTTCAGGCTCGTCTTGCAACTTTGCAGCGTCTGCCGCTGCCGCCACCCCCACCTCAACCTCAGAGCCTTCATTCCTTGCCCAATGTTGTGGTATCATCCTCAGAGTTGCTACCAATTTCCAACATAATGATGCATCTTGATCCCATTGAAACACAACAATGTGCAGCAGGTCAAGAAATGACAAGCCTTTCCAGTCAACCGGATGAAGAACTCATCGATGATGGAGATCTCCAAGTACTAGCACGAGAATTTGTCACCCGCTATTTGCCGGGAGTGAGGTTCCGGCCTCCAGGTCCTCACCAAAATTTCTAACTCTGTTGTCAACTGATCACCTTTCAATTTCCATGTGCGTTATGGTTGGCTTTTTGCAAGCAATGTTGCTTCTCAAGTTCAATGTAAGTGTACTATTTTGGACATGAAATGTTAACCATTGTTGTTGGTGAATTGAATGGATCTTGATTTGTGCTTCATCTTTTGGTAAAGGGTTTTGGTTTAGGCTTACATATGTGCATTTGTTGCATCCAGCCTTTGTATACTTAACAACTGCATCTCCTGGCTTAACTCCATTCATCAATCCTCCTCCGATTTCTTCCCAAAATCATTTCCGAAACACTCCTTATGACTCGACAAGTAGTCCATAAATCTGCTGTTCTTGTACAAAATTAATCTTAGTGCGAATCCTACTCCAGTCTCTCATCCGCCTCCAAATTCACAGACTCAACTTTGATGGCTCAGTTCGGCCTTCTCGTCAAGCTGCTGCAGGCTTTGTTGTGCGGGACACTTTTGGACAACCTATCCTAGCTGCCTCTAAAAACCTGAGATTTACTGATGTGCTCTCTTCGGAAGCTCCAACTGTTAGAGATGGATTACAAACTTCTTCAATTAACATCTCAGCATATATACATTGAAGGAGAATCTACGATCCTCATTGATGTTTTTCTCAACCGCTCCAATTGTCCCTGGCGAATCAAGTTCATTGGGGATGACATCCGTCACTCTGCAGCTCAATTTTAATCTGTTTCCTTCAAGCAAGTTTGGCACGAGGCTTAATTTTTCGCCGAACTCCTTTGCAAATTTGGGACATACTGTTTCTTATGTAATAGATTGGTCTTCCCAGTTTCCTCCTGTATACCCTGCTCTTCACCTTGATCAGATTGGAGGTGGCTGCTCTAGAGGGTTCCTATCATATATGTTGTTTAATGGACAAGATTGAAACCCAATTGATCAAGCATTACACCTCTGGATGAGATCTCAAATTCTAACTTCGGACTACTTTTCCTTTAAAGAGGCTAATCATGTATCTATTGAACTTTGTTCCAATTTCAAACCGAAAATGCAAACATAAACATATCAATCAGCAAGAGAACATATATAGCCCTAAGCCTCTAAAATCCTAAATACCACCGATTATGTCTTTGTCGGGTCCAAATAAATGGTAGTTTATAAGACCCAGATTTTCTGGAAGGGACCCAAAACAGAAGAATATCTTTAATCTCACTCCACTAATCTGCCCAACATATTATTGGACTGATAAGCATCTATACAATAAATGGTAGGAACCAGCTGACAATTTTGATAGTAGAATAAATGAGAGGAATATAATAGCAGTCTGACATCTATACAATTTATTGTCAGCAAACTTCTACTTCAAAAATGATGGTAGAATACAAATTTGATTTAGTATCAGCTTTGAAGTAGAAGTTTGCAATTTTCATCGTCTTCCATCATACAATAAATTTTATCAGCAAAACTAAGTAAAATGTAGGCACAACTGTCTGTTAGGTCCTAAATAAGTATGAATGAATCATCTCAATGGCTTGCAAAGTTCCGATTGACAAGACCAACAAATAGGCCAACACAATGTCACAACCTTCAGCATGTTTTCCATTAAAAAGATAGTATCAAAATACATTGAATGGAAAATCCCATGCACCCTGGATCCTAACATGAGCTGCATAACTCAAAGAACAAGAATACTAATTCCTATACATAGATCACATGTGAATCTCGAAGAATGTCAGGAAATGTAAGCTAATATCAATTACTAGTAATAATATGTAAGCTAATATCAATTACTAGTAATAATATACATACACAGTTGGTGTTCATCTAGGGTATCATTGCATTTCACCAAAAATTAGAACCAAAAAGCAAAGTAACAAACTGTATAAGAGAGACAAATGTTGCACACAAATCCACTAGTATTATCATTTGATACTTTCAATTTGCACACTAACAGTCTTCTGCAAAAAGGTAGCCAAAGAATATACAAGTTTTCATTCTTACCATGCAGCCAACCATAGCATGATTTTCCTGTGTGATATATCTATATCAGACATTGTAGATTTATTTCAAAAATTACATGTCCTATGGACACCATTACAAATTGAAGGCCAAACCATTGATGAGGTAATAGCAGAATGTAGATATATGATGCATACAAGGGGATAAATTAATAGGCATATGTTTATTCATTTACCTCTGCCACAAATTGTGTTCAAAAGGCAATCATCTTTTGTCCAATCAATAACCATCCAGAACCACCTTCCAGTTCTAAACAAGTTCATGTATGCAGAGGATCCCACCAAAAATATGATAAACCCACAGAATTGCAAGCAATCTATCATCATGAGTTAATACATATACAAATCTAAAATGAAAAACAAATGCAAAAAGTAAACAGGACATCAACTGAACTACCATCTAAATCGCAAAAACTAATAAACATGAAACAGTTTGTAGTATTTTAATGTGGAACATACAGGTGCAGCACATCAAGTGACTTCAGAATGCAGAGCACTACAAACAAACACAAAGGAAAAGGGCACATTGTGCAAAACCAAAAATTTCATAAGAATAGAGGTTGGCAATATAATTACATTGAGAGTAGCCAATATGCAATATAAATTATAAAAAGATTCATGATATTTTGAATGCCCAGAACAGGGTTAACAAATAGCTTAGGAAAAGTTATGTGCATAAAAGCTCAATTGGCGTTACTTTACATAACAGCACACAGTAAAGGAGCCTAAAGCAAGTGAGAGGCTACAATTTCTGTATACAAGATGTACAACCCACTTCCAACTTGGGGAAGGGATAATATACACTCATAACTAGGTTAGAAGGACTTACCAACTTGTCCAGAAACTAAACAATCCCCCCATGCCTGAACGCACTATCCCCACAATCTGCACCTGGGTCTAGCCCACAAGGAGAATCATACCATTTAGAACTCCCTTGGTAGAAGCTATCAACCTGTAAACCAATAAGACCTACATCTGTCACTATACTCTCGTCTTGTGATAAAGGCTTGGTTAGTTTAGTATCCTGGCAATCAAGGATGCTCTTTTCGTCAAAATCACTGCATTTCAACCACTTCCCAGGCTTACAAGCCTCACTGATCAGATCCTTCTGACTCCTACACTCTGTCCTCATCTGCTCCCAAGGGACAACATCCCCAAGAGTTCGCCCAAAACTATCTTCATCATCCTCAATCAAATCAGCATCCTGTCCATCTCCGTATAGCTGTTCATGGTGGTCCCAATGTGCCAAATCATTCTCCCCCACCAAAATATCATCTGATTCTGGCTTGTCCTGGAGCAGACCCATCGTTTTCGAACTTCCCTCGCCTATATGTCTAACTTTATTCACAATATCAAACAATTCTCGAGACACTGATCCCAAAAGCTCTTGTGGGATTTTTGCAAGTTTCTCTTCTAAACACCCAACTTCAGCTCTCAACTCCTTCACCTGCTGCAAAACTGAATGGTGCAAATCCCCTTCCTCCTTCCCCAACAATGCAAACCCCTCACTATCAAACTCATCACTTACCCCATACACAGTTTCTTGATCCATCAAAAACCCACCTTTGTTCCCCACAACACGATGCATAATCCTTGCATTCCCATCCAACGGCCCCGGCTCATGCCCCGAATGCACCGCATACAGCTTAAACACGGCCACCCCCTCTTCCTGATACACAAACGTCTTGTCCTTCTCGTTATAATTGGTAATAGGAACAATAGCCCTAATCCTGAACCCACATCCGCACCGCTTTGACGCATAGGGCTCCCTCTTCAGTATCTTACTCTTCTTAGCAGCCGGCTCACCCGCCCTGTGGCAAGCATAGTCCTTAACCTCAGCCATAAACGGCTTATACCTAATATACTTCTGCCTAATGCAAAGCACCACCTTATGCTTCGCAGCCAACTGCTGAAGCTTATGCGGCACCTCCTTGGCCGGCACATCAAAGGACTCGGTATACTCAAACCGCCGCCGCTTGTTCCTAGTCGAGAGCCCCGAGGAGGCCGAGGAACACACGGGGCAGGCGGCCACACAGACCCTAATGTAACTCTCGGGAATGCCGTAAAACTTAGCACCTACAGTCCAGACCTGCTTAATCCTATCAATAGTTTCCTTAAGCCCCAAGTGTTTCAAATCGGTGTCACTATGAAAAGCCATAACAATATCCTGCCACTGATTAATGTGAGAAACGAATTGCTGAGTATTGTTCTTGAAGCACAGAAACTCGTTACCGTTTTGGTCCAGGTGCGCCGAGAGCTTGTCCTGGATGCGCTTCCACGCCGTGACGTAAGCCGTGTCCTCGTTCCGGTCCTTCCAGACGGCGCGCCACGACTTGAGGACGTCGCCGGGGGTGGCGTCGCGGATCTCGGCCGGCGTCGCGAGGCGGCCCTCCATGAGGCAGCGGATCATCAGGGAGTGGGACTCCAGGTTGAATGTGTAGAACTGCGACGAGATGTGCGGCTCCGGGCTGATGTATAGCGGCGTGGATTTCACGGCGGTTACCTCGCTAGGGTTAGGGTTGGAAACGTCGTCGTTTTCGGAGGAGGAGTGGGCCGGGGAGGAGGAGTGGGAGGAGGAGCGGAAGAGGTCGATTTCGGGGAGGGGAGTGAACAAGGGCTCGACGACGACGTCGTTGATGGACGGCTGGGATTGGACAATAGGGGGAGGTGGGTCCAGATCATGGTTGTGGAGGTGGTGGTGGAAGAGATCTTCCTCTGTTTTCTGGGGATTCATGAGATTGAGGAAGAAGAGGTTTTCTGGAGAGCTACTTGGGTTTTACCCACACAGTTTATATTTTCTTTCTTTCTTCTCTGTGATGGGATTTTGAGTTTTGTCGGGTTTGTCTCTCCCCAAAGTCTCATCCTCTTCCTTGCCCTCATTTTCTCTCTCCTCCTCTAACTTTTTCCTTTTGATCGTTAAGTAGTGGAAATTCTTGTATGCATGACGTGTATTTACACGACATAATTTTAACCGTTCATAACAATTCATATGTTTGACCACCATGTTTCTATATTATTTCTTCTAATCCTGACCATCCATGTATGTATGTGAAGATACACGCCGTGTACTAAAGATACTCTCGTTAAGTAGAGAAAAGAAGAAAAAAAGACACGTAGAGTTGTTTTCATTTTCATTAACCTTCTTAGTAAGTAAGGTTTACATCAGATTACATAATTAATAAGTAATTATATGGACAGCCACATAACTTATAATATTTATAACACTCCCCTTTGGATGTCCACCAATAAATGATGAAATTTGACGCGTTTAATGTTGTCTCGTTAAAAACCTTGTCAGGTAACAAAAACTCAGCGAGAGAAAAATAACCCTGGTCGAAGGAGAAAAAGAGTACAACGCGCATATGTCTTAGATAACATACTTCTGGAGGCTCCCCTGATGAGAATCTCCCTCTGAGCGTTGCAAGCTTCATGCGCCGTAAATAACGGTTTGATTGTTCATCACTAAAGTGACACCATGTGTGCTTTACATATGGGGGCTCATCATGAAATTCCAAACCTGCAAAATTAAAACAATACTAACAAAGCTAAACGATTTTTAATACGTCTTGCCTCATTTAGTCATATGATCAAATTCATACACTAAGTAATAGCTAGATAACATAAGCAAATTGACATTAAAACATTGAAATACCTCATGGCGTATCTAGCTATACACATTAATATTTTTGTGTATTGATACGTCTCATATAAGCTCTTCAACAGCTCTAAGTGATTCATAACTTCGAAAGTTGGAATATATAGCAACATAATGATCATAATTCGAATTCGATTTTGTAGTCCAATCATATTACTCATTGAGGCAATTCTGATCACGTTAACTGTAACTGAATGAGTATATATAGATGAGCTAGCTTTAGACTATTTGATTTCATGAATTAGCTTCAGGCTCTCTCAAGTATTCATAGATCGAATTACATTAGAATCATTCATGTACTTGAATCCTTTAAGGATTTGATAAGCGATACGCTTGTAATAACACTTCATTTTTAGGAATTTGCTTTTAACAACGTGTCTTTTATGATCCTCATAATATACAATGACAAATTCCATAAGTCTCTCGTCAATAACAACTGTATTTATTATGTAACACTATACTTACAGAAAATTGTCATGTATAAGGAAAAATATTCATAATCCTCATGTCTATTGTAGACACTATGCCATAGTGATTTATTTTTACTATGATCAAGGTCATTTTGTATCATGTATGGTTAAAGGTCTAAGCATCACATCACGTTCATATATTCAATTTCATTGGAATTGCCTCTTTCCAATTTGGCCAATAATATGCTTTGTCGATATGCATAATGAAACGTGGTACAACGTTATACAGTCCTTAATGGTCTTTGGTAGCTACCATTTGTAATTTTTCATAGATGATCATCATTCATAGATCCCACACATTCTTATATGCATGCATTTGATTTTTGGGTACTCATGTCACTTCTGAGGCAAATATTGTCCTTAAGGACAAATATTATCTAGCGAATGTGGATCTTTTACTTGTAATATAATGTAGAACATTAGAGGACCTGTATAATATTCCATTTTCAGAAGCTTAAGACTTTAGACCTAGTGGATACATTCCACTCAAATTCACGCCGTTATTCAAATGACAATAGTCTTATTCTCTCCCTAACGGCAAGAAGACTGTCTTATTTTGACCATGAGCATATATTGCGTCTAAAGATCTATCACTTTTTTTTTTTCGAGTGAGATGTTCATTGGCTGGTGGTGAACCTAAACCAAGTATGAGGTCAAAAATATTATATTCATTAATATCAACCAAGATATCATTCTCTAATGGCCTACATACAACCTTTGTATGTGTAGCCGTACTAGGAACTCTAACATTGTATCATGACATTCTCTTTAGGAGAACCATGTCACTTGGATACACATGCATCCCACAAATCAAATGGGGTATATAGTATTTGAGTTAATATAGATGATTTCATCGACTTAAATCCAAGTTGACGTCTATGCCTTTTAGCATATACGATCAAGATCTTTTATCAATCACTAATTGAGACATTTCTCAAAATCAAAAAAAAATGATGGAAAAACAACTCACACCACTTTACATCGTTCTTCAGGAATAATCTCTCTCTCCCTCATGACAGGAGGATTGTCTCATTAAAGTGGCAACTAAAAAATATGCGACAAATAAACAATCGGCTATGAGTAGGGCTAGTGGTCATCAAAACTTGTTATTGATTCCAAGCAGCATTATAATTAAAATATGACATAACTTGTCATGCCAAATAATGTATTTGGTTCAATGAACTTCTGGTTCATGATATTATGTGCCTTAGTTCATTGTAAAATTTGGCACAATCTGTATCATATATTAATCGATTTTGAAACCGCATTGGAGACACTTAATTCAAAAAGGATGCTCTTTTGGAGCCATCAATCATATGTGAAATTGAAACTTCAGGTTTGAATTTATAATGTTAGAATGATAGGTTCTCAGATTTCGTATGTCAAACTTCGGGTTCAAAAATATTCAAGTGCTCGAATCTTCAGGCTCAAGTAACCCAAGTGAAACTTCATGTTCACCTTATATTTTATACTCAAAACTTCGGGTTTGAGCCTTTATCGTTAGAACTTCGAATTCTATAATTCCATTATTTTGAACTTTTGGTTCAAGATATAAGGGCTGTTGACCCGAATGAATAACAATAAAATTAAAACAATAAGTACAGTAATGAAATTGCATAACAAAATAAGAAGATTATAAAGAGCAAAAATAAATAAATTTTACATTGGAAACTTTTGGTTCCATGAATAAAGAAAACACAGAAATTCTGGTCTGGTTAACTTCACAAATACGATAATCTTGATCTTCCGATCTCCTCTAGTTACATAAAAATGTAATATCATATAAGACGAGAAACTTCGGGCTCTCATATAACTAAGGATCACAAGATGTGGTTTCGTCATATTATATATAACTTTAAGGGACTTTTGGCCTTTCCTTAATTGCATGAGTTTTGAGAATCTTCATATCACAATTTCATTATATTACTCTTTGAGGAACTTTAGACCCTTCATAGTTCGATCAAGAGACTTCAGGTCTCGATCTATGATCACAAAAACTCAAACTAGTTGTAAACGTGAGTTTGTTCTCAACTCAGAAAAAGAAAAAATTGTATCAGGTATTGTACAAATTGAATCCAAATTGGTCAAAACATGAATAATTCTACTTGAAATAAAAAAAGAATCAAAAGGCTCTGTGTTCTATATCATGAAGAAAGAGGAAAATGAAACTGTACGTCCGTACCATAAGGAGAAATATATATTTATGAAAGAAGGAATTATAATCATATGTATGAGATCGTTGGTACATATGCATATAGACTGATCATATGTATAATGTATGAGATCGTTGGTACAAGTGCATATAGAGAGATTGGTGCATACTAAATAATGACAAAGAACATACAAAACAAGTTATGTTTGCAGAGAGATTGGTGAGGGAAACGTAAATAACTTATCAGAGATAGAATTAATCATTGATTACACAAACTAATTGAATTGCACATACCAAACAATAAAACCCCGTGGCTGCCTATTAGAGGAGCCGTTGCACACACAGAGGATAATTAAACAATAAAAGGTATGACATGTAGATCATGAGTTTTGGGCAAAAATCAATCACCAAATACTCTTAGATCATCATAGAGTCTAATAAAAAGAAAATGAAGTATGATCGTGTGAGGGTGAACAACAAAAAGCAGTTTTGGTTTTCTAGGGCTTGGTGGTTATCAACTCAATGGTTTTCTAGGGTTTGGTCGTTATCAACTCAATGGGAGAGTCGTGCTGATAACGTATTGTAAAGTAAAGAGAAGAAGAGAAGACACAGAGAGAATAGTTGGGAGAAGGTAGAAGTGTTTTCATTCATTCTCATTAACCTTCTTATATAGAGGTAGAGTTTACATCAGAGTACATAATTAATAAGTAATTACATGGACAACCACATAGCTTATAATATTTATAACACTTTTATCTATTTTTTCTCTTTTTAGATTATTGACATCAATTTTTTTGGACATAGTTTCATGCATTCAGCCGTTTCATTTGTTGATACAATCGGTTGAGCAAATATGATGTTTGTTTAAATTGATTTTTTACAGATATGATCTTTATTGGTTAATTCAACTTATAAAAGATTAAGATCAGTTACTTACATTACCAAAAGTATGGAAATAAGAGAGAGTTAAGACGCATGCGTATATACTAGTTTGAATGTAAACATTTTTGAATTCATAGTGTTATGGGACTTGATTCTCTTTGGCTATTTGATGTTTCCTCTTGCTAAGTGACAATTTGTCCGATATGCTCAATAAAAAGGTACATGGTGTTAGTCGCTCCACCACCCTCGGTGCTGGTCTTAATGGAGCACTAAGCAAGTATTTCCTGAGACCTTTGGGGCCGATCCGGGAGCCGGGTGTATGTCGTCAGAAAGGGGCGGCATGCGTCTCAATGAGTCAGGAAGTCTCATGGACAGTATCAGTTGACATGCCACTATTGTTATCTTATACTGGTGGCGAGGTTCGTATGTGGGTGGTCCTTATGCCATCGACATCGGCTAACGTATGAGATAAAGGAATATATTTCGGGACCTTGTGGTGCTTAATGGCCATGAAGCAAGCGACTCGGGCATGGATTTTGGTTTGACATTTGACGATAAGTGAAGTGATGCTAGCAAGCACGGAAGGGCAACATCTCGTGCTAGACAGATGGTAGTCAAATGTGGGCATTAAGAAAGAGTTACTGGCTAAAGCAGAAGGTGGCAAGCTAGACAGGTGCGAGGATATGATGCAAGAGGTGAGCCATGGTGGCAAACCTTGCTGACAAACCCTCAAGGTAAGAAAGGTGGGCAAGATCTTAGAGGGATGACCCAATGTGTGAAGGTGCAGGCCAACTAGGTCTCGGTGTGTTGTCATGCCACTTGCTACAAGGTGTGAGTTGCACGCTGGTCAGTGACAGTTTAGCACAAGTCAGGTAGACAAGGAAGCCTATCGATTGGGCGGGTGTCTAGGAGACAACCATGACACAAGGAAGCGGTCGGTAAGTCAGAAGATGTGAGAGTAGCTTTCGTTGGTGGAAGCCCATAGGTGTGGGGATTAAGTAAGAATGGTCAAACTGACATGGAAGACGCACATGAAAAGAAATAGGCTATCAGAGAAGGATACCAAAACAGGTTGGCCTCGATTAAGAGTAACCTTGGTGCGGAACATGTTAAGTTTTGCTGCTTAATTAGAAAGTCAGCCCGTGACATGCATCATACCCGTGCGATGTACATGTTATAGGTGAATAGAAGAAAAACATTGAAGTTTTTATGTCACCACTCTTTTTCTTTTTCATTTATGTTTTTTCTTATAGGATAATCATTTTAAGTGATTTATTTATTTTAATATAAATAACTCTTATATTAAAATACAATTTGATGAAGTTTTGAGAGCTTCGGTTTATTGTAGTAGCAGATATATATATATATATATATTTGATCGGGTAAATAACTCAAATTAATGATACAACTACACTTTCGTGAATCGAACTTACAACTTTTTACTTATTAAGGAGAGACCATGCCGCTAGACCAAATGATACTGAGTATTAGAGATACATTTTTGGTTTGTCTTTCTCCTTTATTTTTATGAATAACGTAATAGTCATTTAATTGATAAAAAAAATGTAGGAAAACAACATGAATATAACTCACCATCGTGAGCTACGTAAAACGAATCATGCAAAACAACCTGTGAAACTCAAGCAAAATAACCTAAGCAACTCAAGCCATCTTAATGCTGTGAACCCTAAGATGGATACTTTGAACAGTAAACAGTAGCGTTCAGAATCATTTAACTTATTCTGCAATAGCAAAGATCAACTACTCCCGAGAAGCCTCCTAATCTAGGAGGCCAGGAAACGGACTCAAAACCTCCTTGATCACCAGCGGAGCTCCTGATGAGCACTCACCCTCAGTCAATGCCAAAACTCTACGAGCTCTGAAGTTCCTCTTTGCTTTCTTTGGTCCCGGTCTAAAAGTTCAAAGTTTCCATGACCTAACATCCTCATTTTTCCTAATTTTAAGAGCCAATTGGACAACCAACCTTTATATTCTTTGCCGGAGAGATCAACAAAACCTCGTGCTAATGAGGTAGGGTCATTTTCGGTGAGAAAGAGAGTTCTAAAGATTCTGGGATGGGACTCACCTCATCACTTGTCTTCTCTTACTGAAACCCCCAACTTCCATGCCTGCATTTCACTTAACCTCAGAGACTGCCTCAGTCATAATCACTTCACTGCTAGACAAGGCTTTGTCCATCTTCTTCCCCAGATCAAAACTTGTCATCAGAGCTCGGAACGAGTTCAATTGAACTGTCAAATCTGCCGCTGAAATCCCAGGTAAGGAAAAAGTGAATGTGGATTGCGTGGACTATAAAAGGTTCACCACCGGTGCCTTACTTACAGAAGGACCAGTCAATGCTATTGCCCCTACCCCAACCCTTCCCTGCAACTTAGGGTTAGGGTTAGGTATTTTTCCAACTCCTTGCACCTTTGCATTGCCACCGCCACCAATACTCGACCCTGAACCGAGGATTACCACCTTTGACATGTTACGGGGACCAACACAGCCTCTGCTCCCATGCTCCAACAAGCTTTACAAAAACCAAAAATACTTTCGTACTTGAAGGTGACATTCGTCGAAGCATGTAAGCTGAACTCGATGGTCATCAAAGGATAGACTTGTTTAACCATATTTGTTAGCCGGTGAGTCACCCTTACCCTAACTCGCAGCTCGCTCTTGATGTCAGTCTTGTCCACCTCCCCCATCACATCGAGTGTAGCACCTACCATCTCAGCCGCCTCCTCAGTCATCTGCACCGGCGACAGACCAAATATTTCAATCCAAACTGTAAAGGTAAGAATCAGGACTTGAGTCATCACACACATGTCATCATGAGGCACCACCGTGAATAAAGACCGACCATAGAACTAAGTTCCATCTAGCAAAAACCTGCGATGCTCCATGTTATTGAATTGAAGAGTGAATCTGTCATCCTTAGTGCACATGAGGAGGCGATTTTTTGAGACCCCAAACAGTGGCTAGGGTTCTCATAACAACGTTAGATGATGGTTTTTTCTTCATGGAGAGTAGGCAGCCTACTGCGTAAACATGAGGGGACACGACAATTGCCTTATAAATCTGAACGAGACCTTCCCTGGCTCGTTAACGGCTAACGCAGTAACAAAGTGTGCGACAACTTCCTCAGACAGTGTAATTTGAGAGAATAAAGAGGGATTGCTGAGCAAAAAATAGATAAAAACCTATAATATGAAACCCTATAGGTCGGGGAACTCTACGCGACACTGTATTTCTCATTTAATTTCTTGTCTTGATATGACAATTATTGAGAGATTGGTTTGTCTTTCTCTATTTGTTCATCTTTATCCTATTTTATTCAAAAGTTTAACATCCGAATAATAATGTGTAGAGTTGGTTTGGTGCTAGGTTGCAAAAGGCTTTGCACTTTTTTGTAATTCATTTCTTTTCATAAAATAAAAAACTATATATATATATATATATATTTTTTTTTTTTTGAAAAAAAAAAAAACTGAATCCAATTCATAATTCAGCTAAAGACAAACTCCACATATAGGACATCCTCAAACAAGGGTAGGCAAAGTACACTTTCATGTAAAACAGAATCGCAATCATGAAAAAAAGCTATACTGTTTGAATTGAACTTGTCCTTGACCTTCTGAAAGTAGAAACTCAATCTATCTTCACTACGCTCTCATTCTTTCTTATGCCCTCTGACCATCAAGCTTGGCCTTGACCTTCTTTTCTTCCTTAGCGAACTCCTCGGCCTCTTTAACCATGTTGTCAATCTCCTCCTAGCTCAGACCCTAGCCTTGTAGTTGGTGATTGTGGTCTTCCGAGATTTACCAGTGTCCCCTTGTCTTCTGCCTTGACCCTTATAGAAACTATTTTTTCTTCTTGTTTTAGGCTTTCTTTGCATCCTTGTTGGTAAATGATTTGGATTTTTTCCTTGTTGGTGGGGTTCGTGAGTTGGTATTTTGGTGGCGATGGAAGAGGCAATGATGTCTATTGGTGTTTGTTCCTAGACCTTGAACTCAAAGGACGTGTTGGTTCTTGTGAGTTTTTTTTACCAAGAAGTCGAGAACACACAGTTTTCTTAATAGCTTTCAAAGCCCAAAGACTAATCAATGTCAGAAGATTATGTCAGAACGTTTTCTCATTCTTAACCACCAAAAATATATTGGGATTTAACTCTAATCAACACCGACGAAATCGGCACTTACCAACTCAATTGCCTATACTAATAGGAAAACAAAAAATTAAAACAAAGAAAAAACGCAATTGCATGTAGTTATAGATTTGAGAAAGTGCATGGGCAGTCATCTTTTCTTTGGGTTTTTAGTTTACTTATTTTTGCCGGTGAAGTTCATTTCGTTTTCACATATCAAGCAATGAAATCCTCTATAATATATACATGAATCCTCAAGTTATTTACTTAAAAAGAAACCGTCCGAGTTATTGTTTACTTCATCTAGCGCAACTCCATCCAGTTCTATTAACGTGATAACAACACAATTTCAACCCACTTCATAAGTAACCATGAATCATAGAATTCCAAAACACCAAATCTCTCAAATTTTTTTGTTGAAGCATCCTCTATTTCTCTCCATCAAACAAGCAAACTGTCCAAGCCTATATTTTATAGAAAACTTATACCAATCACTCTCTAGTTCTCTCTACATCATAAAAACATACCCTTACAAATCTCTTTCTCTCCCTCATATCTTTCTTCTAATTGGAATCACTTCTTGCTAGCTCTAAATTGTGATAGTAACATTTAGGGATACAGAGTGAGTTGGCAGGTTCAGCTGCCAACCATCAACATATGCAAAACTTAGACATGCACCTAGCTAGTTAATAATAACATCATGCCACGCCATCCTAGCTCAGAGACTGGGAAATGGTAAATTACCAAAATACATTTAGAAATTCACTTGTAAGCAACTAGTAGCCCAGTGCGTCCAGAAATTCAGATATTGATAAACTGCACGTTACTAGCTGAGAGATATATTAATAAGGCTATAAGTGCTAAATTCTCTGGGTTTAGGGCTTCAGGCATCCTGGTGAAAAATATAACTTTATATCTAGCTAGGAAAAAATGTTATCTTGTGGGAATGAAGTTAAATCTCGATTTTGATATGGTTTTCCTTTTTTATTATTATTTTTTGAAGATAAAATTTCATTTTTGAACTAAAAGCTTGTGAAAACACGAATGTTCAAGACCAACCACGGGAAGTACCCTTGTTTGAAAAATTTAAAAATACAGGATTAAGAATATATTTTGTAATCAGGTGGAATGATTCTATCATTATTGTCACATCCCGACTCTTAAATTTTTACTTTATTTACTGGCTTGGAATTAATAATAGTTTTACCGTCTTCGTAAATGACTTTATAGTTCAAAGGTCCCTAGAGGAGTGTTGAGGAACGAATATTTCAGAGAAATTATTCGTAGGAGAAAAATTGTGACGACGGTAAAAATGATAAATTTTAGCTAGTAAAAATGTAAGCTTTATTAGGGTATTATTTTTAGGGTGTTAATTTTGGAATTGAGTTTTATTGGTAGTGTTGGATCGGGTTGAGGGGAGAAGCCCAAAAACATCTCTCTCTTCTCTCTCCTCCCTCCTGACTCTCTCCTCGAGCTCTCTCCCTGTCGGAGCGTTCCGCCGCTGTCGGGCCACCGCTGACAGCCGCACCAGTCCCAATCGGTCAGCCTTCTTCCTGGACCGGTGGAAGCCCCTCTAGCACCTCCGTGAGAGAGAAAACGCAGCCGGAAGCCCCGACTACCGTGGAGGTCCAGTCCCGGAACTCGCTCCTCCGGCCACCATAGCTGGAGCGCTTAGCTCGTTTGAAAGCCCTCCTCCCATGTAGCAATCCCTCCAAAGGATTCACTTCCTCTTGAGCTTGGTAAGGAGAATCAGTGAGTTGAAATTCTAAGGCTCAATTTTATGTTTTGGTTCGATTACCCTATCTAGGCTTGAAATTAGTGTTTGTGCTAGTTAGGGAAGTTGTTGTGCGTGTTGAGAGGAATGTTGTGCTAAATTTTGGGAAACATTGGAGGTCGCCAGAGTTGGCCGCCGACCACTGCTGTTAGGGAGATTTTTATGGTTTTAGATGTGTAATATTAAGGGGATTTTAATGATGTGAATTTTTGAATTTTTGGAGGAATTTTGGATAGGTTTGAGATTTTTCAAAGTTTGGTATTTTGGCCGTTAATTTGGATAGAATCCGGCCGTTAGATTATTGTTGTTTTGGCCGTAGAAGGTTGGTTTAAGGTTTCCGGTATTTGTGGTGAAGTTTGGACCGTATCGATTTTAAGATTGGCAGAGTTGGGTAATGATGTGAGTAGAAAAGACTCATATTTAATTTTGTCTATTTTTATATAAACGTAGGTCTAACCCCTACACCATGAATTGGTGCACCGGGTTGTAAACAACAAACCTGGTAAGCTAAAAAGCCCGTATGAGTAAATCTTAAAATTAACACAAAACCTCCAACATCCAATTACATCACAAGAGCAAAATATATCAATAATTAAATCCATAAATCCAACACTTTTTTTCAATTAACATGTACCCATGAGTCTCAGGTATTAAAAATACCCCTCATGACCTACAACAACAAAATGTGTACTCATGGGTCCCAGATACCATATAGTATCTCCCATGACCTACACTGACAGACGAACTAGAGCTCTTTTCCTAACCGCAACCAATCACTCGGCCAAAGGCTTGGAACCCGGTTTGACTGTCCAATAACAAATCACAAAAATAAAAATAGCATCATAACCGTAACCAATCACCCGATTAAAGGCTTGGAACCCGGTTTGACTATTTAATATCAAAACACAAAAATGATAAATAACATCTTAATCGTAACCAATTACCCGATTAAAGACTTGGAACCCGGTTTGGCTATTTATCCAACAATCACAATATCACAACATCATCATCAACAACACAAGATCACATCATAAATTATATCCTTCCACATAGATATATTTACATGAACAATTATAGATATTCCACAAGAATAATCTATCAATAACCAAAAACATTATGATCACATGAACCTTCAAAATAATCATAAAATAGGAAAACTTGTTTTAACTTACCTATGAGCCGTTGGCGATCAAGCTCATATATTTTAAAACAACAAAAACATAATTTTTAAATTATAATCACCATCAAAATCATTATCAAAAATCGATCATCATAATAATTATCATCATCATAATCAATCATTACAATAATTATCATCATCATTATCATTATCCTCATCATCAAAATCAATCATCATAATAATTATCATCATCATAATCATTATCCTCATAATAATTCCATAAGAAATTGGTTCCAAATGAACCTTAGTGAAATGTTACTCACCTAAATACTCCCGTTGCGTCTTCACAAAAACACAAGAGCCAAGCTAACCACAACCTCACAAATCACCTAAAATTACACAATTAAAACTTTAGTAATTTCTCAATAAGGATTAAAGTACCCTTAATCCAAAGGTTGCCCAAAGAAGGGCAATCCTTCCTCCAAGACCTCCCAAGTTCATCGGACACTCAACAACAAACCATTACTACCTCCAAGAATCAAACTTTCTAAGTTTCCAACATAATGAACACCATGAACAACTTAGCACCTAAGATGTAAAAACCTAACCAACACTTAGCATTCACACACAAACAACACCCTAGAAACTACAACGACTAGCTAACACAGTAACCAAGGCTCTCACACTGCCCGGACGTGCTCCCACACGCCGCCACAAGCGGCGGCGAGTGAGCCTCACACGCCTCCACCAAACTTCAAAAATTAAGGAAACTCAAAACATTAAACTTGTAGATTGAAGCATGGTGAACAACTTTAATACCTAAGGTTTCAACTGACTCGGCCAGGATCGGCCGGAAAATGCCCTGCAATAACAACCCAGAAATCAAAATCCAAACCTAAACTTGGACGGAATCGGCGTCGAAATCGCCGACTTTCTGGCGGAACAGCAGCAGCTCCGCCGCTTCGTGGCGGCTTCCAGGTGGCGCGACCACTAGCAAAACTGCCCCAGTAGTGGAAAGGAGACCCATGCCGACCCAACGGGACCGGCGACGTCCAATTTGATGGCCGGATGAGAGAGAACTCTGCTTGGGAAGAGGGAGATTGGGGGAGCTCGGGAGAGAGGAGAGAGAAGAGTGAGAAAGCTGATTTTTAGGTTTTCAAAATTAACTCGCCCACATTTTTCTACTTATACACTTTCCAAACCCGGAAACTAACTTCCTCTGACCATAACTTTCTCATACGACTTCCGTTTCAGGCGTGCGGCATGTCTACGAACTCGCATCGACAAACTCTACAACTTTCGAGAAGGAAGTTTTTGAAGATAACTTACGGAAAAACAAATCAACTTTTGGCCTCTTAAAAGTCAAAGCACCTTAAAAGAAAACTCCCGAAACTTCAAAATTCGCACTACCAAAAAGAATTTCCATAAATAATCCTTCATTAATATTGGAATAATGCAAGAAAAATAATATGAAAATCTGGGGTATTACAGTGTCTGTCCGCCTTAACGACGTAGTATATAACTGCATTATCGTGTGACATGAGCATTAGACGCAAGCGTAGTTCATATAGGGGGTATGAGCACATATTTATACACTCGTCTGTCTACCTTAATGACATAGTGTAGCACCCCATTAAGGCATGACGTGAGCGTTATCTATAAAATAATTATATAGGTATAAAATAATTATATAGGTGATCGATTATTTATAAACTAATTTATTTTCCTTATTCACAACTAGATCGTCGTTTATAGTATGGGCAAATAAGAGCCATTTCCGCAGAGGACTAAATAAATCTAACTACTCAAACGATGTCACAAATGTGACTACTGATCCTAGCGACCTGCAGTCGAAAACCTAATTAGTTGACTAACATAAACAAGTCAGAAAATGTACGAAAATTTACAAACTTGAACTAGATAGACAGACGGACTCACATACAAAATTTCAGATGAATCAGAGTTCGTTTGTTATGTCAAAAAAATACTAGGAAACGGAGGACACAAAGTGACGAAAACTGATTTTGGTTTTGGTTTTAGAAAACAATGAAATAAAACTAGCTAGGGAAGATGCAATCCACCCTGACAATCACACACAAGACAATTTGTTCAGTTATAGTTTAATTAATCTATATGAAGATGCTCAGATTGGTTCGGTACGCTTGAAACACAATTGTAGACATGTAAAATTTAACAAAAATAATTGGGTTTATAAGTGATGGCGCGTCAGAGGTCAGGCAAACTAGATAGTGGAGTTCGCATGGAATCAAGAAATGGACTTCGCGTAGAGGTAAACAAAGGCGAGACGAAATGACTTCACGCGCGTAGAAGTACACGAAGGCGAGGCGAAATGACTTCGCCCGCGTAGATGTACACAAAGACGAGGCGAAATGACTTCGCGCCCGTAGATGTACACAAAGGTGAGGCGAGATGACTCCGCGTAGAAGTGCATGAAGGCGAGGCGAGGCGAGATGGCTCCGTGTAGGAGACTTCGCGAAGGAGCTAGTTTGTAGAGTTCGCATACATGCGGAGATGTATGTCACCAAAATTCCTCGGTTACTTGGAAGTCAAGATCCCGCGCACCTTCCTTCCGTGTCCGCGAGATGACACGCCCCTTACTGAAGATCGTGGTCAAAACAGGACATTTAATCCAAAGCAATTATACCTTATTGGGCATATCTAAATCTTAAGATTGATTGATTTGATTATGTTAAAGTTGACAAGTAAATCAATCAGTCAAGATTCATTGATTCGATTATTACCATTAAGGAAATATCATTGATTCAGTATCTTCATTACATGCCATAAGCGGAGGTATGTTAACACTATAAATACCCCCTCTCATACTAAGAGGAGGGGGAAGCGAACCAGGCAGCAAACCAAGGAGAGAGAAAACTCACTCCCAAGAACTCAGAAGTCTCCCAAAACACTTGAAGAGTCACCAAGCTGCCAAATAGCCGATTCTTCATTAACCTCAAGTCTAGAATTTGTCAAATCCCGAAGAGTCATCAAGCTGCCAAATAGCCGATTCTTTATATCAACCTCAAGTCTAGAAGTTGTCAAATCCCGAAGAGTCATCAAGCTGCCAAATAGCCGACATCTTCACCAACTTCAAGACAAAGAACAAACCACCACGTGAAGCCGCTCGTGGATTAAACCCGATCAACATTAAGCCTCCACGGCCCTTGATCAACCCTCGTCTTCAAGTCTTCAACAAATCAAAACCTCTACCAAGTTCTTCAAAAAACTCGTGGAGAATCAACAAGCACCAAACACACGTGCCGATTCATCCCCCGTCAAAGTCGAAGAACATGCACCACGTGACCCTGCTCGTGGCCTAAGTCCGATCAAGTACAAGCCTCTACGGCCCTTGGTCAATCAACTTCTACAAATCGTCAACACGATAAGAAGTCCAAACTACAACAATTCGATTCAAGATTAAGCGCTCGTCACCATTAGATCAAATCGACGTCGGAGATCGAATCAGAGGAAATTCTTGTAAAAGAATACCCATAGAGATTGTAACCCGCAAATTCATCAATACAAATATTTTATCTTATACATGTGTTTTTCTGTTATTTGTTGCAGATTTTCTGTGTTTACAACAACCTATTACCCTTTCTTACTCGTACGCTAGGCATGAAATGCTCTACACCTAAACTATTCTCAAACAATGCAACCTAAAGGTACTCTTATTAGATTAAACATGCAGAGATCATTACGTTCTAAAAGGGTTTGAGACATCATAAGATATCACAATAAACTTAACGCCTTGCTAAACCTAGGACTTAGTCTACTTACTAGCGAAAACTAACAATTGCTTCTCTAGATAGTTTGAGGAGTCCGTTATTGACACTGACATCAAACAATCAAAGCTGTAGAACCCTAACATGTATACTAAGCGTGCACTCAAAGCAAACATGAAAAGAATTCATCAATGCAATAATAGTAAACCAAATCTCATCTTGGATTAAAAGAAACTAAAACCAAAACTCAAATCATCTTGTTGTTCATGTCTAGGGCTTCAAACAACCCCTAACTAAGGAAGCTTAAATAAACATAATAAAAAGAAAACACAGAAGGAAGAGGAGAAGAGCTGAAGAAGAGGAGAAGAAGGGAAGAAGAGGAGCCCCGTCAAAGATGATAGCATAGGCTTTTATATTGCTTCCTTCAACCAATCCATCTTGATTTAGGTTTCCTTGGATATTCTGATTGGTGTACATCTGTAGGACCAATGGAAGTGTGCCAACTCATTTAATTCTTCATAATCAGCTTCACATAGAGATAATAAGTTGGATAATGAAGTAAAAACTCGTCCAAGGGCTTTCCGGTGTGATTTGGGTCTCAAAACACAAATTCCCGTTAAGAGTCAGATTCACGCGTAGATTGACATTCTGGTAGTAAATTGGCCATAACTTCTTCTAGAAAAATGCTATTCACGAACTGTAAAATGCAATGGAAAGCTAACATCCGTAGCTTTCCTCTGATGTAAGACTCATCATCTGGTTCTTCTCGAGCTGCCCTCAGTGTTCTGTCAAAGTTGGCTGACTTGCATAGACAGATTTCCAAATTTTGTCTTTCACTCTGTCTTTTCCTTCTTTTCTTCTTGTTTGCTTCGCAACACCTATAAAACAAATAAATAAAGTAAATAACTAGAAAACACACCAAACAAGCAAAGAAAGTATAGAGGATTTTGATACAAATAATGTATAATTATGCACCTATCAATAGGGAGTATGGACGTATGCAAATAAATACATACATATATTGGTATATATTTTTTTTGAGATAAAAGATTTATCACTTAGAGCACGCATTTGTTTTCTTTGAAATTTAAATTGGGAAAGCATAAATATTGTTATTTATTTTCTTTATTTATTCTTTTATTTTTGTCCACTCATTCTAACGTTTTTCGAATGTTTTTCCCTAGTCCCTTCATTTTAAAAATGTCCAGTCTGCAGAGTCCGAGTTAGCACTAGTAGGAGGCGAGACATAGTTACCCACTTCTCCACCATTTTTCACCAGTAGGTTACTTGTTAAACCTACCAGTGTAATTTCTTGCTTCCTCTAGTTTTCTTAGTAGCTCTAATTACCCTTGGGGTTAGCGTATACCTTAATGGTGGTGTCTTAAGATTTATGTTATATTTTTTGAATTCTCGAAGGTTAAAGTTTGTTATATTATTTGGTTATTTATGAGATGAATTGGAGGTTGGTTGATTCGTTTAGGAGGGTAATTCTTAAATTTTTTGGATTAAGGTTATTCATTTTCAAGAGAGGTTTACCGAGTTTTTTAGTAAATTTTCGTTGGAGGTGGATCCCATAAGACTTATTTCAGGTTTCAGGGTGAAATTCGGGATGAGTCTTGACAATTATACTCTTCAAAATTTATTGTAGATTTCAGTCTCAGATTAGATCTTCATTGAACTATGTTACAACGACGTTAAGCCTCAGGGATCGCTAGGATTAAGAATATGTTTTCATTATCTGCAAATACTCATTATATGGAAAGTTTAAGTACACAAAAAAAAAAAAGTCTTTCTTTGGAAAATAACCGAAAAAAAAACAGAGGAAAAACCGAAACAGAAAAACCATACACAATCGGTTTTTTAAGAAATATATTGTGCTTCCTCTTCTAACATACAACAAGGATTGGAAGAATGAATTTGAGTCTCTTTTTCTGATGCAAGAAGATGAAATCCATTTTTCTACGAAGAAGAACAATAAGTATAACTCACAAATACAGTGTTACACCAAAAATTACATTGCTAGCAAGGATGTACATAAACAAATTGAGTAGACCTTTTACTCATATTGCAGTACTCTCTCTATCGACGGACCTTTTAGGTTCCTTACAAGATAAGTAGATGCGAAAAACTTGTGGGATATATTGCACCAGCAGGAAAAAGTTCATAGTAAACTTATTCCCTGTTTCTCTTCATGTTCCTCTCGTGTCTATGTGATTCTTTTATTGCAGTCTCCAATTGTACATATGTCTGTGTTACATATAAAGAATGTACTAGGTTGATCAGCTCAATCTTTAATTATTTGAGAGTGCAAATATGGGGATGATCAAGCTCAAGGAAATGTCATATATAGAGACTCATACCAACCTACAAATTTCCGATGAGATATATAAAGAGTAGCAACCCAATTATAGAAGTAAAGACCACAAAGAGGTTTTCCCATTTCATTCTTTCTTACTATTCATCGCTTTGTACTTTCACGACTGACTGCAACACATCTTGTGGAAGAAGAATTTTGTTTAAGAAAAAATTGGTTGCAGTAATAAAAAAAAGTTGCTCATTTCAATACAAAAACAAGTTATTCATTCTCAGAGCATCTCTAATAGTTTTTGTCAAAAATTTCACCTAATTCAACTTAGGATTGTCATTCAAGAGTCAAAATCTACCTCATTACTAGCTGTCTCTAAAAAAAAACTCATGATCACGTAAAAAATTTCAAATAAATTTCATTGGTTATCAAGCCACCTAACTCTTCTTGTACATAGAAGTCTACTTTGCATGCTTAAATTTTTTCAAAGAAAGTTAAACAGAAGTCTACTTTGCATGCTTAAATTTTTCCAAAGAAATTTAAGCCACCTATGCGAATGTTAAGAAATTGGAAGGATGACTTAAATTGCAGGAGCAGCAGCTCTGCTTATCAGTCTTTGTAATCCCCCTGTTTGGTTAAATGAAATAGCTGCAAATTCCAAACATTTTCTTATCAGTCTTTGTAATACCCCTGCTTATCACTAGGCTACTGCACTTCCTTTTTGTCCCAACAACACATGCCTTATATGCCCCTCATAAACGAATGTTAATAGATGCTGACATTAAATTGAGTGACTCATGGATTTGCTGCTCTTTCTGAGACATAGATGGAAGGTGAACTCATGGACTGCGGTAGAAACATTAATGGCTACCCCGGTCTCAAAGGGTTCTGAGTCAAAGGAGTAAACTTTCTCTTGTCCATGAAAAGAGTATTACAGCTGATGATTGAGATGCATATAGAATTTTTATGTAGAAGCAATACATGCTAGAGAAAGTTTAGATTATGTATGGGATCAGAGAGCATCAAACCTTAAAAGATTACTTAGACGCTGGGTAATTTTAGTGCAAAGCTGTTTTGGCTTAAATTGAACTACGACTAGAGAGGAAACGTCAAGCTGTGTATGTGTGATTCCTGCTGCACCTCTTGCTTTTTATGATGATCATAATATGGATGAGGAGTTGAATGAATTGGCTTATGAGGAGGAGTTGGACAGTTTGGCTGAGATTGATGATAACATGGAACTCTTTGCGAGTAAATAGGGTATGTCCCTCCAGCCCAATACCGCTGCAGAACTAATGGAAGGACTGAAGGACTGAAGGACCTCAAGTTTAAGGAGGACAATGCTATGGCAAAGCTCACTGCCCTATGAACAAAAGTTAATGCAGTAATAAAAGATTATGAAGAATATGCAGATGAAGCCAATGATCTAAGCTATGAAGAATATGCAGATGAGGCCAATGATCTACGCCAACAGTTAAGTGCTTATATACATCGTCGTCAGGTTATTCAGTTGCAGATGACATAAACAGGTTTGTGGTGCATTTTTTTTTTGTGTTCTCTGGCTTTTTAAAAACTTGTGTCTGAACTAGTTAGACGCATCCATCCATACTCAATGATTTGAACCACTAAAAATTTGACACATGTTTTTTCCTTTTCAGAATCATCTAATTACATACAATAGTGGGTACAAGTGAAACACAGACATCAACTTCTTCATCCCAACGATCAATTGGATCTTAATCCAGAAAAAAAAAACCAAAAACAAAAACAAACAAATTAACAAAGCGATCGCCATCCATAATCAACATTGAATTTGAAAACTCTAGGCATGTAGCAAAATTCTTGATTGGTAAATTTTATTTTTTTACAAAGAATAAGGTGCAAGTAGATAGCACGGTTGTTTCGCACACGTTATGGAAGAGTAGTAATAATTAAGTGAAAATAAAGAAATGAGAAATGTTTTTGAAACAAACAAAACAAAGTTTCTTGATGTGCTTCAAGATGGTAGTGCTAGAGTACTCAATCTTTGTGAGAAAGGTAAATCTTTATATAATAATAACTAACTATTACAGGAGATTTTAATGGGGACACTTTTTCTCTACCCAATGAACGTGTGAACCGTAAATGATGCAAATATAACACTCATAATTCCATCAAGCAGCTTCGATACCTCCTTACAACCAACGTCAAGAAAATTCAACGCCATCAAACACTATACACTAATACCGCAAACATATATGCAAGGGCAACCTCCTTATTACATTAACAACAAAAAAACACTAGTTAACCTCGTAGTCCCTAAATGACATGCAACATCCTGACCCAGATTAATAAAAATTCTAAAACTTCAACGAGTTTACCTTGGATTAGACGAATTCGATAAAATCGTACCTAGCTCAGGTCACCTTCGAATTGAAAGAAGGGAGTGGGTACCTTAACGTTTCCAAATGAACCCATGGTTTCTCTTATACGAGAGTCCAAGATCACGAGGCCAGTTTTAACATGATCAATAGGATTGATCCCGAGATTGGATCCTCTTTCCCCCTCCCTTGGATCGATTCGAGAAATCTCTGTATATCCCCTTCCCAAGGTCAGTGTTCTAGAGGCCTCCTCTCCTGAGAGAGTTCTAGAGCTCTCCCTAGGTCAATGATCTATCTCTCAATCGCAGATCCATTTTTCTCCAACAAAGAGTCGAGGTTGCTGATTCAGTCTATAACCTCCTCCCCACCCAATCGAGGTCGGTGAGATATAGAGTGAAGAAGGTCGGTGTTGTCTCATCCTTCTTCTCCATTTTCTCGACCCTTCCTCAGTCTTCCTCTTCTTTCTTGATTCTCTCCTTTATTTAATTCCTTGTCCATGTTGGTCTTAAGCCGAGCCTTCTAGGCCACTCTCTTGCTTTCATCAACTTATTATTTTATCTATTTACTTATTCATTTTACTATAACTATAAGTGTGTATGTGCTTATATATATATACCCATTAATTGTACACATGTATCCCAGTACATGAAAAGTATCAAAAACATATTCCCAACATCGAATCGGTATCACCAGGATATTTTGATTTCGACTCCCGTCACAAATCGTATATGTATTTATTTACTTTTAAAATTATCAGAGTACCCACCTACATGGTTAGATGACTGAAAATTAACAGTGTGGATTGTTGAGATTGCAATACTTAGATTTCTAATTTTCCAAATAATGTTTTATATTCTCAACTTCAGAATATACACCTATATCAAAATATACATATACTTTTATATTATCGGGGTATTACATGACACCAACCATGACCCTACTAAAACCACCAACAACACCAAAACCCTAACACCCTTGCCCAAAGAGAGGGACACGACTAACAAACAACACCCAACCAAAAACACAAAAACTAAAAAACCAATAAAAAAAACTAAAGAAACAAAAAAATAAAAAATAAAAACTTGGGCCAAACAGCCCAAGTCCAAGCTAGTTAAGACCATTGAACAAAATAGTGAAATATCAGGCCCACAAGTATGTGATTAGAGTAGAAACGAAACCATCTCTTCTGATCCAAAACCGGCGCCGCACCTTTGCTCCACCACCACCACATCATCAACATCAGACCCTCGATAGTCAACCATTTGCTTGTGCCGTGGAAAAGCCATTCGCCACTCCAAACAGGAGACGAAAAACCGGAATCTTTAAGGTCTCACCATGAACCGTCTCGTCAAACAAACATCTGATTTGAATTAATTACCACTTATCAAGCAAGCTCGACTACTCATTCAAGAAATATAATTACACGCAAAAATTTTCGTTATTTAACGTAGTGTGTTTTCAAAATAGAATAATCCTTTTGTTTTAAAACTCAATATTCAGAAATAAACGACGTCTTAATAGCACCATTTTCGGTTGAAATGAACCCATAACAATTTTTGAAATTCAAATTTACTTTTTAACGTCACCTTCTTCACTCTTTACCCTCTCGCCAACGAAACATCCACGTGTCAAAATAGCACCCTAACCTCTCACTCTCTCTCTCTTCCCAATATAACGGCTCCCTCGCTCTGATTTTTCCCTCCCTCACGAAATTCTCTCGCACTCAAAGCGTCGTTACTCTCAAAATCTCAAGGGTTCTCTCCGTCTTCTTCAATCGCACTGAAAATCTCTCCGGCCGGCGATTAGGTCAGTCCGTTTTAGCTCTTCTCGCTTTGTTCGATTCGGTTTCACTCTCGGTTTCGAGATTTTGGGTCACTGATTTATTATCTTCGTTTGAATGTGAACCTATCTTCCTCTCATGGCTTCGATTCTAAAATCTCTGTTAGTTTCTGCTTCGTAATGTAATTAGGCTGGTGAGGAATTGTTACTATGCCATTACGGTTCCGCTTGAAATTGTCACTGTGCTGAAATTTGTCTCGTTTTAATCTCAATTTTCTTGCTTTGAAAATGCAGATTAGAATTAGAAAATCTGTTACTAGAGGATTCGTGGCTCTGTTTGTCTGGCTGTAATTTTATATTTTTCTTAATTAATTTATTATTTATTCCTGCTCTAGTTTAGACTCCAGTGTTGGTAAGAAACTGTAGAATATTACATTTCAGGTATTTTGTTTTATACTCTTATAACTTGAGAGGTTACATTTGATATAAATACTAAGCAATCATTCGCAAGAAATCGGTTGATATTTGTGTGTCCTCTTTTATGAAAAGCAGTGTTCCTAAAGTTTATAATTTGTTACTTTCAAATGAGTTTAGGACCTCTTTAATAAGATGGTTTGGGATATAGTGTGAAAAGACGACGTCAAAATATACGTTTTGTTATACTATATCTTAAAGGGCTAGAAGTAATCACTCATTTGAAACTCGCAAAGTTACTTATTCTTCTCATGTAAATGTTTTGTTAATAAACCAGTTGATCAAGCAATTTCACTTTTGAATTGTCTCTATCAAATTATGGAGTTTCAGGATTTGTTGCCATTTACAGGTTGGTAGTTCAGCATGTTCAGTCAGCATAGCAGTAATCGATTTTCACAGATAGAAAAAAAGTCTGGATGTTTTCTGCAGGAACTGCAGGTTCTCTCTTAGACCCTTGAGAACAATTGAATTGAATCACCTGAAAATGAAATACTTTTAAATGTTCTTCAACCCTATTTTGTATGCTTGTTTTGAATTCAGAAAATATGGGATGAAGTTGGAGTGCCTAGTGGCGAAAGGGATACAATGCTTTTAAAAATTGAGGAGGCGTGCGTGGAGGTGTTTAGGACAAAAGTTGATGAGGCAGAACAGTGTAAAGCTCAACTGCAGCAAGCAATTGCAAATTGTGAAGCAGAGTTTGTAGACATATGTGCTGCACTAGGGGAGAAACCACCGCATGTAAGTGATTGAGTCTTGTCCAGACTAAAGATTCCAATGGTTTTATTCACATTTTAGTTGAAAGAGGTCCTCCATGTCTACTCTATTTTTTCTCTTACCAAAGAGGACATTTTAGTTTATTGGAACCCAAACATTTTTTTTTGGTTTCAACAGTTTGATCATAAGATGGGTGGAAGTTTGAAGAAAGAGCTTGAAATCATTATTCCACAGTTGGAGGTCATGAAGAAAAGAAAAATTGAAAGGAAGGACCAAATTTTTTCTGTCTTGGATCAGTTACAGAAACTTTCAAAGGAAATAAGCAGGTCCTTGGAAGATAATCTGTACAAAATGGTTGTGGAAGAGACAGACTTATCCTTGAAAAGACTAGAAGAAGTACACAGGAAGTTGCTTGAATATCAAGATGAGAAGGTTTTGTATACCCCTGAAATTGTTTGCTACATATCAAATTTACTAAGTTTCTGTGGCTGGAAATTCCATGCTTTTATTCTCATAATAGCTCTGCCTTTTGGATTCATCAAAGTATCTCTCGCTTTTAACCAATGGTTATGATGAGACATAGCCCTATTTGGACATAGCCCTATTTGTAATAAATTGGCTATAGTTGCAATGTGTCCACTTATCTTAAATGTAGGTCCACTTAAATTTGTTTCAATCCTAATAAGTTGAAGCTGCTTGACTATTGTTTCTATTCATACCATGCAGAGGAACCGTTTGAAGCTGATAGTGGACCACATGAACATACTAAAATCTCTGTGCTTGGTTCTTGGTCTGGATTTTGAACAAACAATTCATGAAATCCATCCCACCTTAGATGATCTTGAGGAAGAAAAAGATGTAACTAACAGCACAATTGGGGGTTTGGCTAATTCTATACAGATATTGAGAGAGGTCAAGATACAGAGATGGCATAAGGTCAGTTTGTGTAAAGCTGATCTTGTATTCTTTCTTATCTTGTTGCAGAATTATTAAAATGAAATTTTCTCTTTAATAGTCTTTCTGAACATTTCCTTTGTACCAGCTTCAAACTTTGGCAAGTGCCCTGTTAGAGATGTGGAATCTGATGGATACACCCTTAGAAGAGCAAAAGAAATTTCAGAATGTAACTAGTTGCTTAGCTGTTTCAGAATCTGACATCACTGAGCCTAACATTCTTTCTGTAGACCTTCTAAATGATGTGAGTATGTTTTTATGCTTTTTCATCGCATCTGCTTTACAAAAACATTTGGAGCAGAAATGTGTTTAACTAATCATATTAACTTTGTTTTTTGCAGGTTGAGGCTGAAGTATCAAGGTTAGAGCAGCTCAAGTCAAGTAAGCTCAAAGAGATCCTTCTAAAAAAGAAGTTGGAACTGGAGGAGGTATGCAGACAATCTCACATGGTTACAGAAACACTGAGTGCAGAATACTCAAGTGAAGCTATAGAGTCTGGTAAAATCTTTCTTTCTTTATTCCTGTTTGTCATATCACCAGTGAAACTAATTGCAATGCTGTGGTAGGATGGTCGCATTAATAGAAATCAGAGCTTCTTTGTGAGTGTATGCCTTTACTAATTTATTACCTTATAATTTTTTTTTATTTTTTTTATAAATATAAAAATAGTTCTTGGTACATTGAATCGTTAGTTTCTGATGTGATAACTGCCATTACTTGTATAATTCGTATGGAATGTCAATCAATGAATCAGCAGCAGAAAACTCAATCTCAGTGATCTCATTAGTATATTTAATATATTTAGGAGATGCGGACCCTACATGCCTGTTGAAACAAATTGAGCTTCAAATCACAAGGGCAACAGAGGAAGCTCAAAGCAGGAAAGAAATACTAGAAAAGATTGAGAAGTGGTTGGCTGCTTGTCAAGAAGAATCCTGGCTACAGGAGTACAACAGGGTTGAGCATCTATTCTCTTTTGTTTTTTCGTCCATTGCATAGATATGTCTTTTCTGTCATTTTGTCAATACAAACCAGTAAAAGGAATTCTTTTCAATTTCACATATAATTTTCTGTCATTTGCATATACGTAGGTTATAACAATGGAATAATTTCGAAAGATTCAGTGTAAATTACATAGTGTTTAGCATTAATTTGGTCTACAATGAGTTTTTGAGTGAGGCCAGCATACATGGATCAGATTGAGTAGCTCTCTTCTTACATCTCACTTTGTTCTGCTATCATATTGTGTGCTTTCAGGATGATAATCGCTATACTGCAGGAAGAGGTGCCCATCTTACTCTGAAACGGGCAGAGAAAGCGCGTGTTTTAGTTAACAAAATTCCTGGTACAGACTTCTTTGAATGACCTTTTAATTATAGTACGCATATAAGGATGTATATATTTTGTGGTTTCAACTTGTCATGCCTTTATTTTCCCCAGTGAATCAAAGCATCTGTTGAATGATAGGTATATGACCCATTCACATTCACATAGCAATACAAAGAGAAGATGTGATAATTACTTATATGGAGCTCTTAGTGTTATTTTACTACTTTAGAGGAAAGCAATGGTTTATATCGATGGACTGTTAGGAACTTAAGTTGAACTTGAATTGTTTTGAATGGTAAATGGAGCAGGAATGGTGGAAACATTGACTTCAAAAGCTACAGCTTGGGAAAAAGAAAGAGGACTCGAATTCTCATATGATGGTGTAAGTAATATTAATCTGGACAATTTTGGTAAAAGTTATTCAAATTGTGGTTTGGGGTTGGCTATCAAAACAATTTTATGTAACATCTGTTGTGCAGAGTCAACTGCTATCAATGCTTAAACAATACAGCATGCTAAGGCAAGAGAAAGAGCAAGAAAAGCAAAGACAGAGAGTACGGACCTTACATATATGCTAAAGTTTTTACTTATCTTTCAAATTATTCCTTGTTTTTGAATCTCTCTAGAATTTTAGGACCAGAAAAAATTTCAAGGACAATTAATAGCAGAGAAGGAAGTACTTTATGGGTCAAAACACAGTGCAACTAAGAGTGGAAAGAAGGTTTCCGATCGAAAAATGTCTCTTGGTGGGGCATTGATTCGAAACCAGAAGATTGAGAAGGCTGCTCCACATGTCCACCCTATTAAGAAGGGCGACTCTCAGAATCAAAGGAGCTCTCACCAGCAATATGCAGTAGAAGCTTCATCCGTAGGTACCTTTTTAACTCTAATGTAGATATTTTTTCTCACAATATTGGTCTGCATTTACTAAACGTTAACTTTAAAATAAGAATTCACTGATGTACATTATGTGGAGAGTTAATTTTGTAATGAGAATGTCAAGTGTAGTAAGTAGCTGGTCGTTGGTTTTCTGGGTAGGTCTGGGCCGAACATACCTGAAAAAGTGAAAATGGAAAACATATCTGCTTAAAGACTTTTTTTACAACCTTTTTATCGTCTCTAACTCTCTATGACCAAGTGCCATGAAATCTGTGTAGGGAGGAGAGGCTTGGAGTTTTCTGGTCATTCAGTGAAGAACCAACCATCCACTGCTGCAAAGGCTTGTGAGATGGAGTCGCCATTGATTCAAAAGCCCCTTTCTCCTGTCTCTTCCAAAGTGTCATCGAAGGCCAACATTCTAAATTTCCTAGAAGATCAGAAGAGACAACAGAAGAACATCAAACCGGTACATCTTTTTAAAGAAGTCCCCATCATGTCACCTTCCATCGAAGCTGTACCTCTTTTCAGTGAAGTGCCCATCATGACACCTTCCAAGCCAATAATCGTCAATGACGAAGAGAACACAACCCCAAAGATAATGCGAATTCAAGTCCCTCCCACTCCTTCAACAATGTCAGTGTATACACTGACAGCCACACCAGCTACACCTTTCACCTATGGAGCTCAAAACAAGGTCCAGAAATCTAATCGACAAGTTGAGTACTCGTTTGAGGAGGCGAGAGCTAGTTTCAAGCAGTTAGGGCTCCTTGATTCCTAGTAGTAGCGGAACATACTCGTTTTCTGATATAAGAAATCCATAGATGAGTCCACCTTTTCTAGAGATGTGATCTTCGACAAACTCTATTACTCGGCATATCACAAGAGTATAACATTGTTATCTAAGCACAGAGAAATGTTTTGAGAAAGTCATGCTGCGTACATCGGGGTTTCATTATTAAAGTTTGATCTTTCTTATTACTGTCAGCAACTCTGTCCGTCCACCATGTCCCAGCATTTTAGTTTTAGCTATCAGGTAATGGAATGCCTCTGGCCAGTGGTCACCAAGAATGTAAACTCTAATCACAGTCGGTGGGATTCAAACCTCGATACGGAGATTCCACACCTAGGTTTTACTAACTTGACCACTTAAAATATTATAGTAGTTATCTCTTTTAAATTTATATATATATATATATATAGGCCCCTTCAACTAAATAATCCCTTTTTTGACATATATAAGGGATGAGAAATTACTCCAACTTTTCGATTATATTTTTGAATTTCCACCGTTCAGTTTGTTAGCCTTTGTATATACACTACCAGAAAATGGGTCTTGGGCGACGAAACAAAAAAAACCGGGCGACGATTTTTTTTTTCGTCGCCTAAGAGGGAACTTAGGCGACGATTTTTTTTTTCGTCCCCTAAGTAAAAAAAATCGTCGCCTAAAAATAAATTTCGTCGGCCAAGATAGAAACTAGGGCGACGAAACAATATGTCGTCGCCTAAGATATTTATTTCGTCGCCTAAGTTTTTTATCCTTAGGCGACGAAACTGAGATATTTCGTCGCCCAAGATTTTTAATTCTTAGGCGACGAAACTCAAATATTTCGTCGCCCAAGATTCTTCTATATATTGAGAGGCCGGGATAGAAGAATGAGAACTTTGAAAATTTGAAACATAAATTTCTCTAGTTCTTCAAATCGTTCGGTGTTGTGGAAATCTGTCCATACATAGTTTGTGGAGCTACTCCCAGGTACGTACATATGCATATATATGCACATATATATATGCATATATATATATATATATTGATTTTCAGTTTTATTTGAGTTGAATTAATGATATATATATATATGCATAGAGTTTGTTCCAAGCTGAGTAAGGGGCCGTTCTGTCATAGATATGGTTCACAGGTTTGTTTAACTGGATCTCAAGATCACAAACTGACCACTCTTCTCGGTGAAGGGGTCGATAGGGGTTCGCCTCCGTGATCACAAACGAGTCCTGCCTGGTTCCTGTAGGGGGTTCGCCCTCCGTGACATTGACACTTGCCTTCTGAAACCACGGAATCCGCTCGAACTAGATATATATAATTAATAATTAGTATGTTGTATTACATTAATATATATATATATAAAAGATATGTTCATTAAATATTGATATATATATGTGTTATTTTCAGGATATGGATAAGAGTTGGATTTCTCTTCCAAGATATCACAGAAAATATGCTGAAGGAGTTTGGGATTTTATGCAATATGCGCAGGCCAATGCTGACGGGAGTGGCATGTTCTATTGCCTGTGCAAGATGTGTAAGTGTCGCAGTGATATGCATCGATTTCCGTTGGGGACAGTATGGGACCACCTGAAGAGTAACGGATTCTGGGAACGTTACACATGTTGGATATATCACGGTGAAACCTTATCACGTCCGCATGATCATGGACAGTTTTATGAGACGGGCAGTACATCCAACGATCCAACAACGGCCTTCATCAACGACATGTTTCCTCATGACAGCGGTGTATGCCCTGAACGACAGCACATTCCGCAGGCGCCGATGCAGGCCGTCCCTAGAGGTGTCAACACTGCCGGTATAGCCAAGTACAACAGACTTATTGCTTTCCAACAGACCCCTCTGTGCCCAGGTCATGAGAAAACCGTTCTTCAGTGTGTGATGGAGGTGATGCATATCAAGGTTGACACAAAATCGACCGTGACGGCTGTTGATAGGTATCTACAGTACGCTGCTTCGCTCCTGCCCGACGGTCATCGTCATCCCACCACGCATCATAAGGTCCGTCGTATCTTGAGAGATCTCGGGCTTTCCTACATCAAGATCCATGCATGCAGATATGACTGCGTTCTATTCTGGGGTAAAGATGCAGACGGTAATGACCTTGAAGGCCTTCATCGTTGTCCGGTATGTGGGACCGACAGGTATAAGCGGACTCCCGCAGGCAACAGGAAACCTGTTAAGGTACTTCGCTATTTCCCGTTGAGGGATAGGCTGGAGCGGTTGTATATGTCTTCAAAGACGGCCGAAGCTATGAGATGGCACGCTGTGAGGGAGGTGCATGACGAAGACCTCATGGTACACCCTGCTGACAGGGAGGCGTGGAAGCATATAGACAGGGAGTTTCCTCATTTTGCTTCAGAGGTGAGGAATGTGAGGCTCGGGCTGTCATCCGACGGGTTCAACCCTTTTGGGACCATGAGTCTTTCGTACAGTATATGGCCGGTCATTTTGGTGCCTTACAACCGTCCTCCATGGATGTGCATGAAGAAGGAATACAACATGTTGACCTTGTTGATTCCGGGGCCCGGTTATCCAGGTATCTACTTTCCCTTCATATTGTATATATTGCTGTTGGTTCAACACCTCTCCATTTATTGTTTTTGTTCTATATTGTTGGTCATATATAGTCGTTATCTGAATTTGTTGTGGTTGTTGTTGTTGTTGTTGTTGTTATCCAGGGAAGTGTCTCGATGTGTATATGAGACCGCTGATTGAAGAGTGTAAATTGCTTTGGGAGGTTGGTCATCCCACTTATGACTCCCACAAAAAGGAGATGTTCCAGATGCATGCCATGATTGTTTGTACCATCAGTGATTTTCCTGCACGTGGGATGTTGTTCGGCAACGTTGTTAGGGGATACAAGGCTTGTCCTGAGTGCCTTAGCTCCCAGGGATGCAGCAATCATTGCAACAAGATAGTCCGGATGGGTCACCGTGCTTACCTACCACATGATCACCCCTGGCGGATAGATACCGGGGCATTTGATGGGACCGAAGAGAGAGGTGTGGAGCCGCATAGATGGTCGGGGGAAGAGATTTTAGCAGTGCTGGATGAGTATGATTTTGGGCAGCTCAGCAATCATCCCGATATTGTGGCCAGAATACCTGAAAGACCAGACAGGTACAAATTCTGGACACATAAGAGCATATTTTGGGAAATCCCGTACTGGAGTACACTGTTGATCAGGCACTACCTAGATGTGATGCACATAGAGAAGAATGTCTACGACAGTGTGGTAGGTACAGTGCTCAACTTGGAGGGGAAGACGAAAGACGGTCCTAAGGCACGCGTTGATCTTAAGAAAATGGGAATCAGAAAACATCTTTGGCTGAAAGTGGGGAAGAAAAAGATGCCTTGGGCTCCTTACACCGTGAAGCCTGATCAGAAGACCCAGATCTTCAGGTGGATGAGTTGTGTGACGTATCCCTCAGGCGTTGCAGGAAATATAGCCCGGTGTGTGAACTTGCGGGAGAATAAGATATACGGCTTGAAGAGTCATGACTGTCATATTCTGCTACAACGTCTCTTCCCTGTTTTCATTCGACCGTTCCTTCACCGTCAGGTAAATTTGTGGTTAAAATTACGGTTAACCTGTCGTTGTTGGATTTTATATATTAAATTTGTGATGTGTGGTTGGCCAGGTTGTGGAGCCGTTAGTAGCGCTGTCAAGATTCTTCATGAAGTTATGCACAAGGGAAGTGAGAAAATCCGATCTCCGGGAAATGCAGGCAGACATCATATACATCATGTGTAAATTCGAGAGGATCTTTCCGCCAAATTTTTTCGATATCATGCCTCACCTGATGATCCATCTTCCCCAGCAATTGTTGCTTACCGGTCCAGTACACTTCACTTGGATGTATCCCATGGAAAGGTATGTTTTATTCACTTACATCTCCAGAATACATATATGTACGTACATGTTCAATAACCATAACGTATAGTTTGCAATCTTATATTTACAGGCAACTTGGTGAGTACAAAGATTATGTCACTAATAAATCCGCTCCTGAAGGATGTATAGCTGAAGCATATATTGCGCATGAATGCGTCACCTACATGAAGTTGTATTTAGGAGCGTCGTTGGGAGCTCCGCAAGCCATGGAGGAACATGCGCCGCGGTTCAATCTCTCTATAGTTTCCAGTGATGTCGAAGTTGGTGGAGCACGACTGTCCGCCGAGTATGCATTGTCGGATGAAGAGATAGCCATAGCGCACTGGTGGGTACTAATCAATTGTGAAGAAGTTAAATATTGGAAAGAATTGCACCTAAATTTTCCGGAAGTTGATGGTGATCTCGAGTACCACAACATGACGTTCGCAAATTATTTTCGCACCTGGGTACGTAATTTAATCTTCCCTGTTATATATATATATATATCTAATTATTTTCTATTGCATATATTTTCGGATATTTACAGTTCAATATCCGTTACAGATGGACATGATTAAATCTGATGATAATCCAAACTGGTCGCACGAACTATTACTTCTTGCGATGCAACCGCAACGGGCTAGAGTTTATCCCACTTGCACAGTGAATGGCGTCAAATTTGTATCTGAAGAGAGAGACAGTAGACGAAGAACACAGAATTCTGGGGTGATGGCGAAAGGTCATGGCCTTGACTATTACGGTGTTCTCCATTCAGTGGTCGAACTGGTTTATGCGGAAGGCATGAAAGTGCATCTGTTCAAGTGTAGATGGTTTGATACAGGCGCACAGAGCATGAAGATGGATCAGTACGGCAATTTATCGGTCAACACTACTACAAGCGCCTACTAAGATGACCCGTTTGTTTTTGCGACATCGGTAAAACAAGTGTTTTATCTTGATGACCTTGCCAGGGGTGACGCGTGGAAAATAGCGAACATTGTGCATCCTCGAAACATTTACCGGGCGGCTACACTTGGAGTGACCATTCCAGGGCCAGAGGCTGATGCGTATCAGGAGCCGAACGCAGTAGGTATTCATGATGTAGCTACTGTTCGTCAAAATAATGTTAAACATGGTCGAGTGCTCAGAATTCGTGACGAAGATTCAACCTTTATTGATGTTGATCCAAATGAAGAAACAGACGACGACTCTGACGACGAATTAAGGCATAGATTACCAGATATTAATTCTGATACCGAAGAAGACTCATCGGATGACTCAGATTACGAGCCTTAGCTTAGTTATAATTGAGCCTTAGCTTTGTAATTGTTTGTATACTAAAAGAATACTAAAATAAATAAAGCACATTTAAATTTCATTGTACAGGATTTTTTATTTTTACTCTTGGGCGACGATTTTAACAAATATCGTCGCCCAAGTATTATCTTGGCCGACGAATTAGCCTAATTTTGTCGGCCAAGAGTAATCCGAATAATTAAAATAAAATAAAACACATTTAAATTTCATTGTACAGGATTTTTTATTTTTACTCTTGGGCGACGATGTTAACAAATATCGTCGCCCAAGTATTATCTTGGCCGACGAATTACCCTAATTTCGTCGGCCAAGAGTAATCCGAATAATTAAAATAAGATAAAACACATTTAAATTTCATTGTACATGATTTTTTATTTTTATTCTTGGGCGACGAATTTAACAAATATCGTCGCCCAAGTATTATCTTGGCCGACGATTTACCCTATTTTCGTTGGCCAAGAGTAATCCGAATAATTAAAATAAAATAAAACACATTTAAATTTCATTTGAATAATTAAAATAAATATCCCGGGTATTTATTTTTTACCAAATTTTTATAGCCCCGTAAGAGTCTCGTCGATTGGAAACTATTCTCAGTTGAAGGTCCGGCCAGATTACGTGATTTGGATGGTCGAATAGCCGTTTCCGTCCGTTTAGGGGTTTGACCGCGCCGATTGACCGGACGGATCGAGCCCTTATCTTTGTCAGATGGAGCTGAATTTTTTCCCACCTACGTAATTCGTTATGCTGGTCATATCTGACGGTCGGTTTTCAGTTCCTCTTCTCCGATCACCAAACTCACGATATAAGTACTAATGTTGTATAACTTTTTAATATAAGTGTTGAGTTTAAGATTCGTTTTGAAGACAACGTATACGTAGATGCCTCAAACGCAAAAAAGTCGTGAAATAAGATATGACCGGAACGGTGAAATACGTCAACCCGTGAAAAATAAAGATATTCCGGTAAAATTTCGGTGCCGGTTGTTTCGGTTAACGAATTTTTCTCTTATTTCTACCTAGTGGTAGCCCTATCCCGGTTATTTATTTTTTACCAAATTTTTATAGCCCCGTAAGAGCCTCGTCGATTGGAAACTATTCTCAGTTGAAGGTCCGGCCAGATTACGTGATTTGGATGGTCGAATAGTCTGAATTTTATGATAGAACTCTTGGCCGACGATTTTCTTAATCTTGGGCGACGAGATTTATAGTGAAGAATATCGTCGCCCAAGTAGACTATCTTGGCCGACGATTTTAAAAAAACAGGGCGACGACTTCAAAAATCGTCGGCCAAGATGCTCTTGGCCGACGATTTTTAAAAAACAGGCCGACGATTTTTACAGAATCGTCGCCCAAGAACGCCAGTATAAAAGGCAAAAATTCGGAACCCTAACCATCTCTTCAGCCGCCAAGCCCTCTCTCTCTCTCTCTCCGGAAATCCTCTCTCTGCCCTCTCTCTCTCCCTCTCTCCGACCCCGACCCCGACCCCAATTCGGAACCCCGACCCCGACGCCGACCCATAATTTAAGGTATAACCCTAAAACCCTAAATTGGTTTTAATTGTTGTTGTTGTTGTGATAATTGTAAATTGTTGTGATAATTGTAAATTGTAAATTGTTGTTGTTGTTGTTGTGATAATTGTAAATTGTAAATTGTTGTTGTTGTGATAATTGTAAATGGTTGTTGTTGTGATAATTGTAAATTGTGATGTAAATTATGGTAAATTGTGATGTAAATGATAATTGTAAAATATTGGGGTTTACGGTTTAGGGTTTAGGGTTTAGGATTGTAAATGATTAAATAATTTGTAAATATATTGTAAATGATTAAATAATTTTTGATTAAATAATTAAATAATATAAATTATAATTGTAAATATATTGTGGAAATTTTGTAAAAAATAATGGATTATTTTTGAGTAAGGATGTAAATATTCGTAAATTAATTTTTGTGATGTAATAATTGCGAATTAATGTAAATAATTTGTTATGTGAATAAAAAAAATAATAAATCCTATAATAATTATTAAATTTTATTTGTGCTATTATTGTTGATAAATTTTTCGAAGTTTATGGTTATTTTTTGTGAACTTAATTATAAGACGGTAAAATATTTTTAATAAATTTATGGTTATTTTAAACAGGATGGCCATGAGGAGAACTTCTGGACAACGTTCGGGTGCGAGGAGCCAAGACGGCTCGGACGGTACCTCAAACAACCCGTCCGAATCACCGTCGATCGGGTTTCCGTGGCAGTTGACGGCCCGACGTGAGGCGCTTAGGGGTGGCGCGAGCGGCTCGGGTTCTGCTGGGCAGTCGGGTCCCGCAGCGACGGCTCCTCGTCATCCACCCATACTTCGCCGGTCGCGATCCCGCAGCGACGCCCCCACACAGTCGTCCCCGACCGACGGTGATGGCGGGTCATCCGGGGTCCCTATGGTGCCGTCCGGCCTCTTCCTTCCTCCGACGATACCGGCGATACCTCGCGTCGATGAGGAGGGTCGACCGATTCGGGAGCAGCTCCCGCATGTGGCACCGCACGAGGCCTATATCTACCGGGAGTTTCCCACGCCTCTTCATCCCGTGAGGGTCTCCGAGCAGGCGGACGGAGACGAATCCGTCGGCTCAGCCTCATCCTCAGGTAATTTATTATTACTTTTTTGTCGATTTTAATTTTTTTTTTGTAAAAATGTATTATTAATATTAAATTTGATTCACAATGTCACAGCCGCCGGAACGAGAAGGCGGAACAGGAGAGGCACCGTCAGCAACAAGGGACTCGATAGGGCGGTCGAGTCCGCTGGACGGATCGCCATCCCGTTTTCCAACGGGAAACCGGTGGACGCCGCGTTGGGAAACCGGTACACGCGCGCCGCGGGAGGCACCATCCGCTCCAGACTCCCTATGTTGTGGGGAGTCTGGAGCCAGGTTCCTGATGGAGTGAAGGAGATGCTCCATCAGTCGATGTCGGTGAGTTTACTCGATCAATTACTATTTTTTTAACTAATAAATTATTTAATTATCGAAAAAAATACTAACAAGTGGTAATACAGCAATGGTTTGTGGTTCCCGAGGAGGGACGTGACTGGGCGGACAAGGCCCATAGGGAGAGGTACCTCTATTTAATAATTTATTAAATTTTATTTTTTTAATAATATATTTAATATTTTTTTTGTATATGTAGGTTCAAGGAGTGGAAGCACGACCTCCGGGAACACTGGAAGAAGTACGGGAGCGACCGTTCGGGTACCCCGAAGGAGTTCGAGTATCGGGAGTACGAGTGGCGGTGGCTTCTTGTCACGCAGTTCAACGACCCTCACAAACAGGTAATTCGTAAACAAATTTGAATATTTAATTAGTGAATTAATTATAATTGTATGTTTTTAAATATTTATTAACGATAATTTTTTTTTGAAGCACCTCGCCCGGGTGAACGCTGAGAACCGGCAACAGAACACAACCAACCATCGTGCCGGTTCGAGGCCGTTTTCGGCCATCATGGACGACGTGCGGCGAGAGCGGCCAGAGGAGAACCCCTATGTGGGGACCTTTCAGAGGGCATATCCTCATTCTGAGGAGGATCTTGTAAGTTCCTTATATTTTCTAATTTTTAATTTTAATTACATTTTATTAAATGTATATTAATATATTTTTATAATATATCCAATTAGGCGAGGGTGAGGGAGGCGGAGCAAGAGGTCATCAGAGGCATGGTGAACGACACATGGCCGGGCACGGCAGAGGATGACATGTCAGAGGCCATGTCCAGGATCGACACTTCAGATCCTACCGTTGGGGCGCGGATTATGGCCACTGCCTTCGCGCAGCGTTCCAACACCTACTACTGCCGGGGTATGGGAGACGCTGGAAAGGGGATCCTGAAGACGACGCCAGGATTTCAGCGCAAGGGAGCCGCCGGAGCCTCAAGCAGCAACAGCCAGACCACTCGGCTACAAGATCAGTTCGCAAGTCTACAGTCTGAGCTGGAAGCCCAAAGAGCGAGGGAGTCTGAGCTGGAAGCCCAAAGAGCGAGGGAGATGGCGGCGATGACGGAATCATATGCGGCTTCCACGGCTGCGCATATGGAGCGGGTGAATGAAGTCACCAATGCCAACCAGGCGGCTATGGGACAGTGGATGACTGCCTGCATCGCTGCACATGCGGCCGGACAGCCGTTTCCGCCCATGCCTACGCCTATACCATTACCTCAGTGGCCCCACCCTCAGTGGCCCCAGCCTCAGCAGCAGCCTCCTCAGCCTGACCAGCCGCCGCCTCAGGACCCTCCGAACGGGAATGATGAGTTAGATTTCGGGTTTCTCGATCCATAGGCAGAATTTTTGTAATAAATTATTTATAAATTTATAAATTTGTGTTATTTTTAATTAAATTTTAGTATTAGAAAAATTTAAAGAAATGTCGAAAAAAAAAATTCCAGCAAAAAAAAAAACATTATTTATATATTTAAAAAAATTATTTAATTATTTTAAAAAAAAATTTAAATATATCTTAGGCGACGAAATTTCTAAATCGTCGCCCAAGATTTAACACCTTGGCCGACGAAAAAAAAATATGGTCGCCTAAGATGTAGTGATCTTAGGCGACGAAATATTTATTTTCGTCGCCCAAGGTTATAAGATCTTAAGCGACGAAATAATTTTTCGTCGGCCAAGGTGTTAAATCTTGGGCGACGAATATTTTTGGGCGACGAGAAGTATATTTTAGGCGACAAAATTCGTATCGTCGCCTAAGAATTACTCTTAGGCGACGACGGAATGAATTTTCGTCGCCCAAGTTCTTGACCGACGCAGTTCTGGCGACGACATGTCGTCGCCTAAGTACTTAGGCGACGAAATTTTTTAACAGGGCGACGATTTTTTTTCGTCGCCCAAGACCTATTTTCTGGTAGTGATAGATCAATTATACAAATTTTCAGCCAATGTGGTGATCGTTAAGATGTCAAACAAGATTAAATCAATGAACGAACCAAATATGTCAAACCTGAACCGCCCATGCTTATAATTATAAATCGTAGTTTTGAATGCCTTAACGATTACCAAAATTTCTGAAAATTTGCATAAGTTATCTACTCATATAGAACTACATATTGAACGGTGGAGATGTGATTTTGTGATCGAAAAGTTGGAGTAATCACTCATCCCTCATATATGTCAAAAAAGGATCCCTTAGTGGAAGACCCTCATATATATAAGAGTTGTGGATATACAAGAAATTTCCCCAAGTATTTCTAAGTTGAAATGTGCGTCAGTTGGATAAGATAGTTAGGTATTCTAAGTTGGGATGATATGAATGACTTCCAAGTATTTCCACTATACAAGTACGTATGCTACGGCTAGCTGCTATTGATTAAAACTATATATGTTTTCTAGTATACAAATTTGCATAACATACAAATTAAGTATGTGACTATCATTACTTGAAATATAGTAAAATAACAATTTTATCCCCTCAAAATGTCTTTTGTATGTCTTTGCATAGAAGCGAGTAAACCAGTTTTTGAGTTTGTATACCATATACATTTGTATAGTAGACAAACCCGTATAAATAGTTTTGGTCCCTTCCAGAAGAGTACTCCAGAACTAATTAAATGCATTCTTGAAAAATCATTATCAATGCAGTTCAAGTCAAGATGTCTCATCTTGCATGTAACCAAAGATGCTAAATCAAGCAACTCTGTAATCTGCATCATCATATTTATGAGATTAATTAGTAACCTTCAGAGCCTGTAACAGTTTGAATGGGATGGTTCATCTTCTCTATTAAACTCTATACTGATATTAATGATGAGCATGTATCCATGCTGGAAGACTTGAGAAGTGATCGATGCAGACCTCAGGTCTACTGGAGCATAGTGTTCCGCAGGACCTATCCAATGATGTATCTACCTTACACTACACGAACCTAACATAATCCCAGTGTGCTATTACTGTAGCGAATATGACAGTTTTTTCCACAACAAGTTGGGTTGCACATTTTAGGCTCCAAACAAAAGGGTGACGTCTTAATCAAGGACTAATTATGCTTAGTTAGCACTTGTAAAAGGACTGGCTTGACTAAATAGAGATTCTTAGTCTTATTTCCCCCAGCTAGCCTTGGTACTTCTGGCGAGTCTGGCTGGTCTCCTCCACGAGGGTCTAGCTAATTGAAGACTTTTAGGGCATAGTAAGCTAGCTCCTTGAGGAAGAAACTCCAACACAAAATATATATGCTTACCTAGAGTGAGACAGCTGAGCTTGGCTGATGCTATTGCTAGCTACACAAAATATAATCAACATTGAATTCCTTCATCAGTTGATAAAGCTTAACGTACTATATATATTACCTAATCTGAATGATGAAACATACATAGACAATTGATTAATTAAGTAGAGATAAGCTAGGTCTTCCCAACTTCCATGTTCTTAAGCTTGTATTTGTCTTTATTTTCAATAAATCTTTTATCTCGCATTTGCGAGGTTTGATTCAAAAAGAAGAAGAAAAAAGATGCATACGAGTACTTGAGTCGGGGAGTTGAAAAACAGCTTATATATACTGCAGTTGGCCGGCAATTCACGAATCTCTGTTGTACTCTCGGAAAAACGGATTCGATCCGAAGAAGATTGAAACCTTGGTTGCTCTTATAATTAAAAAGAAAAGATATTAATGTTAAACGGCGACGATAAATTAATAATCCATCAATCTCTATTTTCTTTTCCTTGTTTAATTTTGCTTTCTGTAATGATCGATCAATGTTTTCAAGTTCACACCTTTCTTACATTTGACATATATACTGGGTCCTGAGTCATTGAACAAATCTTCTTCCATGTATATAAACAAAGACTTTAACACCGGCCAGATTAAGTAAATGAATATTATTCTGTGGAGTGTTCGATCTTTCTGGCTGCAAAAGACTTCAACTGCTTTTATCTTAATTAGTCTGTTTTTGTACAGTCAAGTGGGTCATGATCAATACAACATTGCTTGCTCTCCTAATTAATTTCTAGCTATTTATATGATATCTTACTTAATATCCCTCTCATGCATGCTTCCCTTGGCTTTTGATCGACATTCAGAAATTTCATACTACTTGTCTTTCCCTTATTGACAAAGTCATAGCTTTGTACCTACGTACGTATATTACAGAATGACAAATGTACATCATACGAATTAAATAGAATTTCGACACTACAAGAAACGTCCCCCTAAACACCTTAATCTTCAACACTTCCAGAAGTAGACTTTAAACAAATTTCTCAGAAATTTTCTTAACCTTTTTTTTTAATGAGAACCTTCCCAACCGGGCTTATAAAACAACCCTACAAAATATATGTTCTTCATGTAGCTGGGGAAGGCGAAAAAGTAAGGAACTTGCCATCTGGGTTTATATGGAGTTGGCTTCAGTACCTGGACCACTTGCTGTTCATGTTCTACGAGTAGCAATCCCTTTTTTCCTCTTGATTTGCTTCTATGTATCTCTGTCAGTGTCTAAGCACCATAGTTTTCTCATATCTACCTACGAGTTCATCGTGGTGGCAAAATCAAATCGCGAGATCATGTTCTTCATGCTCACTGGAGTTTCTATCACGATTAATATCGTGTTTGGGATCTTGAGGCCTCCCAGGGAAGATACTGATCATTATGTTCGGCTGGATGAGTTGAAGGACTACACTGTTTTGGAGGTAAGTGATGAAGATTACTTTTACTACTACCAATGTAGCGATTGCGATGAGGATGACAATGAGTGTGGTAATTCTGATGGTTATGATGAAGATAATGATGATGATGGTAGCGACGACGATGTAAACAGTGAAGATTTTTATGGTGAAGAGATAACTAGTGAAGAGTTGGAGAGGAGAGCTGAGGAATTCATAGCCAAGCACACAAGAAAATGGAGAGAGGAGTTTGTATACGAGAAGGTCGCATACATGGCTGCTATAGAGTTTCAATCATCAAGCTCTATCCAACCCAAGGTGAAATAAATCCTCATATTCTACTTCCTCACAAAAAAAGGCCTGATATCATTTGCCTTTTCTCATCTTTAATTAAGTTTTCTCCCCTTCGTCTAAGCTTTAGTTTGTTGTGATGAAGCTGGGTTTGAATTAGTCTCTTGATATTTCTGCTTTTTTAAGGAAACTGTTGGGATCGACTCGATTAATTATTGATGATATGTGGGTATGTAATATGATTGTATATAGATATTATGATGGTGAAGTAAATAATAAATTTCTAGCGGAAATTTTGTATACTCCTTTTGTACATGTACGTAGCAGTTTGAGTTATAAATTTCCATTTGTACATAGCGTATTCAAAAAATGTTCTACTGGCTTTGCTTCCTGAGTTGACATGATCGTCTTTAATTCTATAAATTTTGGTTCTGCAAACTATTAAGCACTGATAAGTATCAGTATGGCAAAGTTAAGAAGATCTAGAACATGCTTATTATTGTGGAAAAATGTGAGTTAGAGATCGTTGGAGTCGGATGCTTGTTGTTGAGGTGGAGCTATTGGAATTAATTCAGACAGTAAGACAGTCAGAGATTGCCCGAATTATGCCGAGGTTGAGGTTGTTGAGAAAATGAGGCTTTAGATTAGAACCTATGGAATTCCACGTCATAATGTGAAGAGTCGTCTTTGGTTTATATAGTACCACGTACACACACTAATTAATCCTGAGGTTTTTTGTATTGAAACCTCATTTTCCCTTTGTGCATGGGAGTCATTTGCTCAACAAGCTATTCTATCTTTGTTTATCAAATTACATATTAATTATACACAAATGCTTCGATAATCTGACACGCAGTCAATGACGTCAATGACACAAGGGCAGCAGATTACAGCTATGCTTAGATCACATAACCTATCTCATATGGATCCACAATGACGTCCCCAAATGAAAATTATGAAGCTTACCACAATGACGTCGTCCCATAGGACAGCGATAAAAAGTCCAAGTTATTCTCAGTGTTGAATAAAAAAAAGAACTTTAAATGAATGAGCTGTGACTTGATTGATTAAGGTTTCTAGAAAGGCTCATTCTCACTTGAGTACCTACAACTATCAGATTTCATCAACTTGGTGTAAGCTGCCTCAGAGGCAGTTCCATTTATCCATTGGTGTTTATTTTCTGAAAAACAACCGTTGAGATAGAATTTCTGAGTTTCGCTAATCCTAACTTTCGTCTATGGTTTATTACTTGCCTAATACGCTATTGCCGCAGTCAGTCGATCAGTCTCGTTTGGATCCGGTGGGATGGTAAGCAAGATATATTGCTGGTGTACAGGTGGCGTGTTCTGGTGCTATGTCCAGTGCACGAAGTCACTAAGAATCAATTTATGCTCTCTGAATTTTCGTGTTAGTCCAGTAGTTCATTGTTTTGCCTTTCTTGTTGCTGCTATTAGTAATTGCTCCTTTTCCATTGTAACTGTTCAAGGTGAGTGATCGCCTCTTCTCCATCATGGTACTTCAGACCCAGAGAATGGTCAAGAAGCTAGTAGATTATATAAAGGCGTGCAGGGTACCTTGTAGGTTAAGAAACTGGTCTCAAAAACGAATCGGAGACGCTAAGAAACGTGCAGGAAATGCCTCAGTAAATACACCGGATACAAGAGGGTAATACTGCCATTTCATTCAAAGAGAATAATAAAAAAAGCTGAAACAACAGCAATCATTTTCACCACCACGTTTTTGGTTTATTTATATGTTTTTAGCCTTATCCGGCAATCTCCGGCCGTCTCCAGCCATATCATCGAGTATAAAGTGCCATCTAAGTTGATAAACTGATCTCGGAAACGTCGGAAAAGCATCAGAGACTCCTAAAAATGAGTCGAAAACGTCTGGATATGTCTCCGTAAATACACCGGTTACAAGAGGGTAATGCTGACCTTTCATCTCCGACTATTTTTGGCTATATCAGCTCGTACATGGTGATTTGTAGGTTGATAAATTGGTTTTAGAAACGCTGGAAACACATCAGAGAAGCCCAGAAACGCGTCGGAAACGTCTTGAAATGCCTCCGTTAATACACCGGAGACAAGGTGATAATACTGACATTACGCCTCAAAGAAGAAAAATTAGAGAAGGTTGAAACAGTCAAAAAGTCATTTTTGCCCTCAGGTATTTGATTTATTTACGAATATGTTTTTGGCCTTTTCCACCAATCTTTGGCCGTCTCTAGTCGTATCAACGCGCACAAAGTGTCTTGTATATTGATAAACTGATCTCGGAAACGCATTGCAGACGCCCAGAAATGCGTTGGAAATGTCCGAAAACGCTTCTGAAAATAAACCGAATACAAGGGGGCATTACTGACCTTCTTCTTAAAGAAGAAAAAGAAAAGAAAGCTGAAACAGAGGAAAAGTCATTCTTACCCCATTGTTCGGGTTTATTCACGGATAGGTTTTCGGCTGTTTACGACGTTTTTCTATCGTCTCCTGTCATTTCCGGCCATATCAGTGTGTACACGGTGCTTGTAGGTTAAGAAATTGGTCTCGGAAAAGCGTTGGAGAAACCCAAAAACGCGTCGGAAATGGCAGGAAACGAGTCCGTAAATAAACCAGATATGCAGGGGCAATACTGACATTTTATCTCTAGTTTTTAGCTCGCAACGAGTTTATGTACTATGGCAATGCAATGCGCCATGGAAGAACCTTTGCTACACCCCGAACCACCCCACACCGCCGCCGCTTTGTCAATGCCTGCAATTAGTTGCTGGTGGGTCTCCAGCTACGCTTCGTCGATAGAGGATGAGTAGAGCTCTCTCTTTGTTTCTAAATTTGGAATGCTGAATATCTCTATCTGTATTGTCTCATTGTAGACTATTAGGTTTTGTGATGGATTTACATCTTGAACAGAATTGGACTTTGGCATTGTTTAAGTTAGTACCGGAAAGGGAATCGAATCGTGTAAGTTTTTGTGTTTGCTTCCTGTAAGTGGACACTGGTTGGTTAGAATTGGACTTAGATTGGATTTGTTTTTCGAAATGATATCGGCATTGTTGAAGTCAGTATTGGATTTGTTCTTCTCATTTTGGTTAGAATTGGACTTGGATTGGATTTATCGGCATTGTTGAAGTCAGTATTGGATTTGTTCTTCTTTTTTTTTTTCCTCTCAATTACTGCTAAAAACTTGAACATGGACAAGCGTAACTCGTTGATCGTTATTGTACCGATATTGTCTCAACTTAACCACCTTTAAGGTGTTAGGTTTTAATCACAAAAGACATTGGTACAATTGGATATGATCCATCCACTTCTAAGTTATATTTTATTTGTCCATTTTATAATGTTGGATATTTCCTCTCCAACACTCCCCCTCACATGCAACCTAACTTTCTTTAAGTTTGCACGTGGAATTCATTCAGTCCAATTCCCATATCGGAAATTGGTTATGTGATTCAGTCTAATTCCCATTTTGGAAATTGGGATATGCGGTCTAAGGCCCACTGCAGGCACTTGGTATGGTATAGGCCAATCAGAATTTTTCCAATGGCAATTCAATGAACCCAAATTTAGGCCCATTATGTTGAGAGACTTTCTCCCATTATGGTAGGAGACGTAATTGAAGAGGGACCCGCTCTGATACCAACTTGAACAGGGACAAGCGTGGCTCGTGGATCATTATTGTACCGATACTGTCATAACTTAATCACCTTTAAGGTGTTACGTTTTAATCACAAAAGGCCTCGGTACAGTTGGATATGATCCATCTATTTATAAGTTATTGATGAAGGGTAAAGTGTAGAGAATGAGAGAGATAGTAAGAGAATAGAGAATCGTGACAGATGGATATCTTATTCATTGATAGGAGCCCTTTATATAGGGAATTACACAATACTAATATGGTAAAGATAAAAAATACTAGATCTAGTCAAACTACATATCATATTAGCATAAGGCCAAGGAACACATAAAGAATATCTAGAAAGATATAGAATATCCTAAACACTCCCCCTTGTGCCACGCGTCGCTATGCCGATGGTGCAGTTATGTTGCCTCGTCAAAAACCTCGTCAAGTCACAAAAACTCTGTGGGAGAAAAACTGAACCTTAATCGTAGGAGAAAAAGAGTACAACGCACCCTTCACATTTGATAGTGACATGTATGTATGTGCTAGACTCCCCCTGAATTTTGCACCTCCCCCTGATATTTACATCAATCATAGGGCTCTTCCTGATTTTTACTAATCACGAAAATTTCAATAACTTAGCATGTCAATGCTCTTTAACATGTCTTCAAATGTGGCATTGGGCAATGATTATCCAGATCATGCCGTATTGTCCTCAAACATGATCTTTTACACTTAGATCTTGAGGAGGAGGCCGCTTGTGAACTCAAAATATAAGTTCATGCAGGAAATCAGATTTTGCGCAGCATGACCTTAAATTACTAGAACAGCCATAACTTCCTCTAGGAAATACATATGAACGAACCGTATACGGTTTTGGAAACTAGACTCATTTAGATTTTCAACCGTATATTACACACATTATGGTTCATCAGGATCTGTTCACCAAGTCCAGTCAAATTTGACTGTTTTGGCAAAATTAGATTCTCGGATAGATCCATCCTACTTTACGAAAACGGCCATAACTCACTTAATATGATAGGTATGATCGAATGGTTGGTGCCTCTAGAAATAAGACACATAGACCTTTGCAATGGTATCAATTTCACCATTTTCTAGTGAGTGAGGTTCCCTATAGGTCCCGTGGAATATGATCTACGAAACTTAGCAGATTCTAATTTCGCCTTTGATGTGTCTTTCTTATGTAATGATAGAATAAGCCTTAACTTTTCATACCATTAAGTATTGAAGAAGAAGTTACTGCCATTACATTGGCGTTGCATGGGCGCATTGCTACACTTAGCTTTACAACTTTTCATACCAAATGAGATGTCAAGTCTTTTATATTGTGTTGAGTACATTGATGCATCTTATTATACATAGATGGGAACTCCATCTCTTAACACATAGTTGTCATCTTGCTTTAGACAAAATAACGGATCTATCTTTAGAGCTAAGACTTTGACTAATCATGAGAGTATATGTAGGCCTCACTAGTTGTAGAGCGCCTAAGCCGATTGATGAAAAATTATCTTCAATACAGTCATCGAGTGCCTTATCGAGACTGTGTCTTCCCAAGATCTTTTTCTTCGGATGTTGATACATATTGGCATCTCTTGATCCATCAAGAGACCATGTAAATCTGGAATGAACACGCAAAGACATAATTCACCATATCCCTTCAAAATCAAGTAGAGTCCATGTGTGTTTCAATACATTTAGCAAATGTATGCTCCTATGATCTAAAACCACTTGATTCAGATGAATGAAGTCCGTTTAAGATCTTCATGTATATCTCTGATCCCGTAGAGATGTTATTATGACCACATTCATAGGCTGCATGTTCAGTTATTTGAAAATTACCAAACTGACAAAGTAGTGGAGTTCAATGACATCCATTACGAGAGCATATCTCATCGTAGTTGATCCGAATGCGTGTTAGTAAGAGACCTTGGGCCATAAGGTGAGTCTAAGCTCTTGTTCCCATTACGATATTTAACAAAGGCATAGTTGATAGGGTTTAGCTTGCGGTGTCGGCATCACATGCTCAATGACATATCTCTTTGTTATGCTGGATTGTATCTTTCCATTAGGCCAATCAACTAAGTTGATATCCATCAACGAAGGGTGGTTCAATAGTAGACTCACTATCCCACGTTCTCATGTACACTAGTGTAATACTTGTAAAGATCTCTATATGGATTGGATTTGACATTGAGGTGTCCCCCAACGATAATCACAATTCAGACTTCATGAGACAGATTTGAGTATCACTGATCAATGAATCAGGTTGTGTCAAACTCGCTTTCCTTTTAGTGCGAGAAAGTATCGAACCTAAAGGCCTCTCTTCTTTCGGGGAGCCACACGGCCTTGTGACACCAATTTTGCCACTATATGGCGTTACCATTTCACCATCTATAGCCAACTTCTATTGGTCGCGCCATGTCCTCTTGATAGGACATCAATCCTTGTAGACATATTTGCAGCATGTGATCTCGTCACTTTAACACTTTAAGCATTTGAGATCAAGATGAGACTTACTGGGGACAAACCATGACAATTCACGTCGTTCCACTTGAACACTTGTGTTCTTATCTCCCCCTAACGGCGGGAATATTGTCTTATCAAACTGACAATCCGCAATTTAGCATTGAATGGGATCGCTTGACAAGGTTTCGACATATGCGGATTATAGGTGGAGGTTCATATCCAACCTAAATACTTATTCATCTTAAATGACCCATCATTGTGCGGAATGACATTGTGATTTGGCATCTAGAAATAACATCTACCTGAGCTCAAGGATTAGAGATCCGTTTCAATTCTGTTTGAGCTCAAGGATTGCAATTTCGTGTTAATCCTGTTACACAGTCATGACCTGTAGTACAACAATATTCAATGATGGTAGGTCATAGATGAATAGTAAAGTTACATGCAAATATTGCATAGCCCCAAGACGCAATAGAAAGATTGGTGCACATCAATAATGTTTAAGCGACAAGCTAAAGTTGCTTTGTCGTAGCCACGGTGAGACCGTATTGCGTGTGAACATGGAGTATATGACACTTCAACTTATATCCCGTTAAACTTCTTTACAGAATGAGTAGTGAGCCCATAGCAGTATAAGTAGCATAAGCAATAGATAATAGTGTAACACGTAACCAATGTGTTAACACTTCAACCAACACCATAAAACATAAAAAAATGTCTGTAAGTTGGTTGTATATATCTACATAGTTTGATGTAAGAATGGAATGTTCACTTTTGTGTCATTTAACGTAAGAGGGTCTCAGTCCTAATTTAGCTAAATAATAGGCTTTTAAAATGAGTAATGCACATTCCAAGGGGCCAATGAGACATCGAGAAAAGACCGGTGCACCTCAATTTCTTGAAGGTTGACCGGACAGCCTCTAGGAAGTTGGAGCCGTGTTCGGGTAACATCAATGTCCCCCGAGTGCCGCAATTTTCAACCATGGCGTCACCATCATGCTTCATGATGAAGCCCGAATGTCTTCGTTTTGAGTGGAACAATGGATGTCCATGAGAATTTCTCAAAATTTGGACCATTATATCTCTTCCAGGATGACCGATTTGATCAAACCAAAGCCTATATGAGTCGGTGTCCCAAATATCATGTTTGGTGACAATATGAGATTCGATATTCGAATCGTAGTGACATACAATCTACTAGATTGACTCATAAATTTCTCTAAGATGTATTTAAGTCTGCATTCATGAGAAGGTATATACAAAAAGAACTCTTGTTCATTCTCACAATGTGTTTTCAAATGAAAACTATTAGCAGAAATGTCTTTAAAACTCAACATGGTTCGGTTGTCTCTCAATGCATAGAGGACATATGTGACGTTGATCATGGTGCCATGAGGCATCAAGATTCAGGCTAAAGCGCATCCCTGAATGACCGGTATGATTCAATCATTGTAGTCACAGAAGATTTACAAGACACAAAATCCAGAGATAGTTGTCGGTTCCTTAGAATGTTGTGGATAGTTCTACTATCTGCGAAGCACTCAATGTCTCTATGAGACAGATCTACAAAATGGAGCAGATAGGAGAGTAAATAGTTCCACTTGAACTATTCAGAAGGATTGAAAGAAGCTACAAAAAGCTGCAATCCCGAGAGTGCATAAAAATTTCCCTACAGAATGACCTTTTTGTACTTAAACAGCCATAATATCTTCATTAAAATAGATATGGACAAACCGCAAAACGTTATGAAAACTAGACTCGTAGAGCTTTCCAATGATATAAAGCTCACTGTCTAATTCGTCTGGAGCTGTTCATAACGCTAAAACGAATTTGACTATCCAAAAGGGACAGATTACTGTTTTTCGCAGATTTGGCATTGGCAAAGCTTAAAAGTTTGCGAATGGCATGTGGGCATAAGCTGAAGCCAAAATTACTTGTATATGATCAAAATCATGTCCTTTCGTTTGTTCTAAGGTCGTAAACTCCATGACTAGTTAGCAAAAGCTCTCTGACATGAACATAAACTAACTCAGAGGACCTAGAGGATTGGATTATGATGATTGTTCGGTTTTGATATGTCTTCAAAGTCTTTTGCAAGACAAAAATTGGTTAATAGCGTAGGGGAAACCAAGATCAAAATCTTTCGGTAACTCCAAGTTAGTATGACAAGGCATGTCCGTGGAGGGTTGGTAGTGCGAGGCACACTTGAAACCACTATCTCCTTAATTTCGGACAATTCTAAGACATCACACTGAGCTTGGATGAGCCTAGTTGAACAATTGATGATGGAAAATCCGCTATAGGGTAGAAGACTTAACCGGAAACACGTTGGTGATCCTCCTTGAGGATGCAAGGCCATGCGTCATCTTCACTTGGAAGAGACCAAAACGGCCCAATCTAACCATGTAGATTGTAAGTATGTCATGCTTCTAAGGACGATATAAAAATGTATATCTTGTTTGTAAATCAATACGAACCATAAGAGGAGAATAGTTTCATAACTTCAAAAAAAATTCTCAAGGCATTCATTATTGCTAATGTGAATACATCGAGGTCTCAAATAGACAAAGGACATCGATACGACGCCTTATTACGTATAGCTTGGAAAGAAAATCAATGTCTAGCCAATGACGTCAAAGTCAGGGAGCTGGATCCAAATCTTTGAAATTAGTAATTATGAGGATGACGTTATTATCCTCATATTGATTTTCTGTACCTTTTTGTATGCATTTATAATTTGAAGGAGAGCTTGACAACATTTGAACCAATGATCCGGAGATACACAACGGTTGCATTGTCATGAGCTGGCATGAGTAGTTTTGACAAATTGGTGTCTAGATTGGGAGTGTCGCCATTAGGGTCGGCGACAGCCCCCCTCTTTTCTAGACATCGGCACAGCGTTTTCTGCCATTGCCATAACCCATATTGTTGTCCCCACATTAGGGGACAATCCCAAACATGTTTATCACATTAGCGTATGTACAATTCCCGTTTGCAATTGTATGATCAAAATCAAGTCTCGTTGGTAATTCCAAACCAACTTGGAAGGCCTAGAGAACTTGATGATGATCGAATCTGCTAAAAGATTATGGATCATGATGTCACAAAATTTCATCGACAATGTGTAGTCATAAAAAGGTGATAAACAATCCATGTGACTAATAACTCAACAAAATTGAGTTAGATGGATGTTTTAAGAAACGCTCCATGAGTGCAGTCAATAGTACTTTGTGGTCATTACTTTTTGCATAGATTATCATTGAAGACTTTTGTCAATGTGGCGCGTCAAAGACTTTGAGCGCATGAGATGTGAAATCTCGGCATCTAGGCTTGTTAGCTTGGGGGTCAAAACATGTGGTTTAATCATTTCCAATGAAAAGTTCCACAGATACCATGCGAAGATTCGCCTTAGGCATCGAGTACGTCAAAACTCAAGGGAGCAGAATGTGACATTACTCTTGCATACAAAACCAAGCTGTTATGAGACTCGGTAGATGTCACAAACGATGCTTTTAATGGTTTGTCCTTCGGATTGATCATACACAATCCGGAAAAACAGTGGATTGATCAAACATAATTCGAAAAAAGACATCGGATTGATCAAACACAATCCAGAGAAAGGTCGGGGTTGATCATAAACAACCCTGACAAGGAAACAAGAATGATCAAACACACTCTTGACCCGTGAATAAAATTCTGGGATTTTGGTACCTTCATGCACAAAATCCCAAGCATAGAATGAAGATGACGAAGGGAGGAAAAGACTTTATCCTCCCCGAGTTATTGAACTTGGAAAATTTTAGGGTTTCAAAACATACATTTTGAAACTTCAAATGCTTGAAGAAGTCAAAAACTGTAGTCGGAGAAAACCGAGAATCGTCGGCGGGCGGCGGCTAAGAGATTGGAAGCCGGTGATGTCGGACGACGGTCAGGAAAACGGGTGGCGGCGGTAGTCGGACAGAGGAGCCAAAAAAACACTTTTTAGGGTTTCAGAAAACAAATGGTGGGCTATTGGCTTTAGGGTTAGAACAAAGTGCATGATAACGTGATGAAGGGTAAAATGTAGAGAATGAGAGAGATAGTAAGAGAATAGAGAATCGTGAAAGATGGATGTCTTATTCATTGATAGAAACCTTTTAAATAGGGAATTACACAATACCAATATGTAAGGATAATGATGTAGACATGTAAAATTTAACAAAATAATTGGGTTTACAAGTGATGGCTCGCAAGAAGTCAGGCGAGCTAGATAGCAGATTTCGCGTGGAATCAAGAAACAGACTTCGCATGGAATCTAGATAGCGGACTTCACATGGAAGCTAGATAACGGACTTCACATGGAATCTAGATAGCGCACTTTGCGTGGAATCAAGAAACAGACTTGGCGTAGAGGTAAAAGGTGAGGCGAAATGGACTTCGCGTAGAGGTACATGAAGGCGAGGCAAGATGGCTCCGCTTAGGAGACTTCACGAAGGAGCTAGACAACAGAGTTCGCATGCATGCAGAGATGTACATTCTAGTTGAGTCGTAAGTTCTTTGTCCGCGAGGTGGCACCAGAACTCCCCGCTTGCTTGGAAGTCAAGATTCCCCGCACCTTCCTTCTGTGTCCGTGAGGTGGCATCAGAACTCCCTGCTTGCTTGGACGTCAAGATTCCGCGCACCTTTCTTCCGTGTCCGCGAGATGGCCCGCCCTTTACTGAGGATCGTGGTCAAAACAAGACATTCAATCTAAAGCAATTATACCTTGTTGGGCATATCTAAATCTTAAGATTTGATTATGTTAAAATTGGCAAGTAAATCAATCAATCAAGATTCATTGATTCAATTATTACTGTTAAGGAAATATCATTGATTCAGTATCTTCATTACATTGTATAAACGGAGGTATGTTAACACTATAAATACCCCCTCTCATACCAAGAGGAGGGGGGAGCGAACCAAGCAGCGAACCAGAGGGGCAGCAAACTAGAGGAGCCGGAACCAGAGAGAGAGAAAACCCACTCCTGAAAGCTCAGAATTCTCCTAAAGCCCTTGAAGAATCACCAAGCTGCCAAATGACCGATTCTTCATCAACCTCAAGCCTAGAAGTTGTCAAACTTCGAAGAGTCACCAAGCTGCCAAATAGCCGATTCTTCATCAACCTCAAGCCTAGAAGTTGTAAAACTCTGAAGAATCATCAAGCTGCCAAATAGCCGATTCTTCATCAACCTCAAGCCTAGAAGTTGTCAAACTCTGAAAAATCATCAAGCTGCCAAATAGCGGATTCTTCATCAACCTCAAGCCTAAAAGTTGTAAAACTCTGAAGAATCATCAAGATGTCAAATAGCCGATTCTTCATCAACCTCAAGCCTAGAAGTTGTCAAACTCTGAAGAATCATCAAGCTGCCAAATAACCGATTCTTCATCAACCTCAAGCCTAGAAGTTGTCAAACTTCGAAGAGTCACCAAGCTGCCAAATAGCCGACATCTTGACCAACTTCAAGACAAAGAACAAACCACCACGTGAAACTGCTCGTGGATCAAACCTGATCAACATCAAGCCTCCACGGCCCTTGATCAACTCTCGTCTTCAAGTCTTCAACAAATCAAAACCTCTACCAAGTTCTTCAACAAACTCGTGGAGAATCAACAAGCACCGAACACACATGTCGATTCATCCCCAGTCAAAGTCGAAGAACATGCACCACGTGACACTGCTCGTGGCCTAATTCGATCAAGAACAAGCCTCTACGGCCTTTGGTTAATCAACTTCTACAAATCGTCAACACGACAAGAAGTCCAAACTACAACAATTCGATTCAAGATTAAGTGCTCGTCACCCTTGGATCAAATCGACGTCGGAGATCGAATCAAAATAAATTCTTGTAAAAGAATACCAACAGAGATTGTAACCCGCAAATTCATCAATACAAATATTTTATCTTGTACATGTGTTGCTCTGTTATTTGTTGCAGATTTTCCGTGTTTATAAAGGAATACATATATCTAGTCAAACTACATATCATATTGGCATAAGGCTAAAACACATAAAGAATATATAGAAAGATATAGAATATCCTAGAAACAGTTATGTTTTATTTGTCCTTTTTATGATGTGAAATCTTTCCTCTCCAACATGAAAGAGGTCTGATTCTTTGCAGCAAGCTGCACTAGTGTTGAATGCTTCACGACGATTTTGTGTACACGTTGGACTTAAAAAAGGAAGAAGAGAAGGAAAGTAGACGGCGTATGATTAGATCCTATGCACAAGTCATAAGAGTAAAGTTCTTAACCATAACAAATTACAATTATAGCGTGTGGTACTATTATTGCGGTTCAATTGATAATTACTTGTGATATTAGGCTGCATTGCTTTTCAAGTTGGCTGGAGTGGGAAACTGGTATGTTACTCTCTGGAAACACTCGACTCTGCTACTGTTTTCACCCAGAATGTTATACTATGGAAGTTGAAATGGCTTTACTGTTTGAATATGTCAGACTTGTGTTAGACTTCCTCTACTATGGTGTGTTAAACTTGCTAATATTGTTGTTTGCGATGTGTTGCCTATTGAGATATGAATCTTACATCGGGAATATGAGATTTTGTCTGTGAGTTTATAAGGGTTTGACCACTTTATCCATTATCAATTTGTTTTGAATATGAACCTAGACTATTTTATCATTGTTGTTGCATACAGACCGTATCAATTGGACAAAGTTCTCACTGAGGACGAAATTTTTAAGTCAATGGGCTTTAACTGAAGATAATCTAGTGTTGCTTGCTATTTAAGGCATAGAATATTAAGCATTGTACTATCTTTATCCTCTGGAAGCTAATATGTATGTGTGTTTGTAGGATCCTTGTCGCCCTGGCGTCAAAGATGCAGTGAGATTATGCACAGAAGCTGGTGTAAAGGTGTTGTTTCACATTTTCTAAACAATAACCTTAGACCATATGAATGGCATAGTCATAACATGTTTTTTATGCTACGCCATTACTAACTAGAATGGTGGATATGGAGGATGGAATAGTCTGGAGATGTCTACTGGCTTTTAGGTGTACCTTAGCTTCAGGTTTTAGGAATACATGTAAAAGCCTCTAGGTTTTAGTGGCCTATATTTCTTAACATTTTAATGATAAAACTTTGAAGAGTTGTCTTGGTCAAGTGATTAGATATATTTTCCTGGTTAGAAACTTTGGATGATGATTTATATAGCAAACCTTCTGACAAGGTTATTTTTATTTAAATAGCAATAACACCTTTGTGAACCTGCAGGTTAGAATGGTCACCGGAGACAATCTTCATCATCAGTCGTGTGCCCATTTGCTGAGAATCTATCAAATTGGACGGACTATTGGCGAATGATTGATGAAAATTGAGAAACTGTAAATTAAATAACAATGAGGCAGAGCCGTAGGCAACCAAATTATGGATTCACACAATCAAAAAGACCATTTATAGATTCAGCTCCTTCACATTGTAAATGAGGGGACGACTGCAAGTAATTTACATACAAAAGGTGGAGCATCCAAGTACCAATACATTAACCAAATGACAAATCAGCCTGAGTTTGCACGAGTACTGATTCATATCCACAAGAGCCAATCTTCTCTGTGGCTCCTTCATAAACACCTGACATTGAACCAAAGTAAATTAGTAACAACCAAGGCAAGTTTCATAATTGATCATGAATGTTTATCTGAATATAGAAGATTGCTTCTAATGGAAATTTGTAGGCAGAACAATATTCCAATGATATGGATAGAGAGTAGATCAGATAATAATGAAATGGCCACTTCTTAACTTGCTTTGACATGTCAGAAACAAAGCATAATGACATAGTTTGTATCTGGAAACTCACAATGGGCGAGCTCGGTGGGAGCAACAATGCATGGTTAATCGTATTCGTCTCCAATGCTCCAAAGCAACCTGAAGCACATTTACACGAAAGGAACCTATAACTCACTGCTTCAAAAGAGCCGAGAACGATTTACGGGCATCAATGAAAACATTACTTATCACAATACCAGAATAGAGAGAGGATGAATAAGACCAACAAATAGCCAATCTTAAAGAACCGTTGTTTTTTCTCCCAGCTCAGTTGGTTGTAGATCTCAGTCACATCTACCAAGTGCCGCCCCTTCATGTACCTGATCATGGAATCACATGACAAATCAGATAACAGAGGCTCTACTATGGTGCAGAAGGAAATGTACTCGAGTCACTTTACTGTTTTTTCTAGTCATATATAGTAGTCTGATTCTTTTCCTGATCACTCAGTGCTGACTATAAGAGGAAAAAACTGGCGTCTCTAAAAGCTTACAATTTAGAACAGTTCTATATATATATATATATATATATATATATGAGGGCCCTTCCACTAAGGGATCCCTTTTTTGACATATATGAGGGATTACACCAAATTTTCGATTATATTTTTAAATCTCCACCGTTCAGTTTGTTGGTCTTTATATATAGATCAATTCTGCAAATTTTAAGCCAGTTTGGTGATCGTTAAGGTGTCGAACAAGATTAAATCAATGAACGAACCAATTCTGCCAAACCTGAACCGTTCATGCTTATAATTATAAATCGTAGTTTTGAATGCCTTAACGATCACCAAAATTTCTGAAAATTTACAGAAGTGATCTACTCATATAGAACTACATATTGAACGGTGGAGATGTGATCGAAAAGTTGGTGTAATCCCCCATCCCTCATATATGTCAAAAAAAGGGATCCCTTAGTAGAAGGGCCCTGTGTGTGTGTGTGTGTGTGTGTGTGTATACAGTTCCTATCTAGAGCGAAGCTTCGCTCTGAAATTAAAGTGTGAAGGTCCTTTTTTGGCTCACTTTTCGGTCATGTATCCATATCTCCGCCGTTCAGTTTTTAGAACCTAATGTATAGATCACTTCTGCCAAGTTTCATTCAATTTGATAATCATTAAGGTGACGAATTGTGTGAAATGCATGAATAGACTAAAATCTGTCCAACCAGAACTGTTCATGTAAATCACGACTGTGAAAGCTCAAACGATCGTCAAATTGGATGAAACTTGACAAAAGTGATCTATACATTAGGTTTTAAAAGCTGAACGGCGGAGATATGGATACGTGACCGAAAAGTGAGCCAAAAAAGGAGTTTCACACTTTAATTTCAGAGCGAAGCTTCGCTATCTATATATATAGTGAGGATCTAAAGAAGACCTCCTTACTTTAACAAATTACATTTTAACAAGCCGCATTCCAGACACCAAAAGGTAAGCAAGCTTAGTTAATACTAGCATCTTGATATCATATAAATGCCAGATGCTCTATTCTCTTTCTATTCACATTGGAATGGAAAGAGTGATGGAAAGATAGCAGAAAAAGGATGGAAAAGATGGTGAGCTATTTAAAGGTACACTCAGGTGACACATGATATCATTATATGACATGCTTGCCAAAATAGCACTTGGTTGACTACAGTGCATGACAAGGATCAGTGTTATCTCAAAAGAACAAAATGCAGAACAACTAAGTATTTAAAATCCAAATGATTCTTGCTTATTGAAACAAACAAATTATAGTTTACATACCTTATAAAATGAAAATTATACTATTAGGTATGCATATCTTATATCCAAAAGTTCGTCACATGTGAAGGAGGTTGCAGTGACAAATAGTAAGCTAAAGTTTTTCAAATGCCCAAACACTCTTATAAGTCATGCAGCATGCCTCACTTGAAAGTTTGAACTAAGTTAGTCAAGTTTTCACTTTTGTCCATATATTTATGTATCTAGGGATGAACTTTTCTCATAATCTGACTGAGCAACACAGTTTCATCAAGATAAAACAGATCAAATAAAAGATACTTATGGACTAAATATGGTATTCGCCTCAAATAAGTTAATTCTAGGCTCTATTTATTACCTCTGATACTGTCATACAACAATATTTAAGTAAAAGAGGGAAAGAGACTCACGAATTGACGTTATAATATAGATGTGGGAGAGCCAATAGAAGCATAAACCAATGTCTCGTTATAAGAAGAATGACGCACAGAACTCCTTGAACGATAAACTCAGGCAAAACAGTATTGTTTATCCGAGATGATGAATCATATGGGTTGATATAATCGAACTCGAGGTCCACTAAGCACACAAGCTGCAATTAACAAGTGCAATAATCATATCTCTAAACATTTAGTGATCCAGGAAAAAATCCAGACCTTCTCTGTAACTCAGCTAACTATGGCTTGTAGGACAACTCTACTACATAGTATAGACAGAGCAGAAACTTTAGGACACAAAACCATATGTATCACACAAAAAATTCACCTTTCACTTGCCTGGAATCTCCCTATTATTTCTATACATCATGTTTTTGTTGTCAATAAGCTGAAGAATAGTCGTTATAGTGCTAAGAAATTGAAATGCATAGTCTACATTTAATTTCATACACTCACTATGAATTTCTAAAGAATGAAATTATACAGAACCTTACCTTATTGCATGTACAATACTTTCTCAACATTCGACTGGAAAAAGTATGAAGATTGGGAAAGAAATAAAGAAAAAACAGAGGTTTCAAAGGAGAATTTCTAAAAATCCCAGAAAAACATAAACAAAACACACACTTGATTTCATGTACCAGAAACAAAAACCCAATTGAATTACAAGCTAGATAAATGAATCAGATGGGTCCTAAGCTGTGAATTCACCACTTATATAACATTCAAAATTTCATGAAAAAAAAAAAAAAAAAACTTGCAAATTGTTGAAGAAACCAAATACCTGATAACCCAGAATGCATAGGAGAGTTAAGATGAAGAAGAAACTCAAAAGCCATGTCCATAGCATCTCCATCTTAGATCACCTCTTTCTCTCTGAACCGTCTTTCACCAGTTGGTTTATTTTTTATTTTTTGGGTGTTCGTCGTCTGAGACTCTGAGTTTTGGTCTTCCTCGGTAGAATTGGGCTTCTGGGTTTTGGTTGGTTGCAATCGGAAATCAAAATCTTGTGGACGCCGGAAGTGTTTTGAACTTATGCAAGTGGAAAATTAGGGACGCGATTTTGGTTTTACAATTTATAATTTTGGATTAATAATCTTTTTATTTTTTTATTAAACTAAGAACATGAACTCAATCAAAAAAAAAAAAAAAAAAAACTAAGAACATGAAAGTCAAATGTTGAAGTTTGAACTGTTCGAAGCTGACGAGTCGTACTCGTAGCTCTGCAATCATATGAAGAACATCGGACTTGACCATAAACAGTAAAAACGAAGGTTCGAAATGAGATGGAAAGGACGTACATATCGAATATGTCCGACATGAATATTCACACATTGCAGCACTACTAAGTTATTCACACATTGCATACTAAGTAAGGACCAGAAAAATAAAACTATAAATCGATTATGAAACGAAAATTAAGATATTTGTTAAGGGGTTTTTCAAAGTTTTATTTTAAGTATCAGTATTGTAACGATTAGAGATCACATTGTAAGTCCTTACGTGTTAGATAAATTTGAAGACGCAACGTAGTTGGTGCTATCCGATCACAACGCACCAGAGTTTACTACATCAATGTTTGGACAAGTCAGACACATCCAACTTTCACTTTATTCGTTACACTTTTTTTCTTCTTCTTTTTTATGCTACAGAGCAAAAGAAAAAATTAGGAACAAACCGATTTTACATTTGAGGTCGGCCCAGTGTAAGTTTTACAGAAAAGCCCAATAAAAATCCTACAATCCATATCAAACCGGGGCTCCGGAATCAATCTCCAAGTCCCAAAACGACACCGTTTTCTTTCCTATTTCTTTCGTGAAGCCAAAGACACCTATAACAAAAGGCCATTACATACTCTTCTTTTTCTTCTTCTTCTTCCCCAAAAGCTCACACTCTCTCCAAATCCCTAATTTTCTCTATCTCTTTCTCTCTCTGCAACTCAACCCAAATTCACCATGACCAAGCAGCACGCCAATTGGTCCCCCTACGACAACAATGGCGGGTACTCCCTCATACTCTAAGCTCGTCAAAGATTGATTTTTTTTTTTTTGTGGTGGTGATTTTGATGGGTTAGTCGACTTTTTGCAGATCCGTGGTGGCGATCGCCGGAGCTGATTACTGTGTGGTGGCCGCCGATACTCGGATGTCGACCGGTTACAGTATTCTCACCCGCGGCTACTCCAAAATCTCCAAATTGTACGTATTTTGATTCTTGAATTTTGATTCATACGGTGTTGAAATTAAAGGGTTCAGTGTTCGATTTAATATTTGAGTTGGGCTTTTAGGAAAATCGTTTCTGTCGGTTTTAGGGTTTTTGTGATTTATCTTTTTTGGGATTTCGGTTGGGTCCGTTATTAGGGTAATTGGGATTTTGAGTGGGTAGATGTGAGTTAGTTACTGCTGATGTTAGAGTTAGAAGCAAGTACTTAGGGTGGGTTTCGAGAAAGATTGCAGCTTTATTGCTGATTGATTCTGTTAAGAGCTGCTGGTTTAGTAAGTGAGATAGTTTGGAATGCTGGATTGATAATAAAGTTTGAAGAAATACTAGCTGCGTACTTTAGAAAGGGGGTTTAGAGTTGGGAAACAAAGGTAGATTGTGCCTTGGAGACATAAATTTTCGATTTTGGAGGGTTGTATGGTTAGTATAATGGAGAAATCCTGGATGAGCCTCAGCTTATTTTTGATTAGACTCTTGTTTTAGTTGATTTGAAGGGTCAGGAATTAATGACCACTTGCTCCACGAGGGTCTCATCTTGAAGTCTTGAAGTGGCATTGTTTGTTTTTATTTTAGTTAGGCATATGGACTGATGTGGGTTCTTTCAAGTGGTAAAGCGTAAAAGGATTGTTGTTTGCGTTTTTTATTTCTTGTGCTGACACCTACGTTGCTCAGTACATTTGAGCCTTGCCATGTGATTTAAAGTCTCTTCTTTTGCTTGACACTTGATAGTGTAAACCAGGACTTAGTAGTCATCATCTTGCTGATATACTACTGATATGATGCGACTCTTTAGACTCTTTTATGGAGATGTGAGGATGTTCGTGTTGATCTCTTTTCCTGAAAACTGATGTTGGTATTCATTTTGTTGTCTTTCGAACTGGCAGAGCAGATAAAGCTTTTATGGCCTCTTCTGGTTTTCAAGCTGATGTGAAAGCTTTACAGAAGCATTTGTCAGCTAAGCACTCGGTGAGCCTTTAAATTCTTTTTCAAAATACTATTTTCTGTTTTGTGGTCTTTTTTTTTTTTTTTTTGGTATATATCAGATGGTGGTGGCCATGAAGTGGCTATTGGTTTCTTTGACACCAAAAAATTGGAGTATGTAATGTTTCTGTATCCTGACCATATGTCCATCTATCACTTTCCCCAGATTTATCAGCATCAGCATAACAAACAAATGAGCTGCCCTGCAATGGCACAACTACTTTCCAATACTCTATACTTCAAACGCTTCTTTCCCTATTACGCCTTTAATGTTTTGGGTGGTCTAGACAACGAAGGTAAATATTAGAATTTTGATGCTTTGGGTGCCAGTTGAGACTTTCTGCCAACATATTTTAATTTTTCAATCTAAATGTAGGCAAGGGTTGTGTCTTCACATATGATGCTGTTGGTTCCTATGAGAGGGTTGGATATAGTGCCCAAGGTTCTGGTTCCACACTCATTATGCCTTTCTTGGATAACCAACTTAAGTCTCCCAGTCCTCTCTTGTTGCCTGCTGTGGTATGCTATTAACTCTGATTACTATTTTACCCAGTTGCTTCATCCTATTGGCCTTTTATACACAATTTTCATTTATTTACCTGTTACAACTTATGACATGCAGGATGCTGTAACACCACTTTCAGAAGGAGAAGCAATTGATTTGGTCAAAACTGTTTTTGCTTCTGCCACTGAGAGGGATATATACACTGTAAGTTTTTGGTCCTTTCTGAATTTTCCATTTACTTTGGTGTTCATCTGCGCTCGGCTCTTCATTCCTTTATTGAATGTCTTGCAGGGTGACCGTCTTGAAATTACTGTCCTAAATGCTAATGGCACTCGTACTGAGTTCATGGAACTGAGGAAAGATTGAGCTCTACCCAGAACTGTGCTGCTGGGTTTGACCAACGCAGAAAATTGGAGTTTCATGCTGTGCCCTTTGTTCGTAAATCAAGACAATCCATTCAGTGATCTCATCACTGTTGGTTGTGGTTCAGCTTTTGATAAATCCAATTTGAAAAACTCCCATCTAGTTAAATCAGAATGTTGTTCTGATGCTTGTATTAAACCTGATATTTATGGAGCTTACTTTCTGGGTTATCCAACTGCGTTTGGTGTTCAGGCAAAACAGGTTTCATGTGATTGTTAAATGACATCGATCTATTTTGTTGGGTATCTGAGTAAGAGATATTGGATATCATTATTATGCATGGTTGGTTCATCAACTTTTGTTCTGTGTGCTTCATCGTTATAGTTGTTATACACTATATTGACACAAATCGCCCTCTTTGCAAAATTATTAGCATATCGAGAACAATCAATAGAAACCATCAAATGCTTAAGCCACTGTTCCTATTTTCTCGCTGACTTTACAATTTTGAATTCTGGTAAATTTGATCCATCTGCTGAATGCTTGATAAACTTTGGAGGCAGAATGCTGTGCAGCTCCATCTTAAATTCTTATTTTGTTGCAGCAAGCAAGAGCCTTCTTAAAAGCTGTCCTTGGAAGCCCAACCTTTGTTCTCTAACTCTTGTCGCAATGCCTATCACACGAAGTAAGAAATCAGTTAGATTGAATATGGTAATCATGCAAATGCAGCGACAGCGCTGAGTTTGGTTGCAGTGTTCACCTTGATTCTCTTCCTGTTGATGTCAAAATCAAAGTTGCCTAACCGGGATGCTGATCGGTATTCCACTATCGAGTCTCTGCCCGGTGGAAACCAAAACTCTACATCATCCACAAACTGTACAAAATATAAAACATCCGTAAGTAAAATTGTAAAAGAGGGCGTAGCCTACTAATCACATTATTCCTATAATTGAATTTTGTCCTTTTGGTTGTGATGGTTCACTAGATCCTTACCCCTAAGATTGAGGACTGGTATTCCACTCTCACATAATCATCTTTCTTCTCCATAATCCGTGGTGTGAACTTGTCCGGCTTTGTAGATTTTATCTGCAAAATGGGATGTTTAAGAACTGATATTGGCACATTGAGTCAATGTTTAAGGGCCTTGATCTAAATCATTAGATTTGAAAAGCTTGTTTACCACTTGGAGAAGTTCCTCCATAGCCACTTCTCTACTGACCGGCTTTTTCCTATTGCGCCCCCCATTATAGTTCCTGTAACACAAAAAACACATGCAGCATGTTTTACAGATGGGTCAGTGTGATTGTGAGTGCTATACAAATGGGGCAGCAAAGCAAAGCAAAGCAAACTTATTCAACACAAAAAGTATTGGAACTAGGTCCCCCACATGGCTTCTTCATCATCTTAATTCTTCTTCATGCATAGCTTCCTTGTTTGACCACAGATTTGGTCAAATTTCAACACAAGCAACAGCTTCATGGATTTGAGGCTTTTTTCCCCATACCCCATTCAAACTACTCTAATCTTTTTCAATAAAGAAAAAAAGAAAGAAAAAGCTCCTAGCTCAGCTCAAGTGGTCAAACAAGAGCAAGGCATTACAGGAGAACCAGTGAAACAACCCAGAACTGAAACAATCTAACAATCATGGAAAAAAGGAAGAGGAAAGAGATGAATTATACCAGGGAGGGGCATAATGGACAATGTCAGTGACATTCTCAGCGGTTGAAATGCAATTCTTGGTAGCTGGACAAAGAGCCAAAGCTTGTTGGTTTTTCTGCACCCCAAGATACTCTGGCTTTTTACCACTGGACCCATCAATCAAAACTCAATCAACATTAGTTCTGTTCAGTCCAAACTGAAGATGGCTGGTTAAGAAGAGTTGAAATGCTGATTTTACCTGAAGTTGAAGATGGCACCCACGACTGCCAGTTCGCTGGTCCTTAGTATTATTTCCCTTCAAATTATAAGACTTTAGTGTCAGAAAATTCGGTTGGAAAAACAACAAGGGTGATTGAATTTGAGAGATGGAGGATTGGAGAAAATGATTAAGCACCTTCGACCGATTGGGTCGGTGGGTTTGTGGTCGTTCTGAGATTGCTGCTGCTGAGAAATGGTAATATGTGAAATGAAGAAGTTGCGTTTGGTGTGATTGTTGTAGCGATAGGAGGAGGAGGGAGTTGGGTATGCCATGGAAGCCATTTTTGGTTTTGTTTTTGTTGCTTGCGAGAGAGAGAGAGCTTTGGAAACTTGGCTCTTGCTTCTTTTGTCTGGAACGTCAGTTTATGCCTATTTATCACAATTTTTGAGTTTATTTTCTTTCATTCTTAAAATGGAGCTGACTTTTGACCTTCTTTTGAGAGTCCGTTTTGAATTAAACATAACTAGGCCGAATTCAACCCAATAATCTGATTATTGAGAGAAATTCGTTCGTGATTCATACAGCATAGAAATCGAAAGAAGCTTGTAGCGTGAAGCATGGTGTGGGAGCTAAAGGCACATTGCGGTGATGAAAATTGGACTGAGTTTTAGGGTTAGATTTCTGGGAATGATATGGGTTTCAAGGATGGGGATTGAAGGATGGATAGAGAGGGGATTTTGGCTTGGAGGCTTGAAAGGCATGAAAGCTTAAGTGTTTGGGGATTTTTCTAGGTTGTTCCTCCCTCCTTTTGCAGCTCCCCAAACCTCCTTTTTATAGAGCTAAATTAGAGGGTTTTGCCATACACTGCAGTGCTTTACTTTGCTAGGTAAAATGATTGCTCTCCTCAAGCACATGAACTTAGCCCCAAAAGTTGGCAGAGAGAAGTTGACCTTGAGAGATGGAAAAGACGACTCACTGCAGGGGCGCTGCGAGGACGGCTGCAGAGATGGAAATCCTGGAACGAGACAGACTAAGTAACTTGAATCCCACGATTTCGCCATCCAAGGATGAAAGAGCTGCCTTGGAACCAGTCACTGACCTTCTTCTTCCTTGGATTGAGAATGGATGACACTTTTCTGCTGTACAAAACTTATCGTCGTACTGCTGCGAGGAAGAGATAAAGTGGTGTCTGGTTTTGCAGAAAAAAAGGGATTGGGCTTTTCCTAAAAGAAGAGAATTTTGGCTTTTCCTAAAAGAAAAAAGGGTGTTGGGCTTCAGATTCAAAGGTATTTTGGGTTTAAAAGATGAGCAGTCTAATTCTCATGTTCTTCACCGATTCGTCGCCGACTTAAGTCGTTGAGATTGAGTTTCGGGCCGAAAATCGAAACTTCTTAACAACATTAAATCGGCGGACGAGCGTTATGTGCCTCTGTAACCATCCACACCATACTCAGCTCTACAAGCCCCAATGATGCGTATATGCGGCTTGGGCCCACATGAATGCATGTGTATGTTCGCTTGGGTTAAATCAAGGATTTAACCTAAGATTGCATGAAATTATTGTGTGACGAAGTATGAATTGATCGCATGATTTTTTGGGTATCAACACTTACAATATGTTTTTTACTTTTTTATTTTATTATCAATCCTGTGAATATGTGATGCATTGCCAGAGACTCACGATATTTATGAATTACTAATTATTATTTATTAAGTAGTGCTACATACATCAAAATATTTTACAAAAAAGTATTACTAAATTATGTGACATCCTATGTGGCATATGCCACATCATCACCTTTAATTGAAGAATTTCCAACATATTAACTTTTTTTGTTTTGAATTAACTGAACAAGGTAATAATAATGATCATAAATTTACTTCCTTATCTAAGCAAAAAACTTTAATTTGTTCATAATTCAGAAATTGTGGCAATATCTAAAGACGCTGGGAATATGGTATTCCCGATTGAATGTTGAGAATTTGGTTGATCAAATTCATTGAGAACAATTACAACCAAATTTAAATTTAAATTGTAGGAGACAAATTGTTCTACTTGTCTATCGAATTTGAACCACCATGTCATGCCGATGATATATTGTGATAGCATGCCACAGAATTAAGGGTAGAAAGAACAAGCCACGATCTGTTGTAAATATTATATATATATATATATATATATATATGAATGTTCACGTAAATACTCATTATAAAAAAACCTAATGTGAATGAATGATACATTTCTTCCTCCTCCCACATATTGTCTCTCTATCATCTCTCTCTTATTTTTTAGTTTATAACACGTTATCAGCACAAATTTGCTCTTTATTTTTCTTCTTTTTCTATGAACTCCATGATAATCTACAAGTCTATGGTGCAATAAGATTGCTTATGACCAAGGCTAATGATCTATGAGTTTTTTCTTTTCTTTTGAACATCAATTTTATTTATGTGTTCATTTTATATATGTATATGGATACGACTTTGAAAACTATTGTTCCAATAGTCAAGACTCGAGTCTGCTGACCGAGTAGTCTTAGACCTATGGCTCTAAAGACATGATCACACGAATGTTTTTCTCGTGTTTGTCCTATGGGATTCATGTTTATATTCATGAACACTTCGAAATCTCTATTTCGAATATAATATTCTATCATCTTTTATACAGAACATAAAGTTCTAATATGGATCCTTATATGGCTCAAGATGTGGCTTTGGTAACCATTTTTTGGCGCTTTTGACGTATGCCTGACATTTAAAGACATTTTACAAGCCCTCCCAAAATACAATAAATCATGTTAAAATCAATTATATACGTTGATATTTGGGATTGATCTGAGCCATCAGACATCACTCTACTCGAAATCAACAATTTGTTTTGTGGAGGATGAAAATTAAACATGTCGTTGACATGATCAACAATGGTGTTCTTAACACAGATTAATTGTAAGCCTATATTTTGGCATCAATTAAACGTAATGACATTTTATTACCATGAAGTTAGTCATTGTTATAAATGATAATTTCATTATCATTCTTACTGCCATGAATGTGGTTATTCTCATTTTCATTATCAAGCTTAATTGCTCTAATAATGGGATTACTACCACTTTTGTTACCAAAATGTCATGATGTGGAATATTTTTGGATAAATTCCAATAATTACGCTAAAAGCGTTGATTGCAAAAGTTGGTTGCTCTATCATTTGGGTTGAGTTACGTACATAACCATCCCACCAACTATGACTCATTAATTGAGTGTAATATAAAATTTGATGAGGCTATGATCAGATGATCCTCCATGGCATGGTAATATTAATATGGAGTATATGTATATACTCGTATGGACTACTCCCAAACTCAAAATTCGAGTATATTATTTTAGCCAAAATTTCAAATGCAGGTCTATTGTTCATAAACTTCAGCCAAGACTTTGGTAAAAAGAAGACTTGGATTTGCTCTATATTCATGATCATGAATTATGCCCAAATTATTTTTACATATAGTCCAATTAAGGACATAGTCTGTTACAATTGCTGATATTTCGCAATTAATATGTACAAGTTAAGGTAACAATCATCTCAAGAAATGCAAAATGCTGGTTGATGGCTAAAATTGAGCTCATATCTTGTTACCGGTAAGGAATATTTTGGTGAAGATAAATTTCACCTAATTGGGTTGTATTAATCAACCATAGTATACTACTGTATACATAAACCATGTGTTTCATTTAGCCAAATTTTGGCATGACAAATCTTTGTCAATTTAAAATGTCACTTAGGCTCCTCTACAACTTTATAATGTTGTACAACACAAGGGAATATAACCGCATATTTTGCGGGTTTTCACTTTTAGTGATACTTTCCTTGTTATCAGAGGGAGAATAATTTATTCTAAAATTGGTGTTAAGATATTTATCTACCATGAATTCCTCCATTTACTTTTATGGTGAATCTCAATCAATTAATTGAGAAAGTGACAAAAATCATCACATATTTTTTTTACCAAAACTTTGGTTTGGGCTCGCTACCCACCAATTGGTAGACAATTATTTGTTTAAACGCATATCTGCATATGGTCAAAATAATAGTCATTCCGTCGTTAGGGGGAGAATAGAGTAATGTAACGGCGTGAATTTATGTTGTGGAATATATCCACTAAGTCCAATGTGATTAGTTCCCTATAAGGGAAGATTACATTAGTCATTTCGTCGTTAGAGGGAGAATAGACTACTGTAACATCGTGAATTTATGTTGTGGAATATATCCACTAAGTCCAATGTGATTAGTTCCCTATAAGGGAAGATTATACAAGCTATATAACACTCTTCATGAGGTTATATAAAGATCCACATTCTCAAATAAATTGTCCTCAATAGACAAATATTAGCCATATTTGAGGCATGAGTACTCAATATCTCCAAAGCTTATTATAGCTTATGCATGTATACATGAATGTGTGAGATCAAAAATTGATGATACATCTTATCTATAGTAGCTACTATAATATCATCAATGACTGTATATTGTTCCACGTTTTGTTATGTCGACAAATTATACTATTGGCCAAATTAGAAAGAGGCAATTCCGATCCAATCAAATTGATTATTGGAAACGTGATGAAATAGTTGGACTTTACAATCCCTAAATTCCATAGGGGTGACATTCTTAGTGTATTTGAATCACTATAAAACAATTTCTCTCTTAGAGACATAGGGTTACCTTTCTTCTCCAAATGACAAGTTTTTTCTATAAGTACAATGTTACATATGGCTGGTATGGACGAGAGGCATATGACAAATAGTCTTGTTTTATTATGAAGATGGTAAAGGCACATTTACGCATGTCCTCAAATTTTATGTGTCATTATAAGAAAATTGCTTAACCAAATTGTTTAACCAAATCCTTAAAGCATTGATATTGCCAAAGTCAACTCCATGAATGATTATTAGAGCTTTAAGCTCACTCGTGGAATCATATAGTCTGAAGCTCATATGCTCATTCTTTTATAATCAAGATATGACTTATTGCCTCAATGAGTATTATGACAAGATATCAAATTCGATTATGATTATAATCATGATATTGCAATATTTTCTAACTTGCATGAAGTTATCTAGAGCTCATGTTAAGCCTATATGAGATTATCAACTGTACAAATTGACATTTATGACTAAAGTGTGTCATTTAAATTTTGGTGCTTAAGAATAGTGCACGAAGGTAAATGTGTCAATTGGTATTCCTTAATATCTTTATGTTTTAGCTAATGTCATATCAAAGATTTGAACAAATGAATCTGGTCCATTACCATGTGAGGTAAAATTTATTCATAAAATTATAGTTTTACTGGTATTACCCTAACCTTTGTAGGATCGAATATTTACGATGAGTCTCCTTCATGCAAAGTTCACACAGTCTCACTTCTGTGATCGACACTCCATATCTACTATATAAAATACATGTATTCCATCAGATACATGATATTGGAGCTTGCATCAATCAATCAGGAGGAGATTCTCATCAAGGGGAGCATTCAAGATTATGCTACCTAGGATATATGCGCGTTGCATTCTTTTTTTCCTTCGACTAAGGTTGTTTTTTTTCGCAGAGTTTTTATTACTTGACAAGGTTTTTAACGAGGCAACAATAAACGCCAACACCATATCATTCATTGGTAGATATTCAAGGGGAAGTGTTGTAAATATTATATATATGTGGATGTCCACGTAAATACTCATTACTTATGTCTTTATGATGTAAACATTACTCTTATATAAAAAAGTCAAATGAGAATAAATGATACACTTCTTCCTCCTCCCACATATTGTCTCTCTCTCTCTCTCTCTCTCATTTCTTAGTTTATAACACAATCTATGAATTGATATTTGATAGTCACTGTCATATTTTTTTATATTTTAAATAAACAAAATCTTAAAAATGTTCTAGGATATTCCATATGTATGCTTTGGTCTTATGTCATCAAGATATGTAGTTAGAATAAGACTGTATTCTTTATCATTATCATATTGGTACTTTGTAATTCTCTATATAAATGGCTCATATCAATAAATAAGATAATGATTCTCTGTTCTCTTATTAGATCTCTTTATCTCTACTATTTATACTTCATCACGTTATCATGCACTTTATTCTAACTATAGAACTAATAATCCACCATTTGTTTTTTGAAACCCTAAAAAGTGTTTTTCTGCTCCTCTGTCCGACCACCGCCACCAATCATTTCCCCGGCCGCCGTCCAATATCACCGGCTGCCAATTCCTTGGCCGCTGCCCGCCGACGATTTTTGGTTTCCTCCAACTACAACTGTCGTCCTCTTCAAGTGTTTGAAGTTTTGAAAGGTATGTTTTGAAACTCTGAAAGCACATGCCTTTTTCCCAGAGGTCGCAACTTTGCCATCCGGTTCTCCTGCTTCTAACTCCTCAATGTGTAATCCACTGGGGAAGGTTCTAACTTTAGATGATTTAGCATTGACATTATTGGCCTCATTCTTCGCGGGAGATGTGATTTTCTCTTCTACTGACAAGAGAGCTATACCCGTGTTCACAGTTTCTCCATGTGAATGGGTCTTGCTTTTCTTCTTCTTCTTTTTGACTATGTTTTCATCAAGTTCATCAACAAATTTATGGGAGTCGTGGCCAAAAATCCTGAAAAAAAATGAAGGTGGAAATTTTGTACTTAATCAGATAACAAAATTGTTTCAAAATCGCACACGGGCAAGCAAGCACATATACAATCTATACTTCTAGCAGAGACATTGCAATTGTTTGCTGAGGTAGATTCTCAACTGCCTATTACCCATGTAAAAGATGATATGAACAAAATATAAATGACAATCGTGACCTAGGTATCGATTGCATCATTTTGGGAAGATGAAAAATTTGTGTGTGCACGTGTTTACAAGGGAGTGTCAAAGAATGCCCTCAGTGGCTCAGTGCATCTGTGCATATGCAAAGGGGCTTAATGGATGTGCATATTACAACTCTTTTCATGCTATTTCCCAGACCATGCTGGGACCAGACTAATATATCTTGTGACATTGAGACAAACCTGAAGTAAGAGATTATGTTCTTTATTTATATAAAAAAAAAAAAATTCAAAAGAACACAAGAATACTCACTCATCCTTGGCTGACTTCTGATTTTGTTCACTTTTGACTGGTGGATCCAAGCAGAGGTTACCCTTTGCCTCATTCTCTTGTACAGCATTACCAGGGTTAGTACAGATAACCTCAGCTGTTTTCTCCTCCACCCGCTTCTTCCTTTTCTTCTTCAGTTTATCACTTTTTCCAGGGCCAACCTCCGTGGAAGGCAATGATAAGTTATCTGGCATTTCAGCTCCGCTGCTTGAGCACATATAATGAAAATCAAGACCAAAAAACATCATCTTCACTAAATTCTTGAACCATACAGTATCATGAGTTAGAATATACCAAATATAAGACAAAAGAAGAAAAAAGACGGTGGTTTACCACCGTCAGTTGTCCATTGTGACTCCTATTTTCAGCTTTTGCCTCAATTTTCTGGGTTTCATCCTCTTTTTTAAGGACATCAGCTTCATGTTTTTTCTCCTCCTGCAACCGTTCTTTTCTTTTCCTTTTTGGCTTTCCCCCATTTTCAAGGTCTACTTTGGAAGACGGATCAACTGGCACGTCCGATTGCCTGCAGTTAAAGCCACTGAAACATTGATCAATAATTCAATAGATCAATTGAATTTTATAAGAAGAAACTCCCCTAGTGGTGATATGTATTGACATCTTAAAACAGGCCAATAACTTTACAAACTTATCAGCGTTTCTTTCTATCAGTTAAGCGGGAGAAATACCTTTTCATCTGACTGTCTACAAGTACATCAGCATGTCTAATTGATTCAGTAGCAAAATCATCCACTGCCTTCTTGTTGCTGGTATCAACAGTTCCTTTGTCAATTTTTTCTTCCCTTTCCGGTGTTGCATTCTCATCGGTGGATAATTCTGTCTTGAACAAAGAGGAAATTGGGCGATTGCCATCATTCTCGTTTTCACATTCCCTGTCTGAATCACTTATTAGGTAAGTCTTTCTAAGTTGTCTGTGACACGCCTTTCCCTTCTGAGGTTTCTTCTTAGCCAAAAAGTCCTCTTCAGATCCAGAATCAGAATCTGCAGATACAAATAAAGTAAACAGCTTAAAACAATGTTGCGAAATTTCACCAATGAGGTAACCTCAGGCACAAGTTGACTCAACAAACAAACATATGGAAGCCAGTAACTTTAAGAAAAGTGAGAAGAGATCCCAGAAGGCCACACTGGTTATATGCACCACTTATTCCAAGTTATTTGAACAATAACATATACTCTACAATACAGATAAGTATAGTGATGTAGAGCTGCTGTCGTCATTGACTTTAATTTGAAATCATGTACTCCAATTTGTGTGTGATTCAGGAAAGCACATATTCCTACCTGTAGCATCAGATAAAGGAGTAGAGGGGAAGACTTCAGGATCACCATCATCAATGAAACTGTCATCATACTCTTCGTCTTCACTGTTAACAGATCTCTGTGTTTCTGAGTCAGCAATATCTTCTCCAAAGGATTCTCTAGACATTGTTGTAAAGGAAAAATAAAGAGTCTCATTCATGATGATGGAAGTGTTCAAAATTCAAACCACCTATGTGGCTGTAGGAAAACTGAGGATGGGAGGTGAAAATGTTCGGCAGCAATGATCTCTGAGAAAAATAAGTCCTGACATTATCCAGGCAATAGAGGACTATTAGCCTCTTGGATCTCCATCTGTTGAAATGTATACAACCAACAGATCCCATACCATTTTTTTCTCTTTACCCAGCAACTAATTCATTGTGAAACAGAAACTAAGACCAAATCACTAAGTAGAGAGAAATGAAATGCAATTCAAGACATAAACAACAACACCATTAAACAAAAGGATACGACTCATCTGGATTGTAAGGTCGACGACCACCTAGATAGTAACCAGCCAGGTGAACACTCCGAGGACCAAGAACTGAGAACATGACTTCATCAGCCTCATCAAATTCCAAATGTAGTTGCAAACACTCATTCTTCTCAGGATACAAACAGCATAGATAAACCGGACTCTTGTTTCCAACATTACACTGGAGTATGCTTCTTTTGGTTGCAGCCCCCAACCCCAATGTTGCCTGTATATATCACTATGCACATTATTGATCCATACAATGAAAACCAGACTCACCACACCAGAAACTCAATTCAAATATCAAAAGCAGACACACAACTGGTACGAGTAAATCCTAAACATGCAGTTAACTAAAACCCCAAATCACACGGTTCCCATTCCTATACAGATTTCTCTTCGAGCTATATAAATAGCCGAAAACCAATCTACGGATCAATAAAAAGTTCAAACTCATATAAACAAAGCACATGAAGTAATGAACTAATAGAACCCATTACCATCGAAATGTGAAGCCGTCCATTTGAGTCACCAGGTTTATGAGTGAAAGGCTTTCCGGGTTTGACTTCAATCCCTGAAACAATCGAAACCCATAAATAAAGATTAAAAACCCATCAAAACAAACACCATATTGATGAAAATTATAGGCTGAGAAAAAGACCGGATAGAGACTACCAAAGACAACACAGTTAAAATCTGGGAGAGAAAAAAAAAAAGATTCAATCTTTTGAACCTGAGAAGCTAATTGGCTCCAATCACTTCAACCCAGTTCATTACTTTCATCCTTTCCTACTTTTCACCAATCAATTTTACATTTTAAAGGTAAATTAACTCACCCCAGAAAGCCATTTTTGTTCGGTAAAGAAAAGAGTTTGAGCTCGATCAGAAGTGGGTTGTGAAAACACAGAGAGAGAGACCGATTGGGGAATTGGGGTATAGGGTTTAAACCCTGTATTCCTGCGGAGAGGTGGGAGGGAGAAACCTCTGTAAAGCCCTAGAAATATTTAGGATTTGTCTTAAATAGAGAAGAAAGGGCGAGGCTTGTGGTGACGTGGCGGACCCTGAGAGGAAATTTGAGTGACGGCTCGGTGATGATAGCAGAGCCCAGCGCGGGAGAGGTTTAACTTTTTTCCTTAGTTTAGCCTCAAATTAATGGCGAAATTCATATTATATTTTACTAGGCTCTTGACATACTACTCGCGTGTCAATTGGTATTTTCTTTATTTTTCTTATGAAATGTATTGATATTTTCGGAAAAAAACTGAAATTCAAAATTTCCTAGAAAGAAGTGAAATTCGAAAAAAAAAAAACACTTACAATTGCAGTTTTTCTACTACTAACAATCTCTAATTCTCCCACGTCGTTTGAGATCACTGCGACAAGACACATATTCATCTGAAATATGTAGTTAAATGTTCGTTGACATTGATTCGTGAGCCAAATGAGTCCAACCCTTATACCCAAAACTATGCCCAAAACCTTAAGCAACCCAGCTATGAGAGCCCTTAACATTAAACCGAGCCAATCCACCTCATCCAACACCATATCTAAATACCATCATATCACGTGCAAAGGTAAGCGATCTATTTCATTGTTGACAATCAGAAAGCACCGAGTTTAAAACTCATGATCAGCAGAAATAACGTTACAGTTTTGACATTCCCTTCAATTCATTATCAGTTTTGTGTTCTACGCACTTGAATATGAAGTTGTTGGATTATATTTTGGTGTAGGAAAATACAGAAGCTTCATATTCGTCTTCTTCGTCTTCAAAACTAGTGCTCTATTCCTACTGGCGAAAGGGGAGCAGTTTAGTCCAGTTGAGCAGTTTTGAAGACGAAGTTTTGAAGGCGAGCAGTTCAAGGCTTCACCGAAGTTTCCCCTTTAGAGCGAAAGGGGAGCAGTTTAGTCCAGGTGAACTTGAGGATGTGTTGTGCTTTAAATCCGAAGTCAATTATATTTACAGATAGTTTATACATGCTATGTCACTATTCGGTGAAGCCTTGAACAATGCTGCTTATTGTTTTAATGATTTTATTAAGTGAAGCCTTTGTTTGTCCTTGGGTTGTAGAATTTGAGCGACTGAATCCTCTGCATTATGTTCCTGTGTTGGTTGACGGTGATGTGGTGGTTTCGGACTCCTTTGCAATATTGCTGGTTAGTATAGTTTCTTGGGAAGTGAATCATTTTCCTTTTATGTGATATGCAATATTGCTGATGTACAATTTTCTCATTTGTTCTGCTATGTGTGTTCTGATGCTTTATTAGTATCTGGAGGAGAAGTACCCTCAGAGACCGTTATTGCCTGCTGACCCTCGGCTAAAAGCTCTTAACCTCCAGGTCAATTTCTTATCATATGCCATTAGTGGTAATCATATTATAACCTATATGACTTGCAGAAAGCTCATTTGTCCTCGCTGCTACTCTTCAGTTAAAGCATGTTGTGGATTGATATACTACATTGCTTCTCTTATATAATATTCATCATGGACATATTTTTCTATGCCTAGTCTTGACTGCTAATAGGTGAATATTATAACAGGGTGCAAGCTTTATCAGCTCTAGTATACAGCACATAAAACTTTACAAGTGATATTATCATTTGTTTCTGTAGAAGTACATGAAGGAAAAGATTGGTCCTAAAGAGAGTTTTTCTTGGGCTCAACTGCATATAGGAAAAGGTTTCCTTGGTGAGTAATTCAGTGCATATTCATGTCCATGGAGTGGATTTTCTGCATGTCATTCCCTTTCAGTTGTTTCCTTTAAGAAAATATTCCTCTCATTATCTCATTATAGTATTACATTTATAGAGGAGATTTCACCAGCCAGGCGCGGTGTAGTTGTAATGCCTTAGCATGCTATTGTAGTATACTCTTCACTGGTTGTTATTTACTGGCTTTGCATCAGAAGGCATATAATGTTATATACTAATGTTCTCTTACACATGCTTCATAAATAAAAGAAACGATACGAATGTGAGACAAAAGAAAATCCAGTTCTTCTATACCATTCATGCTTTGTGGTACAGTCACCTGTAATTGATAGTTACCTTGATGATTTATTGATAATGTTTCTCTGGAAGTTAGAGTACGATAAGGTTTTGGCAAAGATACCAGCGCACATCTTATACATCGGACCATGCAGCTTGTAGAGGTAGAAGATAAGAAGTTTTGTTTTAGCAGTCTATATTCAATTTGAGTTGACAACAGTAGTTGGCACAATCTTGGAAATGAGTGTTGTACAAAGTTGTGTCCTTGTGCATCATGAAAATTCTGCAGTTTTTAGGACTTGTATAATATTAGCTGGTATGAATTACCACTTGCGGATTGACAGCGCTTCTAGCAGTGTATGCTTTCAATCTCATTTGTGAACTGAAAATTATTGGCTAAAAAGAGATCAAAAGACAAGGTGTAACGTATTTTGATCACGACATTCAAGCTTCATAGGGTGCATCCAGGGAGGTGAACTTGTTAGTTGCTTAGGTGACTGTATTTGTGTGAGAACAGGCCAGGATGCTAGTATGTCGGGTAGTATAATTTTTCTTTTTCATTTGTGTTAACGCTTTTATTCGTACAAGTACACATACATTAGCTTGCCATCATGTAAACCATTATAGGTTGTTGCTTGGTAATGGTAACATATTTATTTGTTTATAAATTTCTCTTATTTGTAGCTCTTGAGAAGTTGCTGAAGGATTTTGCCAGCAAATTTGCCACTGGAAATGAAGTGTATATGGTCTCTCCTGAATTCCCTCTCATTTACATCCCTTTAATTAGCTTCACTCCTACTTATGTCTTTGATCAAACCAATATGAACAGACAAAACTTGTTTTAACGTAAGAAACTGTGTCATGACATCAGTTAGTTGTAATAGTTGGATATGTGAATGAGCCTTTTGAAGTGGGTGTTTCTGAAGCAAGACTTGATTGTTGTTGTTGTTGTTGTTGTTTTTTATTTTTTCCCTGAACCGTTTGAGCCCTTTAAAGCAAACCTGATCAATTAAGCGTTTCAAATTGCAGATTGACATGTTCTTAGCACCACAGATTGCTACAGCTACAGCAAGGTTCAATATAAACATGGTAAACTCTCTTGCATCTCTATAATCTTTTCCTTGGTTGTTAAACTTCTTTTCGACTTTAGAGCACCAATTTCGTTTTGTTTGAGAATTGAGAGGTTTTCATTCTCCGTAAATTCTGTGAAATAACTTCAGGGTTAAACTGAAATAGTAAATTTCGGAGAACTAAGTGTTAACAAAGCAAAGAATAAAGTTCATAAAGTATCACCTATGTCTGTTTTTGCCTAAGCATGCACATAAAAACAGACATAGATTAGCTCTTGCAGAAAGTGACAAATTGCTTTTCTAAATAAATTATTCAATGGCTTTGTGCAGTCCACATTCCCCAGTTTAAGTAGGGCGAATGAAACATACAAGGGTTTACCAGAATTCCAAGCTTCATCACCGGAAAGGCAACCTGATGCTGTGCATGGGAAGTGATCCCAGAAGGCTAGGAGTCTTCTTACAAGGAACCAGGTGTCTACAGGTGTATTCTGCTGGAGCTTACAAACTGGATGAGCCCTGTTCCAGATTTATGCTGTAAATGAGTTGAATAAAGAATGTAGAACTTCAGTAAAGAAATGCTGCTGCATAGAAACTTTTACTTCATTGTACTTTCATGATCCTTCAATCATGAAAAGAAAAACGAGATAAGTCGTGGAAGTGTGGAACCTAACATGACTAAGCTATCCTGAGTGCTACAGTTACAATTTCACTCGCAATTGCATAATCTAAACACGTAATTAAATCCTTAATGCATCTCATCTTGCAAAGTGGTTTTTGCTTGACCAATACCTCCTTCCAGCTTATCAATCCACAATGCACTAGTGGTTTACCGGGTTACCCATGCTCTCCACAAAACACAACACTCCACCACAGCAGCGGAAAATCTTAGCAGTCCCGAGTCCTAGTTTTTTTTTCCCTTCTAAATATATTTATTTTAAGTAGATTTGTTTTGTTTTTCGCCCTTTTATTTACATTTATGAAAAAGAAATTTTTCCTTGGTTTTTCCTATTCTCGTACATAGGAAAGTAAATTTCTCACTAGTTTCCATACTAGATGTTTGGGAACGTCGAGAAAGTAACTAAGAAATGTATTTTACTTTTCTTTCCAATGTTTGGTTTATGTATGGATAGGAAAGCAAGTAACATTAATTTACTAATTATATCCTTAGAATTAAAATATAAAATATTCAAGATTCAAATATTTTGTGGATAATTTGGTAATAACATTCATTAAAATAATATTTGAAAGATGCAATTAATGTAAAATTAATGTTGGGAAAGTACGAGAGAGATTAAATCTCATGGTATTTGTTGGGAGGATCTAATTTCTCATCTATTTTCTCATATTGCAGTAAAGACTTTCCTTTCCTTAGGTGTGGCAAACAAAAGAAAGAAACAACCTTTCCTTCCCAACCTTTCCAATCCTTGAACCAAACGAGGCCACCTGATTCACCTTGCAACCCCTCGATCCCATTCCCCAGTAGTGGTGTGCCATAGTCCATAGATATGTTTCCAAAAGCATTCAATAATTAAACCAATACAAAGATAAAAATGTGTCTGCAACTGCAACTCTGCATTAATTCTTTCCAAGATATCAATATCTGGGCATGGGACCTAGCCATATGGTAAGCCTAACTTCGTTTATGGTGTTTATTTGATCAGGTGGCATGGGTTGCAGCTCCTCTCATAGTTTCATTCCCCAGTTGGTGGTGTGTCATAGTCCTTAGAAATGATTAATTCCAAATGCATTCCATAAACCAAACTTAACCTTGTGGCTGCATCCTTCCCAAATTTTCAAACATATCGCTCATCACGTACTAAGAAATGACCTAACCATATCATGATTGGTTTAAAAGAATCCGACATTCTCTAATCAATCTCCTCCTTATCTTCAACATATCTTAAGGGATGGATGCACATATCTGGTGTAGTTTCTTTACCTAACATACATGGATATGTACATATATAAGTAAACATCCACCCTAAGAGAAGCACAAACATATTCTCTTCCTAGCATAAACGCAGAAGAAAATGTTTAAGGAAACCTTTCATCACTTGTTGCAATCTTTTAATTCTCTGACATTAGGGCTTCTAGCCATCTTCCTCATTCTCCTATACAAATGGTCTTCTAGTAGCACAAGAAGCTCACCACCTTCTCCACCAAAGCTCCCCATCATCGGAAACCTTCACCAACTAGGGTTACACCCTCACCGCTCACTTCAAGCATTGTCTCAAATCCTTGGCAATGTCATGCTCTTGGGAGTGTTCCTGTCCTCGTCGTCTCCTCGTCTGAGGCTGCCCGTGAAATCATGAAAACCCAAGACCTAGCATTCTCAGATCGCCCCAATTCGACCATCTTCCAGAAGCTTCTGTACAACTACAATGACGTCTCAACCGCACCTTAATTATGGTGAGTACTGGAGGCAGGTGAAGGGCATATGCGTTTCTCATCTCCTCAGCAACAAAAAGGGTGCATTCCTTTAGTACTGTTAGAGAAGAGGAAACAAGAATCATGATGATGAAGAAGATAGAGGAGTCCATGTCATCCTCAGGAGTTGTGAATTTAACCGATAGGTTTATCACTCTCACGAACGATGTCATCTGTACGATAGCTCTGGGGAGGAAATACAGTGGTGGAGAAGGTGGAAAGATTTTTAATGAGATTTTGAGGGAGTTTATGGAGTTACTGGGACGTTCTTATATTGGGGACTATATTCCATGGCTTGCTTGGTTGAGCAGTGTTAATGGTTTAGATGCCAAATTAGACAAGGTCGCTAAAAGGTTTGATGAGTTTCTGGATGGGATTATTCAAGAGCATATAAATCGTAGTCCAAAGAATGGAAAAAGTGATCAACATATTGATGAACATAAAGATTTTGTGGATGTTTTGCTTTGGATACAAAAAGAGAACATGGCTGGTTTTCCTGTTGGAAGAGTTAGCATAAAGGCTCTCATCTTGGTAACTCTCTCTCTCTCTCTCTCTCTCTCTCAATTCAAAAATGTTTAGGGTTTAGGGTAATCCTAAACCTTAAAGCCTAAGTTAAGTTACTGGGGTAAATCCTTTCCATATGTTTGAATTCTTCACTGAACTTAAGTTCTTGCATGCAGGATATGTTTACCGCTGGCACGGATACATATACAATCATAGATTGGGCGATGTCCGAACTTTTAAGGAATCCAAGGGTCATGAAAAAATTGCAGAATGAGGTGAGGGGAATAGTTGGAAACAAAAGAGAGATAACAGAAGATGATCTGGTTGGAATGCATTACTTGCAGGCAGTGATGAAGGAGACTCTTCGCTTACACCCTCCTGTTCCATTACTAATGCCTAGAAAGGCAACCCAAGATGTGAAGGTACAAGGTTATGACATCAAAGCCAATACAGTGGTTATAGTCAATGCATGGCAAATTGGGAGTGATCCTAAATCGTATGACAATCCAGAAGAGTTCGAGCCAGAAAGATTTTTGATCACTAATAGTGATACAGATTACAAAGGAAAGGACTTCCAGTTGATCCCATTTGGAGCTGGAAGGAGGGGTTGCCCCTGAATCAATTTTGCCATGGCTGTTAATGAGATTGCTTTGGCAAACTTGGTGCACAAGCAGTGGCGTAGCTAGAAACTTTTTACAAGAGGGTCAAATTTTAGATATATAACTTTTCATATGCCGCATAAAATTCTAGATAATGGTTTCTTAGGCATAATAGTCATTCTAGAGCTATTATTGGGAAGGAATTTGAAAAAATTTCAACAACAAAGAAAACAGGGCTTGAGATTTATAGTAGATTTGAACCCATGTATAACTTAGTCCCATAATCTTAATTTATTTCGCATGGGTAGTAACAATTTTAGCTAATGCTAAATTATGGGAAATGCCGAAATGGAATAGAGACGAAGGCTGACATGCGACGACGATGTACGTAGTCTTGGAATATTAAGAAAGAAAAATAAGAAAAAGATAGTTGAAAATAAAAATGAAGAAAAGAAAATAAATACATGATAGGGTTTAGCCTTTTAGGTAGATTTGTAAGTGTTTGGCAGAAGACATCTATTATTTTTGAGTCCAGTGTTTTAAGAAAATAGATATAGAATGGCTTATATTTCTATCTTTGTCTTTGTGTCATAGGGGTCAAATATATAGTGTTATGATAATATGTATAATAAGATGTAAAAAATTCAACCAATGAGAAACATGGTAAAAAGTTGAGAAGGGTCAATTGACCCCTTTGGCCCTATTGTGGCTACGCCACTGTGCACAAGTTCGACTGGTCACTGCCCGATGGAGTAAAACCTAGGGATTTAGACATGACTGAATCTTGCGGCTTAACCAAACGTAGAAAATACCCTCTTAAAGCCATTGCTGTTTCTCATTCAGCTGATTAACTGCTCTGATCGATCGCTCAATGGGACAATGGCCTTCAGCGTTTCTATATAAGCCAACTATATATCCAGGCCTGCATGCATGTCGTGGAGAAACCTATATATATTAAGTTCGAATATCTGTATGCAAATCAACATGTATCAATTTGGGTCTACAATTGTTTTAAAAAAAAAAAATTTGGGTCTACCCAAATTTCGTTTTCGGTAAGCTAGATTTGGTTTAAATAATTTTGAGGGGTAAGGCTCTTTGTCCCCCCCCCCCCCCCCCCTATTATTCTCTTTCTTTTGGAATAAAAGGGAGGTAGAGAGCAGTTGTGCTCTTCTCTCTTCATTTTCCGTAAAAGAAATGTATCGATTGTCCCTGTCATGGTAAGTGTTGCTCTTATTATGAATTTATCAATATCCGTAAATTGAATTGCTCTCCTACGATCGAGTACGTACGAATATTCCCCAAGTTGCACTTATAATTGTAGCTGGTTAATGATCGACGACGAGTGATGTGTTCATAGTATCACACTATCACTTCTTAATTAACCTTTTAGGACAGGCTAGGAAGTATTGCAATTAAATAACAAATTGGAAGCAGGGAACTAACTAAATAAAAGATCATAATTAAGGAAGTAAGGATTGCAACATGAAAGGAACTAAATAACGAAGTTTGATTTGTTAACAGAAAAAAATTGAGATATACTATAACAATATCGATCAATGGTCACACATCAAGTGTAGTCAATAGAAGTGTTGCAAACTTACAATTCTTATATGTGTGACATTTTCCCCTTATATTCCACCAATTTGCCACACTTACGGGTAATTGCAAGTTTGCAATATCTCTATTGGCTATACTTGATATGTGGTCATTGATCTTGTAGTGTATATATATGAATATATTCAACCAGAAAGGTACAACAAATTTGTAATCAATTTACTATGTCTACAAGTTCTTCAGTTCATCATCTACTAGGGTTTTCTATAATAATCTAATTATATTCTCGACTCCATCTTATCAGCCTTGCAAAGTGGGTTTTGCATGGCCAAATCCTCCCTTCCGGCAGCCTTGAAATCCACACAGCAAGAGTGTTTTTCCGGGTAGCGATGCTGTCCACAAAACACAAGACCACATTTGCAGTCAAAACCCAGCAGTCCCAACTTTTTATTGCAGCAGGAGCACCTGGTTCTTGTAGTTGCAGTTGATCCAGTACTATTCAAACTATTAGTAACTGAGTTGTTGAGTTCTTCATATACCTTGAGTGACTGGGCAATCAGTTCTTGTTTTAGATCGTCAACATAGCACTTCGAGCACATGTTCTTCTTTGCCACAAGGCCATAGAACCCGCAACCTTTTGCACAAAGTGGAGGGTCCATGTTGTTTTCCGACGCCGTTGTGTGCTTCTCAATCTGTCTTGAATATGGGAATTGGGAAATAAGCTAGCTAGATCCTTGTTCTTGAGGAAGGATGTAATATTTTTTTGTGAGTGAAAATCTGGTTTGGGAGTGTGTTTATATATGGAATCAGTAGCGAATCAATTCTAATTAGAGTTGGATTTGGAGTTCCTAATTTCCTTCTAGTAGGATAATATAGAAAGTTTCCTACTTTCCCTCTCCCTATTGCAATTGGATTATGATTGCTGATTCAAATTGGATTTGATGAGATGTCATATTGATACTTATTTATTTATTTTTTGTTTAAAGAAATTATGTTTCCGTCCTTCTGTTATGTGTCTTGCCCTAATACACGTAGAATTGGTTAATCTGGTTTCCTTATTTGAATAGATTACAGTTGATAGAACTTCTAGATCCTTCGAGAGACTCTATGTAAGATCTATAAATAGGCATTCCTATCAATGAATGAGTAGACCGTTATTCTTGTTATCTTTTCTTCTTCAACACGTTATCAGCACGAGATGCTCTTACCCAGCTTTGCTAATAGCCCCTCCATTGAAAAAAAAAAACCCTAAAATCGGGCAGCCTTGTTTTTCCCGATTTCTGACCAAAATTCCGACAGCCCTCGACCGGAATTGTATATCCCTAGAAAGCTCTGTCCGTCCCGAATCCAATGCCGCCAGCCTCACCCTGAGAACCGGCCGGAAAGTCTCCGAACCGGCCTTAGAAGATTCTAGACCGCCGCCGCAACCGACCACCGGTTCACCGCCTTCCCCTGCTCTAATCAACTTGAATTTTGGATAGCAGCTTCCTTATCCAGAGCTTCTCATTCTTTCAAATTTTCAGCCCCAAAATCGAAGAACAAGTAGGCAAAAAGTTGTTTCTCCTCTCGGCAGCCATACACCCCATCGATTTTGACTTGGTCACCCAGAAATTTTCTATGGGTCCCCACCTTCCCTGAGCGACGTCGGCGACCTCTACCTCGGCAGCCCCATCATCTCGGTCAACTCTCCCTTCTCTTCCGACGTAAACCACCGAGCCCAAGCTCAGAAAGCATCTCAACAACCGTAGATCTCCTAGCCCTAACCGAGCTGCTTCGACTCGCGTCTGATCCGGCCATAGCTAGCCTTGCTAGCGTCTGCCCTAGTCTTGCGCCGAATCTGCTCCTCTGAATCTGCCCGTACGACTCTAGCCCAGCCCAGATTTCGGCGTCCTTCACCAGCACTCCGCCGCTCCTCACTGCCAAGCGCCGTTTCACGCACGTTCGGTAGTCCAACAGCCCTTCACATACGTTAGCCGGTGAGCCTAGTTTCGACCCGGATCTGCTCGCCCCAGATTTCAAGATCCAACCCGCTCAATGTTTCTGGAAGAAACGTACTAAATGTACAAGGGGCAAAATGGTAAATTTGCCCCTTCGGGTAAAAAGATTTTACCACTAGTAAAAATAGTTTATTTACTTTAGTAATTCTTTAATTAGTTTTACTTCTTACATTTAATTACATACATTATATGGTGAATGTGACTAACCATATGTTATATTTTTTCATGAAATTTTTCGCGCGACAGATCGCGATGGAATTACGAGAGCAACTTCTCTGCACGCACGTGGAAGTACGTATGAAAATTAAAATGGCAACTTCTCTTACATGACAAAATAGCAAGTAAGCTTTTATAAAAGTTGCCGCTTTTGAATTTTAATTTCATAGTTGGGCTTCGTAGCCTTCTTCTACCCCCCATATTTCTTATAATGTGGGTTGATGTGAGGAATTGGGACCCCTCACATCAAAGTTGAAATTTGTGACAGTTTGACAAGTCACGGTATTACGACGAAATATTGTTGTGGTTAATAAAGGGACAAACATCGATTTGTGACGGAAATTGTCGTGGTTAACATCAATTTGTGACGAAATTTATCACGGTTAATATCGATTTATGACGGAATTTGTCACGGTTTACATTAAATTGAGTTACCATAAACCTTGGTCTTGACCTAATTCAGTATTTGAAATTAATTATCGTATCTAGATAATAGCCAATCTTCCATCTTGTTGTTTGAAATAATTGACCGAAACATGAGCCTTGAATTTAACGTAAAAAAAAGTGACGAATTTCATGTCACGAATTCTGAAAAGAAGGAGAGGCAACGCCTCGGACCCCATATGTCATAAAAAGATTGGGCCAGTAAATGAAATAAAAATCATATTATTGATGTGGTTCTACATCGGTTCACTAATTGCAATGAAAACAATATTATGGTCAATGTATACAAAATATATGGAGTTCTTGCAACAAGAAACTCACTATATGGAAGAAGATGAGAACATTATTCTCACAGTTACGGATTTTAAAAGCAAACGGTATATTGCGGAAGATATGAAGCATATGACTTCGGTTTAATAGTTTAAGTGACTATAAATCCGTTTATTTTTCAAGTTTTGTGACGGCATATACCTCACATATTTGACTAATTACTTAGTCGTTATATTTTGAATTGAATTCATGGTCAAGACCTCGATACAATTGTTGACATATATATTCGAATTTTGTCTTGCACATATGGTTTGATCTACATAAGCTATATGTTAATGCAATATATCGCATTACAATATGACACTACATTGGACCACCAGTTATTATAAGGTGGCGTTTCTAAATGCTACAATATCATGATATTGCGCAATGCACATCGGGTTTGGATCAAAAGAGGATTTGTAATGTCAAGTGTGGCACAATGCACACTTATACAATTGCAAAGGCATTACAAACAAGAGTCGTTTTCTACACTCTTGAGCGGATTCATAATTGCAAAAAGAATTGTGTTACGCTAAATGTCATCCAAAATTGGATGTTGAAAAATCCTCATCTTTTTCTACAAGATCCAATAGTGACCCGTTGGCGGTGGCGCCGCCCCTATATATAGTGCTCATGACCAATTTTGCCAAGTTTTGGCATGTTCTAAGCCTTGTTTCGTCTATCTATTTAATATTACACGTCATGTAATGCACTCTATAGGATTCTAATACCTTTCTTTTTTCAATCTCCATCGAAATTGTTAACATATTTCTGTTTCTATGTCTTGATATAAGACTGTTGTCTCTACATTCTGGTATATGATAAATATGTTGTAGAGAGATTAAGTGCTTAGCTTATTACAAGGAATAAACAACTATTCATGGATTTAGTGTTTTATAAATCCATTGTGACTATGATGACTAGATCATCACAAATAACCAAAGAGCGGATTAATGCTCAAGTTTCGATGCCTAATGACATTATGATTCAAGTCACACATGCTCTTTATGCATAAAGAAGCAATCGAACCATACTATAACTTAATGATATTCACGCCAACGTTTATTACCTGGAAACACATTGTGAGAATTGATGAGAATTTCTTATGTATCACTATAATGAATGCGCAACATTCATGAGTCACTACGATTCGGTTAATTGAATCGGTTATTGTCACCAATGATGAGAATGGAGACATCGACTCATGTAGGCTTTAACATAAATCGTCCGGGAAAATTTTGGACGTGTTTTGATGATCTGTATACTAAAGAGTAAAGACTCTCACATACATCTTTTGAGCAAAGTAACCATTGAGATCAAAGATCACCAAAATACAACTTGGTAGAGCTATGAGTAATGCTCACGGCCTATGAATGGCATTAAAGCCATTCGTGTCATCCTCCTATACAATGGAGGCACTACTCATGCTTTCATAAGCAAATATGTCGTAAAAGAATCCTCCATGATCTCTCATTGGCCATGCTTGTTAATCATTTTGTAAAGCCTATTCTTTAACAAAGATTATGAGCGACACCCTCCTACGCTAAAGACAATGTGTATAGACTAGCATATAAACAAGATGCTAAGTCGTTGTTCACTAAGTAAGACATTACAATGTCTATAAGTGATTCTACAAGAATGATACATAAGATGTTGGCTTAATGACTTCTCATTGTTCACTTTGAGGCATAATAATGCTATGGTGATGTTCACAATGGTTTAACTCAAGCCATAACAATTGGATGTTATGGGGAACCTTAACAATGATTGAAAAGTTGAAAAAAAAAAACCTAGAATTTCCGGTTTTTCAGTTGCGGACTAGTCATTGTGAGATCCGGTTCAATAATTTTTAGACCGGTTCTTGAGGTTCTGTTTACGGCCACGGATTTCTAATATCCAAACCTACCTATGTAAAAAAATTTGTAGCATTTGGAGACGTGGAAGGTAGTGAATCGCTCAACATAAATGTTCACGGATGTCCAGCGACTCCAACGGACGGTTCGGCAATTTTTAGGCCGGTTCCGTCATTGAGGCTGGCCGTTTTGCAATCCTAAAGCCCATGTCTACCTTCTTACAAATTTTGATAGCGTTTTTGGAGCTCTAAAAGATATTAAACTGTTAAAGGAAGCGTAAAACAAAGGTCCGGTCATGCTGGTAGTCGGTTCAACCGGTTTCTTTTTAACAGGTCATGGCGGTGAGGTCAGCGGTTTTTTTGGACCTGTAAGAATAACGACTACAGTTTGTAGCAGGGTCATAGTTTTACTTATTCATCTTTGCCCACCATCATTTATATCTTTATGTTACTGTTGTAACGGTATGCATATTTGTTAACGGATTGAGTTAACGTTCTGCAATCTATATCGTCCACATGTTGTACGTGTCATATTACGCCTCCACAAGCGCACAATGATGGGTTATTTATGATGAATATTGTCTTTGAATAAGACATGAGCTTCCGACTATAGTCCGCTTATATAAGGACATTGACATGCGATCTCTTTTATGTCACTTTGATGAGCCAGTCTTCCCGTCGTTAGGGGAAGATAAGAACAAGAATGTTCAATTAGAACGACTTGGAATTGTCGTGGTTTGTCTCTACTGTGTCTCATCAAGTTCCCTAAAGTGATGAGATCACATATACATGCTTGCAAGGATTGATGTCCGGATAAGGACATGTTGATGTCTAGATAAGAGGACATGTTGATGTCCAGATAAGAGGACATGTCATCACCCATAGATGGTGGCATGGTGACACCAAAAATGTGGTAGATGGTGTCGCTAGGACGTGGCTCCCATAGTTTAGAGGGAGGCCACTTGGTTCGATACATACTCGCCAAGGAAGAATGCGAGTTTGGCACAACTTGATCATTTGATCACTGATACTCATTCGTCTGTTAATACTGGATTATGGTCATCATTGGGGGACACCTCAATGTCAATACCAATCCATATAGTGATCTCTACACTTAGAAATTACACCGGTGTACATGATAACGTGATTTAATGAGTTTGATATCGAACCATACTTCGTTGAGAAAATACCAACGTTGTATATTGGCCTAAATGGAAAAATGCGATCCAGTTTAAACAAAGAGATAGTGCTTTGGTTAGGTGACGCCGACACCCCAAGTGTAAACTCTATCAGTTATGTCTTTGTTAGAAAGCGTAGTGAGAAAAAGAGTTTAGACTCACCTTCTGGCGCAAGGTCTCTCACAAACGCCCTGTAATCGACTACGATAAGATATATTCTCGTAATGGATGTCATTGCACTCTACTACCTTTTCAGTTTGGTAGTTTCTGAAAAACTGAACAAGTAGCTTGTGGTCACCACTCACCTCTGTTGGGAACTAAGAGATGTACAAAAAGATCTTGAATAGATCGGTTTTCATCCAAATCAAGTGGCTCTTGACCACGGAATGATTTGCAAGGTATTTGCTAAGTATCTACTTGATTAGGGAAGGGATATGAAGAATTATGCTTATTTGCGTGTAAATTTTGAATGAATCGTGATGAACTTTATTAAACTAAGAGTTCTCACTGATCCAAAATTATGAATGAAAGGATCTTGGGAACACTTGGTCTCGAAAGTGAGGACCGTTATTGATGATGCTCATTCATCTGTCTGCTTAAGGCAATCTAAAGGACGATGAAGTTATGCCTATATGTATCCCTTGATCGGTCGAAGTCTTGAGAAGATTTGTTTCATCCATATGACGAAGAAGTCTTGGGAGAAATTCTCCATCTAAGTACGGTAGCACATTCATGTACTTGTCACAATATGCTTCACTCGACATCTCATTCACTACAAACTTGTAAGGCCAAGTTCTCCTTAGTCTTTCAACTCTCTTCCTAGCGGTCGAGCATCTTCGCTCCCTCTTAGATGAGTGTGAATGAACATCAAGGTAATGGCCGGATTCGCCCACGCAACGCCAATATAATGGCATTGATTCCTTCTATGAAAGGTTCAGGCTTATTCATCCCTACCAAAAGACACATTAAATGTGAAATCAGAATCTGCCTAGTTTCGTAGGTCAACTTTCACGGGACCTACAAGATACCCCACTAGTTGGAAAATGGTGAAATTGATACCATTGGAAAGGTCTATATGTCTACTTTCCAGGATACCAACCATTTGATCACATCTATCATATTGAGTGAGTTATGGCTATTTTCGTAAAGTATGACGAATCTGTCCGAGAATCTGCTTTGGCAAAACAGTCAACTTCGACAGAGCTTTGTGATCAGCTCAATATGAACTAGGTTATGGACTTTGTATGGTTGGAATGCTACGTGTATCTAGTTTCTAGAACTTTGTACGGTTCATCCATACATGTTGTATCGAAGACGTTATGACTATTTAAGTACACGAAGGTCATACCACGCGTGAATCTGATTTTCAACGCGAACTTATGTTTTGAGTTGTTAGGCGACCTTCCCCTTAAAGATAAAAGTAATGCTAAGTGTAGCAAGTTTGATCTAAGGATGTTGTGGTTGTATTTAATGACTAAATCGTTGCTCAAATCTACTTTTGAAATATGTGAAGTGCATTGGCTTGCGCTGTTTATCTGTACTCTGAGATTGAGTTACCAATCAGAGGGAGTCATGTGTAGACATCAGGGGGAGTCTACATGCATCATATGTTATCTTCAATTGTAGTTGGTGTGTTGTACTCTTTTTTCCTTCGTCCAAGTCTTTTATTTTACCCACGAGGTTTTTGTTTTACTTGACAAGGTTTTTATCGAGGCAACACCATAAGCACCATATCGTATTAAGGACGCACCACAAGGGGGAGTGTTTAAGGAAATTATGTTTCCATCCTTCTGTTATGTGTCTTGCCCTAATACACGTAGGATTGGTTAATCCGTTTTCCTTATTAGAATAGATTACAGTTGATAGAACTTCTAGATCCTTCGGGAGACTCTATGTAATGCCTATAAATAGGTCTTTCTATCAATGAATGAGTACACTGTTATTCTCGTTATCTTTTCTCCTTCAACATTTTTTAAATTTCTTTCTATTTTGATTCATATGCAACTCGATCATCTGAGAAGTACAGTAGACTCAACATATAAGATTTTTTTTTTCCTCAAGCTCTAAAGTTCTAAACAAAGTTTACTCTATGTACGTTACACATGAAGAAAGCGACCAAGTAGAGATCATCTTGTTTGATTTGGTATTCCATATCAAATACCTTTTCTTTTTTCAAGAAAAAATGTCTATTTAGTACTAATTTTAGCCATTCATTACCCATTTTAATGATAATCTTTTTTATGAGCCCATTTGAATATAAGGTAGCATTTTTTATGCCCAAATGAACAAATTTTTACTTAAAGTCTTAAAAACAATATTATTTTAAGACTATTTTGCCATCACCACTTAAACATGCATAGAGAGAGAAAATGGAAGAGAGAGAAGATTTGGCTGGAACCTCACCGGACTTCGGTCATCGACCGGAATCTCGTCGGTTTTTTTTAAATGTCACAGGAATCTCGCTGGATTGTTTGAAAAATGTCATCGGAATCTGTCAGACCTTGCCAAAAGTATATCGCACCATTGCTGAAGTTTAATTAAAAGGTAGTAATGATGAAAAATGTTTTACTAGGCGGCAATAAACATCTATTGAGATTTTACTAGGGTGGCAGTAAACTTCTACTGAGGTCAATAAAAGCCAACCGTCGACTAAAATATCGTCTTAGCCGACAGAATTTAAAAAATTTCATTGGCTAAGTTCTTCTTCATCGACGAAAACATAACCGTCGTATAAGATACCACAACTATTGCCTAATATCTATTTAAGCGACGAAAAATGACTATCGAGGACTTCCGTCGATGTAGGATGGCAATAGACGCACCCAAAAATAAAATTAAAGACAACACAACTCTTTAATTAGGAAATTAATTAGCTCCAAAGCAAGATTTTAACCTTACGTTTGGAAGAAAATCTGCTGTATCCAAAAACCTTGTGCCCGTTATGTGCCGCGACTACTATTACGCCACGTGACCTCTTACTTAACAGAGATTTAACTGTGTTAAATCTTTTACTTTTTATTATTTTGTATTTAACATTTAAAATGACTGGAAAAGGTTTTGCCTTGAACAATTGCTTCGTCTCCTCTTTTCCAGATCTAGAATCAAACAAACCATCCTCTATTCCCTTAATTCTTTCTTCCTTTCGCATATAGGTGTTGAAAATTTGACATGGGTTGATGCATGGTGACCGGTGAGGAATGATCAAGATGATCAAATCTTACTTGGATTGTTTGGATTCGATCAATTTTCCATGCCGGGAACCTCCACCGCCCACCACCGTCTGCTCCGCTCAAATACTCCAGCCCAACACTCTTTCCTCAAACACACCGATCTCCATCACAATTTTCTTTCCTCAATCTTTCTAATCACCCATGACCACATCATCTCCCCACTAATCACCCATGACCACAGTAGCCCATCATCTCCCAACTGCAATTTAATCCAATGAACCATATATTTACAACTTATGGATTGAGTAAAGAAAATCTGTCATCGGTTTGATGAGAACAAAATTAGGGGACCAAATAGATAAGGGTTCCTTGTAAAACGATGATTGAAGATATGAAGAACACGATCAGAAGCTGTTATCGAGAGAAAGTCTGCAACACAGTTATTTCCAATTAATATTGATTTATCAATTTAGTTTGAAATTAGACCTGATATAAGTAAACAGTGTTAAGTCTCTGTTAATTGATAGGACACGTGGCGTAACACAACGGGCATAAGGTTTTTGGGCCCAGCAGATTTCCTTCCCGTACGTTTCAGCCTTTCACACAAATAAATGTCATTCTAGCAAACAGTAACTGAAAACACTCGACCTAATATTGTTATAGAATCTTAAAATAAAATAAACAAATGTGTGGAAGATAATACTAAAAGGATTACGATAATAATGAAAGAATGTGGCTATTGAGACCTTTAAATTTAATTATTATATCTCACATTCTCTTGACACATTCTTTTTCCTTTTCAATATAAGCATTTACTCACTATACCTCATTTCAAATTCCTAACATAACCTTAGTTATTTATTGACATATATTTTAATCAATTAATTACCTCTTATTCACTCAATAAACCTCTCATTCTTTGTTTTTTTTCTTTTTCTTTTTTTCAACATCCATTATCCCTACTTCATTTTTTGATTATTTTTTTCATGCAAGAAAATGTTCTATCATGAACTACTCTATATATCTTTTTAATTATTTTTCTTTTTTGTACGTGTTATTTTTTCTCCATTTTTTTTATTTTGAATAATTTGATCTCTATTTTGTACCTCATAATAGCTTATTTCAATAAATATATATTTTCTATAATCGATAGATATTAATTTTTTTTTTTGCAAAAATATTTATGCACCTTGTAAGTATATGCATTCAACATGTATGATAATACAAAATTTTATGTCACATGATCGATATTGATTATTTTTTTAGCTCTTACAAACTATATATATGCTTTAATAAAAAGAAATTGGAAAACAAAAATATATAAGGAAAATAATAAAGAATGGAATTAATTATTATTAAATTAGAAAGTCTAAAGAGAATAAATACAATATTTTCTTTTGTATAATTATCGTCCTTAATAGTCATTGTGTATGAAGATGTATATATCATTTAATAATTCAAAATAGAGTGAGGTCTAATGAATACAAATTTGGAGGTTCCAATAGCTGCACTCATAATGAAATAACAAAACCAATTAATTGAATAAACGTGATATTTTGTAGGAAATCTATGAAGGGCCGGTATCTAAAAACACTCGACCTAGTATTGTTTAGCGGGTCAAATTAGTAGTTAGTTAGCTTCTTGCTGACTGCTCAACTTCAATTCCACAACACACGAGCTATGCATTGTTGCGCAATTCATGCTTTTTTAGTTTAAGGATTCAACTTCCACAGCCATGGACACTTGTACATTCAACACCAAACACAATGCTGCCTTACCAAAACATTCAAGAAGCAGAAGAAGCCCATGGCAGAGCTCTCAGTTTGGCAGAGAAGCTATGGTTTCGATACTCGGCTCACAAACCAGATTAAATCCTTCACTACCATAACATCATCTTCCTCATGTTGTTCTATACTTTGGCTCCTCTACCGTACGTGTTCATTGGACTCGGCGGGTTCAAGAACATGGACAAGTACAAGATTCAGCCGAAGGTGAAGGACTCCTTCTCTAACATGTTCAAGTGCTATAAGAATGTTATGGGAAGCTTTCTTCTTGTTGTTGGTCCTCTGCAAGTGATTTCTTACCCTACCATCCAGGTAATAAAATCGGTTTTATGTGCGTAAATAATATGCGTTTTGATCGTAGTAAATAGAGATTTGACTGTCAATTCATCTTGTTGGGTGTTCACTATAGTGGATAGGGATTCGGACTAGTTTGCCATTACCATCCTTGTGGGAAGTATTTTTGCAAATAATGGTGTATTTTATTATAGATGATTTTGGAAACTATTGGATACATCGGCTACTCCACTCGAAATGGGGCTACGAGAAGATCCACCACGAATACGCAGCTCCGATTGGACTTGCAGCACCGTATGCTCATTGGGCGGAGATTTTGATCCTCGGCATTCCTGCATTTCTCGCCCCGGCATTGGTTCCCGGCCACATTGTCACATACTGGTTATGGTTCATTTTGAGACAAATGGAGGCCATCGAGACTCATAGCGGGTAAATGTTCCAAAACATTATTCAAGATTGTTTTTGCTTGATTACACTTCCCAGATGGATAGTTTAACTTGAGCAACAAGGAATTGTAGCTTTTAGACTATGAAACCGGCATTTTTCTGCTTAGCTTATAAGCTAAGCAGTTTTAAGCTAAGCAGTTTTTTACACATTGCTGAGCCTTATATAACTCTGGACAAGACTAAAGAACTGTTTCTATAGTCAGAAATGCCGAGTTTACCAAGCCTTCTAGGCTTCTAGCAATCATAGTGCTTTGCTTGGTAAAACTCGCCCTTTCGGACTTACGGACTATATAGGTTACCAGAGCCTAGTTAGGCAAATCACTTTACAACTGTCTTCGGAGATTGCAAAGACAACAAGGGTTTATGTATTTATACTGTTCAGGTACAACTTCCCTTGGAGTCCCTCAAAATACATCTCATTTTATGGAGGTGCAGAGTACCATGACTACCATCACTATGTTGGTGAACAAAGCCAGAGCAACTTTGCGTCAGTGTTCACCTACTGCGATTACATCTATGGAACTGACAAGGTTATTTCCTCTTTAGCTTATTAATCTAGGCTAATCACTCATCCTTTATTGGATTCTCAATCAAGAATATACACTGACATTCTATATACTATAGCAGGAAGGTATTACAACTGTTCATTCAGCTGGAGAAATGACGGTGTTACCACCGGTTTGCAGAAAATTGCAAAACTGCCACTGCAGCATCTATCTCCACAGCAATACGTGAACGCATGAAATGTCTGTTTTGCCCCTGCTTCATAACCAATCACAAAATTGCCATTATCTGCTCTGTCTTGACATCTGTTGTTTTTATACTGCTGTGTTGGACATTTGTGAGTCTGGATTGCTGCCATGTGTCTCGGTCGTTGACGTCTGGCGTCGATGGCTTCTTCTCCACGATCGGTTCGAGTGTATCGAGTGTTCATTGACCATCTTCTCTGTCGCTCTTTGTTGTGAGAGAGAGATGGGTTATTCGTGAAATGAAAATTTTTATTGCTCTTTTCAATCAAATTATCGAGGTAATGATATAAGTTCTGTATATGATCGATTTTGGGTTTCTATTTCCTTTGCCCTGATCGTATTTACCTTTGTTTTGATACCAATGCGTTCATTAAAAAAGGTATTGTGTTCTTGTATCCATGAACAATCAACTAATTTTATTATGCCTCATTCTTGGTGCAATTACATGTTATTTCTGTTCAGTTCATGTTCAAATTTCGCTCAAATTTCATTAACAGATTATACTCTTGGATCCTAATTAAAATTGAAATTGAGGAGTTTGTCAATTATATTTTTTTGGCTCTATTTAAGGGTGTTGAAAGTCTTTGATGGTTCCATTTGATGGTACATTTGCAAGAACTGCATGTATTAACAATTCGTATGTTTTAGATCTCAACTTCGCTATTCTGGAGATGAATCATTTTGCATTGGTTGATGGAAAGCCATATCCTTTCGATATGAGAGGTGAGTTGGATGACACTGGTGCTTTCAAGAACTTCATTAAGTACATTCACTTTATGTTGTTATTACCATGAATCATGAGCATATGAGCTAACAAATCCTTTGAAGTTTGAACTATATCAGGAAAAGTTTAAGTGTTTGACAAATCAAATGATGGAGCTAATATATTTGAGTATTTGCAGAAGATTTGTTCAGTGATATTGGGGAATTTTTTGATTTTGCAGGCTGGAATTTTGTGTAGTGTGTGCATTGGTTCAATTTTCAGGTATGCATTTTAGTTGTTTATTGGAAGATTGATGATGTGTGGTGTTGATGGAAAAAGTTATCTGTACTTGACTTTGAGTTGTTAATAAATCGGTTCTCTGCTAAAGATAGTAACAATTGTGTCAAATTTTTACAAGAATTTATGTCAGTACACATTGTTCTGATTTTTTCCGTTGAGCGTTGCCAAAAACAATATGCAATTGAATAGTAGGGAGTTCTTTGGCCAATGAATTGAGTACAGAAAATTAGAGAGTTCTTTGGTCACTGTGGACTACAAATTGGAAACATTTGGTACTTCAGGTCTAAGATTTCAATAGTTTTAGATTTAGCTTGAGGTCCAATATTGAAACATTGAAATCTTCAGTGATCATTAACTTACAAGGTCTGATAGGATTTAGTTCAAAAAGGGTCATATTAGCGAAGGAAGTTTGGAAATTGACACCTGCATTTCAATATCAAAATGTATGTCTAAAGTTTAGATGAATATTAAATACTTTTGATTTTGAGTCTTAGCTGCTTGCATTATAATACACGCTCATTGCATCCCTTTTTTGTACGTTTTGATTTAGATTTATGCTGCTATTGGAAATGTTGGTGGAAGGGAGTTAGCTATCATCCTTTCAGTTCTTATATTTATTTAGAACTACTCAGGAGGATCTGTTTCAGATGGAAGCAATAGCTGATATTGTTGATTATTCACGAGGGGTAAAATACTCTTAACATGTTTACTTATCGTTTACTATTTATTTCATTTACTGTTTGAAAATGCTAGATATGTTTCTTCCACTGAAAAGTTCTCTGTGACCAGGAGACTACCAAAGGTTGCAGGAAAGTCTACAATTGAACATCAAGTTTGGATAATGAGTTTCTGATAATTTTGAAATATATGTGAGAGCATTATAACTTTCAACAACATTTAAACACTTTAAGACCATTACTGGTTTTCATAAATGTGTTGTGGAGCTATTCAAAATAATGAAGGACAATATTGAGCTTGCAGTTTTTGCAGAAGAATTTTAATGGGAAATATATATCAGTGTGGTCAATGCGTAGGAAACTATCATTCAGCTTTGAATGGTGTTGATCATCCATCTTTAACAAGTCTCTTCTATTTACTTTGGCAGCATTGAAACCCTCCAATGCTGGTATCAGGCCTACTCAATTGTTTGTTCAGTTTCAACTGTTTAAGGAACATGAGCATATGAGCTGACAAATCAATTGATCTATTGCAGAAAAAGTTTCTGTGTTTTGACAAATGAAATGATTCAGCTAATATACTGTAGAGTATTTGCAGAAGAATTGTTCAATGGGGAATATATCAGCTTGGTTGATGCTTTGGGAACTAAGCATAAAGCTTTTAATGGTGTTAATTATCCGTTTGTAACCAGCCCTTTATTTACTTCGGTAAACATTGGAGGATTATGATTTCAGTATCAAGTCTATGCAATAGTTTGTTCAATTTGATTCAACTGTTTAAAGGATGAGCTTATGAGCTTACGGGTCCATTGAACAGTTAGCTTATGAGCTTTTTTATACATTCACGTTTGTCCCAATCTGATATTTGTGGCCATTTGTTCATGGTTCAGAATAACATTCTTCCTTGGGAATCTTTGTAGAGTATTCAATGCAGCGAGAACTAAGTCACCCATAACAATCAAAACACAAATTAGTAGACAATTGAGAGCTGCAAACAAAGTAGTAGGCAATTTCAAATACAAAAAATCCTCATAGTGCAAACAAAGTAGTGGACAATTGAGAGCTACTACTTAATATAACTTGCTTTCTCATTGCAGAGGAGAAGGGAGCAAAGGGGCTTCCAAGTGACCTCAAAGTAAGTTTAATTAGCATTTCTATTTCAAAACTTATTTATGTTGCGATGGTGCCCTTTGAATGGAATGATCTATCTATGATCATCTTCTGATGTTTATCAATTGACAACGATTAGTAGCAGTTTCATTTACAATCAAATCGATTTTCTGTCTAAAATATGTTTTCCAATTTGCAGAGGAGAAGGAAGCGAAGGGACACCAAAGTAAATGTTCATTCTATCCATATCAGTGCATTTGTTTTCTCTAAAAATTTATTTATGTTGCAGTAGTATGCCTTGCATTGGTTTTGTTTATCTTTTAACAACTTTATCAATATTCAATGCTTCAATTTAAATGTTTATGTACCAGAGGTCAACCAAACAAAGCTAAGTCCAAGACAAATGAGGACTAAGGATTATGTGCTCATTTTGGATGCTCGCTCTCCAACAATAGTTCTTTTGATGCTAAGTTGCTAACAGGTTAGACGTACATGGTTCTAACTACAGATCGACTATTGTTTTGACTAACAGTGGGAAGCATTTTGCTGTGCAGAATGATATATAATACATGACTTATTTTTTGTGCTCTCAGTTATTTTGGTGTGTATGACAGTGTTGTCCACAGAGGGCAATGTACTGTATAATATTACAATATGATGCTTTTGTTTGATAAGTCATGTGTATTGTATCAGGCGCTAAGTTAATGGATTTTTTATAATCTAACATTTTCACTTTTCACCATATCTTCCAATATAGTGTGTGTGTGTGTGTGTTTACTATGCAATGTCTCCATTATATTGCTACATTCATTGGCATACCAAACAACATAAAAATTTATCCAAACAAAAGCAATTCCGGTGGTTAATATCAGTCATTGCAAACCGCGGCATCGCGCGGGCATCATCTAGTATAATACTAATGCACCAATTGCACACATCTTCAGGGGTATAGGTACCGGAAGCAAGCACTTGAGAGAAGGTAAGAACCTCATGACTTACATGTATTCAGCAAGTTTATGACACCATTGTGCCTCAAGTTATTAACTCAGTACAACTGTTTGCATCCTAACTAGTTGGCCAAGCAGAGACACGAGGACGAGGGCAGACGAGAAGAGAAGAGGAAATCTCTATAATGGATACGAGGGACTCCGTCGTCGACTAATATCACATTACTGACATGCATTGTGCATTGTGCATTGTGGATCCAGATAGCAGAAGCTAGTTTAAGATTAGAGGATGAACTGCCACATTAGATCGGTTCTCCATTTAGAGAGGTCCATTTTAGTTCAGCTTTCCATTTACTGTACTAATATTTTGACAATAAAGATGGAACAAAAACGGCAAACGTTTAACTCCGTTTCTACTGTCAGACAGTAATATCTCAATATTTCATTTACCATATAATGTTGACTTGCTTTTAGCTATTTTGTTTTTCTAAGGACTTTAATCAATTTATGTAATAATCGAATTTCATACATGAAAAATACCATAAATCAAAATCTTAATGATGGCCAGTAATAAAGGAAAACCGGAAATTCCTGTCCAGTTGACTGGAATAAACCTATTCGTTTTTTATACCAAACTTTACCTATGACAAGGAGAAGCATACTACATATGTATATATCATGTAGTTCTTTGTTCAGGTGGTGGTCAGTACTAGTTCTCTTTAAGTTGATCTAGATCTGGAAAATTAAAGAAACCGGATCCCAACATAATTGCAGTTTATACAAAAACATGGCAACTCAACCAAACAGTTAGTGTACAATTCGATGTTCAACTTTTCTGTTTACCAAAAACACCTAAAATCTGTAGAAACCCTCCCAAGCAGCTCAAGTATCTTGTGAAAGCAAACTTCCCACACTCAGGACTGCCTTTTCAACTATGGGTGTAATAGCTTCCATGGAGGTGTTAGAACTATTTAGCCTGGAACTATAGAATTTGCGCTGCGTATCTAACGCACATTGATCTCTCCGTGCCCTGCATTAGCTCGATACCCACCTACGAGGTTCCTTTATGATGCATCGAGGGATGGAGCAACCCAAAGTTTAACCTTTTTATCTACACTTGCTGTTGCCAAAATAAATACTTTCTTATCACCTACAAAAGAAGGAAGACACAGTTAACTAATAGTGAAAAGCAACAGTGAACTGCAGACATGTGGCACAAAGATGTGGAGGATATAGCTCCTGATTAAGTTTAACAACAGGTCACTTCAAGGCATTTGCATTTAGCGGCATTGTTTTAATTTGTCACACAACTAATTGGACTGTCAAGTCAAATGACATTTCTTAAATACAATCAATTGGCAGGTTTTTTCAATCAGCCATTAAATTGTGCCCAATGCTATAAAGAGATGGACTATACTGATGCATACTCTGCTCAGATGCACCAGGGTTTCATCAGGATGGCCAGACCTCTCTCCTAAGGTTCTCTAAGTAGACATTTATCATATTTTCATTGTGCTAAATCAACAGTAGAGTTGTAAAAGGCATCTTTGTATGTGAAGTCTGTCCAATGAAAATGAAAAATACACCTAATAAGAAAGCAACTTTCAAAAAATTCAAGGTAAGTGAGTTACCCATTGGAATAACCTGTGGTCCCCATGCAATGCATGTGATAAAATCTGCACAAAATGATGGGGATTAAAGAAAATTCACAGGGAGACTATTTGAGGTTAAAAAGTCAAAGAAGCATAAATCGTACAATATAATTCATAAAAAGAAACTTTTTCCCCCTCGTATATATATCTTTCTCACCCAAGATAGATCAACTTAGAGCTTCAACATATAACATATGTCTTGCCCACATAAGCATAATACTTGCTAAAATAGAGATATTGGTTATGCAGTTGGTTAGGTATGATCATCTTGCGCTCAATCAATCATTATACTTGAATGATCAGAGCATTCTTAATCGAGGATTGAGTTCATATATATTTACAGAATAAGTATGAAAATGACATTAAAATGCAACAGAAACCATCATATAGATGTAAAGAAGAAAACTGAAGCCAACTTTTTAACATGAATTATCTAATGTAGTATTAATAAACCAATAAGGTGTGCAGAAAGGATATGAAAAATAAGAAAATCTCATCCTCCATCATACCGTCATGAGCTTTGTCAGCTGTCTCCAATACCTTTCCAGTTTCAACACATAACCACTGCAATGTTGAGCCATGGGTTGCCGCCAAGATTTTTCCATCAGGAGATAAACTAAGCCGATCATAGTGGGGACTACCGCCACTAAGTGGAATTGGAAACACCTTGAGAGTTTTAGGATCCTCATCCATATGATATCGAACTTTGAAAAAAAAAAAAAAAAAAAAAAACATATAATAAGGTTAGTGCAGGGAATTCAAATTTCCAACACCAGGGAAAAAAAAAAGATCACTATCAAATGAGACATGGAGATGATACAACAGGAAATTGTTATTATCCCAAAACCCAAAGAGATAACCGAAACCAATGCTAGAGTTTATTGTTTCACATGAGAAGCATACTGTTTCTTGAATGGTAGCTTTTACATTCTTGTATAATAGGTGCAACTACAACTTGTTTCCGTTTGAGGGGCAAGTTTACCTTATTTATAATAAATAACAGAGCAAACAAAAGGATTTTGTTCCAATATAAATAAGTCCATCAATGGATTTTAAGAAATAACTCTTCTTGAGTAATTTACAAATCGATTGTAAGATCATACTTATTGATGAAATTAGACATGTGCAAAAGTTATCACTATCTGTTTCATTTGACTTACTATTGCTTTCTATATTACCATGAGCCAGATAATAAGTACTATGTGTCGAACATACATTACATAGGTCATCGGTGCATGTTTGTGCATTCAGGTGGGGACAAGGGATTTCTTTTACAATTAGCTGCATGACAAAAGATGGAAGTACAGACAAAAACCTTAATTTGTTGATACATACCATTGATATTCCAAATTCTTATTGAACCATCTTTTGATGCTGTGATAATTTGTTCGGAGTCTGGATTAAAGCATAACCAAGTTACTGCACTCTGAAAAGCAACCAGATGAATTTAAGATAAATGCTGATACAAGAAAAGAAATCAAATTTTTACAGCAAAAACAGATTCAGTTGTATACAGAATGAAAAACATGCAATTGGTATTTGCAACCGAAAATTAGCTTCTTAAGCTGCAACTGACTTCGTAATTGTGACCTTACAATAATACAATTCTAACAAAAAAACATAAGAATATAAAAGAATCACTTCATTGAAGAATTAGGACAATAAAAAATTAAACATAAAAAAAAAATATTTGGCTAATGCTAAACATTTTGTTGGTCCCATTGAATGAAATCAACATCTGTTGTCCTCAGTCATGTTCACCTAGTCAGTGACTGACTAAGAGATTCATGGTCAGTCACCATTAGATTTAAATCCAAGGGTGGGGAGAATTATTTTTTAGTAGAGTTGTTTTATTTTCAACCCTTAGATGTAAATCTAATGGTGATTGACAATGAATTTCTTGGTCAGTGACTGACCATGTGAACACTACTGTTGTCCTATTGTATATTGAAAACTATCAAAGCTTCCAGATATGAAGGGACATGGAATTTTGCACAATTAATAGAATTACAAAGAGGGTTAGTGAAGACAGGCATGAAGTCAAGTAGTTTAACATAAAAACATATAAACCTTATGTCCTTTAAGTTGCATGGCTTTTGTAACCTCCTTGACTGATCCATCCTTTGAATATACAATCTCCCACACCTGCAAAGAGAAACAAGTAATTTTGTCAAGAAATTTAGACTAAATTCCATTTAGCACCTTGTTTCTTTATGCCAAGAAACCATGGAAACCAATTATGAAACACAGTTCCATGTGAAAGTGAGAAGCTTATAGTTATATGAAGAACTAACTAACCTACTGATGAAAATTAACTATGGATTTCAACTTTGTGAACTATCTCACCTTGGTGAGATACTCGTACATTTGATGCCATAACATCTTAAACGCAGCATTTGTGTGTTTACAGAATCATTTGCACATGCTCAACATATAGAACCATACAATACAAGTACTTGAGAGTTCAGACACCCGTCATAAATATCTTGAACACAGCATTTGTGTGCTACAGAATCAGTTGCACATGCTCAACTTATAGGACTATACAAAACAAGTACTTCAGAGTTCAGACGCCCCTAATTGCATCGGTATCAGATGATGAACAACTTGAAGAAAAAAACATATCAAAATCAAAGCCACAAATGGTTGAAACTTGAAAGTGTATAAACACATGTAACACCACATAAGACATTCTCAATGGCAGGTGCATCCGCTTTCTAACAATCTGAAAATGACTGACTTCTCATACGATACACATAGTTCAGCAGACAAACATCAGACAAGTCTACGAGTTAGCTTTGCATTTTTTCATGACAACTTTACACCACAACATTGCTACTAAACGACGAACATGCAGAATCAAAAACCTCAAACAAAGTACAAAACCATCTGAAAACACTAACAGCATTGTCTATATTTCAATCGAACAACATACAATCGGCATTAAGCTCATTTAATGATTACCTGTAGCCAAACTCCTTCCATCAGGAGAAAAACACAGTCCATCAACCAAATCGGCGTGACCTTTCAATGTATTCACATCCAACGGATGATGCTTCTTGTTGTGATCCTACATTTCCCATCGAAAAACATCAGCACCACACGAAAACACATCCAATTCGAAGCCGAAAACAGTCAGGCAACTTCGATTATGAACATCGAGAGACGCAGAAACACACATTCCTAACATGCAGCTACAGAAAGCGATAAGTTCCTCAATTTCTTACAATTCAATTCGAAAGTGAAACGACGCCGTTGGGGTTTACCTTATCGGAGGCGTGGGAGTGAGGCTTGGCGTGAGACTTCTTATGCTGGGAGGGCTTGGCCGGTTGCTTCTTCTGATCGGAGTGGAGCTCCGGTTGGGAAATGGACTGGACTTCGGAGCTCCGCTTGCGGAAGTAGCTGCCGAAGAAGGCGAGGGCAATGACGGCGCCGATGAGGACGGAGAGGGCCGCCAGTGGAAGAACCGGATCCATTGGCGGACGGTGAGGATTGGATTGGGGTGTGAGGGTTTGATCAGAGTGGAGTTTTGGGGAAAATAGGAAGAGGTCTGGATAGTTTTGGAAGAAATATCTAAAATTGAACTAACGAGGCCTTTATGGTTTTTTTTTTGTTTTTTTTTTACAAAAAGTTTAGGTAGACCAGCCTCCAGATCTGGATTTGTCAGGACAGACCTGCAACCTCAAACCTGAAGGACTGACAATGCAACATCAAGCTTGAAGGACTGGACCTATCACACCAGTCTACGTATGGATTTCTACAAGAGAATTTACAAATCGCCATGTTGGTAGCGGGGATCGAACTTGGATGGGGTCTCCACTACAAACTCGCCCTCGCCAACTGAGCCAAACCTCGTTGGCTCTTTATTTTATTTATTTATTTATTTTATATATTGGGTTCATAAAATAAGATAAGAATACAAAGTAAATGATATTTATTATAAATTTATTTTTAGATCGTCTCTTAAAGTTAATTCAAATGGTTGCCAAACTTTTAGAAATCATTGTTCGTAGTTGTAATCCATTGTTCGTGTTTTGTAACTACAGTTTATTGAATGAAATTATTTTTAATAAAAAATATATTAAAAACCTAAAAAATCTATGTTTTCTCATTATTGCCTCTTGTGTTGTTTTGATATGTCTGCAAGCTAAACAAGGCTTAAAACATATCCACATGCTAATGAACTTGTTTTTGTTAAAAGTATTCGAGTTGTTAAGAGCCTAGATTTTGGGATCCATATCCAAGTTCGTACCTCTTCCGCTCATTAAACTTTAAATTTCAATCTATTCTTGATGGTGGTTAAGGAGACGAAAAGCTTTCATATGATCTAAACCCTTTGAGAATACCATGTTCATCCAACAAAAAAAAACCTAGTTATTTCTCTCATTAAAAGGCACAAAATATAATGAAGTAAAAAACCAATAATGTGCCCTTTTTTCTAAATAATCTAAGGTTACAACCAAAGATTACAACAGATAAGAACCGAAAATGGTCCAACCGTAACATAACCTAATTTAGAAGTCTCGATACATCCTCACAATCAATTTCAAGAAGAAACAACCATTTTAAACATTATATGCCAAAATTATCAGCATATATGCACATGTAATTTCTCCATTACATTGACAACAAGAACTAACCGATGTTAACATAGTCCTTAAAAACAACACCATAACCATGACATACCCAACGACATGACCAAAGATACCACCCTACCAAAGCCCTAAACCCTCGCTCAAAGACGAGGGACAACCCAACGACCCATTGGACCTCAAGAAGCAGGTCACCCATAGACCCGACCCAAGGTTGTTGCAAATTGATCACAGGTATATTGTTTCGCCGCCAAAGTCAGCCGCCTTCCAAAGAGCAACACTGACCACGACCGACTGCAAAAAGGGATTGCCGCCACCCTTCCATAGTAGAAACAAAACGGGGCAACGTGACTCGACCCAGATCGAGTGAACGATCCGGGCAAGCCATCGCCACCACGTTTTCTAATCAGAGCACCACCACTACAACATTGTTGATACCAAAAAAAAAAGGATTAAAAAAAATTATAATATTTTTCGTGTGCTACATGCACAATGCTTTTGAGTTCAATTATGACTCTTGCAAACGGGTCCAATAGCAACTCAATCATCTTAACCAAGCACTCTATATATAAAGAGGCAAAAGCCTCCGAAGCGAGGAGACAACACAGAAAGGTGGAGCAAAACAAAGGAGAAGAAGAAGAGAACAGGCGAAGGAAGCAGAGAAGCAAAGCAAAAAGCAGAAGAAGAGCGGCGAGCCAACAAGAGTGGAGCCCTCATTCTAACTCTCTATTTCTTTTGCAGTGTCTTTATCTTATCTCTTGCTCCGCCGGAAGCTCCACAAGCACGCGAGCCATCTCCCCCTAAGGCCAAACGACCTCGCGAGGTCGTCACCAAAAGAAGATGATGGCCGTTCGGCCCCTCCTCACGCTGCAACAAATATATGGCCTTGCACCTCGCATAACAAGCCACACAAGAAAACGAACATTCCAGGCAACACGAATTCGAAGAAACAAGAACTTACCCTTGACGACTTAGAGAATCCCTGAGCAGATCGAATTAAACTTAAGTATTCAATGCACGCTCTCGATCAAAGCAACAGAGACGACATATCTCCATTTATAAAGGAGCAGTTTCCTCAAGTCTAATTCCCAATCATATTCGATTATCATCTGCGTGGATAGCCTTGCGAGATGACCTCACGAGATGGATAAAGCCCTAAAGCAAAGGCGAGATGACCTCGCATGAAGGCTGAAGTCCTAAAGCAAAGGCGAGGTGACTTCACGTCAAAGCATAAGCCCTAAGGGGTTGCGAGGTGACTTCACGTCAAAACAGAAGCCCTAAGGGGTGGCGAGATGACTTCACGTCAAAGCAGAAGCCCTAAAGGGTGGCGAGGTGACTTCGCGCCAAAGCAGAAGCTTTAGGCGTGGTGACTTTGCGGAGAAGAGAAAGTCCAGGCGAGGCGAGATGACGTCATATAGCAGTGAAAGTCCAGGCGAGGCGAGATGCTCCCAGGTGAGGCGAGATGCTCCGCGTAGTAAGACTTCGCGAGAAAGCATGCCGCGGAGTCCACTTACATGCAAGCACGCGAAGTCCGCTTTCACGCGAGGTCCGCATGCAGGTGGAGTCCGCTTACACACGGAGACTGGATTTGCAGATCACCTACGCCACTATCAAGAACTGTGGCTAAGGCAATTCAAGCCTCTTGGTCACACTGATGCATCACCCATTTCAGATGCACAACTCAAATCAACTGACACTCTACCAAATTAAGTGTCCACAAGAAATACAGTTGACGGATTCAAAAATACATCTGTCAAACCCAAAGTTAGCACTAAGCCGCAAAGCCTACAAACCCCAAGAACTACGGTCGGTTTGATCCCACAAATGGGTACGTAGGCAGTCTAGCAACCCACTAGATGCAACCAGAATTCTAAACAGAATCTCTGACACCACCAGTCAAATTCATCCAGTCCAAATAACTGTGGTTAAATTCCCAAAGCACCAGAAAAATCAAATTCATAACCAAACCCTTTGAACTACAATGGTTTGATCCCTTTACAAGGGTATGTAGGCAGTTTGGATTCAAGTCTGGATACAACCACACCTAAAAATCAAAATCCTTGGTTCTTTCCAAACCAGTCCCCTCAAACACATACACTCCCCAGTTATTACTTTATATTAGGATCAAAGGGTCTTCCATTAAAAACAAGGGTTGTAATTAAGGAATTTATTTCATTCTGAATGGGTCGAACCAGACATAATTTGTCATGCCCCGAATCTTAAATTTTACCTTAATTACTAGCATGGTGGTAATAAGAGTTTTTACCGTTTTCGTCATTAAGTGAATAATTTAATTAGTCTCCAGAGTGGTATTGGGGGACCATTATTTCGAAAGAATTATTCGTAGGAGAAAAATATGATGACGGTAAAAATGGTAAATTTTGGCTAGTAAAATGTAATTTTTATTGGGGTGTTAAATTTTGGATTGGGTATATGTGGAATTGGTGGACCGGGTTGGGCTAAAACCCATTTTATTTCTCTCCCGTTTTTCTCTCTCTCTCCTCCCGGTTTTCTCTCTCCCCGAGCCCTCACTATCGAAAGACTTTCCGGCCGCCGTCCGGCCGCCCCAGATCGCAGCGCCAGTCCCATTCGAACCACCATCCTCTCCTCTTCATTCCTGGGTAGGTGGCCAAACCCGTAACGCCGCCGTGAATGAGCGGTCAACCCCGAAAGGTCCGACTGCCGAAGTGTTCCCGTCGCCGGAACTCCTTCCTCCGGCCGCCATAGCCGGCGAGCCTTGGCTCAAAAGGAAGCCCTCCCCTGTGCTTCAATCCCTCCCAAGGGCTCCCTCCATCTTGAGCTAGGTAAGGAGAAATCAAAATTTGAAATTCTAGGGTTTTATTGTGTGTTTGTGTTCGATTGACATGGTTAGACTTAGAATTAGAATTTATGATAGTTAGGAATGTTGTAGAGGAGGTTGAGAGGAAGGTGCTGTCAAATTTTGGTGAGCATTGGAGGTCGCCGGAGTTTGCCGCCGGCCGTCGCTGCCGGCGGAGCCGCCGCCGAGAAAATGTTTTTGGTAGAGGATTTAATGAGGAGCTTAATGGAATGAGTTTTAGATTTTTGGAGGAGTTTTGGATAGGTTTGAAAATTGTTAAAGTTTAGTATTTTTGGCGGATTAATAAGTTAAAATTCAGCCATTGGATTATTTTATGATTAGGACGGTGGAATGTGATTTTTGAGGTTATCGGTTTTTATGGAGAATTGTGGTTGACAGTGAAGTTAAGATTTAGGACAATAGGCATAGTTGAGCGCTAGAAGCTCATAGTTAATTATGCATATTTTCTTTAAACGTCGGGATTTTATTTAAGGAATTATTTATGTCTTGGAACAGGACGCGAGGAGGCTCGAGCAGAGGAGACCTCCGACCGATGTCAGGCTTAGGCCTAATTTGTGAGTGGACCTTTGTTTTAAATAATGTGCTTAAATTGTTTTATTGTCGAATAATTTCCTTTGTTGGGATTTTAAACGGAATTGAGAATTTCGGTGTTTATACTCATTTATTGACGTTTTTGAGAATAATATGTATATGTGTAATACCCTAGATTTTCATATCTTTTCCCTTGTATAATTTCCATATTTAATGAAGGAATATTTATGGAAATTCTTATTGTTGGTGCGAAGTTGAAGTTGAGGAGGTTATTTAAGGTGCTTTGACGTTTAAGGGACCAAAAAGTTGACTTTATTTTTCGTAAGTTATCTTCGAAAACTTCCTTCATGAAAGTTGTAGGGCTCGTCAATACGAGTTCGTAGACATGCGGCACGCGTGAAACGGACATCGTATGAAGAATTTATGGTCAGAGGAAGTTAGGTTCCGGGTATAGAAAGTTTATAAATAGAAAATTTGTGGGGGAGTTATTTGGAAACCCAAATATCAGATTTCTTCTCCCTCTCCCGAGCTCTCCCGCACTCTCTCTTCTCCAACTGATTTCTCTCTCATCCGGCCACCAAATTGGACGCCGTCAGTTCCGTTGGGTCGGCACGGGTCTCCTCTCCACTGCTGGGGCAGCCTTGCTCGCCGTCTCGCCGCCTGGAAGCCGCCACGAAGCGGCGGAGCTGCTGCTGTGTCGCCGGAAAACCGACGATTTTGGCGGCGTTTCGGGTGAAAGCTTGGTGAGTCTTGCTCCTCTCCTTCCTCTAGTGCTGTTTATATGCCTTTGGTGATCTAGAAGTCAAGTTTTGAGGCCGATTTTGTAGGTTTGGAATTTTGTTTTCCGGTTGATTGCGGGGTGTTTTCCGGCGGGTTCCGGTCAGAATCTGTTGAAACCTCAGGTATTAAAGTTGTTCACCATGCTTTAATCTACAAGTTTCATGTTTTGAGTTTCCCCAAATTTTGAAGTTTGGCGGAGGCGCGTGAAGCTCACTCGCCGCCGCTTGTGGTGGCGCGTGGGAGCACTTCCGGGCAGGGTAGAGGCCTGGTTTGCTGTGTTAGCCAGTCCTTGTAGTTGCTAGGGTGTTGTTGTGTGTGAGGATTGAGTGTTGATTAGGTTTTTGCATTGTAGGTGTTAAGTTGGTTCTAAGTGTTTGTTAGGTCGGAAGCTTGGAAAAAAAATTGGTCTTGGAGGTAGTGTGATTGTTGTTGAGTGTCCGATGACCTTGGGAGGTCTTGGAGGAAGGATTGTCCTTCTTTGGGCAACCTTTAAGTTAAGGATATTTTAATCCTTGTTGTGTTTTTACTAAGGTTTTAATTTTGTAATTTTAGGTGGTTAGTGAGGTTGTGGTTAGCTTGACTCGTGCGTTTTTGTGAAGACGCAGCGGGAGTATTCAGGTGAGTAAATCTCACCAAGGTTCATTTTGAACCAAGTTTAATTATGGTCGTTTGTTGATGATAATTGCTATGAGGATGATTATGATGATTGATTTTTGATGATGAAGATTACGATGATTGATTTTGATGAGGAGGATGATGATGATAATGTTTATGATAATGATAATTATTATGATGATTGATTTTTGTTAATGATTTTGATGATGATTATGATGTTTATAAATAAATAAATGAAGAAAAATAATATTATGTTTTATTGGTTTTAAAAATATATGAGCTTGATCGTCAACGGCTCATAGGTAAGGTAAAACAAGTTTTTATTTATGTGTTACTCTATGACTCTTATGATCATAATTTTATTTAAATTGTGAGAAGTTATGTTGTTGGAATAATTTTTATTATTCATATAATTATATCCTTGTGAAGGATATAATTTTTATGATGTAAATCTTGTGATGTTGTTAATGGAGTTGTGATATGATGACTGTTGAATAAATAGCTTAACCGGGTTCCAAGCCTAAATTAGGTGATTGGTTACGGTTAAGATGTTATTTCTCATTTTTTATGTTTTGATATTAAATAGCCAAACCGGGTTCCAAGCCTTTAATCGGGTGATTGGTTGCGGTTCTGATGCTATTTATCATTTTTTTTATTGTGGTGTTGTTAGACAGTCAAACTGGGATTCCAAGCCTTTGGCCGGGTGATTGGATACGGTAGGAATAGAGCTCTAGTCCGTCTGTCAGTGTAGGTCATGGGAGATATTTGAAGGTATCTGGGACCCATGGGTACACATATTGTTGTTGTAGGTCATGAGGGGTATTTTCTAAATATCTGGGACTCATGGGTACATGTCTTGTTGTGTGTGGTTTTTATTCATTTATCAAAATTTATTTGGATGTGTTAAAGTGTTGGACTGTGATAAATGTGGAGTTTATTTTGAGAATTACTCATACGAGCTTTTTAGCTTACCGGGTTTGTTGTTTACAACCCGGTGCACCAATTCATGGTGTAGGGGTTAGACTTGCAGGTGTTTGATCAACAGGGTTGAGGCAGAGGCATAGTGGCTGGGGTTTAGTTGATGTACATTTTATTTGTATATTATGTAAGTTGTTTTAAGCTCGTGTGAGCATCTTCTTTTTACTAGACTTTTGAAGTTGTAAATAAGGAGATGAAATGTTTAACTCAGTCGATGAGTTTTGTTGACATTTACATTTCCAGCATTTAAGTTTAGTAGGGTTTTGTTGAGCAGGTCATGTAGTCTTATTTGTGAGTTATATCATGCCCAAATTTTTGAAAATTTATCCTTCGAAAATTGGGGTGTGACAATATGAGTGAACGCTAGCTAGCTATAAGTGATTTCCCCCCATAATGAGGTAAAATGCCATTATAGGGTGACGTGAGCGTTAGACGCAGGCGTCGTAACCCTGTACGACTTTCTACTTTTCGAGTTTATTCTATGTTTTTATATTCATTCATAGAATTCGTACAAGGAGTAAGCACGTATATATATACCCACTCGGTCGTTTCCCCCATACTGAGGAAAAATGTCATTATGGGGTGACGTGAGCGTTAGACGCGAGCGTAGTAGCCTGGTATGACTATCTACTTTAAAGCTTATTCATAGATAGCATACATGGAGTAAACGAGTGTAAATACATACTGATATATATATATATATAATTTTAGCCTGAGAGGCTGTATTTGTTTAAGATTTGAAGACTAGCCTAAACTAGTCGTGTCCTTGCCAGTTTTGAGCTGTCGCTTGTATAGTGTTTTCCTTGATGATTTTTTTGGGGAAATATTTGTTTGTCGAGATTATTTTGTCCACTCACTCTGACATAATTAAATATTTTCCCCTGGGCTTTTTCTTTGTTTTTAAATATCTAGTCTGCAGAGTTCGGGTGGGGTCTAGAAGGAGGCAACGAGGCATAGTCACTCATCTTTCCACTACTATTCGCCAGTAGGTTATCTGTTTAACCCACTTGAAAATTAGGGTTGTCCATTTTCAAGGGAGGTTTACTGAGTTCTTCGGTAAATTTTCCTTGGAGGTGGTCCCCGCATGACTCGCCTCGGGTTTCAGGGTGAAATTCGAGGCGGGTCTGGACATAATTAAAACTCTATCTTAACTAATGAGATAGAGTGAAATTGTGTTGGGTATATATGTTTTTTTACAATTTTTGTCACGCCCCGACCCTTAAATTTTACCTTATTTACTAGCTTGGTGTTAATAAGAATTTTACCTTCTTCGTCATTGAGTTTATAGTTCTAAGGTCCCTGGAGGTATGTTGAGGGACGAATATTTCGAAGGAATAAAATGTGACGATGGTAAAAATGGTAAATTTTAGCTAGTAAAAGGTAATTTTTATTGGGGTATTATTTTTAGGGTGTTGAATTTTGGAATGGCTTAAAAGTGGTGTTGGACCGGCTGGGCCGAGGCCAACCTTTTTCCTTCTCTTTTCTTTCACTCTCTTCCTCCCTATTCTCTCTCCCCGAGCCCCTTCCGACCAGAAATCTTTCCCGAGCCCAACCGCCGTCGTCCGGCCGCCCTAGACCGTCGTGCATGTCCCAATCGATCGGTCTCCGACCCAGCTTCCGTTCTAGACCAGTGGTAGCCTCTCTAGCGTCGCCGTGAGGGAGAGACGCCGCCCGAAAGCCCCGACTGCCGGAAGTGTTTTTTCGCCAGAACTCTCTCCTCCGGCCGCCATAGCTGGAGCCCCTTGGCTCAAAAGAAATCTCTCATCCCGTGCAGCAATCCCTCCAAAGAGCTCCCTCCATCTCGAGCTAGGTAAAGAGAAATCAGTAAAGGAAATTCTAGGGCTTTTATTGTTGTTTTCAATCGATTGACATGGTTAGGCTTAGAATTGGAGTTTATGATAGTTAGGAATGTTGTATAGGAGGTTGAGAGGAAGATGCTGCCAAATTTTGGTGAGCATTGAAGGTCGCCGAAGCTGGTTGCCGGCCGCTGCTGAAAAATTGTTTTTGGTGGAGAATTTTATGAGGAGTTTAATGGTATGAGTTTTAGAATTTTTGGAGGAGTTTTGGATAGGTTTTGGAATTGTTAAAGTTTGGTATTTTGGCGGATTAATAAGTTAAAAATCCGGCCATTGGATTATTTTATGATTAGGACGGTGGAAGGTGATTTTTTAGGATGTCGGTATTTATGGAGAGTTATGGTTGGCAGTGAAGATAAGATTTAGGGCGATAGGCATGGTTGAGCGCGAGAAACTCATATTTAATTATGTCTATTTTTTTAAGCGTCGGTGTTTTATTTTAAGGATTTATTTTTGTTTTGGTACAGGACGCGAGGAGGCTCGAGCAGAGGAGACCTCCGACCGACATCAAGCTTAGGCCTAAGTTGTGAGTGGACCTTTATTTTAATTAATGTGCTTGAAATGTTTTATTGTTGAGTAATTTCTTTTGTTGAAAATTAACTGAAGTTGGGAATTTCGGTGATTATACTCATATATAGAGATTTATGAGAATAGTATGTATATAAATAAACGCTAGCTAGCTATACGTGATTTCCTCCCATAATGAGGTACAATTCCATTATGAGGTGACGTGAGCGTTAGACGCGAGCGTCGTAGCCTTGTACGACTTTCTATTCTTCGTATTCATTCATAGAATTCGTACAAGGAGTCAGCATGTATATATATATATCCACTCGTGCGTTTCCCCCATAATGAGGAAAAATTCCATTATGGGTGACGTGAGCGTTAGACGCGAGCGTAGTAGCCTTGTATGAATTTCTGTTTTTCTTTTTTTCAAAGAAATCATACAAGGAGTATGACGAGTGTATATACATACTGATATATATAAAATTCTAGCCTGAGAGGCCATTTTATTAAGTTTTCTTGGGAAAATATTATTGTTCTGTCGAAATTACTTTTGTCCACTCACTCTGACGTAATTGAATATTTTCCCCGGGGCTTTTCGTTTTTAATTGTCCAGTCTGCAGCATTCGGGTGGGGTCTAGAAGGAGACGTCGAGGCATAGTCACCCATCTTTCAGCCACTTTTCGCCAATAGGTTATCTATTTAATCTACTAGGAGTTTATCAGCTTCCGTTGTCTTTCTTGTAGTAGCTCTGAATACTTTCAGAAAAATATTGTGTATTATTTTATTCGGTTATTTGGATTGAGTTGAAGACTGATATTTTGGTTAAGAGGGTGGTTCTATAATTTTTCTGGGTTAGGGTTGTCCATTTTCAAGGGAGGTTTGCCGAGTTCTTCGGTAAATTTTCCTTGGAGGTGGTCCCCGTAGGACTTACCTCGGGTTTCAGGGTGAAATTCGGGATGGGCCTTGACAATTTTTGTCCAACAAACGTCACCCCCCTCCTCCCACCGCTGAACTGGCCAGGACAACCTCTCTTGAACGGCGACAAAATCTTCCATCGGAGCACATCCGCACCAAAAAAAACAGCCTCCCCCACCACCATCCCGCAAGGCAAAGCCACCGATTGGCCACCCTCAACTCTCGTCCGACAACAGCTTCATCGGACGCACCATTGGACGGAAAGGAGATTTTTTTTTTCTAAACCCTAGGAGAGAAGAATCTGGTTTTACAGAGCTGTGTTTGGATATGAGCTATTGTGCCTTTTTTTTTCTTTAAGAATTTGTGTAAGAGAAATTTTATCTACACGTAGTTAAATACTAAATACACATCTCACACTTAATACATTACTAAATAATTTTATAATATTAACATTTTATTAGATACACGTCTTTAAATTTCCTGAACTACCCTCATTCAAAATATATTAATACTACCATATATATTTTCTAAATACCCATTCATTCCTTTTTTTTATATTATCTAGACTTAGAAAGAAAATAAAAGTTTTCTCTCTCCTTGCTAAACAATGAGAAGACTATTTTTTCTTTACAAACTCAAGAGCATTCAAACTGCTCCACCATGATTGATCAATATATGTAGAATCCTTTGACATATTCATTATTTTAGACGTTTTGCACCCAAACATGTTTTAGATCATTACAAAACATATGTCAAACTAGATCACCAGTCTCTTCTGCTTCAAAAGCTCGAGTTATGGATATTCTACTTGTTTGCAGGATAGACAGTGCCATTATAAGTCTTTGCATGGTCGAAGCCAACCAAAAACCTTCATCCGCTTGGGAGAATCTATTAATTTGAATTATTAAGCTCTTACCTATGAGATCATGATTAATCCTCGATCAATTCGATAAAAAATATGCCTATTGTTAAGTTTTTTAAGTTTGAAACTTCATTCATGTAGAGAGAAAAAAACGTTAATATGAGATGTAGTGTATTTTAAGTTTTTAATAATATTATCTAATTAATAGACCTCTTTTGGTAATTTAATATACTTAAACTTTTTAACGTTAGATGTATAAAAAAGAAAGTATATCTACTTGGTATTTAGGAGTGTGAATAAAATTCTCTCAGTGTAAAAGTGTGCAAGCTAATGTTGCATTCATCTACAATTTTACATCAGTCAATAGTGTTTGTAATCCAGTAAACTAATATTTGTGCAGTTCATACACGTGCTAGCGTTAGTCAATCTCATGATCCATCAAACAGTTCATACTTTTTTTTTTTATGAAACATGCATTACTTGGTAGATGTGCAATACTCGGAAAGTTGAGTTTTAGGTGATTTTCTCTATAACCTTAAGGTAGCAGTAGCAATAATTCAAGAAGTAAATTTGCCGTGGTAAAGAAAAGAGATCAGTGTCAGCGATTTGGAAGGTTGGCAAACTAGAGGTGGGTGGCAAATTTGCTTTCTGAATCATTGCTACCTTAAGGTTATACAACTCTCTTATAAATCTTAAGTTTTCCATCCTTCGCTATTCTGATGCTCCTTGAGTGTATTCCGGGAGCTACAACTACAAAGATTCACTGTAAAACAGAAAGGACCAAAAAAAAAATGGAAGGATTTCACAAATGGCTTCAGAGTCGAGAACAGTATGAACTCCTCCGATTCATCCCAGTGCAGCATCCTAATTTACCCCTTGAGACTTGGGAGCCTCTATTCCCTTTCTCACTTCCTGAAACAAGCAGGGCTTTATTGGTCGATAAATACATGCATCTCGAAACTGGTTCAGTTTATCAGTTTGTGTGGTCAACAGATATCCTTCAACAGGCAATCACCAATCTACAGAAAACAAAGCAAGATTGTCAATATTTCCTATTTAACAATTAATATACTATAATAACTTTTATGCCAAAGGGTGAGGGCAAAAGGAGGATAATATAAAACAGAACAATCTTTATGAACCATGTGGCCAACCTGCTCTTTATGCCAAATCTTCAGTATTAATTGTCAATGAAACCACTGATACCATAAATGGAGATGATCTTGTCTCACAATCTTTCTACAAAATATTGAAGAAGATGATTGCCTATATATCCACTCCCATCTTACATGAAGCACTGCTCAGGAGGACATTTCAACTTGCTCACTGATGAAAGGGAACCAACTACATTTGCCAGATGGCTCCAAACAAGTTGATCAATTGAAGTGCACAACTGCCACCCAAAAGGTTAATACCCACTAGGATTGCTCAACCAGCACAATTGAATGTCTCCCCGGGAGTCAACACCAGTTTATGTGTCAACTATACTTCCCACCTATTTTTTAGAAAGAGTGCAAATCTCACCACTCAAAATTCAAATGAAGCTGTAGAAATATGCACAAAAAACAAAAATTACAAATCTAGCTACATCACTTTGAAATTGGCCAATAATGGTGAATAACATACACTCACCAAATTGTATCCTCTATATAATGCTTGATAGGGTTGCATGAAGATCTAGTTAACAGTTGCATCATAAAGGTTAACGGGAGTTAAGAAGCTTCATGTTCTTCTATTAGATACACCTATTTGCATCAATCAGATTCTGTAATTCATTTTTCTGTAGCATTCGAATTACGTCAAGATATCAAGAAGCATACAAGCCTCATACCTGTCGGACTGCCATGCATACTTCTGCGGAAACCAACACATTTTGCAGCTTTTCTTCTACAAAGCTGTTAGTCTGTTACAGACAGCTAAAGCATTAGTTTGGTAAAAAAGAATGTATTCTCATGAATTAGTGGCACCTAATATCCATCTATTGACATCTCCACTGAAATAAGTATATATGCGGGAGAAACTAGAAAGCATGCTTACCTGGGTTTTGTTTGCAACTTTGCATATATGACACAGAAGTTGTTCCTCCAGTTGATGAGCAAAGCCCCAACAAGCCCACCCGCAGATTATGCTAAAATAGTAATTGTGACTTACATTGATGATGAAGATAATTCAGAGATGCTAGGGAATAATAAAAAAAGATGGTTAAATTAATCTAATGAAGGACAGACAGTTGAGGTCATGAGGAGTTACTTGTACTTACAAATATGATCAGAGTAATTCATCTTCCACAACTGGACCATGCCGCAACTTCAACTTTTTCCACCATTGACAAGTGCCCATCAACTAATAAAACGAAGTTTGATCAGAAGGAAAGGGAAACAAAAATGATGAAGATAAAACATTTTTAGCTATGCTTCACAAAGAAAACAGTAGACTCAAAAAAGAGTGACTAGTTTTGAGTTAATGATGTTCACAACAACCAGATACTACTACAGTACTACTTTGACACTATGATGAGAAATTAAACCAAGCCAATCGTCACTGTTTAATAGGACTGGCAATCAAGAAAAAAACACTCCCTGAGTCCCTGTAGTGAAAATCTGATATTCCTATCAAGCAATACATTTTTAGAAAACAAATAAATCATGATGAATAACAATACATTTGAGAAGAAAGATGAAATACTCACAATAGATGTTCGGAATATGGGAAATTTTGGGCCATTCCGGGCCACTCGCCTTGCTGCATCTTTCTTGTAATTTGGGACATGAAGAAATCTCTAACTGTTTTAATTTGGTGAGGCATTGCATAGATCCAACTGAAGGCAGATACATCAGACTGGAGCAATTCTGAATACGTAGGAGCACGAGAGATGCAAGGTTTCCAAACCATTCTGGAAAAGCCTCCACTTGTTCAAAGGACTGTATTGTCAATTTTCTCAAAAGAGTCAGGTGTTGAATTTGTTCAGGCAGAGATTTGAGCTTAGGCCACCCCCACAATCTTAGCACATCAAGGTGTTGTGATGAAACTTCAAAAGCAAGAAATGATTCAAGGTCCTTTTTGAATCCACCAATTTCCAATTCCTTCAGACATGTGAGGCTGGTGGGTGAAGATGCTAATGCTAACCCACTTGGTAGACTTGTTAATCCAGAACAATTGGAAATATTCAACAGCTTGAGGCAGGTGAGGTTACTTAAACCTGGAATAGTCTGCAGATTACGGCAACAACTAATCATCAACTTTTCAAGAGAGACATGGCTATGCATCCCATCCGATAAGTACCTCAAGCTTCCACACATAGATATGATGAGTGATTTCAGCTTCGGAAAAGCTTCTTGCCCGATTAGCAAAAAAGTCAATCTCTCACAACCTTCAATGATGAAGTGACGGAGTGATGTGAAGCCTTGTACAATGGAAACCGACTCTAGACTATCACAATACTTTATAGACAAGTTGCCAAGGGATGCGAGACTGTGAAGTGAAATTGAAGTTAGCTTATCACAATTTCGTATGCTCAAATTCTGAAGAGAAGTACAGTATTCTAGCCAATTCGGTAGGCTTGATAGTTGAAGACAATCTACAATATCTAATCCACGAAGGAGTGGAAGGCCATGTGTGATTGGAATGGAAGTTATTTTAGAGCAGCTCCCTATTTCCAACATTTCAAGAGAGGTGCAGCTTTCTAACCCCTTAGGTAGACTACATAACTTAGGACAGCCTAAAATAGACAGTTCCTGAAGAGATGTAAAGCCATGTTCAATTGGAATAAACTCTAGACTCTCACAATTGTCTATAATCAACTGCTTAAGACAGTGTAGGTGTAGCCCTTCCGGTAAATTTCTCAGATTAGGACACTTAGAAATATTCAGCGACCGAAGAGCTGTGCAACAACCATCTAATACATCCGGACCAATAGAAGTTAACTCTGGACAACTTCTTATCTCCAAATAGGCAAGCCTCGTGTTGTTTCTTAATGTCTCTTCTGGCAGAGAAGTAAGTCCCTTCACATTCATAATTGTCAGAGAAGTAAGAGTGGTCAATCTATTGCTCAGAATACTTGCTATTGGATTGCAACTATCCATGTGTTCTATGACTAACCTCCGCAGAGATGGAAAGTGACTGGGAGCAGTTGTCAATTGGTGACAATGAAGCAAAGAGAGCTCCTCAAGGCAAGGAAATGCTGGCAACACTTCAGCTTCCATCCATTGAAGAAGATTCCTTGCTTCTCTAATAGACAATGTTCTCAATGCAGGAAACAGTGCATTTGTCTCGATCCATGATGGTAAATGATCACCCAGAAAGTTGTTAATCTCCAAGAATTCCAATTGAGGAGGCGGTTTAAGACCTTCCAAGACATCTTCATCATGCTTGTTTTTTGGCGGCCAGTACTTTGCCCACTCAAAGCTTAATTTTCGAATCCTTGTCTTTTCCACTAAATTTGCTTTCTTTGCTTCGTCTCCATCTTTCACAAGTTCCAGATGATAAATAGCCAACTTGCCTTTCAATTGATTCAAGCAGGCCAACTCCTGAATTCCAGGGCTTCCATTTTCACCCACAATAAAAAAAGGAAATGATTGGAGATTTGTGAGTCGCCCAATTCCAATTGGAAATCTCTTGAAACACAGCTGAGTGTCAAACATAACATGTCTCAAGCTGATCAAATTTCTCATTTCCTTTGGAAATTTGTTAAGCTTAAGGCCGTACATTCTCAGCGTCTGTAGGTTATAAAGCTTGCCAATAGACTTGGGGAGTGTTGTGATTTGTGTTCTAGATATGTCCAGATACCTCAGGTGTTGCAAGTCTCCAATTGAAATCGGCAATTTCAGAATATTTACCATGTACAAGTTCAAAACACGCAAACACCTAAAGCTTGAGAAGATGTCACTGAGAACAACTTGGAAATAAGGATTCAGAAAAAATGAGTTCAATTTCTGAACACTCCTTTTCGGTATACTTTGCAGTATTGAAGTATGGATATGCCCCACATGTCGGATGTCACTGGAGTTGCTCTTTAACTTTGATACATGTTCAGCAAGATCATGCACAAGATCATGCATCTTGCAATGGGTGATAACACCAAATTCATCTCTGGTAACATCTTGAAAGAATGAGTTTTCCAACAGAATATTGAAATATGCATTGCCTGTATCCTCCATCTCTCGATTGGGAGAAGGGTGAAGCAATCCCTGAGCCATCCAAAGTTGGATCAAATCATTCTTTTCAATTTTGAAACCTTTCATGAACACTGAGCAATATGCAAAGCATTGTTTCAAAGAGGGTGATTTCAATTCGTCAAAACTCAACTTCATAACCGAAAAGATTCTATTTTCTTCTTCTGGTAACTCCCATATCGTACTTTCTTCAATTGCCAACCATTCATTACTGTCTTTAGAACGCATTATACTTCCCAAAACCTATACATTTGTACATCAATTAGAGAAATTCTACATATTAAAAAAAATTAGAGCAAAATCAACATTACAACAACAAACAATGGAAAATCTTCAATACAATAGTTTCTCATAACATTGATGGTATACCAACCCATGCAGTGTAGACCAGCTCCCTCCATTGGTATATCATGGACGTTACTCTACCGCTGAATGAGCTGGTCTACCAGTAATATATTGGTAACTTAAGGCCAAGAAGAATAAGCATCTTAATTCCAGATGGCTGCTTTGATAAGTGATCACCAGATATCATTCATTCTTTAGGTATTTACTTGAAATTTGATTATCCAACATAAATGTAGCTACCTAAATCTACCTAGATAGTCAAAAAATTAATAATTGGCAATACAAAATCCAAAAACATAAATTAACATACCTTTGCAACTAATGGTACACCTCCACATTTTTTAGCAATCTTCCTTCCAGTTATCTCTTGCTCTTCAGATATGGGAGCACTCCCAAAGGGAACAGCTTTATCCTTTAATATGAGCCAACATTCATTGTCCGATAGTTTTCTCATATCACATCTTGGAAGCGTTTCAACAACTTTTGCAACTCTGTCACTTCTGGTCGTGACAATAATAGTACTTCCTCGGGTATCATTGACTTTCAACAAACAACTCATCAAATCATCCCATTTTTGAAGATTATCGTTCCAAACATCATCTAGTATGAGAAGATATCTTTTCCCTTTCAACTCTTCTTGCAGGTTTTTACATATTGCATCCTTCCCTTTTATTGCAGCCTTTTCCGGTTTAAGAGATTCCAAGATCCCACTTAGAATCGCTTTCACTTCAAAAGGGATACATACACATATCCATATTTTTGTGCGGAAGTGTGTGTCTATCTGACCATCATGATAAACTGATTTAGCCAAAGTAGTCTTCCCTATTCCAGCTAATCCTACAATCGCCATCACAGTAGGAGAATTTTTTTGGTTATTGTTTGAATCAATCAAGGTTTCAACTATACCCAATACAAGCTCCCCCCTTCCAATGATGTTGCTTTCATCTATCTGAAAGTTGGAGTCAGTTTCCCTGTCAACTCTTACATCAATATCATGAGAAGTTGTATCTAAGGACACTAACCCAATACTAGCTGCCTCATTCTTCAAGTTTACCAAAGATAAGTTGATTTTCTTAATTTTATGTGCCATGTGTACACGAAATGCAATTGGATTATGGAGGGAATAGAAGTTCTGCACCTTTTTGTACACCTGATTTTCAAGTACCACCTTACACCGTAGAACTTCATATTCGTACTCATCCAATACATCATCAGCGTCATGCACTATGTCTTCAAGCTTCTTCACCCAGATTTTCAGCACCTCAGGAGCTCGATCTTGTCGCTGTTCAGCATCTCGTAACATAGCCTGAATAAGGGATAACGAATCACGCAGCATTTGAACCTCTCCTTTGAATCCCCATACAAGACTGAATTTTTGTTCGGCAAGTAAAGCCACCCTCGTCAATATTCCCTGGGCAGCAAAAGTAAGGAACTCTGCCATCTTTCTTTCAATGCTAGCTACTAAAGACAACAACAAGAAGAAGGAAAATTTAGAAACAAAGCTAGCTTTATTAATCAGAAATTAGAAGAAGATACAATCATAGAGCAGAGACACTGTTACGTGGATGAGAAGCATAGTTCCACTATCATTCCTGGAATTGTAAACTTGATAATGGCAGGCCTAGTTATGAAACACCTTAAACTAACCATTGTTTTTTTTTTCACAACTGAATCATAGTACTTGATAAACTGGCACGGGTTTCTCTATATACTGGAACGATTCTGTCAGCAAAATTATGCATCCAAAACTGATAAGTCACTATATCAGTTTTGATTCTTTCCAGCTTCTACCCACTTCAAGAACATCAAATAATAGGGAAAAAATAATTGTTAGCCAAATTCACACTTGCTATTTACAAACTATTCTTTGTATATATATATATATATATATATATATATATATATATTTCCAAAACTACTGCTTTCACCATCTCTCATTCTCTCAGCTAGTTGTTTCTCGCCCCAAATCTGATTATCTTCTTCCTTTTATCTGATTTTTATGATGAAATTGATTCATTTTAATGCAAAAATGCCTTAAAACAACAAACCAAACTGGGGTCTACAACCTGGTCATATGACTGGAGTATTACTTGTAGATTGGCTCCATTAAGCTGAGATTCCCCAGTGACATTAGAAATAGGAATTAACAGTACTAACTGGGTTCCAAAACTTGGGGATTCTAAAAGTGGAATAAACAGAATAGAATCAACTAACAAAATTTAGAAAAAAGAAGGAAAAAAAAATCATACTCATAAGCCATTTCATTATGTTAAGGCTAAGCTACACACAATCACACATATGTAAATCAATCTGATACTAGGTGTGTGACTATGATACTCCACAAGTTCACAGTTGGCTTCATTTGTTTTAGCATTTTACCACAAACCAAAACCAAATAGGCGACAGAAATATGAAATCAGGTAATAAGGATGACTCGCCTGAGTGATAGACAAGGACGAGGTAGCCAAGCAGCGGTGATAATGAGTCGTCGGTGACAACCACGACGGCTTTCTCCCCGGAGATGGAATTTGATAAGTGTAATCAGAGTTAACTGGTTAGTGGTAACTGGTAAGAGGAGTCAACAAAGTTCATCGAACACTAGTGGTCTGGAATGGTTGTTGGAACTTGCGCGCACTGGATAGTGTCTCAACTAACTCGAAATAAATAATTAAATAGGTACAATTGGGTGTGACCGTGCGAGTCATCATTCATTTTCTTTTGAGGTTGGCTATGACTATGAGATTGTACTTTGACTCCTGTATGCAGTGCCGTCGACAAGGATACAACGATCATCTTATTTGTCCACACGAACATGTGTTAATAGACTAAAAATATAGATATTTTGATAGATAAATAAGGATGAATGATTAGTAAATTTGTATCCCATCGACATGGTCTTATTCCATGAAATTCATGGTTTACTATCGGTGTTTTCTTGTGGGCAATGTGGTAGTGACTCGCTCTTACACGTAGTCTGATTGATTTTAGACGCGGTGTTGAGAAGGGGACATGGTTGTTCAACGTGTTGGCTGCTGGGGTTTATCATGACTCGTCGAGCTGGTCTTATTCAGTAGCCGAGTTGAGGGGTGTGTTGTTTGGTTAAGAGTTAGCCCGCACCTTAGGGATGTCATTATGAATGACAGACCGGTAATTAATAGTTTTTTAAAAAGAGTGTGTAATCTTAATTTGTCCATCACCTGATATAAATAAAATCTCATTAAAACAAAGGGAAAGGCTTAGGTGCCTTGTGGTATACATACCTTGCAAGGTGTCATTGTTGTATTGGTTCATGTGTGACAACTCATTAAAAAAGGATGATGTGTCAGTTAACTTCATTAACTGACTTAACTCTTCTCAGTTAGTAATGTTAACGGTCAATTATATTTGACTGACGGAGGTTGACGAAATGAGCCGTCATCTTTAACGAAACGTCGTTTATGATGGACGGAAAAGGTTTGCAAAACCCTAGACGAGACGACACAGTCTCCTAAGTCTCAACGGCTCTCTCTCTCTCTCTCTCTCAACGACGACTCTTTCTCTCTCTCCCTCTCTCTCGATCTCTCTCTCTCTCTCTCTTGCTCAATCTATCTCAGCGGACTCTCTCTCTCTCTCTCAACGACGACTCTTTCTCTCTCTCCCTCTCTCTCGATCGATCTCTCTCTCTTTTGCTCAATCTATCTCAGCGGTGAGTTTATTACATTGTGTTTGTGTCGATTTCAGTTTGTTTGTTTTAATTCTCTTTTCTCATGGGTTTCGCTTTGTTCGTTTTATTTTTCTTTTATATTTTTCTCGTATTCGGTTGCAACCCTATTTCGGTTGTGTGCCTTCGGCTACAACCCTATTTCGGTTGCAATCTCCAGAAAGTCTACATTTTTGTTGTACCGCATCCACTTTTGTAACATGACATATCTACTTATTTCACGAGCTGTTCTTCATTGCCGAACAAGGTTAAGGTCTACTTGTTTTTCAAACATATCCTACGTTGTATTCGATATGCAACTCAATATGAGAGTAACATAGAATGACGTACTATGATTTATGAGAAATGTGTACATTTTATTTGCACTACTTCTACTTTTCATTTGGTCAGGTGTACTTTTTTTAACAGTTGTTTGTCATTGCTTAATCAGTGTACTAGTTTCTATAAGATTTTCTTACTTGTTATTTTGTACACATCTCAATATGAAAGTAACATATAGAGTTGTACTGTATTTGAATCACATGTTCTATAAGCGATGGATGGTTCTGAGAATGAAAATCAGGCGCATGAGGGTGTAGAGGATGTGGCTGTAGATGTTCCTGGATTTGGAAGTCTGAAGATCGCTGATGTGCGAGACTTGACCTTCGAAACAGTTGAAGAGGCAGATAAATTTTACTTTGCATATTCAGCAGTAGTGGGATTTGGATGTAGGAGGGATGACAAGGGTGAGTCCAAAGGTAGGATTCGTTGGAGGCAATAGGTCTGCTCCAAGGAAGGGACTAGAGATAGAAAGTACTTGGAAGCAGATGGTTTGGGTCGTACACCTCGGAAACAGACTAGGGTGAATTGCGCAGCTAGATTTAGGACCAATTACAATGACACAAGCGGCGTTTATGTGGTGAAGAAATTTGATCCAGAGCATAATCATGAACTGACTACAGGGAACCAGGTTGCTTTTGTTCGTGCTCATCGTCATGTCGGCACAGAATCCTTGGCTCTGACAAACACAATGACAAGGGTTTCAATCAGACCATGTCACACCTATGAGTATATGGTGGAGCAGGCTGGGGGATATTCTACAGTGAGATTTACCATCAAGGACCTATACAACAAGTTTGACCAACAATGACGGACCTCTCCTTTTGAGAGTGATTCCGAAGGAGCACTTTCTTTTATGAGAGGATTGGCTGCAAAAGACCCACATTTCATCTGCAGATTCACTACCGATCCCGAAGACAGGTTAATGGACAATTTTTGGCGAGATGGGCACTCATATGTTGATTACCAATGTTATGGGGATGTGGTGATATTTGATAGCACATACAAAACCAATGCTTACAACCAGCCATTGGTTTTGTTTGTCGGGACGAACAACCATCGAGGTAGTATTGTTTTCGGTGCTGCTCTTATTTCAGATGAGACTGTGGAGACTTACACTTGGTTGCTTCGTATATTTTTGGAGTCGATGAATGGGCAGATGCCAAAGGCCGTACTCACAGACAGCAACGAGGCAATGCGTCAAGCAATTGAAACTGTGATGCCAGAAGCAAGGCATCGTCTCTGTATTTGGCACATAGCTAAAAATGCCACGTCTCACTTAAAGACCGAGAAAAAATTGAAGGCTTTCAACAGGTGCATGAGGAAGTATCAAACAATTGAGCAATTTGAAACGTTGTGGCAGGAAATGTTGGATGAATTCGATCTCCATGACATTATATGGATCCAGAATATGTATGAAAAGAGAGACAAGTTTTGTCAAGCATTCTTTGGTGACATTTTTATGGCTGGAATGAGAAGCACACAAAGATGTGAGGGGATGAATAAAGACTGCAAGAAGGTTCTTGGTAAAGGCAAAACCCTTGTAGAGGTTGTTTCGTTGATTTACCGGTTTCTTATGAAGCTGAGAAACAATCAAGAAAGGGATGAATTCATGAATATGAATTCTTTTCCCTGTGTTAAAACTCACTACTTGAAAGATTTGGAGAAGCAAGCCTTTTCTGTATTTACACACGACGTGTTAAAATGGATTGTTAAGGAGATGAAGAGAGAGAGTTTTGTTACACTAAAGCAAGGAGTAGAATCTCTTGAAGATGGTAGCCGTGTTTACAAGGTATCAACCTACAAGCGGCCTGACTTTGAACACACCGTTGTTTACTGCCCTGAGAAAGAGACTGACAGTGCATCTGATCCGATTATGGTGTGTTCGTGCCGAATGTTTGAGTTTAGGGGGGTGCCATGCCCCCATATGTTCTCGGTGATGAAAAACAAACACGTTGTTGAGCTCCACAAGTCATTGATTGTGAAGAGGTGGTCGAAGGACGCAAGAAGTGTGTGTGACATACCTTATCCAGTTCAATCCATGCCAAGAGAAGCCTTGGAAGTCAGCAGGTATGGCGCTTTAACTGCCGAATGCAATTGATTGTTTTTTTTTGCTTCAAAGACAGATGCGTGCTACAACTTGTTGCAGAAAGAGATTAGTAGACTCTCAGCATTTGTCGAAGGTTTGGCCAATGAAAAAGAAAAAGAAAAAGAAAAAGTTCAAGCTCCGACCACCCCTAGCAGCAGTAAAGGTAGTGTTGTGAGAGACCCTATCCCTGTCAGGAACACAGGCAGAGAAAAATTGGACAAGAAGACTGAGCCTCCCAGACGTCTGATTACTTGTGGTTATTGCCAAGGTACTGGACACAATAGTCAAACTTGTGAGGTTAGGAAGGAGAAAGAAAGGGTTGACAAGAGCAACGAAAATGATGAACGAAACACTGACGCTCACCCTTCAGTTTCAACACCTGCAAAGAGATCATGTGGTTAATGCAAACAATCTGGTCACTATACTCAAACATGTGATGTTAGGAAAGAGAAGGAAAATGCTGAGAAGACAGAAGAAAATGTTGCGGGAAGAAACACTGATCCTCCTTCAGTTGCAACACCAGCAAAGAGAACCATTCATTGTGGTGAGTGCGGAGAAGCAGGACACACATATCGTAAATGCCAAAACAAAAACAGAAAAGGGATGCCATCCGACACATCTGAGGAGTGAGTCCTTATTATGGTGATATAGGTGCCTAATTCATTGTACGTTATGTTCCTTATTAGGATTTCATTGTACATCTCCAGAAAGTCTACCAGTTTATGAATATTTGTTATGCTCTAAAGGTAGACTTACATGTAATAATTGTATATCATATCGGGTAACCCATTGATGAACACAACTCCAGAAATTTTCAAAAACGTCTACCTAAATCTCGATATTTCTTTCGTTATAAAGGTACAATTGTATGTAGTGATTGTAGATCATTTCTAATAACACCATGAAGACCGCATTTCCAGAAAGTCTACTAAGCGTTCAAAACTATGCGTCGAAATACGTATATTTTTCCCACATGAAGAGTAGATCCGAAAGAGTTTATGATTATCGAGCTTTTTCCATCTCTTGTGTACATTGGTTGTAGACTAGCAACCTTTCTTGGTGCTTGCTTAGTGGAGGGAAGGACAGATCTTTGGTCAGGTTGCGGCTGCGGTGGCTGTTGCTGGTTTCTGGAAATTGACTGCACCATCGTCAAGATCAACCCCAGCTTCTCAGAAATGTCTGCGTTCTGCTCCCTGCACTCCTTCAGGCCTGCTTCCAATTCAGCCACCTTCTGCTTCAACTCATCATCAACCACAGCTTGACCTGTAGCTCTTGCTCCATCACAAACACGACCGCCGGGCTTACGCACTTCAATGTCAATAGAAAGCAACCCCCCTTTGCTGTTTGTTTAGTGCATAAGCTTGTCTGCAGCTTTGTCCCCCCAAGCTTCAACAGGGTACAATGAAGTGTCCACATACGGCTGCCGGCTCACCACACTGTCAAAATAAAAGAGCTGCAGAAACAGGATGCAGCTGCTAATGTAGGACTGCCTGTCTTGAAGGTGACTGGAGGACTCCTTAGCTTTGGGGATCTTCTAGAACTCACTGATTCCCTTCATCAGAAGCTTGAAGGCGTGTTCACACCAGTTGAAGGAGGCTATGGCATGTGTGTCCCGAAGAGGAAGCAACCACTTCTGCGGTATCATCAATGAGGCACTAGGAGTGAGGATTGTGCTCATTGTGTACAGAACAAACACCCTCTTGAACTTGTCATCCACAGGAGCTGTTTTGTCCGTCAAGTAGTTTTCCAAATCCCTTAACACCATCATTGATTTCCCTTCCTTCGTCCTGAACTGTTGCGCTATCCCCATAAGTTCAGGATTATCTTTAACAGAACCAGCAAATGACAACTCCCGCCCAGCATTCCTCAACCCCATCACCCGAGCAAAGTCATCAGAAGACAACTTAAATGTTTGCCCGTGAATCTTGATCTCACATGTAGTGGGGTCCACACACTCCACAAGATAGCGCACGGTGCACTTGCGCAGCCTCTTTCCAGCCATCCTCACCAAAACACCAAAGCCAAGCTCTTCACAAGCTACCTTCTGCGCATCGGTGAACTCAGACACAACGCTCCTGAAGCGTTCTGGAGAGCATCGAGTGTTAAGACTAAACAACTCCACAGCCTCCTCACTCCCAACACAGTCTTCTTTTACCTTCGATTCCACCTTATACTTTTCCTTCTCATCCGGTGGAAGCTGACGCCACTTTTGGGAGAATTCATAGCGAACTGTCTGACTTAGCTTCTGGTAGGGGTTGGATTGTTTGTGTTGGATGTTGCTGCATTTAACAGTTAAAATAAACATAAGGGTATATAAGCAAGAAATATAATCAGCTGTAATCAGAATTCAAAATTAACTTAAGGAAATATAATCAGCTGTAATTATTTCTTGCTGGTTCAGAATTGTATGCCTTATATAAACAACTGTAAGAATAAACTTACATGAAATTGAAAAGGCTCGACCCATGATTGGCCTTCCTCCTCTTCCCAATCTGAACCAGTTTGCTTGGAGACTTGATGCACTCCTCATGTACCTCCGTTTCAACCCGCACCTCGGTTTGGAAATGTGTCTCGTCTGGTTTCTCTGCCCTTTCGCCAGCGGCAGTAGATGCTTCTGCCCTTGAGGTGTCCTTTCCCCTTTGTTCAAAATCGGCTCTCAATTTAGCCATCAACGCTTCCTCGAGAGGTGACATTGGAGGCTCTACTGATAAATCATCCATCCAATCTCGGTTGTCGTTGGATGGCCTCTTTTCCGATTTCCTCGCCTGTTTTGGTTTGGGTTTGGGGTTTACCACCTTCGCCATTCCAGTCCGATTATCAGACACCGTGGTCTCGCTACAGCTTGGGGCTAAACCCATGATCCTTGAACTCTTTCTCACTCCTCCTTCGTTCTGGCTCTGAGAGGATTTTGTTTGCTCTTTCTTTTTCGGGGCCATTTTTGCGCAACAGAGACGGATTTGAGACTGAAAGAATGAAAGGGAGAGGGATTGAGATGAGATGGAGTTCAAGATGGGTTTTTTGCTAGTCGGAGTTGGGGTTCTTTGCGAACAGAAGAGGGAGTTGGGGATGCAGAGAGAGATGAGTGAGAAACAGAAAGACGACGAGTAAGGGATGAAGGGAGTTGGGGTTTTCTGCTAGATCTAGTTGGGAGTCGGAATTGGGGTTTTCTGCTAGTAGAGGATGAAGGGAGTTGGGATGCAGAGAGAGGTCACTGAAAACCGAAGACGACGACTTTGAGCTGTGAAGGAGTAAAACGACTAGTTTACAGAATGAGAATCGTTTAGGGTTTTATCGCAAGAATCAGTTGGGTTTTTTTTTCGCTGAGAGTTTTATGTGAATGAAAAAGGAAGTTGAATTTGTGAGTGATTAATGAGTGATGGGGTCAATAACAACAATTAAGTTGGGTTAGATTTCCTATAATTCAAATTTTAAAAAACTTAACTGAGTGTTAACATTAACGGAGATGTTAACCGAGTTAGATAACGGTGTTAGTTAACGGAGTTAATAAGTTAGCTAACGGGGTTAGTGACTTGGCTAACGGGGTTAGTGCCACATAAGCGTGGCATAGATACCTCAAGATATGCAAGGGGAACCCTTAAAACAAAAACAAAAAACAAAACAAAACAAAAAATAGATGGCCAGATAGGTATGTGTCACACTGGACTTTAAAAGTTGAAACTCCTTCTCTGGTCTGATGATTACTATTTGCAGATGTCAAACTCTCAATATATAGTTGCTTAACTACTTCGCAATCTCTTGGATATTTGTGGGTAACATTTTCTGAAAGCTACATTCCTGGTGGCAGTGCCAACAGAGTTGGTGTGTTACCAACTTTGATAAGCAGTACGTTACAATATTGTTGTTGGATTGATCTGAATGTTTAAGAGTGGCATGATCACAGCAATAAGGTCTTAAATCTCAACAACCCTGATGTTTGCACTTCTTTAGCTGAACTTTTCTCTTAGAAACAGTTCACATCCATTTATATATTTCTTCCAGAGATCGAATGGTACCACTCGACTGAAAATTCATCTTTAAGGTCATTCATTACCTACATCAAGTACCATTATCACTGAGATAGTATGAATCATAATAATTGATATCACAAATCTGAAACACACCGATATACATGCAGTCAGGTATCGGGAAGAACAGAAGGAACACTCTTTTAAAATGTACGTATAGATAACACACTTGGCTGATTCAATTCCAATGCAGAATCCTAATAGCCCCTTCATATATATTAGGTAGCTACCATCCCCTTTCTGACTGCTTTCTGATATGGACAGCAATTACCAGTTGAATATAAGTATGTATATGCATCGTGGAGCTTGCTTTTTATGTGACTTTGTACACAACCATGCTTCAACAGGCAATGTATCTGAGAAAAGACGAGCACAATTGTCATTGTTCCCCTCTCAATGCCAAATAGTGAGGGCAATAATAAGTAGCTATAAACAGAACAATGATAATGAAGCAAGATGGTCAACCTTTTTTCATAGAGCAAAGGTTTGGGAATCCACTGGCACCCCGTAAATTTAGAGTTTGAGGCCATCAACTGACAGTTCTTTTTCTGATAGCAGCTTCAGTTTCTAAAACATATCGAACAATCATACGAAACAACATGAACAATTGAGATGGAATTGATATTTTGTGCAATAATTAGTCTATATTCATTCCTTGAACAATGATTGAAATATAAAATGTCTATTACTACCTAAATTGAATGCAGTATATTATGTGATTCCAAAAAGGAAATGATGAGAATAGTATGTTCTTATGTAATGTTGTTGAACACTAAAAAAACAATTTCTGCCTAAACAGCATGCAGTATTTGATACAATTCCAGAAACAAAACGATGATATTAGTTTGTGCATACATACCGTAAGATACTGTGGTGGTTCTTGGATACTGGTCGTTCCAAGGATTACTTCCCTTTTCAATTTTGTTGTCATCTTGTAACAAACTCGTAGCTGAAGATCACATTAATATAAACATGAGAGGAGATCTGTAAACCCAGTATGTAGATATATAAGCTCAGCAGAAAAGTCGTTGACAAATCCTACCTCTGATCGAGTCGCCCCACCAATCATAAATACAAAAATTCGTCGCCCCAACTTCTTGTAATCAGTAGACTCACCTCTCAAAATCGAGTCACTACAAAAGTTGTAGAGGAGCAACAAATGCTTAATATATAATTAACAGTTGTGCAGCTCAGAGTTTCCATATAAACACAGAGAAAAAAAGCTCTAAAGTGCTATGAACAATCAAATACTGATATCATCTTGTTCTTGAGAAAGAATGTTGAGTGGCAGGGGATATGACCATATGGACTAGTATGGTCTCACGAAATTTAATGCAAAATATGACCTTGCCACATTGTGAAAGTTTGGAAATCTCTGCACATTCATTTAGCGAGTAAGCAAAATACTCTAAGTAGATAGGGCCCTGTGAGGTTACCTTGAATATCCATCATCAGAATGCCGAGCTCGTCCCCAGTTTGCAGTTCTCCTCGATCTTATCGAATGGGGATTAGTTGATGGAGTTGCAGTTTCAGATGTACTCTGAGTGCGCCTCTGGCTTACTGAGTCAGGAGTTGGGCCAGGTCCATTCATACATGAATACTCATTCTTTGGTAATAGACCTTTGTTAAGATTTTCAATGAGCTCCTAAAAAAATCATCTAATCAGATACTGGTTTTATAATAAAATAGAAAAAATTAAGGTCCACTTACAAATCCTACTTTTGTAAACTAATTCAGCTTAAAATTTGTCTGTAGTTTAAACGTACTCTTCTCTACCTTTCTTATTTGGTGAGAAGCTTTTCGTTTTTGTTATGAATAACATGTGTATTTTATGCTCTTGCTACTATAGATTGTCATCCTATGACTAATGCTATACAATCACTATGATCAGTATCTGTACCCATCTGTTAGAAGGAGGGAGTGTAGAGTGGGATTGTTACTCGTATTAATAAAATACCAGGTTAAAATGGTGCATGTTGTGGAGAGCATGCAAGATGTTCAAGCACACAAACCTCCATCAGTGGAAAAAAACGGAATAGTTGCCATGTTTCCTCCTCTTCACCTTCACGATCCTTCCTCGCTGCTTGTTTAGTCTGGTTATAAAAACAAGAAAATTTATGAACTGAAGCCTTGCTTTGCCCGCTGCTTGCTTTCTGAGTTCTGACAAAGGATTCTACTCTAACAGACAAAAGCATTTGATGTGCTAACCTTCGCGTTATTGAACTTGAGTGAAAAGCTACCAGTCGTCTTTTTGGATTCTGATGATCCCTTAAGCATTTTCATGTTATTCACAACCTTCATGTCCTCTTGTGATAACTTTGCCAACTAAGTAAATAAACAAATACCAATCAGCTTAACAGTAGCTTTTCTTTCTCTTCAAGAGATTACCTAACTACTTTAAATGTTAGATATTCACTCAAATTTCAACATATCCATAAATGTAATCAAAAGGAGTCGAGGATGTTTACTTCTTCGGAGGAAGACAGGCAACAAAAAATTACAGTCATTACCAAATGAGAAAAATTGAATTGAAAGCGATATCTACCTGCATTAGCTTACTAGCTTTGTCCCCTTCAAACTTCTCAGGATATATAGAGGCATAAATCATTAACAAACGCAACTTATTTTCAGAACTTGCATCCTGCACAAATCAGAGAAATGAATTCAATATTATCGAGTATTAACGAGTACTTAGTACTCAGCGACATGTCTTCTATACATCACCTGATTGGTCCTCAAATAATTGATGACATCCTTGGCTCCGGCATCTCCAAAAACAAGATCCTGCTCTAGTTGCCCAAGGTCTCGAAGTCCCTTTTCCCGGATAATTCTGTTAATTTTCCCTGCAATCTAAGACAAAAGAATCCAGCAAAGTAATCAGCATGAAAGACTACAACCAAAAAAGTAAGTAAACATATCAAAGCATAAATAGATCAAAGCCAACCTCGACATGGAGAGAAATCTTTTCCATTTGTTCAGTGTACTGTGGCAGAGCTTGAACCATTTTCTGCAAATCCCGTGTAGATAATTCATTGCCATCTCTACAAAAATTCAAATTCTATATTAGATTTGTATGGCAACAATATTTCATGAGTAATAAGAACCTAAATTCAAAAAATAACCTAGAGCCATAAAAAAGAAACGAACAGAATTTATGACGCCTGAATATCCTGTTGGCAAAAAACTTCCAAAGAGTTCCAGTTAGGCACCAGTAGAACCAACCTTGCACTCTGTTGGAGCTGTGCAGCTTTATTCTTTGATTGAAAGGTGCTAAACTTGTCGCTCAATCGTTCACTAGCCTGGTATTTCAGTTAGTGGACTATAGTATTCACACTTGTAATATATTCATGTAACTAAAAAGTTTAAGGTCGAGATATATACATCTGCTATATGTGTATGGCGAATCTCCAACCAGACAGGATCATTGTCTTCTAAAAGGACCTCCTTTCTCTCAGGATCTCCACCAGTTTTCCTAGGAACCTAAATACATGTCATTTCTATATTAGAGAAAATAGCTGCAAACGATAATAGATATTCAAGACAAAAGAAAAAAGGAACAAGCATACCTCATGTATATATTTGTTGCCATCCATTTCCAATAAATCGTGGCACATAGCATCATACGTCCACTCATGTATGACAGGAGCAATCTATACATGTGAACAACACACATTCAAGAAAGAAATCAAAATATAAGATCATCGGAAAAAAAAAAATAGCTAGCCAATATAGTACAATAATAAGAACCTGATCAACAGATCTATCCAAGATGAGTAAGTCGCATGTTTCTTTCTGTGGAAAGTTGGGAATTGAAGATTTATATTTTGAAATAATGTTCCAAACAGCACCAGCAAGCTTTTTAGGAAATAAATCACGAGGTGATGCTTCGGATTCATCCACTGCCTTGGAAGCACGGTATCGTACCGATGGCAGCTCCTGAGATAATGTAAACTTGTTTGCACATTATCAGCTAAAAAGGAAAAGAAGGGTACAAAACACCCATTTTTGTATGGAACTATGTTGTTACTACTATCTTAAAAGAACCAAGGGTGTTGGAAATAAGCCACTGAGCCAGAGCAGAAATTGCAGTATTAATATGAGGAGCCTCGTCTAACAAGTTAAGGTATCCTACCAAACCAACATTTTAAATTATAAAGACTTTACCTTCATTGAAGCAAAAACTGTCGCAATTCGAGTTGCCATTATGTCCAAACACTTCTCGATTCTCTTAGAATTGTCAACATTACCGAAGAGCTCCTCCAATGCCTTATCTTGATCAGTGACAAAAGCCTGCATTTTGAAGTGATCATAATGAAAAATGTATCCCATATATGCTTCTGTAAACAGCTCAAATATATAAAGCCATTGGTAAACCATGACACAATGTTTAAGGAATGATAAGGAAACACAATTACCTGATTATCTATGGGAAAGTATTCTAGATTCATCTGCATATTACCGACCAAAAGTAAGATCCAACAGAATTTCAATGAACTGTCAAAAGAATTGTTAGATGTAAAAGCAATGAGAAGAATTTTGTTTATACTTGACCTCTCTCAATGCACCTATACGCGGTAAAACACTTGTATCTTTCTTTATGTGATTTATGAGTTCCTTTGGGATAGGTGAACTGAAAAATACAAAGGCTCTGGAACCAGAAAACAAAGATACGTAGGAAAGCAAAAGGAAACCACAGTCAAATACTGCTGGTTGAACGAATTGATATAGCATAAACAAAAATACGAAACAGAAAAAATTAGCTTCTCTTACTTCCTGTATAAAGGCTCCCTTCCAGACATGTCAGACAAGAACATGACAACACTGCATGCTAGCAAAACATAGAGTTAAAAAGAGTAAACGAAAAGCAAACCACAAACAAAATAATGAAGGCATAGTTTGACAAATTCTTTACTTCTCTTTTGATGGCTGTATATAGTATATAACATCCATTGACGGCAATGGTTCCCTCCTTCGAAAAAGGTCTTCCACCACTGTGATAAAACATAATTTTAAAAAGATTCAAGAAACACATCATGAATATATTTCTCAGGATGATTTACACGATACTGTAAAAATAGTTGATTGCTAGCAACAACATAACGGAGGCAGTCATCAATACTGCCTAGCTCTACCATATCTTTTGTTTAATTTCTTCTGGAACAATCAAGTAGTCCAAAGAAATATGAAAATAATAATAAGAAGATCAATTTGATTGACAATAACATGAATAACGTGGCCATTTTATTGATTCATCGTAAGAAAAATGAAAATAATAATAAGATCAATTTGATTGACAATGACTTGAATAACATAGCCATTTTATTGATTCATCGTAATCTTGCAAACCGTGGTAGTGTTCACTTCATTGGAATAAACCTAAGAAAAGGTCGAGGGTAAATTTCCCAAATTGATGGAGGGGACCAATATTTAGATTTCCTAACTAATTTTTTCAGATCTTCCTACCATCTAACTTAATCCATCTTCCAGCTTGTTGTGACTTGTGAGTCCATTCTACTATAGTTTGAATTCAATTTCCGCCAGAAGTTCACTCCGCAGCCAAATGGTGCGTATCAACTATTTGGAATTACTTGGAGCACAAATTATGAAGAAATATAAGGTTTAAGGTGGAGAAAATTATTGACACATAGATTAACTGTATCAAACGCAAAAGAGAAATGCATGTACATTGTAAGAAGAACTGGAAATACGCCTTTGGGAAGCAAGTAAAACAAAAACGAAAAGGACGATTAAGTTTTGCTCACAGGAAATTTCTTGGTCAGTGATATCTGCCATTTTACATGAATGGGACATGACTTTCACTGTTACTTTATCCATGATGAGTACCTGTTGTGAAACAATTGAGAATGATCAGAGTAACAACAGCATTATGTAAATAAGTGAACTCATTTCACTGCAAATTATTCAAGTTCACCTAAACAAGCACATAATGATGAGTGCACGAAAACTTTATAAAGGAAAGACATTGAACAAACCTTCCAAGACTTGGAATTCTCAGTTCTGGTTGATCCAAGCATTTCGTGCAATAACCCTACAAAAGCCATCCAAAGAAACTGAATCATAATTCACCGTTACTCCATGCATTTCTCAACTCTAGCAAATCCAAATACGAAAATCCAATCTCTATTTAATTTTTTCTTTCATCCCTGCCCAGAGTGATTCGCAGTGAGATCTGAAACTGTGACCTCCATAACCATGAATAACATGTGACCACAGCTCCCAAAAAAATTGTATATCATTCCCGACAAACCAGAAACTGCCTAAGATTAACCAAAATCCAGAGCCTCAATGCCATTCAATTCTGCATTTGGGTGATCATGTTCTGGGGTTTCAAAATTTCTCTTGCTCATGCATGTTATCGGAAAATCAGACGGAAAAGAAAAAACTTACGGTCACGGCTGAACTGACGGAAACACTTGTACTCCGACGCTCCGCCGCCATGGGAGGAGGACTCAGAGTCTGAAAACGACATCGTTGCAGCAGAAGCAGAATATTATATCAGATTTCAAGTTCCAGGAAATATTGATAAATTAAAAGAAGCATTAAGAGAGAAAGAGAGAGAGAGAGAGAGAGAGAGAGAGCGGAGAGAAGAATGAGTGAGAGGGCGAGAAAGGAGCGGGAAAGAGGAGAAGGTCGTTACAGGAGGCTTGGATGTGTCACATGAACCGTTAGCTTCGCCTTCGTTTCACTTTTCACTACCAGAAAATACATCTTGGGCGACGAAATGAAAAAAACCGGGCGACGATTTTTTTTTTCATCGCCTAAGAGAAAACTTAGGCGACGAAAAAAAAAATCGTCGCCCCAAGAAAAAAAATCGTCGCCTAAAGTTGAACTTTAGGCGACGAAAATAAAATCGTCGCCTAAGGCTAAATTTCGTCGCCTAATATAGAAACTAGGGCGACGAAAAAATATTTCGTCGCCTCAGATATTTATATCGTCGCCTAAGTTTTTTAATCCTTAGGCGACGACACTCAAATATATCGTCGCCTAAGTTTTTTATTTTTTTATTTTTACTTGGCCGACGAAATAAAAGAATTTCGTCGGCCAAGAGTAAGCCGAATAATTAAAATAAAATAAAACACATTTAAATTTCATTGTACAGGATTTTTTATTTTTACTCTTGGGCGACGAATTTAACAAATATCGTCGCCCAAGTATTATCTTGGCCGACGAATTACCCTACTTTCGTCGGCCAAGAGTAATCCGAATAATTAAAATAAAATAAAACACGTTTAAAGTTCATTGTACAGGATTTATTATTTTTACTCTTGGGCGACGAATTTAACAAATATCGTCGCCCAAGTATTATCTTGGCCGACGAATTACCCTACTTTCGTCGGCCAAGAGTAATCCGAATAATTAAAATAAAATAAAACACATTTAAATTGTAAGGTAATGTTTTTTATTTTTATAGCCCCGTCAGCGTCTCGTCGATTGGAAACTATTCTCAGTTGAAGGTCCGGCCAGATTACGTGATTTGGAGGGTCGAATAGCCGTTTCCGTCCGTTTAGGGGTTTGACCGCGCCGATTGACCGGACGGATCGAGCCCTTATCTTTGTCAGATGGAGCTGAATTTTTGCCCACCTACGTAATTCGTTATGCTGGTCATATCTGACGGTCGGTTTTCAGTTCCTCTTCTCCAATCACCAAATTCACGTTATATGTACTAATGTTGTATAACTTTTTTATATAAGTGTTGAGTTTAAGTTTCGTTTTGAAGACAACGTATACGTAGAGGCCTCAAACGCAAAAAAGTCATGAAATAAGATATGACCGGAACGGTGAAATACGTCAACCCGTGAAAAATGAAGATATTTCGGTAAAATTTCGGTGCCGGTTGTTCCGGTCAACGAATTTCTCTTATTTCTACGTTGTGGTAGCCCTATCCCGGGTATTTATTTTTTACCAAATTTTTATAGGCCCGTAAGATTCTCGTCGATTGGAAACTATTCTCAGTTGAAGGTCCGGCCAGATTACGTGATTTGGAGGGTCGAATAGCCATTTCCGTCCGTTTAGGGGTTTGACCGCGCCGATTGACCGGACGGATCGAGCCCTTGTCTTTGTCAGATGGAGCTAAATTTTTGCCCACCTACGTAATTCGTTATGCTGGTCATATCTGACGGTCGGTTTTCAGTTCCTCTTCTCCAATCACCAAACTCACGTTATATGTACTAATGTTGTATAACTTTTTTATATAAGTGTTGAGTTTAAGTTTCGTTTTGAAGACAACGTATACGTAGAGGCCTCAAACGCAAAAAAGTCATGAAATAAGATATGACCGGAACGGTGAAATACGTCAACCCGTGAAAAATGAAGATATTTCGGTAAAATTTCGGTGCCGGTTGTTCCGGTCAACGAATTTCTCTTATTTCTACCTTGTGGTAGCCCTATCACGGGTATTTATTTTTTACCAAATTTTTATAGCCCCGTAAGAGTCTCGTCGATTGGAAACTATTCTCAGTTGAAGGTCCGGCCAGATTACGTGATTTGGAGGGTCGAATAGCCGTTTCCGTCGGTTTAGGGGTTTGACCGCGCCGATTGACCGGACGGATCGAGCCCTTGTCTTTGTCCGATGGAGCTGAATTTTTTCCCACCCACGTAATTTGTTATTCTGGTCATATCTGACGGTCGGTTTTCAGTTCCTCTTCTCCGATCACCAAAATCACGATATTCTGAATTTTATGATAGAACTCTTGGCCGACGATTTTCTTCATCTTGGGCGACGAGATTTATAGTGAAGAACATCGTCGCCCAAGTAGAGTATCTTAGGCGACGACTTCAAAAATCGTCGCCCAAGATTATCTTGGCCGACGATTTTCAAAAAACAGGGCGACGATTTTTCAAGAATCGTCGCCCAAGAACTCCAATATAAAAGGCAAAAATTCGGAACCCTAACCATTCGCGCTGCCGCTCACAAATCCAAGCCCTCTCTCTCTCTCCGAAAATCCACCGAAGCCCTCTCTCTCTCCCTCTCTCCGACCCCGACCCCGCAACCCGACGCCGTCCCCGACCTCGAACCCGACCCCGACGACCCCGACCCCGACCCCGACCCTGACCCCGACCCGACCCCGACCCACAATTTAAGGTATAACCCTAAAACCCTAAATTGGTTATTTCATGAAATTTTTAATTGTTGTTGTTGTTTGAAATTGTTGAAATTGTTTGAAATTGTGAAATTGTTTGAAATTATTGTTTGAAATTGTTTGAAATTGTGAAATTGTTTGAAATTATTTGAAATTGTGAAATTGTTTGAAATTTGGGAGAAGTACAAAATTATTGTTGTGTTGTGAAATTGTTGGTGAAATTATTGTTGTTGTTGTTGTAATTTATGAAATTAATGGTAAATTAGGGTAAATTTGTGTAAATTATGGTAGGATTTTAGGGTAAATTATGGTAAATTGTGATGTAAATGATAATTGTAAAAAATTAGGGTTTAGGATTTGTGGAAATAATTTGTAAATATATTGTAAATGATTAAATAATTTTTGATTAAATAATTAAATAATATAAATTATAATTGTAAATATATTGTGGAAATTTTGTAAAACATAATGGATTATTTTTGAGTAAGGATGTAAATATTCGTAAATTAATTTTTGTGATGTAATAATTCTGAATTAATGTAAATAATTTGTTATGTGAATTAAAAAAATAATAAATCCTATAATAATTATTACTTTTTATTTGTGCTATTATTGTTGATAAATTTTTCGAAATTTATGGTTATTTTTTGTTAAATTAATTATAAGACGGTAAAATATTTTTAATAAATATATGGTTATTTTAAACAGGATGGGCATGAGGAGAACTTCTGGATAACGTCCGGGTGCGAGGAGCGAATATTCCTCGGACGGTACCTTAAACAACCCGCCGCAATCACCGTCGGTCGGGTTTCCGTGGCAGATGACGGCCCGACATGCGGCGCTTAGGGGTGGCGCGAGCGGCTCGCGTTCTGCTGGGCAGCCGGGCCCCGCAGCGACGGCCCCTCGTCATCCAGATACTTCCACGGTCGCGATCTATCACCGCCCCCACACAGTCGTCCCCGACCGACGGTGATGGAGGGTCATCCGGGGTCCCTACGGTGCCATCCGACCTCTTCCTTCCTTCGACGATACCGTTAAACCTGAATTTTTGTAATTTGTTACATCTTGAATTTATGTAATAAATTATTTATAAATTTATAAATTTCTGTTATTTTTAATTAAATTTTAGTATTACAAAAATTTAAAGAAATGTTAAAAAAAAAATTCCAGCAAAAATTAAAAAAACATTATTTATATATTTAAAAATATTATTTAAATATTTAAAAAAAAATTTAAATATATCTTAGGCGACGAAATTGCTAAATCGTCGGGCAAGGACTTACCATATAAGACGACGAAAAAAAATTATCGTCGCCTAAGATGTAGTGATCTTAGGCGACGAAATATTTAGTTTCGTCGCCCCAGGTTATAACATCTTAAGCGACGAAAAAATTTTTCGTCCGCCAAGGTGTTAAATCTTGGGCGACGAATATTTTTGGGCGACGAGAAGTATATTTTAGGCGACGAAATTCGTATCGTCACCTAAGAATTACTCTTAGGCGACGACGGAATTAATTTTCGTCGCCCAAGTTCTTGGCCGACGCACTTCTGGCGACGACGTCTTGGCCGACGACGTGTCGTCGCCTAAGTACTTAGGCGACGAAATTTTTTAACAGGGCGACGATTTTTTTTCGTCGCCCAAGTTGAAATTTCTGGTAGTGTTTACTGAGATTGGGATTTTTTTTTTTTTTGAAGGTATGGAATCAGTGTTAGACTTCATATTTTGTGAGCTTGGCATACTCTTCAGGAATCGAATCAAAATGTTTTGGGTAGTTGAAAATCGATCTTTATATTTGCTAGAAACTATACCGATTAAAGTTTTGTTTCATTCATCATAGTTTCTTTTTTGTAGTTGCTATTATTTTACGCCCCTACATCCATCCTCGTACCTGAGCAACCACCTTAGGTATCATTTAATGGGGGCACCACATTTCTCCTTATGTATATGTATAAATATTTTCATATAAACCCTAAGTTTTGCATTTATTTCTCGCGTCCATTCTACTCATCTATCCATTTGTCTCGAGCTAAATTGTTTTTGTCTATGGTTACTTTCTTCATCTAGTTATCTATATCTACAAATTATGAGGGATGACCAATTTTTTTATAGCCAATTCGCCGTCGTTTTTTTTTTCTCATATAAACATATGACAACATTTTTAGAACTCGTCTCAGATCTTGAAATCTCATGTCCGGCTCTGCCCACATCCGAAATTTATGCATCCGCCATTGTCCACACGGCCACAAACCCGATGCTCAATGTTGAACTCTTCCCTATTTGCCTCACTAAAAGAAAGAGTCAGGGTGGTCTAAAACTCTAATAAATTGCTCTTTTAAGTCATGGGGATTCTTTGTCCTGAAGAATAGGAAGCAATCATTCACCTATTAAAATGATGAACATGAGAGTCATCTAGAGGTCACCACCTGATAACCATTCCAAAATCATTTTTTTTAAGATTAATTTCAGTTTACACCTTGAGGTTTAAGGTTAACATCATTTCACTCCCTATACTTTTAATTTTGAAAATTTACCCCCTAAAGTATTCAATTTTCATAAATCATGCTCAATTATTAACTAAAATTTCGTCTAATTCGGACGTTAGTTTTGACTTCATAACTCACTAAAAAAGCTAAAATGGTCTGATAACAACATAAATCGCATTTTAAGACTTTTTTCTAAAATTTCATGATATCATTTAACTTTCAAATTGGACGGAATTTTAGCAATTGTATATGATTTATGAAAATTGGAGTCTTTAGGGGATAAATTTTCAAAATTAAAAGTATGAGGAGTGAAACTATGTTAACCTCAAACTTTATGGGGGTAAACTGAAATTAATCTTTCTTTTTACATCTATTATTGGTATCATACCAGAAAAGTGCCTTTCCCAATCAAACTGGGAATTCTTATTGTACGTGTAATATATCAAGAGTTTACATAAATGTAGGGCCGTATATATGTAGACCTTATAAATGCCATAGTGAAATTAGAGATAACCCTTCTCTTTGCAGCACTGAATTGCATCAGTGAACATCTCATCAACCCCATACTTAAATTCGAAACCACAATCCAAGAGCTTCTTTGATGATAGACCTGGAAATTTAGGACCTCTAACTTCCTTTAATGACCTGCAAATTATACATTGACAGATCCAAGGCTAATGACATTTAGAGATGGAAGCAAAAAAGAGAATATAATGAAGTAATATGAAGTAAAATAGTTAATTTACTCTGCTGAGGGTATTTGAAATTCAGGGAATTTGGCAGAAAGGAGCTCGGCCATTTCTTCAATTGTCATGACATTTGATGAGCAATTGTACCAGCTCCCTTTTGCAACTTGATGTTCAAAAAGGAAAATGTGCGCTCTGGCAACATCATCGACATGAACCAATGGAAATTTGATAAGATTAGGATATTCATCTCTGTTACCTGCATTAAGCTTAATGTCAAAGAAACTATTTCAAGTGTGGTTTGGACCTTGAAATGAAATAAATTCTTGTTTTTCTATTTTGGATCCATCATTTTCATGTTTCACACACACACACACACACAAAATAGGAGTTTGCTTAATCCTAAGGCGTTGCATGATATTATGGTTAGTCATTTTATAGTAAACATACCTAAAACCAGAGCCAATGTGGTTTTCACAGAGCTGGGGAACTTGGGACAAATGAAAGGGCCAACAACAAAAGAAGGAATTACTGTCACGACATCCAATCCATATTTCTCCGAATATTCAAGAACTGGTCTTTCGGTTAATATCTTTGAAATCATGTATGAGCTGTATGAGACACCAGGCAGCTTTAAAGCTTTAATGTAATCTGTGTCGCTCCAAAAACTCTCATCCATGTCTTGTACATCCTTGTTGTTAAATGCAACAGCAGATGCACTAGAAGTGTACACAACTCGCTTAACTGTTTTTGCATTTAGGCAAGCCTAGAGGATACCAAGAGCTCCATCAACTGATCGTTTGGTCACTACCGGTTCAGGTTCCTTGCCTTCAAAGTCAACCGGAGTAGCAACATGGAATACTCCGATACAGCCTAAAGTTCCATCTTGGGCAACGAAAAAAAAATCGTTGCCTAAGGAAAAAAAATCGTCGCCTAAAGTTCCACTTTAACCGACGAAATACAAATCGTCGCCTAAGGCTAAATTTCGTCGCCTAATATATAAACTAGGGCGACGAAACAAAATTTCGTCGCCTACGTTTTTTAATCCTTAGGCGACGAAACTCAATTATATCGTCGCCTAAGTGTTTTATTTTTTATTTTTTCTTGGCCGACGAAATAAAAGCATTTCATCGGCCTAGTAACATCTTGACCGACGAATTTCCCAAATTTCGTCGGCCAAGAGTAATCTGAATAATTAAAATAAAATAAAACACATTTAAATTTCATTGTACAGGATTTTTTATTTTTACCCTTGGGCGACGAAATTAGGGTACTTCGTCGACCAAGATAATCCGAATAATTAAAATAAATAAAGCACATTTAAATTTCATTATACAAGATTTTTTATTTTTACCCTTGGGCGACGAATTTAACAAATATCGTCGCCCAAGTATCATATTGGCCGACGAGATTAGGGTATTTCGTCGGCCAAGATTATCCGAATAATTAAAATAAATAAAACACATTTAAATTTCATTGTACAGGATTTTTTATTTTTACCCTTGGGCGACGAAATTCACAAATATCGTCGCCCAAGTATCATATTGGCCGACGAAATTAGTGTAATTCGTCGGCCAAGATAATCCGAATAATTAAAATAAAGAGAAAAGTTCACCATCAGTCCCTCAACTCTTGTGGCAAGGCCAACGTGATGCCCAACTTATAAAAACTACCAACGTGATGCCTGCACTTTACTTTTCATATCACTGTGAGGCCTAAGGCCATTTTCCGTCACGGCTCTGTGTGTTTGGTCACGTGCTGCGCACGTGACCACACCAAAAAAGGGCATAAAAGACATTTTAGCTTATGGAACCAGAATCGAGTAAAAACCCGATCTCAACTGGTTCTTGCGCCCATATTGCTAGACGGGTCGGTCCCATTCTTGGCCTTGAACTCAATCATCCCTTCCAATATCACAATCTCATCATCCTCGCCCCACAGCCGGCCCGCCTTCTTGGTCTCCTCATCCTCGTCGCTGCCCTATAGCCCCGTAAGCGTCTCATCGATTGGAAACTATTCTCAGTTGAAGGTCTGGCCAGATTACGTGATTTGGAGGGTCGAATAGCCGTTTCCGTCCGTTTAGGGGTTTGACCGCGACGATTGACCGGACGGATCGAGCCCTTATCGTTGTCCGATGGAGCTGAATTTTTGCCCACCTACGTAATTCATTATGCTGGTCATATCTGACGGTAGGTTTTCAGTTCCTCTTCTCCGATCACCAAACTCACGATATATGTACTAATGTTGTATAACTTTTTTATACAAGTGTTGAGTTTAAGTTTCGTTTTGAAGACAACGTATACGTAGAAGCCTCAAATGCAAAAAAGTCGTGAAATAAGATATGACCGGAACGGTGAAATACGTCAACCCGTGAAAATGAAGATATTCCGGTAAAATTTCGGTGCCGGTTGTTCCGGTCAACGAATTTCTCTTATTTCTACCTAGTGGTAGCCCTATCCCGGGTTTTATTTTTTACCAAATTTTTATAGCCCCGTAAGCGTCTCATCGATTGGAAACTATTCTCAGTTGAAGATCCGGCCAGATTACGTGATTTGGAGGGTCGAATAGCCGTTTCCGTCCGTTTAGGGGTTTGACCGCGCCAATTGACCGGACAGATCGAGCCCTTACCGTTTTCCGATGGAGCTGAATTTTTTCCCACCCATGTAATTCGGTATGCTGGTCATATCAGACGGTCGGTTTTGAGATCCTCTTCTCCGATCACCAAAATCACGATATTCTGAATTTTATGATAGAAATCTTGGCCGACGATTTTCTTCATCTTGGGCGACGAGATTTATAGTGAAGAATATCGTCGCCCAAGTAGGGTCTTAAGCGACGATGTTCATAGTTTTGGGCGACGAGATTTATAATGAAGAATATCGTCGACGAGATTTTCTTCATCTTTGGCGACGACATAAAAAAATCGTCGCCCAAGATTATCTTAGGCGACGATTTTTAAAAAACAGGGCGACGATTTTTCTAAAATCGTCGCCCAAGAACGCCAATATAAAAGCAAAAATTCGGAACCCTAGCCATTCGCGCAGCCGCTCACAAATCCAAGCCCTCTCTCTCTCTCTCCGAAAATCCACCGAAGCCCTCTCTCTCTCCCTCTCTCCGACCCCGACCCCGTAACCCGACGCCGACCCCGATGCCGACCTCGACCCCGACCCCGACCCCGACCCCGACCCCGACCCACAATTTAAGGTATAACCCTATAAAACCCTAAATTGGTTATGTTCATGAAAATTTTAATTGTTGTTGTTGTTGTTGTTGTTTGAAATTGTGAAATTGTTTGAAATTATTGTTTGAAATTGTGAAATTGTTTGAAATTATTTGAAATTGTGAAATTGTTTGAAATTTGGGAGAAGTACAAAATTATTGTTGTGTTGTGAAATTGTTGGTGAAATTATTGTTGTTGTTGTAATTTAGGAAATTAATGGTAAATTAGGGTAAATTTGTGTAAATTATGGTAGGATTTTAGGGTAAATTATGGTAAATTGTGATGTAAATGATAATTGTAAAATATTAGGGTTTACGGTTTAGGGTTTAGGGTTTAGGATTTGTGGAAATAATTTGTAAATATATTGTAAATGATTAAATAATTTTTGATTAAATAATTAAATAATATAAATTATAATTGTAAATATATTGTGGAAATTTTGTAAAAAATAATGGATTATTTTTGAGTAAGGATGTAAATATTCGTAAATTAATTTTTGTGATGTAATAATTTTGAATTAATGTAAATAATTTGTTATGTGAATTAAAAAAATAATAAATCCTATAATAACTATTACTTTTTATTTGTGCTATTATTGTTGATAAATTTTTCGAAATGTATGGTTATTTTTTCTTAAATTAATTATAAGACGGTAAAATATTTTTAATAAATTTATGGTTATTTTAAACAGGATGGGCATGAGGAGAACTTCAGGACAACGTCCGGGTGCGAGGAGCCAATATTCCTCGGACGGTACCTCAAACAACCCGCCGCAATCACCGTCGGTCGGGTTTCCGTGGCAGATGACGCCTTCTTGTCACGCAGTTCAACGACCCTCACAAACAGGTAATTCGTAAACAAATTTGAATATTTAATTAGTGAATTAATTATAATTGTATGTTTTTAAATATTTACTAACGATAAATTTTTTTTTGAAGCACCTCGCCCGGGTGAACGTTGAGAACCGGCAACAGAACACAACCAACCATCATGCCGGTTCGAGGCCGTTTTCGGCCATCATGGACGACGTGCGGCGAGTGCGGCCAGAGGAGAACCCCTATGTGGGGACCTTTCAGAGGGCATATCCTCATTCTGAGGAGGATCTTGTAAGTTCCTTATCTTTTCTAATTTTTAATTTTAATTACATTTTATTAAATGTATATTAATATATTTTTTTAATATATATACAATTAGGCGAGGGTGAGGAAGGCGGAGCAAGAGGTCGTGAGAGGCATGGTGAACGACACATGGCTGGGCACGGCAGAGGATGACATGTCAGAGGCCATGTCCATGATCCTGAAGACGACGCCAGGATTTCAGCGCAAGGGAGCCGCCGGAGCCTCAAGCAGCAACAGCCAGACCACTCGGCTACAGGATCAGGTCGAATGTCTACAGTCTGAGCTGGAAGCCCAAAGAGCGAGGGAGATAGCCATGGCGGAATCATATGCGGCTTCCACGGCTGCGCATACGGAGCGGGTGAATGAAGTCACCAATGCCAACCAGGCGGCTATGGGACGGTGGATGACTACCTGCATCGCTGCACATGCGGCCGGACTTGATTTTCCGCCGATGCCTACGCCTATACTATTACCTCAGTGGCCCCAGCCTCAGCAGCAGCCTCCTCAGCCTGACCAGCCGCAGCCTCAGGACCCTCCGAACGGGAATGATGAGTTAGATTTCGAGTTTCTCCGTAGGCAGATGGACTGAATTTTTTGTAATAAATTATTTATAAATTTATAAATTTGTGTTATTTTTAATTAAATTTTAGTATTAGAAAAATTTAAAGAAATGCCGAAAAAAAAAATTCATTGTACAGGATTAAAAAAACATTATTTATATATTTAAAAAAAGTATTTAAATATTTTTTAAAAAAATTTAAATATATCTTAGGCGACGAAATTGCTAAATCGTCGGTCAAGGACTTACCATATAAGACGACGAAAAAAAATTATCGTCGCCTAAGATGTAGTGATCTTAGGCGACGAAATATTTAGTTTCGTCGCCCCAGGTTATAAGATCTTAACCGACGAAATAATTTCTCGTCGGCCAAGGCGTTAAATCTTAGGCGACGAATATTTTTGGGCGACGAGAAATAGATCTTAGGCGACGAAATTCGTGTCGTCGCCTAAGAATTACTCTTAGGCGACAACGGACTGAATTTTCGTCGCCCAAGTTCTTCACCGACGCACTTCTGGCGACGACGTCTTGGGCGATGACATGTCGTCGCCTAAGTACTTAGGCGACGAATTTTTTTAACAGGGCGACGATTTTTTTTCGTCGCTCAAGATCCATTTTCTGGTAGTGTTATAATTTCAACATCGTAAAGATGATATTTTTTGTTCTTAATGACATATAATATATGTAACTAATGTAAGTGTGGGATATATAGTCTAAGATTGAAAAGAAAAAAGAAATCGGGTTTATTCTTTTAGATATATGTTTCCATTACAAAGATATCAATGATTTTACTACAACATTACAAAGATTTTATCAATTTTGTTATTACGTGCATGATTTCTTATGCACATCTGGGAATACATAACAACTAATTAAGAATACACATTAACTACTTATTCGCGAGTCATGCGTTTAATCGTATCATACAAAGTAGCGTGTTATCAATCTAGCTTGTACACCGTACCCAGACGTACGTATAATGTGTTATCAATCGTGGTTTGACATATGTAAATGTTTGAGATATTATAACGTACATTTCCATATACTTGTGTCAATTAATTGGTTAGACATGCAACACAGATAATTAACAAAGTACAAGTTAATTTTTATGAAGTATTGAATGGAGCTTCAAACAATCAAACTTAATTGAAAGTCGCCAAACAGTCATGCGTCAATTTTTTCAAAGAGCTTTTCTAGAACACCCTTTTCTCTGCAAGATTGAATTGCGCCATCCAATATGTCATCGAGACCATGCTCAAACTCGAATCCAGTATTCAGGAGCTTCATCGATGAGAAACCACAAAGTTTGTAAGTTTCTTTCAGTGATCTGCATGCAAGCCAATACGAAGGTCACTACTCAGTATCGTAGAATTTAATTATCAATCTATCTATTTGGGATGAAGATGAGAGATTACGCACTGAGTTGGGGGTATGTGAAATTCAGGGTACTTTGCAGAAAAAAATTGGTTCATTTAATTTCGTCAATTGATGTTGGAGTTGAAGAGCAAATGTACCTCCCCTTGGCATTAGAATGTTCGAAAAGAAATATATGGGCTCTAACCAAATCATCTACATGTATCAAACTTAACTTGCGAAGCTGTGTGAAGTTATCTGCTTTTCCTGCATCCAAAAAATTAGAACTCGATCAAATAATATTCCCTCTATCAGTCATAGTAGTTTTTTATTTTTGTTTTATTAAAATTCTTTAACTCAACACACTTTTACATATGACAATTAGATTTGAATCTATGAGTCCATTACGGTGTCAGTTCTAGCTAATCAACATACCATAGCTCATCAACATATATACATAGAGATTCAAACTGACAGGGTGACATAATATATATGTTGGTACTTGGGAAAAATTGAGCAATAAACTTGCTAGATTCCACAATAATCAATCGATGACAAGTTGATAATATACTTACCACAACATATTGCGTGCAACATTTAACTTGTGAGTTTATAAACTTGAGAGAATGATGAACAACATTTGTTAACTCGTATGTGATAATGTCGCTATTTGGCCAGAATAAAAGTTCATGCTAATACTTACCGAACATCATAGATATGATCAACTCTACTGAACCAGGAAGATCTTTGCAGATGAATCCACCAAGGACAAATGGAGGGATTAGAGTAACAAGTTCCAATCCATTTTGGTCCGCAAATTGCAGTACCGCTTGCTCTGTGTTTTGGTCTTAGCAGCCACATATGATGAACTCCTAAATATTCCAAGAGACCTATGATATTCAATGTCACTCCATGAACTCTCATCCACCATGTCTTTTTTGCTGCCACTATATGCAACAGTTGCTGCACTAGAAGTGTAAACAACCTTCTTCACAGTCTTGGCATTTAAGCAAGCTTTCAATATTCCTAGGGTACCTTCTACAGATAGTTTGGTTACCGATGCTTCATCAAGTTCTTTGTTAGACATAGGATAAGCTACATGGAAGACCCCGGTGCATCCTTCAATTGCTGCATTGAAACTTTCAGGTTGGTTCAGATCCCCATCAAAGATGTGAAGCTTCTCTGATGCTCTAGGCAGGCTTGTGAGGTAGCTGATGTCTCTCTTGCATTCTGACCAATATTAAACAGCAATAGATGTATGAAGATTAGAACTTTAGAAATGTGTTAAAATTTATAACTTTTTTGGTGTTAGATTAGAAATGACCGAAGGAGATAGAGGAAATAATCGAATCCTTCACATATACATATATGATATATCTTGTTCTTATATAAACATGGTCATTCCATTAAGGGAACCCTTATTGTAACTTATATAAGGGATTGAGCATTTGACAAACTTTTTGATCACATTTTTCGATTTTAACCGTTTAGCTTTTAGGTCATAATATGTAGATCAATTCTGCAAAATTTCAGCCAAAATGGTGATCATTAAGAGGCTCAAAACTACGATTTAAGATTATAAGCATGAACGGTCCATGTTTGGTATATTTGATCCGTTCATTGCTTTAAGCTAGTTCAAAATCTTAACGATCATCATTTTGGTTGAAAATTTCCAAAATTAATCTACTCATATAGACCTATAAAGTGAACTATGAAATGAGAATATATGATCGAAAAGTTGGTATCAACCCCGTCCCTCGTATAAGTATCAAATAAGGGATCCCTTAGTGGAATGTCCATATATCCAATAACCTAATTAATATTAGCTAGCTACTACATTCTTGATCAATAGCTGGATAGAGTGAGACTGATATATAGATCTACGAGAGTCCGAAGAGTAAGTATTACATGTACCTGGGTGGTCAGGTCTAACAGTAGTTCGAACAGTGTAACCATTTTGCAGAAGCTTCATAACCAGCCATGAGCCGATGAATCCAGTTCCACCCGTCACGCAAACTGGACCTTTTTCCTCTTCCATCGATCAACTATGTTCTAATTTACGTGCAAACCGGATCTTACTTTAGCAGGTTCAGGCCAGGCTCCGGCAGCTAGCTCTAGACGTGGGTTTCATATTAAAGAGAAATTTGGGAGGCTTGTCCCGGTGATTAATCAGTGATATATGTATTATTCTATGACCAGGAAGCATATTTCCCTTGCAGCTTTGCAAGCTGGTGTTTAATATAAAAAGAGAATACGACCAACAAGTCTCTGGCCGAATCCCTTTTCCAACTGGCAGGCGATAATATCAATAGAAAATGACAAATCACTATTTACAAAACACATAAAAATTAATTTTTAACAGATTTAAACAAATAAGGATATAAGCCCAAGCCCAAGCCCAAGCTCACAATGCATAATCTCACGTCATGTCAGTAATTTTTACATAAAATACCCAAAAAACCAATTTTATCTAAAGTAACTACAAAACTGCTACTGCCTCAACCAAAAATACCATAACAAAAAATATCTTAATATCTTCTCTGATCTCTCATATTCTCTCTCTCTCTCTCTCCACCACATGACGCCGATCGACTCCGTCGTAAATATGATGGATCGACCTCGCCAATCGTCTCTACCGCCTGCTAGATTGACCTCGTCGATCGACTCCGCCACCTGCTAGATTGATGTCGCTGCTAGATCGAATCTGTCTGCTAGATCGACTTCGCCGCCTGCTAGATTGACCTCGTCGATCGACTCTGTCTGCTAGATCGACTCTGCCACCTGCTAGATCGATGCCGCTGTTAGATCGACTCCACTCGTTGATCGACTCTGCCTGCTAGATTGACCTCGCCGCTCGATCGACGCCGATGTCTACACCCTTGAAATCATAAAGTTCTGATCGCTCCACTTGATCAGTTTTAGCATCTGGTTTCTTCCTTGGGAGGGGATGCTGCTAGCTCGGCTTCATTGTTGAATGTCCAAGTTTTGTTGGCTTGGTTTTCGTCAGAATCGAAGCAGGAGGAGTTAGGTATCAGAGTTGTCAAAATTGGTTTTAGCGTCCAGATCTGATGACGACGATTGGTTTGTATTAATCTGTGGAAAGTTGAGGTGAAGGGAGTTGTGCTACTTTAATTTTCATACTGTTGCTTTCTTTCTGATCTAAAATTTGGGATACGAGTTTCTGCAAATTGAGTGTGATTAGTGTTATATACCTCATTATGCATAAAGATTGGATGACTAGGCAGTCCAGGAAGATTTGACGACCAGTGTAGTAGCAGGAAGATTTGATGACCAGACAGTGTAGTAACAAGAAGATTGGACGACGAGGCAGTAGCAGGAAGATTTGACGACTAGTGTAGTAGCAGGAAGATTGGACGACCAGACAGTGTAGTAGCCGGAAGATTGGACGAACACACAATGTAGTAGCATGAAAATTGGATGACCATGTATTAGCAAAACATGCTACTACATTAGCTGAGTCACTGAAAACCTGCTATTACACTTACTGAAGATGCTACTACACTAGCTGAACCACTAAAACTCTGCTACTACATCTGTTGAAAGTGTAGTTTTCCAACAAAACATGCTACTACATTAGCTGAGCCACTGAAAACCTGCTACTACTTCTACTGGGATGTTAACCTCTGCTACTATTTCTCTACTGGAATGTTAACTCCTGCTACTACTTCTACTAAAATTAACTGCTACCACTACTACTGGGATGTTAACCCCTGCTACTACTTCTACTGAAATTAATTGCTACTACACTAAATTATTGAAAATATGCTACTGTATTTCATTTACTGAAAAATCTCAAAATGAGAGACTTTTCTCTTCTAAAAGTATATTTAATTATTGTAGAGTTAGTTTGGTAAATTAAATCATGACACATGACATGTAGAGAAAAAATTTTCCTTAATTGTTAAAAACTGTCCTTATTTATTTAACAACAACACAAGTAAATTTATTTGTGTTTCAAATCCTTTTAGATGATGTATATGTGATTTGCTATAATATCAAATACTAGGCGCTTCTTTCAGTCTTTTGAAATCTATCATTTCCGTATACTGTATAACGTGGAAAGGCCCGTTAGGCCCATAGGTAAGGGGTAGTTTTGCCGTTGTAACCAGTTTGAGATGAAATCTTCAGCCGAGCCGTTTGGGTTTGGCAACAAAGTTCGGTGAACACTCCATGCTTCCAACTCCGGTCATTTTCTTGGAAAATAAACCCGTTTCCAATCTGAGTGCGGTCGGAACTAGTAATTGGCTGCTATGTCTTGAGAAATATCATGGTATGTCTCGGTATGCCACACCGGTCTTGATTTGGAACTCATCAATTCGAAAAGTTGTTATGTTGCCTAAACCACCTCTGTTCTACCTTAGACAAGTATGACAGGCACACAACGCATGGCTTTGGCTATGATTCATATTCCAATGACTATAAGATTCTGAGAGTAGTGATTGATGAAGATGAAGATGATGATGATTCAGACGACGAGGTCTTCACAACCTGGGTTCAGGTCTACTCCTTAGCCAGGGGATACCGGAAGAGTCTTACTGCTTCGGTCATACCTGTCTGTAGCTTTTCAGGATGGGTCTGGACGTCCTGTTTTTGTTAATGGCACTTTCCACACGGTTGAAGCCTGTTATGGTAATTACAATGATGGAGACATGGTCATCGGCACCTTCAAGCTGGCAACAGAAGAATTTGGCGAGATGATGGGACCGGAAGCTTTGCGACAAGACTCTTGCTCCATAACTGAGGGTTATAGTTACAACTAAATGGTGTGGTTTATTTTTCTGTTGAGGAATTGTCAGTGGTGTGGTTTGTGCAAGTGTTTTATATTTTTAGTTCAGTATGCTTGACATGATTTGCCAGGTGAGTTTGCTTAATGCTGTAGACTTTCTGGTGTATTAGATTGTGCGATGTGCTAGCTAGGGGTTGTCAAGCTATAAATCAACTAACGGGAAAGTTATTGTTAAATTTTTTTTGGTTAACAAGTTATTGTTAAATTTGGTTCTTGCATCATATATGGTTTTATAATGTTGGAATATAGTGGTTTTGTTTCTGCTGGGGAGCTTTAGATGTGAGTTTGATTTGTGTGTGGGTTGCCAAAGATAATTGAGAGAGTCGAGGAGCTGCGGCTGGCCCCAAGTTGATTGTGATAAGCGAGTAGAAACACCATTTATGGAGATACTTATAATCCGACTTTCAGTACAATTTGCCAAGTTAAGATTATTTATAGAAATCCCTTTTCTCTGCAAGACTGAACTGCTCCATCGAACATGTCTTCTAGCCCATGCTTAAACTTGAACCCAGAATTAAGGAGCTTCTGCGATGAGTACCCACACATTTTGTGACCTTCAATGCCCTTCAAAGAACTGTAAGCCAAGTGGAAATAATGGGACCAATCAGCTGATAGATAATTAGCATGTAACAGACTGAAATTAGAGAAGAGAGTCTTATATATTTTGTAAAATTACTCACTCAGCTGTCGGTATTTGATATTCAGGGTATTTTGAAGAGAGACATCGAGACATTTCCTCTAAGGATACCTTAGCTAATGAACAAATGTACCTCCCTTTTGCATCAGGGTTCTCGAAAAGAAAAATGTGTGCACTAACCAAATCATCTATGTGTACCATACTTTTGTTTTTCAGATATCCATAAAGATGTTCATTTCCTGCATGCAGAGAAAAAAAAAATGTACACGAATTATATAATATATAACGGTGTTTGGCCTAATGAGTTGTGGCTTTAGCTCTGTGTCCAATTACTATAGGTACATTGGGGGATATTATGATATTAAACTCGCAAATACTGTTATTGATGTAGCGGTGACAGTTTAACAGTCTATCGAAGAATATAACATGTCAGACTGTTTAACATTCTCTTTAGACTACTTTTCAATAAAAATTTGTCATAAGACATACCTTGAATCATGCATAGGAACAAATATACAGAGCTAGGGAGTGTATTGCAGAGAAATCCACCAATCACTAATGGGGGGATCAAAGTGACAATTTCCAATCCATTTTTTTCAGCAAATTCCAGAGCGGCTTGCTCTGTCTTGGTCTTTGCAGCCACATATGGAGTCTCACGTACTTTCAGAGACCTATGATATTCAACATCAGTCCATGTACTCTCATCCACAATGTCTTTGTTGGTTCCGCTATGAGAAATTGTTGCTGCACTAGAAGTGTATACAACCCTTTTTACAGTGTTGGACTTCAGGCAGGCTCTCAGTATGCCTAGAGTGCCTTCTACTGATTTTTTGGTTACAATTTCTTCATCTTGTTCTTTCAGAGGATTAGGATGGGCAACATGGAAGACTCCAGTGCATCCTTCAATTGCTGCATTGAAACTTTCAGGTTGGTCTAGATCTGCATTGAAGATGTGAAGCTTATCTGATGCTCCTGGTAGGCTTTTGAGGTAGCTGATGTCTCTCTTGCATTCTGGTGAATATGATACACCAATGCAGTGCATACGTTACTTGTTAATTATATGTTACAAAATGAGCTAAAATGACCCAATGGGCAGACAATATACATATCATGAATTCATGATATCAACGATCAAGAGACTTGTCTTAAATAAAAGTATATTATGAATTTATAATGTTTTTTTCAAACCTTAATAGGAAAGCAGTCGAAAAGTGAAAAATCATAACTTTCATGTTCAATGTCTCCACTATTTTAGCTAGCACTTTGATATCATGTTAGACAATTATTATACGATAAAAGTCTAAATTGTTAAAGAAATCTAATCGATCAAACAAATTTCCTGGCAAGATTAGAGTGGGGACTTCTGGATTATTCATATAGCTTAGCATGTAAAAATTGTACCTGGGTCAGGTCTAACAGTAGTTCGAACAGTGTAACCATGTTGCAGAAGCCTCATAACTAACCATGAGCCGATGAATCCAGCTCCACCTGTTACACAAACTGGCCCCTTTTCTGCATCCATTTTTCTAGCTCCTTCAAACCCAAAGCATATGTGTTATACTAGAGTTCATGAAGCTGTTAAATATGCAATTAGGGTGGGTGGCAAGGAATAAACGATGAAAATGATACATTATAATTAGATATGGATTATTCTTCTCGCAAAGTTGCCTTGTATAGAAGACAAAACACAGAAGTAGACAGAATAAGCCTTGGAATTGTTCACAAACTGTGACCTCACCAAGGCCCATGACACCCCAGGTAGTCGAGGGGATCAAAGTCACTGTTGGGAGCGGCCAATATCTGGGCGTGCACTGTTTTCATGGCTTGATACATCATACACGTTCCCCTAGAATTTTCCTTTCTTTTCTATACGTGTATGGCCTAAAGATTATTGGACGTGTTTTCAATTTTTTTTTATTTGCCTACGACATTACGTGTATTCTTATTTCCTTTAAATTCAATAGTTCTAATTACAAAAATTTAAACAAAAGCCTAGTATTATTTGGACTAGTAGTCTTCTGGTTGGTTCGAGACGACGAAGCGTCATCCCAGATATGGCCTTGGCGATGGGAACGGTTGGAATATACGCAGTACGCAGTGTACTGCAGCTGTCGTTTTACTTTTCATAGGAACCACGCGCCAAGCGCGCGTCTCGCGTGGGCACTAATTTTGTTTCCCTCAACAATCCGATCCACCTATCGAATTGGCAGAAGCTTCCCTCGTTGATCTGGAAACGAAGTTGTCGACTTTGCTCGGATCGATCTCCCAATCGCTTGCAAAGGTATCTTCTGAACGTTATCGGGTTTGTCCATATAGTTTCTTACTTGCTCTGGTGTAATGTCCAGTGATAGATTTCGACGGCCTCCGACCGTCTTCAACCATCGTTGATCTCGTTGAATTGTTTTTCAGGTAAAGCTTTCTGGTCTCTCAGACTCGTCGTCTTCTCATCTTCACTGTATCACTGGACTCTCAAATTTCTTGCTAACTTTAGAATCGAACCTAACCCAAAACCCACACAGGCCTCAATCAAATTAACCATGAAAATCAAATGAACCACAGAAAAAAAATAGCGTAAAGATTTACCTCGTTACCCAATTCCTCAAAGCAGTTTTTGAGCTCAGTCGTCATCCCAGCAGAAGACCGCCAAATCGCCAAATCATCGAATCCATTTTCCAGATTTCGGTCTACCTCTTCATATCTTCAGACGTGATTCTCCACTTTCATGTAATTGGGTGATTCTCCCGCCAGGCAAACATACTCGATCGGGTATTACCCGCTGCAAAGCTTCCCTCGTTCGTGGAGGGAGAATTAGCGAGAGTCATCTTCTCCACGTGCCAGAACTTCTCCAATTAGTGCTTGACACGTGGAGCAAACACATGCTGTACTCAATGTACTGCGTACATTCCAGAACACGCCCTTGGCGATAGAAGAGTTCAGTCTTTTACTTTTTCGGGGGTGTAAGTTGATTGGTCCCTAGCTAATTGCCTATCTCATGCAATGGTACTTAGTTGCAAAGAGTGACCCCGGATCGAGTCAATTTCTAACCGGTCTTGGGGTGGTTGGGGATCTGACATCCTTTCTGAGTCAAGAGCTTGTCTTAGATCGTTGGTGTTTTGAGTTGGCTGAAAAGATGGCTTCCTAGAGCATGAACGACGAAAGAGGAGGAGAAGCTTATGAATAATGCATCTGCCTTATTGGTTTCGGGTTGGACCTGGCCTTAATGTTTTGACTTTAGAGTGGGTTTTTTAGGGCCGAATCGAGTAGGCTTTAATGAGCATGTGATGGGTCGGGCTTGGGCTTTGAACCCTCCGCCTTAGCCCGGCCTCATGCCCTATGGGCAGGTGCAAGATGAGCTTTTTTATGGGTCAGGCCAAGCTTTGGAGCACTAGGGCTAACGGGCAACCCACGAGCTTTTAACTGTAGACTACCAAAAAGGAGAACAAAACAGATATCAATAGGCATAACCTAAGAAAAAAGTGAGAGAAGAGGATGAATGCAATTTATAGCATTTGAAGAAATGATTACTCACTCAGTTACTGGTATATGAAATTCAGGTTCTTTGCAGAGAGAAATATGGACATTTCCTCCAAGAATATTTGAATTGATGAACAAATGTACCTCCCTTTTGCATAAGGATTTTCAAAAAGAAAGATATGTGCACTAACCAAATCATCTATGTGTACCAGAGTTTGGTCCATAAGAAGGCTATAACAATAGTCATTCCTTGCATACATATTAAAACGTATGAAGTTTTATAATAACAAAACATGTTAGACTATCTAGACTTTTTGTTTTTGGCAGAAAATTTAGATTTAAATTCTTACTGAACCAGTGTATCCAAAAGAAATAGTCCTACGTGTGTAGTCAGAGTTGCTTCCACAAAGGTTTGAGATAATAACATTGTTCCGACTAGATGGGTTGTGACATAAGTTTCCAGGAAACATTTCAAATTAGCACACTGTTAATCTAAATTCTAGTTGTTGTCCCCACTGCCATCATTGTTGTTGCCATCGCTGCCACCACCAAGGCTGATAAAATCGACCAACTTGGCCATCAGCATACCACTGAATACTCCAATGGCAACCGCCACCTTGCCCACAGGTACCTTCATATGAGATTCTGCTTTGATTTGCACCTTCCCGGCAACCTCCACAGGGGCAACCTTCACAGGGTCTTTCAGTCTGACCAAAGTAGTTTCCTCGCCAACGATATGATCTGAACACTTCTCTTGCAGTTACTCACCAAATTTGCCGATAAGACTGTTAACAAATGCGATGAACACAATCTTACCAATTTCTGAAACATCGAGGGTCTATGGTTGTGATGATGCCATTTCGTCGTCATGGATAGGTGTTGTCTTTTCTTCGCTGAAATGACGCGGAGCTTTCATTTTCCTGAGAACCCTGTTAGACTATCTAGACTTGTAAAAAGCGAAAAAAATCATGGACAAGACAAAGCCCACAAAGGCAGGGAGTTTTATAAATGGACCGGTCACTAGTGGAGGGATCAATGTCACAAACTCCAGTCCACTTTTCTGCAAATTCAAGGGCAGGTTGCTTTGCCTTAGTCATAGCAGCCACATACAGTATGAACTTCTAAAATGTCCAATATCATTTGGTTTAGTGGCATAATTCTCTCTTTGTAAGTGAGAGATCGTGAGTTGACACAACTGAGTTGTTTAACTAATAAAAAAAGAAAAAAAAACTTCCAAATAATTTCATAAACGTGTGCAATTCAATATCATTCCATGTAGAATCCACCATATCTCTATTCTTTTCACTATAAGCAATAGTTGCGGCACTAGAAACATACACAACCTTCTTCACAGTTCTACAAAAATTTTGGTACTACTGCTTCATCAAGTTCTTTGTCAGACATATGATGAGAAACATGGAAGATGCTGATACATCTCTCAAATTGCTTCATTGAAGCTTTATGATTGGTCGAGATAATCTTTCATTTGTATTGAGTTGTTTATTCAATAAAAAAAATCATGTCATAACCACTTCAGCACAAATAAGACTTCATTTTGTCTTCTTAAAAGCGAAAGAGACTCATTTTGTTTTCGTAAAAGTGAAATTAAATCTTATTTTTTTTTAAAACGAAAGTAAGACTCGTTTTATCTTCGTAAAAATAAAAGTAAACATATAAAGAGAAATACATGTAAAACAATCTTGCTAATTTCATATCGTCCATAACTGACTGTATTTAAAAATGACAAGCTAAAACATATAACTAAAATAAATTGAACTATTTTAAAGTAGATATAACGACATCAGACATCAAAGTTACATCTTATCCATCTTTCTGCTAATTAAGTGGCATTATTTTCCAATCTTAGAAAAAAAACATTTGGACAAAATTTCCAAGAAAATATGCATTTCAATCAAAATTAGAGGTAAACTTGTTCGTCAAGTCCAGAAAGTAAAGTCCATCTGATATTGATGCATAGAATATGGTGGTCATCATCTACCTTGTAGAAATCTAGATCCATTAGTTCATGACCAAATGCACCTTCCTCATGGCCAAACAAAACCAATCACCTTACCAAAAATACAAATTAGTCATTACTTGCATCTTCATTCTTTGCCCAACTTTCATTTTTAAACCAAACCCATCTCATAATTAAAATTAAAAATCTCATAATTAAAATCAAAAGTGCTCATTTTCCATTCTCAACCTCATCTAGAGGGAAATAAAAGACTTCATCTTGCCTCTAACAGCTTGGATTCCAACTCCACACCCCCACCTGGAATCCTCCATAAAACCCTTGAAATTCCATAAACTTCGCTTCCCAAACATATAAAAAAGCAGACCAAACTTGCTCTGTTTTCAAAACACTACTTCACACTCTGTTTTTCCCAGCTCTTTGCTTCGCTTCAACCTCCAGAAAAACCCAGCTCAATCTCAAACCCCAGATCACTTCTAAACTTGTAGAAATCAACCCGGGTCAAAAAGCCCGGATCTTTCTTGATGAAGTTTGGGTCTTTTGAGTGATATTATGCATAGATCTGGAGCTGCCATGGCTTGGAATGTGTTCAAGTTCTGCACAGCTCTAAGGGGTCTAGGTTCTGTTATGATCCTCTTGGTTCTTGGAGTTGTGGGTGTGACGTATTACACTGTTGTTTTGACTAATTATGGCCCAGCTTTGTATGCTGGTGGACTTGATTCCCTCATTGCTATTATCGTTTTGATCTTGTTTCATTCATTGGTAAGACTTAGAAAAACTTGTAAAGCTTTGATCTTTTTTGGTTTTGGTATCTGGGTTTTGTGTTCTGGGATTTCGGTTTTAGGATTTTGCTTTTCTAGATGGGCATTTCTATTTTTGAAAATTTGGATTTGTGGGGATCTGTTGCATTGGTTTTTACAGTCAATTTATGTATACCTTATGTTGTGTTTGCTGTTCTTAAGAGTGAATCAATGATTTATTTATTTATTCTTAGCTCGTAAAGTGGAAAAATAGTGTTTGATTAAGAGTGTAGGAGAAACTAAAGCTGGAAGTTGATGTTTGTTACAATTGTGCTGTACAGTTGGTGATGCTATTATGGAGTTACTTTTCTGTTGTTTTGACGGATCCCGGTGGTGTGCCACCGAACTGGAGGCCTGCTGTTGATGAAGAAAGAGGGGAAGCTGACCCATTGAATGGTTCAGAGTTCAGTGATTTGCAAACTGACCCGTCGAATCAAAGAGTCCGGTATTGCCGGAAGTGCAACCAGTTGAAACCAGCGCGCTGCCATCATTGCTCAGTTTGTGAGTCCCAATATGTGCATCATAATGTCCTTGAGCAATATTCTGCCGTGCATTTGTTTGTTCTTTTGGTGCATGAATCAGACCATTATGTTGATGAATTTCTTTGTTTCAGGTGGGCGGTGTGTACTGAAAATGGATCACCATTGTGTATGGGTTGTCAATTGTGTTGGGGCCTTAAATTACAAGTATTTTCTTCTTTTTCTGGTAAGTTTGTTTTACTGTTTAGGCGTACTTTTCAATAGAGCTGATTTATGTTGAGTACCACTTCTGGGTTAGCTTCCAATATGACTCCATACCTATTTCTAGCTGAATCTGAGGGTGTTAGCGTCCCCAACTTTGATAAATATCTTTGTGCCAGGTGGCAGAAACACCTTTTTACTGTCATAGCCTGTGTTTCCCACACTGACTTTCCAACTATGCAAGTACAGAGGTTGCAAGAGTTGGTAGCATAAATATGCTTCCAATTTCATTCTCTGATTTACATAGAGGTTTACACATTATTATAGGGTAGTGTTATATCATGCTGGGTTTGAGAAAAAGTTCATGTCAAAATCTTCAGACTATTAGTGACTTGTGAGCATTTGAAACAAAGTTATATATGGTGTAGTTTTTGTTGTTTCAAGAGAAAACCAAAAGATGTTAAGTCGTTACATATTATCTAGTTCAGTAAGTTTTAAGCATAAAACTCCTATGTGCAACATTTCATGGCATGTTGATGGTGGTAACACAGAGGCGAACTATTTTTATCAATGACTGTACCTTTATCATTACCTGTGGCTTTATGTACCACTTGCTTTTTTGCCAAGTCAGTAGTATCTATCCAGTGTAATTCATCCATGTAATTTGGAGGCGAACTAATGTGTTTACTTGTAGATAACCCTTAGCATAGGTCACCTCACCTTGAAGATTCTATCTGTCAAGTGTTTCTCCATAGCTTAATTTCTGGAATAATTGCTGGGTTGGAAGGGGAATAGCAGTTTCATAAATTAAAATAATAGTCCTTGTGGACTGTTAGAATATCAACGATATATGATTCCAATATGTACGTTCTATGAGTCATCAAATAGGACACCATGTTTTCTGATTGTGAGAGGTGAAACATATATAGTGAAACCTAAAGCTATTGTGAAGCGGCCAACGTTTCTATATGAATTTAGCTTTTAATATTATCCGTTTCACGTATACATGCAAATAAATGGTAGTTGTCACCTTAGGTTTATGTTTTCATATGACTTTTACAATATTATCATCAGCTTATGTTTTGATGTATGGAATACTAAAATACTTAATATTGAGGTAATTCCAGGAATTCATGTTCTATCAATCAATATAAGTTGCGCCTTCTAAATAACAAAATGAAAAGGGAATGTAAAATGGTCCGAAAAATTGTTTATCAATGCATACACTGTTAGTTTCAGTGAAGTTTTATATTTGAGTTCCGGTCTGGTATATCTACGTAATGAACTTATGTTGGATCTATATCTTCTTGGGTTTCATACTGAAACCAACTAGATGAATCTGTATCGTTTCCTGTCAGAACTGGTGAAGGAGAAATGCTTGAGCTTGGTTTACTTGGTTGTTTGATTTTATCATCTGTGTAAACTATTTTAGATGATTATGTTATTGTGATTGATGAATGCAAATTGATGTATGTGTATATATTTGTAGCTTTAAACTGATCCTTCGTTCTATCTCAATACAGTTCTACACGTTCCTTGAGACAACTGTTGTAACTTTATGCTTACTCCCACACTTCATTGCATTCTTTAGTGAAGGAGAAATTCCTGGAACTCCCGGGACCCTTGCTACTACTTTCCTTGCTTTCGGTAATCTAATTTCACCTATTTCATTTTATGTGCAGCAGGTTGCCTCAATTGTTTTTGTCGTGACTGATGACCTTGTTGCTTTATTTGCAGTTTTGAATCTTGCGTTTGCATTAAGTGTGCTGGGCTTTCTTATCATGCATATATCCTTGGTGGCTGCAAATACTACAACTATTGAGGTATTTTCTTTTTTCTGTAGTTTTTGCATTCTACCTTGTAAATGAGGATTCCCCAAGCGGTTTTCCTTGAGAAAGCTGAATCATAAGTTGATCTAGGTCCTTATGCATGGCCACTTTTTAAATTAGCTTTGTTTTGCAATGGTTGGTTCACTAGTGATGTGCAAAATTGTAAGTACGCTTAAAGACATGCCAACATATTCGTGCTTTCAGTAGTCCCATGGCATCTTTTGTTTGAAGCTTATGTACACTACCGAGTTAGGAAAGGAGTTGAAGCAGGTTAATACTTTTGATATGATTCAAAAGAGAAGACCAGTTCTTGCTTATCCCCCTGGTGCATTATGTGTAGAAAGGGGAGGAATATGCTGATCATGTCTTTCTGCATGCCCCTACTTCCATGAGCCTAGGGATGAAGTTATCTAGAGGTGAATACCAGCTGGTTTTCCCTAGGTGGTAATGCTTTTTCTCTCAAGTGAAAAACATAAGATATTTTATGGGGATGTTTGGTGCTTGCTGTTTTTGGGGTCATTTGGCTAAAATGGAATCAAAAAACTTTTAGGACAAGGCTGGGGCTGATCAAGAAGACTTTTGAAATAGAATTAAGTTTAGCTCTCGCTGGGCTTTGGTTGCTTCTGACTGAGATTTCTCTTTCGCAGTTTTGAGACTATTTTTAGGGTGTGGAATGCAGCTATTGACTAATTATCCTTGTTTCTATGTTTTTCTTGTTCTTGGTGAATGCTTGTTCTCAACTTCTAATTCAAAACTTATTCTTTTAGTTTGTTGAGAGTGAACATTTCAGTTTTCCCCAAGATTTCCTTTTCATGTGGAGTGCTTATCCACTGATTTGTATTCTAATCTTACCAATAGAGTCTAGTGTATTTTGTTTTTCTATTTTATTTTAAAAATGCAGTAGAATTAGATGCTGATGGGATTTTAGTTTCTGATCAGGCGTATGAGAAGAAAACCACTCCGAAATGGCGCTATGACCTTGGTCGGAAAAAGAATTTTGAACAGGTTGGTAGCACTTGCAATGTATTAATACAGTTCATATCTTTCCTTTTATGTTAAGTTTTTCCATGTTCTGTATTGTGAGTAAGTTCAAGTTGGTCCTGTATTCTTTAATTTTCATAAAGAAAACTTCTTGTGATGCTCTATAATAGTGTAGGGGAATTCAGGATCACCGAGTCCTGAATTTATTGAAAGGAAAATAATTTGGCAACAGCAGAGAAGAACTTCTGAGGCTTAGTACAATAGGCATCCATAGGCAGTCCCACAATAGACATCTATTTTATATTTGTTACCGTGCCCTCAGATTTCTGATTACATAAGCTTGTAAAAAAAAAAAATGCTAAGCAGTATGAATAAATTGTGAAATGTGAAATGTGAGGTTAGGCACTGCTGGCAGAAGCACTGTTTAATTACATTGTTTCTGTACTGATTTTATTTTCATATAAAATGAATCATAAGAGTTCTGCCTGAAACAATTATTATGTCAATAACTTAGTTTATTGTAGATTTAAGGTCCAATGATGGGCAGATTAAATAATTTGTTTTTGGCCATATGGATATATAATTCACTTTTAACTTAAACAATCCTGTTTGACCTGATATACTTTTGATCAGGAAAGGGAAAAAAAAAACAATGTGACAGTCATAGTAGTATGAACTATCATATTGCACTCTGAAATTTGGACCGTCAGTTGAATTTCTAATTGAATACTTGACATGACCTGGATGCTCAGACTGTAAATTCTTATCACTCTGAAACAAAGTACACGTTGTGACTTGGCCGCCTTTTATTCTCTTTCTGCTCTCATGTCGTCATGTACAGTTCATTTTTGAAAATCACTACGCCTCGGAGCAAATGAATTTTCTTTGCTGAATCTGCATATCAAATGACTACATAAAACTTATGTTGAGAATGAATACATGTAGGTGGCTCTCATTATCAGAAAGAGCCACAGGGATCTACTAGTTCTTCTTCATAGCTATCTTTGTTCTTACTCTGTTTTATGGGTTTGAGTGTGTGCCACTTCAACAGTGTTACATGTGTATGATTAGTATCCTTTGGCATCACTCTTAAAAGCTGCTAATCTGGTGGTATTTTGTCATCAGGTGTTTGGGACAGACAAGCTATACTGGTTCATCCCTGCTTATTCAGAAGAAGATTTGCGACGGATACCAGCGCTCCAGGGTCTCGAGTATCCATCTAAGCCTGAATTTGACTCCCAAGACTTCTAAGCACCATATGTTTGCATGTCAGTGATACACAAATTTACTTTGTAACAATAGATTTGGAACCTCCAGAGAAAAAGTTCCCTTGCAGTCATAACTCAGCAAATGGCTTGCAACTAACTTGGGCTCAGAGTTCTTCATTCCCATGGTTATCACCTTGTAAGCATGACAATTAGAGATACGGAGACACATTATCCAGAGAGATCAAAGAAGTGCAGTTTACGGCTTGCAATCTTGCAGAGTAGTGTGGGTTTGACTGGCTAAAATTCATTGTATGTCTTGGGAGAGTTGGGAACTGTAAAAAGGGAAATGAAACCTCTCCATCTGGAAATGTTCCAAGATATGAATATCAGTTGTAGCATTCCTTGGAAATACAGATAGGTATGTAGGCGGCCTAGTGGCCTGCTCTAAAATTCAAGTGTAATGTATCCATAAAATATGTAATTTTACACTGAACTGATGCCTCTCCATCTTTCAGATTTGGTGTTCTCATTTGTTTTTGATACTTCTTCCAGCATAATCAGAGAGTTTAGTCAAGAGATATGATTACCAGGGTAGGATTAGGTGATAAATTGCATTGAGAACTGAACCGCCATCCTTGTTGTTCGAAGTAAAACGATACGTTAGAATTATCATATTGGGCCTGATATGATACAAAGAGAACTAGAATTATTATATTCGGCCTGGTAATGCAAAAAGATGGCATTGTAAATATATAAGTCGAAGACATCATACCAAAAAAAAAACTACCAAAGCAAATGTGGCAGGTTACTTACCTGAAGAAATCATAGAAAAAGTCCTATTGAGGCTGCTCGTCAAAACCCTAATCAGATTCACTACAGTTTGCAAGTCATGGTTGTCAAAGATCAAAGCCTCTACCTTCGTTCAATCCCATCTCTGCACCACAATCGATTCCAACAACCAAAACGACGCTCACCTCACCTCCTCCTCGATCAGCGCTCGCTCCTACTCCAAAGAAAGGATCTGTTATGAGCATCATTGGTTGCGTTGGGATAGCCCCGAATTTGGTGAGTATTCCAAGCTTTCAAATCCACTCTCTTTCTTCACACCCAAGAACAAACCTCAGGAACTGCGTGTTACCGGAACCTGTAACGGGCTTGTATGCCTTGAGAGTTATTACGACAACAGCTGCAAGGAACGTTTGCCAGCCCTAATGCTTTGGAACCCTTCTGTTCGAAAGATTGTGAAGTTGCCTAGACTACCTGGTTGGTGTGACCCTAATGACTATAACTATAAGGTTTACAGAATGTACGAACCTCTTGGCTTTGGCTATGATCCACATGCTAATGACTATAAGGTTTTAAAAATTGTGATTCTTCGTTCAGACTGGTTCAGCTTCAGATACAGCTCCGTGGTTCAGGTTTACTCCTTGGCCGGGGGATCCTGGAGGAGACTTGATGCTTCTTTTGCTCCGTTGGATTTGCAGGCCAGTGGTATTAAACGTCCTGCTTTTATTAATGGCTGTTTGCATATGCTTAAATGTCGTGATGATGATATGTATTGTAGTACTCATGACTGGTTCATTGCATACTTCAATCTTGGTACCGAAGTATTTGGCGAGATTATGATACCGGAAGCTTTGCAAAAACAAAGATGCTCTATTTCAAGATATGGGGATTCTCTTGCTTTGATTAAGGATTATGATACGAGAGATCCAGACAATCGCGGTTGTGAGATTTGGGTTATGAAAGAATATGGTGTTGCAGAGAGTCGTGGACTTATTTGTTCAATGTACCTGTGGTTCAGAATGATACATATGGTTTTAGAAGATGCGGAGAAGTTGTGCTAATGGAGGAAAAGGATGGTGGTCAGTCAAGAATGGTTTTATTCGATCCCAAAAGTGGTAATCAAGTTAAAGTTATTGGAAGTGAGGATCATGTCTACTGCTTCATGGATTCTTTTGTAGAGAGTAGTGTCGTGTTGCTTGACCACGCCAATGCCATTTCTACCAAGTAGCAAGGACGGAGTAAGCACAGATTTTTGCCTTATACTTATTTGTATCTTATTCCGTCATCATTTAAACACAGTACGTTATGTGGTTGATTCAAGAAGAAAAAGAAAAGATACAGCTAGCTATATGGTTATGACTAAATGTTTGATTTGCAGTGTCGATCACACTGGTTAACTAGCGCAACTACCATCGATTTTGGCATTATCTCTCTCTCAACTGCTCTATGATATATGCAGTGGTGTTTTATAATATATTTGCATAACGTACGAGACATGTTATATGAACATTCATGTTAACTGTTACGATTTTTCAGGGGTCTTCATGACAACCAAGAAAGCTCTAGCATCATCGTAGGAGATAATATATTGTGAGTATCTTTTCTATTTCATGTACAAAATTTTAGGTTTGTATTACCGTGGTGCGTACACCTTGTGACATAGAATTCGCTCCCCAACCAACAGCAGTAGTGACACAAGAAACCTTATGTTTATATTATTGTTGTGCATGAGACGCATTCAATCAAGAGGGAACTGTTATTGGTTTGTTTGTGTATCTCATCAAGCAACTTTGTTCCACTTTTTGATATCTAATGAGATATCAAAAATACCTAAAATTTTGAGACATATCTACAAATTTAGTCGATACTTTTTACTGATAATTCTCTCTAAAGAAGAAAATCAATTATTTTCTAACTAGACAAACATTTTTGATGAAGGGATTCTTTTGCTTTTTTGTGGTTAACAAAAGGCATTTAGCTGACAATTTGCTTTGGGGTGTTCGGTTTGAACATTATTTTCCCTTCGATGTATTCATTTTCGCAGTTAATGAAATGGAATTTTAATCCATGGAAAAAAAAACAAGAAGAAAAAAAGCATTTCTAATTTCTAAATTGAACAAAAAGTCTAAAACCATCCAGAAAAGCATACGTGTCACTCTTTCTCGCGCGCTTCGGGCGCCCACCAACAGAAGAAGGAATGAGTTGGGCGCTTCTGGAGCTTTCTTTTGCATTCTCTCTCAAACCTTCTCATTTCCATTCGTTCCTTCTATCAGGTCAGAACCCAACATTCCCTCTATATTTCCTCTCCTTTCTCCTCTATTTTCTCACCTTCCAAATCCCATTCTATTACCCAACTTAACGATCTGATTCAGGTATTTTCTCCTCTGTTCAATTTAGATTGCTGAAATATTTTAGAGTATTTGATTTATATAATGATGATGAATCATAAAGCAAGCAATAGTAGTATTTGTGCATCTGGAAATTATGTTTCGTGTTAGGGTTTGATCAACGACCTAGTGGAACATTCTTAGATGATATTGTGGCAACTGATTTGGCTTTTATCTGTTTATGTCTTTATTCATCTGAAATTATTAGTTACTTATTCTCGAGGAGTTTCTAGTAGTTTCTGTGATTTTACCTTCGTTACTATTTACTAGGATCTTTATAACGTGGTTAATAAACAAGCGAGTGATTAATTATTTTTCTGCCTTGTTCTCGCCTCTAGAGGGATAATCACAGCCAATATGCAAAGTGAAAACCAAGGCAGACGAGGCTTCTCTCGCTCAGATGAGCTGTTAAATAGTTTCCCCGGATTTGAATCCCGTGGAAGCATGATGCCTAGCCTGTTTAGCGGAAGGGATCCATTTGATGATCCCTTCTTCAGTCGGCCGCTTGGAGACATGTTCGGGTCTAGCATGTTCGGTCCAAGTGCTGCTTCTAGTGATGCACCACAGAGTGGTAGTGGTGGGGGAATCATAGTAGAAGAATTAAACTCTGACGATGAGGGAGAGGAAGATGAGGGTACTGTAGATGGGAGGGATAAGAGGAAAGAACGAGCCGTTTCAAGCAATGAGCCATCTGTTGAGCATCCGGATGATGATGTGGATGGTAATTGAAATTTCGTGTCTGGTTTGCTTCAGAAGGTGTATGTCCTATGGTTCTAGCTTTTAAGTTGAGTTTCCATAAGAGAGTAATGGTTCCCATGTTTGATGTAGCAGAAGAGAAAGTCAAGAACATGAGTAAAAGAGGTGATTTCAACAAGGTACAAGGCTCACAGCCCCAAGGTCGTAGTGTCTCTGTTCAGAGTTGCAGAGTTACATGTGGTGGTATAGATGGTGCATATTACACTTCTACAAGAACCAGAAGGGCATGCAATGGTGGTGTAAGTAATACTATCTGGAATTGGATGTGTTATTTTTAGTCTTGTTGCTTTAACTCTGCGACTGTGAAGCAGGCGATGATTGAGGAGACCAAAGAAGCAGATACCACTGGTCAAGCAACACATACGATATCTAGAGGAATTCATGATAAGGTACACTTTTTTCTGCTCATGCAGCCTGGTCAAGGAAAATTTATTACAACATATTTACTATATATACATTTGTTGGTTAACTGTTCATAGGGTGTGAAAACACTGTTTATAAACCTATGAACAGTGTAAAAACAATGTTTATTTTTATTTATTTTTTATTTTTTTTGTTCTGAAACAGGTAATTTAGATTTTTCTAAATAAGCTCTCTCTGGGCAAAGATTTTTTTGCCCTCTATTTTTGACTTTTCTTTTGCCTCTTGAATCTTCTGGGTCGATCTTGCCTCTTCAGATCTCTTTTATTTTTATTTCTCCTGTCTCTCTATCTTTGCATCTTAAAGAATATCGCCGTTTTGTTTCATCTCTTTCACTATTGTTCCGTTTTGTACCTATATACTATTGCTTGGTTAGCTGTTCATAAACTCTGTGAACAGTGCGCGGCCCTACTCTTCTGTTAATGGGTTGTGTAATTCCGTAATTACCCTTCGTTTCAACTCTATGTATACTTTTTATTCCCACCGCTTCTCGCTCTCTCTCTCTCGCCCCACATTTCTCCATCTTTTTCACACTCTAGACTTTCTCGAAATAGCTCTAACATTTCTCACAAAGAAGAAAGTTTAGAGAAAACGTCCTAAGAAATTAAAAATTATTTATTTTTGATTAAATTTCCGGGAATTCACCCGCATGCAAACGAAGAAAAGGTAAGGGTTTTTGATTAAACGTCCTAAGCTCCTAAATTTCACGAATATTTTCTCGTAAAAATTGCTAATTCCACGGGATAAGTATCCAAACTAGAAAAACCGTTCAAAGAAATTGGTAATTCCTTATTTTTGATTATTCTTTAACTATATACTAAAGGATGATCTACTGTTCATAAGCATACAAACAATATAAAACACTGATCATTAACAACAATGAAAAGTTTTTTTTTTAACCATGCAATTTAGATTTTTCTAGATAGGCTCTCTCTCGGCAAAGATGTTTTTGCCCTCTATTTTTGACTTTTCTTCTGCCTCCTGAATCTTACAAATCAAAACAATTGGAGCATTTATAATTTGCATGTATAACATTCTATGAAGTACATATTAGAAACATTTCTATCAATCAATTAACCCATGGACTAGCATCATAACGTTGTTTTTGGATAAAATAATTTTAATATCCATAGAAATTTCAAAATCTTGGGAATTACAATTCTATGAATTTAAATTCCATGAATTTAAATCCTATTACTTGAGAATTCTATTGTTTAGATTTCATGATATAGAGTTTTAAAATGATAAAAATTTGTATTCAGACTAACCTTAGTCAAGAGAATTGACAAATGACACTTATTTTGTGAGGAATTTAAGTTGGGAATTTAAGCTCCCAAATTTCATGATTATTTTTCTGTGAAAATTGCTAATTCCATGAGATAAGTATCCAAACGAGAGAAACCGTCATCAAAAATTGAGAATTCCTTATTTTTGATTAAATTCCCGGAAACTCTAAACCCACATCCAAACACACCGTAAATGTATACACTGACCGCGCCAAGGCGCGGGTATAATTCTAGTATAACCACAAACGGCAGTTATAGGTGTTAATCACTTCAGTTATTAAACAATAGATAAACAACTTATGTTCACCAAGTGTCCTGTGATATACTTAGAAAGCTAGTTTTGATGAATCTTCAAGTTTTAAGGATGCGAATGCACTAGATATCTCCATCAAGCAATCCTCTGTTTCATAGGTGTTCTCATTATATGCTTGTTACATTGAACCTGTGGAGATTTATACCCTATATAATTGTTGAAGATTATACTACAAATCTTGTTCAAAATCTGATTTACACTATCTAGTTGCTTTTACCATGGGCATTCAGTTCACTCTATGTTGTAATCATAGCGGATACTTGTGGCCTTTCTGCTACCACCACCTTGATGTTCTGTTAGTATTGCATAGACCAGTATGACACTTTTTCTTCATTCCATTCCATTACGACCTCTGGTGGGTAACTATCATGAAGATAGTAGCCAGAATATCTGGGTATGTCATTACTGGCATTAAGCTACTTCAATTGTTTATATAGGGTCATTCTGTCACAAGGAAGCTAAATGCAGATGGAAAGGTGGATATGTTACAAACTCTACACAATTTGAATGAAGGTCAGTTTCTGCAGCTTATCGATTAGTGGAGGTATTGTGCTTCATACGGATGAACACTGAAACTGATGTTACTTTGGTTTTTTGCAGATGAGCTTGCTGGTTTTGAAGAAGCTTGGGATGGTAATGTTAAAGTTGATGTACCTGGCTGGAAAGAATTTGGTAACCTAGGTATGGTAGTAAGCACTGCTTGGTTCTTATAATATAGGTCATATCCATTTTAGTAGGCTGTCCTCCTTGCTTGGTTCTTTTAAAGTGGTAAGTGTCGAGTAAACGTGGTTATGGATACTTGATGTCCTGAAGGAATCTAATGTCTTAGTTTGAGCTAATCAGGCAATCCTTAGACTTGGAATGGAGTGTTGTCACTTGTATACATGAATATGCTTGGGGCTGTGTGGATGAAAGCCATAGGTTAAAAAGAGAGAACAACAGGTTACAAGACTGGAAGTCTGGAACTGATAATGTATACTAGCTAAAGGTGCAAAACATATAGTGACAATGGGGGACTCGATTAATAATACATTGGCAAGTTCCCTGATTTATAGCTTAAATTATTGTGACGGTCATATATATATGTTAATAGGAGGAGGCTGCATGCCATTGGTGTCTCAACAGGTATACTTTAGGACTAATAATCTGTTTACCAATAAACATGAAAGAGTATGGATACCTGTCAAGCCTGTTGGTATGTATAAGCAAGGTGAAACCGTTAGTCAGTTCTTATTGAATCTGTACGTAGCATATAGTCAAAGTTTTTTCTAGTCTATATTTAAGCTGTGAATGCCATTGACATGATAGGTGAAACCAGTTTTTATTTACTCTGTAGTGGGCATATCTTCATGGTTGTTTTTTAAGTTGTTAATGCCATGACATCATAGGTGAACCGAAGGGCAATGCACCTTGGAACACTTGGCTCCTTCCATCTTCAGAGCAACCACAAAGCTCCAGTGGGGTATCCGGGGCTACCTCTGATGGGAGAACCAAAAAGGTTGTTAGAATAAATATAGAGTAAATGGGCGCAGAGTATCTAGGCAGACCAAGAGATGAGAAGGGCATTTGCAGTTGGCTGATGCTGCTCTAGCGATACAATCATGAATAGTTGGGTATCTTCTTTGTATTGTAATTATGGAGAGGTAATTTGCGATTGTAGTTGTCCATTGTTCATCAGACGAATGAACGATTAGCAGTGTTTACATGAATGAAGTGTTAACTGTGTTACTGTGGTCTATGGTCTTTTCTTTTTTTTCTTGAACAAGAATTGTGGTCTATGGTTTAAATGAAAGTGCACATGACTCGTGTATAAACAGAAGGGTCTGCATTTTTGTCTAAATGATATCGATCAGCTCATCTGTGATAGCTGGACTTCCAATTTCTCTGACAGTACCTCTTTGCTTTGCTTACCTTTAAAGATACTACAGACATAACATTACGAGTGAAGTGAGTGAACTTAACATCGATGGAACTTGAAGGTATAAGGATAGTTGGCAGTCTTTCTATCCCAACAAAACACCTGAAGAGCTGTCTCTACTGTCAAGAAACAAGCTTGAAGTCAATGAACATCTCTCATGGTCTCAGGTATCTCATGCATCTGCATTTCATCTGTTTTACACAGAGGTTCGCTTGCTATCCTGTTCTTTAAGTCCTCAAGTTGTCTAAAGTTTCAGAAGTTCTTTATTATATTTTAGTAAGTTCTTTGGTATTTCAAACTAGCCTATTTTGACAACTGAGATTGTGCATCTGTCTTGGCGCTCAAACCAGTCTAGGGTTGAGATCTTCTTTATGCCAACCCGTGACCAAATGGTTTGTGTCCAAGGCTCCAACTTGGTTCTTATGATACATAGACCAAGGTATTCAATGACCAGTCGCTGTTGTTTGAGTCATGGTCCACTAGTGGACTGAGTAAGAGGTTCTATAACCTTATTGCTCCCTTTTGAATCGAACTTACTTTTGGAAAGGGTTATTTGTTTCATTGAGTTGGTTGTTGTCCACTCTCCTTTGGTTACATCACTTTCAGTATGACAGCTATTCACTTGTGTCCAAAACCCTTTCTGAGACAACTTGTTGGATGAGCTGACATCATCTCCCTAATGTCTCTTTTGCCTATATATTGTTATAGCTTTGGCTATGCTCGTTGGTTGTTGAAAACAGTAGCTTTACGTTTTCTTATTGAGTCTGGTCTTTAGCTTGTAAGTCCTTGCTGCTCTAAGTCTTCCTTGTGATTATAAATCTTAGAGCTTGGACGAAAAAACCTTTTCATAAACTCATTGCATCATTGCATACCATGATCAGAGATGTTGGTAGTGCAATCAACCCAAGAAGTGTTCAAAGTTGAGACACCTACTCTGTAGTTGGTTTCTGGAACAAGACTTCTCAAAGAACTTTCATTTGTTGCTGCTTAGAAACCAGTAGTATCAGTCTAGACTAGCATTCAGACTAGGTAGGATAGCAGTGAGCTGTTGTATCCCTAGAGCAACTATTGTGTAAGAAGTGGTTTACATATTGGAAAGCTTTGCCCTTCAAGAGTTAGGGGCACGCAGTTTTTCTCCCTGAGTTCAGGGTTTCTGCGAGAAAAAAAATTTCTTTGTGTTCATTGTTTACTTTGCTGTCTCTTACTATTTCAACTCGCACCCTGTCAACCTAGGATAGCACAAGTCATTGCTATCCTCAGTTGCAGAAGCAATAAAAATCTGAAAAAGGCCTATTCACCCCCCCTCTAGGACCTTTAGAACTTAAGACCATAAATTAGTGAGTGTCGATGCGGGAATATAAGACCATACCGATGCGGGAATATAAGACCATAAAAATAGTGTCAACATGACGAGTAGAGTGAGTGAACTTAAGTTGGACGGAATTTAGGACCATATATAAGTAGTGAGTGTTGATAATTTATGTGCGAATTTAAGACCATAGAAAATTAGAAATGATTTCAATAGGTTAAGATTCTAGAATGTGAGAATGGGTAATGACAATAGTTGCTTTGGAAGGCAGCATTGGATGAACCATCTCTACTGGGACACCATTTGGTTGTTAACTGCAACTTCTTTGTTACATCTCAACTACAAATCTTTGTAATGATTACCAATCTTGATATATTTTTGATCTTTCTATCGAAATTTTCAACTCGTATTTCTTCAAAACCCGATATTTTAGTCATTATGATCATGACCCGATCCAGATTAAAGTTGATTAAGCTTCTTCCCAAGGATGATTAAAGTTGATTAAGCTTTTTCCCAAGGATACAACTTACACATATGTAGGTGATGCATATATTTATAGCTACAATTTGTAAGTGCAACACTAGATACGTAAATAATGAGTTGAGCTTCCAGGAATTGGTTACCCAAACCTGAAACACGTACATAATTTACTCCAATATCATACTCCAACAATAGGAAAATTCAAGATCTGCTAAATAATTAACGTATTGCAAAAGACGTTATTATTGCGCTATTTTTATGTGTTTGTATGCATTCCAAATTTCTAAGAGCAGAAGGGGAAGAATTTAGACAAAGTTGGTGGTTTCTAGCTTTTGTATGTAGCATCGACACGCAAATGGGTTGGAAGAAAATGTGAAGAGCATGATCAGTGAATATCTAGGCTTCAGTTAGGAGGTGAGGTGTGATAACTGCTCATAATTTGCATGAGTTGGTCATAATCTGTATAATTCTGGATTCTTGACCTATTATTACAAGCATTTGATTGGAGAAAAGAAAAAAAATATAAGGTGATCACTCCTAATTAATTTCCTAGGTTAAAAAAACTTGACATGGTCGGCTTACTTAACGACGATACTGTTTTTCCCCAAACAGAACACAAGAGATGACATTTGCTTCATGGCTGAGATTCTGTGTGAATCTTGTTTCATAGAATCTGCATATTTCAGTTGTATGGAGACTCAGGTTGAGCGTTCGGTCTTGGCTAACTCAATTATGAGATCATATGTAGTCTAGCAATTATACGTTAAGATCATCTCCTTGGCTTTGACAATGGAATGTCATGCATGTTCATAATTCATATTGGTCACCATGCATTCTGATTTTATAAATCATTTTCTGTGTTTATAAGTTCTGAATTTCATGACCCTCGTAAGTGATGAACGGAATGGTAATGAACCTTGGAGAGTTGGAGTGCTGGGCTCCTTGCATCTATGGAGCTACCAGAAAATTCCAGAGGGAGTAGAACCGGGACTACCTCTGATGGGAGAACCAAAAGTTTGTAGAATCAAAATAAAGTAGATAAAAGCAGAGTATACATCTGCACAGATTAGAGGAAGGGAATCTGTAGTTGACTGATGCTGCTCTAGTATACTTCAAATTCTGAAGAGTCTGGTGTCTATCTTCTTTGTATTATAATTTTGGAGAGATATTTACCGATTTTAGTTTTCCATTGTTCATCAGAGATTCAGACAGGCTATCAGTGTTCATGAGGATGGAGTGTTATAGAACTTTAATATAATTGTGCTCAATCATCGAAATGAAAATGGTTTAAACAATTAAGACTTTTCATTTGTGTATTTGATTTCGATCAATTTGTGATGATTCTGCTTGGTTGCTTTAGAATTACAGTAGAACTAATAGTTAGCATCAGGTTTTTACATAGTAAAGTAAGCCAAACCAAAGTATAATTAATATGGTTAAAGAATGTATTGAGCGTACGGAGCTAAATACTTTGAATAATGATTACATAAAATGACATTAGTGAACATTTTCTTTACCGAGTGTACATTTTGGTTACATAAGAAAACATTAATACAATTTCATTTCACCATTTATCAACTAGACCACCATCGGTGATGTCAAAGATCTTTGTGTTTCGAACATGTGACGGTACTAGTGTTTTGGTTATGATTTGGATAAAATAAAGTTTACAATTTCTTATACAAATAATTTGGATGTCGCATTTGTGATGCCCAACACTTCAATAAATAAATGGCATGTTTTAGTTGACTCCAATATCTAAGTGGCAATGACATATGATTATCCGGTGCAATAATATTTGGATGTTGCTTCAAAACATGTTATCAGTATGGTGCTGATATGTGTATATGCACTCTAATCAGAGGGAAAACACATCCCAGCAGGATAGAATTGAGACAAAGTAGGTAGAGTTTTAGCTTTTCATATAACATTATCATGCAAAATGGATGAGAGAAAGTTGAAAGATCATGCTCAGTTACTGAGGTTCCAATTACGAGCTGGAAAAAACTGCTCATACTTTACATTTGCTAATTAGTCTTCCGATGGCTGCATTTGACATATGATTCTGCAGCGATCATTTCATAAATTTGAATCGGAAAAAAATTGCAAGGTACGTAGTCGATCATTCTAGCTGGTGTTAACTAGTTGATATGGCCTGCCACCTTCTTTTTTTTTTGAACTGAAGAAAATTTTTATAAAAGAGAGCAGAACAAACAGAGAGCTTGAACCTTTTCCAAAACAAGTAGGCAAAGGAAGGTTAGGAAGCTGTGCAAGAAAAAATTAAGTGCATCTCCTGTATCTAACAAAAGGATCCGAGTAAAAGAGGAAGGTGGAAACTGAAACCAATCAGTTGGACACTTCCTTTGTCGAACTAACGAGGCCATATGGTCAGCTGCCTGGTTAGCAAGTCTGCTGGTCCACTCCCAGCTATATGAGAACCCATATCAACGGTTAACGCCTGGATGTGCTCTACAAGGGGCTGCAAGGCCCAGTCTGTAGAGGGATTTGAATGAGAAAACTTGTTAACCAGTTGGAGAGAATCTGTTTCAAAGATAAAATATGAAGCTGTCATTGTTCTTGCCAGTAGAACTCCCAGACGAAGAGCTAAAGCCTCCGCGACCAGAGCAGTGGGGGCTTGAGTATATAGAACCTTCCCTATAATCAGAAAACTAGAATGGTCTTTGGCTATCACTGCTATACCAGTGCATTCCACAGTCCAAGAAGCATCGGTATTTATTTTGATTTGGGAAGGCAAAGGGGGAGACCATTTTGGTCTTGGTGGAGGGCGTAAAGGAACTAACAGATTGCAAAGAAGAGAGGAAGAAGCAGTCTGCTGGTTCAAAAATTCAGAAGATGCTAGAAAGGATTGAGAGGGTATTAGGACAGGATTAGGAACAACATCATTAAAGATGCAATGACATTTGTGTTTCCAAATGTTCCAAAGAAGAAAAGAGATATGAGTAAATACAATACTACGAGATAAAAGGTTAAAAGAAGGGAAATGCAGCAAAGAGAACCAATCTCCAAAAGTTGTAAGCTGTTGGAGAGGAGGATGATATCCAAGAGGATGGAGAAACCAAGTCCTAAGAGACCAAGGACATGCTAGTAAAGCATGTTCAATTGTTTCAGGGTATTGATGACATAAGGGGCATAAGGGATCTTGAACCAATTTACAATGATATAAATTTGCTGTAGTAGCGATAAAGTTGGAAGAAGCCCTCCAGAGAAAGTTTTTGATTTAAGGACCATACCAATTTCCAAAGCAGGGGATTGATAGAAACAGAAGAGTGGATGCACTAGAAGAGGGGTAGCTGTAAGAGCATGGATAGCATGATATCCAGACCGTACTGTGTATTCACCTGTCTTTGTCAAGGGCCATATCATCTTCTTCATTCTGAGAGGTGAAATTAGGGTATAGCTTGGATTGCCTGACATTGAGAAGGAGTAATAGAGCTACCAATAGCAGAGATATCCCATGAATGTGTATCCCAGTTGATCAGTGAGTCAACAGTCATAATGAGATCTATTGAAGAATGAGGAGTTAAGCGCATCCCATGTAGGTGGGGAATCCAATTTGTGTTCCACACTGAAATTTCAGTCCCATTACCAATCTGCCAAACAACATGATGATGAAGAATCTCCCTGCCATGCAAAAGACTGTGACAGGACCCACCCCGAATTTCACACTGAAACCCAAGGTAAATCCTGCGGGGTCCACCTTCAAGGAAATTTACCGAAAATTCGGCATAACCTTCCTTGAAAATGGACAACCCTTACCTGAAAAATCCAACTCAACACTTCTATAACCAAACAAACCAGCCTCAACACCTGGAGCCTTCCTGCTCCCCAAGATCAACACATCTCCCAATATAATAATTACTCAACTCTAATAATCCCACAACAAAAAATAAAGACTATTCAGAATTTAATATTAGACTTTCAGAGCATATCTAAAGTTGAATGAAAAACAACGAATAAAGAATATGCGGAAGCAGCCTTTGACTATGTCTCGACTCCATGTACGCTCGACCTCACTTAGACTGAGCCTGCAATCTGGGCATTTAAAACCAAAGGGCCCAGGGGAAAGTAATTTAAAAACGTTAGAGTGAGTGGACAAAAATAAACATAAGATAAGAGACCAAAATTAAAATACTTTCCCACTTTCCAATAAGCCATAAATAAAATGCATGCAAATGTTAACAAGAAATCTTTCATTAAGAAGATCCCAAGAAGACGGACTAGCCCCGCTAGTCAAATTTATGACAAAGATAAATAATAACCTTCATAGAAGAAGGTACCAAAACAAGGGACTAGCCCCGCTAGTCAAATCGATAACTCAAGTAAAATATCTTATATGGCCATATAAGTGAGTCTCCCAGACTCTATTGCCTCCCAGGCATAGTACTCCCATACTCCCTGTACCTTCACGTCGAGTTGACGGATAGGGTATAGGGCTTGCGTGATGCCGTCGACAACATCACATCACCCGAAGGCGGAAAGGGCTTGAGTAACCCCACTTAAAACGTGGAAGTTACATCGCCTCGAAAGGCGGAACGACATACTAGAATTGACATCATATATATTCCAAGGATATGGCATAAGGAAAAATATAAATCATATGAGTTTCCCCGAAACTCATAAATAAATACAAGTACGATTCTCAACCGTACTTGGAAAAATTCTAAGAGCAATATAGTTAATTATATTCAACGTGTCTCACACGTTAAGATGTTCAATGAAATAAATAACTTAAATAATTTTCACCTTTCGAAAACCAGGCAATATGCAAATCTGGATATAATCTCAAATCCAGAATCATAAAGAAAATCCAAACTCAAATCTAAAATTATCATTCCGAGCTCAAATCCATAAATTATAACCAACATTTAATCCATGCATCAATCTCAATTAATTTCCAAAATCATTTCATATGCCGAAGTTATAATATATGCTCGGAAAATAAAATACTAATTTAGAAAATCTTGTATGCATATTAAATAAAAACCAAGATGTCCACTCACAGATTTAGGCCTAAGCCCGACGAATTCCGAATCACTACTCAAGTGGCACAATAAATATGCTTAGGACCAAACATAAATTCTGGAAAATTAAACATTTGAAAATAAACACCCAAATCTCTTCTGCTTAACCCACTACTCGAACTAGGGTTAAGCTCACCGGATTTCCACCAAACTCCACCAGAACCTTAATTCCTCAATTCTAACATTTTAGAATAAATATCAAGGAAATCCAACGGCCGGATTTTAATTCTAATAACCGGCAAAAACCTTAATCTTTTAAAATCCCAAACCTTAACAAAACTCCTCCAAAAATTTCAAACTATACTTCATTAGACTCCTCTCATTAAAACAAACCCAAAAACCTGAAAATCAACCTCCAAGTGGCGGCGCCGCCGCCTGCTCCGCCGGCAGCGGCGGCCGTACTCCGGCGACGTCCAATGCCTCCCAAAATTTAACAGAATAATCCTCTCATCAAGCACAACAAATTTCATAACTAGCATTTAGGCCAATTCTAAGCTTAACTAGGGTAATCGAATCAAAACATCCAAAAATCCCCCAATTCAAACCCTAGCCCGTAAATCCTCTAACACACTTCGAATTGGATCATTACCTTCTAGGGAATTGTTGCACACAGAGAGCTCTTCCTAACAAGACCCGAATCACCGGTGATGGCGGCCGGAGGAGCGATTTCCGACTACCGGACTCCACAACACAGTCGGAGCTTCCGGGCGCTCTCTCTCCCTCACGGCGGCACTAGGGCGTCACCCACTGGTCCAAGAAGAGAGCTGGGTCGACGGCCGACCATTCGGGACCGGTGCGGCGGTCTGTGGCGGCCGGACGGCAACGGACGGACTGGGTTATCCGGCGGGTCAGGAAGAGTTCGGGAGAAAAAGGAGAGAGAAGGGAGAGAGGGAGAGAGAATGGGGTTTGGGCTCTCCAAATCCTACCCGGTCCAACTTATAACCCACAACAAATAAAGCCTACTAGAATTTATTACCTCTTCTTACCAATATAGTAACTTTCGTTTTTAGACCATAACATCTTCATATGAACTCCGTTTTAAGCATGCCGCATGTCCACAAACTCCGTTTAACATCCTCTACGACTTTCATGAAGGGAGTTTTCCCGAATTCCAAACGGAAGAAAAAGTCAACTTTTGGAGTCTTACATAGTAAACGGTTACTTAAAACGGTAAAAGGTCAAAGTAATCCAAAAGTAAATAACCGTAAATTGACTTAAGAACCGGGATGTGACAGACTGGACCACAACCAAGATGGGGATGAACCTTTTCGAGCGTCGAGAAAAGTAGAGGTAGCAAAATACCGAGCTTTAAGAACCCGAACCCAAAGAGTTGTAGGGTTTGTAAGTAGTCTCCATCCTTGTTTAGCAAGAAAGGCTTGGTTAAAGTCCTCTAGAGATCGAAATCCCATGCCCCCTTGAGATTTTGGACACCCCAAGGCAAACCATCTCAACCAATGAATTCCAGAATCTCCTTTGTTGCCCCACCAGAACTGGGCAATAAGAGAGTTGATCTTTCTACAGACAGTTTTTGGGAATCGAAAATGTTAGGACCTACCCCAGATTTCCCCTCGAAATCCGGAATAAACCCTACGGGACCCACCTCAAGGAAAATTCTACCAAAATTCATGGTAGAACCTCCCTTGAAAATAGGTAACCCTACCTGAAAGAAGAATCACCAAACCCAGCTCACAAAAATTCCCAAGCAACATCCATAAATAATCTCTTAAATAATGGGAATCTATGACACGCCTTCTATCCTCGCCGAACCGAACTCTGCAGACTGGGAATTTTAAAAACGAAGGGCCCAGGGGAGAAGCATTTAAAACGTTAGAGTGAGTGGACAAAAATAAATGACAAAAGAAATATGGAGCAATGAAATCAAATCTATGCTCTCCCATAATTTCCATTAGAAAATATTTATGCATGCCACTCTTGGAACTCTTCCCGAAAATACTTATAAACCAAAATAACGAACCCCAATCCCATTAGTTCTCAATAAATCAAAATAAATAGGGAAAAATATTTCACCAAAACTATAAGTCTCCCAGGCTATAATAGCGTCCCACGCTAAACGCTCTACTCACATATGATGAGAACCGCTGAATATAATATAATAGTGTCCCACGCTAAGTGCTCAACTCTCATATGATGATGACCACTAAATAATGGCTAGCTAACAATAATATATATATATATATACCGATTGGTTGCCTCCCAGGCTATAGTAGCGTCCCACGCTAAGCGTTCAACTCTCATATGATAAGGACCGCCGGTGTGACTATAATAACGTCTCACTCTAAACGCTCTACTCACATATGATGAGGACCGCTAAATAATGTTAGCTAGCTATAACTAATATCAATAAACCCTTTTAGGGTGTAATAGATCACCAAATATAAAAGATCAATTGACATGTCCCACATGTCAAATGAAATGAGCAAGGGAGTTCCCAAATAACAGTGGGAACTCATAAATCCTAAGAAAATACTGAATTTCAAAAATGTCATCAAAGTTAATTAACTTTAGTGCATGCATGGTGTTTAAATCAAAGGTCCACTCACAGTGCTCGGCTAGGCCTGACGACGATCCGAGGCTTCCTCCAAATAATCCTCCTCACGGCCTGTACAATAATTAATAGTAATTGCCATAATACTTTAAAACTCCAATATATAAATCCACAAAATTAATTGTCTAAACTCCATTTCTTCCTTGTCCATTTTCTCAATCTTTACTCCATTATAACTCACAATTCACCACCATCACCGATAACCAAAATTAACCTTATAAGCATTTTAAAATCGGTTAACCTTGTGAAGGATATAATCATATGATGTAATCATGTGATTGTTGGATAAATAGCCAAACCGGGTCCCAAGCCTTTAATTAGGTGATTGGTTACGGTTCAGATGCTATTTATTATTTTGTGTTTTGATATTGGATAGTCAAACCGGGTTCCAAGCCTTTGGCCGGGTGATTGGTTGCGGTTAGGAATAGAGCTCTAGTCCGTCTGTCAGTGTAGGTCATGGGAGATACTTTATGGTATCTGAGACTCATGGGTACACAAATTTTTGTTGTAGGTCATGAGAGGTATTTATTAAATATCTGGGACTCATGAGTACATTTCTTTGATAATGTGTTGGATTTGTGGTTTTTAATTATTGATCAAATCTCTTTTATGGAATGTTGGATGTGATAAATGTTGTGATATTTCTGAGTTTACTCATATGGGCTTTTTAGCTTACCAGATTTGTTATTTTACAATCCCAGTACACTAATTATTGGTGTAGGGGTTAGACCTGCAGTGAGGATCAGCATGGTTGAGGTGAAGGCTTAGTGGCAGGGTTCTTTTTGGCTTTTGCTGTACTCTGTATAGTTTTGTTAATCAGGTAGAAAATATTAAACTCATGAGGTTGTTCTCATATTCTCGTATTGTAAGTTTATGTAAATAAGGAAATGTAATATTTAACTCAGTGATGGGTTGTATGATATTACTTTTCCACTATTGAGTTCTAGTTGTTTGGTTTGTTATTGAAACAGGTTGAGATTTTTATATTTTAGGTTAGATCATGCCATAATTGTTGAAAATTATTTTTCGAAAATTGAGGTGTGACAACTTCTCTTCTAAAATTCATCACCTGAATTTCGTCTATTGTCATAATCACATATATTATTTACTGATTCATTTGTGGTTTTTTTTTTCAACTTTAGTTTCTATTTTACACACTAAAATTTAGTTTTTATGCTATTGTACTTCTTACTGCTAGTTTCTTAACCTTGAAAAAATTATGTATGTTCAATATTTTTTTTTCAAATTCTAGCCGATTGATGTCATATTGAAGATTTGGAATTCGAATATAATATTACTTTTTTGGTTATAAATTGATAAATATCAATAAAAAATTTCTAACCCAATCCAAAAAATCTAACAGAAAATAAAAGAGAATATGTAAATAGAGTTGTGAAATAGTAGATATATAATAATTATATTAAATACAAATTATTATTAGTTTTAGATATATTGAGGGTATTTTAGGCAGTTTGAGATGTGTATTTAGTATAATATTGAAATGAAAAACTAGATGGGTATTGTATTAAGAGATTAGGGGAGTGTATTTAAAATTACTCTTTTAGTAGCTAGACGGCAACATTGAAAAATTTCTTTATGAAAATCATCATAATTCTAGCAATCATGATTATCATAATTCTAGCAATATATAATGATGAGTTAAAGGAAAATTGTCTTAATCACAAAAAATCTATAATTAAGGTTTTTTAAAAGAGAATTAAATTTAAATTGTTGACTAATCACATTTAGATAGTGGCAATATGTAATTTTTCGTAAAATTGAAAGGCAATATATTATTTTTTCTCTAGAAAATTAGGTGTCTATTGAAAAGGTATATTAGGTGAATTTCATTTAAAACTTCTTCTAAAAATTGGTGCAAATCTAAATTCCAAAAAAAAAAAGCAAACCGGAATAGAGAGAAATGATCAGGGTGCATTACTTGCTTCATGGTCGAGATTAGGGTTTAAATAAGGTACTTAGATCATGTTAAAATTACTGGTGTGTTGAATTTACATTTTTATCCTTCATGATGTGTCTTGATCGAATCTTCACCTTATTAGACTATAATATCTGTTAGATATCAAACCTTGATTTTCAGAGATTCTCTATATAATGTCTATATAAATATCATGATATTAATGAGATGAGTATACCTTTATTCTCGTATTCACATACTTTTTATCACGTTATCAGATTTGGTGCCCTAACAAAGAGATAATAGGCCAACGATCCTGAAAATCCCTAAAACCTTCGAAAACCCAAATTTTCCCGAAACCCTAATCTGCCCGTTTCGTTTTTCCCAATTGCCGGCATGATTTTCCTCTGTCCACGGTAGGAATTTCATATCCACAGAAAACGTCTCGTTTCCAACCCTACCGGTCTCAACACGAGAACCGGCCGGAAGGTTCCTAAATCGACCGTCGGAAGTTTCCAGACCACCGCCGCCTCTAACCACCGATTCACCTCCTTCCTGTGCTCTGATCGATCTGATTTTTGGACAGCAGCTTCCTCTTCCAATGATGCTCCTCCTAACAAAATTTTAGCTCCAAAATCAAAGCAGAAGTAAGTGAAAAGTTGTTACTCCTATCGGCAGCCTCTAAAAACCAAAGATTTCAAGATTGCTCGTCTTCCAAGGAAAGCCAGAAAGGTTCCCAACCCTAGGTCGAAGCCTACAATCGACCCAAACTCATCAGAGGACAATTTTTAATTAAGTTTACTGCTTTCCGAATTTCAATTTATAGTTCGGGCTTAGTAGCCTTTCCATCTATCCCCTCTCTATGACGAGATTGCGTTTTGGGAAGGGGGGGGGGAATAGGGTTTGAGAGTTTTGTTGGGGCTCCCATCCTCTATTAAACTTTGTGACTGTGACATACGCGTCACCATATATTTACGACTGCGATTACGCGTCGCTGCGACAGCTGTGAGCGTCGCCTACAAGGAAAGAATCGATTGTGACTGCTATTACGTGTCCCCTGTTTTTATTTGCATCGATTTTATGACCACATCATTGGTTCACTAATTCCAATCCCCTTGTCTTTTGTAGATGACTGCGCCTCTAAGGCCTAAGTTTGAGATCCTCGATGTACGAGGAAATAATTACCTTAGATAATTACTTCCACTATTTTTCCTCCTGATGGCCCAAATGCGGTTCCTAGTGAGATGATCAAAGCCCAAGCCCTCATGTTCCTGAGGCGCCATATCCATCAGGAATTGAAGATGCAATATCTGATGATAATGGATCCCAAAGAACTGTGGGACGACTTGAAGCTCCGCTTTGATTACGTACATGATGTACAATTTCCAACATTTCCAGCAGGATGGCAAACCATGCATCCGCCAACTTCTATTGCATTCAACTCAGCTCAATGGTCTTCCTTGTTTTTATTGCAGCTTTAATGCCCATATGCATGAAGATTGTCGTGCCAGCGAGATAGAGATACTTACAGAAGACACAAGCAGTACTTGGCTCAAGCAGCTAACTTTACTGGGGAAGATGACATTGGTGCTAATCTTACCATAGCAGATTTCGAAACTAAGAAGCAAGATGATCCTGCGCACATGGACACTGTGGATTTTGATTAAAGTTTTTTTGATTAGATGTTTTTTTTTCTCTGCTATTTTCTGTTTGGTACTTGTTTAGCCACCGTTATTTTTGACTTTTCAGTCAATTTTTAAGGAATTAGACATCATTTGATGTATTTTTCAGTTGACATTAATAAAATCTCTTCTTTATGTTCAAATGTATTGAATGGATTAAGAATTTTATTCTCTTATGATTGGTTTGAATTGCACAAAGATAAACGCTTCATTACATGGCAAACATGCTAAATCCACATGTGTTTGTGGTCCTTGAATTGATTATGGAATAAAGAATGGCAAAACATGAGAACAATTGCGAAAAATCGGTGAAAATACACTAAGGCAGCAAGCTGCCGTGTTTTGGCAGTGTTGCAGCGCCCCTAAGGCGTCCCTGATGCGCGTTGGGCAGTTGACTGAGCCCCTAGAGGGCCCCTACTGCAGCATGCCGAGACCTACCGCACGTCTGTGTCGGCAGCATGCCCCTAGCGAGCCCCTTCCGAGCCCATGCTAGTAGAAAGGCCCCTGCCGCGCCCTTGCGCGTAGCTGGGTGCCACTGAGCTTCGCTGAGCCCCGGATGAGCCTCAGTCGTGCCCCTGCCACACTCCTGTGCACTGCTGCGTGCCGACCGAGCCCCGAACAAGCCCATGTCTTGCCGCCCCACAATACCAATCCCCTGATCGTGCAACAGCGTGTCCCATATGCGGAAAGGCCCTCGGCCTGCCCCTACCGCACCTCTGCACGCGCCCTGCCGCATTGCCGATCGCGCTAAGCGTGCTGCCGAGCCTTTGTGAGCCCCTAGCAGGCCTTTGCCGTCTGCCAGCGCTGCTAGCGCACTTTTGGTGCTGCTGCCGAGCCTCTAGGCCGGCCACATGCTATGACTTCATGAAAGTGAATTTTATGCCGTGTAATTGCACTCATTCGGGTTCCAACTTGGTGTAAACTCCCGATTAACCCCTCTATGTTTAATTAATGTGTTCTCCTTGTCTTAATCAAAGACTAATTAATTTCACATATTTTTGTAGATGTCTCGTGGCGAAATTGAGTGTCTAGCTGACAGTGGGACTACCCACACTATTCTGTGGAATAACACTATTCTGAGGAATAAGCTGTTATTTACGGACTTTGTGCCTCACAAATCCTCAATGACAACAATGATTGGTTCCTCGCATGTAATTCAAGGCAGAGGCAATACGCAGTTCTTGTTGCCAAATGACACAATGATACATGTCACTGACGCACTTTACGCGCCTAAGGCTAATCGAACCTTGCTATTCTTTAGGGATATTCGTGCCAACAAATTTCACCTGGAAACGTTCAATGAGAATGGACAAGAGGTTTTGTTTATCACCTCTAATGACTGCGGCTGTATACACATCTTATAAAAGCTCATGAGTCAAACTAGCGGTTTTTATCTTACAGCCAGCAGGATCATCGAATCCTATGCCGTTTCTCACAACTTTTGTGTCTCTAACTCATACAAGCTTTGACATGATCATTTGGGACATCTTAGACGTGACATAATGATCCGAATTCTCAAGAATTCATATGGGCATCCATTTTTCCGAGCATTGAAGTGTGTTGGAGCTCCTCCTTCCACCGAAATAAGTGATGTGGCCATGCATGATGCACCTACCATAGGCTTGGCCTCTAAGGCCATTGGTGAGACTTCAAATGCCTCTATGACTATCTCTAATGCTCACCGCTCGTTTTGCAAAGCTTGTTCACTAGCCAAATTGAATGCAAGACCATCTTTTGCTAGTGATTCTAAACAAAACATTCCATTCCTACAAAGGATCCAATGTGATATTTGTGGACCTATCAAACCAGAGTGCGGACCATTTCAATATTTCATGGTTTTGGTTGATGCATCAACGTGTTGGTCACACGTTGCTTTGCTATCCACAAGAAACGCTGCATTTGTTAAACTCCTAGCTCAAATTATTAAGCTCCGGGGTCACCACCCTGATCATCCAATCAAGTCTATTCGATTAGACAATGCTGGAGAGTTTACGTCTAAATCTTTTGACGACTAATGCATGTCTATTGGGATTGAAGTAGAACATCATGTACCCCATGTGCATTCACAAAACGGTCTTGCAGAAGCTACAATTAAGAGCTTATAATTGATTGCACGGGCCTTGGTGATGCGCACCAACTTGCCTATTTCTGCCTGGGGTTATGTAATTTTGCATGCAGCTGTACTTATTTGTTTTAGACCCAATGCAACCCAACCATTTAGTGCGTACCAGTTGATAACTGGATATGAGTCTGGTATTTCACACTTACGCATATTTGGTTGCGCGGTTTATGTGCCTATTACGCCTCCACTGCATACTAAGACGGGTCCTCAAAGACTATTAGGTATTTATGTTGGCTATCAATATCCTACAATTGTCCGCTATTTAGAACCTTTTACAAGAGATCTATTTACTGCAAGATTCGCAGATTGTCGCTTTGACGAGACATTCTTCCTGCCGTTAGGGAGAGACATGATTGTTTCCGTTCCAATTAAACGTTGAGAATTAACGTGGTCTGACCCCACTATGTCTCCTTATGATCCCCGCACTTCTGACAGTGATTTAGAAGTTCAACATATTCTCGATCTTGGTAGAGTTGCGGATTCGATGCCTGACTCATTTACCGATATCACGAAATTGACAAGATCAATTATACTTGCTTCAAATGTTCTTGCAAGGTTAGAAGTCCCCACAAGAGGAACTTTACCGGCCGCACCCCGGCTCGGCAATGGAGTCTTGGACACGCTGGACGCTCATGGTGGCGGTGTGGTCGCGGCCTCGGCTCCCACCAAGAAGAGTGGGAGGCATGTTGGTTTAGTAGATACTGTGTCATGCAAAAGGCGTGACAGTAAGACACAAAATGATCCACTCATCATCAACACTGTGAATTCTTCACATGAGATTGTCTATAACTATAGTTATGTCCAAGAATCAATGTTAGCGTATTTGGGGGACGCCTCGGATCCAATGCTGATGTTGGAGAACAAAGAAATCTCACTAATGTCTACCGATGCACACTGTATAATGGAAAGAAGTTCCATGACTATTGATGATGCTTTTGCTTATTCCGTCGCTTAAGTGATTATCGACGACAATGAGATTGAACCACACTCCGTTGTAGAATGTCAATGTCGAGTAGATTTACCAAGTCTCTACCCAAATCTACTCTTGAGAAGCATGTGTGAAGTATTGGTATGCGTTGCTTATCTGAACTCCATGATTGATTGATTATCAGGAGGAGTTGATTATGTAGACATCAGGGGGAGTCTACGACACATGTTTTACATTTCAAATTGTAGTTGACGCGTTGTGCTCTTTTTCCCTTTGACTAAGTCTTTTGTTTTCACCCAAGAGGTTTTTGTTTTACTTGGCAAGGTTTTTACCGAGGCAACGTTCATGCGTCATATGATTCTGGTACGCGACACAAAGGGGAGTGTTGAAGGAATTTACATTTTTATCCTTGATGATATGTCTTGACCGAATCTTCACCTTATTAAACTAGAATATCTCTTAGATATCAAACCCTGATTTACAGTGATTCTCTATGTAATGTCTATATAAAGGTCATGATATCAATGAGATGAGTAAGTCTTTATTCTCGTATTTACATACTCTTTATCATGGTGTTTATTATTGCATAATAGAGCAAGTTGGTAATCAAAGTACCCATTGCACATACAGGCATATATGCCAGAGCTATGTGCAACACATTTATTTTCTTAACGATCAGATAATTTGGGTAGCATCATCTAATGGCTAGCTACATGCAGCAACAAAGCAGCTGGCTCTGGACACGAACACATTTTCCATGCTTGAAATGCTGCCCAGCGCAGTATTGTAGACATTGGAGATCGCCATTCGCCGGCTTGCAGACTGAATAGCAAAAGGGTCTACCTCCCTCATTCACTTGCTCATCTACTTTGAAAATCATCAATTCAATCTAATTGTTAGCATGCAAGATACACACACACTTGTAAACTTAGAATGAGAAGTTGAGAACCAATCCAAAAATCTGGCTTAGTAAACTGATACACTAGAAAACATTATGGCAACTCGAAAATACAGTATATCGTACAAAACTCATCGCCAAAAACTAAAAGAAAAGACTAGAGAGGGATTTCACCAGAGGTAGCAGAAGAGTACTGAGTTAGGATCAGAATGACAAAGGCTAGTACAGCATATTTTTGCATTCTCAACCCCATTGTTGTTCTGCGATCTTTGGCCTTCACAAATTGATGTAATGGATGATAAACCCAGACAAGAATGATCCGCTTATACAGAAGTATATATAGAACCAATAGAAACTATGTTTTGGAGTACTTTCCCCTTTTACTAACCAGAAAGAGTAATTATTGCAAATCTCAAGTCACTGCTAGCTTTACCTGGTTGTCAAAGATTTAATGGTACTAGCTTGTGAACATGTAAGACGTTGCAGATACTATATTTATGTGGAAGATTTCATCCTTCTTTTGAAAGAACAAAGAAAAAAGAGAACAGTATCGACAACGTCTTGTACTTGTGTATCCTTTTTGTTATATATAAAATATTCAATGAAGGAGTTCCTTCATGATTTTTTTTTCTTTGGCAACGTAACAAAAAACAAATACTGATAAACAAACTTGGTTACAAAAGACCCAAAATGAGCCTTTCAATCAAAAAAAAGAAAAAAGAAGAGAGAGAGAGAGAGAGACCAAAAATGGGACAATATCACAGCACACATGAAAATCAAAAATGAGATTTTCTAATCTCTTGGTTAAATGAGATTCTCTTGTGTGCAAGAAGCCAACAACTCCACATCTTTATCAAATAACAAAAGTACAATACACTTGGCGGGGCAAACTAGGACTATTAGGAGATCAATAGTATGAGTATGTATGTGGTTACAATTTATAATAACCAATTTGTCCACAGTTTATCAGTAACAATTTAGTTGTATTTGTAGATCATTCTGAAAACATGGTATATATTTATTATTGCATAATAAAGCAAGGTTATAAAAGAACACAAAAGCCAGAAACAAAACTATAGATGTTCTCCACATTTGATTTTCTGAATCATCAAATTAAGGGCTGCAGCAACAAATTAACTGGCCCTGGATATCAAAGCATTTTCCATTGTTGAAACGCTTCGCAGCGCAGTCTTCTATACATTGGAGATCAGCGTTAACCTTCGCGCAGACATCAAAGCAAAAGGGTTCAGGTGCCTGCTGATTCACTCGCTCATCTACATTCAAAATTATTCCATCAATATAAGCTAATGTATAATCTGTATACCACCAATCCAATAAGTGATAAAAGGCTAAGTACTCTTTTACTTATACTCCTGAAACATTATGTAAACTCAGTAACAAAAGCCAAATGAAAAGAGTTATAGAGAGAGATAGAGATGAAGGGTATACCAGGGCTAGCAGAAGAGTGAGCTATAGCTAGAATAACAAAGGCTACCACGATATAATTTTGCATTCCCAATCCCATTGTTGTTCTTTCTTTAGCCTTCACGATGCTAATTAACAAATGCTATATGGATGATACATCAAGACGAGAATGATCCATTTATATATATACAACCAAGAGAAACTATATTTTAGCTTAGGGCACAGAATTCTGATTCAGTGATTATTGCAAATCTCATGTCATTCCTTTACTTGGAGGATTATCAGAAACTAGTGTATTTTGCTTCTTAAAATGATAGATATTGCAGATACTATGTTATTTGTGGAAGATTATATCCTTTTAAAACAATATTTCCTTATTGACAGCGTCCTACTCGAGAGCTAGAGGCGGAGCCGATTCAGTGCACCATGTGATAACAGACGGTTGTTGAAAAACTGAAATAAAACAAACTCACTGCATATGGCCTCTAATGAATTTCTTTGCGTCTGCAAAACTTTCATTAATTAAACAAAGTGCACACATGAAAAAAAAAGTGACATTTGTAACAACAGTACAATGAAATCAGAGATTACAAAGCATCTTTGAAATTGTAATTCGTAAAATGTATAATTCAAGATAATCAAGCATTAAGCATATAATTATGTTATATATTGGAGATAATATAAATAAATAGGTAAATGCAAGAGTCTGTGATTCTCATTGGTAAGAGTCGTAAGACATGGCTTCGGGGTGATCAAGCAAGAGGAGACTCTACAAAAGAATCCATGAAATAGTAAGAATAATCCTTGGTTCCAACTTCCAAATACTATAACTTGTTTGCTCTTAGGATCCAGCGAAACCATTCTTTTCTGACTAGCACTAAACCTCTCCTCTAGCACAACTTCCCCACACCTTTTAAACCCATATAGTAGCTTTAACCACAGCTATATATTCAATCATGATGAGCAAGCTCGCTTCCCTCTAATTTTTGCTCTTTTTCTAATTCAATCTCTTGTTCTTCACCTTTTTCTTCTGTCAATTATGCTCTGAATTCATTGTTCGCAATGCAACATTACCCAAGACATGCCTTCATGGATCTCTACTCTGATTGTTTGACACCGCTCAAAACTTTCTCTGGGTTCGGTTTCATTCAGTCAAATTAATATATTCAACGGAGACTGCTCGTACTTGTTTGAATCTAAATACAGCTTGCTTCTTCCCCTTGGGGACAGCTGCAGCTCCTCAACTCATTGTCAATTATCTTATGCAATCCAAACAAAATTAAATCTATGCTCCACAGCAGAAATAAACCACATATACTCCACCATCATATAAAACCAACCTTGATGCAAGAACCAAAATTTAACAACTATCCCTCAGTTGATTTATAGCTTGACAACCCCTAACATATCTCACAATCTAATACACCACAAAGGCACAAAGGCACAAAGGCACAGTTACTAGGTCACACCACTACACAAACATACCACTCTCCTATAATCCATGTTCCAATTGCATCTAAATAAGGGAAGTGGTATTTTCAAGTCTTCTTCATAATCTGATTAGGAGAGACACTTTCCTTGTCTAAATAGATATCTGGCTTCAAGTCTTAAAAATAATCTTCTTAAGTTTTTTTTTTTTTTTTTTTTGTTAAGAAGGGCAGTGCCTCTATTAATGAAACAAGAGAATAGAGGACCTTTAAGTTAATTACTAGTTGAAGACTTTTCGGTTTATCTCACTTTTCGATTTTATATCCACATCTTGACCGTTCAGTTTATAGGTATTTATGAGTAGATCATTTATGCAAATTTTCAGTCATATTGAAAATCGTTAAGGTATTCATAAGTGTAATTTACCAATATTGAATTTGAACGGTTCATGTTTGACAGATTTGGTTCGTCCATTAATTTGATCTAGTTTGTTACCTTAACGATCACCAATTTGGCTGAAAATTTGTATGAATGATCTACTCATATAGACCTAAAAAATGTACGGATAAGATGACAAGATGTGATCGAAAAATATGTGTTTTAAACCATAAACCGAAAAGTCTTCAACTAGTCCTCATTAGCTGACTTGGAGCTGACATAAACATCCACGTTTGAGTTTTTTGATGTACAAAAATAGCAAATGAACATTCAAGGACCGAACTCAGCTATTTTTGGACTAAAATTCAAATTTTGGAATTAAATAATGTCGTTTGAGAGTATAAGGACCAACATGATTTAAAAAAAAAAAATTTAAAGACCAAATTGATTTTAGCCTTTAAGTTTGAGGGGGTAAACTGAATTTAGTCATAAGAAAAACTATGATAAACCCACAAACAAAATCAAAGGAAAATATGTGGAATGAGCAAACAGACATGAAACGATATATATTGTGGTGGCTAAAACGGAAGTGCAATTGGGAAATTTCTAATACTGCTGGTTCCAATACTTCAATGGTTTAAAATAATGATTAAATTCATTTTACCTTCTTAAACTTTAAACCTAAAATCAATTTTGTCTTCCTAATCTTTTTTTTAATTAAATTAGGAATATGAGTCTGATTAAAATAATAAATAAAAAAATAAAAATAAAAAAGACCAAACTGACTTTAGGCCTGTAGTTTGAAAGAGTAAACTGAATTTAATCTTTAAATAACTTTGAAATGATTATGGTTTCTTTCTTTGTTTTGGTAGAATACTCAAACAATAAACCAGAATTCCTATCCTGCCGCAAAGGGTTATATGCCACATGAGGGTCTCCCCTCTCCAATGAGGAAAAGCTCAGATAATGGTGACAATCAGAAGTTTAGTTAAGTTCCTCACTTCCTTGCCCGAGTTCACATGTGACAGAGATAACTGAGAGCAAACAGGTGCTGCTCATGGTACTGGCTCACTGCCAAAACTACGCACCAAAACATGCACACACTAACCATTGGATCTACATAAACAACCATTGAAAATGATTATGGGACTATGCTTTAAAACAAATCCCTAAAAATGGAACCGGAAACTTAATACCAAGATCAAATTAAAAGAACAGAATAAGCATAAAACCCTAAATTCTCATGCAAATCATGTCTAGCAAATAAGTACTCCTCTAATAACCAACAACAATGCAGAACACATACAAAACCCACCCAATGACAATCTGAAATGTCTGAAGTTCTCACGGAAACTAAACCCTAAACTCTTCTAATTTTGCATATGCAGCAATGAGCAATAGTTCCTCCAAACAGCTCAGAACGATAACTATAACATAATACTACTCAGGGAAATTCTCAAAATAAAATATCCTCAAATTAGCTGAAGTAAAACAAAGCCACTGCAAATGGCCTCTAATGAATTTATTTGGGACTGCAGAACTTTCAATTAAACAAAGTGCGATCACCACAACATTTTCACAACAAAAAAAGTGACATTTATATCAACAGTTCAGTAAAATCAGGGGTTATAAAGCTTCTTTGAAATTTGTATTTAGTAAAATGTATAAATCAAGTTATCAAGATAATCAAGCATTAAGCATAACTATGTTCTAATATCGGGGAGAAAATAAAATAAATAGGTAAATGCAAGTATTTGTGCTTACTTTATTTCTCATTGATAAGATGTGGCTTCCGGGTGATCAAGCAAGACAAGACTATCTACAAAAGAATCCATGAAATAGTAATTACAATTTTCGGTTCCAAAAACTTTAATTTGTTTGCTCTTAGGATCCAGCGAAACCATTCTTCTCTGATTAGCACTATCCATCTCCTCTAGCACAACCTCCCCGCACCTTTTAAACCCATACACAGTAACTTGAACCATAGCTATATTGTACAAAAAAGTCCACGACTCTGCTACACCATACTCTTTCATAACCCAAATGTCACAACCACAATTAGCTGGATCATCCGGATTATACAGTTTATCCTTAATCAAAGCAAGGGACTCCCCATACCTCGATATAGAGCAACCATATCTTCGCAAAGCTTCCGGTATCATTATCTCACCAAATACTTCAGTGGTCAGATTAAAGTAGGCAATGAAAGAGTCTCCGCCCCTCTTACGATGTTCCTGGTGTTGATAATCGTAATACACATCTAAACGTACTTCAAGCATATGCAAACAGTCGTTAACAAAATCAGGACGTTCCGAACCACCTCCCAGCAAATCCACCGGAACAGCAGAAGCACTAAGACTCCTCCAGGATCCCCTGGCTAAGGAGTAGACCTGAACCACAGTGGTGAATCGGGACAAGTCCGAATGATCATCAGAAAGACTCACAACTCTTAAAACCTTATAGTCATTAGAATGTGAATCGTAGCCAAAGCCATGCGATTCGTGCTTTCTGTAATTGCGGTATTCGGCAGATGTAAAACAAGAAGGTGGACTAGGCAACTTGACAATCTTTCGAATACAAGGATTCCAAATTACGGCGGGAGAAGAATACCTGCTGCACCGATTATAAATCTCAAGGCACACAGGCCCGTTACAGGTTCCGAAAACACACAGATCACTTTCGGGTGTGGAAAAAGAGAGTGGATTGGAAAGCTTGGAATACTCACCAAATTCAGGGCTATCCCAATGCAACCAGTGATGCTCAGAAGAGATGTTTTCTTTGGAGTAGGAGACAGCGCTGAGGAGGAGGAGGTGAGCGTCGTTTTGGTTGTAGGAGTCGATTGTGGTGCAGAGATGGGATTGAACGAAGGTCGAGGCTTTGATTAGTGACAACCATGACTTGGAGACTGTGGTGAATTTGATTAGGGTTTTGAGGGGCAGCCGCAACAGGATTTTTTCTAGGATTTCTTCGGGAAAGAAATCGGACATTGCTTCGAGGTGTCTGTATGATTTTCTTATATTTGCGTAAGTGAGATACTTGCAGTGATCCTTTTAATCATCTTTGGGCAAGGTGGGCAGGGCCGGACTTTTTCTTCAAGGACCAAGCCTGCTCATCAAGAAATTACAAAAAGTTGTGATGTTTTTTATTTATTTATTTTTTTCGAAATTCTCAGGAAAAAAAGAAAGAAAGAAAGATGATCTACGTTGACATAAATCATGACGAACTTACGAGCTCAAGTTAGACTGTTAATGATGCCAAATTAAAAACAATTCCATTATATGCACTGCTGAGCTGATGACTAAGCAACTAGTCAGGCTACGACGACTATCATCAAAAGGAAAAAGACGGACAACCAACACTAAATCTGACAAAACTAAAGGCAAAAAAGGCGGATAATTCAAAGGAGACGTCTAGAATGTACCCAAAGGGTGCTGAACCTAGATGTTTGTCCACGTGTCGACGAGACAGAGGTCACACGTGGGTTATCTGATACGTATAGGGTTGGGGTAAATACGAGGTAAATATTTGGGGGTTAGGGTAAATATAGGGTAAGATTATGGAGGTAAATACACAGATGTATTTTGGTTTGGATTATATTTTGTTTTTGCCGTTGTAAACAGTCGGGTGTAGTGAGTGTTTGGTATCGAAGGGAAAGAGAGGAAAGCAAGAACCAAACGGGATCCGGATACACCGCATGTACTATATGGGCGTTCTACAGCTCATGAAGTGATGCGATTATCATTGTGAGCACACTGAAATTGTGACCGTGTGTTTTTCCATATGAGCAGGTGTTTCATGAGTGGAAGATGGAGATCGCATTTCATAAAAGGTGATGAATATCCAATAGGCTATTGGGTTTAACAGATCTGTTGTATACCAGGTGATTTAAGTGGTGTACAGTTAATTGTATACCCGATAATTATGAAATCAAATTCGGTGCTACGTATCAGGATTGAATAGCTGATCGGAGAATGTTTTGTTTTGCAGATTAAAGAGAAGAGATATGGATGACGGTGTCGAGATGGACGAGACAGGCGAATCAGGTCTCCAATTCAGCGACGAAAAGTACCACGATATTGTCATTTCAGCTGAGGATGAGGATTGTTTGTTTGAAGATGCAGGAAAGGATACCTTAGAAATTATGGAAGATTCGGTGATTTTGATTGAGGATGAAGAAGTTGGAAGGGATAAAAGTGATGAACATGGAAATTCAAAATCTGTTAGAGCGGATAATATTACAGACGAAACAATATTTAGCTCTGAATGGTATGCCGCTTTAAAGGGAAAAAAATATGAAGTTGCTTAGATTTGAAGACGTGAAGGACATAATTTTTAGCAGTTTGGCTGAAGCGAACAAGTTCTATGCTTATTATGCATTTGTTGTTGGGTTTAGTAGGAGGTGTTTTAAGCATGACAAAGCAGTAATCAATGGCGTCGAATGTGTGAGGAGGAGGGCATAGTGTTGTTCAAAATAGGGTTATGAAGATAGTGTAGCCAAGAAAAAGCGAAAGAAAGTTTACGAGACGGACAAATTGGTTATTGAAGAAGCGGCCAATGAAAAAGAAGATCGAAGAGTGTGAGGACGCAACCACGTTGAATAAGAAGAAGAAGAAGATGAAGATTGCTCTGAGGGGAATTAAGTATTCATGAATAGGTTGTGAGGCTGTTTTTCAGGTGAGACTGAACAGGCGCACGATGGAGTACGAAGTTGTGAGTTTTGTGCCAGACCACAATCACGAACTTGCCGAACCGTATGAGAGATAGTTTCTACGATCTTGTAGGGAGGTGACTATGGATGACGTCTGTGTTGTGCTAGCTCTTCAAATGGCACAGGTGCCTACTAGTGTTGCCTATGAATTTATAGCGCTTCAAGCAGTGGGTCCTGAGTTTGTTGGATTCATGTTGAAAGATTTGTACAACAAATTGGATGAAGTAAAAAGAAATAATATGAAGAGGGGCGATGCAGAGTCTGCCATCGATTGGCTGAGAATGAAAGGACGTGAAGAAGGTCATTTTTTTGGTAGATTTACCCCCGATTGGGAAGGGAGGTATTCTAATTTGTTTTGGACGGATAGTGAGTCCCTTCTTGACTACAATGCCTTTGGTGATGTTGTCATAATAGACAGTATGTACAAGACCAACATATACAGTTGTCCTGTCATTTTATTTGTAGGTTCGAACAACCATAGAGGGACTGTGGTGTTTGCAGCTGCTATTGTTGCTGATGAGAAGGAGGCAACATTTACTTGGGTCATCGAGAAATTCCTTCAGAGCATGAATAACAAACATCCAATTATTGTTCTAACGGATGGGGACGAAGTTATGCGTACTGTGTTGAAAAAATTAATGCCTAGGACACGACACAGGCTATGTGCTTGGCACATTGGTAGAAACATTGGGCAGAATGTAAACGATGTGGAGGTTCAAAAACAGTTGGGGAAGATGCTATATGCTTCGTATACGATTGATGAATGGGAGGGAGTGTGGGGCAACATTGTTGCCAAACACGGATTGGAGGAAGATCCTGGGATTACAGCTTTGTATGAGAAGAGTGATAGGAGGGCGGAGGCATTTTTCAGGGGGAACTTTTGTGCGGGGATGTGCAACACTGAGATATGCGAGGGGATTAATGGTAAGATTAAGACTCGGGTTTCAAGACACACTCGGTTGGATGAATTTCTGCCCAGATTTCATTCCGGTGTTTTTTTTTTTTGAGAAACTGTTATTAGTTGGACGATTACAAGTCAAAAAACCACAAGAGGAAATTTGACTCCCACCTTAAGTCGATTGAGGAAGATGCATTCAATACCTTCACGGATGATATATTTGTTGTTATAAAGGGTCATATAATGTTGGAGAACCGTTTCAGTGTTAGAAGTTGTGTTCAGTTTGGTGAGTCAGGAGACTTGATGTTTTACTTGTCCTAATATGAGAGAATTAATCTTAGTTGGACGGTGCTGTACAGTTCCGTAGATGGGAAGTATTCATGTTCGTGCTTGCAATTTGAGTTGGATGGGGTGCCATGTGCTCACCTTTTCTGCGTACTCAAATACCAGAACGTGATTGTATACCCAAAATCATTGATTGAAGACAGGTGGACTAAAGGCGGTGGCAGATTGAAAATGGTTCCAACCGCAGCTCAGTGTGTTGATGAGATGTCAAGCAGAATATTGAGGTACACAGCCTTGATGTGTGAAGCAAAAAAGGCTTGTCATAATAACCGAAGGCTTTGGTGCAGGCATTGTTCAATTGTCCAGGCTTACAGAGACATCTATGAAATGACGAGAGGCTAAAAGACCAAGTGTGGTAGAACTTGTGGTACACCCGGTGCCTGACAATGTCTTAAAAGACCTTGTGATTGCAAGAACGAAGGGTATGAACGAAAACAGTGTGCCTGCAGCGAACGCAGGGAATGGGAACGGTGGAGAAGGTAACAGGTGCGAAGAATGTGGTGTGTCAGGTTACAACAAACGTAGACGTCCATTGGTAAAATATACCAATAAGGGGTCTGGTAAATGTCAGAAATCCGGTAAGAAATCAAAGACTGCCATATCTGGGAAGTCACCGGTCTAACAAATCTGGTAAGCCTTCAAAATTTGCTAAAACCGGGATGTCTGAGAATGTGGGAGAGCATGGTTATGAAGAGAACGTACCAGCAACATCTGAATTTGAGGGGAATGAGCCAAAAGCAGGAATGCATACACCATGCAGCGGTCACCTTTTAACGCCGTTCACACCGACACATTTGTAGGAGATGAATGCCATGACAATGTAAAGATGGCTGATGTGAACTCCCAAGTTGGTGAGAGCTGTCAAATTAATGAATAGTTGTAGTTCTGCTGCTGTTGGTTAAGACCTACAAGTTCTACAAATGTGTCTAGCTTGTTGTTTTGATTATTAGGTCTTGATGTTATGTGTTTTGTTGAATTTGTCGGTCACCCTATGCTGACAATGTGGTGTTTTAATATTCTGATTCATGCACGGTTCTTATAACAATACCAATACAAACAACATAACCAGTTTCAAAGTACGGCTGATAAGGTCTGAGATTAAAAATACGGTAATATAGTATGACGCTAACACAAACAAGTTAGGGTCGGTCCTTACTGACAACTTGTGGCAGATAGGGATTTTCTCTTTACTAACAGCGTGGAACACGAGGCTTGAACTTCATAGCCGCAGTGACCCTAAACGGCTCCTGGTCACCACCACCTACACCCTCGGTTGCAGGAGTTCTTCATATGTACGCCCTTCATCCTCTTCACAATACACGCAATCCCAAAAATTTTTATAACACTTATTCATCGGGTTGTTCACAATTTCAAGTGCAATCCTAACCCTCTCATCACCGAAGTTGAACTACGTACACAAATATCACCACAACACGAGTACACATAACTAACAGAGATAAACAACATTGAACTTTCATTATATACAAAAACTAATAAACTCACATTAGAGAACCACTGCTCTCGGTAGTATTGCATATGCCTGATGGTGAATATACCAGAGTCACACTTGTTAGGAATATCACGGGCGGTATCGGGATATGTGAAACTGTAAGAGGAAAAGGCCGATGGAGGGAGATCCGACTCTCTAAGGTATGGGGAAAAAATTTCTCCCAGGAGACTCATCTTCACAAAACAAGGACAACTCAAAACATACAATATCAAATGAGTATTGTAGATCTTTAACAAAATCAACTTAAGTAATGCAAAAACTCACTGCTCTGTTAACAAGGTTCTTGCGGCGTTGTTGTGCTGGGAGATCGGGGATGCTGTCCCATATCTCACATTCATCTTCGGTGATGTTGGCAACAACAAGAAACCAGTGATCCAGTACATCATCATCGATGGGGATGAATATCTGTGTTCAGTAAATGTAAGGTTTTGGGTGCCATGTGATGACAAATCAAATAGCAATATTAAGAATCTGACTAACCTTTCGACATGATTGTAGCCGCCCGTAATATTTGCGCAGTTTACACATGGTAATGGTGGCTGATATGTGTGATTTCATACCAGCATAACATTCAGAATAGTCTTTTGTGCGGTCCTGTAACCAAAGACAACCAGCCGATCACAAGTCTTGTTACAAATACTTCCCAATTATTTAAGGAAACTAAGAGAATATACAACGTACCAAAAATAACGTTGACAAGAACAACCAATCATTCATGTTCGCAAAACAGTACTCTCCCATGATGTTGAACACCTGAGTATAGTATAATTCTTTCATTTTAGACTCACTCAATGGAAATTGAAGGGAATAATAAGCATCAACCTGAATATATTTTTCTTAATAATAAAATAACGTCGTTGCTTATATAACGTGAGGGAGCGAGGCACAAAAGGTCCCAATGAGACACACTAAATTCCTTGAATCTCCCTACTTCGACACTGTTTCACAGACATGAAAAACATGGTCAACTCCATATTTTATGGGGACAATGTTTCAACACCAAACAAAACAACATAGACACTTTTGCAGATAGTTCTTATTCAGTAGTTGGCATTACCTTCCTAGGCTGTCTTTAGTAGGGGCCTTCTTGCTAAATAAGTACTTCAGCATATCCATGTCTATAGGAGATAGGTTAGCTACACCCCCAAACCTATGCTACCCTTGTTTCTTCACCTACACACTTCAATTCAAGGACTTCCGAGACCCTTTAGCATCACTGGTTGTGTTTGCGCAAACCGGTTTCAACATATGGGTATTCACATCCTCCTACAATAAAAATACGGGTTACAAAATAAAATATGAGTGTGGAAGAACAATATATGTAATATTTTGCACAACACATTAATAACTGATAACCGAGTAAAAGTCAAAATAAACATACCCCCGTTGGTCCACTGTGACCACATTCAATTGACTCGACTGCTTTCAAAACATCATCTACTATGCAAGTCACATATCTCGCCTTTAGCTTAACCACTGAATCGTATAACGATGTCATTGCATCCCGGAGGTTCAATATATCCGGACCCATCCGGTGCACAGTTGTCTCCAGGACTCGTACCTTTTCTTCTGCAACAGAAATGTGAGACCTCATTGCAAACATGTCGTCCACCAAATTAGTTTTTAGCCCAATGCTATAATCCCGAGAACCTGAGAACTCTGTCGATCTGACACCTGAGTATCTCCTTGTAACCCATATACCCTTAATGCATTAAATCCCCCTTTCTCTGTCACCCTTTCGTATATCATGTTCGACTCCTTACTACCCCAGGTCATTACCGGAGGGACACTCTTTGGAATTATGAACATTCTTTCTCCAACAATACTCAAATAGAACAGCTGCAGAAAGACAAGGCAACCCCCTACGTGGTCGGTTTTCTTGGTCTGATACAACTTCACTTCCTCCAACAATTTCTTAAATGCAAAGCGACCCCAGTTATAACTTCTGATATGCTTCCTCTCCTTCACCAATGATAACAGCCTTGGATCTACATAACCTGGTCTGTTGGGGAAAAACATTATAGCCAACACAAATAATACAAAACTAACCACAAACAGCTCATCCGGATTGTCTGTGAATACTACATTATTCCTCAATCTGCCAATAGTCATCTCTTTATCAACCCCCCAAATTTGTCCCTGTAACTCGGCTAATTCAGCATCCAAGCTCAACCTCTTTGGTATGGTAACTTCAATGCCACGACACCTCAGTCCCATTAAGCGATCAAAGTTCTTCTCCATTACTGACAGGTTTCACCCGTGGATCTTGATGGTACAATTTTTCACATTAAAATTGTCCAACAGCATTTTGCATTGTGACAGGTTTAACTCCCTGCATCGAAAATGGTGCACAAGACCAAATCCCAAATCATTAATCTCAAATACCTTATCATTTGAAATACGGGACACTACGTCTTTAAACACTTTCGGCTCACATCCTGTTAAAATTCCACAGTCTATGTCCAATGTTTTGTTCCTCTTATCAAAATGCTTGTCCTCTAGCTGGAAAACCCCTCCCCTTAACCACTCTTCTTCACCCAGCTTCTGTGTTGTTAATACAGTGACAAGTACCCAGTATTAAACGTTAAATCATTACACAACACATAATCAAACAAATCAAACAATGCAGCGCTACCTTATCATCAGATAACAGGTCTATGTTTCTCCAATTCCAATTCATTCCTCCCATCATACTACTCAATAATACATTCAAAGCCGGTCAGCAATAATGTATCCGCAAATATGACTCCCAGAAGGATATTGTAAGTCACCTTACATTTTAAAATTTTTAAATTTATGTAAAAATGTTAATTAATAATTTTTTTTCCTATCCATATAGGCGAAGGTGAGGGAGGCTAGTGACGAGGTGATGAGTGCCTTAGTGAGGGAGACATGGCAGGACACACAGGAGGAAGAGATGTCCGAAGCCATGTCCCGGATCGACACTTCGGATCCGACGATTGGGGCGAGGATCATGGGCACAGCCTTCCCACCGAGAGCAAACAACTTCTACTGCCGGGGTCTAGGAAAGAAAGGCGAGGGAGTCCTGAAGACCACTCCAGGATTTCAATGAAAGGCAGCCTCGACCAGCAGCAGGACCACGTCCACGATCACTAGGACGACTCAGCTAGAGTCGGAAGTTCAGAGACTACGAGAACAGCAAGCTGCTCAGGCTGCCTATAATGCCTCGCAGGCAGCCTATAATGCCGCGCAGACAGCCTATGTTGCCGAGATACATGTCATCTAGCAGGCCCAGCAGCAGCAGATGTTCCAGTACATGCAGGACTTTACAGCTGCCCAGCTTCAGGGACTTCCGCCTCCGCCCATGCCTCCGCCCATGCCGCTACCCCAGCCGCCGCAACCTCCGCAGCAGCCCCTAGAAGCGGATATTAATTTAGACGATTTAGATTTTCTGTAGTTGATGAATTATATACTTTTATGTGCTTGTTGTATGGAATTGTTTTGGTGTATTTTGCAGCTTGCTTGGAATGGTAATTCAGAAATTTCGGGGTTTGTTTTTTTACTTAAATGGACTTATAGCCGACGAAAAAAGCCTTAATTCGTCGGCTAAAGTTTTTTATTTTTTTTTAAAATAAGTTTTAGCCGACGAAATATGCTTTAATTCGTCGGCTAAATCCCCATAAAGCCGACGAAATATACTATATTTCATCGGCCATAGATGTTTTTTATTTTTTTATTACAAACTTTAGCCGACGAATATTTTAAATTATTCGTCGGCTAAAGTTTGGAAGATAACCGACGACAAAAAATGTCGTCGGCTAAAGTATGGACTATAGCCGACGAAATAATGTCGTCGGCTAAAGTCTGGACTATAGCAGACGACATTATTTCGTCGGCTAAACTCTGGACTATAGCCGACGACTTCTACGTGTGTCGTCGGCTAAAGTCATCACATACGAGCTTTTCCCGACGAAATCTTAGCCGACGAATTAAGCTGACAGGCCGACGAAAAATTTTCGTCGGCTAAGGTGCTTGTCCTGGTAGTGATGGCATACGACCAATGTACACATGAAATATCCTAGAACACTCCCCCTTATGCCGCGCGCCGGTATGTCGGTGATGCTGATATGTCGTCTCGTTAAAAACCTCGTCAAGGAACAAAAACTTTGTGGGATAAAAACTAAACTTTAATCGTAGGAGAAAAAGAGTGCAACACACCATTCACATTTGATAGTGACATGTATGTGCTAAACTCCCCTTGAAGTTCGCACATCTCCCTGATCTTTACATTAATCATAGGGCTCTTCATGATTCTTATTAATCACAGAAATTGTCTTCAAAAGTGGTATTGGACAATGATTATCTAGATCATGCTGTATTGTCCTCAAACATGATCTTTTACACTTAGATCTTGAGGAGAAGGCTGTTTGTAAACTCAAAACATAAGTTCGTGCAGCATGACCTTCAGTTACTAGAACAGCCGTAACTTTCTCCGTATCAAGCGTACTGAACTGGAAATTCAAAACACTTGCACAAACCACCCCACTGAGAATTTCTAAACATCTCAACAGGTCCCAAGAAAAAAAAAATGCCAAGAAGGATGGTGAGTTAACCTATATTAAAACAGCAAATCAATCATTTTGGCATAAGCACATAACTCTGTTTTAAAAGTGAAAGAATAAGATAGAAATAGGTAACAGCAAGAACCTGTGCTTACTTCGCCCTTGCTACTTGGTATGAAATGGAATCGTAGTGGTCAAGCAAGACAAGACTTTCTACAAAAGAATCCATCAAGTAGTAACTATGATCTCCAGTTCCCAAAACTAAATATTGATTACTCTTAGGATCTAGCGACATAAGTCTTGACCGATCAAGATCAATATCCTCCTCTATATTCTCCTCTAGCACAACTTCCCCGCTTCTTTTAAACCCATGTATACTGGCCTGAACCACAGATATATGAAACAATCTAGTCAAAGACTCTGCAACACCATACTGTCTCATAACCCAAATGTCACAACCCTGATCTCTGAATTCATAATTCAAATGCTTAATCAAAGCAAGAGAGTCCCCATATCTTGATATGGAGCAACCCTTTTGTAGCAAAGCTTCCGGTCCCATCATCTCGCCAAATTCTTCTGTTGCCAGATTGAAGGTGGTGATGACTATGTCTCCATCATTGTAATACGAGCTAGTAAAACGAGCTTTAAGCATATGGATGGTGCCATCAACAAAAACAGGACGTCCAGAACCACCCTTAAAATCTACAGGTATGACTGAAGCACTAAAACTCTTCCAGGATCCCCTGGGTAAGGAGTAGACCTGAACCAAGGTTGTGAATCGAGGCGACAATGCAACAGCACTCCCAATGAAGTCTGAATTATTATTAATGTCAATCACGACTCTCATAATCTTAGTCATTAGAATGTTCATCATAGCCAAAGCCATGAAATGTGTACCTGTCATCATCATAGGTGAACCAGCCAGGTGGTTCAGGCAACATGACAACTTTTCGAATGGAAGGGTTCCAAATTAAGACCGGTATGGAATCCCTGAACGTGTAAACTTTCTCAAGACATACCAACCCATTACTAGTTCCGACCACACCCAGATCAGAAACGGGTTTGTTTTCCAAGAGATTGACCGGAGTTGGAAGCATGCAGTGTTCACCGGATTCGGGGCTATCCCAATACAACCAGTGATGCTGATTCGTAGCCCCAGTGTGGTCTCTGTTGTAAGAGGAAGCGTTGAGGTGGAGGAGGTGAGAGTCGTTTTGGTTGTTGGAGGCGATGGTGGTGCGGAGATGGGATTGGATGAAAGCAGAGGATTTGATCAGTGACTTCCATGACTTGCAAACACAAGGACAGACTATCATGTGACACAAGGACATATAGTGGTTCACCATGCCTCGGAGAACATGGTTACGTCAACTTAAGAATCAACAATCATGGCCAATAGGTCTTTGGTGTTACAAGAGCATCCATCCCCCGGGGTGGAGTGTTAGAGAGATGGGGGAGAGTGGTCAGTCTGTTTCTACATAGGGGAAGCCTTCTTTTTATAGCTAAGGAATGTTCCCTCTTATTACATGTTTTCGATGTGAGACTAACTATACATATATCTTATTATAGTGTCTTCTTGTGAAGCTTGGAGAAGCACATTCCCGATGTGGTACCGATGATCTTTCACCATGGCTAGGTAGCCCGGATGTCAGTCTACAAGTTTTATGACTGGTTTATGGGCGGGGAATGTAGTTTCCTGACTACCGACTACAAGTCCCTAAGTTCACGTTCAAGACACATCTTGAGTGGGGACTTGATATATAAAATGCGCATAGACCAGTCATTTGTCAACGGGTACCGGTCTCAGTCCCCTTAAGTCCGTACTCAAGACATGTGGAGAACGGGTCTTACTTTTCTTGATATCTTCAAGTCCGCCGAGTCCCTCCCGACCCCCAGCCTCAAAATTGATTCGGCCGGGCGAGGTCTTATAACGAAGTTCGCGTGCAAGCTTTGTAGGAGTTCGCTTCAACATTACCGGGCGAGCTGAGGTGTCCGCCTCGCACAGAAAAGCTGACACTCGGGTGAGCTGACGAGTTCACCTCGCACAGAATGGCTGACACTCTGGCGAGCTGAGGAGTTCGCTCCGCGCACAATGACTACACGCGAGCTGAGGAGTCCGCCTCGCACAGAAGGGCTGACACTCGGGCAAGGTGAGGAGTTCGCTCCGCGGACAATGGCTACACGCGAGCTGAAGAGTTCGCTCCGCGCACAAGGACTATACGCGAGCTGAGGAATCCGCCTCGTGCACAATGACTACATGCGAGCTGAGGAGGCCCCCTCGCACAGCAGGGCTGACACTCGGGCGAGGTGAGGAGTCCACTCGGCGCACAATGGCTACACGCGAGCTGAGGAGTTAGCTCCACGCACAAGGTCTACACGCGAGCCGAGGAGTTCGCTCCACGCACAATGTCTACCCGCTAGCTGTGGAGTCAGCTCCGTGCACAAGGTCTACCCGCGAGCTGAGGAGTTCACCAATAAGATAAAAATGTTCCCCTCCCGACCCCTGGCCTCAAAACTTACTCGGCGGGGCGAGGATTGTTGTACCTTCATAATGAACAAATGATCGACAAGTATTTGACCAACACAATTATGAGGCCAACCAATTATGGTTATGGCATAATAATTATAATTATGAATAGCACAATGGTCCATACAATTGTGTATTACTGAACGTGAAATGTCACTCTCTCGGTGGAATGCCAATCTCGGTGGAATGCCTATCTCGGTCAAATGCCAATCTCTCAGTGGTTTCTTAGTCTAATCATGAAGACTTAGACTTTCATATCCTGATTGTGTTTTCAATCCAATGAAAGGCAATCAAATGAGGGACTTACTTGTGAAAATAGCTGCCGAATTGGTATACATAGGAGATGCAGATTCATGCCCGTACTACTCCCGGACGATGAATCCTTGTTGCCAGTACGGTCAGGCTGCCTACAAGATTTGTTGAATTTTTCCAGGTAAATAGCTCCGGGTGTCCATAGCTTTTAACACCACTTCAATAGTGAACTTTGAATATCTAACTCCTAACACCAGCAAACACCAACATGGCAGTAGAACTATCGGGTGACCAAATTTGATGTTCGGGTGTACAGAGCAAACTCCCCTTTTTTTCAAACGAACTGCAGCGAGCTGCAGCCGGGCCGGGATCCCGATTAGTTGCTTCATCAACCTACCCGATGACTGCAAGAGAGCTCCTTGCCCTCTCTATTGCCATACCGGCCCGAAAACTATCGCCTCCCAGAGACTGCTTTACGCTGTTGGTTTAGGCCACTGAATTTCCCACCCGGAGACTAAACGCTGGAGCCACCGGGATAAGAAGATGATCCGGCTGCAGGTTAAGTAGATCGTCTCCGGCTAAGCTCATGTTCGACATGGCTGAGCTCCGGGTATCCATAGCAATTTGCCACCGGGACCCGCTGCTTGCAGATCCGATGATCCTGATTGGTTCCACCGATACCTCGTAGAGCAGGCGTTGCCAGAAGGAAGTGATAACTGAATTGGACGACCGAAATCCTGCTTCTAGGGATGCGGGGCATGCCACCGCGCGGACGCCGAATGCAGTGGAGTTGTCAATGCTTCACAAGGTCCTTCTCTCATGTGAGGTCCCCTGCGCGAAGTCATCACTTCGCGTAGCACATCTTCTCGTGAAGTCATCAATTCGCGTAGCACATCTTCTCGTGAAGTCATCTCGCATGTAACTCATGTCACTGTTTTGATATGTGCGAACTCCTCATTGTCAATGTTTCAGTCCTCCTTATATGTGAAGGCCTCTTCTTGTCTCTTGGCGAAGTCACAAAAAGAACCTGGGCGGGTCATCTCGATTCCCTTGCGAAGTCATCTCGATTCGCTTCCATACTAGGCATCTATCTCCTACGCGAAGCCACCCCTGCCAATCTCCCGGTCTAATGCCTCTCGGGTGAATTACCTATCATGCTTGGTCTTACTTGAGATTTTAATGACTTATTCCTCTCGGTGGAATACCAATTTCTCGGTGGAATGCCTCTCTCTCTTGGTAAGCATGTCCTGGTCTCGGACGATTAATCCTTGTCGCCGGCACGGCCGGGCTGCCTGCAAGATTTATTAACTTCTCCAGTTTCTTTCTTCTTCACCCCATACCTCTCATACCGAATGTCCATAGCAATTTTTGGCTGTGCACCAGACAAGTCAACGAGAGGAGATGTCGATGGTAGCTGCCGGGAAGCGTATCCCGGATCCAATGACCATCGCGCCGGCAAATACCGAGTATCAATGGGTCCCCGAGAATGCTAGGCAAATTCCTTTGCTATTTTTGACGAATTTTCATCTCAGCCGGGAAGACGACGAATATTGTTGAAGTCACCGGGGTAATAAGATGGTCGGGCAATGGGAGGAGTGGGTCGTCACCGGCGAAGCTCCCTGACGACAAGATTGAGCTCTGGGTCTCGGTGACTCATCTCCGGGTGATGGTTGGAGGCATCGGACATGAGCCGTTGTGGCTCTGCTCTTGGTAAAATCCCGATGACAAAAAGAACCCGGGCGGGTCATCTCGCTTCGCCCCCATGCGAAGTCATCTCGCTTCGCTTCCATGCGAGCTATCTCACCTCGCTTCCATGCGAAGTCATCTCACTTCCCTCCCCCGCGAAGTCATCTCGCTTCGCTTCTATACGAGTTATCTTGCCTTGCTTCCATGCGAGCTATCTCGCCTCGCTTCCATGTGAAGTATCTCGCCTCGCTTCCATGTGAAGTCATATCGTTTCGCTCCCCCGCGAGGCCTCTAGCTATTGCTCATGGATTTTAATGAACTGCCTCTCGGTGGAATGTCTCTCGGGTGGTAGAGCAACATGACTTTTATTAATGATTCCTATAGACGGCGCCAAATGTTTCTGCGTAAACCCGGAGGTTATGTAGAATCACGGTGGAACAAACTATCATGTGACACAAGGACATATAGTGGTTCACCATGCCTCGGAGGACTTGGCTACGTCCACTTAAGAATCAACTATCATGGCCAATAGGCCTTTGGTGTTACAAGAGCATCCATCCCCCGGGGTGGAGTGTTAGAGAGATGGGGGAGAGTGGTCAGTCTGTTTCTACATAGGGGAAGCCTTCTTTTTATAGCTAAGGAAGGTTCCCTCTTATTACATGTTTTTGATGTGAGACTAACTATACATATATCTTATCATGGTGCCTTCTTGTGGAGTTTGGAGAAGCACCTTCCCGGTGTGGTATCGATGATCTTTCATCATGGCGAGGTAGCCCGGATGTCGGTCTACAAGTTTCATGACTGGTCTATAGACGGAAAATGTAGTTTCCTGACTACCGACTACAGATATGATTAGGGTTTTGACGGGCAAGTTCAATAAGATCTTGTGTATGATTTCTTGCGGTAAGTAGTCTAGCATTGTGTTGGAATTAAACTGAAATCGAATTCAAAAAGAAGAAGAAGAAAAGGTTCAAGCTTTCTTTCCAAACAGCTGAAGAGATCCCAAATACTGGTTAGAACAGCAAAACTACACGTACTTAACTACGGGCCTGATGGGCTTAAGGGGGCCAATTTTGGTTTCTCCAAGGTCGGCGGTTTAGTCTGAAATGTTTTTATGCTTAGATGAGGACCTAGGCCATGTTTACATGTTTACTCCATGGCGAGTCATTCCCTTTGCCCTTCAAAATGTAAGTTTACTAACAACTAACCAAAGGGGAATGAAAATTGTGTGGGACCCACAAAAAAAACCAAGGAATGAATCTCTCATTTTCATTCCGGTGGGGGACTAAGTATTGATTCCATGAAAATGTATGTTTACTAAGGGCATATGCACCCATTTAAGTCCATCAAACTATCAAACCATCAATTAAATTGCTTTCATCAAGTACTATTCACTGTAAATTACTTTTATGGGCCTATTTTTATGCAGCGGTGCAGCTCCGTCAATTTAGCAATCACTATTCATCGATTTAATCTTTTATTTTTTGGATTTCATATATAATAATCAATCAATCACCAGACGACACGTGGCATTATCAGATATTGTGATCACTCAAATAATGTTATAGGATTTCCGATAGGATTTCTGATCAACCAAATAGTGACACGTGTGTGTTTGTCGGCCAAATAATGTTATTGGATTTTCGATAAGATTTTCGACGAATGACGACTCGACACATAACATGATCTTCAAATTCTTGGCATATGAAATTGACCATAAATAAGCTTCATCACCCTCTCTACTCACACAATCTTCACATCTCAGTTACAAATCTTCAAAAACACATTCCCTCAATTACTTCGTCATATTTCATCATCATTACGATGAGTTTTTTTCGTAAATTGTTGAAGCAGAGGCAACAACATAGTCAAGAGGACGCTGAGACGATGGATGCCATGATGACTAACGCGACCATGATGATGGTACATCTTGATACTTCAGATGAACCACAAGGACGCGGTTCGCGTCCTGGTCGCTCTCCTAATCACCCCAGACATAGGGTAGCTGGGGGAACAAGTCTCATGGCAGATTACTTCATCGAGCGTCCGATCTTTAGGGAGGAAGAATTTCGTCGGAGGTACCGAATGCACACCCATCTGTTCAACCACATCATGACGGCTCTCTGTAACCACGACCCTTATTGGCATCAAAAAGCAGATGCCACTGGAAAACTAGGGTTGCTGCCCCAACAGAAGATGACAGGTGCCCTCCGAATGTTGGCGTATGGTGCAGCTGCTGATCAAGAAATGAGGACAGGTGCCATCCGTGTCATGGAGCTCAGGAGAAATTGGAAAATTCCGCTCAAACGGAGAAGGAGTACTCACAACCGTCAAGAAATGAGGATGATTTATCACCGCTTCATAACATTCTTTCTTGTCAAATTTCTTGCCCACATCCTTGAAATATAATGATTGAGCTTGAGTTTCCTAATCAAAAAAAAATTACAAAATTTAGATTTATACGAAAATTTAATCTATGTTAATGGAAATAACAAAAAAAATTACATGAAGAAAAAATGGCAAAACAATAACAAAAAATATATTAATGGAAAAATTTAATCCATGAAGAACAAACGGTTAGGCATACCTCATCTACCAAATTCGTCCCGCTAGCCGCACGGTTTCTTGATTTGTATAGACATGTATGCCACTTCTTGAGCAATTTCTTCAAGCGCGGAAAATGTGATTCGAGCGCAACTTTCGTACGAGGCTCGGCTAGAGGATTTCCGGGATCGCCACACCAATTTTTGACGTAATCGTCATGAACTTTCTTCCACAAATTGTCTTTGTTTTGATATCGACCGGTGATGTTGCAAGTGGATTGTCGTACCCAAGAAACACACAATTGTAACTCTTCGGAGGGAAGCCAACTAGAACCCATTTTCAAAGAACACTAAAAGAAATTGTGAGGGAAGATGGAAGGAGATGAGAGGAGATAAGAGAAAACTGATGCAAATTGTAAAGAAAAAAATAGGGTATTTATAGGAAAAAAATTTGGGGGTAAGAAAAAAAAATACCGTTGGGCTGAAAGAGCCGTTGCGCCAGACAGGGTGCCACGTGGCAGCCCATGAATGGCCAACGGCTCTGCAGCTGTCTGGCCCCTTTTTTTATATATATATATATAAAGGCGCGTGTAACACACGCGCTAGATTTAAAAAAAAAAACTGTTGGCAGGAACCCACATGCGTGGGTCCCACCTGTTGATGGCAATCACACCGGCAAGCAACATTTGCTTGCCTCTCTGATTTTATGATGGAGTTAAATGGGTCTCACTCATGTCTTTGTCTCTGCTGCATTCTTTCTTGCCATCAATATAGCAAAAATCATGATTTTTGCTGTGATTGAGCTAACCGGTGCATATGCTCTAACAACTAACCAAAGGGGAATGAAAACTGTGTGGGACCCACAATAAAACCAAGGAATGAATCTCTCATTTTCATTCCGGTGGGAGACTAAGTATTGATTCCTGACCATGGAGGAATCAATTTTTCATTCCCAAATTGTCCTCATGATTTACTGATATTTTAAAATTACTCATATGAAAATCCTACACATATTAAACTATCTTGACTTATATGTACGGATGTTTGTGTAATTAATTTTATTATGATTCTGATTTCTACATTTCAGTAAACACATGAATGAGAATCAACCCAAATAGTATCTAGTTTATCAACCCGGAATCAGGTTCCGGTAACATGTTTCAAACATAATATTACAATTTTCTAACGATATTTCTTATAGAATGTTTTTTCTAATATTTTTATAAAAAAAAACATAATATTTTTTCTAACTTTAGCAGCCAACTTGATGGATGAGACTGATATGCTATTTCAGTCTGAGTAGCACCATATTTAGAAGGTTAGGATGGCTGCTGGCGGCTATTCCAAGGAAGTGCAGCTCGAAACAGAGCAGTATTACAAACCCCTGCAAAGTGTGGCTTTAAGGTGGTATGACATATTTCAGAGATATATTTATTTCTGTTGCTCCGGTGGTTTCAATTTGAGCTTAAAGTAGATTTGTTGATTCAAGACATGATCTACTGACCAAGTTTGAGCAGGAAAACTTAATTGGTTAAACATGAATTGAACACCATAAACCTTGTCCAATAGTATCAATATCTCACAACTACATTAAGAAAACAAAATTGCAAAACAGCATTAGCCTTAACAGAGTGCCACAACAAAAACAGTATGGTTCTTTGATGACAAATATTCCGGAGTCTCAGTCTTCCTCCTCGGCATCATTGTCAGCTATGTTGAAGTACCTCAATTCATAGACATTTCGGTCCTTGTTGGATGCAATCACACGAAGCCAATCTCGGACATTGTGTTTCTTTAAATACTTCTTTGTCAAATACTTCAGATATCTGAACCACAAAAGCAGTTTTATTACATGAAAATTGAGGAAGAAAGCAAAGAGTAATCAACATGTCCACTGATACAATTGAGGAAGAAATTTGAGTTTAAAAGAGATAGTAATCATGACATGTCTCTACACATAGTAAGAGGCCCTCGGTACTGGCACATTGTAGAAGTCATGACATGTCTCTACACATAGTAAGAGGCCCTCGGTACTGGCACATTGTAGAAGACCAGTGGGATGAGGCCAGAAGAGTACTAAAAATATCTCACATACTACAGCGTGGGATCAAAGAATGAGATGCAATGACTAGAATATGAGCCAAAAATGTCAGTGTTTCCAGTCAGCTTATATACAAGTTCAATGTTTCGCAGTTGTTCTCCATGTGTGTTCATCTTCTTCAGTTAGTAGATGCCCCAGAACACTTGAATTTTAAGAACAGGATATATGGTTGAAGAAGCAACTTCTAGTTTAGCGGATAGGGTTCTAAAAAACTGAGAATCCCCAATAATCATTCCTATTGAACATAGTTACACCTAGGTCTGGAATAGCAAATCAAATTTTTAAAACCAATGAGCTAAAACCAACACCAAAACCTATCACCCTATCATAGCTACGCAGATTCAGTTCCTCTATCATTTAGGAGCTAGCACAGTTTATAGTCAAAATGAAGTAGGCAGATATCATCACCAAGGTAGCAAATGATTCTAAGCAGAAAAGATTTCGCTAGAACTAAGGAAGTTTCAATGTAAATGAACCACACCATACCATAATATTATACCTAAAAACCAAGGTCCGCTGAATTACCTCTTCGAGAAGTTGCTGTCAGAGGAGACTGTCAGCTTATTCTTGTCACGAGACACGGTAACAGAGTCACCAAGGGCACCGGCCTTGCCTCCAACCTTGATCCTCTCCTGGAGAAACTTCTCGAGGGATGCAATATCCATGATCTTGTCTTCTACTGGCTTACCACAATCAATGGTAAAAGCCACTCCCTTCTTCTTTCCCTTGGGGCCTGCTGCAGCTCCTCGACTCATTGTCAATTATCCTACAATCCACACACAAATCAAACTCACATCTAAGCTCGACACCAGAAATAAACCACATATATTCCAACATCATATAAAATCATCCTTGACGCAAGAACCTAAATTGAACAACAATTTCCATTAGTTGACTTATTGCTTGACAACTCCTAACACATCTCACAATCTAATACCCTCACAAGGCCATACCATTACACACACATACCACTATGCTATGATCCATGTTCCAATTGCATCTCTAAACCCAATAGCTATTTAAAGACGTTCATATTTCTATGTGATTTATCACTCAAACTAAACACACCCACAATCAAATTTTTCAAAGTACAATACGACTTAGGCTTGTAATATGCAATGGAATCTCACATACAAAAGTTGAAGTAAAGCACGAAGAATGAAAACTCATCCATAAAACCCAGATTAAGAACAAATTAAATAAACCCAGAAACAGAATATTAGAGAAGATATATCTGAAACAAGCAAACGGAGACTTACCGGAGAGCGAGAGATGAGGGGTTGTGAGTGAAGAAGACTGAGAGGGAAGAGGTGAGGCGGCAGCGTTGTGCTAATATAAAGAGGAAGCAGACGTTAGGGTTTTACTAGTCGAGGACAGCAATCAGGTGCAAACGGGTGTATGCTAATACTGTGTTTTTATTCAGATAGATCTTACACGTGGCATGGTTGCCACATACTACTGTTTACAAAAAATGGTTATTCATTCATAGCGTTAGATTGAACTAGCGAAACTATGGCTGAACATGGAACGAGATTAAGTTCTTCCTACAACTCGTCTCAGACATTGCACGTTAGACATGTCTTACGTTTTTAAGAGTTGATCTCAACCAAGTCTCGTCCCGGATAAGATCAAGACGGGAAGGGCCTAATCTCGGTCATCCCGGCTTAATGCTAAAAGGCCCAAAACTGAAGAAAAAAAGAAAAAAATTTGATGAAAAGGTTCTACTAACCTCGTTTCGATAAATTTTTCAGTGCTCTCAAAGGACCACATGACAGTCTGCGTTTTTCTGTTATAAACATGAACAGTTCAATCAGTGATAGAATTATGTTCATCCATTAGTTTAATCGAATTTGAATGTCTTAATGATAACCAAATTAACTTAAATTTTACAGAGATAATCTATACATTAGTATTTAAAGACTAAACGGTGGAGGTGTGAAAAATTCGATTGAACAGTGAGTCTAAATGGAAATCCTCACCATAAGAATAAATAAGGACTTTCGTAGCCAAGAAAGCATATATATGTATATATATATACACACACACATACAGTTCATATCCAGAGTGAAGCTTTGCTTTGAAATTAAAGTGTGAATGTCTTTATTTCACTCACTTTTCGGTCACATATTCATATCTCCACCGTTCAGTTTGTAGAACCTAATGTATAGATTATTTCTGCAAAGTTTCATTCAATTTGAAGATCGTTTGGGTCTCCGTAATTGTTATTTACATGAACAGTTTTGTTTAGACAGATTTATGTTTCATTCATTGATTTAATCTGATTCAGTAAAATCATCAATTTGGATAAAACTTGGCATGAGTGATATATACATTAGTATCAATAAATTGAATAATAGAGATGTGAAAGTATTAGCGAAAAGTGAATCAAATAAGGAACTTCACACTTTATGTATATATATATATAGTTCCCTTCGAGAGCAGTGTCCCCGCTTTGAAATTAATGTGTGAATCTCCTTATTTCAATCAATTTCATGTCGCATTTCCAAATCTCAACTGTACAATGTCTAGAACATAGTGAGTATATTATTCATGTACAGTTTCATCTAATTTAGAGATCATTTAGGTACCGAATTAGATTAAATAAATCAACAGAACAAAAGTTGTTCAAACAGAACCGTTCGTGTAAATCATGATTACGAAAGCTTAAATGATCTTTAAATTGGATGAAACTTTGCAGAAATGATCTACACACCGTGTATATATAGTGACATCTCGACATAAAGAACCTAACAAAAGTTGATAGGCAGTAATAATACCAAGAAATTTCATCGGGGATAAGAACGCATGGGAAGCATAATACAAGGATTTACAGATATATATTGATTACATAATGGATGAGCTAGCTTGCTCAAGATGCTTCATATAGTACTTGCATAGATATAGATTGATTAGAGAATGGATGAGCTATCTTGCTCAAGAAACTTCATACAGTACTTGCACATACACTTGCACATAAGCCTCATGATTTCATTATATAAATTTGTACAAGATACTGATAAATACGAAATTGATGAAGTATAAACACTAGGATAAAGAGATAGCAAGAGAATCATCATCTTATTCATTGATATGAGGCCTTTATATAGGGAATTACAAAGTACCAATACGGTAATGATAAGAAATGCAGTCTTATTCTAACTACATATCCTGATGGCATACGGTCAAGACACATATATGGAATATGCTAGAATATTTCCCCTTGTGCCGCGCGTCGGTATGCCGGTGGTGCTGATATGTCCCCTCCCCCTGATCTTTACATCAATCATATGGCTCTTTTTGATTTTTACTAATCACGGAAGTTTCAATAACTTAGCATGTCAATGCTTTTTAATATGTCTTCAAATGTGGCATTGAGTAATGATTATCTAGATCATGTCGTATTGTCCTCAAACATGATCTTTTACACTTAGATCTTAAGGAGAAGGCCGCTTCTGAACTCAAAACATAAGTTCGTGCAGGAAAGCAGATTTTCGCGTAGCATGACCTTCAGGTACTAGAACAGTCGTAACTTTCTCTTAGAAATACGTATGAACGAACCGTAAACAGTTTGGAAAATAGACTCATTTCCAACCATATATTACACACATTCTAGTTCGTCATAAGCTATTTACAAAGTCCCGTCGAAGTTGACTGTTTTGCCAAAATCAGATTCTCGAACAGATTCGTCATACTTTACAAAAATAGTCATAACTCACTCAATATGATAGGTAGTCCATAAAAAGTAGACACATAGACCTTTCCAATGGTACCAATTTCACCATTTTCCAGTGAGTGAGATTTCCTGTAGGTCCCGTAGAATTTGACCTACGAAACTTGGCAGATTCTGATTTCGCTTTTGATGTGTCTTTCTTATGTAGGGATAGAATAAGCCTCAACCTTTCATACCATTAAGTATTGAAAAAAGGAGTTACTGTCATAATATTGGTGTTGTGTGAGCGCATAGCTACAATTAGCTTTACAACTTTTCATAGCGAATGAGATGTCAAGTCTTTCGTATTGTGTTGAGTACATTGATGTGTCTTATTTTACTTAAATGAGAACTCTATCTCTTAACACATATTTGTCATCTTGCTTTAAACAAAACAATGAATTTCTCTTTAGAGTAAAGACTTTGACTAACACTACCAGAAAAGGCACTTTAGCCGACGAAAAATTTTCGTCGGCCTGTTAAAAAAATTCGTCGGCTACGACCTTAGCCGACGATCCTTCGTCGGCTATAGTGTCGTCGGGAAAAGGCCGTCTGTGATGACTTTAGCCGACGAGCTTTTTTTTTTCGTCGGCTATAGTCCCACTTTAGCCGACGAAAAAAATGTCGTCGGCTATAGTCCCAGACTTTAGCCGACGACATTTTCGTCGGCTAAAGTGCGTAATAAATAATAAAAAATAACTATAGCCGATTTCGTCGGCTAAACCTTGTAAAAAATTTAAAAAATAACTATAGCCGACGAAATATAAAATATTTCAACGGCTAAACCTTATAAAAAAATTTAAAAATAACTATAGCCGACGAAATATTAGGTTATTCGTCGGCTAAACCTTATAAAAAAAATTAAAAAATAACTATAGCCGACGAAATATTAGGTTATTCGTCGGCTAAACCTTATAAAAAAATTTAAAAAAATAACTATAGCCGACGAAATATTAGGTTATTCGTCGGCTAAACCTTATTAAAAAAATTAAAAAATAACTATAGCCGACGAATATAGTGTTTGAATATCGTCGGCTAAAGTTGCTGGGTTTTGAAAAAAAAAAACTGCAGAAACTTTCGGCTAAACTTTCGGCCACCCAAATGCAAATGGCGGAGGTTGGTCATGTGAGCCACCGAACCGGTGAGGTTGTTGTTGTAGAGGTCGAGAACACGGAGGTTAGTGAGGTTGGAGAGCTCCGGCGGGAACGTGCGGTTGAAAACGTTGTTGGAGAGGTTGTGGAGGCCGAGAGCGGAGAGAGCGGAGATCTCAGGCGAGATGGGACTGGAGGGGTTGTTCTCGGTGAGGGTGAGATTGGAGAGGTAGACAAGGAAGGCGATATCGGGGGAGAGATTCAAGCCGGAAAGGTCGAGGGAGGTCACATGGTTGTGGGAGTCGCACATGACTCCGGCCCAAGTGCAGTGGCTGGTGTTGGGTGTCCAGGAGGAGAGGCGGGAGTCGGGGTCGTCGAGGGAGGACTTGAGGGAGAGGAGAGCGCGTTAGGTGGCCATTGGGCGCGTGGGGGTGGAGAGTAGACGGTGGGGTGAGGAGAGAGAGTGGCGGAGGTGGAGGAGGAGACGGAGGAGGAAGAGGAGGAGGGGCCGCATTAGTGTTGGGTTTATTTGAGGTGGTTGTGTGGAGGAGGAGGATATTTAATCACCCTGCTCTGCGGCTATATAAAGAACTTTAGCCGACGAAATTATTTATTTTCGTCGGCTAAACTTTTTGGTTGACCGCCAAAAAATTTTGGTTGAAAATTTTGAAAATTTTTAGACCTTAGCCGACGACTTTTCATATATTTTCGTCGGCTAAAGTCCTTTGAAAATTTTGGTTTCCCGCCAAAAAAATTTGGTTGAAAATTTCGAAAATTTTTCGACTTTAGCCGACGACTTTTCATATATTTTCGTCGGCTAAAGTCCTTTGAAAATTTCGTCTGCTAAAGGTACCAATTTCGTCGGCTTAAACTTGTAAATTCGTAGGCTAAACCTTCTAAACTCGTCGGCTAAACTTTATAAATTCGTCGGCTAAACCTTTGAAATTCGTCGGCTTAAAGTATTTTTATACATTTGGCATGTTATGATTGTGATGATCAAACTTGAGAAACAAAAATCCAACCGTCAGATCTGACCATCATGATAAAATACATGTATGGAAAAAAATTCAACTTGATCCGAAAAGAATAAGGGCTCGATCCGGACGGTCAATCTCGTAAGTCAAACCCCTAAACTCACGGAAAAGGTCGTTCGACCGTCTAAATTACGTATTTTGGCCGGACCTCCAACTGAAAATAGTTTTAAACCGATGACACGCAACAATTCGTATAAAAATTTTATGCAAAATAACCACCGAATATAGGGCTACTCATAGGGGGAAAAAATGAAAAATTGCATTGACCGCAACTATCGGCACCGAATATTTATCGGAATAGTGTGATTTTTCAACCGTGGATGTATTTCAACATTCTCGTCATATCTTATTTCATGACTTTTTAGCGTTTAAAGGTTTTACGTATAGTTTGTTTTTGAAACGGAACATTTACATAACACTTGGTAAACAAGTTATACAACATTAGTATGCATGTTGTGATTGTGATGATCAAATTTGAGAAACAGAAATCCGACCGTCAGATCTGACCATCATGATAAAATACATGTATGGGAAAAAATTCAACTTGATCCGAAAAGAATAAGGGCTCGATCCGGACGGTCAATCTCGTAAGTCAAACCCCTAAACGCACGGAAAAGGTCGTTCGACCGTCTAAATTACGTATTTTGGCCGGACCTCCAACTGAAAATAGTTTTAAACCGATGACACGCAACAAGTCGTATAAAAATTTTACTCAAAATAACCACCGAATAGAGGGCTATAGTAGGTAATAGAAAAATTTTAAGGTTTAGCCGACGAATACCCTAACGTATTCGTCGGCTATAGTATGTAATTAAAAAATTAAAAAATAACTATAGCCGACGAAATATTAGGTTATTCGTCGGTAAAAACCATCTTAGCCGACGAATTACAGTATATTTCGTCGGCTATAGTTATTTTTTTAAATTTTGTTTATATGGTTTAGCCGACGAAATATAGTAAATTTCGTCGGCTATAGCTATTTTTTAATTATTTAACCTAAACACTTTAGCCGACGAATATCTTAATTGTTTCATCGGCTAAAGTCTGGGAAAAAAACCGACGACATATTTTTCGTCGGCTAACTGTGAGACTATAGTCGACGAAACAAATTTCGTCGGTTAAAGAAAGCTTAAAGTCGTCGGCTAAAGTCTGTGACTTTAGCCGACGAAAATAAATTATTTAGCCGAAGAAATTAAAATTTCGTCGGCTAAAGATGACTATAGCCGACGAAAATATAATTTAGCCGACGAAGGAAAGTTTCGTCGCTAAAGTCTACTTTAGCCGACGAAAAATTGATTCATCGGCCTGGTTTTTTTTTTTTCGTCGGCTAAAGCCTTTCTTCTGGTAGTGTAATCATGAGAGTATATGTAGGTCTTACTAGTTATAGAGCGTCAAAGCCGATTGATGGAAAATCATCATTAATACAGTCATCGAGTGCCTTATCGAGACCATGTCTTCCCAAGATCTTCTTCATTCTAACTTCGGATATTGATACATATTGGCATCTCTTGATCCATCAAGAGTCCATATGTAAATCCGGAGTGAACACGCAAAGGCATAATTCACCATATCCCTTCCAAATCAAGTAGAGTCCATGTGCGTTCAATACCTTTAGCAAATGCGTGCTCATGTGGTCTGGAGCCACTTGATTCGGATGAATGAAGTCCGTTTAAAACCTTCTTGTATATAGCTCTAATCTCATATAGATGTTATTATGATCACATTCATAGGCTGCATGTTCAGTTATTCGGAAACTACCAAACTGACAAAGTAGTGGAGTGCAATGACATCCATTACGAGAGCATATCTTATTGTACTCGACCCCAGTGCGTGTTAATGAGAGACTTTGCGCCATAGGGTGAGTCTAAGCTTTTGTTCTTATTACGTTATCTAACAAAGACATAGTTGATAGAGTTTAGCTTGCGGTGTCGGCATCACCTACCCAAGGACCTATCTCTTTGTTAATGCTAGATCACATCTTTCCACTAAGCCAATCAACTAAGTTGATATCCATCAACGAAGGGCGGTTCGATAGTAGACTCATTATCCCACGTCCTCATGTACACTAGTGTAATACTTGTAAATATCTCTATATGGATTGGATTTCATTGAGGCGTCCCCCAACGATAATCACAATTCAGACTTTATGAGACGAATTTGAGTATCACTGATCAATGGATCAGTTTGTTCCAAACTCGCTTTCTTCCTAGTGCGAGAAAGTATTGAACCTAAGGGCCTTCATCCTTTGGGGAGCCACACGGTCTTATGACACCAATTTTGCCACTATATGGCGTCACTCTATCACTATCCATGGTGATGGCGCTAAGACCAACTTCTTTTGGTCGTGTCATGTTCTCTTGATAGGTCATCAATCCTTGCAGACATATTTTCAGCATGTGATCTCGTCACTTTAACACTTTAAGCATTTAGGATCAAGATGAGACTTAGTGGGGACAAACCACGAAAATTCACGTTGTTCCACTTGAACACTTATGTTCTTATCTCCCCCTAACGGCGGGAATATTGTCTCATCAAAGTGACAATCCGCAATTTAGCGGTGAATGAGATCGTCTAACAAGGTTTCTACATAAGCGGATTATCGGTGGAAGTTCATATTCAACCTAAATATTTATTCATCTCAAATGACTCATCATTGTGCGCAGTGACATTGCGATTTGGCACCTATAAATAATATCTAGCCGAGCTCAAGGATTGGAGATCCATTTCAATCATGTTTGAGCTCAAGGATTGCAATTTCGTGTCAATCCTCGTACACAGTCACGGGCTGTAGTACACAAATATTCAATGATGGTGGGTCGTAGATGAATAGTAAAGTTGCATGCAAATATTTCATGACCCTAGTACGCATGCAACTTTACTGATGCGTACTGGGGCTATGCAATATTTGCATGCAACTTTACTATTCGTAAGCATAGCCCCAGTACTCATGTAATACCCCAGATTTTCATATAAATTTCCTTGTATTGTTTCCGAAATTAATTAAGGATTAATTGTGCAAATTCTTTAGTTGTGCGAAGTTGAAGTTTCGGGAGTAAATTTTAAGATGTTTTGACTTTTAAGAGGCCAAAAGTTGACTTTATTTTTCGTGAGTTATTTGTGAAAACTTCCTTCATGAAAGTTGTAGAGTATGGCGATACGAGTTCGTAGACAAATGAAACGTGTAAGACAGATGTCGTATGAAAAAGTTACGGTCAGAGGAAGTTAGGTTCCGTTTTGGAAAGAGTTTAAGTGGAAATTATGTGTGGGTAATTTTTAGAAAACCCAAAATTGCAGAAAGCCCAACTCAGTTTTCTCTCTTCCTCCCCGAGCTGTCGCACACTCCCGACTTCGCCGGCACGGAACTCCGCCATCCGACCCCCAAACCGGCCGCCTCCAGTGCACGAATAGTAAAGGAAGATCTTATCGAAATATATATACTAACAACCAAAAAGGAAACGCACCAACAACAAACAAAATCTCAGCGTGTCATATATATATGCTCCCAAACTGTCCAAATATGGGACAATTCGAAAACCATTTTGTTAGACACAGTCGTAACATAATGGTTCTCGAATGTGATTTCTAAAGGTAACATATAATTAATATATTGATGAATGTATGTATAAGAATATTATAATTCTTAATTACATGATTCATCATTTTATTTTTAGGAGTAAATGCTTGTGAGACCCTGTAGTTTATACCTAAAATCAGTTTTGTCCCTCACTTTTTTTTTTAAACTGGTATACCCCTATACTTTGAATTCTCGACTGATTTGCCCTTGTCGTCAATTGACCGTTAAAGAAGACTGTTAAGTTGCTGAGATGACCGGTCTTGCGATTCCAACTCAGCTAGAAACCTGCAACATCGACATAATATGTCCAATATACCCCTGACTATAGTGACTTTTAAAACCAAGAACTAACCAGCTTTGTGAGACGAGCTCGATGCTCTCCAGCTTTACAGGTCCTTCAGCAAGCCTCACCGACGGCGCCGACGAAGAGGCCTTCGTTGTCGTGGCCACAGCCGAGGGCGACTTTGGGGATTTTGGAGCGGCGGAAGGTGAGGGTTTTGGTGGAGAAGTCGTCGAAGGTGAAGGAGCCGTCGCCGTAGGAGACTTGGTAGAGGCAGGTTTTGGACTTTGAGATGCAGCCGGGTGAGTCGAGGTGGCGGCAGAGAGGGGAGGAGCAAGGGAGGGAGGAGAAGGAGGAGGATTTTCTCGGGTCAAAAACCGAGTCGGTTTAGGAGTAGCAGCGTTTACAAGGGGCGCATTGGAGCCAGACGATGTCGGAGCCGGTGTCGAGGACCATGTAGAGGTATTTGGGGGGAGAGCCGACACCGATGTCGGTGAAGTACTCGCCGTTGCCTTGGGAGAGGCTGGAGACGATGGAGGAGCTGAACCTGGAGGAGGGTGGGCCGGGTCGGGTGCGGTTGTAGGCGAGGGAGGTGAGGGAGTTGAAGCGGAAGGAGTCGCGGCGGAGGCGGAGGTGGAAGAGTTGGGAGGGGGTTTGGTTGAAGGAGAAGGCGTCGAGGTGGTGGAGAGGGAGGGAGAGGGAAGATGGGTCGGAGTCGGGTTCAGATGTTTCTGAAAAGGATTCGGGTTGGGAGAGAGAGGGGGTGGATGGGAGGGGGAGAGGAGGAGGGTATGGTGGTCAAGGGCGGCAGAGGAGAGGGAGAGGAGGAGAGTGAAAAAGAAGAGATGGGGGTCTTCTTCTCCTCCATTTTGTTTGGGCGGTGGGGAAGTGGGGAGATGAGGGAGAAGAAGTGGGAGAGAGAGTGAGAGGCCGGAGAGGATAGGCCATTGGAGAATTGGATCTGATCTCTTCTACTTGCAGAACTGAGGTTAGGAAACTGGGTTTAGGGGCTAAGTTTCGATCTGGGGTTTTGTTTTGGTGGACTGATTTAGAAGTTGATGATTCAAAATGGGTTTGGAATTGCTCTGTGGGTAAAATTGTCATCTCAATACCTTGGTCTCATACATGTGTCAACATGTTAGCCACGTCAGCTACATAACGGGTTCACTTGACGACAAGGGCAAATCAGTCGAGAATTTAAAATATAGGGGTATACCAGTTTTAAAAAAAAAGTGAGGGACAAAACTGATTTTAGGTGTAAACTACAGGGTGTCACAAGTATTTACTCCTATTTTTTATCATCATTTGAATACACGAATGATTTCCATGAAAACAAAAATTTGATAAATATATTATTATACACACACACAAACTTAAAGATATATTTTTGTATATATATATACACACACACAAACTTAATATTATACACACATACTATATGTACAAACATATTATACACACATATATACAAACATATATTATTCAAACATATTATACGTATTGATTCACACAAATTATACATATAAATTAACATATTAATATATATATACAAACACGTACACAAAAATATATACATACGTACGTACAAACATATTCAAGATGTATATACACTATCAAAGTTATATATATATATATATACCAATTGGACCGCCGGTAAAGTCGCCAGAAAATATGTCTAAATGAAGAAAATTGCTGAATTAAAGTAGTTACATACCAATTAGGAGATAAACAGTTCTTGAAGATCGATCAAATTCATTAAAAAAGCTTTCAAAACTAGATTTTCGCTGGGATGAATTATGTGAGGGGGGGGGAGAAAGTTTGGGTCATCAGCTGCATTCTCTTCTAGGCAGAAGGTGTATAAATGATGTGTTTACTTAGCCGACGAAATATTTTGTCGCCTAAGACAAAAGGCGTCGGTAGAAAATATTTGTTGTGCGTTGTGTCAAGCAGCAATAATGCCTTTTCTTAGTCAACAGAAAAATTCGTCGGCTAAGAAGGAATATTCGTCGCCCAAGACCTACTACACCGACAGAACAGTATTCGTCGTCCAAGACGTACTACGCCGATGGAAAAATTTTCGTCGCCTAAAACTGTCCATACCGACAGAAATATATCGTCGCTTAGGAAAATCTTAGTCGATGGATAATGTCTGAAGCCAGTTTACGTCGCCTAAGATTTACTAAGCCGATGAAAATTTACCGACGGAAAAGATTCGTCGCTTAGAATTTATTAGGTCGACGAAACTTAGACGACGATTTTTTTTTCGTCAGCTAGGAATGTCTTAGCCGATGGAAATTCCCGACAGTCATTTTTCGTCGCTTAGTAAGATCTTAGACGACAGTTGTGTTGTCTTATATGACGGTTATGTTTCCGTCGACCAAGAAGGACTTAGCTAACGAAATTTTTTAAATTCCGTCGGCTAAGACCGAATTTCCTGTAATGGCTCTAGGGTTAGAACAAAGTGCATGATAACATGCTGAAGTATAAATGGTAGAGACAAAGAGATAACAAGAGAATCATCATCTTATTCATTAATATGAGCCTTTTATATAGGGAATTACAAAATAACAATATGATAATGATAAAGAATACATACACTACCAGAAAATGGGTCTTGGGCGACGAAACAAAAAAAACCGGGCGACAATTTTTTTTTTCGTCGCCTAAGAGGGAACTTGGGCGACGATTTTTTTTTCGTCGCCTAAGCGAAAAAAAAATCGTCGCCTAAGTTTCATCTTAGGCAACGAAAAAAAAAATCGTCGCCTAAAAATAAATTTCGTCGGCCAAGATAGAAACTAGGGCGACGAAACAATATTTCGTCGCCTAAGATATTTATTTCGTCGCCTAAGTTTTTTATCCTTAGGCGACGAAACTGAGATATTTCGTCGCCCAAGATTTTTAATTCTTAGGCGACGAAACTCAAATATTTTGTCGCCCAAGATTCTTCTATATATTGAGAGGCCGGGATAGAAGAATGAGAACTTTGAAAATTTGAAACATAAATTTCTCTAGTTTTTCAAATCGTTCGGTGTTGTGGAAATCTGTCCATACATAGTTTGTGGAGCTACTCCCAGGTACGTACATATGCATATATATGCACATATATATATGCATATATATATATATATATATTGATTTTCAGTTTTATTTGAGTTGAATTAATGATATATATATATATATATATATATATGCATAGAGTTTGTTCCAAGCTGAGTAAGGGGCCGTTCTGTCATAGATATGGTTCACAGGTTTGTTTAACTGGATCTCAAGATCACAAACTGACCACTCTTCTCGGAGAAGGGGTCGATAGGGGTTCGCCTCCGTGATCACAAACGAGTCCTGCCTGGTTCCTGTAGGGGGTTCGCCCTCCGTGACATTGACACTTGCCTTCTGAAACCACGGAATCCGCTCGAACTAGATATATATAATTAATAATTAGTATGTTGTATTACATTAATATATATATATATAAAAGATATGTTCATTAAATATTGATATATATATATGTGTTATTTTCAGGATATGGATAAGAGTTGGATTTCTCTTCCAAGATATCACAGAAAATATGCTGAAGGAGTTTGGGATTTTATGCAATATGCGCAGGCCAATGCTGATGGGAGTGGCATGTTCTATTGCCCGTGCAAGATGTGTAAGTGTCGCAGTGATATGCATCGATTTCCGTTTGATACAGTATGGGACCACTTGAAGAGTAACGGATTCTGGGAACGTTACACATGTTGGATATATCACGGTGAAACCTCATCACGCCCGCATGATCATGGACAGTTTTATGAGACGGGCAGTACATCCAACGATCCCACAACGGCCTTCATCAACGACATGTTTCCTCATGACAGCGGTGTATGCCCTGAACGACAGCACATTCCGCAGGCGCCGATGCAGGCCGTCCCTAGAGGTGTCAACACTGCCAGTATAGCCAAGTACAACAGACTTATTGCTTTCCAACAGACCCCTCTGTGCCCAGGTCATGAGAAGACCGTTCTTCAGTGTGTGATGGAGGTGATGCATATCAAGGTTGAGACAAAATCGACCGTGACGGCTGTTGATAGGTATCTACAGTACGCTGCTTCGCTCCTGCCCGACGGTCATCGTCATCCCACCACGCATCATAAGGTCCGTCGTATCTTGAGAGATCTTGGGCTTTCCTACATCAAGATCCATGCATGCAGATATGACTGCGTTCTATTCTGGGGTAAAGATGCAGACGGTAATGACCTTGAAGGCCTTCATCGTTGTCCGGTATGTGGGACCGACAGGTATAAGCGGACTCCCGCAGGCAACAGGAAACCTGTTAAGGTACTTCGCTATTTCCCGTTGAGGGATAGGCTGGAGCGGTTGTACATGTCTTCAAAGACGGCCGAAGCTATGAGATGGCACGCTGTGAGGGAGGTGCATGACGAAGACCTCATGGTACACCCTGCTGACGGGGAGGCGTGGAAGCATATAGACAGGGAGTTTCCTCATTTTGCTTCAGAGGTGAGGAATGTGAGGCTCGGGCTCTCATCCGACGGGTTCAACCCTTTTGGGACCATGAGTCTTTCGTACAGTATATGGCCGGTCATTTTGGTGCCTTACAACCTTCCTCCATGGATGTGCATGAAGAAGGAATACAACATGTTGACCTTGTTGATTCCGGGGCCCGGTTATCCAGGTATCTACTTTCCCTTCATATTGTATATATTGCTGTTGGTTCAATTTTTTCTCCGAGCAGGCGTTTTTGTTCTATATTGTTGGTCATATATAGTCGTTATCTGAATTTGTTGTGGTTGTTGTTGTTGTTGTTGTTATCCAGGGAAGTGTCTCGATGTGTATATGAGACCGCTGATTGAAGAGTGTAAATTGCTTTGGGAGGTTGGTCATCCCACTTATGACTCCCACAAAAAGGAGATGTTCCAGATGCATGCCATGATTGTTGGTACCATCAGTGATTTTCCTGCACGTGGGATGTTGTCCGGCAACGTTGTTAGGGGATACATGATCTACGCATTTTATGCTTGATTATTAATGTCTTTCTCTCTACATTTTGTTTTGTTATGAGCTTAGTAAATATGTTTCTAACTTGTTTTATGTTTTAAGGTAGAGAATAAAGGAGAAATAATAAAGGAGGCGATTTGGACCGAAATATGTGCAATTACATGGTATTCTCGGCCAAAGAAGAATTGGAGTCAAAAAGGAAGCTTGTGTTAACTAGGAAACAATTTCCTATGTTGACTAGGATATGGAGCAAGTAGTGATGCATGGACATTGACGAAGTCTAGTCCATGAAGGAGATGTCCAAACCAAGTCCAATATGGAGAAGAAGATCTAAATTCGGCAGAATATCAAGGAATGTCCAAGTCTTGATTCCTAATTAATTCGGGGAAATTCCTGTGCACATGTCACAACTTCAACGGACTCTCCAGGACAGCTCAGAATGAAGCAGAAAACGTGCTAGATATGGATAGAAAGCTACTGGAGTCTAGTTTCCAAATCAATTGAAATCACCTCAATATCTATTTTCTAGAGAGAGTTATGACGAAATCATCAGACAGAGGTCATTGGGCCGAATTGAATAACTAGTGAAACCTAAACCAATTCGGTTTAGGATTGTGTGGCCGGCCTCTCTAGGGTTTTTCTTCTATAAAGCATGACTTAAAGGGCAGAAAAAGGATCACTTATCAAAGAGCCGAACCCCTGCCCTAGAGTCCTCTCAAGCCTCTCCAAAACGTCATAGTCTCCAAGGAAGCCGCCTATCCTCACCAATCCGCCTCCATCAACATCCAAAGGCCGAAGGCATAGCTTGGCAATCCCAAGGTGTCTTCATCCTCCATCCATCGAAGAAGCATCAAGCACGGATTAGTATAGGGCAATTCCCTTACTCAAAAAGTGTAACAATGACTTCTTCTCTTTATTCTTCTTCCTTGTGTAAACTTATGATTATTATGGATTGGTTTCTTGAAGTCTTTTGGTTAAATAATTCTAATTAGTTTTGTATGACTTGTTTGGTGTCCTTTGAAATTGGTTACTCATGCGTACTTGTTCCTAACGCTTAATTTGAATGCAGGGCAATTCCCGGTTTAGATTATGATGTGTTGAATATCGGGCAATTCCTGAGTTTGGCACTTAATTATGAGTTATGCATGTAAAACGTAGCTAATGACTTAGAGACCAAATAGGTTGCATGAAATTGGTTAGGTTATTAAAGGATAGGTAAATTGATAAGTTGATCTTGTAAATATTAGATTTAGGTATTATTTTCGGCTATGATGCATGTTTGGTAATTTTAGGGTTCTTGATTGTTTGCTTGTCTATGAGTGAAGCATGTTAGAATTCTAGGGTTCCTATATGTTTGATTGCCACGTTTTGTAGGAAAATTAGTTAAAACAATCTTGCACCCCCCTAAACAACCTTAGCATAGTTATGCAAGCACCCTCAATCCCCGGTTAAGAACGATCCCTACTTATCAATGCTACATCTACAAAGAAGGGTTTTAATTGTATTTGTGTTTGATTGAGTGTTTAATTTAACGCTTGAAAAGACGCGAATCAATTTTTGGTGCCGTTGCCGAGGATTGAAAAGAATTGTGTGATTATGCTTGTACATTATGTTAATAACTTTCTGTTTTGCAGGGCTGTGCACTGCCCAGTTTTGGGTAAATTGTTTGACGTAGCTAGAAGACTCATAAAAATCTGACATTTTTCAGGATTGTTTGGTTATGTGTCTAGTTTATGCCTGAAAAATTTCAGCCCCATCGGATTAACCAGTAATTCTGCAGAAAATCGACAAGCAGCTGCGCGCAATTTGCGCGATTCTGGAATTTGTATATGTCCTGTGTGAATTTGCTAGTGGATTGTTTGGTTTATGTCTTTTCAGGTTTTTATCTTAGTTTGAGAATTTTTGGAACGAAAGATGACACAAAACTGATTTGGACCTTAACCCTTCGTTGGTTTCTTTTGAAGAACTTTCGAGGTTGAGGGCGGTCCACACTTAGTTTTTGTGGATGTCGACAATATGGGAAGTTCTTAGCTGAGTAAGGGGCCTATATGAATGGTGTCTAGGCTGAGTGCGTCCGGGAGTAACAATTGGGTTTCAAGGACCATAGACTTTGCGCAAGCATAATAGGGGCTTCGACCCCCGTGGCTCCACCAAACGATTCCCTACCGGCACGATTCACACTTCTACCTGGCCATTCATGCCTTTTGAAACCACGGAGCTGCCTATGTTTAGATGTCATTGCTTCAGTCACCATTGACTCACAATTTAAGATGCGGATCTGAGGAGGCATAAAACTTAGAATCGTTAGTTTTGTGTTTAATTTTACTTAACCTATTTTTGCTAGTGATTGCTTGTTTGCTAATCATTAGTTTCTTTGTTTTTGTCGCACTAAGGTATATGGGATTAAACATGACGTTGACTTGGGTAGCGACTCAGCCCATTGCACATCATTGTCCTCTGTCCCCGTACCTAAGTGTGATTTCACACTAATCTAATTATATGTGACTAACGTGTTTAACTTTTATATTTAACTTGATTTTGAGGAAGCAGCTCAAGAATTGGAACGTGAGGAAGAGGAAGAACTCGAAGAAAATAGTGAAAAGGGGGAAGACAATGACTCCAACTTTAGCTATGGAAGCCACGGAAACTCACCAAGGTCATATACTTCACAAGGCTCACCATGGGAGGATGAGTATCTTCACGCACAAGGATGGGATGACAATTTCGACACCAAACAAGCCTTTGCGGATGAAGACTAAAGGAGTCATACGTCTAGCCAATGGACATTAAAAGCAGCGCTCTAGGAAGGCAGCCCTACATCAAGTCGCACATTTGTGCAATTTTGAGACTTTCTGTTTTTATTTTTTTTTATTCAAGTTTTTGGATATTGTATTAGACTTATTAGTGTTTTGTTGCACCTTTTTGCAACTATTTTTGGACAACTTTTTCTTTATTTTTCTTTCCTTATTTTTATTTTTATTTTTATTCATTTCAGTTTGTGAAAGTTGGATAAATCTCTTGTTTTTGAAATGCAGTTTATGGACTTTGCAGCAACTCAAGTCAGGAATTTGCACGGAAATCACAAGTGTTTTTCTACTCTCTGGACACCCTACATCTACTTTGAAGTATCGATTGCAAGGAGCTTTCATTTGAAGGTCAAGGTCTTGTACCTTGAGGCAGGTGCCTAAATTTCAATCCTACCCGAAGGCCGTGAGTATGGGATGTCTACAAGGGGGAGCTTTCTCAACTTTCAACTCTTGCTTTTTCCTAATTAGTTTCTGTTTATGTTGTTTTGTTGTGAATTCATGTTTCCATGCTTTATTCTATGTTGCATGCTATATTTTGTTCTACATTGAGGGCAATGTAGAGTTTAAGTGTGGGGGAAGGATTTACATGTTTATTGAGTCATTTATTGAAAATTCATAAAAATTGAAAAATGTCTAAAATTTTAGGAAAATTAAAAAAAAAAAAAAACTTTTGAGTCTTTTTGTTTAACTTAGTGTTTTAAAGAGTCTTAGGATGTCCTTAGTTAGTCGATGATGAAAATGGACCGAAAGAACATACATATGGCGTTGGAAATCATTAAGAATGAATTCATGTGCTAATTGAGACATCTTTGAGTGTTATGACATGTAGTAGATATGGTTTGCAAAACTTGGTACAGAAATTCGCATGTTAGAATAAGTTTTGAATCATATAAGCCTTAAAAGTGAGATTTTGAGCCTAAACACTACTTCTTTGAGAGTAAATTTTGTGCATTACATATGATAGGTCTCAAAATCATTCATACACTCACTTGCCATAGATCTTAATGAACTAGAGAATACTAGAACTTACTCATGTCAACTTGCAAAGCTTATAATTGTTACATACCCTGATTTTGGATATGATTAAAGGCACTTAGGTTTTCCACCACTTTGCCAAATTGCCATGTATCCCATATGTGCGCACGAGTTGCGACACCCCTAGATGAGCCCATTTGAGCCTACATTAAGCCTTTCTTTCATTGCCATATGAATCTAAACACTTAAACTTAGTGTAGATTATCCATACCCTTGTTCTAAAGACTTGGTGGGATTTTTGAAGCTAAAACAAAGAAAATGGCGTGAGAATCATGTAAGGGAATGTATGTATGGGGATAGACTTGTTCAAACAGCTTGTTAAAAAAGATGATTGCTGAAAAAACAAAAGAAAATTTCGAGAGCAAGAACAAAAGAAAGATCAAAAAGCTCTCCGGCAATAGGTTATAAGTGTCTAAAGTTTGGATTAATGTCCCCCGTACTTGTGAGTTTGGAGTTTGTTTCGAATAGAAGGCCCAATAATGCAAAATACGGCCTTTGTCCTGTTCACAGAGCTCAAGGGAAGTTTAGAATGAAGATAGGGCCCAACATGATGAAATCCGGCCCTTGTACTTCAAAGTCATACATGGTGACGTTTTTGGCGAGATGGGAGCTTAAATTTGATCAAGTTTTGGTACTTTGGCTAAGTCTTTAGAATATTCTTAATCACCACATATCTAAATTTCGAATGCCTTAACCTCAGCCCCATTACAACCCTTAAAAGTCCTTTTTGATCTTTAAGATGAGTAGCCTTCAATCTGTGGAGTAAGTTGCGTGAGTAAGCATATGGTTTTGGTTCATTTGAGCAAGTAATTCATTCCATTCATTGATTTAAACACTTTGAGTGAAATCATCTTTGCATGAGTGGAAATATGATGAGAGCATCCATGTGAGTTGATTTGAACTTCATTCGAAGCATGCACAGACTTAAACTCACCATTGTTTTCTCTATGTCTTACTTGTTCATAGCGTGATCATGCCTCTATTATCTATTGAATTCAAAGGTCATTCATGCTTGACACATTGTGATTCCATTGCCATATACATTAAGAAATTTCTGAGACAAATTTTGACTAAGGGCTTAGTGTTGTTTTACTTAGTATCTCTTACGTTTTCAAGCATGATAACATGAAAATTTGCGGCTTTGAAACGTTGAGACTTCTAAGTGTTTTTGTGACGTTTTTTCCCATTGTTATTTTTCCCTTTATTGTTTTTCTTTGTTTTTGAGCCCATGTTTTGTTTTGTATTTGCTAGGGACTAGCAAAGTCTAAGTGTGGGGGAATTTGATCTACGCATTTTATGCTTGATTATTAATGTCTTTCTCTCTACATTTTGTTTTGTTATGAGCTTAGTAAATATGTTTCTAACTTGTTTTATGTTTTAAGGTAGAGAATAAAGGAGGCGATTTGGACCGAAATATGTGCAATTACATGGTATTCTCGGCCAAAGAAGAATTGGAGTCAAAAAGGAAGCTTGTGTTGACTAGGAAACAATTTCCTATGTTGACTAGGATATGGAGCAAGTAGTGATGCATGGACATTGACGAAGTCTAGTCCATGAAGGAGATGTCCAAACCAAGTCCAATATGGAGAAGAAGATCTAAATTCGGCAGAATATCAAGGAATGTCCAAGTCTTGATTCCTAATTAATTTGGGGAAATTCCTGTGCACATGTCACAACTTCAACGGACTCTCCAGGACAGCTCAGAATGAAGCAGAAAACGTGCTAGATATGGATAGAAAGCTACTGGAGTCTAGTTTCCAAATCAATTGAAATCACCTCAATATCTATTTTCTAGAGAGAGTTATGACGAAATCATCAGACAGAGGTCATTGGGCCGAATTGAATAACTAGTGAAACCTAAACCAATTCGGTTTAGGATTGTGTGGCCGGCCTCTCTAGGGTTTTTCTTCTATAAAGCATGACTTAAAGGGCAGAAAAAGGATCACTTATCAAAGAGCCGAACCCCTGCCCTAGAGTCCTCTCAAGCCTCTCCAAAACGTCATAGTCTCCAAGGAAGCTGCCTATCCTCACCAATCCGCCTCCATCAACATCCAAAGGCCGAAGGCATAGCTTGGCAATCCCAAGGTGTCTTCATCCTCCATCCATCGAAGAAGCATCAAGCACGGATTAGTATAGGGCAATTCCCTTACTCAAAAAGTGTAACAATGACTTCTTCTCTTTATTCTTCTTCCTTGTGTAAACTTATGATTATTATGGATTGGTTTCTTGAAGTCTTTTGGTTAAATAATTCTAATTAGTTTTGTATGACTTGTTTGGTGTCCTTTGAAATTGGTTACTCATGCGTACTTGTTCCTAACGCTTAATTTGAATGCAGGGCAATTCCCGGTTTAGATTATGATGTGTTGAATATCGGGCAATTCCCAAGTTTGGCACTTAATTATGAGTTATGCATGTAAAACGTAGCTAATGACTTAGAGACCAAATAGGTTGCATGAAATTGGTTAGGTTATTAAAGGATAGGTAAATTGATAAGTTGATCTTGTAAATATTAGATTTAGGTATTATTTTCGGCTATGATGCATGTTTGGTAATTTTAGGGTTCTTGATTGTTTGCTTGTCTATGAGTGAAGCATGTTAGAATTCTAGGGTTCCTATATGTTTGATTGCCACGTTTTGTAGGAAAATTAGTTAAAACAATCTTGCACCCCCCTAAACAACCTTAGCATAGTTATGCAAGCACCCTCAATCCCCGGTTAAGAACGATCCCTACTTATCAATGCTACATCTACAAAGAAGGGTTTTAATTGTATTTGTGTTTGATTGAGTGTTTAATTTAACGCTTGAAAAGACGCGAATTAATACAAGGCTTGTCCTGAGTGCCTTAGCTCCCAGGGGTGCAGCAATCATTGCAACAAGATAGTCCGGATGGGTCACCGTGCTTACCTACCACATGATCACCCCTGGCGGATAGATACCGGGGCATTTGATGGGACCGAAGAGAGAGGTGTGGAGCCGCATAGATGGTCGGGGGAAGAGATTTTAGCAGTGCTGGATGAGTATGATTTTGGGCAGCTCAGCAATCATCCCGATATTGTGGCCAGAATACCTGAAAGACCAGACAGGTACAAATTCTGGACACATAAGAGCATATTTTGGGAACTCCCGTACTGGAGTACGCTGTTGATTAGGCACTACCTAGATGTGATGCACATAGAGAAGAATGTCTGCGACAGTGTGGTAGGTACAGTGCTCAACTTGGAGGGGAAGACGAAAGACGGTCCTAAGGCACGCGTTGATCTTAAGAAAATGGGAATCAGAAAACATCTTTGGCTGAAAGAGGGGAAGAAAAAGATGCCTTGGGCTCCTTACACCGTGAAGCCTGATCAGAAGACCCAGATCTTCAAGTGGATGAGTTGTGTGACGTATCCCTCAGGCGTTGCAGGAAATATAGCCCGGTGTGTGAACTTGCGGGAGAATAAGCTATACGGCTTGAAGAGTCATGACTGTCATATTCTGCTACAACGTCTCTTCCCTGTTTTCATTCGACCGTTCCTTCACCGTCAGGTAAATTTGTGGTTAAAATTACGGTTAACCTGTCGTTGTTGGATTTTATATTAAATTTGTGATGTGTGGTTGGCCAGGTTGTGGAGCCGTTAGTAGCGCTGTCAAGATTCTTCATGAAGTTATGCACAAGGGAAGTGAGAAAATCCGATCTCCGGGAAATGCAGGCAGACATCATATACATCATGTATAAATTCGAGAGGATCTTTCCGCCAAATTTTTTCGATATCATGCCTCACCTGATGATTCATCTTCCCCAGCAATTGTTGCTTACCGGTCCAGTACACTTCACTTGGATGTATCCCATGGAAAGGTATGTTTTATTCACTTACATCTCCAGAATACATATATGTACGTACATGTTCAATAACCATAACGTATAGTTTGCAATCTTATATTTACAGGCAACTTGGTGAGTACAAAGATTATGTCACTAATAAATCCGCGCCTGAATGATGTATAGCTGAAGCATATATTGCGCATGAATGCGTCACCTACATGAAGTTGTATTTAGGAGCGTCGTTGGGAGCTCCGCAAGCCATGGAGGAACATGCGCCGCGGTTCAATCTCTCTATAGTTTCCAGTGATGTCGAAGTTGGTGGAGCACGACTGTCCGCCGAGTATGCATTGTCAGATGAAGAGATAGCCATAGCGCACTGGTGGGTACTAATCAATTGTGAAGAAGTTAAATATTGGAAAGAGTTGCACCTAAATTTTTCGGAAGTTGATGGTGATCTCGAGTACCACAACATGACGTTTGCAAATTATTTTCGCACCTGGGTACGTAATTTAATCTTCCCTGTTATATATATATATATATATCTAATTATTTTCTATTGCATATATTTTCGGATATTTACAGTTCAATATCCGTTACAGATGGACATGATTAAATCTGATGATAATCCAAACTGGTCGCACGAACTATTACTTCTTGCGATGCAACCGCAACGGGCTAGAGTTTATCCCACTTGCACAGTGAATGGCGTCAAATTTGTATCTGAAGAGAGAGACAGCAGACGAAGAACACAGAATTCTGGGGTGATGGCGAAAGGTCATGGCCTTGACTATTACGGTGTTCTCCATTCAGTGGTCGAACTGGTTTATGCGGAAGGCATGAAAGTGCATCTGTTCAAGTGTAGATGGTTTGATACAGGCGCACAGAGCATGAAGATGGATCAGTACGGCAATTTATCGGTCAACACTGCTACAAGCGCCTACGAAGATGACCCGTTTGTTTTTGCGACATCGGTAAAACAAGTGTTTTATCTTGATGACCTTGCCAGGGGTGACGCGTGGAAAATAGCGAACATTGTGCATCCTCGAAACATTTACCGGGCGGCTACACTTGGAGTGACCATTCCAGGGCCAGAGGCTGATGCGTATCAGGAGCCGAACGCAGTAGGTATTCATGATGTAGCTACTGTTCGTCAAAATAATGTTAAACATGGTCGAGTGCTCAGAATTCGTGACGAAGATTCAACCTTTATTGATGTTGATCCAAATGAAGAAACAGACGACGACTCTGACGACGAATTAAGGCATAGATTACCAGATATTAATTCCGATACCGAAGAAGACTCATCGGATGACTCAGATTACGAGCCTTAGCTTAGTTATAATTGAGCCTTAGCTTTGTAATTGTTTGTATACTAAAACAATATGTTTGTACTAAAATAAAAAAAGCACATTTAAATTCATTGTACAGTGTTTTTTATTTTTACTCTTGGGCGACGATTTTAACAAATATCGTCGCCCAAGTATTATCTTGGCCGACGAATTAGCCTACTTCGTCGGCCAAGAGTAATCCGAATAATTAAAATAAAATAAAACACATTTAAATTTCATTGTACAGGATTTTTTATTTTTACTCTTGGGCGACGATTTTAACAAATATCGTCGCCCAAGTATTATCTTGGCCGACGAATTACCCTAATTTCGTCGGCCAAGAGTAATCCGAATAATTAAAATAAGATAAAACACATTTAAATTTCATTGTACAGGATTTTTTATTTTTACTCTTGGGCGACGATTTTAACAAATATCGTCGCCCAAGTATTATCTTGACCGACGAATTGTCCTAAAATCGTCGGCCAAGAGTAATCCGAATAATTAAAATGAAATAAAACACATTTAAATTTCATTTGAATAATTAAAATAAATATCCCGGGTATTTATTTTTTACCAAATTTTTATAGCCCCGTAAGAGTCTCGTCGATTGGAAACTATTCTCAGTTGAAGGTCCGGCCAGATTACGTGATTTGGAGGGTCGAATAGCCGTTTCCGTCCGTTTAGGGGTTTGACCGCGCCGATTGACCGGACGGATCGAGCCCTTATCTTTGTCAGATCGAGCTGAATTTTTTTCCACCTATGTAATTCGTTATGCTGGTCATATCTGACGGTCGGTTTTCAGTTCCTCTTCTCCGATCACCAAACTCATGTTATATGTACTAATGTTGTATAACTTTTTTATATAAGTGTTGAGTTTAAGTTTCGTTTTGAAGACAACGTATACGTAGATGCCTCAAACGCAAAAAAGTCGTGAAATAAGATATGACCGGAACGGTGAAATACGTCAACCCGTGAAAAATAAAGATATTCTGGTAAAATTTCGGTGCCGGTTGTTTCGGTTAACGAATTTTTCTCTTATTTCTACCTAGTGGTAGCCCTATCCCGGTTATTTATTTTTTACCAAATTTTTATAGCCCCGTAAGAGTCTCGTCGATTGGAAACTATTCTCAGTTGAAGGTCCGGCCAGATTACGTGATTTGGAGGGTCGAATAGTCTGAATTTTATGATAGAAATCTTGGCCGACGATTTTCTTCATCTTGGGCGACGAGATTTATAGTGAAGAATCTCGTCGCCCAAGTAGAATATCTTGGCCGACGATTTTAAAAAAACAGGGCGACGACTTCAAAAATCGTCGGCCAAGATGCTCTTGGCCAACGATTTTTAAAAAACAGGCCGACGATTTTTACAGAATCGTCGCCCAAGAACGCCAGTATAAAAGGCAAAAATTCGGAACCCTAACCATTTCTTCAGCCGCCAAGCCCTCTCTCTCTCTCTCTCTCTGAAAATCCTCTCTCTGCCCTCTCTCTCTCCCTCTCTCCGACCCCGACCCTAATTCGGAACCCCGACCCCGACGCCGACCCAAAATTTAAGGTATAACCCTAAAACCCTAAATTGGTTTTAATTGTTGTTGTTGTTGTGATAATTGTAAATTGTTGTTGTTGTTGTGATAATTGTAAATTGTAAATTGTTGTTGTTGTTGTTGTGATAATTGTAAATTGTTGTTGTTGTGATAATTGTAAATGGTTGTTGTTGTGATAATTGTAAATTGTGATGTAAATTATGGTAAATTGTGATGTAAATGATAATTGTAAAATATTGGGGTTTACGGTTTAGGGTTTAGGGTTTAGGATTGTAAATGATTAAATAATTAAATAATATAAATTATAAATGATTAAATAATTTGTAAATATATTGTAAATGATTAAATAATTTGTAAATATATTGTAAATGATTAAATTATTTTTGATTAAATAATTAAATAATATAAATTATAATTGTAAATATATTGTGGAAATTTTGTAAAAAATAATGGATTATTTTTGAGTAAGAATGTAAATATTCGTAAATTAATTTTTGTGATATAATAATTGCGAATTAATGTAAATAATTTGTATCGTGAAATAAAAATAATAATAAATCCTATAATAATTATTAAATTTTATTTGTGTTATTATTGTTGATAAATTTTTCGAAGTTTATGGTTATTTTTTGTGAACTTAATTATAAGACGGTAAAATATTTTTAATAAATTTATGATTATTTTAAATAGGATGGCCATGAGGAGAACTTCTGGACAACGTTCGGGTGCGAGGAGCCAAGACGGCTCGGACGGTACCTCAAACAACCCGTCGGAATCAACGTCGATCGGGTTTCCGTGGCAGTTGACGGCCCGACGTGAGGCGCTTAAGGGTGACGCGAGCGGCTCGGGTTCTGCTGGGCAGTCGGATCCCGCAGCGATGGCTCCTCGTCATCCACCCATACTTCGCCAGTCGCGATCCCGCAGCGACGCCCCCACACAGTCGTCCCCGACCGACGGTGATGGCGGGTCATCCGGGGTCCCTATGGTGCCGTCCGGCCTCTTCCTTCCTCCGACGATACCGGCGATACCTCGCGTCGATGAGGAGGGTCGACCGATTCGGGAGCAGCTCCCGCATGTGGCACCGCACGAGGCCTATATCTACCGGGAGTTTCCCACGCCTCTTCATCCCGTGAGGGTCTCCGAGCAGGCGGACGGAGACGAATCTGTCGGCTCAGTCTCATCCTCAGCTAATTTATTATTACTTTTTTGTCGATTTTAATTTTTCTTTTGTAAAAATGTATTATTAATATTAAATTTGATTCACAATGTCACAGCCGCCGGAACAAGAAGGCGGAACAGGAGAGGCACCGTCAGCAACAAGGGACTCGATAGGGAGGTCGAGTCCGCTGGACGGATCGCCATCCCGTTTTCCAACGGGAAACCGGTGGACGCCGCGTTGGGAAACCGGTACACGCGCGCCGCGTGAGGCACCATCCGCTCCAGACTCCCTATGTTGTGGGGAGTCTGGAGCCAGGTTCCTGATGGAGTGAAGGAGATGCTCCATCAGTCGATGTCGGTGAGTTTACTCGATCAATTACTATTTTTTTAACTAATAAATTATTTAATTATCGGAAAAAATACTAACAAGTGGTAATGCAGCAATGGTTTGTGGTTCCCGAGGAGGGACGTGACTGGGCGGACAAGGCCCATAGGGAGAGGTACCTCTATTTAATAATTTATTAAATTTTATTTTTTTAATAATATATTTAATATTTTTTTTGTATATGTAGGTTCAAGGAGTGGAAGCACGACCTCCGGGAACACTGGAAGAAGTACGGGAGCGACCGTTCGGGTACCCCGAAGGAGTTCGAGTATCGGGAGTACGAGTGGCGGTGGCTTCTTGTCACGCAGTTCAACGACCCTCACAAACAGGTAATTCGTAAACAAATTTGAATATTTAATTAGTGAATTAATTATAATTGTATGTTTTTAAATATTTACTAACGATAATTTTTTTTTGAAGCACCTCGCCCGGGTGAACGCTGAGAACCGGCAACATAACACAACCAACCATTGTGCCGGTTCGAGGCCGTTTTCGGCCATCATGGACGACGTGCGGCGAGAGCGGCCAGAGGAGAACCCCTATGTGGGGACCTTTCAGAGGGCATATCCTCATTCTGAGGAGGATCTTGTAAGTTCCTTATATTTTCTAATTTTTAATTTTAATTACATTTTATTAAATGTATATTAATATATTTTTATAATATATCCAATTAGACGAGGGTGAGGGAGGCGGAGCAAGAGGTCATGAGAGGCATGGTGAACGACACATGGCCGGGCACGGCAGAGGATGACATGTCAGAGGCCATGTCCAGGATCGACACTTCAGATCCTACCGTTGGGGCGCGGATTATGGCCACTGCCTTCGCGCAGCGTTCCAACACCTACTACTGCCGGGGTATGGGAGACGCTGGAAAGGGGATCCTGAAGACGACGCCAGGATTTCAGCGCAAGGGAGCCGCCGGAGCCTCAAGCAGCAACATTCGGCTACAGGATCAGTTCGCAAGTCTACAGTCTGAGCTGGAAGCCCAAAGAGCGAGGGAGTCTGAGCTGGAAGCCCAAAGAGCGAGGGAGATGGCGGAATCATATGCGGCTTCCACGGCTGCGCATATGGAGCGGGTGAATGAAGTCACCAATGCCAACCAGGCGGCTATGGGACAGTGGATGACTGCCTGCATGGCTGCACTTGCGGCCGGACAGCCGTTTCCGCCCATGCCTACGCCTATACCATTACCTCAGTGGCCCCACCCTCAGTGGCCCCAGCCTCAGCAGCAGCCTCCTCAGCCTGACCAGCCTTCGCCTCAGGACCCTCCGAATGGGAATGATGTGTTAGATTTCGGGTTTCTCGATCCATAGGCAGAATTTTTGTAATAAAATATTTATAAATTTATAAATTTGTGTTATTTTTAATTAAATTTTAGTATTAGAAAAATTTAAAGAAATGTCGAAAAAAAAAATTCCAGCAAAAATTTAAAAAACATTATATATTTATATATTTAAAAAAATTATTTAATTATTTTAAAAAAAAATTTAAATATATCTTAGGCGACGAAATTTAAAAATCGTCGCCCAAGATTTAACACCTTGGCCGACGAAAAAAAAATATCGTCGCCTAAGATGTAGTGATCTTAGGCGACGAAATATTTATTTTCGTCGCCCAAGGTTATAAGATCTTAAGCGACGAAAAAAATTTTCATCGGCCAAGGTGTTAAATCTTGGGCGACGAATATTTTTGGGCGACGAGAAGTTTCGTCGCCTAAGAATTACTCTTAGGCGACGACGGAATGAATTTTCGTCGCCCAAGTTCTTGGCCGACGCACTTCTGGCGACGACGTCTTGGCCGACGACATGTCGTCGCCTAAGTACTTAGGCGACGAAATTTTTTAACAGGGCGACGATTTTTTTTCGTCGCCCAAGAACTATTTTCTGGTAGTGATAGTCTTATTCTAACTACATATCATAATAATTTTTTAAAAAAAACTACATATCCTGATGACATAAGGCCAAGACCACACATATGAAATATTCTAGAACAAAAATGATGAATAACTGATTTATCTCAAAGTTATCTTCATTGGGATCCAATCATAACAGTGTGAAAATCAACGAAAGAGCAAACTGGTAGCTGCTTGTAGATTTATTTATTTTTCAAGCACTAAGCAATTTACTTCCGCATTCTACTTCACCCCTATATTACACATCTAATTCAGACCCTCTGATAAGTCCTGAGATCACTGATCATCGGAAACTTTTCACTCCCGGAACAAGTGCTCCTCACCGGACCGTTGATCAATATGCTTGATCCAACGGCCAGGACCCTTCCTAATTGTACTTATCGGCCCCACAGTTCCGCCGCCGTACCCTATATGAGCAATATCCAACCCTTTCCCCACCGGCAAAAACACCGACCTCACCACCCGAGTCCCCCTCTCCACCACACCATGCCATCTGAACCCCTTAACGTTTCTCTGCCAAGCATTCTTGCATGCAAAAACAGCTCCTCTAGGGCTAACCTTGGCTGTCCTTAAAACCCTAGCGAACTCCCTTCGGCTACAGTCAACCACCAAGAAATCAACTCCCGCCGTCGCCACCTCGGACTCTCCAACCACCACCTCGGGCAGCACCGGTGCGTTACGCATGGCCTTAAGGTACTCCACCCTCGAACGTTCGTCCGGGACTATGCACACGTGACGTCCGCACGTGTGGCGGGCAGCCGTGGCAAGGCCGAGGCTGGTGGCAATCGGATCACCGAAGGACCATGCTTCCACGATTAGCTTTGCGTTCCAGCCGGCCGCCATGGCAGAGAGCAGCTCGGCAACACCAGATTCTCTAAATTTCTCACACTGCAACATAATAACAACAGAATTGATTAGTTGTGAGCAAGGATTAAAATATCGGTATCGGTAGATATATCGGTCCGTTGAAAAATGGAGATTTCGGATATATCGGGGAAACCCGGGAAAAAAATATCGGTATTTTGGGAAGAATTTTTTTTCTGAAATATTTAATTTATTAGATTTATATATAAATATTACAAATATCAACTTCATCTACATCCAGAATGAGAATCTAGGTTATTGATAAGAGTCATAAGACACACGTTGATCCACAAAAGTACAATAATCAGACCAAGACATATGACTCATATAGTACAAATTGTAGTGTTGAATATGATAATCATATATGTCTTTGGAGCTGCCAACTGTTTCCCCTATAAGTGGATAGTAAGGATGATGAAAACTGGATGACTGATCATTGACTTCCGTTTATTGATTATAGCCATATTGATTGTTGCCTTCTTAGGATTCATTTGAGGTTCCAGTTCCACTACCTAAACTGATATAATCAAAACTTAGCGCAACTGAAACAACATCTTGATCATCATTTGGACCTCTAGTCCTCCTCCCATACATGGTATCCTCTTGCGCTCCATGCCTAATACTTCTATAGCCATGATCATGGGAGGCATGATCGTAATTTTCATCAGATGAAAAATTGTTCAATCCACCAACTGTAGAAGATTGTCCATATACAAACCCGGTGCCAGTATTTCCACCACCTTTTCCGCTTCCACCATCTTCATCATCATCTGAACTATCTGGAGTTGCTATGCTGCCCCATGCATCATCACTGTCTAAATTATCTTCTGGGTTTCCAACAACTTCTTCAGATAATACCCTTTGTACGTTGATTCCATTGGCAGTTGCAGTTTCAAGTCGAGACCACCACTCGTTATTGGGATACACCTCGAGAGAATTAGTTACTTCTCTTCCGGATAACATTTCAATTTTTTACAGATATTTTTTTAATATGTCAGTGATATATCGAAAATATCATAAATGTTGGAGATATTTCCTAAATATCGGAGATATTTCCTAAATATTGGTGATATTTGAGGATATTTCCTAAATATCGGGGAAATATCGTAGATACGGTGGAAGATAAGATATTGACCCCTAAACATATATCGGTCCTTCGAAAAAGGGAGATATCGGAGGATATATCGGATATATCGCAGAGATTTTAATCCTTGGTTGTGAGATCGATATATAACCTCGAAACTATATAGTAGTACAGCTAGAACTTGTAGATAAACTCGAACTTCAATCAGATACACAATACTTACTGATTTGACAGTGTCTAAGTAAGCTTTGGAAGCTGTTTCTGGGGACCAAATGAGCTTCATAATCTCTGCAACTCTCTCTGTGGGTGGTTTGAGCTTGTAAGAGAAAGAGAAAGAAAGAGAGAGAGAGAGAGAGAGAGAGAGAGAGAAACTGAAGTTAGAGCTATCTGTGTGCTGAGGTTATTTATAAATGGTGATGAGAGAAAGAGAGAGTTGTCGCTAGCGAGGTTTATCGTTGACATTTGGGGGCACACATTTCAGTTAAGAACGTGTGAGCTTGTGTATTGTAATATGAAATGCCATATGTGAAAGAGAGTCGGAATTGAATTGAAATGTTCATCGCTGCTGATATCGATCACTTTGGCAAGTTGGTAGCTGCTGTGCTTATCTAACTGACTACGTACGTATTCAGTTGACAATTGTACGGTTTTCGAGATCGGTTACTCACTTACTCTTCTTTTAGTACAATATCTATCTAGAATGGTACTTACGTACGTGTGCAAAGACGCTTAAAAATTCTAAATAGGAAAATGAGGCATTGGAATTGGTGATCATAGAGTGGGTCGAGTCACTCGAGTGAACGAAACATCGATCAATTCGGTGCCTTTTTCATGGGATGGGAAAGAAAGATTTTCAATGTGCAAATGTACGGTGACACAAATCAAGGAAACCATTCACAAAATCATATAGTTTTGGGACATAATATAATTACACTCTAGTGCTTCAAATTAAAGACCGGGTCGTAGTGTCTACAACTATTACTTTTGCGAGTAGATGAACGATCAGCCTCGGTATTGTAACGAGATGAGTCGGTGCGGTTATTTTGATAGTTAATATTTCTTAAGCTTTTATTTATTTTCTTTCACTACCAGAAAATGGGTCTTGGGCGACGAAACAAAAAAAACCGGGCGACGATTTTTTTTTTTGTCGCCTAAGAGGGAATTTAGGAGACGATTTTTTATTTCGTCGCCTAAGGAAAAAAAATCGTCGCCTAAGTATACTCTTAGGCGACGGAAAAAAAAATCGTCGCCTAAAAATAAATTTCGTCGGCCAAGATAGAAACTAGGGCGACGAAACAATATTTCGTCGCCTAAAATATTTATATCGTCGCCTAAGTTTTTCATCCTTAGGCGACGAAACCAAAATTTTCGTCGCCCAAGAGTTTTTAATTCTTAGGCGACGAAACTCAAATATTTCGTCGCCCAAGATTCTTCTATATATTGAGAGGCCGGGATAGAAGAATGAGAACTTTGAAAATTTGAAACATAAATTTCTCTAGTTCTTCAAATCGTTCGGTGTTGTGGAAATCTGTCCATACATAGTTTGTGGAGCTACTCCCAGGTACGTACATATGCATATGCACATATATATATGTATATATATATATTGATTTTCAGTTTTATTTGAGTTGAATTAATGATATATATATATATATGCATAGAGTTTGTTCCAAGCTGAGTAAGGGGCCGTTCTGTCATAGATATGGTTCACAGGTTTGTTTAACTGGATCTCAAGATCACAAACTGACCACTCTTCTCGGAGAAGGGGTCGATAGGGGTTCGCCTCCGTGATCACAAACGAGTCCTGCCTGGTTCCTGTAGGGGGTTCGCCCTCCGTGACATTGACACTTGCCTTCTGAAACCACGGAATCCGCTCGAACTAGATATATATAATTAATAATTAGTATGTTGTATTACATTAATATATATATATATAAAAGATATGTTCATTAAATATTGATATATATATATGTGTTATTTTCAGGATATGGATAAGAGTTGGATTTCTCTTCCAAGATATCACAGAAAATATGCTGAAGGAGTTTGGGATTTTATGCAATATGCGCAGGCCAATGCTGACGGGAGTGGCATGTTCTATTGCCCGTGCAAGATGTGTAAGTGTCGCAGTGATATGCATCGATTTCCGTTTGATACAGTATGGGACCACTTGAAGAGTAACGGATTCTGGGAACGTTACACATGTTGGATATATCACGGTGAAACCTCATCACGCCCGCATGATCATGGACAGTTTTATGAGACGGGCAGTACATCCAGCGATCCAACAACGGCCTTCATCAACGACATGTTTCCTCATGACAGCGGTGTATGCCCTGAACGACAGCACATTCCGCAGGCGCCGATGCAGGCCGTCCCTAGAGGTGTCAACACTGCCGGTATAGCCAAGTACAACAGACTTATTGCTTTCCAACAGACCCCTCTGTGCCCAGGTCATAAGAAGACCGTTCTTCAGTGTGTGATGGAGGTGACGCATATCAAGGTTGACACAAAATCGACCGTGACGGCTGTTGATAGGTATCTACAGTACGCTGCTTCGCTCCAGCCCGACGGTCATAGTCATCCCACCACGCATCATAAGGTCCGTCGTATCTTGAGAGATCTCGGGCTTTCCTACATCAAGATCCATGCATGCAGATATGACTGCGTTCTATTCTGGGGTAAAGATGCAGACGGTAATGACCTTGAAGGCCTTCATCGTTGTCCGGTATGTGGGACCGACAGGTATAAGCGGACTCCCGCAGGCAACAAGAAACCTGTTAAGGTACTTCGCTATTTCCCGTTGAGGGATAGGCTGGAGCGGTTGTACATGTCTTCAAAGACGGCCGAAGCTATGAGATGGCACGCTGTGAGGGAGGTGCATGACGAAGACCTCATGGTACACCCTGCTGACGGGGAGGCGTGGAAGCATATAGACAGGGAGTTTCCTCATTTTGCTTCAGAGGTGAGGAATGTGAGGCTCGGGCTGTCATCCGACGGGTTCAACCCTTTTGGGACCATGAGTCTTTCGTACAGTATATGGCCGGTCATTTTGGTGCCTTACAACCTTCCTCCACGGATGTGCATGAAGAAGGAATACAACATGTTAACCTTGTTGATTCCGGGGCCCGGTTATCCAGGTATCTACTTTCCCTTCATATTGTATATATTGCTGTTGGTTCAATTTTTTCTCCATTTATTGTTTTTGTTCTATATTGTTGGTCATATATAGTCGTTATCTGAATTTGTTGTGGTTGTTGTTGTTGTTGTTGTTATCCAGGGAAGTGTCTCGATGTGTATATGAGACCGCTGATTGAAGAGTGTAAATTGCTTTGAGAGGTTGGTCATCCCACTTATGACTCCCACAAAAATGAGATGTTCCAGATGCATGCCATGATTGTTGGTACCATCAGTGATTTTCCTGCACATGGGATGTTGTCTGGCAACGTTGTTAGGGGATACAAGGCTTGTCCTGAGTGCCTTAGCTCCCAGGGGTGCAGCAATCATTGCAACAAGATAGTCCGGATGGGTCACCGTGCTTACCTACCACCTGATCACCCCTGGCGGATAGATACCGGGGCATTTGATGGGACCGAAGAGAGAGGTGTGGAGCCGCATAGATGGTCGGGGGAAGAGATTTTAGCAGTGCTGGATGAGTATGATTTTGGGCAGCTGAGCAATCATCCCGATATTGTGGCCAGAATACCTGAAAGACCAGACAGGTACAAATTCTGTATTATCTTGGCCGACGAATAACCCTATTTTCGTCGGCCAAGAGTAATCCGAATAATTAAAATAAAATAAAGCACATTTAAATTTCATTGTACAGGATTTTTTTTTTACTCTTGGGCGACGAATTTAACAAATATCGTCGCCCAAGTATTATCTTGGCCGACGAAATAAAAGAATTTCGTCGGCCAAGATTAATGCGAATAATTAAAATAAAATAAAACACATTTAAATTTCATTGTACAGGATTTTTTATTTTTACTCTTGGGCGACGAATTTAACAAATATCGTCGCCCAAGTACTATCTTGGCCGACGAATTACCCTAATTTCGTCGGCCAAGATAATCCGAATAAGTAAAATAAATAAAGCACATTTAAATTGTAAATGTTTTTTACCAAATTTTTATATCCCCGTAAGCGTCTCTTCGTTTGGAAACTATTCTCAGTTGAAGGTCCGGCCAGATTACTTGATTTGGAGGGTCGAATAGCCGTTTCCGTCCGTTTAGGGGTTTGACCGCGCCGATTGACCGGACGGATCGAGCCCTTATCTTTGTCCGATGGAGCTGAATTTTTTCCCACCTACGTAATTCGTTATGCTGGTCATATCTGACGGTAGGTTTTCAGTTCCTCTTCACCGATCACCAAACTCACGTTATATGTACTAATGTTGTATAACTTTTTTATATAAGTGTTGAGTTTAAGTGTCGTTTTGAAGACAACGTATACATAGAGGCCTCAAACGCAAAAAAGTCGTGAAATAAGATATGGCCGGAACGGTGAAATACGTCAACCCGTGAAAAATGAAGATATTTCGGTAAAATTTCGGTGCCGGTTGTTCCGGTCAACGAATTTCTCTTATTTCTACCTAGTGGTAGCACTTTCCCGGGTATTTATTTTTTACCAAATTTTTAGAGCCCCGTAAGTGTCTCGTCGATTGGAAACTATTCTCAGTTGAAGGTCCGGCCAGATTACGTGATTTGGAGGGTCGAATAGCCGTTTCCGTCCGTTTAGGGGTTTGACCGCGCCGATTGACCGGACGGATCGAGCCCTTGTCTTTGTCCGATGGAGCTGACATATTTCCCACCCACGTAATTTGTTATGCTGGTCATATCTGACGGTGGGTTTTCAGTTCCTCTTCTCCGATCACCAAAATCACGATATTCTGAATTTTATGATAGAAATCTTGGGCGACGATTTTCTTCATCTTGGGCGACGAGATTTATAGTGAAGAACATCGTCGCCCAAGTAGACTATCTTGGCCGACGATTTTCTAAAAACAGGGCGACGAATTCAAAAATCGTCGGCCAAGATCATCTTGGCCGACGATTTTCAAAAAACAGGGCGACGATTTTTGCAGAATCGTCGCCCAAGAACGTCAGTATAAAAGGCAAAAATTCGGAACCCTAACCATTTCTTCAGCTGCCAAGCCCTCTCTCTCTCTCAAACCCTAAACACCGAAGCCCTCTCTCTCTCCCTCTCTCCGACCCCGACCCCGACCCCGACCCCAATTCGGAACCCCGACCCCGACGCCGACCCACAATTTAAGGTATAACCCTAAAACCCTAAATTGGTTTTAATTGTTGTTGTGATAATTGTAAATTGTTGTTGTTGTTGTTGTGATAATTGTAAATTGTAAATTGTTGTTGTTGTTGTTGTGATAATTGTAAATTGTTGTTGTGATAATGGTAAATTGTTGTTGTTGTGATAATTGTAAATTGTGATGTAAATTATGGTAAATTGTGATGTAAATGATAATTGTAAAATATTAGGGTTTACGGTTTAGGGTTTAGGGTTTAGGATTTGTGGAAATAATTTGTAAATATATTGTAAATGATTAAATAATTTTTGATTAAATAATTAAATAATATAAATTATAATTGTAAATATATTGTGGAAATTTTGTAAAAAATAATGGATTATTTTTGAGTAAGGATGTAAATATTCGTAAATTAATTTTTGTGATGTAATAATTGCGAATTAATGTAAATAATTTGTTATGTGAATAAAAAAAATAATAAATCCTATAATAACTATTAATTTTTATTTGTGCTATTATTGTTGATAAATTTTTCGAAATTTATGGTTATTTTTTGTTAAATTAATTATAAGACGGTAAAATATTTTTAATAAATTTATGGTTATTTTAAACAGGATGGCCATGAGGAGAACTTCTGGACAACGTTCGGGTGCGAGGAGCCAAGACGACTCGGACGGTACCTCAAACAACCCGTCGGAATCAACGTCGATCGGGTTTCCGTGGCAGTTGACGTCCCGACGTGCGGCGCTTAGGGGTGGCGCGAGCGGCTCGGGTTCTGCTGGGCAGTCGGGTCCCGCAGCGACGGCTCCTCGTCATCCAGAGATACTTCGCCGGTCGCGATCCCGCAGCGACGCCCCCACACAGTCGTCCCCGACCGACGGTGATGGCGGGTCATCCGGGGTCCCTATGGTGCCGTCCGGCCTCTTCCTTCCTCCGACGATACCGGCGATACCTCGCGTCGATGAGGAGGGTCGACCGATTCGGGAGCAGCTCCCGCATGTGGCACCGCACGAGGCCTATATCTACAGGGAGTTTCCCACGCCTCTTCATCCCGTGAGGGTCTCCGAGCAGGCGGACGGAGACGAATCCGTCGGTTCAGTCTCATCCTCAGGTAATTTATTATTACTTTTTTGTCGATTTTAATTTTTTTTTTTGTAAAAATGTATTATTAATATTAAATTTGATTCACAATGTCACAGCCGCCGGAACGAGAAGGCGGAACAGGAGAGGCACCGTCAGCAACAAGGGACTCGATAGGGCGGTCGAGTCCGCTGGACGGATCACCATCCCGTTTTCCAACGGGAAACCGGTGGACGCCGCGTTGGGAAACCGGTACACGCGCGCCGCGGGAGGCACCATCCGCTCCAGACTCCCTATGTTGTGGGGAGTCTGGAGCCAGGTTCCTGATGGAGTGAAGGAGATGCTCCATCAGTCGATGTCGGTGAGTTTACTCGATCAATGACTATTTTTTTAACTAATAAATTATTTAATTATTGAAAAAAATACTAACAAGTGGTTATGCAGCAATGATTTGTGGTTCCCAAGGAGGGATGTGACTGGGCGGACAAGGCCCATAGGGAGAGGTACCTCTATTTAATAATTTATTAAATTTTATTTTTTTAATAATATATTTAATATATTTTTTTGTATATGTAGGTTCAAGGAGTGGAAGCACGACCTCCGGGAACACTGGAAGAAGTACGGGAGCGACCGTTCGGGTACCCCGAAAGAGTTCGAGTATCGGGAGTACGAGTGGCGGTGGCTTCTTGCCACGCAGTTCAACGACCCTCACAAACAGGTAATTCGTAAACAAATTTGAATATTTAATTAGTGAATTAATTATAATTGTATGTTTTTAAATATTTACTAACGATAATTTTTTTTTGAAGCACCTCGCCCGGGTGAACGCTGAGAACCGGCAACAGAACACAACCAACCATCGTGCCGATTCGAGGCCGTTTTCGGCCATCATGGACGACGTGCGGCGAGAGCGGCCAGAGGAGAACCCCTATGTGGGGACCTTTCAGAGGGCATATCCTCATTCTGAGGAGGATCTTGTAAGTTCCTTATATTTTCTAATTTTTAATTTTAATTACATTTTATTAAATGTATATTAATATATTTTTATAATATATCCAATTAGGCGAGGGTGAGGGAGGCGGAGCAAGAGGTCATGAGAGGCATGGTGAACGACACATGGCCGGGCACGGCAGAGGATGACATGTCAGAGGCCATGTCCAGGATCGACACTTCAGATCCTACCGTTGGGGCGTGGATTATGGCCACTGCCTTCGCGCAGCGTTCCAACACCTACTACTGCCGGGGTATGAGAGACGCTGGAAAGGGGATCCTGAAGACGACGCCAGGATTTCAGCGCAAGGGAGCCGCCGGAGCCTCAAGCAGCAACAGTCGGCTACATGATCAGTTCGCAAGTCTACAGTCTGAGCTGGAAGCCCATAGAGCGAGGGAGTCTGAGCTGGAAGCCCAAAGAGCGAGGGAGATGGCGGAATCATATGCGGCTTCCACGGCTGCGCATATGGAGCGGGTGAATGAAGTCACCAATGCCAACCAGGCGGCTATGGGACAGTGGATGACTGCCTGCATCGCTGCACATGCGGCCGGACAGCCGTTTCCGCCCATGCCTACGCCTATACCATTACCTCAGTGGCCCCACCCTCAGTGGCCCCAGCCTCAGCAGAAGCCTCCTCAGCCTGACCAGCCACCGCCTCAGCCTCAGGACCCTCCGAACGGGAATGATGTGTTAGATTTCGAGTTTCTCGATCCATAGGCAGATGGACTGAATTTTTGTAATAAATTATTTATAAATTTATAAATTTGTGTTATTTTTAATTAAATTTTAGTATTAGAAAAATTTAAAGAAATGCCGAAAAAAAAAATTCCAGCAAAAATTAAAAAAACATTATTTATATATTTAAAAAAATTATTTAATTATTTTAAAAAAAAATTTAAATATATCTTAGGCGACGAAATTTATAAATCGTCGGTTAAGGACTTACCATCTTAGGCAACGAAAAAAAAATATCGTCGCCTAAGATGTAGTGATCTTAGGCGACGAAATATTTATTTTCGTCGCCCAAGGTTATAAGATCTTAAGCGACGAAAAAATTTTTCGTCGGCCAAGGTGTTAAATCTTGGGCGACGAATATTTTTGGGCGACGAGAAGTATATTTTAGGCGACGAAATTAGTATCGTCGCCTAAGAATTACTCTTAGGCGACGACAGAATGAATTTTCGTCGCCCAAGTTCTTGACCGACGCACTTCTGGCGAAGACGTCTTGGCCGACGACATGTCGTCGCCTAAGTACTTAGGCGACGAAATTTTTTAACAGGGCGACGATTTTTTTTCGTCGCCCAAGATCTATTTTCTGGTAGTGTTTTCTTAGTATTATTTATATTTTTTTTGTTTTTAATGAATTAAATTGTTGTAAGTAAACTTGACTAAATAAATAATTTTCTCAAATTAGTTATTTTATATGCGACAACCTCATAATTGGCATATGTTATTGATTATTACTCAAAGAAAAGAAACAAACACATACACGTTGTACTGCTAATTAATTACTTAATTAACAAATAGAGACCAAGTTTAACTAGCTACTTGCTAGATTGCTTTGGGCGGCATAAGAATATTACATATTAAGCAAGCAATTCGCAACAAGTTAATCTATTAAGTTTGTTAGATATCTAACCAAAAACCAAAAATTGTTAGATTTCGTCCACCATTGTCATCAAAAGTGGGTGACCACGTATATTTTACAATATAGGTTTTGTTTTTTCTGTTTTCTTTTTGTTGGTCAACGATGGAGTTAGTCATTAAATTTTATGCATAGCTGATAAGCACAGTAGCTAATCTATGTAGCTAGTTAATAAATTAACACCACAAACAAGTTCAAGACTTCAATCAGCAAACTTCTCAATGTCGACGTTTCGACAGCTTCAGCTAGTTGAAATATTTTGCCCCCTGTTTTAAAACATACTTGATCTCATTTATGCCCATTGTTCCGTAGCATAACTAATCTATACATGTAGATATATGTTCATGTTGATGAATAAGTTAGTGACAGAGAGTAATTACACTTCAAAGGGAAACACTCTACTAATGTACCAAAAATGAAACTTACGAGATATCCAAATTGGAATGATATATATAAAAATAAAACCATCAATTAAGAGATGTCATATATAAAACCATCATCACATTCGAACTCTCAAAGTGCATGTTATGTTTGATATCTTTCGTGCTCACATTAGATGATTGAACCCAAATTTCAAATGGTACTAGTGTTAGAAGCATATATACTATAGCGTCATATTCATCTTCCAAAATTTTACGTATATTCCAATTTTTTGGTTAAACTATATATACGTACCCTTCTAGCTAGTCGATAATTGTACTTGATATATGCATGCAAATCTTTATATCTGGTTATACATGTAGAAGAATCAAAGGGTGATAGTCTTTGGTTCTCGGTATATGCTTGAGTAAAGTAAGATTAAAATTGGAATATACATGTAGAAGAATCAAAGGGTGATAGTCTTTGGTTCTCGGTATATGCTTGAGTAAAGTAAGATTAAAAGTTGAAGAAATAAACCAGCGAACTACATCGACATGAAATAGCTAGATATATATATTACCCACCAGACTAGTATAGTTAATTAGTGTAATCATGCCTTAATTATATTAACAAAAGGCAACTTGGATCATAGTAAAATCCAAGGAAACAGTAGAGATGATGAGTTGATGACAATGATCATATTTAAGTTCAATGGATTAGTGTTAATTAAAGAGATCGTAAGATTGGTACTTAATTATATGATACTACAAATTGGTGATGCAACTGATAAGTTAATCGTTTACGTTATTGATTTTTAAGTCAAGTTGAAGTATATATGCTACTAATTCAAACCAGTGTACGGTTCACAATGCCTTTGGTTTTCTGGGTACGTACAACAGCAGTTGAATCTGTAAGCCAAAGCGTACGGGTTCTCTCTTGGAGGTTGACAGGTTTATTCATCTCTTTAACTTCTTCTTCTTCACAAGTAAACGATAGAGATAGATATTTGATGAAATGTCTCAAATAAATATCTGATAAGAGAAGCAATACGTAATGTAGAGACAGAGACTTACACACGGAAACAATAAAACGAGGGGAATTTTTATATACACCCAATTTTAAAGAGTGGTTTTAAATAAAACCCACAAAAAATTCATTTCTGATAGACATCTAAAATATATCAATTATGATACATATTATGTCCTATTTTTTCTAAATTTTACACAATTGCCACAATTTAAGTATAACATATCAACATAATAAATAAGTTTAATTGATGTTGTCTTAAATACCTCGATTATGAGTTTTTCTTCTAACACTAACATTTTTCAATCAATTTGCAAAAATCATGTACCTTTCTTTATTTTTATGAAAAAATCTAGGTGAAAAGAATTCATTCTTTGATCTATACATAAGATAGAATATAATATAATAAATAAGATATCTGATTATTAGAGTAAAATGAAGAAATTTTACAGTGTTACCGTAGGACCATGAGGCTGTCTGACGTGATCTTCTATTCCATTCAAATCTGAAACCTTGTACCCTAAACCCTAACCCTATATCCTAAACCCTATTTTGGGTTTCTTCTTTTTAGATATATTATCATATCATGCCCTACTTAATAGATATATTAGAAATGTAAGTAGTTGAAAGTAAAAAGTTCTAAACCCTAAACCATATACCCTAAACCCTATTTTGAGTTTCTTCTTTTTAGGAATATTATCATATCATACCATACTTAATATGTACATTAGAAATGTAAGTAGTAGAGAGTAAAAAAGTTCTCTCTCAATCATGATGAGAAATGATATAATTAATAATATACATAAAAAGAAGAAAATTAATCAAAGAACAAGAACGTATACCTTACAATTAAACATTTTTCGACCATGTAGAGAGACATCAACTGTGAGCTTAGGAATGAAAAGAATCATTCTGTTATAAATGGAATACTTCTGTATATAGCATATATATATATACATTCAAGTTAGTAATAACAAGGTAAGAAATTAAAGAATGTAATTGATTATGTCAAAGTTAAATCAAACTAAATTTTAAAATTGAGAAAAATACTAAATTTAGCTTTCTACAGTCTGAAGGGCAAATTAGAAAAACCGAAAAATGAAGAAAAATATTAATTATAGACATATACTCTATACGGTAAGTTTGCTTATGTGGAGTCGGTGTAAAATGAAAGAAAATTATGTATGAGTTTATCTCAAAAGATGTCTAGTATTTTAAGTTTTTATCTAATTTTCTCATAAAATGATTATGTGAATTAAGTAAATTTATCATTTCAGATAACGTGTTGAGGTCAGCTTAGCTAGCTGATGCTTAGAACCATGCCAGATGAACATGACAACAACCCTAAAAGGATCAAATCCCATTTTTCTATTTTGGTTGCAGATAGACTCACCTGAGCAGCCAAATATTTAACTAAGGGCATCTAATTCTTGTTGAGAAATCAGAAATGTGTTTTAGATTATCAAGGATACTATAATTTTGATTCCAAAAAAGAAAAGCAAAAGAGAAGGATACTAATTTTGATTCAAACTGCTTGCAGTTTGATATATTGTGCAGGAGTCTGCATGACTGCATAAGTTTAGCTCTAGCCAAGGTTTAGAGGCTGAAGTATATATGCATACCTAAATTTTTTGTTCTATATATAAGCCATAATGGTTCTCTGGTTGTTTGATTTAGGATAAATTACAAAGGACTCCTGAACTATGAAGTCATTATCAATTTGATACCTAACTAACAAATTTCATTGTTTCGATACCTCAAGTTTGCTTCTGTTAGCAACATCATACCTCTCGGTTAAACCAGTGGCGGAACCAGGATTTCAAGGTTGGGAGGGTCCAAGTAAAAAGCTCAAGAACAAATATTTTTCCCCTGTAAATTTACCATGAAAAAGAAGATAAATGAAGTAAATCTCATTAAAAATACTAGCTAAATAAAAAATAAATGTAACAAATATGATATTATGATTGGATAACACAAAATTAAACCTATCAAATGTTTAAGTTTGAACTGATAAATATTAATATTTGAATGAAATCAGATTTGGCTATACTAAGGGGGTCATTAACAAAATTAAGGGTAAATTTGTTGTAACTAAACTACCCAATTAAAGGTAATTAAGACAATTACAAAACCCAACCGGTTAAAACCATCCGTTAACTGCTGACTAGGCAGCAGAGGCCGCAATAACAGAGGGGCGAAATCGTCAATTTCACGCTATTCTGCAATTAGAAACCCAAGAACTCCATCTATGGCTTCAGAAATTCCCGAGTCATGTATCCTTTTAGCAACAGGGGTCACAAAATATGATTTGGGTCCAATTAAAGAGCCTCACATGGTAAGCAATCCACTACGGCACTACCTCACTCTCAAAGGACTTCCCATATAATGATGACCCACAAAACAGATGGTCATAGGGTTTAAGCTTATTGGGTTTTCTGTTAAAGCCTCAATTTCGGTCATCGCCGTTGCCAGCAACCCAGCAGAGATGAGAAGGACTGAGTTGCCGCCCCACATATCAGAATTTTCAAGAGTACTCAAGACTTGCCGCCGGATCCCAGTCATAGACAAACCAGTGAACCACCACTTAAACCGCCTCATTGAGATGACCCAGACCCACCAGATCTCGCGTCGATCTGACCACCGCTTTGCTACCCACCTTTTGCGCAACCCGAACTCTGGCCTACAGAGCTAATCAGTTAGTGAGATCAGTAAATCTAAATCAGATTGGACATGAGTTTAGACAAACGTCGTTGCAATTGAAACATAAAAGAGATTGATGGAGAAGAGCAATACCCAATGTCAAAAAGCAATGAGAGGGAGCAGCCACACAATCTTCCTTCTTTCTTTTTCCTCTGCTTCTTCAACCTGATGACGATTCAAAAACCTTGGAAATGATAATTGTTTCATAACATGAATTGACGATTTTGCCCCTCTGCTATGCAGCCTCTGCTGCCCAGTCAGCCGTTAACGGATGGTTTTAACCGAGAGGTATGATACTGCTAACGGTTGCAAACTTGAGGTTCGAAAAGATGAATTTTGTTAGTTAGGTATCAAATTGATAATGACCTCATAGTTCGAGGAGTTTTTTTTGTAATTAATCATTTGATTTATGATTGATTAAAGGTCCTAAAGGAACAACTTCTTATATGTAGTAAATCTCTTTTTTGTTCCACACTGTTATTGAAATATAAATCTCATATCGGGAAAATGAGACATTGGATGTGGTTTATAAGGGTTTGGGCCACTCTACCCATTGTTAATTGGTTTTGAATGTGAATCTCAGACTACTTTATCAACTGTTCTTAGGATTAGCTCAAGTAAGTGGTGAGAAAGTGTGAAAAAATTAGCTCCACTTAGGTTATGTCAGAAACGTTACGATGTAATAAAAATAATAATAATATATACTCTCATAGCTATGTTGCACGGACACACCCGACACACCGACACTGTAAAATATGCGGACAGTGTTGACTTTTCTGACACATTTTCCAACACGTTTCAAACACGTTGACCGACTCACTACTTCATCTCTGACACGCCATATCATCATTTATCTTTTTTAATTGAAAAAAAAAAAAGAAAGGAAACCAAAACCTATATAAAGCTACTGTCCCACCACTACTAGAAATCTCCCCATTAGGGACTGACCAAAGGACACTGATAAGTATCAGTGTGTGTTTGTAACAGTACCACACCATTGCAATTTATCAGTGGCAGAATTTGAAGTCTCACTGTTATCAGTGGCTTCAAATTTAGTTACCACCGATAACAGTGGCAAGTAGGTATAGTTAATATTTTTATAATACATTTAACATATGCAATGGGTCAAACCACTGCTCCAAAGGTCACATTTGTATAAATGAAGTTATTTTTTGTTTCAACAAGGTACTTTGCAGGAAAATAAATATTATATTATGGATTGTATACTGAGTGAGTAAAATCATTACTCTATAAAGAGCCAATTTGCTCTGATATGTTCCATGCCTTGACACCACCATGACCCATCCATCCAAACTATATACTGTACTCCTTCGGCCGTATTGTCATGTTGCCACTACAATATCTTAGTATCCGGCATGGCTTAATAGTCAGTACATTTCCATTACCAAAAAATTGTCTCCATCTAAACAACCTCCAAAAAAAGCAACTTCCCACAATAGTTTTTACTTGCTATCATCCATTCTATCATGGAAAATCTCATGTATACACATGTACCTGAGAACCATTCATTCACTCAGTTGTCTTACAATTCCACATGAAACAAAACTTATGCATAAACAAAAGCTCATCAATACAACAAACTATGTCAAACTATTTACCGGAGACTTTCATCATCATTTAGTTTGTTCACCGTCATTGTTGACTGTCAAACATAGGTTTTCATAAGCACCCTCCACCATTACTCCCATAGATCATAAATGAATATCTTGTTCCTACAATTACAGAAACAACAGATGCAAAGGATATCAGCATAACTTGATGTATATTGAGAAAACAGATTTATCATAAAAGTTTAGGAAAAATTAGGCACCAGTGGAGGAAGTGGTGAACAGAGAAGCACTCTTGGCCTTATTACTATACTTTAGTTTATTGCAGGTTAACTTCAATGAAACTTATTGGCATCAACTAACTCACAACCTTGGGGCCTTTTAGCTAATCACCATTTACTTGACTAGATATTTAACCACCAAGTCATACATCTTATTGCTGCCACATTTACTTATTTACTATTGAGGTAGCTATATTGGTGGAAGAATTAACTCCACAGTCCAAGCTTTCCCATATATTTATATGAAGGCCTTGCCATGAACTTGACCTCCATAATTTCTGCTAATTTTCTTCTTCCTTCTCTAGCCATGCCAATTCGCCCACCTGTGAAACGAAAACTAGTTTTTTGTGATGAGGGGGAATATATCGATCACAACCCTTTCCCCACCTTTGAAATGGAAGCTTCCTCTATCAACTCTACTCCTCTGGTACCTACCCTTATGGATCCCAAACCAATGCTTGCTATATTGCTACCTAAAGCATTTGATTTAATTCCTAAGTCCCCCATTGCACCTCTATATGACCATATAGGTTATGAAGTCTGTCCCTTTCCACAACTCCATCGCCGAAGTACTGCCACCTTGAATGGAGGTGAAGAAAGTGGTGTTAATGATAGAATATACAACAATCCTAACAAGACTGGTTGTTTTTCCCGCTTGGAGAAAAGAAATGGTGAGAGCAAAGATCCCATGACCCCAACATCTCCATTTGGAGATTCAGTCATCTCCACTGGCAGAAAAGCCCCCACCATACCAATCCCAAATCCATTTACAGGTGAGGGCTATCCAGAGGTGCCGGACTCAGAAAGTCCAGACTCTATGTAATTGGAGGTATTAAAGTCAAGTATGTGTAATATATGGTTGTCTTTCGGTTATCTATGCTTTTGTTTGTTGTTTGGAGATATGTTGGAGTTTACTCTCCAACTATCTTCTTAATTGTACAGACCGGCCCTAGATTGTAAGATTAGTTGTAACCTCTGTAATCTGTTTGATCCCTAGATTGTAATATATATGTCGTAATCTGTCTGATCGGTACATTGACACATTGTTCAACCAACAAAAAGCTAAAACCCCAACATTGAACGATATTTTGATCCATACCTGACACCTGGATTAGGGATTAGATCGGAAGCCTGAAACCGTCGCAGCTCGGCTGAGTCTCGTACTTCCAGTAGATGTCCATGAGGAGGAAGAGGCAGAATGACAGCACTGAGAGGAACGGCTGCAGGAGGTTGCGGGTGACGGCCACGAGGCCGTTGCGGAGAACGTCGAGGCTGGGGAGTGTGAGGAGGAGGACATCACGGCCTCTGGGCCAGTCGCGTATCCTAGTATCACCCACTCTAGAACCATCGGATCTGATTCCGGCGATGAATTGAAGGATTCGTTTGCTTCGTGAAGATGGAGATTTCGATTCTCTCTCAGAGACTGGTTAGTGTGGAATACTGGAAGTCATTCTCGATCTCTTTTGGCGAACCCCTCTCCTCCGTTATAATAAAAACTCCACTATAAACACCAATATACAGTTTAAAAGTACACATCGACCGTCAGTTTGGTTGTTCTGCTATATTGACAGCATTCTCAACCCTTCGATTAAATTCATATAACACAGAGACCTTTTTGGGGACGAAAAGAGCTAATCCTTGATTCTTATAATAGCTACCTCCTCGCTCCTCTCTATCTTTGCCTTTACTCTTTGGCTGTTTTGGTTCGTCATTGAAACCCTTTCTGCAATATAAGAAACACACCATGGATGAGCCGTAGTTCTTTGATTTTGAGATGGACACTGTGACTCTCGCCATGTAGATTTCAACAAATTCGCTTTCGTGATCTACAGAAGGTATGTTGTATGACTTTTACATAACACTTGAGATCGCAGATTAAGCAATCTGAAGTGATATATAACATGATTCAGAACACTGATATATATTATCATCTTTTTTAGGATGGTTTTGTTTATTGAATAAACTGGTTCTAAATTTGTACAGCAATCAACATTGTTCTGTTTCATCTGGCAAGGTCTTACCAATTTATGAAAAAATGGATAAAACTTGGGTGAGGTTGCACCCTCTAAGTCCAGAATTTAAGGATGCTCTATTGGGATTTCTCAATCACGCAATAGAAGTCGCATCATTTGATGGTACGATAAAGTGTCCTTGTATCAATTGTAAGAACCAGCTGTGGCAGACGATGGAGGTGGTCGAGGAGCACTTATCTGTGGATGGGATGTATACATACTTGAAAGAGCCTTGGGTGTGGCATGGTGAAACCTTTGAGGCCTGGGTTGAAGGAAATGAGCAGGGTCTGCAAGAAGCTACAACTGAAGACCCTCCTTTTCACACAGATGGTGGCATTGAAACCATGTTAGATGATCTTTACCCTGGAGTACGTGACACCACTGAAGACCCTCCTAATGGCAATGTCCCACCTCCACTGCCTCCAGATGATGTACGCCGGTTTTATGAGCTTTTGGAAGAGACAAATAAAGAGATATATCCTGGATGTCAGAAGATGATGAAAATGGAGTTTCTTGTCAAACTAGTTGAGCATAAGTGCAAGTATGGGATAAGTGAGGTGGCTCTCAATTCGATTCTTCTACTCATAAAATGTATTTTACCGAAGGGTGAGACATTGCCAGAAAATTTTGGTCACACCAAGACGTTGGTATCTAAATTTGGGTTGAAATATGAAAAGATCCATGCATGTCCTAATGACTGCATTCTATACAGGGGGGACTACCATAATCTTCAGAAATGCCCTACGTGTAATGAGGAACGTTATCAGCCTGATGATGGAACCAGAAAAAAGCCAATACCTCATAAGGTGTTAAGATATTTCCCATTGGCTCCTAGATTGAAGAGGTTGTATATGTCTCGTCATACAGCAGAAGATATGCGCTGGCACGCCACAGTGTAATGAGGAACGTTATCAGCCTGATGATGGAACCAGAAAAAAGCCAATACCTCATAAGGTGTTAAGATATTTCCCATTGGCTCCTAGATTGAAGAGGTTGTATATGTCTCGTCATACAGCAGAAGATATGCGCTGGCACGCCACAGAGCGCCAAAATGACGGCCACTTGCGACATCCTGCAGATTCAAGAGCATGGAAACATTTGGATACTAAATTTCCAGATTTTGGTGGAGAAATGCGGAATGTGAGACTTGGGTTAGCTACTGATGGATTCAATCCATTTGGAAATATGAGTACATCACATTCCACATGGCCGGTATTGCTTACTGTATATAATTTGCCTCCATGGTTATGCATGAAACAACCATTCATTTTTATGTCATTACTAATATCGGGACCTGAGAGTCCTGGTAATGACATTGATGTCTTCTTACAACCATTAATAGACGAGCTCAAGGACTTGTGGGATAATGGTATCGACACATATGATGCTTTTAGGCAAGAAACATTCAGGATGCGTGCAGCTGTAATTTGGACTATCAACGACTTTCCAGCCTATGCAAACTTGTCAGGCTGGAGTACGAAAGGTTATCTAGCATGCCCTGTTTGTAACTATGATACAGAGTCAGAGAGGCTCGATAATTGTAAGAAGATAGTTTTTATGGGTAATCGCCGATTCCTACCCATGGATCATTTCTTCAGACACCACACAGTTTCATTCAATCTGTGCACTGAATTCCGAGCACCTCCAGTTCCCTTGACAGGTGCCGAGTGTCTTGCATGTTTTAGCACACTAAATTTCACATATGGTAAACCACGGCCACCCAAGGTTGGTGAGAAAAGACCCCGTGCCCCACCTCAAGCCGACAGCCCCTGGAAGAAGATTAGCATATTTTTCAAGTTGCCATATTGGGAGCATCTTCTAATCAGACATAATATAGATGTTATGCATGTTCAAAAAAATGTGTTTGACAGTGTGGTGGGAACTTTATTGGGAATTCCGGGGAAAAGCAAGGATTCCTTGAATGCTCGGTTAGATATGAAAAAAATGAAGATCAAGGAAAAGTTGTGGCCAGCAGAGAGTGGTCCATTGCCTATGGGTGCATATTCAATATTGAATCGGGAGAAAGAGCTATTTTGTAAAGTATTGGCAGTAGCAATCTTACCTGATGGTTTAGCCTCTAATATTGCACGCAAGGTGCATGTCAAAGAAAGAACGATTCATTCACTGAAAAGCCATGATTGTCATATTATCATGCAACAGCTACTCCCGTTGGCAGTGAGAAATGCCTTGCCCCCTGCTGCAACTATATTAATGCTGGAGTTGAGTCGATTTTTTAGACACTTAAGCAGCAAAAAAGGCACCGAGGAACCATTTCATAAACTCACAACCAAGATTACTCTCATACTATGCCAAATGGAGAGGATGTTTCCACCATCAATGTTTGATGTCATGGTTCATGTAATGATTCACTTAGCAGAGGAAGCCGCGCTTGCAGGTCCAGTGCAATTGAGGTGGATGTTTCCAATTGAGAGGTGACTTTTGCATACTTTCAAACATTAACAAAAACTTGTCTCTTTTCAAGTATGATAATCATGTACTTATACTGAACACGTAATTGTTAATTATGGTTATAGGTACTTGCACACATTGAAGAAATATGTTCGGAACCGTAATCGACCAGAGGGTAGCATTGCTCAAGGGTACATCATCGATGAGTGTTTGTCATTCTGTGCTATGTACTTGGGAGACACGGACACTTCCCGGAGTCGGCCAAAGCGCAACTGCGATGGAGTCTATCGAGAGGTGGAGGGTGGTCTTGATTGTTTTAGAGGAGGTGGACGGTCACTTGGTGCTGCAGAAGACTTTTTACTTGATAATAAGGATTGGGAACTTGCTAGATCATATGTGTTAACAAACACTCATGTGTCCAATTTGGAGCAAAGGTATGCACTAAACCATGTGTAATTCATATTGAACAAACGGGTGGCAACTTGCCCGATAAGAAAAGTCGCCCGAGTGAAAGAGTTCTTGTTTTAGTAGCTCAGGAGTTGGTTGTTCCTTTCGGCACTAAGCTTACTCTCTTCCAGCTTCTATGGGCTCTTCGAAATAAAATTACCTTGACTACACCCTTCTCGGCTTTGTTACCCAGACACTCATCCTGAGCAATCTCTTCCTGTTCTGAAGTGTCCAGATCTGGCATCTTTGCCTCTTATTGTTCAGGGTCCTGTAGAACCGCATATCCACATGACTGCTTAGCTTATAACATAAATCTATTTCTTGCACTATGCCAGGAAATTTGTTGCTAATGCACAAAAGAACAAAGGGCGTAAGGTCAGTATGATGCAAGCTGAAAATAAGGCTCTTGCCGACTTCCCGGAGTGGTATGCCGCACATGTAAGTTGTTTATTTAATTTTTTCGTTAAAGAAAAATGAAACTTCATCCATTTTATCATTATAACTCTTGATTTTTGTAATAGAATTAATACAAGATGAAAGAGGAATATGATAAAAGTTAGGAGAATTGAGAGGAAATTTGGTGCGAATGCAGGTTCTGTGAACAATGTATTGATCATGTAAGTTTTATTTCTAGAAAATGATGTATAATTGTCATTTGCATAGGTAAATGGACTGAAGCTTCAGGGTGATCCAAGTGCAACTGAAGACCTTGTTGCATTAGCAAATGGACCAAGCAAACTTTGCAAGAGGTTCAAGAAATATGTAAGCAATGGTTTTCGGTTCAAAGTTAGAGGTACTGGCCAACCTGGTAAAACACAAAATTGGGGTGTGTTTATACAAGCGGAACAGACAAGTTACGCTTCAACAAACGACCAAAACCCCAAGGATGGTATGGTTGATTTTTATGGGGCACTGCTAGATGTATATGAGTTTACTTACAATCCAGACCGTAAGGTTGTACTTTTTAAATGTGATTGGATTGATTCATTGAGGAAGGGTCGTGGATTGCAGAGGGATGAATATGGGTTTACGCTGGTAAGATTTGACAAGTGTATACCAATTTATCGTGATCCGTTCATATTTGCATCCTAAGCATTGCAAATGTTCTATGTTGAAGACCCAGAGGATCCGCCTTGGCATGTTGCAGTTAAGACACAACCTAGAGATCTCTTTGATGTGTCGAGTACTAATGAATATGACCCTTGTGACGAACAAGACATTCAGTATGCAACTGGTGACACTGATGAGGTTCCTATGAGGTCTGATGTCTGATCTACAATATAGGGGTAACTCGTAACTGACTGCTATATATTGGAGTAGTAGCTGGATTATAAGCACTCAGTTTTTGTAATGACAATCAGAATTTTGTACATATTTGGGAATTATGTATTATGTATGTTGAATTATGTTCAAGATCTTTACTTGTAGCTTATCGGACGTGAGTAATGAACATGTATTGTCACTATAAAAAGCTCATACATGACCTCTGTCTAAGACTGTGTAGACGAGGTAATGACTATATATATAAAGAAATAGTGGAACGTATTAAAAATCATAAACCAAAATGTTTCTAAGCTAAAACCGCGGAAATTAAAATTTGAAAACCCAGGATGAAGAGGACAAACCGCGCCAGTGACCGAATTGGGGAGAAATTCACCTTAATTAAGTAATGTTTCCCAGAAAAATTGATATTACACCATTATAATATGCCTAACCCTTCGATTAAAAGACATAGTAGTATATATACAGTTTCCAATTGTAAGGAGTCCACAAACCAACTGATCGATACTGATACTGAAGAACACAGAAGGTAAGAGTCATGATCCCTTGATAATCTCCTCGATCATATGCAATAGCCATCTCTCTCCATCTCATACAATCTTTGTTTATAAATACTGCAGGTATGTCCTATTCGAAGCTGCTGAGTGGAAAGGGAACGAGTAGCCATATGGGAAGGGTACGTTTCTAAAATACACAGTTTCAATTTAGAATCTGTGCAGTGTGATAGATTGATGGTTAAGGATGCCAAAGTTATTGTCAGTTTGTTGTTCATTTTCTTTAAGGAATATGGTTTTGGGGTTTTTATAGAAAAGGGCTTTTGAGCTAACTAAATCTTGAATTATTTGTTTTGGATCTGTTACTACTGTAGTGGAATACGAGTGTTTTCAGGTCTGGATGAAAATTTCAAGTTTCAACTGTTAAAATAAAAAATAGCAGAAAACAAATAGTTAATTTGATGTTGTTTACATAGTTCATATTGTTCTGAAACTGGTGTTCCTTCTTTTTCATCCTTCCTTTGTTTTCCAAGGAGATTGGTTATTGATGAGTTCAATTTTGACTGGTTATTGAGACTAGTTTTTCGGGAATATTCCTATGAGGTGTATTGTTATTTCCACATTTAGTATTATAATTTTGTATGTGATGCTTATATTGTTTGTTTCTACTTGATGACATTTTGGACACACATTGGTTCAGTAATTTGTGTTTGAAGAATAATTTCTCAATTTGCTGGTGGTAGACCAATGGAAACGAAGATCACCTAGTTATGTCATCAGATGAAGACTCTGAAGCTCAACTGGAGATTCAGCCATTGTTCCATTATCAGGGAGCGATGGATCTTGATCTCAACGAAGACCGTTTTGAGATGGACACTGACCATGAACCTGCTCCAAATGTTGTGGTAGCAAGTCAAGCAATGGCTGCTCATTCTGTCAGCAGGCCAAGGTTTCTCAGACCAGTGGAGGCAAGAGGATATAATACACCAAGGTGGGCAAAGAATGGAATAGCCGAGAAGATGACTTTTAATAAGAACGGGCAACCAGTGAAACCAGCAGCCACTGTGGCAAGGTTTTCTCGTTTCTTGGGAATGCTAGCTACAGAACCTTCCATGTTTCCGATCAATACAACGGACTGGAGAAACTTCCACAAGGGCGGCCACGTGGATAATGCTTGGATACGTATAAGGGTAAAATTTCACAACCTTTTACAGTGTTTTTGCAACTGTAAACAATGTATGTTATTTTGTGATATGTAACAAGGTTTAAATTTTATTGTGCTAGAAAACTATTGATTGGACTGATAGTATCACACTATCCATGGAGCATAAGATAAGGCGCGTAGTTGAGCTGAAGCTGAATGATAGGTGGAAGCATTATAAGGGTGAACTTAAGAAGACGTGGTATACACCATTTATTGGGACTGAGCAAAGGTTTTCTTGTGGAGACAGGCGTGTGAATATGCATCAATGGTCTTTGCTGGTGGCATTTTGGGACCTTCCACAAAATCAGGTAATCAGACCTACAAATTCTGTTATGTAAGTGAACCTATACGATAGTTTTAAAAATAGAACTCTTTAAAACTTGATACTCTTTACTTTTACACAATAATTTACTAATAATTCATAACCTGTAATTATTGTGCATGACATAGGAACGTTCCGTCAAAGCTGCAGCTAACAGGCGAGAAGGTGATCGAGTGAGTCACACATATGGAACTAAGACCTTCGCTCAAGTCAGATATGATTATATGTGAGTGTTCTGCAGCAAGTTATCTTAAAGACTTAATACTGTGCATTGTATACTGTGAGATTTTAAATAGTCTGAGACATGAAGATTTAAAGTATGCATCAATAGGTAGTGGTAAAATGAACTGTAGATTAGGTAGCCTACTGATTAGTCTTGTTTGCACCATTATATATTTAAATTGACAAGTAAGATTGTTCTCTATGTATACTTGTATATCCTTCTCTAATTGTATACCATTGTCTAATCCTGACATATAATATCAAATTGAAGGAGCAAGTATATGGTCATGAGCCTGACCGTCTTACCTTTTTCACTGTGACACATACGCGACCGAATGGAGCACCAATTGATGCTAAGTCTGCTGAAATCATTGTGAGTGTATTCTGTATAAGACAATAGTCCATTAAATATTTCCAACATTTCTCAACACAACAAGCTGTTAGCAACATATTGAATGCATATGGTTTGTCAATGTAGGATGATTTCAAGGAAAAACTGAAGGTGTATGAGGACAAAAATGAAGAGATCACTGATGTAGTCCGTAATAAGGTATACTATGATGTTCTTGGTCCTGAAAAGAGGAATAAGGTCAGAGGCTTTGGAGCTGGAATAAATTGGGAAGATGTGCCTGGTATTGTGACTGAAGACAGGCCTACATCTAGGGGAATTCAAGAACTAAGAGCTGCATACGACATACAGGCCGAGACTCTGAATGTTGCACAACAGGAAGTTATTAAGCTGAGGCTGGAAGCAACAGAAAGGGAAAATAGGTGGAGTTTGGAGGCTGCAAACCTTGTCCAGAACCTGAGGAAGGAACAGGCAGAGGTCATGGCCTTGCAAAAGACTCAAATGGAGCTGGAGATTATGGAGATAAAGCGTGAGCTCATAGAGTTCATGGTTGAGTTTAGAAACTCCAAAAGCAAAGGCAAGAAAGATGATGGAAGTTCAAATGCTGTGTTACAATCATTGTTGAGTAAGGTTGATATCCGAATTCCTCCAAGTGGTAGGAATGATGAATCAAGCTCAGTAGACTATGAGGTTGTTGAAATGGACACTGACAATGGTGCTCTACCGAGGGTGCCACAGGGCAAGCCAAACAACTGAATATAGAGGTACGAGCTCAATATGCCTGTGTTTTGTTGTTCCTTTTTGTAAATGATGACTGGTGGGATGCAGACTTAATACATGTGGAGCTGTTTTTGTAACTGTAATGGAATGTTGTTGTAGAAAGTTAGGGTAGACAGGATACAGCCATGATACCAACAGTATGGCTACTGAGCTTCTAAGGTACCTAGCAAAGTAGTTATGCAGTAGTGCATCTAGTATGTGTTGTATTAGGGATTCCAGGCATATTTTGTATAAAGAAAATTGACATCCTTTGTGAAGGATGCAGTCTGCGGTCTAATACTGATGTTATCCTCCAATGTATAAATATTAAAGCTTTTAAGTAGGTGATTGTGTGTTCAAAAATCTGAGTTCATGGTTGCTTGTATGCCTTTTCATTTACCGTATAGAATTGAGGATGAACAATAATGGTAAAATGTATAATTGATGCTGGGAACCATTTCAATATTGATTTCAGAACATGTATGGTACTGATATCAGTACCAATTTGAAATGAAGAAAGCCACCAATAATGGTTAAGATTCACACTGATATCAGTAGGTTTCTGAATTTAATTAATTAGTTGATGGCTGATGATTGGCACTGATATCAGACTCACATTTGTTGCACTAATATCAGTACCATTTGAATCACACTGATATCAGTATCATTTGATTCATAGGTTCACACTGATATCAGTATGCACTTGAATCACACTGATATAATCAAACAGTGGGAACTGGACACTGATTTAGATGTAGCTTGCTTTGGTTGAAGGAATGTCACTGATATTCTATCAGTGTGGACTGTCCCAAAGCAACCTGCTATAGAGGGGACTGATACCCCAATAGTGGCTGCACAGGTTCTAAAGCTCTTTCTCACTCTTATCAGTGTGCATTGTTCACAATAGGGACAATTAGCTATCAGTCCCTAATGGGGAAAATCCTAGTAGTGCACTTTTGAAAACAAGTTATTGCCCAGTTTTGTTAACTATGTACTGCAAATTTGATTTTATTTAATATTATGTTTTAAGTTAGAGGTCTGTTGTTTCTAATATTATTAATTATGCATTTCTATCATTTGTATTTGACTATCTTTAATGTTATTTCTTATAGTTATGCAATGAATTGAATTTAGAACGTTATTTTGATAACGTAATTAACTTATTTCATATTTTAGTATATTTTTATTTATTAGAAATACATAAATATACAATTCTATTTGATGTGTCCAAGCTGTGTCAGATATTCAGTTTTTGAGTTTTACAGTGTCGGCATGTCGCACCGTATCCGTGTCTGTATCCGTGCAACATAGGTCTCATAGTCTCATCTAACATTTGGTTTTGACTATAAACTGGAAGAACAATTCCGAAAACAAAATATATGTACTTGATACAACTATGCGAGTATGCAACACATTTGAAAACCCAAATTGCAAGAAGTCATTGAATTGAGTAGTCAATATCAGTTTCATTTTTTAGTACTCGATCAATTGTACTTCTCTTGAATAAAGTCAAAGATGAAGAACAATGAGGCAAAAAGAAAAACTAAATTTAGCTGCCTAGTTATCCATTCTTGAACCTAATTCCAAATAATGTTTGAAGTCCACAAGTAGAAGTTTACCTTATAATCTCTGAAGCCCTAAACCGATCCATGCATAACATGGATTAATAGAGAATATGATATGGGAGGAGCTGTCCTGAAAATTTTGTTGTTCTATTTTACACTGCGGCTCAATCTCTGTGCACAGTGCAATGCTTCTGTAATCTGCCTGCTTCGTTTTCTTTGTCTTTACTTCTCTTCCTCTCTGCAGAGGTCAATGGCGAAACAGAAACATGCAAGTAAAAAACGACAAGGAACATTCACAGGCGTGCGATTGCTTGGCATAACCAGTGAAGCCAGAATACTGTTTTGTTTTGAACCTATAATTTACATTCAAAAGCTGAGGATTATTTCTGTCCTGGAATCATTTGTCCATTTCAGGCCCTTGACCTTTTACAAATTGGTCTGCGACATGGTATAAATGATTGTTCTTTGAAGGGACGAATGCTTTCCCTTGATTGATATAGATTCCATAAATGGCAGTTTATAAAGATCAATGGTAACTTGCCAATCCAAGAAGTTAAACTTGCTTCCACTGTAAATTTTACACACATTCTTAGTTTACAAGGAATACCAATCTAATGAACGCCATTAATTGAAACACAAAAGCTAGCTCTTCTAGCAGTTATTTATTAATTGCTACAAATAATTAGTTTTGCTAATTCAACTCTCTAATGGCTTAAGCTCAACAAGAACTAATAATCAAAGGATGAATCCTTCCATAAATTACAATAACTAGTACATGCATCACCAGTTTACGACAACTTGGGTCTTCAAGAAAAGGACACAAGAGCTGGAAGAACAAAACTTCAGCATCAGTCAGCAGTTAAAATTGCTTCATCTAAAGCTCCAGTCATTGAAGCAGTAACTTCAAAGACCATCAAGTCCAGATAAACTCACTTAGTTCGTTGACCACATATTCTATGGATGGCCTGTGATTTGGAGACTCCTGGGTGCAATGAAGAGCAATTCTTCCTAGTTTAGTTGCCTCAGATTCTGAAAATTTCCCCTCAAGGTTCGCGTCAATGAAATCTTCAAACTTGCCTGCCTCAGCCCCTTGACGAGTAACTTGAGTAATTTTTCGCTTCCCCGAGAGGATTTGAAATACTATCATACCAAAGGCATAGACATCACTCTTTCCAGTGAAGTGACCAGTGGTCACGTACTCTGGAGCCAAGTATCCCATGGCAGCACTGGGTTTGAGCATCGAGTAGATAATATCATCTGCCAGGAGTTTGTGCAAACCTGAATCTGAGAGTAAAGGGTTATAGTGAGAGTTTATAAGCACCTTCTCAGCTGATATACTCTGGTGAACTATAGCCGGTTTGTTGCCTATATTTCCATGCAAATATCCAATACCTGCATCACAAGGTATCACAAATTAATATTTAATATTCAGTACTCACCAAGTAAAAGAAAGAAATTAGGGACAGGTAGACAGTTCAAAAGTGAATAAAATCAACCGAGCAAGCAATGCTTCAAACAAATTTTATATATGGTACTACACAATGCTAAGAATATGTAAAAACTTTCCAGCATATATGATAGATCATCATGTACATCAAACAAGAAAAAGGAAACCATAAAAAATGACATAACTTCAATGAGCAAGAGGAAATGAACTGACCTTTAGCAATGCCATTGATTATAGATACTCTGGTTGACCATTCAAGAACCTCCCCACTACCAACTTTAATGTCAAGATACTGTAATAGACTTTCATTTTGGACGTAGTCATATATAAGAAACCACTCTCCCCTTCCTTTTGAACAGCAAAATCCCCTCAGCCTAACAAGATTTTCATGTTTTAAGGTGGTCAAAATCTTCAGTCCCTTCAAAAATTCAGCTTCATCAGACTTGCAGCTTGTCTTGCCAATGCAGTTTACAGAAACAACTGATCCATCTCTTAGGATCCCTTTGAACATGGAACAAAAATTGTTCTTGCGCAGCAGATTCAGTTCCGAAAAGCTCTGAGTCGCACGCTGCACTTCTTCCAAACTGAACATAAAGCTCTCAAGAACTTCTTGAGAGTATCCTCCATTACCTTTAGCCAAAGGGTCCCATCCACTTGAATACTCGAGACTGATAAGAGGAGACACACTCTTTTTATAAACCTCCTTTGCCTGATCAGTGCTAAGCCTGCTATCAAATGTGTCAAAAGAATTTCCAATCTTTTGTTTCCTCCGTCGATACCATGAGAACATGAAGAGTCCAGCTACAGTTAAAGCAACAACAACTCCGATCACTCCAAGAACTATACCAACTTGGGAAGATTTTGATGATCCTGAACAGTGGGATTGGCTGCAATTGGACTGTACATTAGCCGACTCGGGGATAATTTTTGCAGGAGGTGAGTTAGGAAGATCTTTTGCAGAAAGGTTATTAGGTTCAAAAGGTTGTGGCATGTTTGGGTTCTGAGCATTAACATTGCAAACTTTTAAGTCAGAAAACCCAACACCACATAACCTGGGGTTGTTTTCGTATTGGAATCCACCATTAAGTCTCCTTAGAGCTGTATGTTCATCAAAAACCACAACAGTCATATTTAAGTTCTTAAATAGTAAAACAAGAAAGATAAAAAAATTGTATAAATCCTAATTGTGGTTACCTGGAGGTACATTGCCAGAAAGAATATTGTTTCGGATGTCAAGGACTTGTATCATAGGGGCATCAGCTAACCTTGCAGGAATAGGACCAAAAAAGCTATTAAAGCTCAAATCCAACCTGGTTAATGCCTCCAGCTCCCCCAAACTTGCAGGAATCGCTCCCGTTAACTGATTGGATTGCAATGCAAGGACAGTTAGGCTCCTAATATGTCCCAGCTCTGTAGGTATGCCACCAGTCAATTTGTTGTAACACAGCTGCAGAACTGCAAGTGAAAAACAAAGAAAACTTGGATTGAAGCTATAATAATCGTACATTTAATCGTGGACTTGTACATAGACTCCTTGCAAAGTTGATGTTATTCACAGTACACAGCCTAAACTTCAGAAATCATTTTTTGAATACTTTAATTACTGTATAATCTATACTTGCTGTTCTGACGGTTATGTATTAAACTACACAGTTATTGTTGCCAAAATAAAGATGTCTAAAACTCTAAATATACTTGGCTCGAAGACAAATGAGACATAGATTCCACCAATTTTTTGGGTCAGTTAAATAAACAAAGGGGTTGAGATTATCAAGGACTTAAATAAACCAACAAAGAGATATAAAGTTAATGAACTTGTGCTATCTGAAAAAAAAAGAACTTGTGCTATCTAACTTTCAAATGAAAAGCTCCACATGAAAACACTTGGGAAGATACTAAACTAACGTTTTCACTGCATCCAATCCAGTCCTTAGTTTAATCTAGTGTTTAGAAAGCTGAGCTTAGAGAAAACAAGAAATGTCAAAACAGATCAACCTAAACCAGTAGAGTAAACAAGAAATATGAATGGGAAAAACCAAATGAGTAAAATACAGTACAACAAGACATAGCTTTCAATTTTCCATGTATGTACAGTTCAACCTCTAAATTTTTAGAATTTAAAAAAGACCAGAAATCCAAATGCTATAATTCAATGATCAAAAGCTCTAAATGAGCCATTACCAAAAAAAAAAGCTCTAAATGAGCCAGTTTTCCCATGTGAGATTCAAAGAACAAAGCTTTTCACTTGGTCTAAACTCATTTAACAAAAAGATAAACTTTTCTTTATAAGTTAGAACAAGATATTCACAGAATCACAGACCAAATTAAAGTGATACAACTCATACAAGTATAACACTGGAAAATTTGAACAGAAATGAAACACTCACCTTGAAGATTAGGCATGTTACCAATCTGCCTAGGAATTGATCCAGAGAGATTATTCACATTCAGATACAAGTCACTAAGCTGGTCCAAATCAGCAATCTCCTTTGGGATTTTCCCACTCAAGGCATTGAAGTGGAGGTACAGGCCTGTTAGGCTCTTCAAGTCACCCACAGATGAGGGTATCTGTCCCCAGAGACCCTTCCCTTGTAAAGAGATATTGGTCACAAGGCCTTGCTCATTGCAAGCCACACCTTCAAAATTATCACCACATGGATCAGAATGAGGAGTCCATGAAGTCAGGAACTGGTTTTGTGGGTCCAGAGAGGCCTTCATGGCCATGAGAGCATGCAGCTCAGACACTGCGGAGAAACAAAGAGGGGTGAAGAGAAGAAGGAGAAGGAGAATAGTGAGAAAGGAATGCATGTTTTGGTTTGAGTGAAATATGAGGAAGTTTGGTGCTTTTTCAAGTTTCTGGCGTCTGGGTTTTCTTGGGTTTTTGAGGTAAAATGGCTAAATGGGTAAGATAGTGTGGAACTTTGGGGTGTTTATTACCTTTTGCCTTCTGGTTTCATTGGGTTTTTGAGGTTTTGAGTTAAATTGGGTGGTCTAGGCTCTGCATTGTCTATGTGAATATAATAGGGTGTGTTTGGTTTGAGGGAAACTCGGTGAGTAGAAATATTTTTTGAGCTTTTTGTTTTGAAGTGTGTGGGAAAATGTGGGATGTTGCAAACTCGAGGTGAGAGTGAGGTGAGAGTTTAGGTGGTGTTGTTTTTGGAAGAAGACAGAGAGTGAGGTTTTATTTGAAAGGGAGAGGATTCGAATCTGAGTGGAGTCTGCAGGTGGGAATAGAGTCCTACTGTCATACACTCTCAGTATTTGAATGGGGATGATTTTCTTGCTGCATGCATAGGTTTCTGACTCTTGAGTGGTCTAAATAGTTCTTTGCAAGGCAGCTTGAGCATATGAAAACTTAGGGACCCTTCTCCCATCAAAATTTTTGAATTAACTCGGACCTACGATCCACATGCCCGAACACATTTTCATCACAGGGTTAAATGCTAAGAAAATTTTAAGAGATGTTTGTATTATGATTTTGTCGATAGTCGTGTGATGAGTATCATCGTAATCTGAAGTTAAAATCTTACCTAACACTATATGACTCATAATTAGAAAATTACTGAAAATAGCGTGCTAACATGCAATGACGATGAGATGAATAATTTCTTAATTTAAGTCGAAAACATGACTTAATACCTTGTAAACCCTATATAAGAACATTGGGTTGTAATTATACATCATCTTTATCAATTTCCAACAAACTGTGTCCAATTTATCTTTCTTTATGATTGCTTGATGAGTGTTTTTTTTAAGTCAAGTTAATTAATATCGTGTAAATCGATCTTCATTAAAAAAATATCGTGTGAATCGATCAAACTTAAAAAAATAAGAGACTTAGATATTAATCCGAACTAAAAAAAATTATTAGAGACACGTAACTTTTTGTGGAGAAGGCAAAAACGAATGTAGATTAGACTTTGCAACCCTCAAAAAGGTGCATAAATCATCTCTCCTTGAATTCATCAGGCATGATTTGTCTTAACTCGAATTACATAAATCAACAAAATATTCCACGAGGGTCACAAAATTGTATTGCATATGGATGGTCTTATGGAAGCTTACGGAAGCTTATGGAAGCTTAATCCATAAATCAACAAAATATTCCACGAGCACAACTGTATTAATTCAGTGGAAATAATAATTGCAAACAAGAAAAATCAATCTGCAGTGAAGTAAAACAAGAACTGAAAGTTCATTTCAGAAACATGATGCCATCCTTTTGAAATGGACCATAGAGTCACAGATAAAGGCACTTTAGCCGAACCACTTTTGCAGGGGATGGGGTAGAATGAAAAGCCAGAACGGTAAAAGAGATATATGGCACAAACAAGGATGACAGTACTTGGATTTCATGGTGTCTCTTTCAAATAGGGAAGAACATAACAGTTTGATATGAGTTGATGAGTCTGTGAATGAGAATATGAGATGAAGAAGATAATGACGTGCTGCTTCTCTGTTGCTGATGCACCGTGCTCTATTGTCTCTGTATTAAATCCAGAGGCATGTGAAGGATTAGATCATATATGCTTCACCCTATAGCTAGTACTCTTCCCTTCAGAGAGTTCTTTACTTTAATGAGTCTTTTGTAAGGAGGTCTCATCAAAACTAAAGTAAAGACTCGCAATGATATATCGGATGCTTTTGATAATAGAGCACTTTTTTTTATAATGTAAACTTGGGTTGCCGATTAATATCGTATGCTTTTGTGGTATATATATCGTATGCTTTTATCGATTTAACATTACTTACCAAAACTAAGTCCGTATTGGTTGCTAGTGAATCACTATCTGCTTGTATGCATCCTTATTAACTGACATTGTGAACATAAGATGTTCAAGGTATATAATCAACATAAATAACTAAAATTAGAGTGTTACAATACAACTATAGGCTATCCGGTTATTTATATAATTCGTTTGATAAAAGTGTTGAATGGATATGTTCGATTATCTTATTAAAAATGATAATATATAAGTAAATAGCTAGGTTGTCCAGTGATGGATCTGCAACTGAATATTGAGCAGAATACAAACAAGAGATTCCTATGTACGTATATTTTGCATCATATAGTATCAAAATTGATACGGTTTAGGTCAATGATTGAGAGGATGCTTGTTCTGATGTAAGAAACCACCCAAAAGCCAAAAGGAAAAATGAAAGAGAGCTCATCTTCTTCAAGTTTTGTTCATAAATAAGAGCATTTGCATATACACATGGACCCATTCTTCTCCAGCTTCATCATGCATGTCAACTGGAAATGAAATTAGGTACATGTTCTACATGTGAACTGGGAAACAATGAACATTATGACTCACTGTCTTCTACCTCCATAGATCATATAGAGTCATGAAGGTAAAGCTACATTTGCACAGAGCCTGTGAATCTGAGGGTCAAAGAAAATAGAATAGGGCATTGTTTGTGGGGTGTGGGGGGTGTCACAAAGGTATACCGATCAATATATATGTTAAGAGTAGTCACATATGGGGTTTTGGCACTACTCTCATTTGCAAACAAGCTATATAGCTAGCTTTGCACCACTAGTATAGATAACTGGTATGCAAGATAAGGGGTGACATAGAGATTTCATATACTCCAATTTGAGCTAGCTCGTGAGTGGTTTGGTACAAGGCCAGCTCTAGCCTCACCTAAAATTCCCAATATTATGAAACAATTGTATGGTAATTGCTTATTGGGTACACTGAAATACCTACTGTAAGTAGAAAAACTTATGTCAAGCTATTGTCACGGTGACTCAAAAAAATTTCGTACTTTCAATTGGATAACAACAAATCAATTGGCATATGTTAAGTATGTTTTGTAACGACATCCGATAATGATTGATTTAAATCAACGTGTCAAACTATTTAAGAATAAATTTTTGTACGGTTGTGTTAAATCTGATAAAAATGTATCATTGTGGAAAATGGATGAATGATTGCACGAACTAGACAAAGTTCACAGCAACTGCTTAGGTTAATATAATTCAACTTCACTTTTCGTTGCCAAATACTTGTCTTTATATGTCTTTTATATATGCTTATTGTCATTCTCCTCTTCATACTGTATAAGCATGATGAGTGAATAGAACAAACACTTTTCCATTCTGGATTTCTGGATGAGCTTGCTCTAGCTTCACCACACTACTAGAAAAAGGTTTTAACGTGACGAAATATTTTTAATTCATCACCTAAGAGAACATTTTAGTGACAATTTTCGTTGTCTAAGTAAGGTAAGATGACGAAACATTATTTCGTTACTAATTTCGTCACCTTAGAGCTAACTTAGGTGACGAAAATATATTTCGTCATGTAAGTAATAGGTTAGGTGACGAAATATATTTTCGTCACCAAAGTTTGGAGCACTTAGGTGACGAAAATGCATTTCGTCCTGTAAGTGATAGGTTAGGTGACAAAATATGTTTTGGAGCACTTAGGTGACGAAAATACGTTCACCTCTCGACGATAGAGCTCCACATAGGGCAACATAAGCGTATATAGGGTTGACCGCTTATAGGGTTGACGGTTGTATTTCACCATACTGATGACATCCTATTTCACAATATTTTTGAAAATATTGCTTCCTCCCTATAGTTGGTTCACAAATATCTACACTTGCATATAACCTATTAAACAAGTTATACCACATTAGTAGACACGTTGTGGTTTTGATGACTAAATTTTACAAAATAAAAATTCAACCGTCAGATATGATCAGTGTACTTAAATATGGCTATGAAAAAAATCCACCAGTTTTTGAAAACGTTAAGGTTTCAATCCACGCGGTCAACATTAAATTAATGTCATTTATTACACGAAAACGCTCTTCCTACCCCTATATGACCTAGTTTGATTGATTCTTTCACATACAAAACTCTCACATTGATGAGATGTAACCACTAATGTAAAAATTTGGGTACGTTCACCTCTCGACGATAGGGCTCCACATAAGAAAACAAAAGCGTATATAGGGTTGACCGCTTGTATCGGAGACCAAACGTTAACGGAAATATGTGATTTTTCAACCATAGTCGTATTTCACCATACCGATGACATCTTATTTCACAAGATTTTTGAAAATATTGCTTCCTCCCTATTTAATAAGATCACATTCTATCAAAACATTTTCTTAAAAATAAATATTTTTGGTTCACTGAGATGACGAAAATTCATGTTTTCGTCACCTAACTACTTAATATTTGGGGGGGGGGGTAAAAAATTCCGCCAATTATTTAGCCAAATTTTTAATCACTTCCGCTAAAAATTTCAGAAAAATTTGAACCAAATTTTTGAAAGTTTTCTTATATATCCTCTGCCTCACTTTTCATTTCTCTATCTTTTTCTTTGAACTCTCTCTTCTCTCTTTTCCAGACTCTCTTCTCTCTCCCTCCTCTCCTCTGCCCCAGTTTCCACGCACCGAGAGACCCTCTAGCTTTCCCTCTGCAGCCGTTTTCCCCTCTACCTTCTTCTTCGCCACCGTCGCCTCCTTCCTCATCGCTGGCAGCAGTTTTCCCTCTGCCTTCTTCTTCGCCACTGTCGCCTCCTCCCTCATCGTTGGCAGCCGTTTTCCCTCTGCCTCTCCTTCTTCTTCGCCACCGTCGCCTCTTGCCTCTCAAATTCAATCATTTTCATGGAAGGACTAATTTTCCTCCTTCATCGGACTCCGGGCCCATCTCGCCAGCGGACTCCGCACGCCATCTCGCCAGAGGACTCCGCGCGCCATCTCGCTAGAGCACTCCGCGCGCCATCTCGATAGAGGACTCCGCGCGCCATCTCGCCAGAGGACTCCGCGCGCCATCTCGCCAGCGGACTCCGCGTGCCTTCTCCCCAGTGAACTCCGCACCCTTCCTGTTTTGGCCTTGTTAATTTGTGTTTTTGCAAATGACTACGGAGGCGATCTCGGTTGAAATGGGGTTGTTTGATATTGGTTGTAAGATATTGAGGTTGTTTGGGGTTAATTGGATCTGGGTTGTAAGAAGTTGGAGACGAAACTATTGTCAGCTAAGTAAATGGGTGACCTTTTCTACGTGAAAGAATTGTCAGCAAACTGAATAAATTTCGTCAACTAAGTAACTGGGTGACGACCGAATTTTCGTCAGCTAAGTAACATGGTGATGACCGAATTTTCGTCAGCTAAGTAACGTGGTGACAAAAAATATTTCGTCAGCTAAGTAACCTGGCGACGAAAACAGTTTCATCAGTTAAGTAACCTAGTGACGAAAAGTTATTCGTCATCTTAGTACTGACTAAGATGATGAAATTAATATTTTCGTCACCTAAGTGCTCTAACCACCGGCCTTAGATGACGACCCTTAGGTGACTAAATTTGTTAGCTAAGTGTTTACATGACGACAGAAGCTTTGAAGTGACGAAAAAATTTCGTCACCTAAGAACTTTTTTCTAGTAGTGCCGGTAGTTCTTGATCAATGTCTTCCCAATCCCACAAGTACTTCAAATATCGTGAGTCACTTGACATGATTTGAAAAAGTAGAATATTGCAACAAAGAGTTCATAAAAACTGCTTGAATCTTCAATCCAAAATTATTGGATGGTAGGTGGAAAAGTTTGAGATATGTTAGTCGACATTAAATACATATCATATTTGAGAACTGAGAGTGATGTGAACCCCCTTATATATTTGGACTAACAGAGAACTTTTCGTGTGCTTGCATATGATGCATGAAATAAATAGACTCATAATACAAAGGCTAGAGGTTTCTTTCTTTTTATTTGTGTGTGTGTGGAGAATTGAGTGGTTAGAAATGACTCAGATAATGAAGGATGATAAATTTGTGATGGTAAACAATACCAGCAAGAATTGAACATAGAGAAATTGACAATGAAAGATGCAAAATTCCTACATTAGTAGATTAGTTTAACAAAGATCAACCTCAGCTAATCTACCGATACATAAACCCTGTCGTACATCTCACGGTACTTGATGTATCAATACATTAAATTCACCCATACGAATTCAAGTTTGTGGAGTGAATTTGGGCCCTATAATTTGTGGAGTGAATTTGGGCTGGCCCATCCACCAAAATTGTCCGAGCCAACAATGCCCAACCGTAAACCCTTAAACCCCTAACCGTAAAATCAAAGAAACCCAAGGACTCAACTGCAATAAACCAAACCCATAAGAACCCTAGCCACCACTCCCCATATTTATATTTACTCGTTCTGAAGGCAACTAGGGTTCTCTGCGAGTGAGGAGCAGCTCAGACTAACCAGTAGCGGCGGCGCAGCGACAACAACAAGACCTTTCACCATGGGGAGAATGCACAGCAGAGGGTTCGTTATTCTCTTATTCTCCGTTTGATCGCTCTAATTAGCTCCGGCGTTGAGTTCTCCGGCGCCGTTGATTTCTCCGGCCTAACCTTTTTTTGTGATCTTTTGATTTCAGTAAGGGTATGTCAGCTTCTGCTCTGCCCTACAAGAGGACCCCTCCTAGCTGGTTGAAGATCTCTACTCAGGACGTAAGAAATTTCAGCTCTTAATCTTAATTGGGATTGTGTTATGATCTGTTTTAGTGAATCAAAGTTTGAATCTTTAGTTGAAATTGATGTTTATTGTATCGAATTGTTTAGCAGTTGTATTTTAAACTTTCGATAGATTGATTGGAAATGTAGGCTTTTGTTGTGGGTGTTATGGAATAGTGGTGTTGCTTGTTAGCTTGGAGTAGTGAAAAGGTCCTCATGAGACGACGAGGGCTGTGTGTTCTAATGCAGACTTCGGAAGGGTGTCTCGGTTTTTATTGTTCAAGATAGGGCCTGATAATAAATTTTTAGCATCTCAGAAAGCCAGTCCATTTCCTCAATCTGCTCTTGGCTCGCTATGATGCTTACACTCCCATATTAATGATTAATCTATTGTCAGTGAAGAGATTTTGCCACTTTGGGCTTTTAAGTTGTGAACTCTGTTATTAAAAATGTCTACATAGGCAATCATTTCCTTTCTATTGTTATTGGTAACATGTCATCAATTTAACACTTGATGTTCTGTTGATTGTCTATTCCTATTGTAATTAGTTTGTGCTTACCTCTTATATAGAATGCAATATTACTCATTTGTATATTTAGTCCTAACATATTTAGTTGCCTCTTCTAGAAGACCTGAAATTCATATTTCTGCATTGTAGTTGATTAATTTGGCTTGGTTTTCAGGTTGAGGAGAGTATTTGCAAGTTTGCCAAGAAGGGACTGACACCTTCTCAAATTGGTGTTATCCTTCGTGATTCTCATGGAATTGCCCAGGTGAAGAGTGTCACTGGCAGCAAGATATTGCGTATTCTTAAGGCCCATGGTGTGTATATTCTTAAATTTGTATTTTCTTGTGATGTTGTCTTGGAGACATGAGTGAAATATTTCTTTTCCTTGTGCTTTGTTAGGTCTTGCCCCTGAAATTCCAGAGGATTTGTACCACCTCATCAAGAAGGCAGTCTCCATCAGGAAGCATTTGGAGAGGAACAGGAAGGATAAGGATTCCAAATTCAGGCTGATCCTTGTTGAGAGCAGAATCCATCGCCTTGCCCGTTATTACAAGAAGACAAAGAAGCTTCCACCAGTCTGGAGATAGTAAGTTTTCTTTTCTTCGAGTGTACTTTCATTCGGTCACTTAAAGACCTGTAAATGAATTTATTGCTATATTTAACGGCGAGTCTGATTTGTGTGATTAATTTGTGAGGAACTTAGATTGTAATATGGTGATACCTGAAGGGGTGATCAAATAGTTTCCTGTTGTGTGTAAAAATGTTTGTTTCATTGAAAATACACTTCCACTAAGAAACATGGCTGCCAGTGTGTATTGTACATATAGTGCGATTGATTTTGCTGTTTCCCAAACATGAAAAATCTGAAGAACTGAATCTTAGTCAATCAGAAAGCTATGCAACTTCAAGTTGTTGTGTTTGGTTTTCCCCTTAAAAAATGCGAACAGTTAGCATTCTGTTGTTGAGGCCTAATGAAATTTTTATCTTTGCGATTGCTTTAATCAAGTGTTGTCCTGGTTTTGATTTTCTTCTATTTTTCCTTCGACTGTTTAGGTCTTCTATTTTTCCTTCTACTGTTTAGACCTGCATAACAAGGAGGCATTGCTTTGCTGCTTGGTCAAATGAAATTTCACATTGTTCTTTGTCAAGGTTGTAGAAATTAAAATGCTGACTTGTTATACTTATTTTTGCAGTGAATCTACCACTGCCAGCACTCTTGTGGCTTAAGTCTGATATGGTTGGGAACAGTTTTGGGTGTACTTCCAAATGAGCAGGAATTGTTTTAATTTTCTTTTGGTTTCCTGAACTACATTAGAATCTATATGGCAGAAACAGCCCTTGGTGGTTTGTGTACTTTTGGATATCTACATCAAGTGTTGACATTTATTTGATGGGATTGTTTTCCATGGATGGATTTTCTGAATCAAATTAGATGAATGCACTTTTAAATAATTGTCTCATTTTAATTATTTGCCATGATCTTGGAGTCTACCGAAGTTAGAAGTTTGGTATTCTAGGACACCATCTCTACAATTCTATCAAACCTATATCCAAGTCTCCATTCCCGTTTAATGCCCGCAACTATAAATGTGGCCGTGTTACTTGTTGCAAGTTTGCATTGCATAGCAAGTAGAAAATCATTTCAAATAAAGCAACCTCACACTAAGATAGAAAATGGTGCATTTTAGTCCAGTCACCATTTAAGAAAAAGGGTATTTGAAGACAGAGAAGTAATTGATTCGAGTCAGCCAGCAGCAAGCACCCTCTTGAGTAGTCTAGTAATCTAAAGGGTTATACTCCTGAGAGAGAGAGTTTCACGCGGGTGGGGGGAGGGGCAGTTATGTAAAAATATCATAAATGTAGGAATGCAAATTCATTCCGGCTCTCTTTATCTTTCTCTCCGCCGGTAAACCTTTTCTGATTCATGTGGGCGTCTGTCACCCACGGTCACCTTCGAATTCTGCGCTACTCCCGTGCTTTCCTGATTCTCATGGACAGCAGACCCAGCAGCAGCAATTCCTTCGCTGCTTTTGCTCGTAATAACACGAGGTATGCTTTTCCCTGTTCAACGGACAACATATTCCCTTTTTGCATTGCAATTTGCTCCGTTTCTGGGGTGGTTATATATAATTGATTGTGTGATTGTTGGCAGGGGCGGTGTTGGTAGAGGAGGAGGTTGGGTGGTGAAAGATGAGGGAGAGAGATCGAGGGGTCGCGGTGGAGGAGGACGGGGCCATGGTGGTGGTGGCGGCGGCTCTGGCAAAGACAGAGTTGATGCACTCGGTAGATTACTGTAAGTGTTACAAAACTCATATGTTCCTTTGTTCTGTACTTTTAATTATGAATTCAAGTATTGAATCTGTTCGAATTCAATTCCTTATGTGGTACTGTAGATGCGTGTGTAATTGTATTGGAAGGGTAATGCAGCTGATCGGCGTAGGTTTTTATTTTTTTATTTTTTAATTTAACTGTTATTTGGATTTGTAGGACACGTATATTGCGCCATATGGCTTCTGAGTTGAATTTGGATATGCGGAGTGATGGATTTGTGAAGGTTCATGATCTTTTGAAGCTCAACTTGAAGACATTTGCTAATATTCCATTGAGCTCACATACTGTTGATGAGATTAAGGAGGTTAGTCTCAACTTTTGCTAAAATTTGATGATTGGAAAGCAAGTGATCTTCGTTAATAATTTGTTGTTTAGATGAACTGGCTAGAGTGGGTTTTTATTATTGGAATCTTTTTTGCAGGCTGTCAGAGGGGATAATAAGCAGCGGTTCAGCCTCTTGGAAGAAAATGGGGAACTTCTGATACGTGCAAACCAAGGCCACTCAACAACGGTAACTATCTGAGTTTATCTTGCATAGTTTATGAAGTTTGATGTATACATAGCTCCTTTTGTACAGATGCAAACCATTTAATACATAATACAATTCAAACTATTTCCTTGTATTTTTGTTATTTCACTGTACCTGTATATTAAAGTAGTAGTCCTATGTAATCTTGTGAATCATGGTTAGGTTAGAGACACTAGTTATCCTTCTTATATAAGAATTGTATAGTTTTGAAGTTTTGGTTGCCATAATAGGCTAGGAGTTTTCTATGACAATCTATTCAGTATACGATATGCATTTTTGAAGCTAGACTCAGAGCATTATGCATTATAATTTACTCATATACAATTAAAATTGTGATTCCTTTGACTCAAAAGGCTTCTTTGTCCAGAGCTCTAATTTGGTATTGTCTAATATTGATGCAGTATTTTCTTTTAAACCTCTTGTGCAACATGAATATTGATGTTATTCTGAACTCATCACTTGCGAGCCTAAGAATTTTTTTTGGGGGTCTTCTCATTTTCTTCTCTAATTGCTTGTGATGTTCATTTTCTGGATTCTGTACCGATGCTTTGCACTACCATTATTCATTTATTCTGAACTTATTATTATGCCAGCATAGGAAACCATTTATTTTTAGGCATTCTCGGATTCAGCCTCAACCATACAGGTTCGCTTTGACATTGTATATTGATTTGTCTCTTCTTTGCATATTGGCAGATAGTTGAAACTGAGAAATTATTAAAGCCAATCCTTTCATTTGAAGAAGTTCCAGGTTCTTTCTTGCGAGTCTTATACTTCACAACTTTCTAGTATTCTTAGTCTTTATCTTCTGTGTCTCAATAAAAAGAACTATTAGTTTTTCATATGGAATACATTTTTAGTGTTATCTTTTTCCTGATCTGCAGTGTGCGTGCATGGAACTTATAGGAAGAATTTGGATTTGATATTAGAGTCTGGTCTGAAGTGCATGACAAGATTGCATGTTCACTTCGCAAGTGGCTTGCCGACAGATGGAGAAGTGATCAGCGGTATTGTTTGCTAGAATTATTATCTGAATGTGTTTGGTATTAATTAACTTGCTTTTGAGATCAGTCAGAAATGCTTCTTGACTCCATAATATATTTATATTCCACACCTGCTCCCTTTGAAATGCTGATAATTGATTTAATGTGGTATTTCAGGTATGCGACGAGATGTTAACATTTTGATCTTTCTTGATATCAGAAAAGCTTTAGCTGGTATAACAAGTCTGAGAAATTCTTTTTAGTTTTTTATTCTGTCTATGCATTGGGTAACAAATGCCCAGGTTTCTCATGCCTATGTTCATTTTATCTTATATTTCAGAGGGAATGAAGTTCTACATTTCAGACAACAAGGTGATCTTGACTGAAGGATTTGATGGTGTTGTTCCAGTCAAGTATTTCGAGAAAATAGAATCGTGGCCGAGCAGAAAGCCTATAGCTTTTTGAAGTTGGACTGAAGAGCGGACATATAAATTATTTATGTTTCATATTCCCTGGGAGCTTTTCTTCTTTGGATTGTTTTCCTTGACAACATGTTGCAGTTCTATTTTCTTTTCCTCTTTTTTGTTGTAAATTTGTAACAGTTGCTTCATAAGCTGGTTGTTGTCAGCGATTTCCCTCCTTATCAATGGAAATGAAATTATGGCTTGTGATGTTCAAGGTTTGGACGAATGGACGGCTGCTTCAAAAATGTATGGTTCTTCCTCCTTATCAGTACTTATTAAGAACACCGATGAACACACTTGGGCCAAGAACCTTGTCGAGGCCCAAACACAAAACCCAGCACTGAAGAATGTACCCATGACTCGACACAAAAGCACGCGGATCCATGCGACCCGACCTTAAACACACAACGATCACAAGCAAAACCCAGAATTGGGAATGGCGTTGTTCTTCACTTCTGCAAACCATTTGGGATTTAGGGTTCTTCATCCAAAATCGACTTCTTCTGCCATCAAATTCGTTTTTGGGATGATTTTTTCGCTGCTCGATGGTTTTCTGTACATGGTTAGTGCGCGATTTGATTATGATTATATCTGTTTTGCAAGCGCGGGAGCGTCCTGGTACGTTTTCAATCTCAATGATTTTGTGCGATTGATTCATGCATGAAAACCTTAGAAGGAGTAGGTTTTTGTGCCCAGATGAAACTTCAATTTCGAATTGTTTGAAAGATGGCATGCATGATTTGGAATGTGAATTGCTGTGATTGTATGCTTATGAGTGATTCGATGAAATTTTGGTGATCCTGAGTACTTGAATGTATGATCACGCATAGCTTAAGATTGAAATTGACAGAAATGTATATTTTTACTCCCAAATCTATATATATTTGTTGAAATATCAAGATTGAGCATGATTGGTTTTCTGACAGTTTTATGAAATTCGAATTGGGAAAACCTAAAGTAAGGTATTAGTTAATAGAAATTTTGGAATACATGTTGCCACAGCAAAGTATTTTAAATGGTTCTTGTAACTATTAGGCACTTACCTGGAAAATTCATATTTCTACTAAATTAGGGACTATATCATCCACAGATGGCTTTTACCTATCTTTAATAACAAATATGGTTCTGAATATGAGATGTTTTACTTCTTAAAGTGCAGTATGATCTTTTCTTTTTGCCCACAGGTATTGACTGATCATATTGTAGGAATTTAAATGTGTTGTAGTTCAGAAAAACTAAGGAATAACTTGTGCTTTGCCCACAGGTAGACTGGTTATTGAATTAGACCGAAACATTGTTTTTGGTTTAAAAGTATGCTTCTATAGGTATATATATTCTGAAATGCATAAATTGAAATTTTACTTTTGGTTTTAACACTTGCTGTGTTTTATGGAATTGCCTTATTTTTGTCTGCATTTGAAGTGTTGTATGAGAAATGCCTGTTTTGGTATGTTTTCTGGTGTGATTTTCATTTTGAAAATTTTATATATATACTGATATACGAAATCGATATGAAGCGCACGTGCGCGCTGTCCTTAAAGTGCGCACAGCCCTCCATTCGCCACCGTCCGGCGCTGACGACAGCGCGCCTCCACCCCAGAAGACTCCAGCAGCTCCCCCGACCACTTTCCCTCCCCGGTGAGTCCGTTCTTTTCCAGTTTTCTGGCGAGATCACCCAAAACTTCAAATAAAGTCGATCTCGCCGGAAACTGGAATTCGGCGGACTCGCTGGGGAGGGAAAGTGATCGGGGACGCTGCTGGAGTCTGCTGGGGTGGAGGTGCACCGTCGTCTGCGCCAGACGGTGGCGAACGGAGGGACGTGCGCACTTTAAGCCAGTGCGGACGTGCACTCCACATCCGGCCTGATATACGAAAATGATATGAAGCGCACGTGCGCACTGTCCTTAAAGTGCGCACGTCCCTCCATTCGCCACTGTCCTCTGTACTGATATATATGGATATAGCTAACCAGAAACACTAAAACTTATTTTGCCTTTCTTTATTTTCAGTTTTGGCTCCTGTGAACCTAGGGAATGTGATGTTTTTAAATGTTAGCAAGTATAAGTCTTGGAAAGACTAGACCTGAATTTAGCTCAGCCAAATGTAGACTGGTGCCTAAGTGTCCCAATGCCTGCTGCGAATGTGGAGGCTGGAGCAGCTATAGATAGGTGGGTGAGAGTCAACAAAGTTTATAGACTCACAATTCTGAGGACTATGTCAGATGTTGTAAAGGGAGGAATTCCTGAAAAAGAGATGGCTAGTGAGTACCTTACTACCATAGCTGAGAGAGTTAAAGTCACCATCCAGAGTAGGAGTTGATGCTGTAGGATTTGTTAAATCAGTTTTGAGGCTAAAGTTGTTTGTTTTTAGAGCAAATGTATTTTGTTACTTCCATGCTAGAAACTTAATTTTCAGTTACTTGTTTTGGTTAAAGACAATTACCAGTTGGTTATTGATTTATGTGATTGGATTGAACATTGCTGAGTTTCGTTTTGATATTTGCGATGAATTAATTCAATTAAGGATATACTTTAATCTACTGGTTTAGGCTTTTTGCAATGACCTATGAACACCATGTATTGGGTGAGTATGCAGTGTGCTTATGAGTTATTATGCATATATATGGCTGGCATCTTGTATTGTAGAACCACAATTGACCTTCTGAATCAACATTCTTGGTTTTAACAAGGAATCAGATTGAAGGCTATGTATATAGAATTATGAATAGGATAGTCGTGAGCAGGTATATCAACTGCTTATTTCCTTTTGTATTTGTTGCTAGCACAAGTTTATGGATATCTGGGTATACACTTCATACATATACATATGTGTGTTTGTGTGTATTGGAATATATCTTACAGATGAATGATTATAGATATCCCTTATCAAACATGTCCATTATGTTGATTGTTTTCTGGAAGTCTGTCATGATTCTTGTTTTATTGGTTTTCTATATGGCAAACGCATGTAAGCACTAGTTTTCTTACTATACTGTTTTGAATTGGATAGTTGTCTGTGATTTTCTATAAAGGTTCTGGAACTGGAATTGAAGTGCCATCAAAATTGTAAATAGTTTAGAATAATAAGTGTGGTGGGATTTTGCCTGCATAAGAATTGGCATGTTCTCTACTGGTGTTTTGGTATAACTGTAAACTATGAACTCATTCATATCTTGATGAATGACATACTAATGTTTTAACAAAAAACCTGATAAGTTAGTCATTCGATAATAGACTTTTTTATTTTATTTTTTCATGGAACTGTGGCTAAACTTTGAGACTGCATTGAATTTTGTCTTGTACGTGTCTGTGTCCAGGGACAAACTTTCAATTATTGAAAGGTCATTAACATATGTTAGCACTTACTGGAAGCTTGAATGTGTTTGCTAAAGATTAAGCCTTCTTTGATCTTCAGGGAATACTCTTAGTGTTAATCTATAGGACCAATCGAGAACTTGCTTCTCTGAGACAATGACATCATTCCCATACCCTTCAGAGCCACCATGAACAGATCTGGAGTACTTTTCCTTCTCTTCCACTGGAAGTTCAAAGAATTGTGTCGCAGCTTCGCGAACCTTGTCCAGAAAGGAACTTGATATCCCATGACCAATTGCCTGACAACCACAGAAATTAGAAAACCAGGTTCATCAAATCAACACAATGCACAGACTTAAATAACTCATCATATAATTATTTTACTCATTTAGATAGAAATACATCATATAAACAGCATATATATGTAACCTCATATTGTGTCCATACATATGTATATATGAGCAAATATATATTTTAGTTTGTTCTTCTGTTAGACATTTACATGATAAAATTTGCATGACACACTTCCATTGAGAGATGGATAAGGAAACTAAGATCTCTCGTGTATTCCCTTTATAATGCCTTGAAAATTGTTATTGATGGTTCTTCTTGTTAGTATTTTGTTTATATTGCTTACAAGAGTATGCCATTGCCATTCAGAATAGATTGACCAAGTTACATAGACTTGTCATGACTCGTGAGTTTTCCCTACTGGTTTTCAGTTTACTGGTTTTTCTCCAGGTTTTTACTTTAACTGCTCCATAAACATGTGTAAATGTTCAATGTGTGTTAGTTTTACTTACCTTCGGGGTTGTTTTTTGACTAGTGAATAGTCTACGTAACTGTTTTTTGACATCAAATGACCTTAGCTCATTTTGATAGAAACAAGATTTCTAAAGTGGAACAATCTCTTAACTGTTCCTTTCCCACATTGGTGATAATTTTATATATACTTTATTGTGGTTAGCGCCCTAGGATCTTTACTGTTCTTTACTGGTACTTTACGACTTAAGCAAAGTAGATAGATGAACTTGAAGATAGAAACACAACACAACAATTTTATAGTGGTTCAGCCAAAACCCTGGCCTACGTCCACTTTGTGATCTCTCTTGAGAGATCACTAGCACTATGGAGAATAACAACCGATTACAAGTACTTATTGAAATCCCTATGCTAATTCCCAACTCTCTGCTAGATCTCTCTATCACCCTTTGCTCTTGGTTTTCTGTGCTCTCTATCTTACCCTTAGAAAACCCCCTGCAGCTCCTACTTATACTGAATAGGGGCTCTGCCGATACAATAAGGTTTTAGGACTCCTAAACCTAGTAGACAAAATCCTAACAAATCTTGAAATATTACTTTCCTAGAACTTATAGAAAAAAACCTCTTTCCTTTCTGGACTTGGATTTGCTTACTGAATCCTAACTTCCAAATCATATCAACGAGCCAAAACACAACATACTTGCCTTTGCTACATGCTTGACAATCATTTATATGCCTTTAAGATTATCTTTCTTATATGCTTGATAATTGAAAATATATAGTTATGTATATATTGTATTCATAAATGAGCATGTTCTTCAGTATTGTTCAAGGGAAGGTAAATTTACATGATTGTAGGCTGGTGTTAAAACTTTGTTTTATATCTCTGTTGATATTGAGTGTTTATCAGGCTTCTATAGGTTATCTATGGACGTTTTATCTTTGGTATTGCTAAAAGGTGAAGATTTGCTTTTCTGCACAAATGAGCATAGACCGATGGATTTGATAAATTAGCATTTGTTTTCTATTTCCTTTGCCTTCTGTTGAATAACATATATAATAGGTAAAGCACTGACCAATTTGGTTCAAGTGTATCTCATTGTTAAGAAAGTAGCTAATAACTGGAAATGCCATACTTGTCTTTAATGTATTGGAATGCAGAAACCTGCACTGAAATTTCTTTATTTCACTTCTGAAAGTTTATATAGTTGTTGATTAGATATAGATTATTTCAGCTGCGTACCTATATAGAAGTGACTTTCTTCATATGTGTTAGTCTGTATCATATAGATATGCAAATGACATTCATATTACAAGCCTACTGGTTATACATCAGTTGGTATATACTTGCTTGGTTCTTAGCAGATATCAACCTACTGTTTTACTAGTTTTGGACAATGAAGAAATTTTTTTAGCTAGTTGCTAACTATTCGTGTATGCAAATACATGTTTTTTGTTGATTGAGAATGTTAACATCTCTGTGCTTGGAAATAAATGAAAAATGAGTGAAAAGTTTTGAGAATTTTGATTTTGAGGAGCTCACTGAAAATATTTCTAGGGCTAGAAATTTTCCACAACCTCAGGCTATAATTTTTAGAACACTTTTGCAATAAAACTTTAAAGTTTAAACTGAATTGCTGGCCTCAAGGGTAGGGGTGGGGATAAAAAACCTAAATCCCGGTCCCGTCCCGATCTCGTCCCAAAATTTGACGGGATGGGATGGGATCTAATTCTAAAAACACAAGGCCCGTCCCGTCCCGCAGAGAAACAACGAGACGGGACGCGGGACTGAAAAGTTGAGGCCCGTTAGGTCCGCCCGTCCCGTGTAAAAATATAGACTAATCTGAGCCATTGGTTTTTTAGATGTTTTGATCTCAACCTTACATTTTTGAACCCTGATACTAACCCATACAGTCTTTCACTATTTCTGTCTCACTGTCTCAGTTTCATGACTTCATCCTCAATCGATGATGCTTGAAATCCCAATCCAGCCAAACCGCCTCCTTGAACTCCTCCACCGCCTGCCTCGCCTCGGCCAGTCCTCCTTAAACTCCTCCACCTCCTAACCTCAACGCCCGCCTCCTCCTACCCTCGGCGCCCGCCTCCTCCTACCCTCGGCGCCCGCCTCCTCCTCACCTCCTCCTCGCCCGCCTCCTCCTTGAGTTGGTGTTCTTAGACTTGTGTAATTGTTTCTACTTTGAAGGTTTGATTTTCTTTGACTTGTGTAATTGTTTTTACTTTCAATGTGTTGATGTGGTCTTAGTTGTAAGTTTGGTCTATAGTTCTATTGCAGGGGGAAGGATGGGGGATGTAGGAAAGCAATCTTATTGTTGGTAAGTCCAGATTGAATCTTGTTGGGAAAGTTTTTACTTCGATAATACTGGGCTTGGACTAATTTGCAGCTAGCCAAGCCCCTGCCGGTTGCATATGCATGCTTAATTACCAACATCGCTTCAGAACTACTTCCTGGAAAGTGGATTATTTTAAACAAGTAAACCTTAGATGATAGGCTCCATGCAGGTACCATCAGATTCAGCTCCTTGAAGTTATTGCATAGTAGCTGCATTTGCTTATTGAATCAAACAACATATTGATTTTTAATGATTCAGATGTGCGTAGAACCTTTTTAACAAGGCTGGCAAGCTAGGCATCGATCATGGCATAGTTAATTAGCCTCATGGAGTGAAGAGATGCGACCGGTGTTGCAACTCCCACCCTTTTGTTTATTTGAAGTCTTTTGAGCTTACCCGCTTAAAAGTTGAGCAGCAATATTCTGAAAATTTGCAGACAGAACATACAGTTCTCCATAAATGAGCCACAGTAAGGCATTATGATGCAGATTAATGTAAAGCAATTACCTGTTTTCAAGTTTCCCTTGTTAACCTTACATCTCTTTTCTTGATGCCGAAGCTATAGGAAAATTTCCATTATATATGCAATAAGTTGGAAATAAGTTGAGGCTGTTGAGCTACACTGATCTAACTGGCTTGCTGTCATGGTTTTTAGTGAATTGTGGGAAGGAGACGGAGAGGAATGTAGGAGGGAAAACAAATCTTATTTTGGGTGAAAATCAAGGAAGAATTGAATTTTATCTTTGTTACTGGGAAAGTGGTTCAGCCTGGACTTGGTAGTAAGTAGATCATTGGATCATGGGTGGGCGAGGGAGTAGTCTTGGAGAATTAGTGGGCCTCATTCTGTGGGCGGGATGGCGGGTGTAGACATATAAAATTTAACGATAATAATAATCGTTGAATAATTCAAGTAACACGTAGACCTGACAAATTAGATACGTGGCTCATGAGTTGATAAAGTTGGAAAGCCGTCGGAAATGACACGTGGCAATGTGGGAATGGTCGGCCGACAACAAAACTTTAAATCCGGATTGAAATCAATTATTAAGTGTCGATTGATGATCAGATATTAATTAAATTAAATTAATTATCAAAACAAAAAAGTCGGAAATCAAGGTTCCGCGCCCTTCCTTCCATATCCGCCAGTTGGCACGCCCCTTACTGAGGATCCTGGTCAAAGCAGGATATTCAATCCAAATCAATTATACCTTATTGGGCATATTTAAATCTTAAAATTTGATTGATTTGATTATGTTAAAATTGACAAGTAAATCAATCAGTTTAGATTTACTGATTCGATTATCATCGTTGAGGAAAAAATCTTTGATTCAGTATCTTCATTACTTGACATATGCGGAGGAATGTTAACACTATAAATACCCATTCTCATATCAAGAGGAGGGGGCGGAGCGAACCAAGGAGCAAAAACAAGGCAGCAAACCAAAGAGAAGAAAAATCACTCTCGCAAGCTCAGAAGTCTCCCAAAACCCTTGAAGAACTATCAAGCTTCTCAAATAGTCAGTTCTTCACCAAATCCAAACCCCCCTTTGAAGAACTATCAAGCTCCCCAAATAGCCAGTTCTTCACCAAATCCAAATCCAAATCCCAAATATTCGTTACGTGATCAACCCGCGTAACCCTCAAGAACAAGTGATTGTCACCCTTGAGTTAGACCTATATTTAGAGATAGAATCAGAGGAGTTCACAAAAATTGTAACTCGCATTCGCATTCATAAAATTAAATATTATTCTTTGTGTTTACGTCTAAATTAATATTTTACTAGACAATAAATGTCTATGTGAATATTAATTAAATTCTTGGTCCATGTCATACCGGCGAGCCCAAGTTCTTTAAGTTTACAAGTAATGACCGCCAGTGAGACCATGTGAGTTGAATTGCAAAGACTTCACGCGGAACACATAGCTCGCGCGCGGAGTAGACCACGCGAGCTAACTTACAGAGTTCGCATGCGGAATCACTTCGCGCGGAGTAGAGAATTCGCGCGCTTCGCGCTCGCACACTTAATGATCTCGCATGCGGAACGACTTCGCGCGTAGGCGAGGCGCAATAGTACTTCGCGTAAAAGTCCTAGGCGAGGCGGAATATATCAAGGCGAGCTGGCGAACTGCCTCGCGTAGCAGACTTCGCGAGGAAGCAACAGGTGGAGTCCGCGCGCACCACATTAATCGTCGAAGACTTTTACAAGTCTTTGACATGCTTCGGGCCAATCCTTGTGGCCCTTTTAATATAAAAAGCCATTCTAAAGCCCGCGAGATAGAGACAAGCTTTTTGACCCCGCGGGATAAGGATATTCCCAATTCCAATCCGCATAGGAGTTTATAATTGGGCGGCGCAGAAGCAATGCCCTATGCGGAATGAAGTGTGCGAACTGGACATTTGTCACATGATGGTTGGTTCGTGCGGGCGGAACAGTGCCCTTGTGCTATTAGAGTTTCAGAGTCCGACTTGAATTCTAAAGCTATCTTTCTTCTGCCGTAAGTCGAAATACTATATAAGGGGGCTCGAAGCAACACGTAGACCTGACAAATTGGATACGTGGCTCATGAGTTGACAAAGTTGGAAAGCCGTTGGAAATGACACGTGACAACGTGGGAATGGTCGGCCGACAACAAAACCTTAAATCCGGATTGAAATCAATTATCAAGTGTCGATTGATGATCAAATATCAATTAAATTAAATTAATTATCAAAACAAAGAAGTCGGGCATCCCCAAAAATAATTGGTGATGGTTCGCCAGGGGTTAGGCGAGCTGGATAGTAGAGTTTGCAGGCGAACTGGACTTCACATAGAAATAAATGAAGGCGAGACGAACTTCGCATAGAAATAAATGAAGGCGAGACGAACTGGACTTCGCATAGAAATAAATGAAGGCGAGGCGAAATGGACTTCGCGTAGATTTACATGAAGGCGAGGCGAGATGGCTCCGCACGCATAGATTGACATGAAGGCGAAGCGAGATGGCCCCGCGTAAGAAACTTCGCGAAGGAGCTAGTCAGCACAGTTCACATGCATGCGAAGATATACGTTCAAGTTGAGTCGTCCGCGAGGTGGGACCAGAAATAACCACTTACTTGGAAATCAAGGTTCCGCGCCCTTCCTTCCATATCCGCGAGATGACACGCCCATTACTGAGGATCCTAGTCAAAGCAGGATATTCAATCCAAATCAATTATATCTTATTGGACGTATCTAAATCTTAAGAATTGATTGATTTGATTATGTTAAATTTGGCAAGTAAATCAATCAGTCAAGATTTACTGATTCGATTATCATCGTTGAGGAAAAAATCTTTGATTCGGTATCTTCATTACTTGCCATAAGCGGAGGAATGTTAACACTGTAAATACCCCCTCTCATATCAAGAGGAGGGGGGGGGGCAGAGCGAACCAAGGAGCAAAATCAAGGCAACGAATCAGAGAGAAGAAAAATCATTCCCGCGAGCTCAGAAGTCTCCCAAAACCCTTGAAGAACTATCAAGCTCCCCAAATAGCCAGTTCTTCACCAAATCCAAATCCTAAATATTCGTTACGTGATCAACCCGCGTAACCTTCAAGAACAAGTGCTTGTCACCCTTGAGTTAAATCTATATTCGGAGATAGAATCAGAGGAGTTCACAAAGATTGTAACCCGCATTTGCATTAATTAAATTAAATATTATTCTTTGTACACGTGTTGTTCTGTTATTCGTTTCAGGAATTTTCGTGTTTACAAAAGTGGCACGCCCAGTGGGACAACTTTGCCTCTCATCTCTTTCTCCGCAAGCAAGTCCAAATCCGTTCGAAGTAATGGCCTCCAAGAACACCCAGGCCATCTCGACAAAGAAATCTAAACCAACGACCTCGAGGTCAAGCAGCGAATCCTCTGGTCATGTCACCCGTAGCATGGCGAGGAATCAACCCACAACATTCGTGGCTCTGCCTTCCAAGCCTCGCGAACCAATCCTCACCTTGGCAAATCTCGCGGAAGACAAGCGTGCCTCGCGAAGTGAAGACCAGCATGCCTCGCGAAGTGAAGAGAAGGAAACTCCAAAAAAATCAAGGGAGCGATCGTTCTCACCTGCCACAGATGATGAATCAAGCACGGCTTCATACCATGGGAGTCCAAATAATGATGAAGACCACGCGTATGGCATGCTAGCGGATCATTCATCACAACCTATCCCTATGCAAGTCAGGGTGACAGGCGCGTCCACCATTGAAGAGCAAATAGCCAATTTGATGGGAGCGGTTGAGAAGCTTACCAAAACAGTGGAAGAAAAAGACTTGTAAATTGTCGAGCTTTATAGCAGGCTTGAAAGTCAAGATGAAGAAAAGAAGCACAAAGTAGGCGAGAGCTCTAAGAACAATGACAAAGACGATGATGGCTCGCTTGGATCTATGTCCTTTCAGCAATTACAAGACATCATCACCAACTCCATCAGAGCTCAATATGGAGGTCCATCTCGTGATTCTCTCACCTACTCCAAGCCTTACACCAAAAGAATCAACAGTCTAAGGATGCCAATGAGATACTAGCCACCCAAGTTCCAGCAATTCGAAGGGAAGGGCATTCCAAAGCAACATGTTGCTCATTTCATTGAAACCTGCAATAACGCTGGGACTGAAGGTGACCACCTTGTCAAACAATTTGTTCGCTCTTTGAAAGGCAATGCCTTTGAGTGATACACGGATTTAGAGCTCGAGTCCATTGACAGTTGGGACCAAATGGAACGTGAATTCCTAAACCGCTTCTACAGTACAAGGCGTACCGTGGGAATGATGGAACTCACCAACATGAAACAACGGAGAGACGAACTAGCAATTGACTTTATCAACAGGTGGCGCTCGCTCAGTCTTGATTGTAAAGATCGCTTGTCAGAAACGTCTGCAGTTGAAATGTGCATCCAAGGCATGCATTTTGATTTGTCGTACATTCTACAAGGTATCAAGCCTCGAACCTTTGAAGAATTGGCTACGCGAGCGCATGATATGAAGTTGAGCATAGCTAGCCACAAGGGTAAGAAAGAGTCTGTCAGTGACCAACGAAAAGTTAAAGCTTTCAACAGCAAGGTTGACAAGGTTGTGAAAAGGCCTACAAAGGAGTCGATCACTGTGAATGTTGCTCCAATCAAAATCTCCACACGAGACAAGAAGGAGGTTAAGAAAGTAGAACCAAGTCAAACCTACAAGAGGAGGAAGCTCTCGTTGACTGAGTGGGAGCAAAAGACTTACCCATTCCTAGATTCCGATGTGGCAGGCATGTTGGAGGATTTGCTTGAGAACAAGGTGATAGAACTTCTAGAGTGCAAACGTCTACAAGAAATGCATCGGGTCAACGATCCGAAGTATTGCAAGTTTCATCGCCTCATCAGCCACCCAGTTGAGAAGTGCTTTGTTTTGAAGGATTTGATCATGAAGCTTGCCAAACAAGGAAGAATCGAGTTAGATGTCGATGAGGTTGTTGTGGTCAATTGCACTACCATTTTATTTGGATCTTTTGAGCCGGTTCAAGTACCTACCATGCCAATGAAAGTGTTATACCATTTCTCGAAAGAGACTAGCAATGAGGAAGCGAAGCCAATCCAGCAAGTGAACCTCACTCCTAAAACTGCCCCATGCGACGATGGCGAGGGATGGATACTTGTCACTCGAAGAAAAACGCGCAAAAGTGTGTTGTCAAGTCCACCACTCTCGCGACTAGATCACAAACAACCACATGGGAGTCGACAATGTCTCGAGAAGAGTAAGACAAGATGTATAAAGGAGAAGTTCGCTCCCTGCGTACAAAGGTCCTTCAATCAAAACCCGCCAACAAAGTGCATGCCTAAGGCGCGATTGAGTCTGAGAGCTAGCTCAATGACAACAAGCTATGACAGTGATTCCAAAGACTCTGAGAAGGTTGAAGAAAATGAAGTGTTGAAACAATTGGAAGGCTTACCTTTGAAATTTAGCCTCTCTGACATGTCGCAGTTGCCCAAATTGACGAGACATGTGTTGGCCCAATTGCTGCTTGAGGTAGGTCAGCATTCTTCGAACATCAATGAATGTGTGATGTGTGTAGCATGTTGTGACGCCATTCACTTCACGGATGAAGATTTACAGTTGGGTTCAAAGCCACACAATCGACCTCTTTTTGTGACAGGTTACATACGAGAGCAAAAATTAAATCGCATGCTTGTAGATGGAGGGTTTGCTATGAACATTATGCAAAAATCGACAATGTCTCGACTCGGCATCAATATCGATGAATTATCTAGAAGTTGTCTCATAATCCAGGGTTTTAACCAAGGAGAGCAAAGAGCGATAGACATCATTCGGCTAGACATGGTTATTGGTGAATTGAAGTCAAACACTTTGTTCCATGTGATCGATGCAAAGACTTCATACAACATATTGTTAGGGTGACCATGGATTCGTGAAAATGGTGTCGTACCTTCAACTCTGCATCAATGCTTCAAGTTTTATCGCGGAGGTGTGAAAACAGTGATAGGTGATACCAAGCCATTCACCGAAGTTGAGTCTTACTTCGCAGATTCCAAGTTCTATTCAGACGAAGAATCAGTGATAGAAGTTCTTCCGATTGAAGTACCCTCAACAGGGAAGGCTACAGTGGTGACAAGGAAAGAAGTTGAAGCAAAAGGGCAGGAAAAATGAAAAGTTGCATAAGTCTCCATCAAAAATCGTGACATCAGCTACAAAAGACAAGTCCAATCCAGTTGTCCCAGTTCTTCGATATGTGCCAAAGTCCAAGCACAAGGAAGGAGAGTCTCCGTTTGCGGGAACAAAGCAGCAAGTGAGTCCTCGGAGGTTGAGTGAAAAAGACATAAAATTATTAAAGGAAGCGTCGATATTGCCATTGACGAAGTTGAATGACCAAACTCCTACCAAGCAACCATTGAAAGGATTTGTTAAACCAGTCCAAGGAAGGGTAGAGCATGGGCCTTTACCCGAGAAAAGAACAAATGAAGGGTTTGATCTCAATGCTTACAAATTGTTGGCAAAGGCTGGATTCGACTTTGGTTCGTCAAGTAAAGAGGATGATCAAGTTGTCAGCAAGAAAGCACATGAGCTCAATGAGTCTCAAAGGAAGTTAAGAGAACAGGGAAAAACAAGTGATTCGGTCAAAACGGGTCTTGGTTTTGCCCCAAACAAGCCAATCAAAATCTCAGGCAGAAGAAAAGCGGAGAAGGCAAGCATGCAGTACATAAGCGTCGAAGAAGTAGAAGATGAAATTTCACAAATCCAATGTATCTCTTGCATTTCAGCGTTTGATCGCATCTGCCCAAGTGCTCAAAGTACTACTACTAAATCAACAAATACAGTTTCGGAGTTTGAGCGTGTTGATAGGTCAACAAGTCGAAGCTTAGTCTTTAATCGTCTTGACACCACAGCTACACGAACTTCTGTGTTCAAAAGATTGTCATCATCAAATAAACAGATAAAGCCAGCTCCTCGAAAGTCGGCACTTGGGAGGATCCAAGCTCCTAAAGAACAACAAAATAGAAAAAGAAAAGAAGAAGTTGGCCAATCGGAAAATAAAGAAATCCAAAGTCTCATCCCGTCACGCATGAAAAGACGTTGTGTGCTGGAGGTGAATTCGACTGACCAACTTAAAGTGAAGCAACATACCATCATACTCACTAGTCAAGATAAAGAAGGCGATGATACTAGTGGCAATGAGGATAATGTTATTCAATGTGCTTATTACATCACGGTAGCGGAGGTGGAAGCTTATGAAGAGGATGACCATGAGGGCTCCGAATATGAAGTAGAGGCAGCTCCCCCCGAACTTGAAGATGAGGTGAAAGCTACGATTGATGAACTTAAGAAACTCAATCTGGGGACAGAGGAAGATCCAAGATCGATATTTGTGAGTGCGTCACTAAGTCCTCAAGAGGAGAAGGAGTACTATGACTTGTTGCTCGAATACAAGGATGTCTTCGCTTGGACTTACAAAGAAATGCCAGGTCTTGACCCTAAAGTGGCAGATCATCGATTATCTGTTAAACCGGAGGCTCGACCTATCAAACAGTTGACACGACGTTTTCGAACAGAGGTGCAAACCCAAATTGAAGAAGAGGTTGACAAGTTGATCGTTGCAGGCTTCATTAGAGAGGTCTAATATCCCAAGTGGATTGCAAACATTGTCCCAGTTGAAAAGAAGAATGGACAAATGCGTGTGTGCGTAGACTTTCGCGACTTGAATGATGCGTTTCCGAAAGATGACTTCCCTTTGCCTATCATCGAACTCATGGTGGATGCAACCACAAGTCATGAAGCTTTATCTTTCATGGATGGATCGTCTGGCTACAACCAAATAAGGATGGCGTTAGAAGATGAGGAGTTAACTACATTTCGCACTCCCAAAGGCATTTATTGTTACAAAGTCATGTCATTCGGATTAAAGCATGCTGGTGCAACGTACCAACGCGCCATGCAGAAAATCTTTGGAGACATGCTTCACAAGTACGTCGAGTGCTATGTTGATGATTTGGTTATCAAGTCAAGGAAAATAAGTGATCACTTGCAGGACTTACGAAAAGTGTTCGATAGGTTACGCGAGTACCAACTCAAAATGAACCCATTGAAGTGCGCTTTTGGTGTGAGTTTAGGTAAGTTCCTTGGATTCATCGTGAAACATCAGGGCATTGAAGTAGATCAGTCAAAGATTAAGGCCATTCAGGAAATGCCAGAACCAACAAATTTAAAAGAATTGAGAAGCCTCCAAGGAAAACTCGCGTGTATCAGACTATTCATCTCAAACCTCGCAGGTCAATGTCAACCTTTTAGTCGACTCATGAAGAAGAATGTGCATTTCGTGTGGGATGAAGCATGTCACAATGCTTTCGAAAGCATTAAAAAGTACTTAGCTAATGCTCCAGTGTTGGTGCACCTATTCTTGGGAAACCTCTTATCCTCTATATTGCAGCTTAAGAAAGATCACTTGGAGCGCTTCTAACCCAAGAAAATGAGGAAAAAAGGGAGATGGCCTTGTACTATTTAAGTCGAACTCTCACAAGAGCAGAATTAAATTATTCTCCAATAGAGAAGACATGTCTCGCTCTCATCTTTTCCATCCAAAACTTGAGGCATTATATGCAAGCTTACACGGTGCATTTAGTAGCCTGAGCTGACCCAGTCAAGTTTGTCATGTCTAAACCAGTCCTATCAGGACGAATGGCAAAATGGGCTCTGCTCCTTAATCAATATGACATCGTCTATGTCCCAGCCAAGGCAGTCAAAGGCCAAGCTGTGGCTGACTTTCTAGCGGATCACTCAATCCCTGCAGATTGGGAAATTTCAGACGACCTGCCGGACGAAGAAGTCTTTCTCGCAGAGGTTCTCCCCACTTGGAAGATGTTCTTTGATGGGTCTTCAAGAGTAGATGGAGCAAGGGTCGGCATTGTCTTTGTCACCCCACAAAAACACATATTGCCATATGCCTTCACTCTTAGTGAATTATGTTCCAACAATATTGCGGAATACCAAGCTCTCATTATGGGTTTGCAAACAGCCTTAGAAATAAAAATTGCAAATCTAGAAGTGTATGGGGATTCAAAGTTAGTAATTGATCAACTGTTAACTAATTACGAAGTCAAGAAAGAGGATTTGGTTCCTTATTTCCGTCTTGCTACACAACTCTTGAAGGGTTTCGATGTTGTTACACTAGAACATGTGCCAAGGAAAGAAAATCAAATGGCGGACGCCTTGGCCAACCTAACAGCAACTTTGGCATTATCAAATGATGAAATTGTGGACCTTTCAATTTGCCAACGATGGGTTGTCTCAACAGAAATTGTCCCATTGTGCGAAAATTTCAATGTAGTCTCCGTCTATGTTATTGACGTCGAAGATTAGAGGCATCCTTTGATCGACTACATTGAGCATAACAAGCTATATGACGATCTAAAACAGCAGTCGGATATCAAACGAAAAGCCCTACGCTTTTTCTACTAGAAGGAGACTCTTTATCAACGATCATTTGACGAGTTACTCCTTAGGTGTTTGGGAAAAGAAGAGGCATCAAAAGCCATGGAAGAGGTTCATTCTGGAATATGTGGAGCTCATCAATCAGGTCCTAAATTGCATTTTCAAGTAAGGTGAATGGTTACTATTGGCCTACAATGGTCAAGGATTGCATGGAGTATGCACAGAAATGTTAAGCTTGTCAATTCCACGCAAATTTTATCCATCAACCGCCTGAGCTATTGCATCCCACAATCGCTTCACACCCGTTTGATGTCTGGGGGATAGATGTTGTGGAACCCATAAATCTGAAACCTTCTAGAGGCCACATGTACATTTTGCTAGGCACGGATTCCTTCTCAAAGTGGTCAGAGGCGGTACCGCTTAAAGAGATAAAGAAAGAAACCGTTGTGGACTTTATCAAGACATGCATCATCCAACGATATGGCGTGCCGCGTTGCATCATCACAGATAATGCTAAGTATTTCTCAAATAGTGTTATGCAAAAGCTTAGTGAGAAGTATCACTTCAAGCTACACTTTTCTTCGATGTACAATGCACCAGATAATGGTTTGGCGGAGGCATTTAACAAGACGCTCTGCAACATCTTGAAGAAGACCATCAGCAAGTCACAAAGAGACTGGCATGAGAAGATGGGCGAGGCATTGTAGGCATATAGAACGACATATCGAACTGCCACAAATGTCACTCCTTATTCTCTGGTGTATGGTGTTGAAGTTGTCTTGCCTTTAGAGAAACAAATTCCCTCATTGAGGATTGCTTTGCAAGAAGGCCTCACAAATGAAGAAAATATCAAATTACGACTTCAAGAGTTGGAAGCCTTAAACGAGAAGAGGCTCGATGTGCAACAACATCTAGAATGCTACCAAGCCCGGATGTCGCGTGCCTTCAACAAAGGGGTTCGGCCTCGATCCTTTCAAATTGGCGACTTGGTCCTTGCTGTGCGTCGACCCATCATCATGACACACAAGACCGGTCCCAAATTCAAATCAAAGTGGGATGGTCCTTATGTTGTGAGCGAAGTCTACACCAACGGAACCTATAAAATCGTGGCTGAAGACGGCTTGAGAATTGGCCCAATCAACGGCAAGTTCTTGAAGAAATACTATGCTTGAAACAAGTATAAAACGCTCCTTGTCCGCACGAGCTTAAACTGCAAATGACACACAAAAAAATGCTCCTAGCCTGCATGAGCCTAAAACTGCACAAGGCACTAAAAAAATAAAATAAAAAATAAAAAAGAGTTCTAAATCCTCATCCTTGAACTATGTGATGACTTGATTCTTTCTTTGAAAGGATACGTAGGCAATTTGAGAATTATATTCTTGAGTTCAGTCATATCAAAAAAAAATCTTTTTTTATTGCATAATAAGTTCTGTTGTCAAAATGAACTTATTACAAGTATACTGCGTGATAAGTTTTATTGTCAAAATGACTTATTACATGCGAAAAAAAAATGGGGACAAAATAAATCATAAGCTGCTAGCGACGACTGGCCTTTCACGTCCAAGATAGGCCTTTGAAGCTGTTGCGTTGCTTTTCAAAATCGTCTCTGAACCTCTTTGCTTCCTCAAGTTCTTCAGCAGTCAAATCTGGAGTTTCCTTGATCTAGAATTTCTGCTTCTCTAAATGGGCAAGGTTTTTGTCGTGAAATAGAAGGCTCGCATCTAAGGAGGCTATTTTCTACTCCAACTTCAGTTGCTCCTTCTTCAAGTTCTCCAAGGACTCAATCACAACTTGACATTGACCAAGATCAGTTTGACGAAGTTCGATCAACTTTGCAATTTTAGCCTCCATAAGAGACAAACATTGATCACATGTGCCTGGAATAGCTTTATGCGTGCATGCAAGCCTCGCCGCGTTGTATTGAGTAGCACAAGTCATCAAGCTTTCTACCTTGTCTTTTACTAATGAATGATCAAACCCATAACACTGAAGCCATCATCTCGTCAAGGTCTTTCCTTTTAGAAAGAATGGTTCTTAACGAGTGCTTCATTATGATGTCTTCAATTTGTTCACAAATTAGAGTGGCGGCCTGCATACGAATCTTTCGGAGCCCTTGGTTGGTGTCCATAACATCAATTTCGCCGCGGGTGACTGCAGAGAGTGCCATATTGTTTAAAAGCCTTGGAGGATTCACCGAAATACCTTCATGCTTAACTTGTTGCGATACATTTTCTTTGATAATGCATGCATCATCTTCGTGGAAGGAATCGGTCTTCATTGGTTCTGTTGAAAGAACACGAACCACTTTTAAACAAGCTTCATCTTTAAAAAATGGGAGTCCTTCTAACTGAAAACAAGAAGGTAAAAAAAAATGAGTTCAAATCATGCATATAATGTTAGAAAGAGATGCATGGTGATGGTGGCGAACTTACCTCAACATAATTTGGTGTTTGTTGCGAGGGACCCAGAATTTCGCCAAGAAAACTGCTATTGAGGAGAAATTCATCTTTGGGATTAAAATAAACAGAGCCAAGGTCGGGTTCAATCCTTCGACGCTTGAAGTTCACGTCCTTAGAACTGTTGCTACTTCCACTAAGCCTTTTTGCTTGAGTGTTGGTCCCCTTCAACTTAAGGTGACTCCGGGCGAGATGATGCTCAGATGAGTCCCCATGACCTTCTAAAGCTTGGTGCGGTTCATTCAGAGAGTTGTTATTTGGGGGCAACGCCTTGATAGATGTGTGAGGGTTATTGTCAAGTTCAATCTCAAGGGGGAACCACTCTCTGGCGAGACGGTATTGATAGGAGCACAAAATGCTACATTTATAATGTATTTCCGACCCTATTTAGCTATGTAATTCGTTTAATAATATTCATATTAACTAAGTTTGTGTTTTTAGATCATAAATAAAGCCGAGGATCTCAAAAGAGACAAAAGAGGAGAAATCTTGAAGGAAAAGGAATCCATGTTGTGCAAGGAAAGAAATCAGAAAATCTGCCAGAAATCGTCAGTCAATTTCGACAGAAGATTGTGATCAGCTCACAACGATCTAGGAGATGTGCCATATATCAATGGAAAGCTACAAGAGTCTACTTTCCAGAAATTTTTACGGATCATCAATACCTATTTTGGAGAAGACGTTATGACCGTTTGAGTGGCCGAATGTCAGTTTGCCCGAATTTCTGATTTGGACCAAAACTTCTATTTCAAGATCCAAACCACATTGGCAATCCCATGCACGAGTTTTGAGGGTTTTATAACCCTAATCACAGCAGCAAAACAGGGAGGACGAAAAGAAGTGAGGACGTGAAGATTAGAGGAGGCCAACAATCTCACATCATTAGAACCTCCATAGTTGTGGACTCACACAAGGAAGCCGCCAAGCCATCATCGATCTCTCCATCATCCACGGTTTACCTTTCTTTTGTCATCTTTTATTCTCCTTGTGTGACTTTGCAGCCATGTGTGGCTGATTTCTCTTAGTTAGGGGCAAGGTTTGAAGCCCCAAGAATGTTTTAGATATTGTTTTGAACCTTGGTTTCAAATTAATGAGTCTTTCAAATTGTTTATTTGGTTTTGGTTTATGGGGAACTCTTGCTTATTTATGTTCATGTATACGCAACATAGAACATTATAAACTTGTGAGTGGGGCTAGAAATAGGTTGATTAATCTCCTAAACGGTTAAAACGCCTGTTTCAAAGTAGTAAAACCTATAAGACAATAGGTGAAACCAAATAAAAAGGATTGCATGCTAGGTAGGCATTCCACACTAGTTTTGCATACTTGTTCAATCAAACTTTCATTGATCTTAATGCTTAGAATAATTTGTTGATAGGATAGTGTCTATACCTTGATCGGTTATTCTAAAGGCTTAGTAATGGTGCGTTCATCTTACTGAAGTATTCAAGGGAAGTAATAAGGACTTACGCAGTGCGTTCACAGTTTGTTCTTAATTGATACCGATTTGCGACTTAATGATTGAAGCTTTGGTTGTTAACATGTCTTGAAATATACTTGGTGGTGGATTTCCAAGTCTCTAACGTCTCATCCATCTGATCTTTTCTGTTTTATTTTGTTTCTTTGTTTTCTTTTGTTTATAATCACAAAACCTCATATCTCTAGTACTATCATCTTTTGTTTTATCTTGTTTTATAATTAACGTAAATCGTAAAGGTACCCTCAATCCCCGGCTTTTATAACGATACCCTTATTTGATATATACTACAATTGACTCAAAAGGGTTTTTAATTGAAACGCCCGATTTCGGTCGCTATCAATTTTGGCGCCGTTGCCGGGGATTGAAAAATCCCTAGCAATTTGCGTTAGTTCTTGTATATATATTTCTGTTTTTATAACTTCTCACATTAGATTATTTTTTATATTTTTTTTACTTGAGATTAATTTGTGTATATATTACTAACTAAAGTTTATATTTTGTTTTTCAATGTGGAATCAACCTTACGAGGTGTGTTCTAGATGCTCCATGGTAGGCCATTCAATGGAGACATGTCCAAGCATTCAATATCAAGGATACTATATATGATCAAAATATGCTTGGAGGATTTCAAGAGAACTAAGGGCATTGGAATGATTACTATTCACCTTAACACAATACAGTATGTGATAATCCTCCTTATTCTTCATGGAACACCAATCCGGACATGCAACAAGGATTTTCTAATGAGTTCCAAGCTTCGCCATATTCATTCCATGACTACTGGACACAAGCACCATCTCATCAAATCGCAGCTAAGTTAAATCATTACGATGAGATGATCAAGTCTCTAAATGAGATGAATGAGGCTCTAGCTGCTTCAAATAAAGCTCGGATTGAGGAGCAAGAAGCTTTCAATAACAGTTGGGCAGAAACTAAAAGGAGTTTGGACACCTTAATATCTCAAGAGCAGCCCTTGCCATTGATGACAACTCCACATGAACTTTCCGCAACTTCATTTCCGTGTCAACCTCATGATGCAACACTCCATGATTCAATATTTTTCGAGGATAAAGAAACGGATTTGGAGGAGTCCAATGAAGAGCCACACAATGTTGAGACTCCTGAGGATTGCTTAAAAGAGGAGTCCATCAAACCTCCTACATTTGAAGCTATATTGCTGGTACATGGATTTGGAAGATAACATGATTCTTCACTCCATCACTCAAGCTCTACACATGTTCTTCGCATCCAAGAATTATTTGAGTTTGTTAAGCATGTGGATATGGTGGTACCTGAATGTCTCAAATCGGATAAGGAGATTCTTGTTGTGATTGAGAAAAGTTGGAGACAATGGAAGAAGAGAAAGAAAAATAGAAGTTTCATATATATCCATTGCTCTCAAGTTACTCAAATTGCTACCAAAGGACCATGAAATATCTTTGAAGAGGGTCAACCATTTGATCGAACCGCGGCCTAAGCCTCCTGATTATTCTTGTTGAAAAGCCGTTAGGAGGCAATCCAATTGTCTATGCTTTTTTTTATTTTGTTTGTTTTGATGTGTTTTGTGTGTGTGCAGGTGAGAGTTGAGAAAAGTTGAAAACTCCAAATTCAGCCAAAACAGTGCTCTCGGCAAAACAGTTCTTCTGACTTTGGAGGGCTACGGTTTGCAGCTCCTAGAACCTGTGAATGTGTGCTTTATATGAAATGAAAGGTCTATGAGTCTAGTTTCTGTAGGATTTTACAGAAGTGTATTTGGAGACCCAAGTCATTCTCAGTTTAATGTTGAAGGCAGCCAGGAAACCAGAAGTTCTGCAGTACAGCCGGGAAAAGATCAAAACAGGGAATACTTCCAGCCTTGTTGTGGAGAAAAGCTATATATGCCTGAAAAACTTGTTGAATTAGCTTCAACTTTTATTTGAGGCGATTTAACATTCTAGCAATGGAACTCACCGGAAATCTGGTTTGAAACAGTAATGGTGCTTTTCTCAGCTTTTCAGTGCAAACCATGTTTTTCTTCTGACTTTGCAGGGCTGCCATTTTTGATCCACTTGGATTTAGGAAACGTGCCACATATGCACATAAAGCTAGCAACGCCATCTTTCATCTCCAATTATAATCTCAAACATTGGATGTTGCATAAGGAAGTTCTAAGAGCTGGAAGTTGGCCTCATGGCACACAATGGGGGAGCTTTTCTCACCTTCTACCTTTTGTTTTGTCCACTTTCCTCTATACATCTATTATGCATTGCATGGTCTATATTGTTCTCACATTGTGGACAATGCGTAGTTTAAGTGTGGGGGAAGGGAATGCACACATGTTTTGTTTTGTTTTGTTTTTTTTTTCTGTGAGTCATCATGCATTTCAACTGTTTATGACGAGTATATATCTATAAAATTATGGTTAAAAGATGATCACAAGATTGAGATGATGTTAAATGAATTCTTTGGTTAATTACGATATATACTAAGCATATGAGTGTGTAGTGGATGTGGTTTTTCGTTGACATTGGTACAGAATTTTGAGCATGTTGATAATGAGTTTTGATTCATAATTACCTTGGTGAGATTTGAGCTTTGTTGTGCTATTCTTTCTGAGTGCTTATTGAATAAATCATCATCTATTTTCTTGGCAATTCTTAGCGATCTCATTATCTTTCTTTTTGATTGACTACTTGCCACAGATTAAGTTTAACGGACTCTAGTGCTTCACTTTTGTGCTAGTTGAGACTTTTATCGATATATGTTTTGATTTTGGAAGGGATTAAAAGGACTTAGAATTTCCACCATTGCCAAATTGTCATATGTCCCTTTTTATGTGCGCTACACACCCCTTAGTTAACCCCTTTGAGCCTACGTTAAGCCTGTCTGTCATCGCTCATGTAATCCTCACCTTGAGCTTAGTGTAGTGATATCTCTACCTTTGTCCTTAGGGCCTAGTAGAGTTTATCTTGTGATGTATTGTACGTGTGGAATGATGATGAATAACAAGTGTGGGGGAGTTAGACTCGTTCATTGGAAAGAAAAATAAAATGTGTCGCTGAAGAAAGAAAAAAACAATTAATTATGTGGTGGCACTGGGAAAAAAAAACAATGATGAAAATATGGATTAAGTCTCCCTTTGTGATGGAGGAGTTTGTTTTAAATAGAGGACCTAATGATGTGATATATGGTCTTTGTCCTCATTCATGAATGTTTAAAGGTGATATTATGGCTATACTAGGTTTTTAAGGACGATTTGCAATTCTTTATCCTTTGTTTCATTAAAGTACCCTAGCCTTGGCCAAATTTTAACCTTGATAAAGTTCTTTTATGATCCAAAAGATGGACATGCAGCCATCGATTTGTGGAGATTGGTTACAAAAGTTGAGCATATGGGTTGGTCCGTTTGGCAAGTAGTTGATATCTTTCATGAGATCTTTTTAATTTCACAAAGTGCGTTTCTTTCATTATATGTGAGTCTACTTGTTTTCTTATTCTCTCACATATATACATTGAGTGAAAAACCTTTTAAGAATTAACCTTGATTCTGAGAGAAGAAAGAATGGTAATCATGTGAGGTTGAATCATACTTGTTAGATATATGCTGAGCTCCACCCATCACCATTGTCACCCCTGTGTGTTACATACTCATAATTGATTCTTGATTAATTGCTAATCTTGATGCTATAAAAGTAAGAGATTTTTGAGACAATAATGTTGAAGGCATAGTTTGTTTTGAGTCTTTGTTTTGTTTTCTTTGCTTTAGATTTTGCTAAGGGACTAGCAAAAGCTAAGTGTGGGGAAATTTATCTCGCGGGGAACCACTCTCTGATAAGACGGTATCTTACGGGGAACCACTTTCTGGCGGGGCGGTACCACGCGAGCAGCGATCTTGTCTTCTTTCGCTTTTAGAGGCTTGTGTTGCGACCCAACAATAAGCATTGTTGTTGTAGTCATCTTGGGCAGGGAACGATATACTTTGGACCACCATTCAACATAATCACGAGTCACCATGTACTCTGTTAGAGCGCTCTCAGGCGGCAACGTCACTGTGCTCCCTGTCCCACGTTTAGTAAAGCTTTCCCAATGCCAGTGCATCAAGGATAATGCGCCCATCCGAATGTCTTTTTGAAGACTTCCTGGGACATCTTGTGACAAGATCTGCCCCGAAATCACACAGGTAAACAGGCAAGTCTTGCGGGGTCCACTTTAAAAGAGATCATACCAAAAATTTCGGCATAATCTCCTCTAAAAATGGACAACCCAACCTGCTAAAAACCAGAATATTTTTCCTAAATCAAATATCCAGATCTCCTATTTCCCTTCTTATTCGACAATAGCACTAAACATCCCAAACCAACAATTCAACTTCATTACTTAAACAAAACATCAACCAATTTAACTCTCTACTTGACTCCTAAACCTTAAAACAATTCCAACCAAATTTACATATCCCCACGGTTATCAGAGCACTACAGGAAGAAAATTAATATAACTAACATAGGGTATCAGGTAACCTACGATCAACAAGGTGCAGCGGGAGATACTATGCCTCAACTCCTAGTGAAACCGAACAGGAACTCTGTAACCTGGGCATTTGAAAACAAAAGGGCCCAGGGAAAAGCATTTAAAACGTTAGCGTGAGTGGACGAAAATAAACTAATTTATAAATATTCAAGAACAAGCTTGTACGAAAATCCAACTTGATATGCTTTCCCTTTTTATACGGAAATAGAAATTCTCATGCATGCAGAAAATAATAAGCCCATTATAAATTCATACTAGCTCCGCTAGCCGTAAAACACACCAAAAAAGAAAATAAACACCTCCCATAAGAAAACTTCCAAAATTAATGTACTAGCCCCGCTAGTCAAATTAACAACTCAAATAAGGAAAAACTATATGGCCATATAAGTGAGTCTCCCAGACTCGGTTGCCTCCCAAGCATAGTACTCCCGTACTCCCCGTACCTTCACGTCGAGTTGACGGAGGGGGCACAGGGCTTGCGTGATGCCGCCGGCAACATCACATCACCCCTAGGGTGGAAAGGGCTTGAGTGACCCATTTGAAACGTGAAAGTCACATCACCTCGAAAGGTGGAACGACATGCTAGCATTGACATCATATAATCATATGATGGAATTGTCAGATGCTATTGCTTGTTTTCCTTCATTGAAAGTATTAAAGTTGTCCAGAAACAATTTGGAGAGCTTACCTGCAGCCATGAAAGAACTGGGTTGCTTAGAAAGGCTTAATTTGGATGGGTGCAAGAGACTGAGATCAATACCAGAGCTTCCATCAACAATAAGTTACATAAATGCACAAAACTGCACAGCTTTGGAAACGGTTTCCGCACCACAGTCTCCGTATGAAATTGGTCGGTGCTTCATATTTTCTAATTGCAGTAAGCTGGTACATGAAGATGTTTTTACGCATATTATAGGAACTCATTTCCCTCCTCAGGTATATATTTAAAACTGATCGACTATTTTCTTTTCTTTTGATACATTTCGGCAATGCAGAAGAAGGTAAAGTATTTTATGTTTTTTGTTTTTGTTTTAGGGCAATCCTTCCCGACCCTTTTATTTCTCTTGTCCTGGAAGTGAAATTCCAGGGCAGTTCATCCATAGTGAGGGGTCTTCCATAGCTGCCAAGCTACCACCAAATTGCTTTGACAACAAGTTTTTGGGGTTCGCAATAACCGCCATTACTAATAATCCCCAAGGTGTTGATTACTACAATTTGATTGTTCGATGTTTCTGCACCTTCAAAGGAGATCAATGCCAGTACCGTTTCAGTTTCTATTTGTTCAATAGTCATTTTGACAGTCTATGCCGCGATTGGCTCAAGTCAAGTCGTATGTTGGTAGGATATGTGCCATGGTCTGAATTTGGTCTTAATGGAGAGGAAGTGAACGAACGTCACTACACTGAGGCCAAATTTGAGATAGAATTATTGCACTCTGAAGTGGGTGATGTGGTGATGACCAAGGCAAGATTCGACCCCAGCATCGAAAGGTGTTTCCCGTGCATCGAAAGGTGCGGAGTTCGATTCTTTTTTGCCAACAATGAGGATGAGGAAGTTATATATCAAGATTTTGGGGAACCAATGGTACAAGTCCTTGATAATTCTGAGATCAGGAGCCTTGAGGGGTGCTCAGCTGAAAGCAGTGGTAGTGAAATCACTCGTGACACCTCTGATGAGGCGGAGGAGCGATTCCTTAAATTATCGGAAGTTTTTAAAAGTGCAAACAGAAAACTGGGCAGTTACATGGAAATTGAGGACAACGAGGATTCATCTGGGAACAGGTTAACTCTATGTCCTTTTTATGATCTTAGTTTTTTTTTGGTTAACTCTATGTCTTTATATATATATATATATATATATATATATATATATATATATATATATATATATAGTCTGAGTTTTTTTTTGTTTAATCAAAATCACACAGTTTTCTGAAAGGCAGGTCGGTTTCAGACTTGAATGGGGTGGTTCCATACCTAGGAATGGCTTTTTTTCTTTTTTTCTGAGTTAACTATGTTTATAAGCTGAATTATCAAGGACTTGTACCATTGGTTCCATATCTATGTTTATAAGCTGATTTATAATTATTAGATTGACCACTTTTGTTAACCACTTCGGCTATGTGAACCCTTCTATTGATGAGCACCATTTAAATGATGATTACTAGGGACTTTCTAATTAATGTGTTATGACACCCCCCCCCCCCCCCCCCCCCCCCCCTTTCTGATCACTTTTTTGCATCACAACTTTTCAGTTTTTAGATTTTTACGAGCATATCACTTTTGCAAACTTTCAGCAAAAATAGCAATCATTAAGCTGTCGAACTAGATGAAATCAATGAACAAGTAACATATATCATTGAAAGATCACATTTGTGAATGTCGTAACGATTTTCAATTTGACTGAAAATTTGCATATACAATTTGTTGAAAACTGAAATGTTAACATGTGGATATGCGATCAAAAAGTGGATTAGATAAAAAAAAAATCTTCTAGTCCTTAATTTTATGGTCTTCCTTAGAGTGGCTACCTTCTATGAATGAGTTTAGTGGCTATTAATAAGAATTTTAACGTGAAGACATTGCAGGGAAGCTTTGAAAAGTTGGAAGCAAAAGGTGAAAGTTACATCAGGTCTGATGCAAGGGTGTCTCGATGATGGTTTTAACTGGTCCGTTCAAAGCTCGGGGATTGAAAGGTATTAGGACTTTTTATCATTTTATTTAAAATTTCTTACATCGATCAAATAGAACACAACACTCAACCTTTTATTCCTTAAAAAAAAACACTTAACCTTTTATCATATGATTTAATAAAAAATACTTTATTTATGTGCCTTATCTTCTCAAAGCATGTCAAAACCATATAAGTTTATTGCATTGAAATTGTAAATTGTAAACTTCTACTCGAACTCTTTTGCAAGTCCTTCTACATCAAACATTGAGCTTTCACAGTACATAGTTCTTCATGTAGTTATTCGTACATATATATGAATCGTCACTGCTTTCTCTCATTTGGATGAAATCTGTTTGCAACATTGAGCTAGCTATGAGCTCAATCTAGGACTTGAAATATTGTACAGATCACTGAAATTAATCAGATCTGTGTTTTTTCACCTATGACATTCAATTATTATGTTGGCAGATGCAAGTATAGATGTGATCATGGACCTGGCTGTTCGGCGAAAGCCATAGTGCCAACTGCAATTGACCCAACCATCCTTAAAATTACTTACGTCGGGAGGCACACTTGTTGGAAAACTCAACCAATGTTGACACACCAAGTAAGAATTACACCGGGTATGGACACTATTGGAGTTCCTTTTGATGGCTTTCGGTGGGCGAAGCATGGCCAAAAGGACATATCAGAAGCTATTTACCCAAGGTACGTACGTATTTCAGACATATCTCATCAGCAAATGCAGTAACGTAGGAGCAATATATCCATTCTTGATTTTGTATTTCTCGACATTGGTTAAGGTCTCGGATGAAACTAATTTCACATAAACCGTACATTCCAAGCTTGATCCATTTCATTTTCGTAACATTAGATTGTTTGTATTTAGCAGAGAGTATTACGTATGCAATCCTGAAGAATATGGAGGCTGCATGGCCGTAAAGGAAGTGCAAAAATCAAACGATCAGAGATTCCTTAGAATTACTTACACCGGAAGGCACACATGTACACTACCCTCCACGGGCATAGGAGGGAGGACTGATAGCAGTACCTCCTTTGCCAGTGCTGCATCATCAGGTTCTGGTGAAGAAATTGCCAAATTACTAAGGTCACTAGGACCCGATCTTAAAGGGATAGTCGACTTTCTTAACAATCCTGACAATCATATTGCATTACTAGATAAATTCTCACGGGCTAGGGTACGTTTTTCATCACCCAATTTTGATATGTTGAGCCAACTTTCTTATCATATATGATTCTAACACTGACCTAGTTGAAATGCTATTAATCCTTTACTTTGAATTAATTCTTTTACAGTCTTGCTCCTAATTGTATCAATAGAATTATAAAAATCAACAGGAAAGGAACGTTGCTGATTATTTTGGTTCTAAACACTTTCAGGGTGCCAATGATGTGGAGAATAATAATAACAACGTGGCAGGCTGTTTATGCTGGTTCTGGAGTCTCTGGAATTTCATGACCTCAAAGAAAAATACCCCAGAAATCCATGAAGATCCTCACGAGGAAGGCCTGTGATATTGTGCTCATGATCATCGAGAGCGAGCGAGGCTACATAAGTTCTGTTTTTATATAAGATACTAGTAGAGCTACTGATGATATGGATCAGTCTAAGCGCTAGAATATAAATAACCGTATGTCCGTGTCCGGATTGTGGCAATGTGGTTATCTTTGATCAACTTTGTGGGCGTTTAAGAATATTTCTTTTAACTTTACATTTCAGAGAGTTTGGAACCTGGACAAGTTCGTGGAACCCTATATTGTCTATATGTGATGGTTATTGAGTTGTAATCCTTTATTGTCTATATTTGAGTAGCATTTGGACACAACTCTTTTCCCATCCACTATTATTTCCAACAAATATTTATACTGAATTGCGGCCCCGAAGGAGTGCAGGCTCCCTCGCTCTTTAGTGGCCAAATTACAAAATTAATTCTTTGTTTATTTTCTTTGATGGGTGGAACCAGTGAAATGATGAACGAACCAAAATGATCAAATTCAATTCTTACTGGATTCCAGCCATAAAAAAAGTTACTGGATTCCAGCCTTAAAAAAAGTAAGCAAAGGAGAACACCAGCATTATACATTATTTAACATATACTATTTTCCGTCAGGGGCAGTTACTGTTCACTAATGACAGAAAAATGACGGTTCTGTCTTCTTCATTTCCAGAGATGGGCGCGGAGTCCGCTGGAGATTTTTTTTTTTATTTGGACGAACGCTCTCTGTCTCTCTAGATTTTTCTATCTCATCGCCCAAGGGAAGGGCGCGGACTCCGCCTGCGAGATGAGCCCCGAGTCCGCTGGCAGATCTCTTTTTTTTTTTTTGTGTGGACGAACTCTCTGTCTCTCTAGATTTTTCTATTCCTCCGCCCAAGAGAAGGGCGCGGAGTCCGCTGGCAGATCAAATTTTTTATTTTTTTTAGACGAACTTTCTCTCTTCGCCCAAGAGAAGGACTAGCAGTCCGTCCGCGAGATGGGCGCGGAGTCCGCGGGTAGATCTTTTTTTTTTTGACCAACTCTCTCTCTTCGCCTAAGACAAGGGCGCGGAGTCCGCCCACGAGATCGATTTTTTTTTTTTGGCGAACTCTCTCTCATCGCCTAAGAGAAGGGCGCGGACTCTGCCAGCGAGATTGTTCCCGAATCCGCAAATCGCTATTTTTTTTTGTGGACGAACTCTCTCTCAGTTTCTCTAGATTTTTCCTTTCTCCGCCCAAGAGAGGGCGCGGAGTCCGCCCACGAGATCGATTTTTTTTTTGGGCGAACTCTCTCTCATCGCCAAAGAGAAGGGCGCGGAGTCCGCTCGGTAATCACTCTTTTTTTTTTTGGACGAACTCTCTCTTTCTCTCTAGATTTTTCTATTTCATCGCCCAAGAGAAGGGCGCGGACTCCGCCTGCGAGATGGGCCCCGAGTCCGCTGGCAGATCTTTTTTTTTTTTTTTTTGACGAACTCTCTCTGTCTCTCTAGATTTTTCTATTCCTCCACCCAAGAGAAGGGCGCGGAGTCCGCTGGCAGATCACTTTTTGTTTTTAATTTTTTTTAGACGAACTCTCTCTCTTCGCCCAAGAAAAGGGCTAGCAATCCGCCCGTGAGATGGGCGCGGAGTCCGCGGGCGGATCTTTTTTTTTTTTTGTTGACCAACTCTCTCTCTTCGCCCAAGACAAGGGCGCGGATTCGGCCAACGAGATCGATTTTTTTTTTGGGCGAACTTTCTCTCATCGCCTAAGAGAAAGGCGCGGACTCCGCCCGCGAGATTGTTCCTGAATCCGCTGGCAGATCGCTTTCTATTTCTCCGCCCAAAAGAAGGGCGCGGAGTCCGCCCACGAGATCGATTTTTTTTTTTGGGCGAACTCTCTCTCATCGCCCAAGAGAAGGGCGCGGACTCCGCCAGCGAGATTGTTCCCGAATCAGCTGGCAGATCGCTTTTTTTTTTTTTGTGGACGAATTCTCTCTCAGTATCTCTAGAGTTTTCTATTTCTCTGCCCAATAGAAGGGCGCGGAGTCCGCTTGGTAATCACTATTTTTTTTTTTGGGCGAACTTTCTCTCATGGCCCAAGAAAAGAGCGCGGACTTTTTTTTTTGGACGAACTCTTTCTGTCTCTCTAAATTTTTCTATTCCTCCGCCCAAGAGAAGGGCGCGGAGTCCGCTGGCAGATCACTTTTTTTTTTCTTTTTTTAGACGAACTCTCTCTCTTCGCCCAAGAAAAGGGCTAGAAGTCCGCCCACGAGATGGGCGCAGAGTCTGCGGACAGATTTTTTTTTTTTTTTTTTGACCAACTCTCTCTCTTCGCCCAAAACAAGGGCGCGGAGTCCGCCAACGAGATCGATATTTCTTTTTTTGGGCGAACTTTCTCTCATCGCCCAAGAGAAGGGCGCGGACTCCGCCCGCGAGATTGTTCCCGAATCCGCTGGTAGATCGCTTTTTTTTTTTTACGCGAACTCTCTTTTAATCTCTCTAGATTTTTCTCACTTTCTTTGCCGCTGTCTCTCTAGACTCCTCTCGCTTTCTCTACCACCCAAGATTTCTCTATATAGAAAGACTCTTCTCATATTCTGTCACCCAAGATTTCTCTCTGTTCTCTCGCTCCTAATCCATTGATCTAGCTCGGAAGTCTATACTCAGTAACTGAATCCAAATCCTTTCTAGATTTGATCTCAGTACCTTCCTCCACTATTCAAAACCGCCAACGATAATCTTCGCTCTTGCATCCATCCAACTCTAACCTTGCCGAAACCTCACGTTCTTCAAAACCGCCTGAATCTTATCAGTTTCCGTCAAGTCTTTTCATCATCTCAAAAATCAGGTGTGTTGTGAATTTTTTTTTTTTGATCTATTAACTTACACTCCTTCATCTACACTGATGCGTGTAGATTGGATGTTTGAACTAAAACTTCATCCATGATTTTTTAAATTCGGTATCTTTTTTCTTTTTCCTGCAATAGATATTAGATTAGAGAGAACAGTTGTTGAATAATTTTTCTAATCTAAGCAAAAAGAACCAGGTATAGTACATTGTTATTTTTATTTTTCGTTTACTTTTTTATTTTTTCCACCTTAGTAAAAGTGAGTTCCCATAATGCAATTTATAAAATTGAATTCAGCTAATTGGAGAAACAATAATACATACGTGAATCTTCTTTAACACCACCACTCTAAATGTCACAAAGGTAACTGAATTTTCTTGACATAACTTTTTTTTTAATTAGTTTGTTTAATTTTTCCTTTAGAATTATGCTTTTTTAATTGATGAGGCACTAGCTTTAAATTACTTTATGTTTATAATGCTGGATATGATACATAGCAAACTCTCACATATTTTTTTTTTTTATGTCTTATGCAGTCCACAATATTTTTTCTTTTTAAGTTGTAATATAACATGAGCTGAAGCAAGCAAGTTTCTCTACAACAAATATTTCAAACACCCGCAGCAAAGTGCGGGCCTAATTTCTTGAAGATGATATTAAAGATATTAGCTAATCCCGCTACAACACGCGCGCAACTTTCTTGTACAATATACTATTTTGCGTCGGGGTCGGCGTTGTTCACGTGTACAGTGTTTTTACTGTTCCCGTGAGCAGTGCTGGGCCTCGGTGTTGGACATGTGTTTCTCACCCTTCTCTCACCGTCTCTTGAACCTTCCAAAGCGTTCTTATTGTTTTCCTTTTGCCCTTTTTCCCTCATGAAGAATCGAGAGAGATCTTGAGACCTTCTCCTTTTTTTCTATCTATCGAGAGAGTCTTTTGTTGGCTGTCTCCTCCGACCATGGGTTGGATTCCAACAGTAGAGTAAAGAAGAACAAGAAGAGAAAGAATTCCATAGAGATGGAGGAGAGGCCATTTGACTAGATCAAACCCACTTCAGGTACTTACTAGTTTACATGTTTATGACATGAATGTTTGATTCCTTAGCTCTAATCCAACTTCAGCAATCAATGTTTGTTTTGATAGCTTCTAGGTTTGGTTAGTGTTATTGGGTTTTGTTGATAGTTCATCTGGGTTGGTTTAGTTAGAGCAAAAATGAGTAATTTAGTATGATATTTTAAGGTGCAAAGTGTGATCGAACCCAGCTCTCTCTGTGTCTTTCGATTTGATGTGAGCATGAGAAGCATCGGTCAGAGGGTTGAGTTTGATCTTGGTGTTTGGTTAATCTGATTCTGAAAGTGTTAATCTTTAGCTTCTCTTGGTTTTGATCGCAGCACTTGTGTGCACCTAATTGGAGCAACTTTGGAGCAGAGAAAACTCTATGTGATAATCAATATCTTGGTCAATGTAAGTATTAATGTATATTCATATGTTTCTGTGGTTAGAGATGGTGAATTTGAAGAATCTAAACACAAAGATTGCGGAAGATTTTCTTCTATATTCATTGATAGAATCTTTACAAGGATTTAATCACAAGTATATATAGAAGTACATGAGAAGTGTATACAAGGAACACAGCCACAGCCACAGTCACAGCTGTAGCACCAAGACTAAGGACACCCACTTGTTGCAGCAACAGAGAGACAAGCCGCTGCAACAAGAAACAACAGAAAAAGGAGGGAGACCAGAAGTACATGGTAGCACACCAGCAGGAGAGGTAGCACAGCGCGTAGCCCAACGTTTCTAAAGTCAACTAAATTAGTTCAATTAGAACTAATCTCTAGCTCTCTCAATACTCCCCCTCAAGCTAGATCAAGAGGATTCATTGAGCCAAGCTTGCCCAAAAAACGATGGAAATGTGACGTTGGAAGAGATTTGGTGAAGATATCGGTGAGCTGATCATAGCTGCGAGTATAGTGAGTGACAATGAGCTTGGACTAAACTTGAGCTCTAATTTAATGACAGTCAACTTCGATGTGATTGGTCCTTTCATGAAAAACAGGATTAGAAGCAATGTGCATGACAGCTTGATTATCACAATAAAGAGATATAGGTTGGCTGATAGGGGATCCCAAATCAGACAGCAATCCCTTCAGCCAAATCAGTTCGCAAGCAGTGGAAGCCATATCTCGATATTCAGCTTCGGCACTAGAATGAGCAATAACAGTTTGTTTCTTGCTTCTCTAACTGACCAAGTTACCACCTACAAAGGTACAAAAACCTGTAGTGGACTTACGATCAAGAGAATTTCCTGCCCAATCAGCATCTGTGTAGCCCATGATGTTAGTATGGCCATTTGGTTTCATCAAGATTCCTCTCCCAACAGATCCTTTTAGGTAGCGAAGGATGCGCTTGACAATATGAAGATGAGCCATGGTAGGAGCATGCATGAACTGACTCACTATGCTTACTGCATAAGTTATATCAGGTCGAGTGATGGTAAGATAGATAAGCTTACCCACAAGCCTTTGATAATAGCTGATATTAGGGAGAGACTCATTGGAAACATCCAACTGAGACCTGTTGTCGAGGGGAGTACTGGCAGGCCTGATATCCCACTTGCTGTCAAGGGGAGTGCTGGTAGGCTTGCTATCCCACATTCTTGCATCTTTCAACAGATCAAGAGTATACTTCCTTTGATTGAGAAACAACCCTTTGTGAGACGTGGCCATCTCTATACCCAGAAAATACTTAAGGAGCCCCAAATCTTTAATAGCAAACTTGCTATGAAGAGATTGTTTGAGAACATTAATCTCTTCAAGGTTATCACATGTCATAATCAAATCATCAATATAAATAAGCACAACAAGCTTACTAGTTGAACCAATCTGAACAAATAGAGAGGAATCAACATTGCTCCTACGAAAACCAACTTCTTCAAGGACTGAACTAAGCTTGGCATACCATGCACGGGGAGATTGCTTTAAGCCATAAATTGCTTTATGAAGTCTACACACCACATCCGGATCATGAGATTGAGAATGACCAGGCAGAAGCTTCATATACACCTCCTCTTCGAGATCACCATGTAAAAAAGCATTTTTATATCCATTTGGTAAAGGGGCCAAGAATGATTCACTGCAACTGACAGCAAAACCCTCACTGTACTCATTTTCACAACAGGAGCAAAGGTCTCCTTGTAGTCTACTCCATAGGTTTGAGTAAATCCACGAGCTACCAATCGTGCCTTGTGTCTATCCACACTCCCGTCAGAATGAAACTTGGTCTTGTAAACCCATCTACTACCAACAGCTTTCTTTCCTTTAGGAAGCCTTACCACACTCCATGTCTTATTTTCATTAAGAGCATGAAGCTCATCAACCATAGCTTACTTCCACACATCATGATTATTGGCTTCCTCAAAACTTTGAGGTTCATGGTTATTATCAAGAGTACTCAAAAAGGCAGAGTGAGCAGAAGAGAACCTTTTATAAGAAACGAAGGCAGTCATTGGATACCTCGCAGCATATGTAACATAATCCTTAAGTTTTGCTGGAGGACCTCGTACTCGCGTAGGATTTCTACGAGGTACAACTGGAGGTGAAAAAAGAGGCTCAACAATAGGTGGCACACGTAATTCAGATTGATCAACATCTGGGTCAAGAGGCACTGCCGGAGCTTCTGAAACTGGAGCAGTAGGATGGAAAGGCTGTCTGCTATCCTCATCTGCAGGAAGATTGGGTGCTGGAACTGGAGTAGTAGGATGGAAAGGCTGTCTGCTATCCTCATCAGCAGGAAGATTGGGTGTTGGAAACAGATCAAATAAAGACTCCCCATGACTGTAACCATCTGATTTCCCAGCAAAGAAATGAGTATTCTCATCAAATCTAACATCCCTGGAAACAATAATCTTTCTAGAAGTAAGGCTGTAGCATTTGTACCCTTTTTGAGTGGATGAATTCCCCAAAAACACACATTTTTCAGCTCGAGGATCAAGTTTCCCTCTTTTATTAGCTTGTATGTGAACAAAGCAAACACAACCAAACACTTTCAGGTGAGAGATATCAATCTTTTTTCCTTTCAAGACTTCAAGAGGAGATTTGCCACCAAGCACTCTACTAGGTAATCGATTAATGAGATAAGTGGCAGTGAGCACACTTTGAGACCAAAAGATCTTTGGTACATTCATTTGAAACATCAGAGCTCTTGTTTTCTCAAGGAGATCCCGATTTTTTCTTTCAGCAATTCCATTCTGCTGAGGAGTACCAACACAACTAGTCTGATGAAAAATTCCATGTGCACTCAAGTATTGACACATGTTATTGGACATATACTCAGAACCATTATCGGATCTTAAAACATGAATAACTGATGAGAATTGAGTCTGAACAAGATTATGAAAATCCTTAAAAACATTCAGAAATTCACTTTTGAATTTCAAAAAATATAACCAAGTGATCCTTGTAAAATCATCAACAAAGATTATAAAATACTTAAAACCATCATGTGATTCAAGAACAAGACCCCAAAGGTCAGAATGAACAATTTCAAAGGGTTTATGAGCCCTTGATAGAGAATTTGGAAAAGGTAATCTGAAAGATTTTGACAGATGACAAACATCACATTGTTTGTCTGATTTGCACATATTTGGAAATAAACATGACATCACCTTTTCAGATGGATGAGCCAGGCGTTGGTGCCATAGATTATGATCTTGTATAGAACTTAAGCTAACTTGAAAACTCTTGGAAGCAAAAGAAGTTTTGGATAAATAGTAGAGACCATTCAAAAAGAAACCTTCACCAATTGTTTTCTTGGGGATGATATCTTGGAATATGACATTATAAGGAGAAAATATAACAATACATTTTAAGGTGTTTGTAATTCTTCCAACAGATAAAAGTTGAAAAGGAAATGAAGGAACATATAGAGCAATTGATTCGATATAAGATTAGAAAGTAATGCAATTTTTCCTTTTCCCAAAACAGAGGCACCATGGCCATTTGCAAGAGACACTTTTGAAGGGATGGGCAATTGTTTAAAATCATGTAAACTTTGAAGTTTGTTTGTCATATAATCTGTAGCTCCTGAGTCTATAATCCAATAATCATTCTCAGCACAAACAGTGAGAGCAATAGACAAAGTTGATAGAGTACCTGAAGCTTCTTTAAGTGAAACACAACCATTTTCTGCAAGAAACCCAGAAAATTGCTCAAGGATGGCAGAGTGACTTTCCATCCCAGACATATTGGCTTCTTTGTCTCTGATCTGAATCTGCTTTTTGCTGAGATAGGCAACAAATCCATTCCATATGCTTGTGAGATTACCCAGGTGTTTCACTGAAGGTTTACCTTCTGGTTTACTCACCTTCATAGATCTAAAACACCGATTTGAATTCATTTCAACATCGGAAAAATATGAGGTTACAAAAGACCTCTCAACAGATTTCTCTTCCATAAGAGGATGAAGAAATCAGAGAATGATCAAGAAGAAATACAGAGTCAGGTCTTGGATTCCTGCTCTGATACCATGAAGAAGTAGTTTGAGTTTCACATCCAAAACCAATTGGCCATGGATGGAGTAGCCCAATCCTTATTAACCCACATGCAAGGTTTCATATTCCCGATGTGAGATTAATATCTCAACACACCCCCGCACGTGTGACGAATTTTCAAGCCTAACACGTGGACAACATTTTTGGTGACGTGGAGTGTGTGTGGCCTATAGGGTTCACACGTGGACGTGGCCTCGGTGTTGGACCTGCGTTTCTCACCCTTCTCTCACCGTCTCTTGAACCTTCCAAAGCGTTCTTATTGTTTTCCTTTTGCCCTTTTTCCCTCATGAAGAATCGAGAGAGATCTTGAGACCTTCTCCTTTTTTTCTATCTCTCTCTCTCTCTCTTATCCTTTTGCTATTTCTGTGTCTTTTGTTGGCTGTCTCCTCCGACCATGGGTTGGATTCCAACAGTAGAGCAAAGAAGAACAAGAAGAAGAGAAAGAATTCCATAGAGCTGGAGGAGAGGCCATTTGACTAGATCAAACCCACTTCAGGTACTTACTGGTTTACATGTTTATGACATGAATGTTTGATTCCTTAGCTCTAATCCAACTTCAGCAATCAATATTTGTTTTGATAGCTTCTAGGTTTGGTTAGTGTTATTGGGTTTTGTTGATAGTTCATCCGGGTTGGTTTAGTTGGAGCAAAAATGAGTAATTTAGTCTGATATTTTAAGGTGCAAAGTGTGATCGAACCCAGCTCTCTTTGTGTCTTTCGATTTGATGTGAGCATGAGAAGCATCGGTCAGAGGGTTGAGTTTGATCTTGGTGTTTGGTTAATCTGATTCTGAAAGTGTTAATCTTTAGCTTCTCTTGGTTTTGATCGCAGCACCTGTGTGCACCTAATTGGAGCAACTTTGGAGCAGAGAAAACTCTATGTAATAATCAATATCTTGGTCAATGCAAGTATTAATGTATATTCATATGTTTCTGTGGTTAGAGATGGTGAATTTTTCTACTAGTTATATGATTTAGGTCAATTGCTTTCGAACTGAGATTTTAGTTTGTTTATATCATGGTCTTTACATGGAAGCAATGATTATGCCTCATGGTAGTGTAAACTAATATCAAAAGTTTTGTATAAGTCTTTAGCTGACAAAGTTTGATCAACAAAGTGTAAGTCTTTGAGTCACAACGATTAGCTGAAAATGTTGTGAATTTTGATTCTTCATTTACTGATCAACTAGCATAATAAGTAATTTGGCCTCTACTGAAACAAGCTTCATGGATTTTAATTTTAGTGAGTAAGGATTTTACTTTTCTTATCATACAGTGTCTATTCTATTGTTTGCTTGATATTATCTTGATGATGAAACCAATTGATGATGCGAACCGGGAACCTGATATCATTTATGGTCGTGAATCTGACATGACGGATTCAGTTGAAGACTAATCCGAGAAACGAATGTAAAATGGCTTATGGATAATGAAATATCTTTTGTTGATTCAGCTGATGGATTTGGTCCTTTGCTCACATATATAGTTTCATCATATGGTTCTTAGTTTATATCTCTAATTTATTTCCAAAACAACATGCTAATTTTCTTTATTGTACCTTTTCAGAGTCTACAAAGGCTGAAGAGAAAGAACATGTTGAGGATTCAAAGTATAAGGATTTGGTGCTAAAATTGCAGGTTAGATTTGGTGTATTTAATTTGATTAAATTTGCTCTTTGAATATTGAGGCGTTCTTCGACTTCTTTGTGTTTGGATGTCATTCTTATAGATTGGATCTTTTATTTCAGACGGTAGTTGCTGCTCTATTTACTAATATTTACAGCCTTAGGGTTTATGAAGTATTGCTGCTCTCTTTTATTATTACGTATTAGTATTGTTTCTCTACGAATTCGTAAAGATTTAGTTAAAATGTTACATTTTAAGTATTAGATCCATTAAAATGATATAGTTAATTTTTCTTAACCGTTAAAGTGCACTTATAGTCATATATTCTTATGCTTATGTGTGTTTTCTATATGCTATGCTTCAGGTACAGACTGTTGTTGCTTGAACCAGCCAAATTGGTGGGACATAAGTGTTTAGAAGTGCTCTACATCACACGTATATCCATTCCACATACTACAATTTATGTCCCTTCGGTGTGGGAATGTAGAGTGTGAGCTCTTTGTTTCATATATTATTTAGAAATGTGAGCTAAGGTATACTATTTGCGAAGTTAAAACGAAGTTGTTTTTTACTATACCGTTCAACATACAGATGGATGCATAAACATATACATGATAGTTAGCATAGATAGAATAAGGTACAAACATTATATATTATCGAAAAAGCTTAACAAAACTCATTTATCATTTTGCTTTCTTATGTGAACTCAGAGTAGAATATGTATAAGCTGACCGAAAAAGATACTAACAAGTTATTCTTGATATTTGTATTTTTATTATTCTGATCATGCACTACCAGAAAATGGGTCTTGGGCGACGAAACAAAAAAAACCGGGCGACTATTTTTTTTTTCGTCGCCTAAGAGAAAACTTGGCCGACAAAAAAAAAATCGTCGCCCAAGGAAAAAAAATCGTCGCCTAAAGTTCAACTTTAGGCGTCGAAAATAAAATCGTCGCCTAAGGCTAAATTTCGTCGCCTAATATAGAAATTAGGGCGACGAAACAATATTTCGTCGCCTAAGATATTTATATCGTCGCCTAAGTTTTTTAATCCTTAGGCGACGAAACTCAAATATATCGTCGCCTAAGTATTTTATTTTTTTATTTTTACTTGGCCGACGAAATACAATAATTTCGTCGGCCAAGAGGAATCCGAATAATTAAAATAAAACACATTTAAATTTCATTGTACAGGATTTTTTAGTTTACTCTTGAGCGACGAATTTAACATATATCGTCGCCCAAGTATTATCTTGGCCAACGAATTATCCTACTTTCGTCGGCCAAGATAATCCGAATAATTAAAATAAAATAAAACACATTTAAATTTCATTGTACATGATTTTTTATTTTTACTCTTGGGCGACGTATTTCACCGTTCCGGTCATATCTTATTTCACGACTTTTTTGCGTTTGAGGCCTCTACGTATATGTTGTCTTCAAAACGAAACTTAAACTCAACACTTATATAAAAAAGTTATACAACATTAGTACATATAACGTGAGTTTGGTGATCGGAGAAGAGGAACTGAAAACCTACCATCAGATATGACCAACATAACTAATTACGTAGGTGGGAAAAAATTCAGCTCCATCGGACAAAGATAAGGGCTCGATCCGTCCGGTCAATCGGGCGGTCAAACCCCTAAACGGACGGAAACGGCTATTCGACCCTCCAAATCACGTAATCTGGCCGGACCTTCAACTGAGAATAGTTTCCAATCGACAAGACGCTTACGGGGCTATAAAAATTTGGTAAAAAATAAATACCCGGGATAGGGCTACCACTAGGTAGAAATAAGAGATATTCGTTGACCGGAACAACCGGCACAGAAATTTTACCGGAATATCTTCATTTTTCACGGGTTGACGTATTTCACCGTTCCGGTCATATCTTATTTCACGACTTTTTTGCGTTTGAGGCTTCTACGTATACGTTGTCTTCAAAACGACACTTAAACTCAACACTTATATAAAAAAGTTATACAACATTAGTACATATAACGTGAGTTTGGTGATCGGAGAACAGGAACTGAAAACCTACCGTCAGATATGACCAGCATAACGAATTACGTAGGTGGGAAAAAATTCAGCTCCATCGGACAAAGATAAGGGCTCGATCCGTCCGGTCAATCGGCGCGGTCAAACCACTAAACGGACGGAAACGGCTATTCGACCCTCCAAATCAAGTAATCTGGCCGGACCTTCAACTGAGAATAGTTTCCAATCGACGAGACACTTACGGGGATAAAAAATTTGGTAAAAAACATTACCTTACAATTTAAATGTGCTTTATTTATTTTAATTATTCGGATTATCTTGGCCGACGAAATAAAATAATTTCGTCGGCCAAGAGTAATCCGAATAATTAAAATAAAATAAAACACATTTAAATTTCATTGTACAGGATTTTTTATTTTACTCTTGGGCGACGAATTTAACAAATATCGTCGCCCAAGTATTATATTGGCCGACGAATTACACTAATTTCGTCGGCCAAGATAATCCGAATAATTAAAATAAATAAAGCACGTTTAAATTTCATTGTACAGGATTTTTTAATTTTTACTCTTGGGCGACGAATTTAACAAATATCGTCTCCCAAGTATTATCTTGGCCGACGAATTACCCTAATTTCGTCGGCCAAGATAATCCGAATAATTAAAATAAATAAAGCACGTTTAAATTTCATTGTACAGAATTTTTTAATTTTTACTCTTGGGCGACGAATTTAACAAATATCGTCGCCCAAGTATTATCTTGGCCGACGAATTACCATAATTTCGTCGGCCAAGATAATCCGAATAATTAAAATAAATAAAGCACGTTTAAATTTCATTGTACAGGATTTTTTAATTTTTACTCTTGGGCGACGAATTTAACAAATATCGTCGCCCAAGTATTATCTTGGCCGACGAATTACCATAATTTCGTCGGCCAAGATAATCCGAATAATTAAAATAAATAAAGCACATTTAAATTGTAAGGAAATGTTTTTTATTTTTATAGCCCCGTCAGCGTCTCGTCGATTGGAAACTATTCTCAGTTGAAGGTCCGGCCAGATTACGTGATTTGGAGGGTCGAATAGCCGTTTCCGTCCGTTTAGGGGTTTGACCGCGCCGATTGACCGGACGGATCGAGCCCTTATCTTTGTCAGATGGAGCTGAATTTTTTCCCACCTACGTAATTCGTTATGCTGGTCATATCTGACGGTCGGTTTTCAGTTCCTCTTCTCCGATCACCAAACTCACGATATATGTACTAATGTTGTATAACTTTTTTATATAAGTGTTGAGTTTAAGTTTCGTTTTGAAGACAACGTATACGTAGAGGCCTCAAACGTAAAAAAGTTATGAAATAAGATATGACCGGAACGGTGAAATACGTCAACCCGTAAAAAATGAAGATATTTCGGTAAAATTTCGGTGCCGGTTGTTCCGGTCAACGAATTTCTCTTATTTCTACCTAGTGCTAGCCCTATCCCGGGTATTTATTTTTTACCAAATTTTTATAGCCCCGTAAGATTCTCGTCGATTAGAAACTATTCTCAGTTGAAGGTCCGGCCAGATTACGTGATTTGGAGGGTCGAATAGCCGTTTCCGTCCGTTTAGGGGTTTGACCGCGCCGATTGACCGGACGGATCGAGCCCTTGTCGTTGTTCGATGGAGCTGAATTTTTTCCCACCCACGTAATTAGTTATGCTGGTCATATCTGACTGTATGTTTTCAGTTCGTCTTCTCCGATCACCAAACTCACGATATATGTACTAATGTTGTATAACTTTTTTATGTGTTGAGTTTAAGTGTCGTTTTGAAGACAACGTATACGTAGAGGCCTCAAACGCAAAAAAGTCGTGAAATAAGATATGACCGGAACGGTGAAATACGTCAACCCGTGAAAAATGAAGATATTCCGGTAAAATTTCGGTGCCGGTTGTTCCGGGCAACGAATTGTTCTCTTATTTCTACCTAGTGGTAGCCCTATCCCGGGTATTTATTTTTTACCAAATTTTTATAGCCCCGTAAGAGTCTCGTCTATTGGAAACTATTCTCAGTTGAAGGTCCGGCCAGATTACGTGATTTGGAGGGTCGAATAGCCGTTTCCGTTCGTTTAGGGGTTTGACCGCTCCGATTGACCGAACGGATCGAGCCCTTATCTTTGTCAGATGGAGCTGAATTTTTTCCCACCCACGTAATTTGTTATTTTGGTCATATCTGACGGTCGGTTTTCAGTTCCTCTTCTCCGATCACCAAAATCACGATATTCTGAGTTTTATGATAGAACTCTTGGCCGACGATTTTCTTCATCTTGGGCGACGAGATTTATAGTGAAGAACATCGTCGCCCAAGTATAGTATCTTAGGCGACGACTTGAAAAAATCGTCACCCAAGATTATCTTGGCCGACGATTTTCAAAAAACAGGGCGACGATTTTTCAAGAATCGTCTCCCAAGAACTCCAATATAAAAGGCAAAAATTCAGATCCCTAACCATTCGCGCTGCAAAAACACAAATCCAAGCCGCCCTCTCTCTCTCTCTCCGAAAATCCACCGAAGCCCTCTCTCTCTCCCTCTCTCCGACCCCGACCCCGCAACCCGACGCCGACCCCGACCCCGGCCCCGACCCCGGCCCCGACCCCGGCCCCGACCCCGACCCCGACCCCGACCCCGACCCTGACCCACGGTTTAAGGTATAACCCTAAAACCCTAAATTGGTTATGTTGATGAAAATTTTAATTGTTGTTGTTGTTGTTTGAAATTGTTTGAAATTGTTGAAATTGTTTGAAATTGTGAAATTGTTTGAAATTATTGTTTGAAATTGTTTGAAATTGTTTGAAATTGTTGGTGAAATTATTGTTGTGTTGTGAAATTGTTGGTGAAATTATTGTTGTTGTTGTTGTAATTTAGGAAATTAATGGTAAATTAGGGTAAATTTGTGTAAATTATGGTAGGATTTTAGGGTAAATTATGGTAAATTATGATGTAAATGATAATTGTAAAATATTAGGGTTTACGGTTTAGGGTTTAGGGTTTAGGATTTGTGGAAATAATTTGTAAATATATTGTAAATTATGGTAGGATTTTAGGGTAAATTATGGTAAATTGTGATGTAAATGATAATTGTAAAATATTAGGGTTTACGGTTTAGGGTTTAGGGTTTAGGATTTGTGGAAATAATTTGTAAATATATTGTAAATTATGGTAGGATTTTAGGGTAAATTATGGTAAATTGTGATGTAAATGATAATTGTAAAATATTAGGGTTTACGGTTTAGGGTTTAGGGTTTAGGATTTGTGGAAATAATTTGTAAATATATTGTAAATGATTAAATAATTTTTGATTAAATAATTAAATAATATAAATTATAATTGTAAATATATTGTGGAAATTTTGTAAAAAATAATGGATTATTTTTTAGTAAGTATGTAAATATTCGTAAATTAATTTTTGTGATGTAATAATTGCGAATTAATGTAAATAATTTGTTATGTGAATTAAAATAATAATAAATCCTATAATAACTATTAATTTTTATTTGTGTTATTATTGTTGATAAATTTTTCGAAATTTATGGTTATTTTTTGTTAAATTAATTATAAGACGGTAAAATATTTTTAATAAATTTATGGTTATTTTAAACAGGATGGGCATGAGGAGAACTTCTGGACAACGTTCGGGTGCGAGGAGCCAATATTCCTCGGACGGTACCTCAAACAACCCGTCGGAATCACCGTCGATCGGGTTTCCGTGGCAGCTGACGGCCCGACATGCGGCGCTTAGGGGTGGCGAGAGCTGCTCGCGTTCTGCTGGGCAGTCGGGTCCCGCAGCGACGGCCCCTCGTCATCCAGAGATACTTCCCCGGGCACGGCAGAGGATGACATGTCAGAGGCCATGTCCAGGATCGACACTTCAGATCCTACCGTTGGGGCGCGGATTATGGCCACTGCCTTCGCGCAGCGTTCCAACACCTACTACTGCCGGGGTATGGGAGGCGCTGGAAAGGGGATCCTGAAGACGACGCCAGGATTTTAGCGCAAGGGAGCCGCCGGAGCCTCAAGCAGCAACAGTCGGCTACATGATCAGTTTGAATGTCTACAGTCTGAGCTGGAAGCCCAAAGAGCGAGGGAGATGGCGGTGGCTGCGCATATGGAGCGGGTGAATGAAGTCACCAATGCCAACCAGGCGGCTATGGGACAGTGGATGACTGCCTGCATCGCTGCACATGCGGCCGGACTTGATATTCCGCCCATGCCTACGCCTATACCATTACCTCAGTGGCCCTAGCCTCCTCAGCCTGACCAGCCGCCGCCTCAGGACCCTCCGAACGGGAATGATGAGTTAGATTTCGAGATATTCCGTAGGCAGATCCGCAGATTGACTGAATTTTTGTAATAAATTATTTATAAATTTATAAATTTGTGTTATTTTTAATTAAATTTTAGTACTAGAAAAATTTAAAGAAATGCCGAAAAAAAAATTCCAGCAAAAATTAAAAAAATATTATTTATATATTTAAAAAAATTATTTAAATATTTTAAAAAAAAATTTAAATATATCTTAGGCGACGAAATTGCTAAATCGTCGGGCAAGGACTTACCATATAAGACGACGAAAAAAAAGTATCGTCGCCCAAGTTCTTGGCCGACGCACTTCTGGCGACGACGTCTTGGCCGACGAAAAAAATTTTGTCGCCCCAGGTTATAACATCTTAAGCGACGAAAAAAATTTTCGTCGGCCAAGGTTTTAAATCTTGGGCGACGAATATTTTTGGGCGACGAGAAGTAGATTTTAGGCGACGAAATTTGTATCGTCGCCTAAGAATTACTCTTAGGCGACGACGGAATGAATTTTCGTCGCCCAAGTTCTTGGCCGACGCACTTCTGGCGACGACGTCTTGGCCGACGACGTGTCGTTGCCTAAGTACTTAGGCGACGAAATTTGTTAACAGGGCGACGATTTTTTTTCGTCGCCCAAGTTCAAATTTCTGGTAGTGATGTAAAAACATGTTTATAATTATTTCGTAAAAAAGTACAACTGAATTATTGAGATCGCTTAGAGCTCAGATTGGAATCAGTTCAAACATATATTGACTTATGAGTTCTGTTTCATCCTCCTTTGTTTGTCATATACAGATTTTATGCAAAAGGTTCTCCAACTCACCCGTTTGCTACTGTTCCTCAGTTTGGTCTTCTGCATAAAACTTGGTTGCTTTTTGTTACACAGATTTGTACTCCGGTAATATCTTCGCATATTTATAAACTTGGAAAGTTATTTGTATTGTTAGAATTATACTAATTCCATTTTTTGTGCTCTGTAGATTTAAATGGTTAGGGTTTATCACAGAAGTCACAAACTCATATGATACAAACTCTCCAAAATTCAAACCCGCAGCAAAGCGCGGGCATATTTCTAGTACATTATACTATTTTGCGTCGGGTGGATTCCTGTTCACGTGGACTGTTTTTACTGTTCCCGTGAGCAGTGTTGGGCTTTGGTGTTGGACCTGCGTGGATCTAGAAATTTCGACATTTTGCACCGACATCGTGAGGAAGAGAAAGGAGAGGAGGAGAGATTTTTCTGGGTTTGTATCTATAAAGGGTGTGGTCAGTGACCGAATCCAATTCGTTTTCAGATCGAGGTGAGAGAGAGGAGATAGGAGAGGATTAGGGATTTGTCAGAGAGAGCAATTCCAGAAATTTCAACAACGATCGAGGATAGAGAGGAGAGGAGAAAGGAGAAGATAAGGGGTTTGTCTGGGTACAAGAATCCAAATCTTTTCCGGATATCAGCTCCAAGAATTCCAGGTTAGTATCTTCGTCTCCTCTTTAACTCATGACATTGATTTGTGCAGTATGGTAAACTAAGTGTATTGAATTCCAGGTTTTAGAATTGGAATCTGAGTGTATTTTGGTAAAGTAATTCAATTTTTTGGTAAATGATAGGCTCTCAGGTACTTCGATTTCCAAACTCTCATGAGTTAACTGTCAGTAATGAAATGAGTTAACTTGCAACAGTAGTTGACCTGATATAAACTTGCAAGTTGATATATCAGTTGATATACAACAAGTGAAATTGGAGAAAAGGCTGTTGGACTTAGAATTAGGGAGTAGGTCGGAAGCTTGATTGATGGTAAATTTGGTGTCTCAATTTTAATATTCCTTTGCTTTCTTAGCCAGGTTATTAGTGTCCACAGTGAAGACTTGATACTGGAAGCTTTCAAGAAGATGAAAGATAATCACATCCAGTTGTAGAAGGGACAAAGAAGCAAACCTGAGCTTTCAACATCCTGATATTTCTTCACTTGCTGCGCAAACCTGAGCTCTTCTCCAACTACACTCAAACCCAAACTTTTTCCATAGTTACGTGGTAATCTTCATCATGACTGTTGACCATTGAATGAGAACTATCTCTTTATTTTTATCAAACTATTATGATTATGTTTGGCACTTGGGATGAAATCTGATTGAAATAAATATTTAGGAAAATTATGGAAGCTAGAGTTATTGGGGAACTTAATCCGTTTGTGCTCACTGCCTTAATTTGTATTAGAACTAACAGCATGTCAATGGTCAGAAGTCAGGACTACACACTGTATTGATTAAACTTTTTCCTTTTGCTCTTTTAGATAACTGAGGTCTTTGATTTGGTAAGAATGCTTCACAGATTAATACACTGTCATCATCTTCTAGATTTGGATGCAACAGTCATTTTTTTAGTGCTAATTTCAATCTCACAGTGTTTGCCTTATTAACAAGTTAATATTAAATACTACTTAATTGTTCTTTTATTTCCTTAAGCAGTCAACTACTAAATATGAGAGTTGTTAGCCTTTCCTTTTTCATTTCAATATAAAATATTTTCATTATGTAATTATACATCTTTCAGTTGTTCATGTTAACAGAGGCTTGCCTACATTACAATTATACAACAGCAATATATTATGAGGTGAATTATATGGTGACCTGCAACTTATATCTTTTGTATGATGTTAGAAACTACAACTAATATCTAACTTTATCTTCTGTTGTAGTGTAACTTCTATCTTCTAACTATGATTGTAATGCACGAAACTTTTGTGCTGCTAGATTGCATCTTCCTATTGTTTTGCTTTTAATTTTTTTGCAATGTAGAATCTATATTATTTCTATTCTTTCAATGAACATACCAGTCAAAATAATGTTGATTCCTTATTAATTATCTTCTCCGTAGGGCTGGAATAGTCGCAACTTGGACGGATCGATAAAGGAGTTTGTGAAAGCTGGTAGTGAGGATAAGATAAGGTAATGATGTAAATATATTTTGCTTGGTTTGGAGTTCTTTATGTTGGTATTCTTGGCATTCAAATGAGACTTTTTACTGTTCATTTAACCATCAGATCTCATATTCATTTAGTGTAACAAATGTAAATTTCAATGGCTTCACATGATGTGCTTATATTAGTTATCTCTCTTTATCTTATATTCCAATGGTTTCTTTCCTGCAATTTGATGGTGGGAAAATCTCAAAACTGGACCAGTTTCTTCTGAAGTTGTAGAATTATCATTTTGTAATTAAGTAGTTTTGATCATTGACGTAGCATTGTTATTTTCAGTTTACTAATAAAGTTTGTTTATGTATTCTTTGTGTCGTATGGGTTATTTGATGACAGAATGATTTTTTAGAGTAGCTTCAAGCCAACGTTTTGGTAATGTTGCCATATCTTGATATACTTCGATTAGATGGGAATTATGTGATTAGTGGATAGTGTTAAAACTTGGATTCTAATTTAGGTGTGCCATTCAAATCATTTTGTTCCACGAAGTTGATTTCTTCTCTCACGGTTCCTATATTTTGTAGGAGTGGGCATAAAATCCCGTAATCCCAAACCCATCCCGGTCCCGTCCCGAAATTTGCAGGGACGGGACGGGATTTAATTCTCAAAACGTCAGGCCCGTACCGTCCCGTCCCATCCTTATACAACGGGACATGGGACAGATAATTCAAGTCTCATTTAGGCCCGTCCCGTTCTGACTATTTTAATAATTGATTTTTTATTGATTAATATGTGATTTGAATATTTCATTTAAGTGTTTTGATCTTAGCTATTTGTTTCTTTAAGTTACCAGGTTGTCTCCAATTCAATAACAGTGATGTTTAATACTTTAATTTGTTGATTGTTGTACACTTTCTTCTTGCACCGTAGTAGTGATGACAGATTTAGAGAAAGTAAGCAGTATAAACTCTTTTATTACATCTTGTTGTACTTGTAAATATGTTACAAGTACTTGTTAATACTTAATAGAGTAAATAACACTAAAACTATGAAACATTTTCTTTTTCTTACAAGTTTATTTTCAACTTTTTTTTTTCCGAGACTGGGCCCGTCTCGTCCCATCCCGTCCCGTCCCGACCGGGATAGGGCCCGGGTGGGATGAAATCTAAAAAACGCAAAGCCCGTCCCGTCCCGTCCTGATTTCAATACCCGGGACGGGCCGTGAGATTAGCTCTATCCTGTCTCATCCCGTCCCATGCCCACCCTTAATATTTTGTGAGGTGTAGCTACATCTGATGTGTGTCTTTAAATTGTGTTTTTTCTTCTTCTTTTCTTTAGTTTATGCATTCTCTATCAAATGCTCTTCCGATTTATAAATTTTTTCAAACAACACGATTCTCCAGTTACTTGGTTTGCATATAATTTCTTGATGCAAGACTTTTAGGCTTAAAACGTCTTGGTTAGTTCTACACTTCTACTCCATGTAGTTCTTTGTTGCCCAAATTTAAATCAGTATCAAATTTAAGTAATATATATTTGACACTAACTTACATCCCTCGGGCAAAAGTTCTCTGTGTTAAATGAGATTGCGTCTAGTCTCAACTCCTCTCTCCCGAACCCTAGAGAGAAAAATAAAAAAGTGAGTGCAAACCCTCCGGGGGCGCGCCCTCGCGACGGCGTCGTCGGACGGGTTGAATGGATCTTGTGTCCGTCAATAAGCCCATTCGTGGTGGAGGTCGTGGGGTGGATTTGCTGACCAAAGTGCGAGGTTGTTTCGTCGGGAAATCTCAAGGAGGATTTGATCGATTGTGGATCGAGATGTGTTCGATCTCACAACGTGTTGGAGGTAGACGGTTGGTGGCGGCATTGCATGGTGGTGCGAGGCTGGATTCTAAGGGGTTTAGGTCGGATCAAATAGTTTTGATTTGGTTTGGGTCTCATGAAGTCACTTTGCAGAGAGGGATCTCTATGAATGGCGATGCTGGTTGCTGGCAGGTGGAGAAGGTAGGAGAGAGGATCGGATTGCCGGAGGTGTCTTGGTGGAACGGGTTGGCCGTCGGTGTTTGCCCGGCGTGGCCATGGCTTGCATAATGGCGATGGGTGACTACCAGTATTCTCCACTGCAACTTTGGGCTTGCGAATTGGGCTTGGGTCTTGGCCGGGGTCCAAGTTCTAAGTCCCTTTATGTTTTGTATTTTTGTTTTATTTATGCTTTACTGCATTTATATTGTAGTACTAAGTGACATTATGTCGCCAATAATAACCTATCATTATATGGTAGGGCACGAAAGGCCTTGTGCCGGTATATGCACCTTGTGTGCCTTATTTGCTCTAGGTAGGCGGCGCATCTTTTGCTTGGTCAAATGGTCGTAACCTTCTAGTGGCAAAATGAAACCAAGTGTCGCCGGGTTTATTCTTCGGCGGCAACATAGTAAGAAAGCTGCATTATTGGATATTAGGATATGTAATCGTATTGCATGTCTACTGATCTTTCTATTATGTCACCGCTGTGACAAAGCAAATAGAGTCGTCATTAGAGCATTACTCTTTGTTAGTTGGTGCTTGTTAGAATACATGTACGTT